>CM060905.1:820371709-822771709 GCA_030737815.1 Allium fistulosum
AATATCCATATAACGATCATATACAACACTTGTCAGACGGGGCCAAAATATCTCTAAGGGATTTACAGAAATAAAACATATTTTCTAATTATTCTTCTAACAACTACAAAATATTTTATAATTAATTAATTCATTATATTTATTAACTAAATTTTAAAACGTGTTTTAACTTTCACTGAATAATTAGCTCATTGTTATTACGCTCATTTCAAAATTTTATAATTCATTCAACGAATTATATTTATTTTAAACTACGATAACAATTATAATTAGCACTTCTGAATTAAATTATCGTTAACTGTACCAATCTATCATGATATGTATTAATTTCTATACAATTAACTTTGGCGTAAACTATACACATTATTTAAAATAAAAACAAATATTGTCATAAACTTAAATATCAACAAGCATGTTCATCAATAATATACACTAATTTTAAAATCAAACCACCAATCAAAATCAACTAATACAAATATTACCATAACTAATATGCATTAATCATCATTTTCAACATAATCATAAACTAATTTAACTTCTACCTAACTTAAAACACTATAATCATCACCCAATATCACTATAATCATCACCCAATATCACTATGATCAACTAATACAATTATTTTTGAAATTAAGGTTTTCCAATTAATCATAAATTAAACCTAAATCAAAGCCAAATCAAGTTTAGAAGAAATACCAGCGAGTTTTGGAGGTGTTTGAGCGACGTGGAGGCAACGAGCAACGGCTGGAGTCGGAGAGGCGGTGGATTGCGACGGGGAGGAGGGTTTGAGGAGGAAATGGTTTTTGGTGGGAAATGAGAATCTGTTCGCGGGTTCCAGATCTGTAATCGCGATATGCAACGGCTAGCAACGGCCGCTTTTTTTAGCCATTGCCAGCCGTTGCAACCTTCCGACACAAAATGGGGCCTTTTCTTGTAGTGGTTATATTTTACATGGTTAATACTTTTGCAAATAACTGCAAAACACAAGGCTGCAGTTGGTTTTTGGTTTTAATATTGAGTTTTCGTTCATACAAAAATGCGCACGTCATATGTATATTACGAAAAACGATCAATTTAAAAGACGAAGTTAACATAAAAAATAGAAAGCAATTTTTCATTTTTTGTATTTTGTAAAATAATGAAAGCACGAGAAATAATTCATTCTTTCGTCGTTTCTCCAACCCCTCCGCCGTCCCTTCCATCTTCCTTCCATCATTTTCGTCTTTCCTCCGGTCTTCTCATATTTTGTAATTAATATTGAAAATGTAAAACACAAAATACAAAATAAACCAAACATATTCTAATATTTCTAAAAAAACATATATTATAAGATATTTGTTGGAAAAGATGTATCTTTTTAATTTATCGGTGAAATGAAATTCCTAGAATATTAAAAGTAGCTCAAACGATGACCAAGTTGTAACGGAATTAGTGCATGACAAAATGTCACGACTTTGAACTTTGATAATGATGGTGTATATAACTGGAGTTGATGTTGGATTTTTTTTTCCACTAATCTTTTCGTATTGGAGCTTTGCTATTTCTATCCAAAAAAAGGGCAGAAAATTATACGGATGTACCGTGGATATCGGAGGCTTATGTGATTTCGATGAGCCATATTTCAACAGCTTAATAGGGGTAATCATTTGGTTGATTTGGTTTATTCGATGGTAAAAACTGTTAACCGAACTAAAATCAATGAAAACCAAACCAACCAAATAAAGTTTGGTTGGTTCAGGTTTAATCGAACTTAAAATGATTCACATTTTATATTTGAGATATTCATTGTTAATTTGAAGTAAAACATAAATATATGATTAAAGTATTCTTCTTTTGCATAATAATGGTTTCTAATAGTAATTTTGACACATATATGATAAACAAAATCTATTTAGATAACTAAACTAATCTAAAAAATTATTGTAAACCAACAACTAATTTCGAAAATATAATAAAAGTTTGGTTAATTTGGTTAAACCGATACTCAAACTGATTTTTTTTACAAATTGATTATAAACCAATCTAGTTTGAAAATCAAACCAAACCGGCTGAAATGAATTGGTTTATTTGATTTATCCAAACATCGCTCGCTCCTGTTGCTTAATCCCGCGGTGAAATTTCGGTAGAGTAGAATAATCTATTAAAAAATAGATAAGCTAACGAAATTGACTCAGTTGGTTGGTAGTTCCGACCATGAGGTTAAAGGTTATAAGTTCGATCTTCAAACCGACATTTTTTGGCATTAATAAACAAGTTCAAAATTAAGATAGAAATAGAAATAAACAATAATTATAATAAATTAGAAGTAGGAGGGAAAGTGGCGCAATATCATCCTAGATTCCAGCTGTATAGCCATAAGCTGTAGGGCTGTTACGGTTGAATTGCTCAACCGTTCAACCGTACCAACCGTTCATGCGGTTACCATCTATAACGGTAACGGTTACGGTAACGGTTGAAAATTTTGAAAACCGCGGTTAACCATACCAACCGTACATGATTGTTTTGTGTAATATTTAACATTAAAGTATAAAAATTAGTAATTTAAGTTAAAGAAATAGCATGTACATTAATAATATGTGTCTTAATAAACTAATAACATATGCATACATTTATAAACAAATAAATAAATTTGCAAAAAACAGTTAGAGCTATATCAATTTATCATCACAAGACATATAATTGAAAATATATGTACGACATGCTTCAAAATTGAAAATACGACGGTTAACCGTCATAGGCGGTTGCGGTAACGGTTACAAGAATTTATAACCGTCAACAACGATTACGCTTACGGTTGGTGATAATAGCGACGGTTACCGCAACCGTAACACCCTTAATAAGCTGTGTTTACTGTGTTGGAGAGAGTTGGAATTTATGGCTTTGCCACATTATCAAAACCAACACTACAATCATTCAAAAATAAGAGTCATGCATAATAAACAATGCGTGAATTTCCAATCATCAATGTCTTTACGAGGTCCACGTTGAAAATATTAAACATAACTAATTTGAGAAGAGAAGGAGACAGTTACGTGAGAGAAAATATACAGGTGGTGACTTTCCAATAATTGAACTGAAAGACAATATGCTCTAAATCAAAATTTATTAGTGGACTTTTGTTTTAACGAATTTTAATTAGTGATGGTTATTAATTAAGAGATTTGTTATATACAGTCCACATTTGTGTATAATCCGAAGCATGACGTGTGTTATATGTGTCTTAATTGTCACTTCACCTTTATTAGGCATTAACACTTGCCATAAAATGTTTTGTACTCGTTAAGATGCATTAATACAAGCGAAAAGGATGGGTTGGTTGTGACTTCTTAAGCTAGATCTTGATAGGAAAGTTATCAATATAATTAAACTACTTTAATCGCGTTTTAATAATCATACGATCACAGTCGCTATTTTTTTGTTTTCTTTCTTTCTTGTATTGTTTAGAAATGAAAATTAGTTGAACAATAAGCTGATGCATGCTACAGTGATGTAAAACTATATTGAACCTAGCTTGTTGTTTACGTTAGTAATTTTGGACAAAATATGTATTTATTTTATATTATAATGTGGGTTTGATTTAGACGGGAAAAAAGAAGTAATGTATAGAGGAAAAAGGAGGATAAAATCCCCATCGTATGATAAATCCAAATATATACGTGCATAACTAGATGTTCCTGGGAGAAATGTTGGGATGACCGAACATTCAAATGTTTTATTCTATATATACTCAGATGAGAAGCATGCATGTTAACACGAGCAGTAGTTTGATATATACATCTGTGTGAAAGTTTCGATACAATCTCTTCCAAAATTTAACAAGTGTACTACCAAACAAAATAATTTTATTTTTATCTTATTTAATAAGAAAATTCGGTTGTTTTTAACTACACGTGACGGAATTAAGGGTGGTTGTATAAGTTTTTGATCAAGATGTCTGTATCATAGTTTTTTTCTATTAGCATGCGAGTTTGTTCCTATTGGTCGATCTATTAACCATTTTGGATCAAAAATACATGAATTTTTTAAAATTATTAGAAGCTTTGTCAACTTTGTAATAGTATAAGTCACAAACTCGACATTTTTGTCACTTACATACGAAAGATGGTCAATTTCGCTAATTCGAACGGTTGACCAAAGCGATTGAGTTTTCGATCTTAGTTGTATCTTGACAGATGATTTGATGTAACCCGATTAATCCACTTGTTTAATCAAAATGTAATAATAATGATAAAGCTTTAAGGAAAACTTAGTTGAAGGTTCCTTCTAGAGAATGCTTAATCAATGTCTATAACCATTGTTATTGTTCAATTTTCATGATTCAAGAATTACCACAAACAATTTTATGACGTCAACTTTTGGAACAATGGTACCTACTACAACAAACACCTTTAATCTTTGACCTTAAATGTTTTCAAGATTATTCTTGGGGCATTAGAATCGTCTGCCAAATTAAATTGAAGTAAAGACCGAAATTTCCAATCTCTAACTAAGCTATTCAGTCTTTAAAATACATTTAGTGATCGATTAAAGACCAAAATTATCGGTAGTTGGTTTCTAAGTTTCAAAAAATATTTAAGACTGATATGTCGGTCTCAAAATTTTAAAACCAGATATCAGCTCAGATTTATTTAAAATCTGAATTTTAAAAATTAAAAAATGGTCACAGTTCGATCTTAGGTTACAAATACATTTAATATTCATATCCATATTTCATTGTTTTAAAATATGTGGGTAAATTTTATTTTCACAGACAAATGTATGTATGTGTGCACATTTTATATATATACAGACATATATGTATGCATGTATGTATATATATAATAGGTAATAAGCAACAATATAATATGGGGCTTTGCACCAGCCGTCCCTGTTTTCAAAGCCCACTTACAAAATGTCCCTAGCCCAAAACTATTATAAACTGAGTCTCTATATATTTTTATAAAACAATGAAAACTTTCCTCAAATAACCTCATTCAAATGAAAAACCTTCTTCTAAAATCCAAGACGAAAGAAAATATAATCCAAATCAAAGTCTTTATGAAACGACGACAAAGAAGGAGCGGAAAATCGAAACGGGTGAAATCCAAAAGCCAAAACAAGGTAGATCAATCTTTTGTCATTGTTTAATAGAAGTAGTATTATGGGTTTTCTAATCTATATTTTCCTTTTACTGTTTAATCGTTTAAGTATTTGTTGTTGTGAAATTAGGGTTTTGCTATCAAAGTATTTTCTGTTAGGGTTTAGTGATTTACTAAACCTATTTTGTGTAATGCTGCTGCTAAAGTGCTAAAGTTGCATTTTCCTTTGTGATTGAATGAACTATTTCTTCTTATTGTTATAAGTTTTTAATGTTGTTGTAAAAATACAGAATAACTAACACTGTAGAATTTAGTATAATTGTAAACAGAACTTTTGTTGCATATTTTTGAGTTGAAGGAACAAAAAACTTGCACTCATGAGTGCAGGTAACATGCCTTACAAATACACATTTAGCATGATTTCAGAAATTGCACACACACTTGCACTTTAATATATTTTAAATGGTAGTTGAAATTTAACATGGCAACTATATTTTCTGTAAATATATACATGCTTGCACTTTTAATATTTTTGAAAACTAGCACACATACTTCAAGATAACATGACTTACAGATATACATTAGTACAATTTCAGAAATTGCACACATACTTGCACTTTAATATTTTTTAAATTTAGCATGGCAAATATATTTTTAGTAACTGCACATGTGCTTGCACTTTTAATAAATTTGAAATTTTAATTGAGATTTGTAATGAAAAAGTAAATTTATAATGAAAATATATTATATTAAAAACTTGCACACATACTTGTAGATAATATGATTTATAGATATACATTTAGTATGATTTCAAAAATTGCACACATACTTGCACTTTAATATTTTTTAAATCTAACATTGCAACTATATTTTCAGTAAGTACACACATGCTTGCACTTTTAATATATTTGAAATTTTAGCTGACTTGTGTACAAGTAATTTGCTAAAATAGTAAAACACTATTGCTTTTGCATTGGACAAGAAATGTCAACTTTTGTGAATGCACTTGAAGTAATTTTCGTCAATTGTATTTTTAGTGTACAAATATGACAAAGTATGTATGACATATCATCATCACCAGTAAAATTATGTATGTAGATAGGTAATTAAAAAAGAATAATGAAGATCAAAGTTAAATAAAATAATGATACAGATCGGTGAATTAGTATTTGTTTAAATTAATGTTCTTCAGTTAGTGTTTCCATATTGTATATATTTATTCAATTAGGATCTATACACTACTAGAAAACACATCAATTTCCTACATAAAATTTCCTACGTCTTTCCTACGCCAAAAGGCGGGGCGTAGGTATGGCATAGGAAACACGTAGAAAGAGGTAATGGTGTAGGAAAGACGTAAGAAAATTTCCTACGTCTTACCTACGCCAGCTTCGACATGCTGAAAAATAATTAAAGCGTAGAAAAGGCATAGGAAACTCCTTACGTTAAAATGATGGCGTGGGAAGGTCGTAGATAATTTCCTACGCCTTTTCCACGTCTACAAAGTTTTCTACAAAGTTTTCATGGCGTAGAAAAGGCGTAGGAATTGTTCCTACGCCATGGTCTTAGCCAAAATATTAACCTAATTTATCAAAACCGGCGGCGTATGTACAAAAATCTCCAAAAATCTAGATCGATAATTGCAATTTACCATGGTCGTTCGTGGCACCCTCAATCGCTTCCCGATCGATTCAAAAACCCTAGAATCTTCTTCAATTCCATGGGGAATCACAATATCACCCTTCTCCGCCGATGAACGCGGATCGTCGCCGGCGTACGGCGTCGATGGTCATCTTTTCCTCGATGTGAGAATTGCTGGGGTTACTTCAATACATAATCCCCTCCATTATCAACACAGCCACTGCCCATAAATCCTCATTCCCAAGGCTGATTATTGGGCAAGGCCAATGGGCCATCGAATTGAGCTGCCTCGTCTCCGTTCAAATCACGACGAATAAAACCCTAACTGCTAAACAAAAATTGTGACGTGCTCTTCACTCAAATCGTGTGACGTCGCCTCCTGGTAATTCACCACCACTTCAAAAATTATCATCGCCGCTTTGTTTTTCAATATGCTCGAGATATAGCGCTGCTTTAGCATTTGAAATGCCATAAAGATTTAAGGTTTGCTGCCATCAGTTATTGTTGAAGACCGCGCTGCGTTGAAGTTGACTGGCTCACGAATGACTATGCCTAGATCTGAAGTCGAACTGAGATCGAGAGATGCAAGCTCGTCTAGGGAAGTCGAGATACGCGAAGCTCAACATGGGAATTTGGCAGGTGTGAATATTTTTATGAAAACTTCTCCAAATAATATGACATCTAACATTTTTTCTTTCTATCCCAGTATTCCCATTACCGACGGCCAGCTCAACATGGGAATTTGGCAGGTGTGAATTTTCTCAACTTGACTTTAGACATCGTCAATTAATTATTTGTTCCATATATGCAGGATATTGTTTTTATATATCAATGATAATGGGATGACCGTTTTCATTTCTACTCTTCCACATTAGTCATTTTATCAAAAGGTTAAAATGGCAACATAAAGTATATATGAACACAATGATAAGTCTGAACTTGATAAGAATACGATCATAAATCATGTTTAGTTGGGTAATTGCTGGGGTTACTTCAATTCTATAATACCATTTAAATTTAACAGTACTCTGGTCAATTTTCTTGATTGTTGAAAAGCTTTTCAGAAAGCCTCCTAGTATATACAACACGATCTATAAAAGTACGATGGACAATTGTAATTAATTTTGTTAAAATGATGCAAAAGTCATCAGATACACCTTCTATAACATCATGCTACTAAATATCTTTAATGAATTTTGCTTAATACGTACTGTTTGTATTATATTAACTCAATTAACATGTCAATATGTAGCCAAATTTAGTATTAATTATTTGTGACAATTTTATAGTCTCTTGCTTCTTTTTCCGGAAATCAATGTTATCATTTATCTACACCTTCACAATTTAGCTCTATGTTTTTATTGCATTAATTATTTGTGGCTGAGTTCGATTACTCGATTCAAAAATGATTTGCGTATTATTTTGTAGAAAATCTAATCTACATTCTTGGAATAACCTGAAGACTATTCATCCTCAGTTAGATTAAAACAAAGTTCTTCAGCATTTTACAAGGTCGCAAGGAGGATGCACGTAAGGGCTCTAAGTTCATTATCAAAGCATTTAATTTGTAGTATTCTTTTTTCCTCCATACTCATTATATTGATTGTTATAATAATCATCTGGGATTTGTTACGGTAAATGGAGTGCTACTGACTGCCATTAAGCTATTTTTCTTGAAAAAATGTGTTCGGACCAACTCCTTAACATCCATTTAACATTTGCATTAGAAAACACCAAGTCATGTTGTGATGGAGTGTTTATGGTTGTTGAGGAAATCATGTTGCGTTTACAGTGAGGTTCAAAACTGAATTAGGATATTTTACACTTGCACTAATTTTTTTAGCATTCTTTAGATTTTTGTATTATCTGAACTTAAGAATTATAAATGCAGGCAAAATATCAAGCTAGAATTGAAGAATTGAAAAGTGAAGGCACGGAAATTACTTATGAAAGTCGAAGAAGAAGTATTTGATATGCTTACTGGTGCTATCGCTAAAAGAAAGGATCGCAAACCCTATTATGGAAATATCCCTGGAGTAAATATTTAAACTTTCACCAAAATATTATTTTAATTAGTATAAAATGTAGAAATTGATGCAATATTTGATAAAATGCAGAAATACAAAGATGCCACTTATAGCATCAACAGGGGTGAAGCGCAAACTAGAGCTGAACTAAAGGAAAAGATGGAGCGTCAAATGAGTCAAATGCTAAAGACGCAGTATGAACAGCTTACTGAGATGATTCGACAACGATTTGATGGAGAGTCAAATGATCGTCGTGAGGGATGAGGGTATTTTTCATTCTTAGTCGTATCTATTTGATGTCATGTATTATGAACGTAATATCGTACTATTTAGACATATGAGAACTTGATTGATATTGATTTGACTTTGTAATATGAATGAGATATTTGAATTTAATTGAAGATGAATGATTTGATGTTAATCGTTTTGTTGAAATGTTTATATACATGAAATAAGTTGATTTTAGTTTCTGTTTAATGTACGATGAAAGAAATATAATAGTATATAATATATAAAAATTGCTTCCGAAAAGGCGTAGGTAAAGCAAATATTGTTACAGCAAAAAATCGTGTGTATGGCGTAGGTAAAACGTAAAAAATATAGGCGTAGGAAAGACGTAGAAAAATATAGGCGTAGGAAACACCACTACGGATGGCGTAGGTAAGGCGTAGGCATATTTTTAACTACGCAGGTTTTACCTACGCCAACTTTGGCGTAGGCGCTGCGTAGCTATTGCATTTACCTATGGCATATTGGCGTAGGTAAACTGCAGTTTTCTTGTAGTGTAATGTAGAGTTATCAAATAATTCTTCTGATGAGGCTCACTCAGTTCATGAGAAAAATGAACTACAAATTGTACAACAAAATTTAATTTTAGCACAAGAAAATTCTAAAACCGATTCAGATGTAAAGACTAAAGAAACTAAAAGTTATAGAAATAATTTAGGTAGTTTTTGAAATTTATAAATGGACTGGCAAAGTATTTGACACCAGTACATTTGAATATACTGAGAGATACTCCATTTTGGAATTTTGTGAAATTGTTCATAGAAAAGGAGCTAACCAAAAAAGATATCAAAAAAAATTCAAAAAGTTTAGACGCAATCATACAAACATATAGGCCCGATTTAGAGAAATTCGAAATAGCTGAACAATTACTGGATTTCGATGTTATGCAAATGAAAGAGATATTTGATATTCCTATAGAAGGAACGGTAATAACAACTTTACCACAAAGAGAAAAGAAATATTTACCACCAATTTGCCAAAATTTTATTAAGAAATATTTGTTGGAAAATGAAAAGATAAACAAAAAGGTGGTAGAACGATATGTATATACAGCGCTAAAACAGAACGACCCAGAAGCTGTTGAAGATGTCGTCAGATTTATTATAATGCATCTCCTTTGTACATTTTTCTTCTCAGGTAATATAATTACTTTAAACTTTGAATGTTATTTCAATGATTATACAGTATATTAACTAATATTAATATAATTTACAGGTAGCAATTCTGACCTGAAGTGGTCATATCTACCGTATGTGGTAGATTTCGATCAAATGAGAAAAACAAACTGGGCGAAATCCATTTTGGACAACTTGAAGGAAAATTTAAAAAGAAATATGGCAAATCCGAGAAGTAACAACTCATGTGTTACTGTTTTGCTGGTAAGTTTTGCTACTCTATTATTGCTTGTAACTAACGTATTTTGTCTCATTTCTCTTTTTTTGAATATTCATACAAATTAGTCCACTTAATTAAATTAAATTTGTTCAATACTATAAAACTTAGGTAAAATATGTACAACTATACTATACTGAATAACTATTTTTTTCCTAGATGTAAACTATGAACTCTGTAGAAATTACAGAAGTTAAAGGCTGTAAAAATCATTTTTACATATAGATAATATGTCAACGTCATGGGATGAAGATTGCTAGAAAGTTGTACATATTTTGTAGGATGATATATGCATGCAGCACGATAAAACACTTTATAGATCTTATTAAGACTGTTTAACATGTACGATTATTTGAATTTTAGAACTGCACAGTAAGTATACCATTACAGTTGTTTATGAGATGAATATAGTTGAATTTGACAAATTGACAGTGTTCATTGCATACAATATATGCCACCATGACAAATTGGCCGCCAGGTGCCACATGTCCATTCCTGTTGAACTGCACAACTTTTCTTAGTAATTTTATCTTTGTATCACTGTAACATCTTATAATTGATGTCATAATTTTAGTTTAGCAAAAGTATTGAAGTTTTAACCAGGATATTATTTCTAGATTTCTGCACTAGTAGAATACACATTTATATTGTTTACAATGCATATTAACCAGGCTATCATACTTGTCAGATTTAATTAAGTTAGCGATTATGTTAAAGCTGTTTGTCATCATAAATTAATTCTTTTGTTATGGTACCTGTATCAAAAGTACAAAATCAAGATGCATATTAATTTAACTACAATACATTGCAAGTGGCAACACTGAATATTTAAAGGGATTCTTTTAATGTTTATTGTCGAATAATTCTTCATTTATCATAAAACTGATCATTTCTTTCTATTTGTATATAATCTTCCAAAGTAAATACCTTTCGAAAGTCTCATGCATTTAAAAAAAAAGTAAAGTAACAATATATTATTTTAAGACAGTTTGGAATCATATGATGTTACTATAAGGCTCTGTTCTTCGGTACATCTATGCTTGTTAGTTCTTCTGCATATAGGTTGTCATGGTGTACAAAATATGTTGCTTTTATAGATTTCTTGTAAGTTATTTATTTTTCTTTAATTTTCTCTAGTATGTGTACAACTCTTGTACAATTTGTGTGAGTGCATCCTTCGCATTAGTTTCAGTAACATGTTTTTTTTAATTTGTCTGTTTCTCAAAATTTTCATGTTATGTTGTATTCTAATTTGTATAAATATTCATTGCGAACAGTACACACTTTCTAACTATACAAATATTTTAATTAATGTAGTATTGGATATGCGATCGAATAGAGATAATTCAAGAAAGGGAATCATACAAAGAAGGAATGCCAACAGCAGCTAAGTGGAACTTGAGTGATTTGAAGGGTAAACCTACATGCAAGTTTCTAAAGAGTCTTGATGGAAATAAGGTAAAAATTTTACAATAAGAGAACTGTAGCATAAATCTTACAATAGCTCATCTTAATATTTGCAAAGTGTACACCTACTTGCATTATTCATGTTAGCGTTCATAGTAAATTGTACTGTAAGTAATTTTTTTTTAAACCTTCCACAAATTTAGACAACATTAAGAAAATAGTGGTTTTAATTTCAAAAAAAGCAACACTTATATCTTACAAAAAGCGCACCTACTTGCGCTTTTCATACATTTCTTATTTTAATTAACTTATAGAGTGCTGAATAAAAGTTTTAATGCAAACATATTTTCTAAATTTGTAAAAAAAATGTAAACTAAATTGAAAAATATCAAACCTAAGTTTTTCAGAAGCATAACATATTTTTTAAAAAATGCAAACCTTCTTTCGCTTTCCATATAAGTTAAACATCTGTTTAACTTTAAAGTGAAAATTGAAAATTTTAATATAAATATTTTTTTCTTTGTTTTAATAGGTTTGGAAAAAAAAACTATAACATAAAATTTTCAAACGCTCACCTTAATATTTTTATAAAGCGCACACTGACTTGCAATTTTCAAACATTTAAAATTTAAATTGCAGTTTAACATGCAAATATACTGTTAATTTTTTGTTAAATTTTACAGAAATTTAAACAATATTAAGATAACACTAACTTAAATTTGAAAGAATCCACAACATAAGTTTTACAAAGTACATATCTGCTTGTGCTTTCAGTACATTTCTTATAGTAATTAACTTTTACCTTTATAGTTTTTGATAGGTTTGAAAAATAAAAACTGTAGCATAAATGTTTTAAAAGCTTGCCTTAATATTTACAAAGTGCACACCTACTTGCGCTTTTCAAAAATTTTAAATTTTAGTTGCACTTTAACATGCAAAAGTAATTATTTTGTTATTGATTATTCATCGCTCAAGTACATATTCTTACTAGGGTCTTTATAATTGATGTAGTTTTAATAATACTATTGATGAAAAACTAACTATATCGGTAAAGTTTGATTTATTTATGTTATATTACAACAACATGTGAAAATTTTTATAGCATACATAAAAGAAAATTCAGTTGAAAGTGAAGAGGAAATTTTCAAAATAGCTGAACATTTAAAAAGAGAGAATGAATACTTGAAGAAAAAAGTTGAACAACTTGAGATTGAGAATGAAGAGTTAAAACAAAAGATCAAAGTTTGTGAACCAAATTCTACCGAGGTGGAAGATACTTTCAAAATGGACAATGACATAATTTTTCAGCAACAAAACATTCTTGATGCCGATGATGCTATAGGGGATAGCGATAAAATTGCAAGCAAGAAAAATAATGATCATGCTATTGGGGACAAAGAAATGATAGAGCGATGCTGCGAAAAAGAAAGTTTACAAGGCAAATTTAGCATCGAAGAAAATGATGATTTGAAAAAAAACACAAATAAAAGCGAAAACCTTGACGATTCTTTTGCAACACCGATGGCTAGTATGGATTTGAATGAAGAGGAAAATATAAAAGTATCATCATGTAAAAGTTTTGATGGAAGTGAAGAAAATTTTAGAGCAGATGTTATTGAAAGTGTTTTTATGGCTTGGAGTGGTAAAGAACAGAGCAAAGATGAAGTGAATAAAGAAAACACTACTGAAGTTGAAGAAGTAAACAAAGTCAATGATTACACTGTTCAAAATGTAGGTGATATTGAAGGAGGCAATGAAACTAAAAAAAATGTTAGAAGTTGATATGCCAAGTTTTGAACTATTTCCTACTCAAGAAAGAGAAGAGTTGGAACGTAAAACTGACTTATCAAATAAAGAAAAGAAGAACAAAAAGCCAAAAGTATCTTCATTAACAAAAAGGGTGAGAGAAAGGAAAGATAGAATACCTAAAGTAGATGAAGAGTTCACATATGAAAAGAAAAGGAGGTTGGTTAAAGAAGCTAAGGGGAAGAAAAGCCTTGTTACTAGCAAAAAGGTAAAAAAGAAAAATAGAAAAAACAGACTTGAAGCAGTTAAAGAAAATCAAAAGCTTGAGAAGGGAAAAACTGTTATTACTTACAAAAGAGAAGCAAAAAGATGTGAAACGGACAGAATTGAAGTAAATGCAGAAAAGCTGATTGAAGAAGACGCAGAAAATAATAAAGTAATTTTTGTTTCTCCTATTGTACCGCCAAAACCAATGGGGAAATTAGAAAACACTCCAATATTTGGTTTTCTATATCAGAAGCAGCTTAAACCTATTCGAACATTTTATAAGTATGATGATCAAAAGTACGTACATATTATGTTACTAGCTTACATACAAATATACTTTGCAGAACCTACATTTTAAGATATAAGTGCTAACATTGAAACATGAATGTTTAAAGCTTGGCAGTTTATGAAAACTTTGATGATGGCATAAAGATTATGGGATGTGTGCTTGATGATATAATGAGTGAAGACTGCATAGACTGTTCTGTAAGTAAAATTGCTTACCTATTTTTTTTTTATTTTTTTTTTGTTTAACTAATCTAAAAATGTTTATTGATTATGGTATACAGTATTTACAGTATATTAATCTTGTCTAAAATGTAATTTAAAGGTAATACACTGGTTTCAAGTTACCAAGCTAAGGCCACACTATCCAAACAATTTGTATGTGGGACCTGAAGACACGGTGTGTTTTTTTTTGTTTCATATTATTTACAAATATAAGTCTTAATTACTTAGTTAATTCCTTTATATAATACTATTTATATTTCTTATGTTATAGAATTGCATATTGTTGGATTTGAAATCAACAACTCATACTCTGTTGGCTAAGCAATTGGAAGAAAGAATAATGAGATATCATAAAAAAGAACTTGAATTGTACAAGATATTCTTGCCAATATGCCATCAACAATCTCATTGGACACTGTTAGTGCTTGATTATGAAGATATGCAATGGAGCCTCTATAATTCAGTAAAACCAAATTCTTTTTCAAACTGGCCATATGCAAAAGAAATAGTAAAAGTGGTAAGTAAAATAACACTATCAAATATTAATATATTATATTGTTTAATAAATTAACTTTTGTTTAAATGTGCAGCGAAAGAACATTAGGGACATGATCAAAGACATATGGCTTAGAAATGCAATTCCACAAATGAAATCTGGTAATGAAAGTAATATTGAATGCAAAGATTGTCCTCAACAACCTGAAAAGTCGTAAGTTAATTCTATAATTTTATGTGTAATTATACTTTCATTAATAACATGGTAATTACTTATATTAGATGTTATTTTTATTTTCATCATACATCATTTTATTAAAAAAACATTATACAAGAAATTTTAATAAAAAGAAATAAACTAGAATTTCAGGGTGCATCGTAAAAATTCTTAAAAGCAAGGCGTCTGAGAAAAAAGCAGAAACAAATTTACATTTTCTAAAATAATTATATTCAAAAGAAAGACTATTTTTTATAAAACAAGGTATAAGTTAAAGAAGCTATTTCACTTGTTCTTGCTAGTTATCTGTATACTCAAGTGCTTTAAAAATCATAATAAACGTTAATTCCTTAAATTAAAACTTTTGACTGACTTTTTCTGTGACAACAAAAGTTTCTAACCATGCTTTTTAGTAAGTTATAGAGTATGGTGTTGGGATAATAAAAAAAATATATGTTGTTACTGAACCTTAATTGCTTGTTGATTATTAGTAAAAATTTATTTATCCATTAATTCATATTTAATCTACGGTTAATATTCTATGATCAATGTTGAACATATATTGAATGTTACTGTATAAAATAAGTAGTTAAACTTTGTAGTCACAAATATAATATATAAATCAGGAGACGACATAAAAAATTGTAAAGGGAAGAATCATACACTAACTATATAGTTTAATTTGTAAACAGCAAAAAAGAACACTTTTAGATACATAATGCTTCTACTTCTAAACATCTTCATTACTCATTTCATAAAATAATTAAAAATCAATCTAAACATCTCCATTACTCATTTTGTAAAATAATTGAAAATCAATTTAAACATCTCCATTAATCATTTTATTCAACCAGAATATAACCATACTGTACACTACATTATTATGAGTGATTTAATATATATTATGCATCGTTACAAAAAAAATGTACTGACTATATTGTTTAGTTTTTAGAATTTGCCTGACAATGTAAACTAGTCTTGAACAACGTCAGTTTAATTTATATTATTTTTACCTTTGATACATAGATGAAATAGGAATTTTATTTATAAATTTAATACTTGCAGGTTGGATTGTGGAATGTACATTATGAAATATATGGAAATCATCAGCACTAATGAATGGCTACCTACATCCTTTTCAAGGAAAGAAATTCAAGCAATGAGAGCTGAAATAGTATATGGTTTATTTACTAGTAACAAGTATAGTTGGAGTGAAGTTAAGCATCTCAGCTATGTTATGCTTCAAGATGATCTTGAGCAAAAAAGAAAGCAAGTGGAGGAAACTGTTGAAAATATGTACAAAGAGTAAATTTTGCAATGCTTTATAGTCCAGTTTATGCTTCAGCACAAACAAAATGTTACTTATGTTTTGTGCTTCAATTGATGTCACGGTTCATACTTTTGTTTTCAGAATTTGTTGCATTTCTATTGATTTTAAACTTCAATTTAATATGTGCAACAGATTTAAATTTCAATATAATATTGTCCAAATTATATTACTGTATGAAACAATGGTTAATTATTGAATTTGCTGGGATTCTTTTTTTGTTGTTGTCGCATTGAATTGTCACACATAACATTACATTGTATCGTTTTGTACTTGCCTTTGCAACAAATAAAGATATAATCAACAAAATAACGTTTTAGGATGCACATCATGTCACAATGATGATTGACTCCTCATTAAAAGTAAAGAAAGTAAGTTCTCTCTTTACACTAAAACACTTGATCATTTTGGCTCTTTTATACAACACCGACGGCTTTTTCATAAGAAGCAACACAATGGTAATCTAAGCTATTTATAGAGAGATCAAATCACTCTTCTTCTTTCGAACAGCATGGTAAGCTATTGACGAATATGTATCTACAAAGGATAAATACCACTGTTATCCTGCATTTCAGCAAAGTCGTGATATCGTCAATTAGGCGAAGAACGGATGGTCAACAGCCTAAGAAACCTGTTACGTATAGTGCTATAAACGACGGTTGGGTTTTCTTGTAGGTATTAGCTTTAGAATTACTACGGTTATCCAAGTTGCACGTATCATCAAACAAACTATAATCTATACTATATTATTATTAGTGAGTTGAATTTCAAGCTCACACAGGCCCCCTTGAAATTTGGCAACTGAACAGTCGCATTTTTAATTTCTTTATATTCCAAACTTTAAAATGTGATAACTTTTTCTACATTGATTGGATTTAAGAATCGTTTTCACTATTAAATCTCAAATTTAATTTGCTTTCCAATGATATCCATTGTTGATAGCTAAAAATAAATTTTTTAAAATCATAATTTTATATAGCAGCTTTAATTGCACAATTATTTTGTGTCACCGTTGTGTACCGCGTTTCTGTAATAACATTATTATGATGATCATAAACATTACATAGTAGTTTTACCTAGATTATTATAATGTATTTATTATCTTTTAACATATTTGAAAGGAATATTTATTTTGAATTATACAATTATGGCTGCCTTTGAATATTGTAACTACATTATGTAATAAAGTAATAATCTTGATTGTGTTTGATAGTATTCAAACTTAGTGCAGTTATAATTTAACCCCATCAAAAAATGGTGTAATAATTTATAGGCATTTTTTGAATTAATTTAACTACGTTAGCATTTTTTATTGCATTTACTATTGATGATTTTGACTATATTTGATAATTTTATTCAATTTTAAAACAGTTATAAATTGATGAAATTAAGAAAATGCAATTATAATTTACCAGCAAGTTTTGGGTAAATTTAACTATATTTGAAGATTTTTAACCACATTTATGTGATGAAGTAATAAATTTGGCTACATTTCAGGAATTTATTCAATCTTAATACAATTAAAATTTAACTACATTAATAAAATGCAGTTATAATTTAATGACAATTTTGAATTATGCATTGTAGAAATTGAATATTTCAGCTATATTTATGTGATGCAGTAATAATTTTGGTTGTACACGATGATTTATTCTAGCTTACTGTAGTTAAAATTTAAATGCATTAAGCTAAAGCGGTTATTATTTTGCGGTATTTTTGGAATTAAGCAATTATTGTTTTTGAATATTTTAACTGCATTTGTGTGATGCAATACTAATTTAGCTGTAGTAATAATTTTGTTTGATGTTAACGATAGTTATTTAACCGCATTATGAAAATATAATTGAAAAATGAATTTTGATTTTTGATAGCTTGAGATGATTAAATAATGACTTCACATAATTAATGCTTGATTCAACCGTGCAGCTCAGCGTTTAATATATTGCTTCCAGGTTTGATGACATAATTTGGCTAAGTTTACTCAATTTCGTTTACAATTACGATGATCAATAATACAATAAGCATATAAGTTGTTGTATTCGGACTTAAGGTAGATGCACAGTTTAAGTGCTGGGTCAAAACATGTGTTGTAGTGAGAATAATGTTGATAACCACCTAAAAGAGTTTATTTTTTATTTTTTACAGTAAATTCTAAAATCACTTGCACCACCACCATCGGAAAACTTCTAGAAAACAATTGATGAATGTATCTTTGTATAGATGATTATGTAGTCATAGTTTGATTATTGGATATAGTTAATAGGTCAGACGAGCAGTGAGAGAATTTAGTAATAATACTGCATCAATGACACTTTTGCCTTTTTTAGCTGCAGGTACAAATACCTTCAATAGTTAAAATAATTAACTGATGTAATGCATCTATTAAGGCCAAGAAAACATCACCTATTTGCGCTCAAGCCAATATCATACACGCGTTGCTAGCAGTTATTTCTGAGGCTAAAAAATGAATGGACTTCTCACAATTGTTCTCTTATGTATGTTTTGGATATTTTCAAATATTGGTTACTGCGACCAACTATATGCCGTGTTTTGTACCCTGCATCGACATAGATCAGATTCGGCGAACAATAGTAATTTATATTGGAACCCATGTTATTTTCTTATTGCATCATCATTTCTATTTCAATTGAATCTTCTGTTTTACTACTTTTCCCCTGTACTACATATGTTGCTTTTTTCTTTTTTCTTTTGCTCCCTTTTTTCAGCTGTTGACAAATACTTTTCCTCACTGTTTACAAATTTCATCATATTACTATATTTCTCCCCATTGCAAAAAACTTTTGTTACTCTTATTTAATTGAATCGAACTGCACTGTGTCTTTGTGTCTGCAGTTCACAGTGAATACTTCAACTATATCTATGCACATTGAAGCAGCTGTGTAAGTGCAAAAGCAACAACATTGGCGTTATATGCCATAGTGAATATATCTATGCATTAGCGGATAAATTTTTAACACATTATCCTCTAAATAGTCTGTGAACTTTAACATATTCACTGTAATTGTTTTGTTCGATTTTAATTGTGATTATCATAACCAAATATATCTATGTATTCTTTATCCTACCAAATTGTTATTCATGATGTAACACTATCGTTCAACAATGTTTTTTCATTACCACAGTATTAACATTTGGATATGACCTATGCAACAACAATATTTTTTCAACATCCGTGTGCGAAGCACGGGTTCGCACTAGTTTATTTAATGAGTCATTCGCAGTTTTACGGTCTGAATTTGTTAATTCTTACACATGCATGGCTTAATCTTTGGAACAAGCATATGAATACTGGCAGGATCAACCAGGTAGCACGTCCTTAAAGATTCCGTTAAACAAGGGACCCATAGAGAAATCTTAATCAATATGCAATATCCGTAAAACTTTGAAACCACTCAACGACCAACTTCACCAACAAACAATAACATTGTCAATCAATGCCCGATATAGGAATTAACATTAACCAACCACTCAAGATTAACCAGCTTGACTAAGAGTAAGCTTAGTGTATTTTCCAACTTGACTCCAAGCTAAAGCCCAAAAGTCTCATATCTCAACCCCGAATATATGAATTTTAAAAAATTAGCTAATATGACCCTTGTAGTTCAAAGTGTCTTCGCTATTTAGGAAAATCTGGCAAATAACTTTCTCGGATCAGAATGCTGGTCAACTCGAAGTGAGCCCTGAGATTTTACATGTCTGACTCGGAGCGTCCATATCACAAGGCAAGTAACGGGTAACTAGCAATCTAACTCGAAACAGAATTTGAGTTTTTACATATTTGACTTGAATGCTCGATTAGGACCACGCAACAAACATTCATATGTTTGATCTAGAGCAAGCATCAAATTTTCACATGTTTGACCCAGAGCAGGCTAAGGGTAAATAGTTGTTTGATCCGAAGCGAAGTCTGGGGAAACTTCATTTCAGCATGGGTCTAGCTCTTGGTAGTGATAGTTACCAACTTGATTATTTCCAAATCGTATCGAACTTTAAAATGCATTATTGATAGATCACTGCTCGAGTAAATATAAGCCTCACCAAAGCTTACTTTGAGTGAATAGATCCAATCTCTTTTCAAATTGTGTAATTCCTTCACAACCAACTCTCCATAAAATCCATCTATCGTGCTCTAGACACTCCAAAGCATCTATATCGGAGGGCAAATTTCGAAGAAATAACATTTCTTTATTTAACTTGATGTTCGGCTTTATCGTAGTTCGTTAGTGCGAGTATTTACCCTAGTTCAGTGCGCCAATGGCAACATTTTGACCAAACTGCATGTTTTCACCTCATCGTGGTTTGGGGGTAATCTATGTGACTAAGGGCTAGATTTCAGTGGATCATGGCAATAAGGCCACTTTACCACTTACAATGCCCTATTGCATATTTAAGTCGTTTGCAAAAGATTCAATCAATGGACCTTACGGAATTTTAATCTAAGGAAGACCGTACAACAAAATTTTCGAATTGGTCAAATTCTTTGATATGTGCCTGTAGGAATGCTTGTACATCCCTACTGTGGGTCAAGAGGAGGTCCTTGTGCTTAAGCACCTCTTCTCTAGCTTGGATTTTGACTTAGAGGTGTTCAGTCATAATTCGACATAGTAGCTTCGCACCACTGATGGCCGCTCCACCCAACTTCACACCATAAATTTTGCAGCAACCACCACACCCTCCTACTCATCGAGGCATGGCAACCACCTCGATGGCTGAGTGTGGGTAGCACACTTAAGCGCCATCCATTTTCGGGGATAGTTGATTCGGTAGGTGAGTTGTTACACACTCCTTAGCGAATTTCGACTTCCATGACCACCGTCCTGCTATCTTAATCGCCCAACACCCTTTGTGGGTTCTAGGTTAGCGTACAATTGGGCACCTTAACCCGGCTTTCGGTTTGTCCCGCATCGCTGGTTTTTCTTACCAAAAATGACCTACTTAGAGCTCTCAATTCCGTGGCATGGCTCACCAAATCAGTCGCAACGACCTACCTATTTAAAGTTTGAGAATAGGTCAAGGGTGTTACGCCCCCAATGCCTCTAATCATTTGGTTTACCCGATAGAACTCGCACGCGAGCTCCAGCTATCCTAAGGGAAACTTCAGAGGGAACCAGCTACTAGATGGTTCGATTAGTCTTTCTCCTCTATATCCAAGTCAAACGAATGATTTGCACGTCAGTATCGCTACGAGCCTCCACTAGAGTTTCCTATGGCTTCGCCTCGCTCAAGCATAGTTCACAATCTTTCGGGTCCCAACAGGCATGCTCCCACTCAAACCCTTCACAAAAGATCAAGGCCGGTCGGCGGTGCACCCCACAAAGAAGATCCTACCTATCAGTTTCCTTACACCTTCCGAGTGTTCACACCCCATTGACTTGCATGCATGTCAGACTCCTTGGTCCGTGTTTTAAGACGGGTCGAATGGGGAGCCCACTAGACAATGCTAAGTCAGCCCCACTGAACCCAGATGTTCTCATTGCTATAACACTCAATGAAACATCTTTATCAAGATTTTTATTACTGCTATGCACTTTAAGTATCTCCTCCCTGCCTCTCACATTAGGTAACCCAATAGACACATGTCTGTCAAACCATCCAGGTCTAAGCAATTCAGAATCAAGAATTTCAGGCCTGTTCGTTGCAGCAATTACGATAATGCCACTATCTCCGCCAAAACCATCCATCTCAGTCAGCAACTGAATTAATGTCTGCTCCCTTTCATCGTTTCCTCCTCTTATACCAGTGCCTTTCATTCTTCAAACTGTGTCTATCTCATCTATGAAAACTATGCATGGAGAGTTTGCCTTTGCTTTAAAAACTATTATGCTCCCCACATGCATAGAGTTGGATATTATGCAACCAGAAGCACAGTTCCTACACTAATTTATATCAAAAAAATGCCTTCCAAACTTTAACAGAACAGTCATACATTTTTCCATAATACGAATTTCGAGCCTGTTTCAAACCGATCAATGCTTTAAAAACTATTAAAATAAATAGCAAACTTGAATACTAGACTGAATTTCAATTTCCCATTTAAGTCATATTACTTTGACAGCATAGAACACACTGAAGTGTAAAATACAAACCACAACAGTAACAAATTATAACAGCAAATAACTTGGCAATATCAAATAAAATCAAATTTCAAATTCAAAACAGTACAATGCTAAATAAACTCTTTTGATAACTTCAACTTAAAACAACTGAATTGTTAACTAAAGGACAAGTGCTCTTGTTGTGACCAAACTTTCGACGTTTTCCACATCTTCGTTTCTTCTTAGCTTCACCAATAGAAGGTTTTCGCTTGATAGGTGGACGACCAGGGCCACGTTTAGGAATTGGAGGACAAATGGCAGGATTTTTGGAAGAACTTCAGGCTTATCAGTATTTGGAACAGGAGATATAGGAAAAAAATATGATGCACGAAAGTATGCAGTAGAAAAATACTAATCAATATACTCATAGACAATCAAACTTTGAGATCTAATAGCCCGAATAGCATGTGGACAAGGAAATCCATCAATAGTCCACATATTGCAGCTGCACCAATGATGTAAAAGATCAACATGCTGCGACTCTTTAGACAATACTTCGAAACAATATTCATCAGATTTCTTAACGATCCAACCATGACCTAAACTAATAAAAGAATTCAAACGCTTTTCCATAGTTGGACATATTTCAGTTTTCCATGTTTGACTCAATTTCTTAATGTAGCTTCTAAATTTCTTAATGGAGTTAAATTTGAACACTTTGCAAATGCTTTCTTTCCAGGTAAAAGGTATGGTGAAATGGCATCTAATATTGCCGAAAGTTTCAACTCATGGGTCATTGAAGAAATTGCTGTAGAATTTGCTTCAGGACATCTGATTGGCTTTTTATGATAATTGAACTTTTATGGCGTGAGGAAAAGGTAACGACTTCTAAATGGAGAAGGTGGAATTTTTTATGCGTGGATGTGGCCCTTAATTTAAGGAGATGTGTAATTTCCAATTATTTAAAAACGAATAATTGTTTTAATGCGGATCTCACATTATATGACACGGATTAGATTTAGCCCTTGGATTAAAAAGAAAAAAGAAAAAAGAAAAAGATTAACCTTTAGATATGAAGTCATTTTTGAAACAGCCTAAAGACGGAATTGGACAGTTCTAAATTTAACAAACCGATCAGAAACAGATTTTCGGTCTTTAATACCCAACACTAAAGACTAAATTTTTAGTTGCTAATGAACCTTTAATTAAAGACTAAAAAATTTAAAGCCTTTAATTTTCAATTTTTAAAAACAGAAAAACATTATCGGATAAATTTAAAGGCCTTTTTATCATTTAGAACAGCCCATTAATATTTTTCTACAAGGACAAAAACGTTTAATTTTTTCAGAAGCCTTAATTATAGCCGCGCCCTCTCTTTTTCTTCTCGACCTCGTTCCTCTTCTCCTTTATTTCTTCTTCGCTCTCACTTTCGCACATTCAAAATTAAGTTCACTTCTTTATACTTCTCTATTCTTATGCGCGGTCCATTCATTATTTCCTAATTTCGAATTTCGTTTCTTTCTTTTTGACACTGTAATTTTCAGATTTAGGTTTGCTTCTATTGCTCTGTTTTTTCACTTTGTTCTATTAGAGTTTGAATTTGGTTGTTTTTAATTTTTAAACGTTTTTCTTTTTAAAAATTAAATTCAGTTTTTTTACTGTGTTTACTTCTTTGATATTCCATGACAAATCTGAAAAGTAGCAGCATATATCTTCTGTTTTCTTCTCTACTTTATGAACTATTGTTTTTTTATGTATTTAATTGAATATTATTTCTTTTATGATTACTAATGTATATCCTACATTCATATTGTTTGATTGAAAATGTATTGCTGTGTTGAGTTCAGTGAGGATAAGTTTTTAGATATTTTTCTTTTTTCTTAGTATCATCTTTCATAATAACGCAGTGGAAGTTTTTTAATATTTTGTTTGTTTGAGTAAATATAAAAATGAAGTTGTTATAGAGTAAATATAATGATATGCACTAAACAATTAATGAGTAGAATTAGTGTTTATATGTTTTTTGATTAATGATGTATATCTTGCATTCATATTGTTTTGATTGAAAAAGTATTGATGTGTCGTGGACTACATTATGATAGGTACCCATCTATAATAAAAGGGTATTGTGATGCAAACTGGATATGTGGTTCATCATATGCAAAATCTACTAGTGGATATGTGTTTACCTTAGCTAATGGGGCAATATCTTGGAGATCCTCTAAACAAACTTGTATAGCAAGATCAACCATGGAATCAGAATTTATTGCCTTAGACAAAACCGCAGAAGAAGTGGATTGGCTTCGAGGTTTTTTAGAAGGTATTTCAAATTGGGAAAAACCTATACCTCCAATAAGCATACATTGAGCCAATCAGCTATTGGAATGGCCAATAGCAAGCTTTACAATGACAAGTCTAGACATATTCGTTGTAGACATAAAACTATTAGACAACTTTTCTCCAATGGGGTTATCACAATTGACTATGTAAGATCAAATGATAACACTGCGGATCCACTAACAAAAGGTTTATCTAGAGCGAAGGGTAATTCCTTATCAATGGGAATGGGGTTAAGGCCCACAAATTAAAAAGTTTCTTTAAACGGAAACCCCACCTAGCTGACTGAAGATCCCAAGATCTAGGTTCAAAGGGACAACTAAGTTTACATAAACTTGATAGCACTGTAAATATTCAAACCATTCATATGATAAGTCAGTGCACTACTCGCCGGAGAATAGGATAAGTTTTGATACTTTTAATGATGTCTATACTTGGTAATATTAAGAACCAAGTAGAGTATTGTGAAAATACCCATTATAGAATCACCTACGTGAGTGCGAAGGCGCCGTTTCAAGGAGAATTGTAAGACCAAATTCTCCAAAGCACTCATGAGACCAAGCTGGTGTTCATGGCAAAAACGAACAAAAATAGAGAACCGAGGAGGATTAGAAATACTTATTGCATGTTATTTTTTTAGATTTACTCAAAAGGCTTACAGTTCAAAGACAACCTTAGTCCACTAATTCGCCAGTAAGTCAAAAGGATAAACACTAGGAAAGATCAAGGCCAATGTGCTACTTTAATAGATACGATAAATGTTTCGCAAAATTTTAGGAACAAATTGAGCAATTGCTCATTCATGTAGGGGATTGTTAGAAATGAATGGGCATTGGGGAATGTGAAGGCATCTAATGCCTTGGGAAATGAATGGTTCCACATCTTAGAATAAAATAAACTATTTGTTTTTATATATAAGATGTGGACGCTATTATAATTCCTATGAGACAAAGAAAGACACAAGCCATGACGGGTGGTGCAACGCGCCACCCCGCACGCACGCGCTCGCGCCCGTGTCCAAACACGAACCCGCATCCGCGGCGCGGGCGAATGGACTTTTGAGGCATACTAGAGGCACATAGCACTTTGCAGTTGGCAGTTGGCTTGTCGTGGCTATTTAGACCGAACAATTTTTTATTTTTTTGTCTGTTCAAACTCAAATGGTCGCATCGCCTGATAAAGCGTAGCAACCTTTTCAATAGTCGCAACCGTTCGAACATGCACCTAATTCCGAACAGATGCATCTCCCCGCGCCTATATATAGGCATAAGAAAAACAAAATACTAACTTAATTTTTTTCTGCATTTTCTTTCTCTCCACAACACTCTGTTCTTAAATAAACTCTCTTGAGTTCGTCGTTGCTGTATGGTTGTTGCGCAGCATCACATAGAAGGTCTGTTTCATCTTAGGAAACAATTGCTCGATATCCTTAAGCGCCGTAGATGGAGCAATATTGTATCAAGGAAACAGCTTTTCACTGGACTTGGACAATCTAATTGGTATTATATTTATTGCATTATTTGTTAACTGCATAGTTCTATTCGTAACAGTTTTTGCGACATAGTTGTGATAGTTTTGTTGTTACAATTTTTGCAACATAATTGTAACAGTTTTGTAACACCTTTGTAACGTTGTTGTTAACAATACTTGCAAACAATTATGTAACACCTTTGTAGCGTTACTGTCTAACAAACTTCACCAAGGGCAACATTTTGCGGTGCATTAAACTGCACACAATCCATTAACAAATAAGGGTTAACACTCAAATAAACAGTAGGTAAAGTGGAGGATTATGAACTACCTCATATGTACATTTCAAAGAGGTAGTGAAGAGAGAAATAGGTACCATCCTAGGTTCTATAGTAGAAAAAAGACAGATGGCAAGGAGATGTGAGCATAAGACGAGGTGGTAGAAGGGTCTGTGTTGCTTGAGAGGTGTATTTGTTGGACTAGAGGTGCAGGTGGAGGAGAAGAGGAAGCCAAGTCCAGGTTCAGAGGGTGCTTCATATTGTTAAATAGAATTTTAACCTAGTAGAAAATGAACATGAGTGATATTTGATCTCACTTTATCAGGAAATGAAGAAAAACAGTAGCAACAACAGTAGAATATTGCAATGGAGGAAGCTCGCCTACATTGAGATGAATCCTTTCTTCATTCCTAGATTTGGATCTAGGAACATAATAATTTACGAGAAAAGATGCAACCAATGGTGAAGGACATGGGAGGAGAAGGCGATGGATTGAAAATTCAGTATAAGACTAGGATTTCGGTTGTTATTATTCTATTAGCTATTTCAACTTGAAGATAATATATATTTGAAAGAAATTTATGTTTTTTAAGAAGATCCATATGTGCTACGAATAAATTTTAATTTTTTAAGGTAAATTTCGAATATTTGCAATTTTTAATTCAAACTACAAATAAAATAAATGTAACTACACATATTTATAGTTTTACTTTGAATTGTAAAAATATTTGGGCCACAAATTTTTTTCAGACCATATGACATATGAATATTATTGAAAAAATAATAAAATTTGTATTATAAAGGTGAAAACAAAATTTGATGTTTAAGATTTGAGAAAAGACCAAGTATTTGAACTTATGTGTAAAGTGCAAATATTTTCAGGTTATACTTTACATGGTTGGTACTTTTGCAGATAACTGCAAAACATAATATTTCTAAAAAAATATTATAAGAAGTTTGTGGAAAAAATGTATCTTTTTGATCTAACGGTGAAAATGAAATTTCTAGAATATTAAAAGTAGCCCAAACGATGACCGGGCAGTAAAGAAATTAGTAAATGACAAAATGTCACGACTTTGAACTTTGATAATGATTGTGGGTATATAAGGCTTTGTGTATATAATTGGAGTTGATATTGGATATTTATTTATTTATTCCAGTTTTCTTTTCCTATTGGAGCTTGCTATTTCGATCGAAAAAGATGGCAGAAAATTATACAAATCACATATGTACGGTGAATATCGAGGGCTTATGTTATTTTGATGAGCCGGATTTCAACTGCTTAATCGTACGATCAAAGTTCCGGGTAGAGTAGAATAATCTATTAAAAGATAGATAAATTAAGATCCGTTCTATACGAAACGAACAAGGCATTTGAGTGGGGAATTTAAGTTGGGAAGTTGGTTGAAAGGGAAATACGTTTGATGATGCGAAAGAGGTATATTAGCAGAGTATTTGAAATATGATTTTTAATTTAATTAATTTATAGTTAATTATTAATTTATTTTTATTGTGTAATATGTATTTAGTTAAAATGAAATAAAAGTAAAATAATACAATAGAACCACAATATTTGAAAGGCAGATACAATAATTTAAAGATGCAGATAAAATGATACAATTGTAATGTTTTAGCTCAGCCCTTTTACAATAGTTTCTTCTCTTATGATATTGAGAAGTGTTGTCATTTCATTGCCTGAGTGTCATTATACATGTTCAATCCCTCTGTTTGCAGTGGTTCTCGTATTATAATATTCCTCTTGGTATTTTTCTGAAACAAGATCGGGAGCATCATCATAAACCATAAAATCTTGATCTTCATTATTGTATTTTCGTACAAAATTTTGCAGAGGCATTGTAGCAACACTGTCTTTTACTTGAGTTTCAAATGAGTATGTTGTCATATTTTTCAAAATTGTAAACTTTTTCTTCCATATTCGAACTATTCTCTCAATTGCTATACGTAAACTTGATGGCTAGAAATTAATTTTTCAATGATCGATTTTGATTGATTTGTAGTTTAATGGAAATAAAGAATATGATATCTACTATTTCGATAAGAAGGTAAATATCCAATTTGAAGTGGATATTCTGAACTACTAATAATAGTGTCCAGATGGAAAGTGAGAAAAGTTAGAGTCTCTATCATTTATAACCTCATTAAAAATTCTACTATTATGCGCACCAGTCATAACATAAGTGAACTGTAATTTGAATGAGCATGCCATTAAGATATTCTGCGTATCAAAACTTTTTCGTCTAATATATGAAATAACCTGTTTTGTAGGTAAGCGTGTCATTACGTGTGTACCATCTATAGCAACAACTCAGTTTCTAAAATAAGTGTAATATCAGTTTGAGGTTCTAATATGCTCTAGAACAGTATTAAATTGAGTAATATCTGGATTAATAATATCTTTAGCAAGTAACAGTATAACTTCTAAAACAGCATGAAAATAAACTGAAATTGTGCTACCTTATTTTTGAAATCTTTCGCTCATTTTTCGATTTGAGAGCGATGCAGCTATGGTGTATACGAATATGGCAATCGCTTCTCTGATATTAATAGTTTCTGTTGAAGTCAACCCATAATTTTGTAGTCTATCGCACAAAGTGAGTAAACATAATCGTTTCATTCGAAAATTACGTTGACAACGTTCTTGATATCCATTTAATATATTATTCATCCAATGTAAACCGATATAGTTTGACGTGTAAAGTCGTCTAATATCATTCATTTGTCTACGTAGATATGCTGATGCAACGACTAAATCCTGCACATATTCGTAGTCGGACTCTGCTTCAGAATTAGCCATGGTAGTGGAATTAAAGAGAAGAGTAGAGCAGAGAGTGGAAGAGAAGAGTAGAATAGAGCGGGAAGAATGAAAGGAAGATGAGTTAGAGAATGGGTATAAAGAAGAGGAGTTGGGAAAGTAACATTGCCGTCAGAGGTGGAGCTAGCCGTTGGATTCAGATAGAGCAAAGTTCTATACGTGGCTGTTTGGTACTTCGAGATAGGACAAAATAGTTTTTTTGTGGAAAAAGACAAAATTTAGTTAAAATATTATTTTTCATAAAGAAAATGCAAAAAATGAGGTAGGGCATGTGCCTTACCATAGCATATATTATTAGTAGTTTTGTCGCGTCGGACAGCAACGCTATTTTCCCCATCTTTTTTTCAACGGTGTTGAAGAGGGTTTTGCCTGTTGGGACTTCCGACGCGTCAAATGCATCGAAAACGTTAACGGGACAAAAGTAGACTCTGAACAGTACTTTAGAAGAAATGAAGGAAAGTGGCGCAACATCATCCAAGATTCCAGCTATGTAGTCATAAGCTAAAGCGTTTATTGTGTTGGGCAGAGTTGGAATTTATGGCTTTGCCACATTATCAAAACCAACACTACAATCATTCAAAAATAAGAGTCATGCATAATAAACAATGCGTGAATTTCCAATCATCAATGTCTTTACGAGGTCCACGTTGAAAATATTAAACATAACTAATTTGAGAAGAGAAGGAGACAGTTACGTGAGAGAAAATATACAGGTGGTGACTTTCCAATAATTGAACTGAAAGACAATATGCTCTAAATCAAAATTTATTAGTGGACTTTTGTTTTAACGAATTTTAATTAGTGATGGTTATTAATTAAGAGATTTGTTATATACAGTCCACATTTGTGTATAATCCGAAGCATGACGTGTGTTATATGTGTCTTAATTGTCACTTCACCTTTATTAGGCATTAACACTTGCCATAAAATGTTTTGTACTCGTTAAGATGCATTAATACAAGCGAAAAGGATGGGTTGGTTGTGACTTCTTAAGCTAGATCTTGATAGGAAAGTTATCAATATAATTAAACTACTTTAATCGCGTTTTAATAATCATACGATCACAGTCGCTATTTTTTTGTTTTCTTTCTTTCTTGTATTGTTTAGAAATGAAAATTAGTTGAACAGTAAGCTGATGCATGCTACAGTGATGTGAAACTATAATGAACTTGGTAGCTTGTTGTTTACGTTAGTAATTTTTGACAAAATATGTATTCATTTAATATTATAATGTGGGTTTGATTTAGACGGGAAAAAAGAAGTAATGTATAGAGGAAAAAGGAGGATAAAATCCCCATCATATGATAAATCTAAATATACGTGTATAACTAGATGTTCCGGGGAGAAATGTTGGGATGACCGAACAGTCAAATGTTTTATTCTATAGCCAGATGAGAAGCATGCATGTTAACACGAGCAGTAGTTTGATATATACATCTGTGTGAAAGTTTCGATACAATCTCTTCCAAAATTTAACAAGTGTACTACCAAACAAATTAATTTTATTTTTATCTTGTTTAATAAGAAAATTCTATTGTTTTTAACTACACGTGACGGAATTAAGGGTGGTTGTATAAGTTTTTGATCAAGACGTCTGTATCATAGTTTTTTTCTATTAGCATTCGAGTTTGTTCCTATCTGTCGATCTATTAACCATTTTGGATTCAAAAATACATGAATTTTTTAAAATTATTCAAAGCTTTGTCAACTTTGTAATACTATAAGTCACAAACTCGACATTTTTGTCACTCACATACTGAAGATGGTCCATACATACCAATTTCGTTAATTCGAACGGTTGACCAAAGAGATTGAGTTTTCGATCTTAGTTGTATCTTGAGAGATGATTTGATGTAACCCGATTAATCCACTTGTTTAATCAAAATGTAATAATAATGATAACGCTTTAAGGAAAACTTCATTGAAGGTTCCTTCTAGAGAATGCTTAATCAATGTTTATAACCATTGTCATTGTTCAATTTTCATGATTCAAGAATTACCACAAACAATTTTATGACATCAACTTTTGGAACAATGGCACCTACCACTACACCATTATAAGATATTAACAACGGGTATAAACCGTTGTTAAGTCTAAAAGCAACGGGTAAAAACCGTCTTCATTACAGGAGTGGTTGAATTTAGCGACGGGAGAAAACCGTTGCTTTATGTCCAAAAGGCAACGGGTATAAACCGTTGCAAATTGTGTCAAAGGCAACGGGTATAAACCGTTGCAAATTGGATCAAAGGCAACAGGTATTAACCGTTGCAAATTGAGAAAAATGCAACGGGTATAAACCGTTGCTTTATGGACAATAAGCAACGGGTATAAACCGTTGCTTTATGTCCAGTAAAAAATGGTTTAAAACCGTTGCTTTATGCCCAATCACACATAAAGCAACGGTTAACAACCGTTGCACATAGTGTTTGCTCCTGCTCCTACAAAATCACATCTGTAACTCACTACTGCGTATATCTCAGTATATATACCAGAATATCAATATATATCAACACTACAAGAAAAGGCTCAATTTTGTGTCGGAAGGTTGCAACGGCTGGCAACGGCTAAAAAAAGCGGCCGTTGCTAGCCGTTGCAGATCGCGACTACAGATCTGTAACCCGCGAACAGATTTCTCATTTCCCACCAACCCAAACTTCCTCCCCAAATCCTCCTCCCCGTCGCAATCCGCCGTCTCTCCGACTCCAGCCGTTGCTCGTTGCCTCCACGTCGCTCAAACACCTCCAAAACTCGTTGGTATATCTTCTAAACTTGATTTGGCTTTGATTTAGGTTTAATTTAGGATTAATTGGAAAACCCTAATTTCGAAAATAATTGTATTAGTTGATCATAGTGATATTGGGTGATGATTATAGTGATTTATTTATAGTGATATTGGATGATTATAGTGTTTTAAGTTAGGTGGAAGTTAAATTAGTTTATCATTATGTTGAAAATGATGATTAATGCGACGTATTAGTTATGGTAATATTTGTATTAGTTGATTTTGATTGGTGGTTTGATTTTAAAATTAGTGTATATTATTGATGAACATGCTTGTTGATATTTAAGTTTATGACAATATTTGTTTTTATTTAAAATAATGTGTATAGTTTACGCCAAAGTTAATTGTATAGAAATTAATAGATATCATGATAGATTGGTACAGTTAACGATAATTTAATTCAGAAGTGCTAATTATAATTGTTATCATAGTTTAAAATAAGTATAATTCGTTGAATGAATTATAAAATTTTGAAATGAGCGTAATAATAATGAGCTAATTATTCAGTGAAAGTTAAAATATAATGAATTAATTAATTATAAAATATTTTGTAGTTGTTAGAAGAATAATTAGAAAATATGTTTTATTTCTGTAAATCCCTTAGAGATATATTTTGGCCCCGTCTGACAAGTGTTGTATATGATCGTTATATGGATATTCGTTTTTTCTAAGAACGGACATTTATATTCATCTGATACAATATTTGTTGGATTTGTCCTAGTATTTGGACAAGTTACAAACACAATAAAGTAATCACATTTTATAAATCATTTCAGTTTAAACGATTTACAAAATTTTGGTGGCACTTCCTTTTTGTTCCCTGTGTACACGCATTTTGTGTACGATACAGGGAATAAAGGGAAGTGCTGCCGAAATTTTGTTGAATCGTTTAACCTGAAATGATTTATAAAATGTAATTACGATATTGTGTTTGTAATGGGAAGTAGGATGACCGGCCGTCAATGAATTATAAAATGTTTTTCAATTGTTAAATAGTTGATTTAATGACAAATTATAAATCAATCGTAAAATACTGTATAATATGAAGTGAAGTGTTTAGTTTAATCTTCTAACATATTTTATCAAATCAGGAAAAATGTTCGATTATTTTCTCGATCGTAGTTGGATGTATGAAGTCCGAACTGGTATGAAAGGATCAATAAAGGAACATTTCTGTAACGGTGTACATAAATTTATTAGATTCGCTAAATCTAATAATTGGAATAACGATGAAATTCGTTGTCCGTGTAGTAAGTGCAAACATTTAAAGCATTGGAAATCAGATGTAGTAGAAGTACATCTGTATAAATTTGGTTTTGTGCCGAATTATTACTTATGGGATCGTCATGGTGAACTTGTTGAACGTACACCTAATCCTGTAGTGTTAGAGGACGATAATATTATGACGAATCCAATAGAAAATATGGTGCAAGATGCAGCACGGTCGATGTTTCCTACCATTGATCAGGGCGATGATGACAATGATAACGTTGAAGAAGAACCAACCGCGCAAGCTAAAAAAATTTATGATTTATTGGATTCTGCTAAGAGGCCCTTGTGGGATGGTTGTAAAAGCGGAACCGAATTATCCGTAACCGCCGAATACATCACTATGAAATCAAAATTCAACCTTACAGAAGCTGGATTTTCAGCAGTTGTACAAGCTGCAAAACGACACATGCCACCTAATAATTTGATGTGCGATAGTCATTATAAAGTGAAAAAACTTATGTCTGCTTTTGGATTGCCATACCAAAAGATAGATACATGTATAAAAGGTTGTATGTTGTATTGGAAAGATGACGTTGACCTTAGAAAATGCAGATTATGTAACGAGGAAAGATTCAAACCGAGAAAAAAAAAGGAATAGAAGTTCCATACAAGAGAATGCATTATTTACCTATCACTTCTAGACTTCAAAGGTTATATGCATCTTCTGCTACGGCATGTCATATGCGATGGCACGGTGTTAGAACACCAGAAGAAGGAACTTTGATACATCCATCTGATGGAGAAGCGTGGAAACATTTCGATAAGACTTATCCCGCGTTTGCTGCAGAGAGCCGTAATGTCAGACTCGGTTTATGTACAGATGGATTTTCATCATTCTCTCAGTTTGGTAGTAAATACTCATCATGGCCTATTATTGTTACTTCTTATAATTTACCTCCATGGATGTGTATGAAAACTCCGTATATGTTTCTAACGATCGTCGTCCCCGGTCCCGATGATCCGACACAAGGAATTGATGTTTATCTACAACCATTGATCGAAGAATTGAAAACATTGTGGCATGAAGGAGTTGAAACATACGACATTTCAAGAAAAAAGAATTTTGTTATGTATTATCATTCTGTTTTATTTTGACCTACGCTTCTTTCAGAGAGCTGTTTAATAATAATAATGATTATGTTCTGCATTATTCTGAGCTATGTAATTACAAAGAATGATTATGATGATTAATGGAACATGTGTTGTAATAATAATTTGTTTTCTTTTCATTATATGATATGATTATGTTTGTGGCAGATATGTCTCACAGAAGGCGCAGTACATCTCAGCCTTCTCCTTCGCCTTCTCATGGCGCGGGTCCCAGCGGTACGGCTCTGGACTTTCGCCGTGAGATAGAGATAGTTCCCAAGAGTGTTGGGTAAGTATCTAAATAATTTCAATTAAATTATTTAAAATATATTAATTATATACATCAACATTTATACAGGGGTTTCGAAATAGAGCCGGCGGATTACATTCTTCAAGTGTCAAAGCAATCCTATAAGAGTAGGATGTCTGGTTGCTGGCCTTATTGGGACGACATCCCAGGCGAAGTGATGAACGCTATAGTTGCTGATTTGATGGTAAGTATAATTTTATATTTCAATGTAAAATTAGTATACTGTATATAATTCAAATTATTTTCAATAAGCAGGCTGTAATACGTGTCCGCCCGGAAGATAACAATGTCTTCTTCAATCATTGGAATAAGAGGATGCGGAAAAATTACAGGGAAACTCTTTTGAAGGCCAAGCTAAGCGGAAAAAAACCCAGTTGGATGGGTAATGATGTTTGGGCTGCATTTATCACCCATTGGGAAAGTGAAGCTGTCAAAGTAAGTTATGTATTGCTGTATTGTTAGTATTATTTATTTACATTATGTATGTTAGTTGCATTATTAATTTAACTAACCATGTATTTAAATTAACAGGAAATAGCAAAGCGAAATAGTGCGAACAGAAATAAAAATCCAGCGTTACACCGCGGTGGGTCCAAGTCATTCCAACAATGGCGGAGGGAATTGGTAAATTCGTAATTTGAGTTTATAAACTGTAATATTATTTAATTATATTAGTAACGTTTTTTATTCATGTATAATTTCAGCATTCAAGAACCAGACAGGAGCCTACAATGGCCGAGGTTTTTAGAGTCACTCATGCGTTGGAGCAGACCGATGATGATGGGAATGTCACCTATGAGTGGACAGATGCGAAGGCTGAATCTGTTATGGTAAATATGTTTATTCGCAATGACAACGTTTCACATTCCTTTAGTAGTGTATAAGTAAATTGTATAGCTATATATTGAGTCAAATTTGTATTCGTAATTGCAGGGTAGATATGAAGCAGAGCGGGCAGCGATGGCGCAAAGAACTGGACGGGATGATATTACGCTTCAAGAGTCCAATCAAATATGGGATAGAATTATTGATCCGCCTTCTCGCAATAGGCGTTATGGATACGGCAATCAGGAGGTAAACTGTTTTAATAACTTATATTTGAATTTAATATAGCCGTTGCGAGCGTGAATTAGAACTAGATTGTTTGATCGTTTTTACAGGCTCTTAACTTCCAGAGGGCTTACAAGAAATCTATGGCCGAAGAGGAGATAGCCCAGATGCAACGACAGCTGGACGAGATAAATGATTGGCGACAGAGCTTCTTGTCTCAGCAGATAGATGAGCGCATTGCCGCATTCGTTTCAGAGCATGGGACCATGCCAGGGTCAGGTGGTGGTGGTGGTGGTGATGACGATGACGATGAGTAGGTATGTTTTGTTGATGGTTAATTTTTTTGGGCAAGATTTATGGTTTTAATGGATATTTGTTGGACTTGTGTACTTATGTTTGTTGATGAGCTTGGTAGTTTGTTTGGTGTTTTGTGTACCTATGGTGTTGGTGATGGATATTATGTGTGAATGATTTGAGATGTATTTTGTTTGGTTGATGATGAAATATTTGTGTTAGTTGATTATGTAGTTGCGTGATTATTGATGTATATGTGTTTTATTTGATTATTTGCGATGTATTTGGTTATATTATGGTTGGAATGGAATGTATACGATGGTTTGGAAGTGATTGTTGTGTTGTGGAATGGTTTGGAGGTTGGAAGAGTGAAAGCTAGCTGCTGGAAAACAGAAAAGTTCCAGGCTTGCAACGGTTAGCAACGGCTATCTGGTTCCAGGCTTGCAACGGTTAGAAACGGCTAGCAACGGCTATCTGGTTCCAGGCTTGCAACGGTTCGCGACGCCACGGGACGATAACGGTTGGAGCTAACTGTTTCCACGTGGACAATTTGTCGTCGCTAGCCGTTGCTAAATTGGCAACGGAGCCGTTGCTATTGCCGTTGCTGGAGCTCGTAGCAACGAGCTTATTAGCAACGGCAAATAGCAACGGCTAGCAACGGCCGCCAACGGCTAATTGCCGTTGCTATTGCTTCCGTTCCTTGTAGTGCAAAATATGCCAGAATATCAAAATATTGGTACACAAGCACTATAAACATATCGCACATATTCCATACATATAATATTATTATCAAACTTATAATTACACTCATTGTTTTGCAAACAGAACGCTACCGTGCCGGAATTCATACTTATTACACTGCATTGTTTATTACACTACAGTACAAAGATTTCATTAATTACACTACATTGTTTTGCAAGCAATGAAGTCTACATGGTTCATTACAGGGCAAAGCATTCCAGTTTTCAGACTTCAATGTTTGCAGTGCAGACTTGAAGCTCAACACAATATAGACCATCAGTGGAGCTACAGAAATGATTTGCAGTGCAGCTACAAACTCGAGGCAAAATGATTTGCAGTGCAGACTTGAAGCTCAACACAATATAGACCATCAGTGGAGCTACAGAAATGTACCAAGCAACCAGGGGATGAAAACAAAAGTCAGTATATCTGAAGTGAATGCAGAGACAAAGCACAAGAATGCAACTATACTGAAATGCATAAATAACTGATGCAAACTAACCATCACATGATATACAAGAACAAACTGGTTGGACCAAATGCGTATGGATACTATGCCAGACTGTAAACAAGATCAAAGGCAGACCAGTAAAAGAAACTACAAGTATACATCTACGACAGACCAGGCAGTAATAAAGCAAACTGCACATCTAACCAGAGCCAAGACTACAAGTACAAGGCATATATATACATCTAACTAAAGCCAAGACTACTAGTACAAAGCAATTCAAAGCAAACAACGGTTAGGATAAAGAAAATTTGATCAAGCCTCAATTTCCAGATTTTGAAATTTTTTTCAGGTTCTATTTCCTCTCTGTCAAACTATCCAGGTGAGCAAACCACCCTTATAAATTCTTAAAACTTGATATATCTATTTTGCATGTGATAAGTCTTGAATGTAAATTGTGAAAGGTGCTTGCATGCTTGTATTTATGTATGCATGACTGTGTGTACGATTGTGTACAGGCAAACAAAAGAAAATCAGCAATATATGCAAAGAACAAGTCAGAAATATCAATACCTCCGACTAAAGATATCGTATCAAACCCTTTTGATGGCTCACATAACCTCCGACTCCAACATCCCCAAAGGTCTCGGTAAATTGTCGACATATTTTGGCGGTTAGCTCATTCGGCAATAAAATTTTGTCCAACAACACTTTTTCATATGTGGGTGGTACTGCTTTTCCATGAATTACTAATGCTGTGGAATCTCGACATATAGTACCTGTTATATAAGCATTTTTGGAGTGAATATATGGAATCACATTTACAGAACTAACAAAAAACAAAACTCATGCTACCCAAAACCATTTCACAAACATGCAGCGATGGCCCAAGTTTCATAGCATATGAACTAGACCCAAATTTGCCTAATAATGACTTGGGTTTAATGCCAGAAGTGAATTACAGAGAATTTTTTTGGCAACCAAGCAACATATATATTAAATGCGTGAGTTTCAAACTCACCTGTCTTTACTCTACAACAGCTAGCAACTCAATTTAAAAGGGTGCAGAAGTTTAAACAATATCAGCCATTATTTCTTGACTAACAGCCTCACTATTGTTCAGCTATATTAAATGAAAAATGTAAAAATGTGTTGAGATATAACTCAGCAAAATTGTGACGGTTCACTTTGTATTAAACATGTGGCAGCAAGTTATAAATTTGCTTATACGTGCAAGAAAATGCAGCACACTCTCCCATTCACGAAGTTAAGCATTCATTGACTTTGCAACATATTATTTTCTTCAAATTTTAATAAAATAGTACCTGTTGCAATTACTTCGTCCTCGAAGTTCAGGATTTCACATCTTTGGTCGATTAACTGATTGTTCGGAGTGGCAAACTGAGAAGATGCGATTTCACTGCCTACTTGACGATTATCTTGGGCTATGCTGAGAAGACGCTCCAGTTTATCATCCATATTGTCCAGCTTCATCAATTTTTGCTCCACATTTTGCAGTTGCTGCTCATATATTCCTTGGGCCTGTTTGAGCCGTTTTCATGGAATGGCAGCACTCTTAACTTGGCTAGGAGCTATATTGGTCCCAATACTTCAGCTCCTGCCCTTTACATCTTTACCAAACACTGATATAAAGACGGATTCATCACCACCACTCGTTGTTTCCTTTTCTTTTTCAATTTTGTCCTAAAAAGTAAATACATATATATTAATAATGAAAATTTAATTTAGAGGCGTTGTTATTTGTTTAACTTACAAAGTAGGAAGATGTCGCATCTGACGTGCTGCCATCTTTTTTCTTATGCGTTTTCTCCCATACTTGAAGACGTGATACTTCTGTTCCCGGACTACTTGAATCGACCTACATACAATGACCTAAAATTATATTTGGAACTAACGGTATATGCAATGTGATGCACCAATTCAATGACACATACCATTTCTTGAGTAATCATAGCGTGACTCTTACGTCCCGAATGATGACCATATTCGAACATTGATCTATTTTGTTTGCCTCGCTTCCTTTTTTCTTTCGCCTCGGGTTTTGATTCGTTTCTTATGAACTCATCCCAATCATCTTGAGCAATTTTCAGTGGACAATTTCTCATTCTTTCTTCGTCAGTGATGAAAAGGTCATAATGATTCTTGCGCAAATCATTCTTGTGTCTCCTAAAAGCCTCGGACATTTTTTTCATAATAAAGTCCTTTGATAAAGGATCGAGCTCATAATATTTCTGCATAACAAAAAATGCATGTAAACCATTTTTTATTTCTGTATTGAAAGCATTATAAATGAACGGAGCTCATTATTACCTCCAATTGATTCCACACGTCTTCCTTGTAATTTGGCGGAACTTTTTTCCAACTTGGATATGAGATTGGCACATGATTTCTTACTAGTTTACCAATCTTCGTAGCGACCTTTGAACCATTTTTTCCGACTGGAGAACCGTAGTTGTCTATATCAATTTTCTCCCATTTTAAAGTGGATGATTGGGAAGTTGTATCATTTGACGGTGGTGTGGCATCTTGTGACATTATGTCCTGCAAAGTCTCAAATCCTAAAATAATCCCAACAACATTATGACGTACAGTTCTTCCTCTTCCAGCCCATCCCTGTGATGCCCGATTTATGTTGGCCACCTTATTGCATGGAGTCCCCTCCATAACAAGATCAAACGCCTTATATGTCTTAATAAAATTTGCTCCAAGCGATCACAGTTAAGCTGTTGTACATCTGATATATGAACCAACATCCCCTTATTGATTTGTATGATCCCACCAACTTCTCACCACATTACGATTTTTGTTAGTCCGACTGACAATAATCGTAATGTGATGAGAGAATGGTGGGATCAGACAAATCAGAAGGGGACGTTGTTTACTATATCAGCTGTACAGCAGCTTACCAGTAATCGCTTGGAGCAATTTTATTAAGTCATATAATGCGTTTGACCTTGTTATGGATGGGAGTCCATGCAATAATGTGGCTAACATCAATCATGGATCATAGGGATGGACGGGAAGGGGAACATTCACTTTAATGCGGCAGTGATAAAGTCTTCCTGCATCACCAGAATTTTAAACTTAAGCGGATTCAAAACAATATCTAAAATACTGACTGAAATAAAGGATGCAAATACAAAAATATATTACCTTAGCACTGCTGAACTAAAGGGTGCAAATACAATATCTTTAACTGCCTGTCTACCTACAAACACAAAGAAAGAAAGAATAGTCAAGCTGATCATATGTATGTATGTGTACATGTGTGTATGTATGTGATCATATGTAAGTACCTACAACTACAAACACAAAATGAACTCTTGCAATATATCCATCCTTATGGATCCATCAGAATATTATAATGACACTAATAAAAAATATAATGCATCTATTACTATCATTCACGCTATATTTTACATTTTACACCATTTTAAATAAATATTTTGTTAAGGTACAATAAATGCTCTGAAATACAAAGTTAACATATGCATTTGATAAGATCTTCTAATTTTTCATTGTCTTCAAAAGCTGATTGATAAACGGTGGGAAACTCAGTGTCATCCACATTTATGGTCAACCATTTTGGTGTATGCAAAACCACAAACCATCCGTTATTTTTTAAATCTTTTTAGTAGAACACTTGACTCGCTTCCGATGCAAGAATAAATGGCTCATCATTCACGCTATCTTTATTCTTCAATTTTCCCAAGTTAACTGTGATCAAGCTTGAAACGGAATCTATTTTACAACCATTGATCTTATCTTCGACCTTTACCCAATCACAATAAAAAACTTTTTGTTTGAAGTCAATGTAATCCAACTCAATTATCTGTTGAATGACTCCGTAATAAGTTGTTTCTGCTTCCTTAAAATTTTTATCCTTCCCACTCGCTCTAAATTGTGTAATTGCTCTCATGCATACACCACTATCCTGTGTTAGCTTTCGCTCTTCATAACTCTTCGGAGAAAATAAAAACCCATTCACTTGGTACTTCATATAACTACGGGCATCAAACTTTGGCCCGTTAACTAACCGCCAAAGAGTTGAGTCAACATCGACGGTCTTCAACAACTACAACAAACACAATAAGTAAAAAAAAATTGTCAAGGAGGTGTATGGTCAACTCGAAAATACGTTAAATATTTAATACATATACCTCCTCACGTAACCAAAAAGTGAAATTTTTAATAGCTTCCCCAGATGTACCCCCGCCTCGAGTTTGAGATTTGGTGCTTTGAACATAGGAGTTATACCTCCTACGAAAAACACACAATAAATACTATATATATGAATTGATTTACAATAATAAGAATTCAGAACAAATTCATGAATTTACTTCTTCCATTCATCCAATCCGTCGTATTTATCAAGGACCCATTTACGCACTTGTTGAAACTGCACTTGAGTTAACGTTATATCTTTACCATTATCTAGTGCTATTTCATCAGCAAACTCATCATCCTCGTCTAAAAACGCTTCACGGGTATGTTTATGAGTGCCAGCACCTCCTTTTGGCATATACTCCATGCAGTAAAGACTAGCTTCTTGTACAATATATCCTTCTACAATACACCCTTCAATATATCTTTTGTTGCGCACATATCCTTTATATGTTTTCATCAACCTATGAAGATGAATAATTGTAAAATGTAGACATCAATAGCTATTTAAATCGAATAATTATGTACATAACTAAAATTAGTAATTTACCGTTCAAATGGGTACATCCACCTATATCTAACAGGACCAGAAATCAATGCTTCATCGGCTAAATGAACCATAAGGTGAATGCTGATATCAAAAAATGCAGGCGGAAAATGTTTTTCAATAACACACATTGCTTCTACCAAACTAGCCTTTGCTTTTAGAAGATGTTCCCTGTTGATCACCTTTGAGCACAAAATGTTATAAAAGAGACTAATGCGGTGAATAGCATTCCGTAGATCCTTATGTTGCGGAAAACAATGCTGAAGCAATACCGGAAGTAAATGTTGCATTATGACGTGGTAATCATGTGACTTCATATTTTTTAGTTCAGGAGGGTTGATGCTCACATTGTTATGGAAGTTCGAAGAGAATTTGCTCGGCACTTTCAAATTTTTCAAAACGGTGCAAAACCGTATCTTTTCTTCTTTGCTCAAAGTGAAAGTCGCATTTGGTATGGTTACTTTACTTATTTCAGGATCTTCTATCACCCACAACTTTTGTTTTATACCCATGATTTTCAAATCCTTCCGTGCATTGATCCCATCTTTTGACATGTCTTTATGGTTCATAATTGTGTTGATCAAATGTTTCGTGACATTCATCTCCGTATGCATAACATCAATATTATGTCGGGTCAAATTTGTTTTCCAATATGGCAAATCAAAGAACTTCGACCTCCTATACCATGCAGGAACTTCTTCATCGATTGTCTTTTTCCGTTTTCGACCAATTTCCGGTATGTTTTTACCAACTTTCATTTTTATATTCGCTACCTTTTTCAACTTGATAACCAGTCAGTGGTTTTGGAGGACGCTTAAGTTCTTGCTCGTTGTTGAAATTTGTCTTATCGTATCGAAACTTGTGTCCGGACGGAAGAAATCTACGATGTCCCATGTAACAAATCTTCTTACTTTCAGGGAGATAAACAGATGTAGTTTCTTCTCCACAAAGAGGACATGCAAAGTAGCCGTGAGTTGTACATCCCGATAAAGTCCCAAGAGCGGGATGATCATGGATTGCCCACAACACTCTAGCTCTCATTGTGAACTCAGATTTCATAAATGAATCAAATGTAACGACTCCTTCCTATAACTGCTTTAACTCGTCTATCAAAGGTTCTAAATAAACATCAATATCCTTCCTCGGTTGTTTTGGCCCAGAAATCAACAGTGTTAACATTGAGAACTCTCTTTTCATGCACAAAGACGGAGGAAGGTTATATGGTACTACAATTACTGGCCAATAGCTGTAAGGGTTAGTTAAAGAAGCATTCGGACAGAAACCATCTGTTGCTATTCCAAGCGTGATATTTCGTGGTTCAGCAGCAAACGAAGAATCAAAAGAATCTGTAGTTTTCCATTGAGAAGTATCACGCGGATGACGCATTACGGTTGTACCGGACTTGGCACGACCATGCCAGGTCATCGCTTCTGCTATCCATGGTACAGTATACAGTCTTCTCAATCTAGAAATTAAAGGAAAATGTCTTAAGGTCTTTTGAGGTACTGTGGTAGCTTTTCTCTCTTCGTCGAATGATGTCTTGTATCTTGGTGCGTTGCAATTTGTACATGAAACTTTGCTCGCGTTATCTTTCCAGTACAAGATGCAGTCATTAATGCATGCATCATAAGTTATGTAATTCATCCCAACTTGCTTAATGATCTTCTTCACGTCGGGGTACTTTGAAGGTAGCGTGTTACCTTCGGGGAGTAACTCCTTTATGAATTCGAGTACGGCAGTCACACCATTGTCTGAAAAGCCGTATTGGGTCTTCAAGCTATTCAGTTTCACAATGGCATACAACTTTGTAATCTCTTTTGGACAAGAAGGATACAATGGCTCTGTTGCAGTTGCACTATCAAAAAATGATTTATCTGTAAACTGCTCACCAATATTAGCATTATCATGAAACTGACTTGTAGGTTGAAAATGATGGAATCTATCTGCATCATTGATCAAATCCTCCATCCTAATATGTTCGGACTCATCAGTATTTGTGGCATGACTAACCGGTTGTTGTTTTGGCTTCTCCGGTATTCTTTCCCCGTGAAAACACCACACGGTATATGATTGAACAATACCATATCTAAGCAAATGAAAATGAATGTCATTTAATTTGAATGTATCTTCATTTTTGCACCGCGTGCAAGGGCACGAATACTTTTCCTTATTGCCACCGTTTTCAGCAACAAATTTAACGAAATTTCTCACACCTTCCACATATTCTGTATTTCTTCGATTAGATTGATTCATCCATTGTTTGTCTATACTAAAAGACATACTGAAAGAAAATAACAAGAGCTAATAATAAATCATGGGTAACAATATCTTATGGCTTTCCACCAAGTTCAACTCTGATATTAACTAAACAGATGAATATTCTTTTGATTTCACTTGAAATTTAACATTAGCATCAAACTGTTTCCAAAAAATTTGCCATTACAACGGCGCCATTTTGTAGCACCAGAGTAATGTCTATGCATTACCCCTCTCCTGATACTTGGTTTGCGCCATTAACAACAATTTTATCCACTTACTAAATATGGTCTCATATTTAGTAAAACAAAATTCATTGCATCAACTTATACCCTAGCAGTCACTATAAGCAACTATGTCTAACTAGCATGCAGTACAGTACAGTACATTACAATTTGTAAAACAAATCAATGTGGTGCTATTAATTTGACTAGTTGAAGTTTATTATATGTGAAGCTTCAATTTTTGTGTTGTGCGCAAGCAAGGTTAAACATAATTTAAGCACAGTATAAATCATGAGAAATCATTACATATGGTGAACCTATTACATGTATGGCTATTATTCTAAGTTGTCTATGATATGAGAAACCATTATATGAGTCGAGATAGAGGTAGGAAAAAAGCGGCTAGCTTTATTGGTTCCGTGTTCACCCTATTTTTCTAATTTTCGACCTATATATGGTAGACCCTTTTTTTTAACGGTATAACATCTGCAGTTGATATATTTTGAGTTCACTTCAATTCTGAGGAGTGACATATGAAGACATGGTAAGTAGAAATGACCTTCACGACCATTTTGGTTGTGCAGTTGATGGTCTGGTTTACACATGGTTCAGTGGAAATAGTAAAAAAGGCAGAAGGGGATCTTTTCAAGTTGCAGAAAAAATGAACTAAATGTTTGCGGGTAGACATACACACACTGTAGGAAAAATAGTACATCAATGTAAGTATCAGTTCCTAAATAATTATTAGTTTTTTTAGCTTCAGCTTTCAAATTTCAATTCCTAAACGATTATTTACAGAAAACTACTTGTTTATAACTAAATACTAATAAGTTATTAGCTTCAGGCGTTTTCAAGGTTAATGAAATCTAAAGCAGTAAAAGGGCGACTCAATTTTAGAAAATTAGACAACTCAAAACAAGAAATTCGCATACTTAATTAGCAGTGGCAGTATAGAGACTGTAGCAGGACTTCAAATCAGCAGTAGAAAATATCGCGTAGGAGGCAAGCTTGAGCCGACGATGGCTGATGGAATAGCCGAGTATGCAGCGATGATTATTTAGAAAGCGTTGATTTTTGAAACCCTAGTTTTTTTGGGTTCGAGCAGATCGCCAGATTGCTATTGAGCTGTAACTGTGAAGTAAAACAGATAAGGGCGACTCAATTTTAGAAAATTAGACAACTCAAAACAAGAAATTCGCATACTTAATTAGCAGTGGCAGTATAGAGACATTAGCAGGACTTCAAATCAGCAGTAGAAAATATCGCGTAGGAGGCAAGCTTGAGCCGACGATGGCTGATGGAATAGCCGAGTATGCAGCGATGATTATTTAGAAAGCGTTGATTTTTGAAACCCTAGTTTTTTTGGGTTCGAGCAGATCGCCAACATGGATATTGCTATTGAGCTGTAACTGTGAAGTAAAACAGATTTTGGGTGTTGCCCGGCTCAGTTGGTTGCCCCATCCCAGGGGCTTGGTGGGCTTGCCACTGGGCCGGCTAAAAGATTGGGACGGTTAATAACCGTTGCTAATTAGCCACGGTTGAAAACCGTTGCTAATTGGAACGAAGCGCGCCAAAAATTATGGCGCGAAAGGATGAAATTCACCGCCATCATTTGTCTCCAAAGAAGCTATGGTTAATAACCGTTCCCAATTAGCAACAAGAAAAACCCGTTGCTAACTGAACCAAGACGGTTATTAACCGTTGCTAAATGGCAACGGTTATTAACCGTTGCCAACTGTGCGGATGGTTAGTTGCAAATCTCAGTATTTGGTGTAGTGTACTACAACAAACACCTTTAATTTTTGACCTTAACTGTTTTCGAGATTATTCGTGGGGCATTAGAATCGACTACCAAATTAAATTGAAGTAAAGACCAAAAATTCCAATCTCTAACTAAGCTATTCAGTCTTTAAAATACATTTAGTGATCGATTAAAGACCAAAATTATCGGTAGTTGGTTTCTAAGTTCCAAAAAATATTGAAGACTGATATGTCGGTCTCAAAATTTTAAAACCAGATATCAGTCTCAGATTTATTTAAAGTCTGAATTTTAAAAATTGAAAAATGGTCACAGATCGGTCTTAGGTTACAAATACATTTAATATTCATATCCATATTTCATTGTTTTAAAATATGTGGGTAAATTTTATTTTCATAGACAAATGTATGTATGTGTGCACATTTTATATATATACAGATATATATGTATGCATGTATGTATATATATAATAGGTAATAATCAACAATATAATATTCATACTACTAGTAATACAATAATTAAGTTAATTCATATAACTCAACATTCATAATATCAAACGGTGGATTGTATATACAATATACAGGAAATTTTCCTCAAAGACACGTTTTAGGGCTTTTTTTGGATGAAGGACAGTCCGCTAATATTTTTCTCCAAATGACAAATTATCGTTTTTCCCTTTCCAGTCCAATTTCGCGCTCTTATTCTTCTTCTTTTTTTCGATCAAATTTTTCAGTCGCGATCAAATATCTTTCTCCCAATTATAATATCGATCAACTTCGTTAGTTTATTTCAATTTCGTTCTTCTGAAAATTGTACTTCATCGATCATTGTTTTTCTTACGTGCGTTTGTTGATCTCGTTCTTCTTAGGTATGCTTATATTATTCTGTTTTTTGTTGTTTTTCTATTCGAGTTAAAAAAATTGTCTATGATTTCTAATTGTGTTCATTTTTATGAATGATATGTAGTGTTGTTCTTCTCATTGTTTGTTCGTTCGTCGATGGAAAATTGTGGAAGTAGCAGCAGGTTTTTTTATTATTATACTCGTTTCTTTATGCAGTGTTGTATTCTAGTTAGCTTTTCATTTAATTTATCTTGCATTTTCTTGCATTAATGTTGGGATGATTGGAAAAGTATCGTTTCTTGGGTTGTATATAAAGTTGTGATAGAGTGGAAAACTATCGTATTTTAGGTTCAGTTTCTGGGTATCATTTTTATTTTTTCTTAGTATCATTTTATTATTATCAGTAACTAGGTATCAGTTTTGTATACGGTAGGTATCAGTTTTGTGAAATTGAATAATTAATGTTCTAAATTGAATGTAATTTTACTAATGTTTATTTTTTATTTTTTTGACAGTGGGGATAACAGTCTTCTTTGTCTGTTTGTGTTGAATAATAACACTTTTAGCACTCGATTGTCTATTGATTGCTCTTTGTATGATTTGAAGAATGAGATATGTCGATGTTGGTCTCAATTAACTCCTTCTTCTATTTAGATTTCTTATGTACTGGAGGATAAAGTTATTATGGTTGACACTGATTCTGATATTCAGAGTATAATTTGTTTTCAGTTATACAAGAAAAGTTCTTTCTTTGGTTTTACTGTTAAGGTTAAGGGTTCTGAATTGGAATATGTTGATGGTGCTTCTATTTCAAGTTCATCCGTTGTTCGTGCTTCTTCATCTTCTACTGTATATGTTTGTTCAAATGTTGTTGTTAATGGTAAAAGTTGTTTAAAAGATATGTTGAGGAGAGGGTCGACATTAAGCATTTCCAATTTTGTTGGTTTTTGTTTTGGAGGAGCTGAACATTTTAGAGAGTTTTTGATGGCATATCAAATTCAAAAGGGGTATGAATTAGTATTTTTAAAGAATTGTGCTACAAGAGTTACTGTGATTTGCTCTTCATATAAGGATGGTTGTCTTTTCAAAGTCCATGGTTCCTGTGATTCTGGAGAATTGAAAAGGTTCTTTATGAGAAATTTGGTTCCTGATCATTCTTGTGGGGCTGGTCTTAGACATGTGAATAATCCACATATATCTAGTTTGTTTGTTAAATCGATGATTATTGATGAGATCCGCGATTGTCCAAGTAAAAAGCCTAATGATATTATACTTGATTTTAAAAGAGAATACAATTTTCAGTTGTCTTATGGTTATGCTTATCATGGGAAACAACTTGCATTGATGGAGTTGCACGGTAATGATGCTTTGTCTTATAACGATTTGAGTTTGTATTTGGAAGTAGTGAAGAAATCTAATCTAGATAGTTATGTTGATATGGATGTTGATCCTTGTAGTAATGAATTTGAAAGGGTGGTTATTGCTTTTGGCGCTTGTTTACTTGGTTTCAAGTCTTGTTGTCCTATGATATTCTTAGATGCTACTCACTTGAAGGGATGTCCTAGTGTGTTGATGGGTGCTACTACAAAAAATGGTGATCAAGGTATGTCTTTGTTTTCAGATTTGAGTTATTTGTATTGAGATCATAATACTTGGCATAATCATTAATATACATTTTTTATCATAATTTGTATTCTGTTGGTATCAGTTTTAAGAAATGTAGTTTATAAGTAGCAAGTTTCTAGTATCAGAATTTTCATTGTAAGTTTGTATTTGGTATAATAATTTCATACTGCTAAACAGGAGATTAGTATCAGTTTATGTATAATCTTAGTATCAGTTTCAAGTATGTTCATATATGGTATCATTTATAGTTATGTAGTATTGAAATTTCCTTTGTATCATAATATATGTCAATTTTTGTTTCTTTGTTGTTTTAGAATGAAGATTAATGTGCATAATGTTGTGGTTATCAATATTTTTATAATGGTCATATCAGGTTTTAGGTATCAGTTTTGTTACTGTCAGTATCAGTTTTATGAATTGTTTTATATTTATGGTCGTAATTACTTTTAGTTTTTTTTTACTAATTATTTTTGCATTTGTAGGTTTCTTCCCTTTAGCTATGAGTGTAGTTTCTGTAGAAAATGTGGATAACTGGTCATGGTTTTTGAACCATTTAAAACAAATGCTTCAAGAAGAGCGCACTTTAGTTTTTATGTCAAATCGCCACCAAGGTTTGCTTTCAGGTGTTCGTGATGTTTTTCCTTCAGATTATCACAGTTATTACTATTTACATATGGAACAAAATCTTCTTTCAGCAGTGAAAGCCAAAAATGCAAATGTGTTTATTGTTGATCTATTCAAAATGTGTTCTAGAGCTTCAAATCTATATGAATTTGAAGGAGCATATTCTAAGTTTTGTCAAATTGGTGGTGTTGCTGGTGTTAATTTTTTAAATGATAAGCCATTTGATAAGTGGGTGGATTTATTTTTTCCAGGGAAACGTTATGGTGAGTATAGTTCCAATGTTGCAGAAAGTTTTAACAGTTGGATTTTAAATGAACGAGCATTGCCTATTACTTTGTGTTTAGATGGTATTCGTGTTAAGATTATGGAACAAATGGCTAGAAGAAGAGAAGAATGTCGTTTGTGGAGAACAAGTCTATGTCCTTCTATGGAGTTACGTTTAGATGATTGACTGAAGAAGGATTTGGATGGGATGTATATAAATCTTCTGATTTTGCTTTTGAAGTGAAATCTCCAAACTCTCATTGTGTTGACTTGAAGGAGCGGGTTTGTAGTTGCAACCAATGGAAAATTATGGGATTCCCTTGTGCTCATGCTATAAAGTGTATGAACAAGTCTAAGTTGTCTGTATATGATTTTGTCGAGAATTATTTCACTGTTGATGCTTATCGATGCTCTTATGCCAATGCTATAAATCATATTCCAAATTATGATAGGCCTATTGTTGATGGTAGCATTCAAGATGTTATCAAGCCACCAAAGGAGAAACGTGGCGCTGGCAGACCATTAGTGAAGTGCAAAGGAGGATTTTCATATTTTCATAACAAGCAAAACAGATGTGGCGAGTGCAAGCAATTTGGTCATAATAAACAGAATTGTCAAGCTTCAAAGAGGATATGATTTGATTTTACATTTTTAATTTGTTCAGAGTAATAAATGTATGTGAGACTTGTTTCAGTGGTCTATAGTAATTGAACCTTTTGTTATTAAATTGTATTTAATATAACATATTATGAAATTGATTTTAATTTCAGCTATTTTAGTATAGATGATAGTATAAGTTATTTGTTTTTGCAGTATCAGTTCTGTTGTTTGGTTTTACAAGTTTTGGTACCAGTATCATTTTTTACAATACCAGTTTTTATAAGTTTTTACACGTATCAGTTTTTATAAGTTCTGGTATCATTTTTTACAGTTTCGGTATCAGTTAGCTTGGTTGGAGATAATGTTTGGTTGATTGGATATAAACGGCTTTATTATCAGTTTTGGTTTGTTTTTAGTATCAGTTTCGTGTATTATAATACATGCTAGAATTGACATCAGTACTACTAAATAATTAGAATGATATCTGGTGTTTGCAAAACCTGATGCCTGCACTAATTGTTGTTTCATAAAGTATGTTGAGTGTAAATTTTAACAAAACTGATACTATCAGTCATAAGAACCGATGCACAGTTACTGTTTTGTATTGAAATATTATATGAAATTTGATAATATCATTTTACAACTGATAGTTGCATCATAAAACTGATAATATTATGTGGGATCCATAGTTAGATGATAGAAAATACAGTAGTTAATCTTGTTATACTATAAACAACAAGAAAAGAAAAGAACATCAACCACAACATATCATTCCAAGAGATCAGTATTGTTTTTACAAGTAAAAGCAACATTGTTTTAATAACAGAACAACATTACTTCATAAGTATGAAATTGCAATAGAACATCATTACTTCACAAGTACACATTTCAACAGAACAACATTACTTTACAGGTACCAAATTTAATTGTGAAATAACGAAATGTGAATTCATTTTCTTTTTTTTCTTTGTTCTTCTAGGCTTGACATGTATTTAGACAGACTCCAGCAGTGTTCATCATCTGTTAATATTGCATGTACAATCCTGGCTCTAGTTGATAATATTTCTTTCTTTTCAGTTTTTATTGGTATCCTGCTTTTGTTCAGCGAAATGATGAATATCATTACAAATATCCCATAGTCAAGCCTGTTGAAACCAAAATGTAATATTAGTATCAATTTTCATGTGCTGTATTAACAGATTTATAATTAATACAAAAATTTGAATTTCAGAGATAATGGTACAAGCATACAGTATGCTTTGAATTAAATTATTTAGCAGTTTTACTAGGACACTACATATTAATTTCTACAGGTATCAGTTTGTTTTTTGTAGGTGTCAGTTTTGTTTCTGTAGGTATTAGTTTCTTTTATGTAGGTATCAGTTTTTTTCCTGTAGTAACTGTTTATCTGAATTAAAAGTTTATTGAATTGAGAGATAATAATTTTCAATATTTTTATTAAGACTCAAATTCAATTAAATATAAAAGGTATACAATGATGTATAGGAGTATGTATGGAAAATTATAATGCAAAAACATAGATTATAAAGAAAAAAAATTACGAGTCTTCTGCTTGCTGTGCACACTTTATTTGATGCATATCATTTGGTTTCACCACCATGTCTGTTATGTTATTGCTTTTCCAGATTTCTTGGAGCATGTCCTCTATTTCATGTCTCTAAAACAGGTAACATATTAAAAATTTAGCTCATATTCACCATGATAAGTATTTTTTTTAAAAGAAAGATAAATCTCATACCAATTTTATAGCTTCTTTTAAACTGGAATTGTTTCTTTCGTTTGATCTTCTAGGGCGGTTAGAATCAACATGGCACCATTGCATTGTTGGGTATGTTAAAGTCACTATTGTCCAGTGGTTCTCACGATGCAAAGGAAAATATATACTTTCAGCAAATTTGTCCTGTACAATAGATTCTAGCATAGGGAGGACAAGACTTTTTTTCACACCCTTTATATCACACACAATTGCTTTCTGTTTAATATGAAAATAAGTTATGATTTAATAAATGAAGCAATTATTATGTACTTGAATATTAAAGTTTTATTTACCGTCATTGTAGTTGTGAAAGCATAGTTGTGTTCTTCCAGTCCACATTTTGAAATATACCAATCTATAATCTGTATTAAAATCAGAAAAGTATAAGTTTTTTTATTGGTGAAGCAATATTAAATTGTTAATAGTATCAGTAATGTTAATAGTTGCTGTGTATGTTGATAAGTATAAAAATAATAAAGCATCAAGTCAATTTAAGCATGTTGTGGATTTGGGTATCATTTTTATTTTTATTTTGGTATTAGTGTTGATGTAAAGAAAAAAAATATTATGTACTTGCCCGTCTGTGTCGTTTCCTTCTAGTAGATGTTTTAGTGCATTCTTTGTTATGACACAACCTCCTATGATTGTGTCGTTGTCTTCCCATGCCACTACACTATTTTGATAAAAACAATTTGTATATGTTAGATAAACTTAATTTCATATTTAAAATTAATATACATATTTGTACACTTACTTTTGTGACGATATCGTTAATGAAAAGAAAGTTTTGATCACATTTTGTTGCTCAACATTGAGATAGATCAAACATTTGCAATGTCCAAGCCCTGTCTCTGAAAGTGTTGGCTCTATTATTGCAAGTGACTTTGGAATGTTGTCTTGTTCACTTTGGTTTTCAACATCTTCTTTTTTTTCTTCAGGTTTTGGCTTATTTGCAACTTTATTTTGTTTCATCCCATATTCAACGCTATGACGTTGTTTTTTCACTCTTGTTCTTACCTTTAATCTTTGAATATAAGACGCTGTTCCTTTTTGTGTTGCTTTGATTTTTTTGTCACTAGATTTTGTGACTGTTTGTTTCCCTTTTCTAACAGTTGTTTGCACATGTTCTTCTGCATCTTTTTTTTTCCAGTTTTTTCACTTTCAAAGTCTTGTGTGTCGTAAAGTTTGAAAGATGGAGGGGTAAAGTCAAGCACTGAAGCGACATATGGTATACTTTGGTTTTTTACATCTGTATCCTCTTGAAGATTTTGATTATCTTCTGAGTTGTCTCTCTGCACTTTACTTTGTTTTTCCAACTCTTCTTTTTGATGCACTTCAGTTGGAGTTTGTTTTTTTTCTTTATGTTCACATTGTATTTCTTTACTACTCGTTTTTTTTTACCCAATTCACTTTCTATTTCGATGGGCATATGTTTCTTCGTTTCTTCTGTTTTATCTGCTCTTTTTTGTACACACTCTTCAGCTTTTTCTTCATTTTTTTCTATTTCCATTTCTATAAAAGTATCTGCATTTAGTTCAGTTTGTAAAATGTCGCTTTGTACATTGAAACTTTCTTTTTTATTTTCACCGTTTTCTTCACTGTCATTCAAATCATCTTCAAATTTATTGGTGTTGTCTTCAACCTGTGATCTTTTCTCTTCATTATCTTTCAGCTTCAACTTAATTTCTTTCAACTCTTCTTTCAACCTGAAAACTTCTTGCTCTGCTTTAATTCTTTTCTTTTTTTCTACATCGAATTCTTTTTTTGTTTTCTTTGTTTCTTCTTCCAAATCTTTTATATGCATTTGGAAGATCCTGATGCTTATGTCTTCCTAAAATGAATGTGTACTTTCTTTGGTTTCTTCAAACTTTCTTTTCTTTCCATGCTTTTCTTTTTGAATTTTGGGGAAATTGTGTTCAACAGTCTCTGTTTGAAGTAGACATTCTTCATATGGGCTGAGATTTGTGATTTCTTTCACCTAGAAAATTGGTATTGGAAAATTTGTTTCAGTTTTAAGCTATGATATCAATTTGCAATGATAATTGAATTTTTACTGTAATGAAAAAAGAAAACTGTATGCAATAAAACAAATAGCTATTTTTTTATTTTCTCATACTATTAGTATCAGGTTCAATCATGTAAAACTGGTATCAGTTTTCGAATTCTAGTATCAGTTTCTAATAATATTAGTATCAGTTTCTTATAATATAAGTATCAGTTTCAAAGATGTACAACTATGGTATCAGTTATTGGATTGTAGTATCAGTGTAAATTGTGAAATTATAAGGTATCAGTTTTTGCATTCTAGTATCAGTTTTGAATACATCCACAATTAGTTTCAAGCATGTACTCATTTGGTATCAGTTTTTGCATTTTTGTATCAGTTTATGATACTATTAGTATTCGTTTCAAGCAAGTAAACATATGGTATCAGTTTTTTGCATTCTATTTTTTGTTTTTGATACTATTTACTACGTAATGATATGGTATCAGTTTTTGATCATTGTAGTATCGGTTTTATGTTATAGAAGAAAGGATAGACAATAAAACTTTATTTTGCATAAGAGTTAAAGCATATTGATTAACAAAAAATGAAATGGAATTTTTACTTACATCACCCTCTTTCACGTTATCAAAAACTGCTTTGATTGCTTTGTCTTTGAGTTTCCTTAAATCCCATTTTGCAAATCTTGGTAGCTGGAGTATAATATTGTCTTTGTTGAATGAGATTCAGTTTCTCACAAATGCAATACTGTTAACATAAAAAGAATTGATTAGATATGTTTGTTAAAAAAAATTAAGTAATAAATTTTTGATTAACTTATCTTACCAATGGAAGCATGGAGCATCCTGACATATTTCTTGGATTATGAATGAACTTCTTAACAAATTTATTGAAATTCTTTTCTATCGTTAGTGGCCAAGAAACCAATTGCATTGTCTCTACATTAATTAAGTATGGTAGAAGACCCATCTTAATTTTTGCTGGTTGTTTGGAAAGAAGAATGTTAATAGTATTTCAATTACTATTAATATTGGCAAGTCTTCTTCATACTCTTTTTTCTTTTTTGCAACTTCTTGCTTTATTCTTTTTTCCACAACATTTCTTGTTATATAAGTGCAATTGTCGAAGTTTCTCTCTGCAAATTACCTACACTGCATTGGAATTGTTCTGTTTGTCATTTTCTGAGTTGGCTCAATGTTAATTCCTTTTAGTGGTAGGCCAAAAATCAAACTTATATCTGTTGCTGTAACTTTCATCCTTTCTTTGGAAAATAAGAATGCATCTTCCACAACTGAGTAGCATTTGTATAAAGCATTCAAATTGTGTTGATGTTTTTTGCATTCTTTCATCAAAATTTTCTCTTCATAGAAAACTCTAAAGAAGTTGTAGAAAGGAGTGCTCTTCATTATGTCCATCTGCTTCTTGGATATAGCATTTTTTTGTTTTATCAGTTTTACCATTTTGAATAATGCCTGCAATCCACATCTGTAAGCAGTTTCATGCTTTTTATCTTCAGATTGCTGTTTTGTTTGTGATCTTTCTTTTATACATTTTGGATGTGGATTAACAAAATCATCATCATCCTATTATTTCAAAATAAAGACAATAAGTTATTTGTGAAACAAATTATGTTTAAAAACAACAATAGATTTGGGTATTAGCTGCAGTGAAATATCTTCTGTCAAATATGTAACAATTTCAAGTTTGTAGTAACTAGATATCAGTTTGTAGTAACTAGGTATCAGTTTTCTATAACCAAGTATATTTTTTCAAGTAGGTATCAGTTTTTTATAACTAGGTATCAGCTCTTTTGTAAATAGGTATCAGTTTTTTGTAAATAAGTATCAGTTTTTTGTTTGTATCATATTTCAACTAAATGATACTGACTATTATTTTAATCAAACAATTTACGCTTAATGATAATGACTATTATTACTTGTAATTAGGTATCAGTTTGTTGTACTTATCAGCCTTTTCTTTTACCAAATGATTTACAGGTAATATTTTTGAAATATTTATCATGGTATAAAGTTATGATGTTTTTTATTTTACCGAATTTAGTTGTTCTTCTTCTGATTCTTCATCCGCAGCTTTTTTCTCTTCTTTTTGCTGAGATTTTTCCTGTTTAACATTTTTGATAACATTAGAATACATTTAACAGAATGAAATTATTAGTATTAGTTTTATAATTTTGCAATTTCAGTTACCTCTGTTTCTTTTTGTATTTTGTTCTAAATCATTTTTTCATTTCTTCTTTTTGTTCTTTGTTCTCTTTTTTGCATATTGTCTTCAACTTTTTTCTCTGCAGGTATTTGTTGTTGCAAGTTCTCTTCTTTGTTCTATGCAAAAAATTTCGATGTTACTATAACAAAACTATACTAACTTTGTTATGTTTGATTTTATATTATCAGTTACCTTCTTTGATATACTTTCGCTTATTTCTGGTCTGCTTTCACTTGCCGTAATTTTTTCGTCTCTTCTCTTTTTTTTTTTTTATATTTTGTTTTTCCTCTTCTGTTGATGTAGGTTTTTTAAGCTTTAATTTGTTGCTTTTTCCCTTTACTGTCGACGCTAACGTTTGCGCTAGAGGTAGGTTTTCCTCTTCTATCATTGCATTTTCTTTTTGAACATCTGCTGCGTCGACATTTCGATTTTCATTTTGTTCATTCACTTCCGACTTAGTTAGGTTTTCATCGGTTATCGATTGTTGTGCTCGTTGTTCATCTACAGTCGATTTCTGAGGTTCTGTTGGAGATGTAGATTTGTTTCTGGTTTGCGGTGCCATTTTTTCTTTCGAGCAAAATTTTCCTGAAATTCTGAGTGTAAGGAAGGAGGAGGAAGACGAACAGAATGTTTGTTTTGTTTAAAATTGTATCTGGACTTTGGGCTTTGTCCTTACGGTAAAAATTTTATGCGCGTGTCCTTCTGACTAAATATTTACTATAATTTGTCCTTAAAAAATTTTTTCCCTAACATATATCCAAGTTAAGACATAACAAACAAAATTTAGTCTCATTTTGATAATCTATGCCACGGTTGATTATTTCTTCCAAATTTTCGTTCCCTTCCTCCGTGTCAAAAGAAATCCTTTTGAGTATTGAGCTGAACACCCTCATGACCGATGATATCTTATATTTTCCTGGCAACAAAATGTAAAGGTTGCATAGTCCTTTTTAATCAGTTTTGATACGGAAGCAGCATAGTATTTGTCTAAATATTATCAAAACTCCACTGTTTATGAAATTTTAGATCAGAGTTCCCTGCTGTAGCTCTTCGTAGGCAGCAATGTATAAAACGATTTTTTTTTCTATTTGACCCGATTTTAAAAATTTAGTACGTAAATAGCCCTATTTTAAAACTAATTACAAACGTAGCACTGTTTTGACAAACTCAACGCTAATTTGATCGCTATTTGAGATCGCGTCAATATATACAAACAAAAAAAATGTGTACTGACGGATCAAAACAGGACTATTTGTGTAATAGGTTTGCAAAATGGGGACAAATTGAAAAAAAATCCTATATAAAAGCATCCATATATAACTCGCAATATTGAAAAAGGGAAACGCCATATTAGTTTAATATGGTAAATTTACTCTGTGACTGTTTGAGAAACAACATGATTTCTAGTACTCTAAACCTATTTCCATAGGCTGATGCAAATTCTTTCTGATGCATGAAGAAATTCCTTTTGTGGATAATATCTTTTAATATGGCTTTAATAAACGTGCTTCCATTAAATTGCTGTAGAATTTGCTTCAGGACATCTGATTGGCTTTTTGTGATAATTTAACTTTTATGGCGTGAGGAAAAGGTAACGACTTCTAAATGGAGAAGGTGGAATTTTTTATGCGTGGATGTGGCCCTTAATTTAAGGAGATGTGTAATTTCCAATTATTTAAAAACGAATAATTGTTTTAATGCGGATCTCGCATTATATGACATGATTACATTTAGCCCTTGGATTAAAAAGAAAAAAGATAGATCCCGTTTGGTGTTTTGTGTTTTCATCAATACAAAAGTGCATCCGTTGTATATATTGTTGAAAAACAAATAATTTTAAAAAATGAAATTAACATGTAAAATAGAAAACAAGCTTATTTTGTTTTTCGTGTTTCGAGAGACGACAAAAGCACGGAAAACAATCCAACTCTTTCGTCGTCCGTTGGTTGTCGCAATGACTAAGAATTGTAAATTTTCTTTCCTTATTTGTTGGTATTTCTTAGTACAAGTTGAAAACACAAAACTCAAAATACAAAATGAAAACAAACGGACCCTTAACCTTTAGATATGAAGTCATTTTGAAACAGCCTAAAGACGGAATTGGACAGTTCTAAATTTACAAATTACCGATTAGAAACAGATTTTTGGTCTTTAATACCCAACACTAAAAATTGATAAAGCCTTTAATTTTCAATTTTTAAAAACAGAAAAACATTATCGGATAAATTTAAAGGCCTTTTTATCATTTAGAACAGCCCATTAATATTTTTCTACAAGGACAAAAACGTTTAATTTTTTAAGAAGCCTTAATTATAGTCGCGCCCTCTCTTTTTCTTCTCGACCTCGTTCCTCTTCTCCTTTATTTCTTCTTATCTCTCTTTCGCACATTCAAATTAAATTCTCTTCTTTATGCTTCTCTATTCTTATGCGCGGTCCATTCATTATTTCCTACTTTCGAATTTCGTTTTTTTTTTTTGACACTGTAATTTTCAGATTTAGGTTTGCTTCTATTGCTTTGTTTTTTCACTTTGTTCTATTAGAGCTTGAATTTGGTTGTTTTTAATTTTTAAACGTTTTTCTTTTTAAAAATTAAATTCAGTTTTTTTTACTGTGTTTACTTCTTTGATATTCCATGACAAATTTGAAAAGTAGCAGCAGATATCTTCTGTTTTCTTCTCTTCTATATGAAGTATTGTTTTTTTATGCATTTAATTGAATATTATTTGTTTTATGATTACTAATGTACATCTTGCATTCATATTGGTTTGATTGAAAATATATTGCTGTGTTGAGTTCAGTGAGGATAGGTTTTTAGATATTTTTGTTTTTTTTAGTATCATTTTTCATAATAACGCAGTGGAAGTTTTTTAATATTTTGTTTGTTTGAGTAAATATAAAAACGAAGTTGTTACAGAGTAAATATAATGATATGCACTAAACAATTAATGAATTGAATTAGTGTTTATATGTTTTTTGATTAATGATGTATATCTTGCATTCATATTGTTTTGATTGAAAATGTATTGCTGTGTTGAATTGTAGCGAGGATCAATTTTTAGACATAATTCTTGTTTTTTTCTCAGTATCATTTTCCATAATAATGTAGTGGAAATTTTGTAATATTTTGTTTGTTTGAGTATATAAAAAAATGAAGCTGTTATAAAGTAAATATGATGATATGCACCAAACAATCAATGAGCTGACTTAGTGTTTTATTTATTTTTATTATTGATGTATATGTTGTATCCATGTTGGTTTGATTGAAAATGTGTTGCTATGTTCAGTTCAGCGAGCATCGGTTTGTAGATATCACTTTTTTTCTTAGTGTCATTTTTCATAATAATGCGGTGGAAGTTTTTTTTAATGTTTTGTTTGATTGAATATATAAAAAAATGAAGTTATTACAAAGTAAATATGATAATATGCACCGAAAAATCAATGAGTTGAACTAATGTTTTGTTGGTATCAAAAATTTAATGAAATCTGTTTGAGTATCAGTTTTTATATATATGTTTTATATGCTACAGGTATCATTATTGAAAAATCTGTATTATTTTTTGTTTCTACTTATTTTGTATAAAGATAATTATTGTATTAGAATAAAATGACAATCTAAAGTAGTCATTTTTTTTACTGATGTTTTTTTTCTTTTGTACTGGTGACAATAGCTTTTTTGTTTTGTTTGTATTCGATGTTAATATTTTCAGCACTCAGTTGTCTGTTGACTGTTCCTTTTATGATGAATAAAATTTGTTAGTATTGGTCTCAACTTACCCATTTGCCCATTGAGATTTCTTATATGTTTGAGAATAAAGTTATCGTTGTTGATACCGATTCTGATTTTCAAAGTATAGTTTGTTTTCAATTGTATAAGAAGAGGTCCATTCTTCCCTTTTACTATTAAGGTTAAGAGTCCTCTATTGGAAATGATCATGGTAGTTCTATTTCGATTTCATCTATTCTTCCTAGCTGTAACGACCTGGAATTTTGAACATTTGATTTTGAATATTTAATCAATTTTAGTTTTTAAAATATCGATTCAAATGCTTTATAACTTGAATTAAATTGTAAAGGTTATTTAAAACCCTTGAATTGTGAATAAATATTTGAATAGTGTTTCAACTAACGGGATTTACAATTGAATTTTAATTTTAATTGATTAAATAGACTTGTTCAACTCCTTTTAAATTATAAATAATATCTGTAAATTCAATTTGCAAGTTATTCACAATAATAAATAGTTCAAATGAATAATCAAAAAATTTATTTTTATTTTTACGACTCAAATTCTATTGACGTATTTTTAATTTATTTTATTTGATTTTTTTACAAATTTTAATTCAGAAAATATTTAAATTTTCGTTTGATGATTTATCGGTAAACGATGGTATTTTGCTATTTTTCAGAATTCAATAACCGGTGTATATTATTATTGTTTTGAGAACGCATCGTTGTTCTGAGTGTGACCGAATTTTTGTTTTGCTGTTCGGGGTTCATATGTGAACGGAAATTTGTGTGGCTAAATGATGAAAATTTCAATATTTATATACCCTAAACACTTACCATCAACACACAAATTCGTTAAATCCACTTTTCTCTTTTCAAAGTAATTGTCCTATAAACCAAAATCAAAATAAAATTTAAATTCACTTCCTTCTAAATTCAAATTAAAATCGTATACTCCTCAATAAGTTCTAAAGTAAGGTTCTTTGGATTTATCGTAGAGAGGTCTTCATTTTTGTATAGGTTTGGGTGGGTTCGATTTTGTTTTGGGAAAAGTGACAGTGATGTCGTGAGTGAGTTTGGAACTATTGGATTCGTGGAAAACTTTGGCGATGATTTTCAAATCAGAGGGTGGAGGCACATTCATCGAATCTAGGCAAGGTTGTGGTGCGATTTTGGGATGATCGATCCAGTATTTTAGAATGCGTCGATTTAGGTATTCGGTTTTGAGCCTATAGGTCACGATTTGGATCTTAGCTTTGAGCTCAATGACGAGGGGACGAATGGATGGAGCTTCCGAAGAGGAGTTAAACGGCGAAGACGAGGTGTCGAACGGTGGCTAGGAGAGGGTGGAATCCCGAGCGTGTACGAGGAGGGAGTGCACGGTGTGCTTGTTCAGGCGACGTGTTCTTGTGTGGAGAAGAAGTATTAAGGCAGGTTTTTTTTAATATGGTAATTAAGGTTTAGTGATGTAACTAGTGAAATAATTTTATTATTTAAATTTGTAAATCTTATAAAATTTATACTTATTCATACCAGGTCCAAATCTAACGCGGTCAGTCGTGTTGCACTCGTATCAACGTTAGCTACGCTATGGAATTGGATTGGATAGATTTAGAGCTAGTGGGAATTTTGGTAAAATTTGAACGTCTGTTCAATTCTAATTCAAAACGAAACGCTTTGGCGACTACTAAAATAAATGTGAGTTAATCTCATCTTTTTGGTTAACCAGAAATATATTTAGTCGATAAAATTATTGTTTGGATGTGTGAATATTTTATTGTTGACTGTTGGATAATGTGACGCCCCACCTCTATACCCACGCTAACCAAGAACACTACGATGTAGTGCTGTCAATTAGCACGGAGAATAAGGCTGTTGAGGAGCGACCATCCGTGTAACTTCTTTGTGCGAGCACCGATATGTCAGATAGAATAGAATGCATATCTTTTAAAGAGGAAATCCAACATACCGATACAAACACAAAGCTATCACACGGTGGCTATATATAATCTTCGGAAACAAATATAGAAATAAACATAACACAAATCAGTCACAGACAATTCATATCACAAAGGCGGAAATAGATATGAATATCACACATGAAAGTGTACATCAGAGAAGTGGTCAAATAAGATCCACGATAATACAAAAGAATAGCAACATGTGCTATACAAAAGAATAAGTACACAATATAGAGTCTATATCTCAAATGCGTACAACCAAAAACTACTAATCTAAGTAGTGCCAAAAGTCAGATGATGGCTCCAGATAGGAAGTCATGAGGAAGCACCTGTAAAATCTCAGTCTGACCCGAGTATTATTTAAGAAGAAAATAATAAATGGATCAGTCTAGCTATAATTATCAGATAAAATGAGATAGAATATGAGATATGATAATAGAACGTATGATAACAAAAAGGTGTCATACTATGAAAAGCATACATTAGAAATCCCACAAAAGTCATACAATATCTCAATAATCTCAAAACAGAGAAAAGAATGTCATATTCTTAATTTAATTCACCAAGCCATAATAAAATGACATACTCATCAATGTCAATGGTAAAAGCTGGTGAAACATAAAATTCCAGAAATCAATAATTAGAAATCCAGAAATCACAAGAAAGAGGATGGCCAATCCTATAAAAATGAGCCGGAGCTCCTCCTGACTGGGTATAGTCCCCCATTGCGGACTTTGAGCCGAAGCTCCTCCTGACTGGGTATAGTCCCCCATTGCGGACTTTGAGCCGAAGCTCCTCCTGATTGAGCCGAAGCTCCTCCTGACTGGGTATAGTCCCCCATTGCGGACTTTGAGCCGAAGCTCCTCCTGATTGGGTATAGTCCCCCATTGCGGACTTTGAGCCGAAGCTCCTCCTGATTGAGTCGAAGCTCAATAAAATGAAGTACAGTCCTTCACATGGACAAAGAGACATCGCTCAATCGCTAGTCTAAATCACAAGAATGATCATCATGACCATAAGGAAGTGTCGATTACATTAAGCTAGTAAATATAAGAGTTTAGCTTCATGTCCCATAACCACTTGCTTAACTCAAATATTTACGAACAAACTGTAGATCTCCACTAGAAAATTGTCACAAGAGATTCAATCGAACAAGTCCATAAATTAACCGACGAAGTAAACGCAAGCGTTTCATACCACTTGTTTTGCTAAGCCGTTTAATTATATTTTCTCATACGAATGAGGTAAAGGTTTGTATATACTAGTAGATTGGAAAACAGTTTTATAAACGAGTTTGATATTGAAAATAGAGTTGAAATCGTTTTGATGATAGAGTTTTGATATTTACTACTAGTATTGAAACCTTTATATTTTTAAAGTGACAAGTCATAAAAGTGATTGTAGAAACAATCAATTATAAAAGTTCACATTCGAAGACGTGAATAAAATCCAAAGAAATCAATTCCCAAAACCATCAAAGTAGGAAGTTCTGATAAATGTTTTTCAGATAAGATTTGCCTACGCAGAGTAATACGGGGTTCGACCTGACTTGATTAGAGTTGGATATTCAAGCTAAAAAGGCAAATAGGCAAAACACAGCAGATTCAGACGTCTGAGATCAAGAATTCAGACGTCTGAATCTGGAAAATAAACTATTTTCCAGAACAGAATTCAGACGTCTGAATCCTAGACTTCAGACGTCTGAAATAGGCACTTTTTAGCCTATTTCTTTTCTGGTTCAAAACGAACCAATTCAGACGTCTGAAATTTTGATTCAGATGTCTGAATGCTGGGAGAAGAAAATTCCCAGTATCCCATTCAGACGTCTGAACCATACGTTCAGACGGCTGAAACTGTTATTCAGGGCATTCCCTGAACCTAGGCCAAAAAATGGCCAAACGACATCGATAACGATCGGTCGAGCAACAACGACTAAGGAATTGCACAAGGATAAGTGTTAGGAATTCATACCTAACAATCAAAGATAATTATTGACTTAGATGTGAGATAAAAATCTCACCTTTTCACAAAATCAATGAAGAAGAAGCTATAGAGCAATGGCAAGAACAATTACTCTTCACTCTCAACCCAAGAAGCTCCAACTAAGATCAAAACAAGCATTTCCCAAATTTAGGTTTAGAAAATAAACTGAAATTGGAAAGAGAAAGAGTTGGAGAAGAAGGAGATGAAGCTTACCAATGGGTTCTCTTTGAATTTGGAGTAAGAATTTGAGATTGCAAGAGAAACTAGGGCTTGGAGTTTTAATTCTTTTTCTTCTCCTCCATTAATCTTCTTAGAACTGAAAAGTGGAGGAAGAGGGAGTGAATGAAGAGGGGGGTTTCAGTTTGGGGTATTAAGTTGGCTAGTGGGCTGAACCCAAACTCAAAACCCAATAGAAAAAGTAGCAAAATTCGACTTACTCCAAACATATCGAAGTTTACACTCAAAAAGATCGCAAACGAAATTTTGGACTCAATGGGGGTGGCCTCGAGTCCCAATTCGACTGTTTGCAAAAAGTAGCTTTTCGGACTAAAATCCGACGAACGATGTTATATTTAAATAAAATATTTAAATATAAAATCGACAAATATGCGGGTTGTTACAGATAATTTACTAAATTATATTATTGGTTTGGATATATTCCCGCCCCTGGAGTGGATAATACCTTATTATGTTCCAGTGTAAGAGCGAATGATATTTTGCATATGAATCTCGTCTCGAAGCGGTTGATTCTTATATCATTTGATTATATACTATATGTGATGCAGGAGGACATGTTAGAGGGATCTAATAGGATTCCTCACACTGTTGATTTTATTTTCATATAAATTGATATATGATGTATTGGATGCCATAAATGATGACATGTATAATTTTCCTTAATTAGTGCTATGGTAAGACTAGGTCGTATTTTTAATATTTTGAAATATTATAAAAAGAAGATTTAGTTTTACAAAGGGATTTGAGTGATTTAAAAATATACGTGTTCTTATAAAAAAAATTCTAGAATTACTAAGGGAGGAAATTTAATTTTAAACTAAATTTAAAGTATGAATTTTGGAGATTTTAAATTAATAGTTTTATAAAATGGTTTATATAGAGATTTTTGAATTGTGCATAAATATTTTTAAATCTTAAATTAAGTTCTTCTTTTATAGTAAAGGGATACGGTTTTAAAAGAAAATAGAAATATTTGATATTAATATTTTAAATCATTTTGTATAAAGTGATGTTTACAGATGAAGTAAAGATTTGTAAAATCATGTTTTGGTAAAAAAAAGCATGGATTTATAAACGGTGTTATAAATCATAGGAAATTATTATCATTTAACAAATTGGTGAAATAAATCAAATGGGGGATTTATTATAAGATATGGAAGTTTGTTTTAGAAAATAGTTGACTCTATTTTAGAATCAAAGGTGAGGGTAAATTTGGAAATGTTAAACGGTATTTTATAAATAGAAAGGAATTTATCCATCTGGGGGCAACATTAAAAACGGATGGTGATTGATGTTTTTAACGGAATTTATAAATAAGTGAGATTTATAAAGGAATGGAGTTATAAATGGGGTTCATAATTAAAGGGGTTTTATGAAATGAAGTTTCATAAAATAGAAGAGATTTTTAAATATAGCTTTATATATATGGAAACAATCATGTGGAAGATAAAGTATGGATTTTTATCCAAGAAAAACATTTATGTTTTTAAAAGGTTGGTTATTTATACTAATATTATTTTAAAGTGGGTTATCGATATTTTAAATAATTGGAAGTTAACTATTTAAATTATTAATATGGTTTGAAATTAAGTATGATAATTTATCAATATAGTTTTGGAAATTAATTATTTTTATTTATAAAAATGTTGAAGATAAAGTTATTATTATTTATTAAAATGTTTTGAAATTTATCAATTACTATTTGTAAGATGTTTAAAGGTAATACTTATTTATTTATAATGTTTATTATTATATAATATGTTTTAAAGTAAATGATTATTATTTATTTATAAATGTTTTTGAGATTTATAAATTGGGTTTTACAAAAAGATTTCGGCTTATAAGAGAAGTTTATAGAATGTTTCAGAGACTTAAAGGAGAATCATTTATAATGTATGAAGAGATCTTTGCAAATGGTTTTAGATAATTATAAAGGAAAATTATAAATGGATTTATAGGTTTATAAGAAGAGCCTTATAAATAGTTGTATGGATTTATAAAAAGGTTTATAAATGACTTGAGAAATGATATTTATAAATGGTTTTAAAGGTTATAAATGGTTTTTGAGATTGGTAAGGGATTCGTAAATGATTTTTGAATTGTATAAAAGGAAATATTTTTCAGTTTTGTGAATATACTTATAGTGTTGAGATAAGTATATGGATATTCTCCAAGTATTGAAAATATAGGAATTTTGGATATATATCTTTGTAAAAGGATTTTTAGACGAATATTTACAAAGTGAATTTAATGAATAAAAGATTTAGTAATCGAGGCTTTGTGTTGCGTGATGCTTAAACCAAATGTTTGTTTTTCATATGGAATTGAATTCCTGATTGAATGTTTGTTATTTGATAGTTAAATAACCGACAATCGGATTTGGACCCAAAACATAATTTTGGAAATAATTGGAGAAACACGTGAGTCACAGTCATCTCCGATGATGATGTACTGTGCATATAAATCTTGTTTCGTTCTCCTAAGACAACGATAAGAAAATCAATCCACTAACGGTTCGGAGGTGATCTCCGTTCTTATCTTTGATTGTTTATTTCCTAAAGAACCGGGGTTGAGTTTACCGGAAACTATCGAAAATGTTGTTTTCGAAGAGACCGGAATTAGATATTTTATATGAAAACCACTTCGATCCAACTTAAGCATTGCGAAGTGAAGACATCTTGAAGATGATGGAATTAAAGACAGAGCCGTCAAGTGTTTCCTTCAGTCCCAAAACGAACTTGTCTGGATGAATGCTGATATTGCATTGGTCCTGGCGGGCAGTGTTAGCATTCCAAGTGATAAGTGCTATTTAAAAGGTAAATGTAGCCTCAAGTCTCACAACCCAAAAAATGGCTAAAACATGGTAGATGCAGCAGCGCTATTTGGGTTGCTCCCTTTAGGATGTGTGTAACAACCCGCATATTTTACGATTCGTATATTTTAAATGTTCAATTTAAATATAACATCGTTAGTTAGATTTTAGTCCGAAAAAGTCACTATTCGTTGAAGAACAGTCGAATTAGTGAAAATTCTCTGTGGATAGTGCTATTTGGAAGTGGCTATTTGAAAACACCTTCAAACAGAAATTCAGACGTCTAAATTGGGTCATTCAGACGTCTGAAATTGGAAATTTCAATCCAGAAAGAAAACAGGCTAAAATAGCCATTTTCAGATGTCTGAATGACCCAATTCAGACGTCTGAATATTGTACTAGACAACATCTGGTTTTCCAGATTCAGACGTCTAAATTGGGGATTTCAGACGTCTGAATGAAGATTGAAATTGAGATTCAACAATTGGAACTCGAGACCACTTCCATTGAGTCCAAAATGGTATTTGCGACTTTTTTGAGTATAAACATCGATATGTTTGGAGTCGAGTGAATTTTGCTATTTTTCATTTAGGGCTTTGGGTTTGGGTTTCAGCCCATTAACCCAACATATCAACCCAACTCCACTCCACTCCTCTTCACTCCTTCATATTATTTTCCTAACACTTAAGCTTTTAGAAAAATGGATGAAGAGAAAAAGAATTAGAATTCCTAAGCCCTAATCTTCTTTGCAAATTCAAGTTCTAGCTCCAACATTAAAGGGAAGCTTAGGTAAGCTCCCTCTTCATCTTCTCCATCTCTTCTTCTCTTCAATTTCAGAAATTTCCTAAACCTAACTTAGGAAATGTTCTTCTTTTGAGCTTAGATTCAAGCTTCTTGGGTTGAAGTGAAGAGTGGTTGATCTCTCCTTTGTGATTAAGCTTCTCATTCATTGTTTTTGGGTTTAAAGGTGAGATTTTTATCTCACATCTAAGTCTATATCTATCTTTGATGTTAGGTATGAATTCTTAACACTTATTTATGTTCATTTGCTTTTCATTTGAACTGATTTGGTGAACATTCCAATTTTGGTGTTTTGAAATCAAAATTTATGAAAATCCTTGTATGACGTTTGGACATGTTGGTCGGAGAGTTTTGGTGAGTCTTTAGGGTTGGGTAGTCGTTTGGCGTCAACCCCTAGCAAATGGAACTCATCCGATCGCTTCCGATATGATTTGGCCATCATTGGACTAGGCAAAATATTGCCCAGAGCTTCAGGTTCAGACGTTTGAAATATCCAATTCAGACGTCTGAATCTCCTTGTCTCGGCCCAATTTGCCTATTTTATGTGGGTTTCCAATTTTAATCGATTCGTGTTGATCTGATTTGTTGTTATCTTTTATATCAACTTTGATGACTTCTTTTTTGGGACTTTTGAGAATATCCATTTTGATGGATTCGATATCGATTTCTTTGGATTTGATTCACGTCTTCGAATGTGGATTTTTGGTGATTGATTGTTTCTACAATCATTTCTGTGATTTGTCACTTTAAAATATAAAGGTTTTCTATACTAGTAGTAAATATTCAAACTCTTTTTCAAAGAATATTTCAACTCTATTTTTTAATATAAAGCTTGTTTCCAAAACCGTTTTCCAATCTATTAGTATATACAAACCTTTACCTCATTCGTATGAGAAATCTAATTAAACGGCTTAGTAAAACAAGTGGTATGAAACGCTTGCGTTCACTTCGTCGGTTAATTCTTGGACTTGTTCGATTGAACTCTTGTGAAAATTTTCGAGTGGAAATCTACAATTTGTTTGTAAACATTTAAGTTAAGCTAGTGGTTATTGGCATGAAGCTAAACTCATATATTTACTAGCTTAGTGTAATTCACACTTTGTATTGATCGATGATGATCATTTTGTGATTTAGCCTAGCGATGTGCGATGTCTATTTGTTTGTGTGGGGATTACAATCCCCGTTTGTGGAACTTCGGTTCAATTTGGCGGGGTAGCGACCCGTGGTCTTCGGGCCGTTTGTGGAGCTTCGGCTCAAAATTTATGGTTAGCAACCATGGAATAGCGTTCCGTTTGTGATACATGTGTTGGTGAGTTTTCATGCTCCCGTTTGTGATAGGCCTCCCCCTCTGTGATTTCTGGATTTCTAATTGATTTCTGGAATTTGTGTTTCACCTCTTTTTTGTGATTGGCAATTATATGTTTGTCAATATTTGGTGTTTGGTGAATAAAATAAAGAATATGACATTCTTTTTGGTGCTTTGAGATTTTTGAGATATTGTATGATTTTGTTGATGTTTAAAGTATACTTGTCACTGCATGACATTTTTGTTATCATACGTTTCTGGTCATATCTCTTATCCTATCTCATTTTATCTGATATTTATAGCTAGACTGATCTGTTTATTATTTTCTTATTAAATAATACTCGGGTCAGACCGAGATGTTACAGGTGCTTCTGCTTGACTCTTTATCTGGGATCATCTTCTGACTTTTGTCTAACTACATTGCATTTGCAGTTTTTGTTGTTATACATTTGAGATATAGACTCCATGATGTATACTTATTCTTTTGTCTAGCACATGTATCTATTCTTTTGTGATATTGTGGATCTTATTTGACCACTACTCTAATGTACACTTTTATGTGTTATATTCATATCTGTTTCCGCCTTTGAGATATGAACATCTATGACTGATTTATGTTATGCTTAATTCTATATTTGTTTCTGATGGTCCACTTAGCCACTGTGTGGTAGCTTTGAGTTTGTATCGGTATGTCGGATTTCCTCTTGAAATGAAATGCATGTTATACTATCTGACATATCAGTACTCGCACAAGGCAATTACACAGATGGTCGCTCCTCAACAGCCTTATTCTTCATGCTAGTTGACGACATTACCCAGTAGTGTCCTTGGCTAGCGTGAGCATAGAGGTGGGACGTCACAACTTGGTATCATAGCCAAACTTCGGAACAATGTAGAATAATCTAGCAAGGATCATTGTCCTAAGTCTTTCTTAGGAATCGTGCCATAGGATTTAATTCGAGTCTTCGTACCGTTCTATCCTATTTCTTTTTATGATGCCTTGTTTTATCAATCAAGTTTGTTTGATATTCATTTTGTGAATAACCTTTTTCTTCTTTTCTTTCTTTCTTAGAGAAGAGAAATGGTTAGACCAGGCCGTCCCTGCGCCGGTCAATCCAGTGCTACTCCTCAGGAGGGAGTATTTATGACTGCTCAACAACTTTTAAATCTTGTGAACAATGCCCGAGCTGTCGGACCCGATCCAGCACCTATTCACCCTAAATCTGGGTTTGCACGCTTGTGCAGTGATTATACCGCTTTGGGTGGAAAGCCTTTCAAGGGTTCCGAGAGCATTATAGAAGTCCAGGTTTGGCTTCGAACATGCGACCGCATCTTTTCTCGCATGAATCTTATTAATCTTCATTGAGTCCAAGTGACTTCTAGTATGCTCCGAGAAAGAGCATTAGATTGGTACGAGCTTTTGATCTCTGAAATTATCGAAGCGGATCTTACTTGGGAGAAATTCCGAGAAAGGTTTGAATTGAAGTTTGTGCCGGAAGCTGAAAAAGTAACTTTAGCTCGGCGCTTTATTGACCTTGTTCAAGGTGAATCTTCCATGGCAGACTATGTCGCTTCTTTCGAATCTCTATCCAAAGATGGGGTCGAGTATATTAATACCCCATTGAAGAAAAATTAGAGATTTGTTTATGGGTTGAACAAAAACCTTAAAAAGCCATTACTTCTAAAATTAGAAGTTTCTTTTGATCAGCTAGTTGATATCGCTCTTCGACTCGAAGAGGCCGATAAAGAAAGTGATGTTGAGGTCAAACAAAACATCAACAAGAAGAGACCTTTTAAATTCAAGCCTATTCCCAACAAAAAGGGGAAGCAAGCAACTTCAATAGCAAATACTCCTACCTCTCGTCGTGGGGAATGTTACAATTGTGGTTCTAAGGACCATTATGCAAACAAGTGCCCGAAACCTCTTTTATGCCGCTATTGCAAGAGTTCGGGTCATACTATATCTTTGTGTCCCAAACTTCAAAGCAAGAAGGAAGGCAAGCTAAATGTTGTACAAGCCCCTTCTAACACTTCTCGTGGTCAAGGTATTTCTCATTCTATCCTTGATGGCATTATTATATTTCGTGAATTTCCTATTCGAGTTCTTTTTGATACGGGTGCATCTCACTCTTTTATATCAAAAGAACTTGTTGATGCGTTGTCCTTGAATGTTATTGGCTTGATGACTTCATTGAGAATTGCGAATCCGGTTGGTGGATCCGCAACACTCAGTTTATTGTGTAAAGATGTCGAGATTATTTTATGTGGTTACTCTTTCCGTGCTGATTTGCATGTTATGCGTTATCTTGGTTTCGGAATGATTTTGGGAATGGATTGGCTTAACCGTTATGAAGCCCATATCCTATGTCCTGAGCGGACTATATATCTTCGGCATCCTCAATCTATTAAGCAGATTTCTCTTGTTCTAAAAGATTTAGATTCTAATTCAAAAGCATCCTTGTATTCTCTAAATCCTCATGATGACGATAATGATGATGAGGAAGATGTCATTTCTCTCATTCACATTGTTCGTGAATTTCCCGACATATTTAAGCCCGTTTTAGAATTACCACCCAATCGAGCAATTGAGTTCAGAATTAATCTAATCCCTGGAGCTCTACCTATCACTCGTTCTCCTTATCGTATGTCCAATAAGGAAAATGAGGAGATGCATAAACAATTATCCGAATTGGAAGCGAAGCAATTTATTCAATCTAGTTCCTCTCCATAGGGAGCTTCGGCTATTTTTGTGAACAAATCCGATGGTACACTTAGGCTTTGCGTTGACTACCGCAAACTTAATGATCTCACCATTAAGAATAAATATCCCTTGCCTCGGATTGATGATTTATTCGATCAACTTAGTGGTGCTAAAGTCTTTTCACAGTTAGACTTAGCAACCGGTTTTCATCAGCTCCGTATTGCAGAGGATAGCATTCCTTTGACATCGTTCCGTACTCGTTATGGATCCTGTGAATGGCTTGTTATGCCATTTGGTTTGACGAATGCTCCGGCTTATTTCGTTGACCTTATGAATCGAGTTTTCAAAGACTTCCTCGATCGATTTGTTCTCATCTTTATAGATGATATTCTTATTTATTCTAAAACCGAGGAAGAGCATGAAAAACATCTTCGGATTGTGTTGGAAACTCTTAGGAGAAATCAATTGAAGCAAAATTTTCTAAATGCCACTTTTGGCAATCTCGTGTGAAAATTGTGGGGCATATTATTTCTGAATCCGGAATTTCCATGGATCCTTCAAAGATTGAAGCGATTCAAAATTGGAAGAGACCGAAGAGTGTGATGGAAATTCGTAGCTTCCTTGGATTGGCGGGCTATTACCGTCGGTTCATAAAAGAATTTTCTAAAATTTCCGTACCTCTTACTAATTTGACAAAGAAGGGAGTTAAATACATTTGGTCAGACAAATGTGAAGCTGCTTTTTAGAAATTAAAAGAACTCCTTTCCGATGCTCATATTCTTGTGATTCCCGAAGGGAACCAAGATTTTATTATTTATACCGATGCTAGTCATGTTGGTTTGGGAGCAGTTCTCATGCAAAGGGAGCGTGTTATTGCTTTTGCTTCTAGGCAATTAAAGCCTGCCGAGACTAGATATGCCACTCATGATTTAGAGCTCGCGGCTATTATTTTCGCCCTTAGAATTTGGCGCCATTATCTGTTGGGAGAGAAATTTGTTCTCTACACCGATCATAAATATTTGAAGTATTTATTTTCTCAAAAGGAACTTAATTTGCGTCAACAATGTTGGCTCGAGTTTCTTGCATCTTATGACCTTGATATTCTTTATACTCCCGGAAAGGGGAATCGTGTTGCCGATGCCCTTAGTCGTAAGCAACAATTGGTTGTTTCCATGATGGTATCCGAATGGAATGATCTCGAGACTTTGTCCACTTGTGAGATTCGAGATCGTGAATCCGATTTATATTCATCTCTTGTTTTGTGTAGCCTTGAGGCTCATCCTTCTCTTTTAGACCGCATTCTCGAAGCTCAAAAGCATGATCCCGAATTGGTTCTTCTTAGCCAAAGTTGTAGGGATAAAATTGATATTGATGGTTTGAAAGACTTTGATATTGATGCTCGTAGCGGCATTCGAAAATTTGGTAGACTTATTGTGCCAAATATTATTGATCTTCGTAAAGATATATTAGAAGATTCTCATCGTTCTAAATTTACCATTCATCCCGGTAGTAGTAAAATGTACGCGGACATGAAGCGACTTTATTATTGGGATGGAATGAAATCTGACATTGCTAACTTTATTAAGCGTTGCATGACTTGCCAACTTGTTAAGGCCAAGCATCAAAGGTCCGGTGGGTTATTGCAACCTTTGGAAATTCCAATATGGAAGTGGGATCAAATTTCCATGGATTTTATTGACGGTCTTCCCTGTTCTCGTTCGGGTCATGATAGCTTATGGGTGATACACTACACCATACTGCTCATTTTGCCACACCCCAATGCGGAAAAATTGCCACGGTCATGAGCCGTGAAAATTTTATCACGGTTTTGAGCCGTGGTAAAATAAATTACAATGGTTTCTGGCCGTGGCAATTTAGCAACAGCCATGAACCGTTCCAAAGTTAACAAATTTTTTTCCGTCCCTTAGCGTGTATACATTGAGATTCCTTCTCCAAAAAAGAACGTCCCCTTCCAAAATTAACCCGCGTACACTAGCTAAATAATTTCCATCCCGCGCCCTAACTCTCATCAATTTTCACCTAAATCCCCATTGCTCCGACGTAAACATGAATAGCTCGTATTCTCAATCATATCGCATAAATAGTTCTCACTCAAATACTAGGTTTTTCGCCTTTCTCTCAACTTTCACTCGGTCAGGTACGATATTTAATTTAATATCATGTTTATTTTATTTTTGTTTTATAGTCAATAAAATTGATGTTATATGTGCTGAACTAAATTGAAATCCAATAATTTCTTAATTGATATAATCGTATATGTTTAAAATTTGATGTGGAAAAGTGCAGATGTAAAAGGTTGCTTATTCGAAGGTTAGATGCTATTAACTAGACTTTATGAACCCACAGCTGATGCTTTTGATGGTTTATGTGGAGATATACGGTATTTTTTAAATGAAAGGGACATTTTATATATTCCTAGAGGATCTCTTCACGAGGCTTGTACAATTATTGATGAAAATGATTTTGATGGGGCTGCTAATTTTTCGTTACACCTGACATTTGGAATTGAGGTCGAAGCTCCTTTTGAGTAAGTGCATTTACAGATTACGTTTTAATTTTATTCGAGTTTACTAGCAAAATTTCTTGTTAGGACAGGTTTTTGGTTTCTGTCTCTGCTTTTATTATCGTGTTCCTACCATCTTTAATAATTTTATGTTACATCGTTAACTGTATTAAGTATTTAGGCTGCTTTTATCATTATTGGGTACATTGCACCTCTTTGATAATCCAGGAGACTAGTCTATGAATCTAGAAATGTATAATCTGTCTTAATGGACTATTAGTAGCACGTTTCCTACTGGGAGGACTTTGGTCAGTGATAGAAACAAGTTTCCTTTTTGATCAGTGGCCTGAGTCTCTTTGGTTGTAGGTTTGTCTTCCCAGTTAGATTTGTAATGTGCTTTGTCGTGTGTGCTTTGTAGGTGTGCTGTGTAGAGGAATAAAGCTCATGCAAGTATTTGTTTTTAATGTTTAATTATTGGACTTGCGATGGTGCATAGACCTGTTTTTGTATTTAATTAATTATTGGTTTCATGCCATAATAATTACGTTACTGGACAAAGACTCCTTAAAAACGATATTATCAATCATACCAACCAGAAATTGTAAACCTCACTAATAACGATTGTAATATCTGCACTATGTTAATATTTAATAGTAGTATAAATTGAAACATCCCAAACTTTTGAAAATAAACTGTAGAGAAAATTAGGTTTCGGTATGATAAAACCATTTTAGAAATTCAAGACCGTTTTAAAACTGAAATCTTTTTTTGCTACTTATATTCCCTGTTTTTCCTCTTCTTTGCTATTAGTACTATTATTGTAAACGTGAATGACTTTACTGACTAAATTATGGTTTTTTTTAAATCCATAAATCAAACCAAACGCGCTACAATCGAAAATAATTGAAAAATAGTCAAGAGATGTAGCGATAACACAAAAACGAAGTGGCAATTAACTTTATTGTGTTTGAATCTAACATCTCTCTCCACTGAAGTAGAAAATACTTTGACAAATTGATTTCTGTAATATATCTGAAATATTTGAGGACCTTGTTACAATGTTTAGTAACCATACCAAAGAAGCCATAATGGAATTTTCGAATATGAAATCCATATTCTGTAGAGAAGCCTCATTTGAAGATGCTTAAAAATGCTTTTTGATCCTTCTGGAGAAATATAGAAAAGTCAGGAGGCAGTATATGAATGGTATGTTGTCACTTCACTCCAGGTGATGTTGATTAAGAAGTATGTATTATGAATAAATTTCACTATAAGTATATGCATTGTAATTCGTGTATGATTATAGCAGATTCAGCTAAGACAACTTAAAAGAGTTTTATTTGAAATTGGTTGTATGTACCTCTACAGTTAACGAATTTGCAGTAACTTAACAGATTAAGGCAGCTTAGAGGCGAAAGTGTTTGACTCTCGTCCTGATCGGGTTCCGGTTTCTGAGAAAGCTCGGGGAGAGTCTGAATTCAAACTGGTAATTTTAATAAGGCTAAATGGATACAGTTCCAGTTTTCACCTAAAATCTTTATTGCTGTGTATAATATTGATTGAATTAGCATGACATTCAAATGAGGAACATATTCAAGATTTTTTATATTAATGACATTTTTTAGCTCTTCAATTTGCCTAAAATCTGAATTAGTGTATCATCAAGCTTACAAGCGACAATGTTCAATTAAATCATACAATAACGCATAAAAAAGCCTAACGTGTATTAAGAATAATGGAATCAAATCCTCACCTGGAACAACCTTGACCATCAAAATGGGATAAATTTATATGCCTTTTGGATTTGTTCTTGAAAGTGATAAAAGTTTCATGTTTATCAAGAAAAGAGTTCTCGGTGTATTTGGGCGAGTTTAAACATACAGATTAAAATGAAGAAACTGAAATGTTCTTTTTCAACATCTTTAGAATGATATTTAGGCGAGTTTAAGCTTTCATGACAAAAAAAACTTTAATACATACTTCTGCATCAAAGCTTAGCTCCTCTTTATTGTTCTCTGTTTAGCTTCTGACTCTACTTTCTTCCCACGTACCCATTTTTTGTTAGAAAAAGATAGTAAGGCACCCCTGATACTGCAGATTTTAGGCTATACTTTCTTTACACAATTCACAAGTATATTCACATTTAAAAAATATGCCTTGCAGATTCTGTGATTTCTTTCTCAGCTAGGACTGAGCACACAAAAGGTGCAATACCACCACAGAAAGTGCATATACATTAATAAAATATAAATTTGATGGTGGCAATACCAATTCAGAAATGGCACTATACAAAGATGAAGAAAAAAAACTACAAGCAATGAAGTGATTATATGCACAAAATGACATGTTCTTTTTATAGTTTTGAATATATACTTTAACTGGGAGTGAGGAATTCGGATGTCATGCCATCGCCCGAAGCATCCATTTAATTGCTTTGAATTTCATTATGCTTATAAAAGTATTTAATAGTGTATGTTGGTTAATTCCATCACTAACTCTTTTCCCTATCGTAAAGCCATATATTGTTACCTTTTTGTTCGTGTGCGACTAAAAGCAGAATGGCACTCCAAATGAAAACAATATATAGTTTCATAAAACCGAACCCTTTATTAGTAAGGCGTGAAGAAATAATATGATGTCTTTAGTTAGACACTCAATATGCAACCGATTAACATGCAAGTTCAGTTGATATCCCAATAAGGCTACTATACAGTCCAAGAACCTTTTTATCAAACTGAACCGCTAAATTTTCCACTCCAAACAAAATGATTTTCTTGTTACAGAGCTAGTCAACATGCATTGATAGGAAAATGGTAGTCAACAACAAATTGTATGTTTAATAGGTAATAAAACTTTCTGGTAAATTGAATGACAACGAAATAAAATCATGTATCAAGATGTTAAGCCAATATCAGGTTTTTAAATCTGTTGGAGACCATTGTTAACAGTTTAGCAAACCGTTATTTATGGATTTTTCATGAAAAATGGCTACTCGTTCAGCTTTATGTTTTATTTATTACAATTAAACATCATTGTTTACTACAATAAGCACGATGCATGTACAACTCTCTTTCTGCTAGTACAGTTCAGGTTTGTTCTTTGCAGTTCTTTTTGTTTCGTTTTTACTTAGTTGTACCATGATGGAATAAATACTCTTAACTAATACTGATATACATAAAAAAAAGAGTTAAATTTGTAAAATTTTAGTTGCTCCATCGTTTAGCATAAACAGGTGGAAATTCTGAAGCTATTCCATTAATTTCACATTTGCTTTATATTGTACATTAATTTTATAAGAGCATGAAATAATACGTCCCTTTTTCATTGATGCAGATTATACTACAAAGCTCATAATGTGCAAATTCAATTTATTTTCAACCATGAAGCGCTCAAACGGGAACACAGGTATCCGAGTTGGGTCAACTTACAGACCTATAATGTGAAAAGTTTGAAAGAAAAAAGGCTTATTTCATTTAATTGATCTGACAACTTTGGTTTAACAACTGCACTTGCCAGTGGCCATTTATATGTCAACATTCCAGAACTAGTAAATTAAATATCAATACTTATTCAGCTTCTACTCTACACACTTTTATGGCTCATTGATTATTATTTGCTTCTGTCATGAAGAGATTTTCTCCTAAGAGCATTAGCCGTAGAAAGGTGGGTAAGTGCCTTAATTTAATATTTTCTTGCACCGACTGATTCTGCACTGTATTCAACCATTGAAACACCAACTGTAACTAGATATATACAATCGTAGTTGATGGTGACAATTGAAGTATTATTTTGATTTTCAATCAAGTGTGTAGTGTGCCAAAAGTGATTATAGGAGGGGTTAATGTATCGTAGTTTTGTCTTGTTTTAATGAGAATAATTTTGCATGTTGTCTACCAGATATAAGTATCTTTGTTGAACACTCTAGCCATTGAATAAACGAAGGATAACTAATATGCAAACCAGCACTTGGAAAATCAATCAAAGAGCTCCTAGAAGAGAGCCTGGAGTGGGAGGAATGGGCTGCAACGCAACCATCCACAAGTAAAGGAACAAGAAGGCTTTAACTATATGCTGCTGCTTTTTTGTGTATGTAACTATGTACTGAACTTTGTATTCAAGTATTGTAATTGTTAAATTGTTTGAACTTTGTATTCATCTATTATAGTGTAAGATGTTGTTGCATTTTAAACTAAGTCTATCTTGAATTAATGTTTGAGATAAGACACTGTTGTGTTGTTTAATGTAAGCTGTTTTGAGTTTGAGGTGGGACAATTTTAACCTATTTGTTTTGAGTTTAATGTATACTGTTTTGTGGTGTTTTTTTTAAATGCAAATGAAATATTTAGCCACGGCTCTAAGCCGTGGCCAATTTATATTTAACCATGGCTCAAAGCCGTGGCAAAATTTTATTCAGCCACGGCTTCGAGCCGTGGCTAATATTAACTTTGGCACGGCTTAGAGCCGTGGCTGAATATAAGTTTGCCACGGCTTGGAGCCGTGGCAAAAATTTTGCCACTCCCCGTTTTGCCATGGCTCTGGACCGTGGCAAAACCATTTAGCCACTGCCCAGAGCCGTGGCAAAATGGTTTTTCTGGTGTAGTGATAGTAGATAGACTTACAAAATCCACCCATTTTCTTCCCGTTCGATCCAATTGGACCATACCAATTTTGGCCAAACTTTTTGTCAAGGAAATTGTTAAATTGCATGGAGTTCCTACTTCTATTGTTAGCGATCGTGATCCATTGTTTACTAGTGGATTCTGGAAAGGTCTTCAAAAAGCTTTGGGAACGAAGCTTAATTTTAGCACCGCTTATCATCCTCAGTCCGATGGACAAACCGAGCGTGTGAATCAAACTCTTGAAGATCTTCTTCGTCCATGTGTTCTTGATTTTGGTGGAAGTTGGGAAGATCATATTTCTCTTGTTGAGTTTTCCTATAATAATAGCTTCCAATCTAGTATTGGTATGGCACCTTTCGAGGCACTTTACGGAAGGCCATGCCGATCTCCTTCATGTTGGCTTGAAACCGGTGAGAAGCTGGTTTTAGGTCCATATTTTATTCGTGATGCCATAGAAAAGATTGACCTTATTCGTCATAGGATGAAAGAAGCTCAAAGTAGACAAAAATCCTATGCCGATAACCGAAGAAGGAAATTAGAATTTTATGTGGGAGATTTGGTGTTCATTCGTGTTTCACCTATGAAGGGTGTGGTGCGATTCAGTCGATCGGAAAAATTAGCACCTCGATATATTGGGCCATTTCCCATCACCGAACGCATTGGTTCCGTGGCTTATCGCCTTTTATTACCGGCTCAATTTTATGCTATTCATGATGTATTCCACGTCTCTCAACTACGGAAATGCCTTCGAGATTCCGACTCTATTCTTGAGCCGAGTGTTATTGAAGAAATCGAAGTTTCGCCTAATTTGACTTATGAGCAACATCCTATCTATATCATTGCTACGGAGGATAAATGCCTTCGAAATAAAGATGTTCCTCTTGTGAAAGTTCAATGGTCCTCAAATCCTAAGGATTGCTCTTGGGAATCTAGAGAATTCATCGAGCGAACACATCTGGAATTACTTTCTCATGCTCTTAAAGGTGAACTTCTTATTTCAAATTTTCTTCTCTTTGAATTGATATGCTTTTATAGTTGTTACTCTTTAATTTCTCCTTAATTATTGCGAGGACACAATTTCTTTAAGGAGGGGAGTCTGTAACAACCTGCATATTTTACGATTCATATATTTTAAATGTTTAATTTAAATATAGCATCGTTAGTCATATTTTAGTCCGAAAAAGTCACTATTCGTTGAAGAACAGTCGAATTAGTGAAAATTCTCTGTGAATAGTGCTATTTGGAAGTGGCTATTTGAAAACACCTTCAAACAGAAATTCAGACGTCTGAATTGGGTCATTCAGACGTCTGAAATTGGAAATTTCAATCCAAAAAGAAAACAGGCTAAAATAACCATTTTCAAACGTCTGAATGACCCAATTCAGACGTCTGAATATTGTACTAGACAACATCTTGTTTCCCAGATTCAGATGTCTGAATTGGGGATTTCATACGTCTGAATGAAGATTGAAATTGAGATTCAACAATTGGGGCTCGAGACTACTTCCATTGAGTCCAAAATGGTGTTTGCGACTTTTTTGAGTATAAACATCGATATGTTTGGAGTCGAGTGAATTTTGCTATTTTTCATTTAGCGCTTTGGGTTTGGGTTTCAGCCCATTAACCCAACATATCAACCCAACTCCACTCCACTCCTCTTCACTCCTTCATATTATTTTCCTAACACTTAAGCTTTTAGAAAAATGGAGGAAGAGAAAAAGAATCAGAATTCCTAAGCCCTAATCTTCTTTGCAAATTCAAGTTCTAGCTCCAACATTAAAGAGAAGCTTAGGTAAGCTCCCTCTTCATCTTCTCCATCTCTTCTTCTCTTCAATTTCAGAAATTTCCTAATCCTAACTTAGGAAATGTTCTTCTTTTGAGCTTAGATTCAAGCTTCTTGGGTTGAAGTGGAGAGTGGTTGATCTCTCCTCTGTGATTAAGCTTCTCATTCATTGTTTTTGGGTTTAAAGGTGAGATTTTTATCTCACATCTAAGTCTATATCTATCTTTGATGTTAGGTATGAATTCCTAACACTTATTTATGTTCATTTGCTTTTCATTTGAATTGATTTGGTGAACATTCCAATTTTGGTGTTTTGACATCAAAATTTATGAAAATCCTTATATGACGTTTGGACATGTTGGTCGGAGAGTTTTGGTGAGTCTTTAGGGTTGGGTAGTCGTTTGGCGTCAACCCCTAGCAAATGGCACTCATCCGATCGCTTCCGATATGATTTGGCCATCATTGGCCTAGGCAAAATATTGCCCAGAGCTTCAGGTTCAGACGTCTGAAATATCAAATTCAAACGTCTGAAATATCCAATTCAGACGTCTGAATCTGCTTGTCTCGGTCCAATTTGCCTATTTTATGTGGGTTTCCAATTTTAATCGATTCGTGTTGATCCGATTTGTTGTTATCTTTTATATAAACTTTGATGACTTCTTTTTCGGGACTTTTGAGAATATCCATTTTGATGGATTCGGTATCGATTTCTTTGGATTTGATTCACGTCTTCGAATGTGGATTTTTGGTGATTGATTGTTTCTACAATTATTTCTGTGATTTGTCACCTTAAAATATAAAGGTTTTCTATACTAGTAGTAAATATTCAAACTCTTTTTCAAAGAAGATTTCAACTCTATTTTTAAATATAAAGCTTGTTTCCAAAACCGTTTTCCAATATATTAGTATATACAAACCTTTACCTCATTCATATGAGAAATCTAATTAAACGACTTAGTAAAACAAGTGGTATGAAATGCTTGCATTCACTTCGTCAGTTAATTCTTGGACTTATTTGATTGAACTCTTGTGACAATTTTCGAGTGGAAATCTACAATTTGTTCGTAAATATTTAAGTTAAGCTAGTGGTTATGGGACATGAAGCTAAACTCGTATATTTACTAGCTTAGTGTAATTCACACATTTTATTGATCGATGATGATCATTTTGTGATTTAGACTAGCGATGTGCGATGTCTATTTGTTTGTGTGGGGATTACAATCCCCGTTTGTGGAACTTCGGTTCAATTTGGCGGGGTAGCGACCCGTGGTCTTCGGGCCGTTTGTGGAGCTTCGGCTCAAAATTTATGGTTAGCGACCATGGAATAGCGTTCCGTTTGTGATACACATGTTGGTGAATTTTCATGCTCCCGTTTGTGATAGGCCTCCCCCTCTGTGATTTCTGGATTTCTAATTGATGATTTCTGGAATTTGTGTTTCACCTCTTTTTTGTGATTGGAAATTATATGTTTGTCAATATTTGGTGTTTGGTGAATAAAATAAAGAATATGACATTCTTTTTGGTGCTTTGAGATTCTTGAGATATTGTATGATTTTGTTGATGTTTAAAGTATACTTGTCACTGTATGACATTTTTGTTATCATACGTTTCTGGTCATATCTCTTATCCTATCTCATTTTATCTGATATTTATAGCTACCGATCTGTTTATTATTTTCTTATTAAATAATACTCGGGTCAGACCGAGATGTTACAGGTGCTTCTGCTTGACTCTTTATCTGGGATCATCTTCTGACTTTTGTCTAACTACATTACATTTGTAGTTTTTGTTGTTATACATTTGAGATATAGACTCCATGATGTATACTTATTCTTTTGTCTAGCACATGTATCTATTCTTTTGTGATATTGTGGATCTTATTTGACCACTACTCTGATGTACACTTTTATGTGTTATATTCATATCTGTTTCCGCCTTTGAGATATGAACATCTGTGACTGATTTATGTTATGCTTAATTCTATATTTGTTTCCGAAGGTCCACTTAGCCAATGTATGGTAGCTTTGAGTTTGTATCGGTATGTCGGATTTCCTCTTGCAATGAAATGCATGTTATACTATCTGACATATCGGTACTCGCACAAGGCAATTACACAGATGGTCGCTCCTCAACAGCCTTATTCTTCGTGCTAGTTGACGGCATTACCTAGTAGTGTCCTTGGCTAGTGTAAGCATAGAGGTGGGGCGTTACAGTGTGTCATCACCTTTTTAGATCATTATATTATGGATTTGGTTGTGCATGAGGGCTCTTGATTATGGTATGAAAGCAACCGAGGTGATGACATATTCGGTACTATCCAAGTTCAGGGGTAGGCCGGTTCTGTGTTAACAGGGGTAGGTCGGTTCTATGTTGACAGGGGTAGACCAAGTTCAGGGTCCGACCCTAGGTACATTTTATCCAGAGGTGTACTGTACAGAAGGTAGTCCCTTACCTTGCCATTATTGGAATCCATTCTCCAATAAGCACAGTGCGGACTTGATTGTAAACCTATTATGCTGGAAGTTAATAATGTAACAATTTCTGCTATGATTAATAAGTATTTGTATTCTAGACATTATTATAATATCAGAGAATTTCATATAGAAATGTTTTGGTTATCGTAAGGTAAAAACCTGTCTGTATTTATTTGCAGCGTGGTCTTACGAGATACCTTTGTATTCAAAGGTTTTTATAACTTTAAAATCCAGTTGGGTATGTTTTCTCATGCTAGTTTTCCAAACTGACTCAGATGTTATTTATTTATAATGCTCGGGTTAGACTGAGCATATTTACAAATTACTTTGGATGCATTCGAGCTCTGGAGTCGAGTTGGAGGTCTGCATGACGTATTCACATATATGTTTATTTTCGCTGTTTTTGCTATTGAAATCATCAGCATTTGTAAGGACAGACTGTTATAACTGTCCAGGCTGATGATTGTGATTTGTTGTTGTACTCTGATTGATGTGTGTATATAATAGTTCCTCCTTTGTAAAGAGTATTGTTATTTATTATATATTGTTCCGCTGCGATTGTGGGATTGTGAGATTCTGTGTTGTTGATAGTTTCTTTTCTCTTCTTCTTTCCTCTTTTCTTCCCATTACTATCTGTCTTTTCGTTCGATTTGGTTTGGACATGTGTAGTTTAGTGTCAACTTGGATTGTATGGATTGGCGGGTCGTTACACATGGTATTAGAGCTTAGGTTGAGCGAACACCTAGACTTTGGTGGGAATTTACTCATTTGAGATAGGGTAGGTGAGACCCTAGGATGAGTTTGACTGTATATATATGAATGCGTATTTGTTAGTGATTATAAAAATGTTTTATATTGTGTTAATTTATCTGTTGAGTGGCTTATGAATTCTGGTCGGTGCGTGGGACGCCACTGTATCAATAGGGGTTTCCAAACGCTTAAACAAGGCAAACCGGCATGATATTATTTTGAGAATTGGTATATGAAAATTTTTACCTAAATTACATTTTATATATAAAGGAATAATTTTTCAGAAATTATTATAGTAATATAAGGTGCGATTGGTTGTTAGAGAATGATAATATTTGATTATTATCATTTGTTATTGTTTTAATAAAAGTTGTTGTTATTATGATCTAAACAAAGATAACATTTTAAATTGAGTTATATAAAAAGATAAATTTATAAGTATGAATTATAGAGTACCGATTATGATTAAAATAATTGACATTTGTAAAATGATATTACATAAGAAGTGAGATTATATAAATATGATTTATAAATGTGATTTATAAATGGAAAGGAAATGAAATCGCATAAGTACATTTATAAATAAGATTTGTAAATAAAAATGGATTTAAAATAAGGAGTTTGAGAATTTAAATCTCATTGATTTTGAAAAAAAAAATCGAGAGGATTTAGAAAAATAATAATAGTATTATTTTGAAAATATTTTGGGTTAGAAATATTTAAAATGGAATTCAAAGAGATAGAAAACACTGAACCCACTTCAGCCGCTGGAAAATAATTCTAGTGATAACTGCAGCATCATCGGTGTTCATTTTCGAGTTTCTAAGTAATGAATTGTTATCTTGGTGATTTTCCATTGAGATTTTGTTTTGGTAAAAAAAATTGTTTTAGATTCTAGAAGTGTAATTTTATATAAAGGAGTTATATATATATATATATATATATATATGGATTTCAAAATGATTTGAAATAAACCGGGTGTTTAAAAATCCTAAATTTTTTTATCTAGATGTTTTGAGAAAACATAAGATAATAAGTTTTGAACTTCTAATTTGGAAATAGTATAGACAAGAAGTAAGTTTACAACTTATGAATTTGAAAAGGATAAGTTAAAACAAAATTTTAACTTGTTGAAAAATAAATGTGCTAAGTAAGGAAAGTTTGAAGTTGAAATTTGAAATGGGATTTAACTTAAGCTAAGTTGAATAAAATGGATTTTAGAAGGGAAATTGACTTAAGAAAAGGTAAATGAAGTGGGGTAATGAAATGAGTTAAATGAAATTGAATTGGATTTGAAGTAAATTAGATGGATTAATAAAGTAAAATAGTGAAATGAAATATGAACTTGAAGTTGCAAAATAAAATACAACTTAAATTATGGAATGAATATGAATTTGAGTATAAAATGAAATGTAATTTAAAGTTGTAAAAAAATTTGAATATGAACTTAAGTCATGAAGTAGAAGTAAAACATGAGGTGTGTTGTATAAAATGTTTATAACAAACTTAAATAATTGATGGAATGATTCTTAAGTGATATTAGTATTGAAAAAAAATATACTAAGTGATAATGAAATAAAATTTAACTTAGGAAAAGTTAAAGTGAAACGATTCTATAAATGATCCATAAATGAATTAAATATGGAATGAAATGTTGTTAAACATAATGTGGATTAATTGAATGTGAATAAAGTGAATGTAAATAAGAAATGTTAATAAATGAACGTAAATGAATCGAGTATGAATATAGTGAATATTAATAATTAAATGTAAATAAATTAAAAATGAATCAATAGCATGTTAATAAGAAATGAAAGTGTACAAATATATGTTGACATTTGAAAATGCAAATTGATATGATGATAAATAAATTGGATGGATATTGTTTGTTGGATGGTTTCTCTTGTTGCATTTGCCACATTTGCATATAGTTATTGTATATTATATATGTTATTTATTGATGTTGGTTTCTATATACATTTTCTCACTGGTTGTTAAGTAATTAGTAGGTGCGGATGGCGTTTGCTTCGCATTTGGAGCTTGCTTTTGCATTATATTGGTTGTATATGCTTGCTAATACTAAAATAAGGTACGCATCTCGGATTACATACCGTATTTTTATTTTTTTCCTACAGGATGTCTCTCCCTCAAAGATGAGATGTATATTTGTGATTATATATATATAGTAAGTTTTTCCAATCGAGCCGTGCAAAGGAGACGCTAGCGAAATTTTCCGAAAATTTAAGAGTTAGAAAATTTTTGAGAAATTTTGAAAAATTCTTGATAACTAAAAGTTTGATTTTTATGTTATAACTTGGAATGAGATTTGTTGGTATTAGTGAATGAATTTAAAGACTTGGAGGAATTTGAAAACCTATTACAACTAATTGGTTTTAAAAAGTTAACGGGTTTGGGGCATTTTCCTTACCTTGGAAATTTCGAGTGCGAAATTCTTTTAAGGGAGGACAATGTAACGACCGGGAATTTTGATCATTTGATTTTGAATATTTAATAAATTTTAATTTTTAAAATATTGGTTTAAATGCTTTATAACCTAAATTAAATTGTAGATGTTAATTAAACCCTTGAATTGTGAATAAATATTTGAATAGTGTTTCAATTAACGGGATTTACAATTGAATGTTAATTTTAGTTGATTAAATAGACTTGTTCAACTCCTTTTAAATTATAAATAATACCAGTAAATTCAATTTCTAAGTTATTCACAGTAATAAATTGCTCAAATGAATAATCAAAAATTTTATTTTTACGACTCGAATTCTATTAACGTATTTTTAGTTTATTTTATTTGATTTTTCTCAATTTTAATTCAGAAAATATTTAATTTTTTGTTTGACGATTTATCAGTAAACAATGGTATTTTAAGATTTTTCAAAATTCAATAACTAGTGTATATTATTATTGTTTTGAGGTCGCATCGCTGTTCTAAGCATGACCAGATTTTTGTTTTGTTGTTCGGGGTTCGTACGTGAATGGAAATTTCTGTGGCTAAATGATGAAAATTTCAATATTTATATACCCCAAACACTTACCATCAGCACAAAAATTCATCAAATCCACTTTTCTCATTTCAAAGTCATTGTCCTGTAAACCAAAATCAAAAGAAAATTTAAAATCACTTCCTTCTAAATTCAATATAAAATCATATACTCGTCTATAAATTATAAAGCAAGGTTCTTTGGATTCGTCGTAGAAAGGTCTTCATTTTGGTACAGGTTTGGGTGGGTTCGTTTTTGTTTTAGGAAAAGCGACAATGATGTCGTAAGTGGGTTTGGAACTAGGTTTTGAATTCATGGAAAACTTTGGCGATGATTTGAAAATTAGAGGGTGGAGGCACATTCGTCGAATCAAGGCAAGGTTGTGGTGCGATTTTGGGGATGATCGATCCAATATTTTGGAATGAGTCGATTTTGGCTTTTCAATTTCTAGCCTATAGGTCGCGATTAGGATCTTGGCTTCGAGCTCAATGACGAGGGGACGGTTGGATTAAGTTTCCAAAGAGAAGTTGAACGGCGAAGACGAGGTGTCAAACGGTGGCTTGGATAGGGTGGAATCCTGTGCGTGTACGAGGAGGGAGTGCACAGTATGCTTGTTTAGGCGACGTTTTCTTGTGTGGAGAAGAACTATTAAGGCGGGTTTGTTTTGATACATTAATTAAGGTTTAGTGATGTAATTAGTGAAATAATTTTATTATTTAAATTTGTAAATCTTATAAAATTTATAACTTATTCATATAAGGTCCAAATCTAACGCAGTCAGTCGCATTGCACTCGTATGAACGTTAGCTGCACTATGGAATTAGATTGGATGGATTCAGAGCTGGTGAGAATTTGGGTTAAATTTGAATGTTTATTCAATTTTAATTTAAAATAAAATGCTTTGGCTACTACTAAAATCAATGTGAGTTAATCTCACTTTTTTGGTTAACTATAAATATTTTTAGTTGATAAAATTACTGTTTGGACGTGTGAATATTCTATTGTTGACTGTTATTGGCTGTTAGATAATTTACTAAATTATATTATTGGTTTGGATATATTCCCGCTCTTGGAGCGGATGAGACCCTATTACGTTCCCGTGTAAGAGTGGATGACCATTTGTATACAAATCTCGCCTCGAAGCAGTCGACTTTTATTTTATTTGATTATATACTGTATGTGATGCAGGGGGACAGGTTGGAAGGATCCAACGGGATTCCTTACAGTGTTGGTTTTATTTTCATATAAATTGATATATGATGTGTTTGATGCCATAAACAATGACATGGATAATTTTCCCTAATTAGTGTTATGGTAACACTGGATCATATTTTTAATATTTTGATATATTATAAAATGAAAATTTCGTTTTAAAAAGGGATTTGAGTGATTCAAATATATATGTGTTCTTATATAAAAAAAAGTTGTTGAATTACTAAGAGAAGGAATTTAATTTTAAACTAAATTTAAAATATGATTTTTGGATATTTTAAATTAATAGTTTTATAAAATGGTTTAAATAGAGATTTTTGAATTATGAATAAAGATTTTTAAATCTTAAATTAAGTCCGTCTTTTATAATAAAGGGATATGGTTTTAAAAGAAAATAGAAATATTTGATATAAATATTTTAAATCATTTTGTATAAAGTGATGTTTACAAATGAAGTAAAAATTTATAAAATGATGTTTTGGTAATAAAAGTATGGATTTATAAATGGTGTTATTTATCAAAGGAAATTATTATCATTTAACAAATTGGTGAAATAAATCAAAGGGGGATTTATTATAAGATATGGAAGTTTGTTTTAGAAAATAATTGACTCTATTTTAGAATCAAAGGTGAGGGTAAATTTAGTAATGTTAAACGGTATTTTATATATAGAAAGGAATTTATAAAAGGAATTTATCCATCTGGGGACAACATTAAAAATGGATGGTGAGTGATGTTTTTAACGGAATTTATAAATAAGTGAGATTTATAAACGAATATAGCTATAAATGGGGTATATAAATAAAGTGGTTTTATGAAAGGAAGTTTCATAAAATAGAAGAGATTTATAAATATGGAAACGATTATGTGGAAGATTAAGTATGGATTTTTATCAAAGAAAAACAATTATGTTTTTAAAAAGTTAGTTATTTATACTAATATTGTTTTAAAGTGGGTTATCGATATTTTAAATAATTGGAAGTTAACTATTTAAATTATTAATATGGTTCGAAATTAAGTATGATTACTTATCAATATAGTTTTGGAAATTAATTATTTTTATTTATAAAAATGTTGACGATAAAGTTATTATTGTTTATTAAAATGTTTTGAAATTTATCAGTTACTATTTGTAAGATGTTTAAAGTTAATACTTATTTATTTATAATGTTTATTATTATATAATAATGTTTTAAAGTAAATGATTATTATTTATTTATAAATGTTTTCAAGATTTATAAATAGGGTTTTAAAGTACATGAGCACGTACTTGTTAGTGAATATACAAATTGTTTTTATACTATGTTGACTTATCGGTTGAGTGTTTATGAATTCTGGTCGGTACGGGAAGTACAACCGTATCGATAGGGGTTTCTAAACTCTTAAACAAGGTAAACCGACATAGTGTTGTTTTTAAAGTGGGTAAATGAAATAATTTTACCCAAAATTTATTTTCTAATATAGAAGAAATAATTTTCTGAAATTATTATATATATATTTGGATGTTTGGTTGTGGATATCTTAATCAAACAAAAATCTGAAATTTGAAATGGTTTATAACCAAATAAATTCTATAAGTATGACTTATCCAAAGAAGTATAATTAAAATTTGATTTGAACCAGAATTTAAATCCCGGAAATTTTGAAAGGTGTTTTAAATGTATCGAAATAAAGTTTGGAAATTTAAAATCTGGGAAATATTTGAAATGTTTTCCAAAACATTTGAAGGCAATAATGGAGTATTATTTTGGGAAATATTTTTGGAATGGAAATTGTTTTAAGATGGATTTTGGAAGTAAGAAGCACTGAACTCACTTCAGTCGCTGGAAAATAATCCTGATGATGATGGCCACATCATCAGTATTCATTTTTGAGTTTCTAAAGTGATGGATTGCTTTCGTGTGATTGGTTATGATATTTGTTTGGACTTGTCGGGTATACAAGTTGTTTTATAAATTTCAAAAGGAAAATTTGTTTGGTAAAACCAAGTGTTTTGGAATCAGGGGATTTGATTTGATATACCAAGAGGGTATGTGTTGATTATTATTTCAAAATGGTTTTGAAATTAAACCGGGCAATTGAATTCTGGGAATTCTATTTAAATAATGTGAAAAGTTAAGATAAATCAACTATTGAACTTAAAAAGTGAAGTTGATTTAAATAAGAAAGGAAAATGAAATTTTAATCTTGAAATTAAAATTTAACTTGAGTAAATCAAAGTGAATAAGGTATATTGGAATTTAACTTAAGATAAGTTAAATAAAAATTAAATTTGGATTTGGATTGAATTGGATATTTGTGGAAAGGTAGGATAATTGTATAATATAAGTACAATTATTGAATGGGATGAATACACTTAAGTCCTTAAGTGAAATAAATAATCCAGAATTAAATTGGATATTAAGATGAAATGTAAAATGATTATAATTGTGGGTTATAGTTGTGTAATGAAAATTTATATCCTTAAGTTATTAAGTGTTATATATATAATCTAGGATTGTGATTATAAGATGAAAATGACTCAAATGAGCAATATAAGCTTTCAAATAAATAAGTTGGTGAACTTATGAATAGGAAATGGAATTTTGAAACCAAAGTAAAATGGTTGATATTTTATGGAAAATCCAAATTTAAATACTAAATGAAATGTAAAGTGAGATAAGACAAAGTGAAATATGAATGTGGAGGGACTTATGTTAATAAATAAGTGTTGAAGCTTATATATTGAGAAGTAAAATTTAGTTGAGTTTGGGTTGAATTGAACTGAAATCAAAAATTCAGTTGTGTTATAAATAATATTGAATGAAATCTAAATCCTTATTTAAATCAGTAAGGAAATGATATGAATTTAAGTTGGCCGAATAACATTTGGTTGAACTTGAATTAAAATTGGAAAAGAACTGAATTGAAAGAAAATTTAATTTTGTTGAAAAGATATTGAATAATTAAATTTCCACTCAACTGAAATTAAAAGCAATTGTATGAAGATGAATTAAGCGTAAGCTAAATTAAATAAAGAAAAATTGAAGATGGATCTAGGGTAAACTAAATTAAATGCAATTTGTATTGGAATGATAAAATTTTGGTAGCTCGTTAAAATATGACAAGCAAAATAAAACCCAGTTCTGATTTGGAGTAATTGGAATGGTCATATTATTGATAAATCCAGAAATGAATTGAAAGGGTGAATAGAAATTAAATGGGTTGAAAGTAAACTAGTTGAATTAAAATGTGTAATGGATAGAAATTTGATTGGATGAGAATCAAATTAAAATAAAATAAATTTGATATAAGAAGAAATGGAAATATGGTGAAATTGAAATAACTTAAGCAAATTGGAAAATGACTGTGGTCGAGCTTTCTGAGTGGTCTTGAATGAAATTTGTTTAGATAGTAAAATTGAAATGCAAGTGAAAGGATTTAAATTAATAATGTGATGGAAATGAGAATGTTGGGTTGTGAATATTTCAGAATGGAATGAAATTAATATAGATTAGGTTGGAATTAATTTAAATTGGTTATAAGCCTAAAAAATTGTTATTTGCTTGAATAACGACAAACTTCCATAGAAATTAGTCGTTTGGCGTAAACAAAGTAAATGAATTAAAAGAAGTGAGTGAAATTGGATTTTGAATCAATTGGAATAGATTGAAATTTAATTAATTGGATTTGCATATAAATTAAGGTGGATGGTAAATGTAATGCAAATATATAAATGTGGAAAAAAGTGAAATTTTGTAAGTAAGGCACATGTTAATCAAATTGAAATGAAAATGAGATTAATTGGTGCAAAGATGAATTGTATATAGAAAACTTGAATGTAAATCATTCGAGTGAAATAAAATGAAATTTGGATTTGTTAGGAAAGGTAAACTTGAGATTTCTTGTAAAATGTGGTTTACATGTAAGATTATACAAATTTGTTTTATAGGCTATGAAATTGATGTGTTTGGCTAGTTTAATGAAGGGAATGTTGCTAAAATATCATATTATTGAAAACTGATGTGTTTGTTTGAGTAAGTATAGGTACGGGAGGAAATTGATATAGTTGGAGCGAGTAAATGCAATATAAATTAGCTGGTTGCTTTTAAAATGCTAATCAAAAGGTACGCCTACGCAATAAAATTTGAAAATGACATATATATTATGAAATATTTTGTTTTCCGACCGTGTGGGTCGATGTATACATATTTATATCTATTGTGATATTGTAAAAGGCTCTCCGTACAAAATGGATTTTAAATGTTGAATGTGGATTTTAATTGTTGAATGTGGATTTTAATTTGATTTTTAAACAAGAAGATTTTGGTTAAAACAATATAATTAGTTAAAATTTCAAATATGGCAGTTCAATTGGGTTTGAACAATAATAATTAAATATTTGAAATTGGGCTAATTTGTGAATCGGGGTGTAAATGAGTATGAAAATGGTTTTTAAGATTTATTTTAAGTCTAGTTTGATTTGAATTTTAACGTTGGACTTTTGGATGGAATCAAAAGTCGATAAGTTAAATTTGGAATTTTTATATTAATTTAATAATGGAATTTAACAATATAATAATAATGCAATTAATCAGATTTTGGTTCGAAATGAATCAGAATGATTTCTAATGTGATTATAAATCCCATATGATTTATAATTAAGTTAGTAAAATTTTAATAGTGAAATTTTAAATGGTTTCCACGATTTTAGAAATCAGTAGAATTGATCGACGAGTTAAAATAGCCTTCCGGGGCACAGTCTTCGAATTCGACGAAACTAGTTCCATTGGATCCGTAATAGTTAGTTATTATCGGATTTCAGTTTTCATTGCAATCGGAGTTGACGTTTGACCGTGGCAGCTCAAAACGCATAGAAATTATTTTAATCGATTTAATTTAAAATCGATCGTTTATTTCCGTAACTCGCGTATATGATCGAATTAGCCTCCGAAACACGTTCCATTATGTTCGGAATGCGGGTAAAACCCTATAAACGCCTGTCGGCACGATTCAATTGGAATTTGTTTAAAAAGTTAAGTAATTTGTGAATATATTATTATTTCAATATATGAACGTATATATATATACACGTTTTTCACAGAAACCCTAGACCTATGTCTCGAGCCGCCGGCTAACTATCAATGGCCGAAAGTGACTAGGCTTCTTCCTTATTTTTCCTTCCATCCACTCTACGATTTCCAAAACTTCCTAAACGAAGATCGTAGAGCTCGAGGAGCTCTACATAGTCAACGGAGGAGATCACCATCAAATCGATGTGGAAGCCAGAATTTGCTCGAGAAGGCGGTGCCTTTATGCGTAATTTCCGAGTCGATGCTGGCGTTTGGCGGCGCTGCACTTGGCACGAACGTCGAGGAAGGTGAGGGGCTTCGTTTGGCAGGCCCTGATCGAACTCCGGGTCATCGAGGAGGCGCGAATAATTGAAGAAAAAGGGCGGCGATGGGTTCGTTTCACACACTGGAACGAGCAGGAGAAAGAAGCTGTTATCGGCCACAATCTTGTTTTCGAATATTAACGGCCACAGTTTTTGGTAATAAAAAAAAGAGAATTTTGTTTTAAATTATTAATATATATTCAAACTTTATAAATCTATAACTTGTGTATACGTGGTCAGAATTCGACGAATTTGGTGGCGCCGGAATCGCAACGACGAGCAGCCCGCTATGGTGCAGATCTAGAATTGTTTTAAGCAAGTGAAAATTTTGCATTAAATCGAACGTGCTCGATTTAATGTAAAATTTAAACGCTCGGCGTTTCGAAATTCAAGGTGAGTAATCTCACTCACATCTGGAATACTAGTTTATTTAAATAGTGGATATTTAAATAATTGAATGATTGGTTGGATATGAGTATTAATATCAGTCTGGATTGATATTTACTATTGTGCTAACATCTGTGGATGCAGGGAAACAGGTTGGAGGGATCCAACTGGATTCCTCACAATATAGAAATTATATTCATAATCTATGATATAATTCACTGATATCCTGTGATAGATTGATTTGAATTTTGTTATGATGTGTTATGGTTGGATAATATAATTTGGTATTTTAAAATATCAATAAAATTAAATGGGGATGTAAAAGGGAAATGAAAACGGATTTTTGAGATATGAATTTAAGGAAATTGAATTCAGAAAATTGGTTTGGAATTTGAAGTATTTTTGAAATGGTGTTTAAAAAGGGTGTGAGGAATGGAAATTTATAAACGGGGTTTTATAAATGAAATGGAATATTTATCGGGAATAAATTTGAAGTATAGATTTACAATGGGAATTTCTATCAAAAGGTGCAAATAGTTTAAAAGTAATAGTGAGATTATTTTTAAAAAGATGGAAAGTGTATTTGCCTGGAAAACTAAGTATGTTTTCGAAGAAGAGCTTTCGAAGTATAAACTGGAAAGTTTAAAAATGTGTTTCTAGAATATTTTAGAAAAATCATTATCTTTAATTATTTTTAAGTGAAAAATAAGTATTTATTAAGAATTATGGTATTTCATTATTTTATAGGTAAATTGGTATTATGTTTTCTAAAGGAAATTTTATTATAAGTATTCGATATAATAACTTGATATTAAAAAGGAATTTTTTGATTTAAGTTACCCAATATAAACTTTTATAGTTTTTCAAAAGTACGTTTTTAATAAAGAATTTGGAAACTCATTTTAAATAATTGAAGCATATATTTTGGAAGTGATTTCCAGGAAATGGGAAGTGTGCTTAAAAATAAAAGGGATTTTTATTTTAAAAAGGTTCTAAAGAAATTTACAGGATTTAAACGTAAATTTGAATTAAGATAAATCCAGCGGGATTTATAAAAGAATTCTTTGGTTTATTCTGAAATGGGAGTGTATTTCCTCGAAAAGCCAAGTACGTTTTAAAGCAGATTTTTGAACAGAAGCTAGAAGTTTTGGAATTGTTTTTAAAAGAATGTTTTAAGAAATTATTTGAGTTGTGAAAATTTCAAAGGAAAATATTTAATAAATTAGTTATAGTAATAATTATTTTAAAGGTGTAATTGGTATTGTGTTTTGAAAGAATATTATTAATATTCATATTTTATAAAATGGATTTATATTATAGATAGTTTGGTAAAAGTTTATTTGAAACTTATGTAGGAGTTTGTAACTCTTATTTTAAAATTTAGTTCGACTAAACTTTTATTTTAAAGTTAGTTTTATATTTTATAAAAATAGTTTTACCTTAAATATTCTTAAAATATATTTTGGACAAAGTGATTTAAATTATTTTAAATCTTAAGTGTTTGTACTTGGTGATTTCAGTGGAAATAGAAATTGTTTGGGAAATTTACTTCCGTAAAAGGAAGTGGGTTTAAACTATTTTCAAAGGGTTGAAAATAGAAATATATCTTGCGAAGATATTTTGAGAAAAACATAAATTTGAGGAATTATTTATGTTTGATGGATGTTTTGTGAATGTTAATTGATAGTTAAATAACCGATTATCAATATTGGACAATGCGCTGATCGTTTCGAAGAGACCGGGATCAAAATTTATTTTCCGAAAACCACTTCGATTCGGTTTGTACATTTTTGTGGGGAAAACGAGTTTGGAGTCGAGATGGAGCAGTGAAGTGCAAGGGCTAGTCGCTACTAATCCTGAGGGTGATTCCAAAATGGATGTGGTAGGAGTAGTGCCTTCGGTTCCGTTCGAACCCGGAACAGACTTGTATGGATGAATGCTTTCGGAACATCGTCAGGTGGATGGTGGGCATTCTAAGTGATATGTTCTAAAAAGGAAACGCATAGCCTCAAGCCTCATCAACCGGGAATGACTGAAAATCAGGGGTTATGTAGCAAGGCTATGTGGGTTGCATCCATTAGGGTGAGGTCATCCCTGTCTAGATGTCCCTTTTTTATTTCGGCTTAGTGGTGCGGTTGCTGATCCCAACCGTAGGGTGATCTTACTTGGAATTATCCAGTAAGGGGTAGTTCCGGCCTTGTGTTGCAGGGGATCGGGCGTGGTCCTCGGTACGCTGATCTAGACTAGGTACTGTGACAGGTGGTACCCCAGTGCCTAGTCATTAGTTGGAAATCCATTTTCCCTACGCGCGTTTACAGTTTTTGTTTGTTGAACCCACTTTGTGGCTAGTATGCTGGAATATAATCATGTAACAATTTCAGCTATTTTAATATCTATTTGTATATAGACACTATTATAATATCAGACGGATTTGATAAAAAGTGTTTTGGCTATCGTAAGGTAAAAACCCGACATGTTTATTTGTGGAGTGGTCTTACGAGATGCTTTTGATTTCAAAGGATTTTTGAAACTTTAAGAATCAGTTTGGATGTATTTTTCTCACGCTGGTATTCCAGACTGACTTGGGTGTTATTTCATTATAATGTTCGGGTCAGACCGAGTATTACAGGTTCAGGATTGGATATTTTGGAACTCAGAAGAGGAACTGGAGACCGAGACGTATTACTCGTAATTGTTTATTTCCGCTGTAGTGTTTTGTTTGATATTGCCAGCAAGTTGTGAGGCAGGCTGATATAACTGCCAGGCTGGTAATTTTTGTTTACTTGTGATATACTCTGATGATGTATTATATAAAACAGATATGGTTTCATTTTGTGTAAAGATCTGTTATTATTTATTATATTTTGTTCCGCGGCGATTGTGAGATTCTGATGTTGTTTAGTTCCTTCTTTCTTCTATCTTCTTCTTTTTCCTCAACAATCTGTCTTTACTGGCACTCGATCATCGGCATATTATACTATGGTGAATTTTGTGTCCATTTTCGAGAGTCGAGGAGGGCGGGTCGTCTCATTTGGTATCAGAGCTTAGGTTAGCGATAACCTAGGCTTTGGTGGGGAAATTACTCATTAGAAAAGAGTGAATAGTACTCTAGAATGAGTTGAGTGTATTAATAGATATGAGCACGTACTTGTTAGTGAATATAAAAATTGTTTTTATACTGTGTTGACTTATCATTTGAGTGTTTATGAATTCTGGTCGGTACGGGAAATACAACCGTATCGATAGGGGTTTCTAAACTCTTAAACAAGGTAAACCGACATAATGTTGTTTTTAAAGTGGGTAAATGAAATAATTTTACCCAAAATTTATTTTCTAATATAGAAGAAATAATTTTCTGAAATAATTATATATATATTTGGATGTTTGGTTGTGGATATCTTAATCAAACAAGAATCTGAAATTTGAAATGGTTTATTACCAAATAAATTCTATAAGTATGACTTATCCACAGAAGTATAATTAAAATATGATTTGAACCAGAATTTAAATCCCGGAAATTTTGAAAGGTGTTTTAAACGTATCAAAACAATGTTTGGAAATTTAAAATCTTGGAAATATTTGAAATGTTTTCCAAAGCATTTGAAGGCAATAATGGAGTATTATTTTGGGAAATATTTTTGGAATGGAAATTGTTTTGAGATGGATTTTGGAAGTAAGAAGCACTGAACTCACTTCAGTCGCTGGAAAATAATCCTGATGATGATGGCCACATCATCAGTATCAGTGTTTTAAATCTCGGATTTTGGCCAATATCTCGGGAAAATATCTCGGCTATCTCGGGCGATATTTAAAACACTTATAACTAAATAGGCTGCCAAATCTCGGATTTTGGCTGATATCTCGGATTTTTCATCTCGGCCATCTCGGGGAGATTTAAAAGCCTGATCAGTATTCATTTTCGATTTTCTAAAGTGATGGATTGCTTCCGTGTGATTGGTTATGATACTTGTTTGGACTTGTTGGGTATACAAGTTGTTTTAGAAATTTCAAAAGGGAAATTTGTTTGGTAATACCAAGTGTTTTAGAATCAGGGTATTTGATTTGATATACCAAGAGGGTATGTGTTGATTATTATTTCAAAATGGTTTTCAAATTAAACCGGGCAATTGAATTCTGGGAATTCTATTTAAATAATGTGAAAAGTTAAGATAAATCAACTATTGAACTTATAAAGTGAAGTTGATTTAAATAAGAAAGGAAAATGAAATTTTAATCTTTAAATTAAAATTTAACTTGAGAAAATCAAAGTGAATAAGGTATATTGGAATTTAACTTAAGATAAGTTAAATAAAAATTAAATTTGGATTTGGATTTGGATTAAATTGGATATTTGTGGAAAGGTAGGATAATTGTATAATATAAGTACAATTATTGAATAGGATGAATACACTTAAGTCCTTAAGTGAAATAAATAATCCAGAATTAAATTGGATATTAAGATGAAATGTAAAATGATTATAATTGTGGGTTATAGTTATGTAATGAAAATTTATATCCTTAAGTTATTAAGTGTTATATATATAATCTGGGATTGTGATTATAAGATGAAAATGACTCAAATGAGCAATATAAGCTTTTAAATAAATAAGTTGGTGAACTTATGAATAGGAAATGGAATTGTGAAACCAAAGTAAAATGGTTGATATTTTATGGAAAATCCAAATTTAAATACTAAATGAAATGTAAAGTGAGATAAGACAAAGTGAAATATGAATGTGGAGGGACTTAGGTTAATAAATAAGTGTTGAAGCTTATATATTGAGAAGTAAAATTTAGTTGAGTTTAGGTTAAATTGAACTGAAATCAAAAATTCAGTTGTGTTATAAATAATATTGAATGAAATCTAAATCCTTATTTAAATCAGTAAGGAAATGATATGAATTTAAGTTGGCCGAATAACATTTGGTTGAACTTGAATTAAAATTGGAAAAGAATTGAATTGAAAGAAAATTTAATTTTGTTGAAAAGATATTGAATAATTAAATTTCCACTACATTGAATTTAAAAGGAATTGTATGAAGATGAATATAGCGTAAGCTAAATTAAATAAAGAGAAATCGAAGATGGATCTAGGGTAAACTAAATTAAATGGAATTTGTATTGGAATGATAAAATTTTGGTTGCTCGTTCAAATATGAGAAGCAAAATAAAACCCAGTTCTGATTTGGAGTAATTGGAATGGTCATATTATTGATAAATCCAGAAATGAATTGAAAGGGTGAATAGAAATTAAATGGATTGAAAGTAAACTAGTTGAATTAAAATGTGTAATGGATAGAAATTTGATTGGATGAGAATCAAATTAAAATAAAATAAAATTGATATAAGAAGAAATGGAAATATGGTGAAATTTTAATAAATTAAGCAAATTGGAAAATGATTGTGGTCGAGCTTTCTGAGTGGTCTTGAATGAAATTTGTTTAGATAATAAAATTGAAATGCAAGTGAAAGGATTTAAATTAATAATGTGATGGAAATGAGAATGTTGGGTTGTGAATATTTCAAAATGGAATGAAATTAATATAAATTGGGTTGGAATTAATTTAAATTGGTTATAAGCCTAAAAAATTGTTATTTGCTTGAAAAACAACAAACTTGAATAGAAATTAGTCGTTTGGCGTAAAAAAGTAAATGAATTAAAAGAAGTGAGTGAAATTGGATTTTGAATCAATTGGAATAGATTAAAATTTAATTAATTGGATTTGCATATAAATGAATGTGGATGATAAATGTAATGCAAATATATAAATGTGGAAAAAAGTGAAATTTTGTAAGTAAGGCACATGTTAATCAAATTGAAATGAAAATGAGATTAATTGGTGCAAAGATGAATTGTATATAGAAAAATTGAATGTAAATCATTCGAGTGAAATAAAATGAAATTTGGATTTGTTAGGAAAGGTAAACTTGAGATTTCTTGTAAAATGTGGTTTACATGTAAGATTATACAAATTTATTGTATAGGCTATGAAATTGATGTGTTTGGCTAGTTTAATGAAGGGAATGTTGCTAAAATCTCATATTGAAAACTGATGTGTTTGTTTGAGTAAGTACAGGTACGGGAGGAAATTGATAGAGTTGGAGCGCGTAAATGAAAGATAAATTAGCTGGTTGCTTTTAAAATGCTAATCAAAAGGTACGCCTACGCAATAAAATTTGAAAATGACATATATATTGTGAAATATATTTTTTTCCGACCGTATGGGTCGATGTATACATATTTATATCTATTGTGATATTGTAAAAGGCTCTCCGTACAAAGGAGACGCTGTTAAAAAATTTCAAAAAATTTGGGAATTAGAAATATTTTGGGAATTTTGAAAGTTTGGGTTAACTAGAAAAGTTGCATTTTGGAATGATGTACTAAACAAAGCTTTTGAGTTAAAAATAAAGCTAATGGTTTTGGATTAAACTAAAGGATTTTGAGAAGTGGATGTAAGCTTTTGATATATGAACGTATATATATACACACGTTTTTCACAGAAACCCTAGACCTATGTCTCGAGCCGCCGGCTAACTATCAATGGCCAAAAGTGACTAGGCTTCTTCCTTAATTTTCCTTCCATCCACTCAACGATTTCGAAAACTTCCTAAACAAAGATCGTAGAGCTCGAGGAGCTCTACATAGTCAATGGAGGAGATCGCCATCAAATCGACGTAGAGGCCAGAATTTGCTCGAGAAGGCGGTGCGTTCGTGTGCAAATTCCGAGACGACAGTGGCGTTTGGCGGCGCCGCACTTGGCACGAACGTCGAGGAAGGTGAGGGTCTTCGTTTGGCAGGCCCTGATCGAACTCCGGGTCATCAAGGAGGCGCGAAAAATTGAAGAAAAAGGGCGGCGATGGGTTCGTTTCACACACTGGAACGAGCAGGAGAAAGAAGCTGTTATCGGCCACGATCTTGTTTTCGAATATTAACGGCCACTGTTTTTGGTAATAAAAAAAAGGAGAATTTTGTTTTAAATTATTAATATATATTCAAACTTTATAAATCTATAACTTATGTATACGTGGTCAGAATTCGACGAATTTGGTGGCGCCGGAATCACAACGACGAGCAGCCCGCTGTGGTGCAGATCTGGAATTGTTTTGAGCAAGTGAAAATTTTGCATTAAATCGAACGTGCTCGATTTAATGTAAAATTTAAACGCTCGGCGTTTCGAAATTCAAGGTGAGTAATCTCACTCACATCTGGAATACTAGTTTATTTAAATAGTGGATATTTAAATAATTGAATGATTGGTTAGATATGAGTATTAATATCAGTATGGATTGATATTTTCTATTGTGCTAACATCTGTGGATGCAGGGAAACAGGTTGGAGGGATCCAACTGGATTCCTCACAATATAGAAATTATATTCAAAATCTGTGATATAATTCACTGATATCCTGTGATAGATTGATTTGGAATTTTGTTATGCTGTGTTATGGTTGGATAATATAATTTGGTGTTATAAAATATCAATAAAATGAAATGGGGATGTAAAAGGGAAATGAAAAAGGATTTTTGAGGTATGAATTTAAGGAAATTGAATTCAGAAAATTGGTTTGGAATTTGAAGTATTTTTGAAATGGTGTTTAAAAAGGGAGTGAGGAATGGAAATTTATAAACGGGGTTTTATAAATGAAATGGAATATTTATCGGGAATAAATTTGAAGTATAGATTTCTAGTGGGAATTTCTATGAAAAGGTGCAAATAGTTTAAAAGTAATAGTGAGATTATTTTTAAAAAGATGGAAAGTGTATTTGCCTGGAAAACTAAGTATGTTTTCGAAGAAGAGCTTTCGAAGTATAAACTGGAAAGTTTAAAAATGTGTTTTTAGAATATTTTAGAAAAATCATTATCTTTAATTATTTTTAAGTGAAAAATAAGTATTTATTAAGAATTATGGTATTTCATTATTTTAAAGGTAAATTGGTATTATGTTTTCTAAAGGAAATTTTATTATAAGTATTCGATATGATAACTTGATATTAAAAAGGAATTTTTGATTTAAGTTACCAAATATAAACTTTTATAGTTTTTCAAAAGTACGTTTTGAATAAAGAATTTGGAAACTCATTTTAAATAATTGAAGCATATATTTTGGAAGTGATTTCCAGGAAATGGGAAGTGTGCTTAAAAATAAAAGGGAGTTTTATTTTAAAAAGGGTTGAAAAAATTTTACGGGATTTAAACGTAAATTTGAATTGAGATAAATCCAGCAGGATTTATAAAAGAATTCTTTGGTTTATTCTGAAATGGGAGTGTATTTCCTCGAAAAGCCAAGTACGTTTTAAAGCAGATTTTTTAGCAGAAGCTAGAAGTTTTGGAATTGTTTTTAAAAGAATGTTTTAAGAAATTATTTGAGTTGTGAAAATTTTAAAGGTAAATATTTAATAAATTAGTTATAGTAATAATTATTTTAAAGGTGTAATTGGTATTATGTTTTGAAAGAATATTATTAATATTCATATTTTATAAAATGGATTTATATTATAGATAGTTTGGTAAAAGTTTATTTGAAACTAATGTAGGAGTTTGTAACTCTTATTTTAAAATTTAGTTCGACTTAACTTTTATTTTAAAGTTAGTTTTATATTTTATAAAAATAGTTTTACCTTAAATATTCTTAAAATATATTTTGGACAAAGTGATTTAAATTATTTTAAATCTTAAGTGTTTGTACTTGGTGATTTCAGTGGAAATAGAAAATGTTTGGGAAACTTATTTCCGTAAAAGGAAGTGGGTTTAAACTGTTTTCAAAGGGTTTAAAATAGAAATATATCTTGCGAAGATATTTTGAGAAAAACATAAATTGGAGGAATTATTTATGTTTGATGGATGTTTTGTGAATGTTAATTGATAGTCAAATAATCGACTATCAATATTGGCCAATGCGTCGATCGTTTCGAAGAGACTAGGATCGGGATTTATTTTCCGAAAACCACTTTGATGCGGTTTGTACGTTTTCGTGGAGAAAACGAGTTTGGAATCGAAGATGGAGCAGTGAAGTGCAAGGGTTAGTCGCTACTAATCCTGAGGATGATTCCAAAATGGATGTAGTAGGAGTAGTGCCTTCGGTTCCGTTCGAACCCGGAATGGACTTGTATGGATGAATGCTTTCGAAACATCGTCAGGTGGACGGTGGGCATTCTAAGTGATATATTCTAAAAAGGTAACGCTTAGCCTAAAGCCTCATCAATCGGGAATGACTTAAAATCAGGGGTTATGCAGCAAGGCTATGTGGGTCGCACCTTTTAGGGTGAGGTCATCCCTGTCTAGATGTCCCTTTTTATTTCGGCTTAGTGGTGCGGTTGCTGATCCCAACCGTGGGGTGATCTTACTCGGAATTATCCAGTAAGGGGTAGTTCCGGCCTTGTGTTGCAGGGGATCGGGCATGGTCCTCGGTACGCTGATCTAGACCAGGTACTGTGACAGGTGGTACCCCAGTGCCTAGTCATTAGTTGGAAATCCATTTTCCCTACGCGCCTTTACGGTTTTTGTTTGTAAAACCCACTTTGTGGCTAGTATGCTAGAATTTAATCATGTAATAATTTCAGCAATTTTAATATCTATTTGTATATAGACACTATTATAATACCAAACAGATTTGATAAAAAGTGTTTTGGCTATCGTAAGGTAAAAACCCGACATGTTTATTTGTGGCGTGGTCTTACGAGATGCTTTTGATTTCAATGGATTTTTGAAACTTTAAGAATCAGTTTGGATGTATTTTTCTCACACTGGTATTCCAGACTGACTCGGGTGTTATTTCATTATAATGCTCGGGTCAGACCGAGTATTACAGGTTCAGGATTGGATATTTTGGAACTCAGGAGAGGAACTAGAGACCGAGACGTATTACTCGTACTTGTTTATTTCCGCTGTAGTGTTTTGTTTGAAATTGCCAGCAAGTTGTGAGGCAGGTTGATATAACTGCCAGGCTGGTAATTGTTGTTTACTTGTAATATACTCTGATGATGTATTATATGAAACAGATATGGTTTCATTTTGTGTAAAGATCTGTTATTATTTATTATACTTTGTTCTGCTGCGATTGTGAGATTCTGATGTTGTTTAGTTCCTTCTTTCTTCTATCTTCTTCTTTTTCCTCAACAATCTGTCTTTTCCGACATTCGATCATCGGCATATTATACTGTGGTGAATTTTGTGTCGATTTTCGAGAGTCGAGGAGGGCAGGTCGTCTCATTTGGTATCAGAGCTTAGGTTTGCGATAACCTAGGCTTTGGTGGGGAAATTACTCATTAGAAAAGAGTCAATAGTACTCTAGAATGAGTTGAGTGTATTAATAGATATGAGCACGTACTTGTTAGTGAATATAAAAATTGTTTTTATACTATGTTGACTTATCGGTTGAGTGTTTATGAATTCTGGTCGGTACGAGAAGTACAACCGTTTCGATATTGGTTTCTAAACTCTTAAAAAAGGTAAACCGACATAGTATTGTTTTTAAAGTGGGTAAATGGAATATTTTTACCCAAAATTTATTTTCTAATATAGAAGAAATAATTTTCTGAAATTATTATATATATATTTGGATGTTTGATTGTGGATATCTTAATCAAACAAGAATCTGAAATTTAAAATGGTTTATAACTAAATAAATTTTATAACTACGACTTATCCAAAGAAGTATAATTAAAATTTGATTTGAACCAGAATTTAAATCCCGGAAATTTTGAAAGGTGTTTTAAATGTATCAAAACAAAGTTTGGAAATTTAAAATCTTGGAAATATTTGAAATGTTTTCCAAAGCATTTGAAGGCAATAATGGAGTATTATTTTGGGAAATATTTTTGGATTGGAAATTGTTTTGAGATGGATTTTGGAAGTAAGAAGCACTGAACTCACTTCAGTCGCTAGAAAATAATCCTGATGATGATGGCCACATCATCAGTATTCATTTTCGAGTTTCTAAAGTGATGGATTACTTCCGTTTGATTTGTTATGATATTTGTTTGGACTTGTCGGGTATACAAGTTGTTTTAGAAATTTCAAAAGGGAAATTTGTTTTGTAAAACCAAGTGTTTTGGAATCAGGGGATTTGATTTGATATACCAAGAGGGTATGTGTTGATTATTATTTCAAAATGGTTTTGAAATTAAACCGAGCAATTGAATTATGGGAATTCTATTTAAATAATGTGAAAAGTTAAGATAAATCAACTATTGAACTTATAAAGTGAAGTTGATTTAAATAAGAAGGGAAAATGAAATTTTTATCTTGAAATTAAAATTTAACTTGAGTAAATCAAAGTGAATAAGGTATATTGGTATTTAACTTAAGATAAGTTAAATAAAAATTAAATTTGGATTTGGATTGAATTGGATATTTGTGGAAAGGTAGGATAATTGTATAATATAAGTACAATTATTGAATGGGATGAATACACTTAGGTCCTTAAGTGAAATAAATAATCCAGAATTAAATTGGATATTAAGATGAAATGTAAAATGATTATAATTGTGGGTTATAGTTGTGTAATGAAAATTTATATCCTTAAGTTATTAAGTGTTATATATAATCTGGGATTGGGATTATAAGATGAAAATGACTCAAATGGGCAATATAAGCTTTTAAATAAATAAGTTGGTGAACTTATGAATATGAAATGGAATTGTGAAACCAAAGTAAAATGATTGATATTTTATGGAAAATCCAAATTTAAATACTAAATGAAATGTAAAGTGAGATAAGACAAAGTGAAATATGAATATGGAGGGACTTAGGTTAATAAATAAGTGTTGAAGCTTATATATTGAGAAGTAAAATTTAGTTGAGTTTGGGTTGAATTGAACTGAAATCAAAAATTTAGTTGTGTTATAAATAATATTGAATGAAATCTGAATCCTTATTTAAATCAGTTAGGAAATGATATGAATTTAAGTTGGCCGAATAACATTTGGTTGAACTTGAATTAAAATTGGAAAAGAATTGAAATTTTGTTGAAAAGATATTAAATAATTAAATTTCCACTCAACTGAATTTAAAAGGAATTGTATGAAGATGAATTTAGCGTAAGCTAAATTAAATAAAGAGAAATTGAAGATGGATCTAGGGTAAACTAAATTAAATGGAATTTGTATTGGAATGATAAAATTTTGGTAGCTCATTAAAATATGAGAAGCAAAATAAAACCCAGTTCTGATTTGGAGTAATTGGAATGGTCATATTATTGATAAATCCAGAAATGAATTGAAAGGGTGAATAGAAATTAAATGGATTAAAAGTAAACTAGTTGAATTAAAATGTGTAATGGATAGAAATTTGATTGGATGAGAATCAAATTAAAATAAAATAAAATTTATATAATAAGAAATGGAAATATGGTGAAATTGAAATAACTTAAGCAAATTGGAAAATGACTGTGGTCGAGCTTTCTGAGTGGTCTTGAATGAAATTTGTTTAGATCATAAAATTGAAATGCAAGTGAAAGGATTTAAATTAATAATGTGATGGAAATGAGAATGTTGGGTTGTGAATATTTCAGAATGGAATGAAATTAATATAAATTGGGTTGGAATTAATATAAATTGGTTATAAGCCTAAAAAATTGTTATTTGCTTGAATAACAACAAACTTGCATAGAAATTAGTCGTTTGGCGTAAACAAAGTAAATGAATTAAAAGAAGTGAGTGAAATTGGATTTTGAATCAATTGGAATAGTTTGAAATTTAATTAATTGGATTTGCATATAAATGAACGTGGATCATAAATGTAATGCAAATATATAAATGTGGAAAAAAAAGTGAAATTTTGTAAGTAAGGCACATGTTGATCAAATTGAAATGAAAATGAGATTAATTGGTGCAAAGATGAATTGTATATAGAAAACTTAAATGTAAATCATTCGAGTGAAATAAAATGAAATTTGGATTTGTTAGGAAAGGTAAACTTGAGATTTCTTGTAAAATGTGGTTTACATGTAAGATTATACAAATTCGTTGTATAAGCTATGAAATTGATGTGTTTGGCTAGTTTAATGAAGGGAATGTTGCTAAAATCTCATATTATTGAAAACTGATGTGTTTGTTTGAGTAAGTACAGGTACGGGAAGAAATTGATAGAGTTGGAGTGCGTAAATGCAATATAAATTAGCTGCTTGCTTTTAAAATGCTAATCAAAAGGTACGCCTACGCAATAAAATTTGAAAATGACATATATATTGTGAAATATTTTGTTTTCCGACCGTGTGGGTCGATGTATACATATTTATATCTATTGTGATATTGTAAAAGGCTTTCTGTACAAAGGAGACGCTGTCAAAAATTTTCAAAATTTTTGGGAGTTTGAAAATTTTTGGGAATTTTGAAAGTTTGGGTTAACTAGAAAAGTTGCATTTTAGAATGATGTACTAAACAAAGCTTTTGAGTTAAAAATAAAGCTAATGGTTTTGGATTAAACTAAAGGATTTTGAGAAGTGGACGTAAGTTTTAATTAAGTGGGTTTTGGGTAAGTAAATGAGTTTGGAAGCATTCTTCTACCTTAGCAAATTTTGGGGACGAAATCTTTATAAGGGGGGAGGAATGTAACGACCCGGAATTTTTGGTCGTTAGATTTCGAACATTTAATTCATTTTAAATGTTGAATGTGGATTTTAATTTGATTTTGAAACGAGAAGATTTTGGTTAAATCAATATAATTAGTTAAAATTTCAAATATGCAGTTCAATTGGGTTTGAATAATAATAATTAAATATTTGAAATTGGGCTAATTTGTGAATCGGGGTGTAAATGAGTATGAAAATGGTTTCTAAGGTTTATTTTAAGTCTAGTTTGATTTGAATTTTAATGTTGGACTTTTGGATGGAATCAAAAGTGGATAAGTTAAATTTGGAATTTTTATATTAATTTAATAATGGAATTTAATAATATAATAATAATGCAATTAATCAGATTTTGATTCGAAATGAATTAGAATGATTTCTAATGTGATTATAAATCCCATATGATTTATAATTAAGTTAGTAAAATTTTAATAGTGAAATTTTAAATGATTTCGACGATTTTGGAAATCGGTAGAATTGATCGACGAGTTAAAATAGCCTTCCGAGGCACAGTCTCGGAATTCGACGAAACCTGTTCCATTGGATCTGTAATAGTTAGTTATTATCAGATTTCAATTTTCATAGCAATCGGAGTTGATGTTTGACCGTGGCAGCTCAAAACGCATAGAAATTATTTTAATCAATTTAATTTAAAATCGATCGTTTATTTCCGTAACTCGCTTATATGATCGAATTAGCCTCCGAAACATGTTCCATTGTTTTCAGAATGCGGGTAAAACCCTATAAACGCCTGTTGGCACGTTTCAATTAGAATTTGTTTAAAAAGTTAAGTAATTTGTGAATATATTATTATTTTAATATATGAACGTATATATATATATATACACACGTTTTTCACAGAAACCCTAGACCTATGTCTCGAGCCACCGGCTAACTATCAATGGCCGAAAGTGACTAGGCTTCTTCCTTATTTTTCCTTCCATCCACTCAACGATTTCCAAAACTTCCTAAACGAAGATCGTAGAGCTCGAGGAGCTCTACATAGTCAACGGAGGAGATCGCCATCAAATCGACGTGGAGGCTAGAATTTGCTCGAGAAGGCGGCGCGTTCGTGCGCAAATTCCGAGACGACGGTGGCGTTTGGCGGCGCTGCACTTGGCACGAACGTCGAGGAAGGTGAGGGGCTTCGTTTGGCAGGCCCTGATCGAACTCCGGGTCATCGAAGAGGCGCGAAAAATTGAAGAAAAGTGGCGGCGATGGGTTCGTTCCACACACTGGAACGAGCATGAGAAAGAAGCTGTTATCGGCCACGATCTTGTTTTCGAATATTAACGGCCACTGTTTTTGGTAATAAAAAAAAGAGAATTTTGTTTTAAATTATTAATATATATTCAAACTTTATAAATCTATAACTTGTGTATACGTGGTCAGAATTCGACGAATTTGGTGGCGCCGGAATCGCAGCGAAGAGCAGCTCGCTATGGTGCAAATCTGGAATTGTTTTAAGCAAGTGAAAATTTGGCATTAAATCGAACGTGTTCGATTTAATGTAAAATTTAAACGCTCGACGTTTCGAAATTCAAGGTTAGTAATCTCACTCACATCTGGAATACTAGTTTATTTAAATAGTGGATATTTAAATAATTGAATGATTGGTTGGATATGAGTATTAATATCAGTCTGGATTGATATTTGCTATTGTGCTAACATTTGTGGATGTAGGGAAACAGGTTGTAGGGATCCAATTGGATTCCTCACAATATAGAAATTATATTCATAATCTATGATATAATTTTCTGATATACTGTGATAGATTGATTTGGAATTTTGTTATGCTGTGTTATGGTTGGATAATATAATTTGGTATTTTAAAATACCAATAAAATGAAATGGGGATGTAAAAGGGAAATGAAAAAGGATTTTTGAGGTATGAATTTAAGGAAATTGAATTCAGAAAATTGGTTTGGAATTTGAAGTATTTTTGAAATGGTGTTTAAAAAGGGAGTGAGGAATGGAAATTTATAAACGGGGTTTTATAAATGAAATGGAATATTTATCAGGAATAGATTTGAAGTATAGATTTCCAGTGGGAATTTCTACGAAAAGGTGCAAATAGTTTAAAAGTAATAGTGAGATTATTTTTAAAAAGATGGAAAGTGTATTTGCCTGGAAAACTAAGTATGTTTTCGAAGAAGAGCTTTCGAAGTATAAACTGGAAAGTTTAAAAATGTGTTTCTAGAATATTTTAGAAAAATCATTATCTTTAATTATTTTTAAGTGAAAAATAAGTATTTGTTAAGAATTATGGTATTTCATTATTTTAAAGGTAAATTGGTATTATGTTTTCTAAAGGAAATTTTATTATAAGTATTCGATATAATAACTTGATATTAAAAAGGAATTTTTTGATTTAAGTTACCCAATATAAACTTTAATAGTTTTTCAAAAGTACGTTTTGAATAAAGAATTTGGAAACTCATTTTAAATAATTGAAGCATATATTTTGGAAGTGATTTCCAGGAAATGGGAAGTGTGTTTAAAAATAAAAGGGATTTTTATTTTAAAAAGGTTCTAAAGAAATTTACAGGATTTAAACGTAAATTTGAATTGAGATAAATCCAGCGGGATTTATAAAAGAATTCTTTGGTTTATTCTGAAATGGGAGTGTATTTCCTCGAAAAGCCAAGTACGTTTTAAAGCAGATTTTTGAACAGAAGCTAGAAGTTTTGGAATTGTTTTTAAAAGAATGTTTTAGGAAATTATTTGAGTTGTGAAAATTTTAAAGGAAAATATTTAATAAATTAGTTATAGTAATAATTATTTTAAAGGTGTAATTGGTATTGTGTTTTGAAAGAATATTATTAATATTCATATTTTATAAAATGGATTTATATTATAGATAGTTTGGTAAAAGTTTATTTGAAACTTATGTAGGAGTTTGTAACTCTTATTTTAAAATTTAGTTCGACTAAACTTTTATTTTAAAGTTAGTTTTATATTTTATAAAAATAGTTTTACCTTAAATATTCTTAAAATATATTTTGGACAAAGTGATTTAAATTATTTTAAATCTTAAGTGTTTGTACTTGGTGATTTCAGTGGAAATAGAAAATGTTTGGGAAATTTATTTCCGTAAAAGGAAGTGGGTTTAAACTGTTTTCAAAGGGTTGAAAATAGAAATATATCTTGCGAAGATATTTTGAGAAAAACATAAATTTGAGGAATTATTTATGTTTGATGGATGTTTTGTGAATGTTAATTGATAGTTAAATAACCGACTATCAATATTGGACAATGCGCTGATCGTTTCGAAGAGACCGGGATCGAGATTTATTTTCCGAAAACCACTTCGATTCGGTTTGTACATTTTTGTGGGGAAAACGAGTTTGGAGTCGAGATGGAGCAGTGAAGTGCAATGGCTAGTCGCTACTAATCCTGAGGGTGATTCCAAAATGGATGTGGTAGGAGTAGTGCCTTCGGTTCCGTTCGAACCCGGAACGGACTTGTATGGATGAATGCTTTCGGAACATCGTCAGGTGGATGGTGGGCATTCTAAGTGATATGTTCTAAAACGGTAACGCTTAGCCTCAAGCCTTATCAACCGGGAATGACTGAAAATCAGGGGTTATGCAGCAAGGCTATGTGGGTCGCACCCATTAGGGTTAGGTCATCCCTGTCTAGATGTCCCTTTTTATTTCGGCTTAGTGGTGCGGTTGCTGATCCCGACTGTGAGGTGATCTTACTCGAAATTATCCAGTAAAGGGTAGTTCCAGCCTTGTGTTGCAGGGGATCGGGCGTGGTCCTCGATACGCTGTTCTAGACCAGGTACTGTGACAGGTGGTACCCCAGTGCCTAGTCATTAGATGGAAATCCATTTTCCCTACGCGCCTTTACGGTTTTTGTTTGTAGAACCCACTTTGTGGCTAGTATGCTGGAATTTAATCATGTAACAATTTCAGCTATTTTAATATCTATTTGTATATAGACACTATTATAATATCAGACGGATTTGATAAAAAGTGTTTTGGCTATCATAAGGTAAAAACCCGACATGTTTATTTGTGGCGTGGTCTTACGAGATGCTTTTGATTTCAAAGGATTTTTTAAACTTTAAGAATCAGTTTGGATGTATTTTTCTCACGTTGGTATTCCAAACTGACTCGGGTGTTATTTCATTATAATGCTCGGGTCAGACCGAGTATTACAGGTTCAGGATTGGATATTTTGGAACTCAGGAGAGGAACTGGAGACCGAGACGTATTACTTGTACTTGTTTATTTCCGTTGTAGTGTTTTGTTTGAAATTGCCAGCAAGTTGTGAGGCAGGCTGATATAACTGCCAGGCTGGTAATTGTTATTTACTTGTGATATACTCTGATGATGTATTATATAAAACAGATATGGTTTCATTTGTGTAAAGATCTGTTATTATTTATTATATTTTGTTCCGCTGCGATTGTGAGATTCTGATGTTGTTTAGTTCCTTCTTTCTTCTATCTTCTTCTTTTTCCTCAACAATCTGTCTTTTCCGGCACTCGATCGCATATTATACTGTGGTGAATTTTGTGTCGATTTTCGAGAGTCGAGGAGGGCGGGTCGTCTCAATTAGGGTGTGTCATCACCTTTCTAGATCAATATATGATAGATTTGGTTATGCATGAGTGCTCTTGATTAAGGTTGGAAAGCAGTCGGGGTAATAACAAATTCGGTACTATCCAAGTTCAGAGGCAGGACGGTTTTGTGTTGGTAGGGGTAGACCAAGTTCAGGGTCTGACCCCAGGTATATTTTATCTAGAGGTGTACTATACGGTAGTCCCTTACCTTGCCATTGTTGGAATCCATTCTCCAATAAGCACCGTGCAGACTTGATTGTAAACCTATTATGCTGGAAGTTAATAATGTAACAATTTCGGCTATGATTAATAAGTATTTGTATTCTAGACATTATTATAATATCGAGGAATTTCATATAGAAAATGTTTTGGTTATCGTAAGGTAAAAACATGTCCGTGTTTATGTGAGGTGTGGTCTTACGAGATACCTTTGTTTTCAAAGGTTTTTATAACTTTAAAATCCAGTTGGGTGTGTTTCCTCACGTTGGTTTTTCAGACTGACTCAGGTGTTATTTATTTATAATGTGCGGGTCAGACCGAACATGTTTACAGATTACTTTGGATGCATTGGAGCTCAGAAGACGAGTTGTAGGTCTACATGACGTATTCACATATATGTTTATTTTCGCTATTTTTTTGGTGAAATCATCAGCATTTGTGAGGACAGACTGTTATAACTATCCAGACTGATGATTGTAATTTGTTGTTGTACTTTGATTGATGTGTGTATATAACAGTTTTTCTTTTGTAAAGAGTACTGATATTTTATTATATATTGTTCCGCTGCAATTGTGGAATTGTGAGATTCTGTGTTGTTGATAGTTTCTTTTCTCTTCTTCTTCTCTTCTTCTTTCCTCTTTCCTTCCCATAACTATCCGTCTTTCTATTCGATTTGGGTTGGACATGTTTGGTTTAGTGTCAGCTTGGATTGTACGGATTGGCAGGTCATTACACTAGTTATTCGTCTTCTAGTGGATTTTTGTGTTCCGATGTTATTGTCCGTAGTAAAAGTTATTTGAAGGATATGTTGATGAGGGGTTCGAAATTATCCATTTCTGGTTTAGTTGGTTTTTTGGAGGAGATGATGATTTTAGAGAATTTTTGATGACATACCAAATTTAATAGAGATATGAATTAGTGGTTTTGAAGAATTGTGCTACATGAAAAACTGCTATTTGCTTTTCTTCTAAGGATGGTTGTATTTTTAAAATGCATGGTCCTTGTGATTCGGGACAGCTAAATAGGTTTTTCATTAGACATATGGTTAGTAATCATTCTTGTGGGGCTAGTCTTAAAAATGTGAATAATCCACATCATTCTAGTGCATTTTTTAAATCGTTGATCATTAATGAGATTCGTGATTGTCCTAGTATAAAGCCTAAAGATATAATAGATGATTTTAGAAGAGAATATAATCTTCATTTGTCTTACTTTTTTGCTTATTTCGAAAAACAATTTGCTTTGATGGAATTGCATGGTAATGATGCTATGTCCTAAAATGATTTGAGTTGGTATTTAGAAGCATAAAAGAAGTATAATCCAGGTAGTTATGTCGATTTAGATGTTAATCCTTACAGTAATCAATTTGAGAGAGTGTTTGTTGATTTTGGTGCTTGTATACTTGGTTACAAGCATTGTCAAGCTATGATACTTTTGGATGCTGCTCATTTAAGGGGATGTCTACATGTTTTGATGGGTTCTACTGCGAAAAATGGTAATCAAGGTAAGTTTTTATTTTTCTTGTTTGTGAGTTATGTGGTGATGTTGTGTGATTATTGCGAAAACTAACTAGTATAGGTTTTTCAGGTTTCGATAGTATCATTTTTTACTTCAGTATCAGCTTTTCTTAGTGTTAGTTATTGCGCAAAAAGTGATATTTTATACTATTGCATCTGTGACATTGGTGTGTATTAGATTATTACTTAGTATTAGTTTTTAGTATCAGAATTTAAACATGTTTTAATGTATAATATTAGAATGTAGTAATCAGTTTTTAGGTAGCAATTTTTAGGTATCAATTTTAAATTGACATTGGTTAAATTTTGATTTAATGTTTTTTTATTTGCAGGTTTTTCCCTTTAACTATAGGTATAGTTTTTCTAAAAAAATGTGGATAATTGGAAATGGTTTTTGAATCATTTTAAAAAAATGCTTCAAGAAGATCATGGTTTGGTTATTATATCAGATCGGCATCAAGGTTTGATTTTAGGTATTCATGAAGTTTTTGCTTAATCCATTCATAGTTAAGGCAAAGAATGCAAATTTGTCTATTATTGATTTGTTCAAAATGTGTTTTAGAGCTTCTAATTTGTATAATTTGAAGAAGCACATTCTAAATTTTGTGAAATATGTGGTATTACTGCTATAATTTTTTTAAAGGTAAGCCTTATGATAAATGGGTTGATAGGTTTTTTCCGGGAAAACATTATGATGAATATATTTCCAATGTTACTGAAAGTTTTAATATTTGCACTACTACAAAACGTATCATTTGCTTCGGTCGTTACCCCATGTTGCTTCAGTTATACGACCGAAGCAAATGAAGACGATGCAACAGATCATTTTCTGTTGCGTTGGTTGCACGACCAAAGTGAATGACCATCATTTGTTTCAAACGTTTGGCAACGAGTGAAACAAATGTCAGTTGAGGCAAAATAAAATCGATACTGTTTCAGATTTTTAAAACCCAAAACAGTATCAAATTGCGTTTAAGAAATTCATGTTTACAATAAATTTAGTACAAATATACATATAAATTATATCGCAAGTTACACTTGATATTCACACTAAGATGCATGAATCATTTACAATTCTCAAAAATTAGCTTCAAACACTACCAAAAAACATAAGGTTAGAGACTGCAGAATTCAGTTTCTAGCTAAGTTATTCAGTTTTTATATAGAATTTAAAGACCGATTAAAAACAGAAATTTCGGTCTTTGATTCTCTAGTCCCAAAATAATTTAAAACTTAAATTTGCAGTCTTAAGATTTAATGACTGATAAATCAGTCTTGATTACCAGTACAGACTGAGTATTTTGAGACAGAAGTGCAGTCCCTGGTCAGTCTCTCTTTGTATGCGAGCGAACATATATATGCACACACAAGTTTGTCATATTCAACTTTATTTTTTATTATCTTGCATCAGACATTTCTTTTTATAAAACAAAATTCTTTATCCCTTAATTTTTTGAATGAAAAAATACATTTATTAGTTTTATTAATATCTCAGATTCTATTACAGACAGAGGAAATGACAAAATAAAGGAAACAAAATACCATACTAACAACAACATTACTTAATAATTTTGATAAATAATTAATAACATAGAAACATGTATAATAATCACGAAACATAATGTAGCAAACAAATATAATTCACTAACTTTAACAGTACAGTAAATATCTCATGTTGATTCAAGAGTAATATCAATATAAAATTCGATCAGGCTATCTAATTTAATCCACCACTCAACGTCCACGTATGATATCTTCTTCATGGTTGAGGATTAACTCAATTCCAGTGGTATATTAAAATAAGAAGCTTATTGTTGGGAATCTATGAGCCTTTGTAATATTTCTGAACAAAAATTCAAAAATTCATGAATCTAAAAGTAGGCAGACATCGTTCGAAAACTAAAGCAATGAAGTTTCTTCATGTTTTCTAAATTTACCTCCACGCCATTAATTTTTCCCTTTAGATTTCCACTTATTTTAGAATCAAATTCTGCTACCGGCTATTCTTTCTCTTTAATTTGTTGTATGAGCGATTTCAAGTTGTAGGAAGCAAATATAATTTTGTGTGGGACGATTTGGGAAGAAATGTTTTTCCAGATGGAGTCAGAAGAGTTATATTTCTTTAATTATATTTAGGAAGAAAGAGATGAGCGTTAGTGTATAGGTTTGTGGGACCTTAAAATGAGGAAAGTGGGATTGTGGTTTATTTTTTATTTTTTTAAATATAGTATATGCCTAAACTAATAATTAAACATAGATTTTATCACGAGGATTACTAACTCCAGCCGTAGGATATAAATCTAAGAGGAAAATTAGAGAGTAAATTATTTACTTAAAGTAAAACCGATATAATGATCGAATTAAAAACCGAATTTCGGTATTTAAACAGTCTTAAATTGTACAGACCGACTAAAGACGAAACCTCGGTCTTTAATTTCTCAAATTAAAGACTATAATTATTTAGTCTTTGAACAGTCATTAGTTAAAGACTGCAAATTTTCGGTCTTTCCTTTCCAGTGTCTAACTAAATGTTTTTTGATAGTGAAATGTCAATTAAATAATTGTGCATCACCTTATACACTTACTTAACAAATTATTAGAGTTCAAGATAACAAATTATTAAAACAGATAACTATAGGATAAGATTCAAAATGCTCATGTGCACTAGATTCAAGAGAAGAAGGGGAAGCAGACCTTCTTCCATTGCGAGGACCACTAGCACCTAGCCAAACGTTATAGAGAGCCCATTACTAAAATAATACAACCTAAAACAAAAAGTCTAAAATCATAGTTCCTAGCATTTTGTATTAGCGACGTTTATTTTGACAATGAGAAACAACTAATATGAAATTTCAATTGTAATTAGTTGCAGATGCAGCAACATAACTTAACATATAAAACATCGGCAGTAGCTGCATGATTGCATAGGCCAATTTTTCCCCAGAGCATTATATACAAAGTATTCATGGGAGAAATGGACAAGGGTATGAAATGAGAGTACGTATGTGCAAGGATTCTTCAGTGTATACTTGATCTAAGCATTAGCAACAGCCTGCCCTTCAGCTATTTGTGATACAGAGAGGAGAGTACATACAAGATTACGGTCACCGTACATGTTTTTCACATGCCCTTATCAAACAAGAAGCCATAAAACAAGTGTTATAACCCAAGAAACTAATTTATCAGAAGGTGAAAACAAAAATTACAAGTTGAGTAATGTTTGTTCACCTGTGGCCGGCTAAAACTTAGAAGCACGGAGCCATGGAATTGGTATGCTAGTATTTGATAGCTACACCATTATTGACTAGAAAATGAGAAGTTAGACTAATGATATGGAGAGCTAGCTCATTGAGCGAACTAGAAGTAGGAGCATCAGGAATTACTACTTAGACATTTAAACAAGCACTTGCAGTACTTTTTTAAATAGCATACAACACATCTCTTCCTTCCACTGCTAACCTACCAACACCTACACATTCATTACCTAACCCGAGACAGGAATATAAAGCTACCAACTGAAACAGGTATATTCCCAAACCCAAAACGAGATTCATTGAATGAGCTTAAGGCAATTGCTGGAAAGGCATGTGGAACAAATGGCAATGTCACAATTCCAAACACTAAAACACAAGCAAGGCAGCAATAGCAACAAATAACTCGGACAGGGTCTCACTTGCAACAATAGGTAGCTTAGGTTGAACTAGAAAGTTAAAACAAGAATCAACATAAAGAAAGTTCTCAAGGCGAGCTTCATTGGAGGATGGAAAATCCATGCGGACTAAAGGTGGAGGAGGTTGAACGTTAAAAGCACGGCTTGAGAATGTGAAAGAAGCGTTAGCTTCCATAGTTCTATCTATATCTGGAATATAAACAAGCATTCCATCAAACACAAAGCAACGTAAATTTAAAAACAAAAAAGAACAATGAAATTCATGCAACTCAAGCAGTGGCAACAACCTGGAATTCTTCTTCTTCTCCGACATCAATGGTGGTAGCAGCGCTTCCAGGCTCGACGAGGGTCCAGCCCACAGGCAGAGGTGGAAGATGCAGGTACGTAGTGGGTTCATGCATGTTCTTATCCCATGGTCGCGTCTTCTTCGGCCTCGTCTTCATGTGATGAGCTGTCGCTTTCTTTTGTGGCTGTAGCGAGCATTCTACTATTGTCGCCATTGTTGATTGCTGCTTCTGCAACTTCATCGATGATGATGGTGTTGGAATCATTGTTAGTGTTAGTAGTTCTATTGCTGAAGTTGCCATTGTTTGATTTTCTTTTTTCTTAACTGATTTTAAAATTGGGATGAGTGAAGATTGTGTTTTCTTCACCCAATCTTGTAGCTAAGGAAAGCGCTGATTTTTATTAACTACGAAAATTTAAGTGGGAGAAGTAGAGGGATAAATAAAAATTTAAGCTGGAATGGAAAGTTAGGCGGAGGGAAAATGAAAATATTAAGTTTTAGTTCTAGTTTATTAACTACTATTTATTAATTATTATTTATTACTTTTTAATTGTAATTGAATATTGATTTTTAAATGGTAATTATTATGTATATATTATTAGTTATCAATAGTAATTATTAATTATTAACTATTGTGACATTTAAATTAGTACGTATATATTATCAACCATTAATTATAAATTATTTAATTGCGACAGTTTAATATTAATTATTAATTATTAATTATCAATTATATTTATTAACTATTAAATATAATTAATAAATATTAGCTATAATTTACTAATTATTATAATTAACAATAATAGATTATTGATTATAAATTACCAATTAAATATATTTTCTAATTATTACTTATTTATAATAATAAATATAATTAGCAATTAAATATGTTTATTAATTATTACTGATTTACTTCTAGTTTATTAATTATTAATTATTAATAATTAATCATATTTATTAAGTACTAAATATAATTAATAAATATTAACTATAATTTACTAATTATTAATAATTAACAATAATAAATTATTATATATAAACTATTTTTAATTTATTTATATTATATTAACTATTATTTACTAATTTTTAGTTTATTAACTATAATTTACTTTTACTTCTAATTTATTAACTATTATTATTTAATTATTACTTTTTTACTTCTAGTTTATCAATTATCAATTATTAATTATATTTATTAACTATTAAATATAATTAGAGAATATTAACTATAATTTACTGATTATTATAATTAACAGTAATAGATTATTTATTATAAATTAAATATATTTACTAATTATTACTTATTTACTTCTGGTTTATCAATTACATTTATTAACTATTACTTATTTACAATAAAAATATAATTAAAAATTAAATATATTTATTAATTATTACTTATTTACTTCTAGTTTATTAATTATAAATTATCAATTATGAATTATATTTATTAACTATTAAATATGATTAATAATTATTAACTATAATTTAATAACTATTAATAATTAACAGTAATAAATTATTATACATAAACTATTATTTACTTCTAATTTATTAACTAGTATTTACTAATTTCTAGTTTATTAACTATACTTTACTTCTAGTTTATGAACAATTATTTATTTCTACTTTGTTAACTATACTTTATAACTAATTTACTTCTAGTTTATTAACTATTATTCATTATTACTTATTACTTTTTAATTATAATAGAATATTAATTGTTAAATGTTAATTATCATGTATATATTATTAGTATTAATTGTAATTATTAACTATTTACTAGTAATTACTATATATAAATTAGTATGTATATATTATCAATTATTAATTATTTAATTGTAACAGTTTAATGCTAATGATTAATATTAATTATATTTATTAACTACTAAATATAATTACTAAATATTTACTATAATTTAATAATTACTAATAATTAAAAATAATAAATTGTTATATAAAAATAACAATTATTGATTATAGATAATAATTAGTAATTATAAATTATTTATTAATAATCATTAATTATAAAAAAATTATAAATAATGACCTATATAAACTATCATTGATAATTATAAATTCTAAATTACCATTTATAAATTATTAGGTAAATATCAATATTTGTTATTAATTATAAAATAGTAATTATTTATTATTATAAAATTTAAAGCAATAGTAAATATATATGTAAAAATATGCGTTACGTTACAAAAGTTATGTGTTATAAAATGGTTGGATTGATGTAGTGAAAATAATTTGTAGTTGCTTCGGTTCTTAAAGAACGGATAAAAATAACACTATTTGCTTCGGTGCATTTGCTTCGATTGTTAACGGCAACCGAAGCAAATTGCATTTTTTATTTTCTATTGTTTTTCATGTACCAGTTGCTTCGATTGTTAATGGGGAACCGAAGCAAATGATACTATTTGTTTCAGTTGCAAACACAATCAAAGCAAATGACGCGGAGCAACATGCATATTTTGTACTAGTGTTGGATTTTGGATAAATGAGTGTTGCCTATTACTTCATGTTTAGATGGTATTCATGTTAAAGTTATGGAACAAATGGCTAGAAGGAGAGAAGAGTGTCGTCTATAGAATACTACTCTTTATCCTTCTATTGATTTTCGTTTAAGTGAATTAATAGAAGAAGGATTTGGATGGGATGTATACAAGTCTTTAGAGTTAGTTTTTGAAGTGCAATCGTCAAACTCAAGAATGGATTTGTAGTTGCAATCAATGGAAAGTTATAGGATTTCCTTGTGCTCATGCTACTAAGTGCATGTACAGGTCGGATTTATCCGTTTATGATTTTGTTGAGTATTATTTCACCATGGATGCTTATTGTTCTTCTTATGCCAATGCTACTAATCATATTCTTAATATTGATAAGCTTATTGTTGATGCAAGTGTTGAAGGTGTTATTAAGGCGCCTAAGGAGAAACGTGGTGCTGGTAGACCTTCTATAAAACGGAAAGGACTATTTGCATATTTTCAAAATAAGTAAAATAGCTGTGGTGTATGCAAGCAATATGGTCACAATAAGCGTAATTGTCAAGCTTCTAAGAAGATATTATTTGATTTTCATGTATTTATGAATTTTTTGAGTTTTATACTTGGTCGTACATCTTTTTTTAAAATTTTATGTAATTGAACTTGGTTATATAAATATATTGGCTTAGCATATATTAAATTTGGTACTTGTGATATTTCTGCTTGGGACGCGTTTTATTTGCATTGATTTGCCCTTTATAATTGAACTTGGTTATATAATATCAATTTTAGTCGATTGTTATGTGTTGGGAAAATATAGGTAGCATGAGAAGTGGTGAGTTATTATGTTATTATGTTGTTTAGTTTATTCAATATTATTTGTTGTTTGGTATCGGTTTTTAGTATTATTAGTGTCAGTTTCAGGCATGTAAAAATGTGGTATCAGTTTTTGTAAGCTATTTGTATCAGTTTTAGGTATGACAAATTACGGTATCGGTTTTTGCATGCTTTTAAAATCAACTTCAAGTATACACAATTATGGTATCATTTTTTGCATGCTATTAGTATCATTTTTATATGGTGATTTTTATTTTCTTTCTAGTTTAAAAGTGATTGCAATGATTTGTTTACTGAGTTGTCAAATGCAAAACTATGAGCTTAAATGTCAATATATAATATAGCTAAAACCGAGGAACACTTTAGGAGAAAATAGGCTACCTGACATTCCAAATAAGCTGTTGGTTTAGAGAGGTATATTAAATTATGTGGCAGCAAGGATTGTCTGAAGAGTGAATTGATTAAGTGACTAAAAGTAAGCAAGTGGTTGATGATGCAGGCTTGAAGTGAAATGATGATTGGTGCTAACGTTGGGGCTAGAAGTGTTGCTGCCAAGTGGGAGATGGACAGAACTGTACAGCCCAAACTAATACAACAGACAACACTAATAATGCCCACTAGGAACGAATTAAAAAAATAGATAACAAAATGAAAGTATGACAAGTTCAATTACCAGATATTCAGACTATTCAAAATATTGAAATGTTTTTGCTCAATACAATGAAGATGACATAAACCTAGAGTGTTTAGAAATTCTTTCAAATGCAGATACCCAATCACAATCGAATTCACAGATTTTTCTATAGCAAGTCAAAGAAAAAACAAAAAATACAAGCAATAATTAGCATCTCGGTTTAAGTTATAAGCAATTTTCTAATTTAAATATTAAAAATAATGAAAATCACATAGAACACAACATCCTACAGAACAAGTCTCAACAGGTCCAGAAGATATAACTACAAGGTATCAGATTTGAAATGAATTTGTATCATTTTTGTTGTATATGATAGTTAAAATAGTTTCTATAATTATTGGTCAATTCACTTCTTAACTGAACATCAATTTTTACAACAAATTCACTTCTAAATATTTTCTCTTTCTTTAAGTTTTGACATAAAATCAGCCAAATTCCAGCAGTAGTCATTGTCCGTCAATATTACATGCATAATTCTTGCTCTAGTTCGCAACATATCCTCAGGTTGTATCTTGATCGGTATTTGACTTCTGTTCAACGAGATGATACATATCATAACATAAATTCTACAGCCAACCCTGTTTAAAGCAAAATATGTTGTTAGTATCAGTTGGCATCATTTGTAGCATTACGTGTATAACAAATATATAGTACCATTGTATTTAATAGATGATGGTGCAAATATTAATAGTTTTAGTATCAATGTTAGCATGAGTTTTAGTATCAGTTTTATTGCCTGTATATATCATTTTGAAAATCCATGATAATTGTTTTGTTTTAGTTTTAATTTTATACAGTTAGTATCAGTTTTTATGCATGTAGGTATCAGTTTTTCTGCATGCAAGTATCATTTTTTTGCTTGTGGGTATTAGTGTTGATCTGAAGCAAATGTTTACTGAACTGACTGAAAATATTTTGTGTATCAATAAAATTCAATTCAATGTATTAGGAATATAAAGACATATAGTACTTTATATAAAAGATCATAACACAAACTGATACTAAAATATATATAACATTATATCTTTTCAGTAGGTATCATTTTTAACAAAAAAAATTTATGTGCCTGATCCTCGATATGCACATTTAATTTGATGCATCTCACCTCGATTCACTTTCATGTCTTGTACAGTTGTTTTTTCCTACAATTCTTGTAGGATTTCTTCTACTTTTTTCTCTATTAAAGACAAAACAATACAAACTCAGTTAATGTTCACTTTGTTTTGATTATATTATTTAATTATTTTGAAAAAATATCATACCATTGTCATTTCTGCTTCCAGACTTGGATTATTTCTTTCGTTTGATCTTCGAGTGCGTAAAAAATCAAATGTGTAACCATTGCATTGTTGGATATGTCAACGTTACCAACGTCTAATGATCTTCGCAATATAAAGCGAAATAAATAGCATCTGTATATTTATCCCGCACAACTTCTTCAAGCAAAAGGACGGACTAAATGTTTTTTAATACTTTCTAGCTTAGTGACTAGCCCTTTCTGTTGAATACAAAAACTAGTTACAATTCAGTGCATGTAACAATTATTACGTACTTGCATACTAAAATTTTATTTACCGTCGTTGTCATCGTCATTTCATAGTTATGTTGAACCGACCCATATTTTGACACGTACCAATCGATTATCTATATTAACAATAGGAAATTGTAAGTTTTTGTTATAGGTGAAATAGTATTAATAGTAAACAGTATCAGTAAAGCTAACAGTGTCTGTATATATTGAAAAGTATTAAAATAACTAAGCATCAATTGCAATGATCAGCTACTGGGTATTAGATTTGAAATGAATTGGTATCATTTTTGTTGTATATGATAGTTAAAATAGTTTCTATAATTATAGGTCATCGACTTTTATATAACAGAAAGTATGTATCGTTCTTACGTATATGTACATATATCACTTTTGTTCTAAATAACAGTGAAAATAATTTATAAAATAACCAAGCATGAATTCCAATCAAACAACTAATAGGTATGAGTTTTGTACTATTTTTCTATCACTTTGTCATAAATGACAGTCCACTAAATAATTAAATTTATAGAGCATCAAATTATATCAAGCAGTTACTGGGTATCATTTTTGCATATATGTAGGTACCATTTTTGTAGGAAATAACATTTAAAATAATTTATAAAATAAAAAAGCATAAATTCCAATAAAACAGCTACTAGGTATGAATTTGCACTATTTTTGTATCACTTCTATCATACAAGACAGTGAACTAAATAACTAAATTTGTAAAGCATCATATTATATCAAACAACTACTGTGTATCATTTTTGCATATATATATATAGGTAATAGTTTTGTTGTAAATAACATTTAAAATAATATATAAAATAACCAGGCATGAATTCCAATCAAACAGCTACTAGGTATGAGTTTTACACTATTTTGGTATCATTTTTGTCAAACATGACAGTCAACTAAATAATTAAATTTATAAAGTATCAAATTATATCAAACAACTACTATGTATCAATTTTGTACATATACAAGTATCAGTTTTGTTATAAATAACACATAAAATATTTTATAAAATTACCAAGCATGAACTAATCAAACAGCTACTGGGTATCATTTTTGCATATATATAAGTATCGATTTTGTTGTAAATAACATTTAAAATAATTAAATTTATAAAGTAATGAAGTATGAATTCCAATCAAATTGCTACTAGGTATAAGATTTTGTCATTATTTTGATTGATAGCAGTATTGTTAAGTAAAAAAATAAATTTATGTACCTATCCATCCGTGAAGTTTCCTTCAAGAGCATGTCTGAGCATTTCTTTTGTAATTACGCATTCTCCTCTGATTGTGTTCGTGTCATCCCATGCCACTTCACTATTTTGACAAAAAATCTTTGAATTAATTACTTAAATTTATTTTAATATGTAACATTAGTATCAATATTTATAAACTTATTTTTGTGTTCCTGTAAGAGAAAATTGATCATATTTTGTTCTTCTCTGTTATGATAAGCACTTGCACTGTGATAGACATGAATCTACAAATGTTGGCTCCAGAACAGCAATTGGCTGTGGGATGGTTTCTTCTATTGCTTTTTCCTCAGTGTCTATGTCTATTTCAAAAGTTGGCTTCTTTGATGTTTTTTGGTTCGCTGGCCGTACTAAAGGGTATCACTTTCTTTTCTTTTTCTTGTTCTTTCTTTTACTCTTTCACGTAAGAAGAATTTTTTGTTTTATTGTTGCTTTTTTTCTTCTCTGGCCAGTGGGTATTATTGGTTTCTTTTCTTTATTTTGTTCAGTTTTTTGCTTTTCAATCTCTTATGGGTCATAGTTTAAAAGATGGAGGCATAAAGTCAAGTATTAAAGCACTGGCAAATATGATTTGGCTGTTGATAGCAGTATCTTCTTCCATGTTTTGGGCCTCTTTTGATATTTTTTCTTCCACATTATCTTGATTTGTTGGAGAAACCATGTCATTTGTTGGGAAACCTTTTCATGCATTTCAGTTGTTATTTGTGTCTTTGTGCAGGTATTGTACTTTTCAGATGCTTGGTGGACTTGTTCTATATAAGGCTCAACAATTGTTTCTTCATTTTGTTCATTATTATTTTCAGGTGTTGTTTTCTTTCCTTGATTTCCTACTTCAGCGTCTACAGGTGTATTTCCATCCAATATAAAGTTTGCTTTATGTACAGTGTGTAGTTCTTCAACTTCAGCCTCTAAGTTTCTTTCTTCATTATCTTGAAGTATTATTTTATTTCTCTTAGTTCCGGTTTCAATTTAAAATTTTCCTTCTCAACTTTTACCCTCATCTTTTTTTTCATTTTGCAGTTGCTGCTTTGTTTTTTTAGCTTCATCTTCCAAATCTTTGATGTGCGGTTGGAAGACTCTAATGGTTACATTTTCTTTAAGTGATCCTAAAGTTTGTTTGGCTTCTTTAATTTTTCTTTTTCTACTTTGCTTTTATATTCCTTTTATGCTTAATTGTCTTGTTGTTGGTGCTGCTTGAAGAAGCCTTGCTTCATGTAGAAGAATATTATTTATTTCTTTCACCAGTATAGTCTATAGGAGAATTTTGTGTTAGGTTTTGACTAATACTAAGTGTAATATTTTGTTACTACTGATTTTTAATAGAAGCATTAATAATAATTATGAAATTGATACTGTGTGGATGTGTAAATTGATACTATGCAGTGTTAAAAATGATGTCAAGTATCATAGTGTACTATAAATTATACTATGCAGAGGGAAAATCGATACTATGCAGAGGTAAAACTAATATTATCTAAAAAATAAACGATACCAAGTATTAAAACTAATACTATATAGATGTAGTTATTGATACCATCTAGAGGCAAAAAATGACGGTAAAAGAAATATAGTGCTAAAATTGATTCTAAGTAGAGAATAAATTTACATTGATTAATGTAACCAAGATGGAGTATTAATTCACCCGACCCTCTTTTATATCACCTAAAAATTGCTTAACCACTATGGATTTTAGCTTGCGCAAATCCCATCTTGCAAATCTAGGTAAAGTTTCACCATGTTGTCGGCTTGGTCTAATGAGTTACATCTTTTCACAGATGCAGTGTTGTAAACATTTAAAAAAAAGATTAGATATGATTATTAAAAATAATACTATTTCAGATATTAATATTTTGAATAACATACCTTAACAACGGAAGCATGGAGCATCCGGACATATTTCTTGGCTTGTTGGTAAATTTCTTTACAAATTTATTGAAAATTTTCTCTATTATCATTGGCCAAGAAACTGTATCCAATGTTTCGAAGTTGACCATAAAGGGTAGAATTCCCCATCTTAATTTTTGTTGGTTGTTGGGGAAGAAAAATGTCGGTAAAATCTCCGTTATTATTAGCAATGGCAAGTCTTCTTCATTTTGTTTTTTCTATCTCCTATTTTATTCTTCTTTTGAGCACATTTCTTGTGATGGAAGCACAATTTTCAAAATTTCTTGTCGCAAATTCTTTGCACTCCGTTAGAATTGTTTTGCTTGTCATTTTGGTATTGGTACTATATTTCTTCCTTCCAATGGTAGACCAAATAGTAGGCTGATATCAGTGGCAGTCACTGTCATTTTGTCTTGCCTAAATATGAAAGCTTCAGTTTTTGTTGAGTAGCAGCTGTACAATACATCCAAATTGTGTTGATGATTTTTGCATCTTTCGCTGTAATTTCATCTCATAGAAAACGTTGAAGAAGTTGTAAAACTGGGTCTCTTTCAAGATGTCTATTTACTTTTTTTAAGTCCATTCTTTCTTTAACCAAATGTATGGATTTAAATATTGTTTGCAATCCACATCCGAGTGTCAGGCTTTATGTCATTACCTTTTGTTTTTTCTTCATTTGTTTCTTGCTCTTATGCTTCAGATATCACTTTTTTGATCTTCGAACATGGGTCAACAAAATCATCATCATCCTGTTGTATGAATAAGTAGCATTAAGTTGATTAGAAGGTATCACTATTGCAATTTATTGATGTTAGTTTTGGTTACCGTTGACGCCAAAAATGGGCATCAATACCTGATAGAATCTAATAGAGATTAAATGAAGAATGAAATTAAAAAATAACAAAATTCATAAATGAACACATAGATTTTTATGGTGGTTCAGAAATCTTGGCCTACATCCACTTTATATTTTTATTGATCTTCCACTTGATTATGATAACAGAATGTCTGGATCAGCTGGGATCCATTGGTACAAAAGTGAAGAATAAAAATGGCAAAGCCTCAGTAGAGAAAGCACGATCCCTTTTCTGATGCCATGCTTGCTATATTTATAGGGGAATACATGCATGGATCAGACCGAAATTTTGGTAGAAGGTTCGGGAGACCAAGACGAGGCTACCCAAAAATTTGCAGGTCCATCGAGGCCCACAATAGGGATCGGTACTGATCTCTATTAATGCATCCAAATGGGCTGCGATCCCTATGAGCGATGCCCCATGATGTTAGCTACTTGCTCCCCAAATTTTGTGCTATTCTGACATATGGTTTGTGAGATATATCATTTTCCGTGAAGTAGCGTTGCTTGAATTCTGATTTCTGCCGATCCCTCCAAAAGGAGTTATGTCGACCCCTCCAACTTCCTCCAATTGGAATGAGATCCCTAGGGTGTGTTCCACATGCTGCAATAAGCTTGTACTCCAAGTTTCATGTTTATAGAATGTACAGATTTTGAGTTATTGATCGATCATCGTTGCAAAATTGAGTTGTGGAATCGATACGATATGATCCATAGTGTTGAACATGGATCGTACCTGATCCATCTTCGGGGAGTAGTGAGCATTAATGTTTTTGCTTCATATTATCATTTGTGCTTGATTTTTGAACCCCACAATCATCGCTCTAGGCCACTGGCCTTGATGACAGTCGAGTCTAACTTGTCCAGTCAGTTCGGATATAGCCGGCTTAAAATGTCGGATAACATTTGCCCCCCAAAGTACGTCTTGTTGCGTACATGAAGTGCTTTGAATCAAAGCAAGTTAGAGTCGTTGAGAAGAAATCCATCCAGTTTCCTGTATAGTTTCCATCCTTCCGTTGAATTATCTTCTCAAAGTATTGTATCTCTCTTTGATCGTCATGACGCTTGGTCGTCTTCCAATAATATAAATTCTGGGTTGTATTCCATCAGTTGTTATCCATGCCTAGTTCTATGGAGCTAGTAAACTCTGGCTATCTGATCCAGTCTTTTCTTTAATAACTCTAGGTGAAAATTCAATTTATGTCGATTTCAAAAAATCGAATTTTTTGAATATACACGTTCACTTTCAGATACATGTTCTTGTCATTGGCTCCCGGATGTATTTGTATGCTCACGAGTCGTCACCAATTCCTTCTAGTTTAATTGCAATTGAATTGCAATTCCTTGTTTATATATTATTTTATAATGAAATAGGGGTTGTAAAAAGTCACTTGATGAGAGGGGACTTCAAGTACTATAGGGATGATGGCTTCGGAGCCGTAAGCAAGGGCGAACGGAGTATGGACAGTCGTTGACTTTTGGATGGTTCGGTATACCCATAATGTTGATGATATTTCGTCGTTCCACTTTCCTTTAGCCTTTTCCAAACGCTTCTTGGGAATGGACTTTATGATTTTGTTAACAACTTCGACTTGTCCATTAGCTTGAGGGTGAGCAACTGTCGCAAATTAATATGATTCCATCGGCAAATTTTTTTGGATTTAACATTGTCGAATTGGATTCCATTATCGGTTACAATGGTTCGTGGATGACAAAACGATAGATGATGTTACAGACAATGAATTTGATTACTTTTTTCATTGTGATCGTAGCTAAAGGTTCAGCTTCAACCTATTTGGTGAAGAAATCCACTACTGTGATGGCTTATTTCGCACCACCTTTAGAAATCATCAAGGAGCTGATGATGTTAGTACACCAAGTGGAAAACGGTATGGAGTGACCATTTGAGTAATTTCCGTCGGTGGGGGCCCTCAGAATTTTTGCAAACATCTGGCACTCGTCGCATTGTCTAGCGTGATCAGCTGCATCTCGATTGACTGTTGGCCAGCAATACCCACAGCGGAGTATTTTCTTTGTCAAGGTTTGCCCCCTGGTGTGATCGTCGCATTCTTCTTCATGGACTTCTCTCAAGACTCATTTGATATCATCATGGGTGATACACCGAAGCAGGGAAATGGAGAAAGCCCTTTATATACATGATTCCTTCTTGGATGATGCAGCGTGAAGCTTTGAGGAGGATATGTCATTTTTATTCCTCCGTTCAGAAAGAATTCCCCATTGTAGATAGGTGTCATCCATGACTCCTTTTCTGGCTCCATCTCTAAGATCTAGTCGATCTCCATCTGTTAATGCTTGGAATGTTAAGTACATCAACTAGGACAAGTCTATTTGCTGCGCATTCCCAGAACTGGCCAGCTTGGCCAGTGACTCAGCATGTTCATTTTGTTCTCTGAGGATGTGTGTAATGGTATAATACTCGAAGTCGACCAGTAGCTCTTGGACCCAACTGAGATAAGGAGCAAGACGATGCCCTCTAGCAAGATAATCTTCCCTGACTTGACATGCTACTAATCAGGAATCACAAAAGATATGTAAAGTTTCCACTCCCGGTTCTCTAGCAAGTTTGATCCTAGCGATCAAGGATTCATACTTTGCTTCATTATTTGTTGCAGGGAAGTCAAGTTTCAAAGCATAGCAGATCGATCCTTCCTCAAGAGTCATTAACATAACTCCGGCGCTAGAACACCGATCATTGGATGCTCCATCCATGTACATTTTCCATCAATTGGTCGGTTCTCCATTACTCTTTGGATTGTCATTTGATGCAGTGAATTCAGAGATGAAGCCTGTTGATGTCAGTCCCTCGATAGCTCTCCGAGGGAGATAAGTGATATTGAATTTCTTAGTTTGATATTCCATTTGAGCAACCTTCCAGACATCTACGGTTGCTGTAGAACCTGTCGTAACGGTTGGCCGGTGTAGACGTTGATGAGGTGAGCTTGGAAGTAATAGCGAAGCTTTCGTGATGCAATCAGCAGGCAATACGCGAGCATATCCAGCTTTGAGTAGTTTCTGTCAGCACCTGTCAATCACTAACATAATATACCAACACTACTAGAAAAATGCTAAATTCCGACGGAGGGGGGCGACGGCTTCCGACGGCTTCCGACGGGCCATCGACGGCCGTCGAAAGCCGTCGGAAGCCATCGGAAATATGCGATTATAGCTTCAGCCGAGAGCTTTCTTCCTCCTCCTCTCCATACGAAAATTCCACCCAAAAAACCCCCAAATTCAACCTCCAAGCTTCCAATCCCTAATTTCTAGCTTCCGGATCTTCCAAGGCTCCCTAATCAAACTCCATTACTCTTAATCTCAGGTATAATCTCTTATTTTTGTGAAAAATTCAGTTTTTATCCTAATTATAGATTTGCATAAATTGATAAATTAGGGCGAATTAGTGATTGCAATTGTTTCCAATAGCGTAATAACGATTTATAGCATCATATGGTATACCGATTTCATCTTTTATCGTGAAATTGTGAAAAACACGTATAATTTGTGTTTGTTCATGTATATGTAAATTGTTGTGTATGCCTTGATTCGACGATTGTATACGTTATTTGGAATAAGATAAATTGATTGAATGAACTAGGAGTATTATATTGTGCGCGTATTTACTTATGAAACAAAAAAATGCATTACTCTAAATTATAATTGTGTGTATTGAAAAATGACAAAAATGTTAAAACAGCCTTAAGTTGATGTAATACGTTGAATAAATGTGTTAAATTAGTATATATTTTTGTAAATGTGAACAGTGAGTAAAACTGTATTTTTTTGTATAATGCGCGCATGTAACTGACAAATGTCCCTTAGAGAGTTTTTGGCCCCGTCTGACGAGTGTTGTACATGATCGTTGTATAAATAGTCGTTTTTTCGAAAAATGACCATTTATATTCATCTGGTACAATGTTTGTCGGATTTGTCCCTGTATTGGACAAGTTATGAACACAGTAAGCATTTACATTTTGTATACTACTTCGTCTCAAATGGTTCATAAAATTTCGGCCTAACTTTTCTTTTTTGTTTCCTGCGTACACGCATTTGTGTACAATGCAGAGAACAAAAGGGAAATGCTGCCGAAATTTTGTTGAATCGTTTGAGACGAAGTAATATACGAAATGTAAATGCTTACTGTGTTTGTAATGGGAAGTAGGATGCCTGACCAATGAAAAAAAAATTATATATATTTTTAAATCGTTACGTTAAAAAATAAAATGTGCCCTATTTGAAAATATTTTTAAATTTGTGAAGTTGTTCTTTAAATTCAATATATTATACGACCATGAAAATAATCTTTTTCGAATTTGTATTCTTCAAAATAAATATTAAATTTTGAACTTCTCATTTTGTCAAATAGGAAAAATGATTGATTATTTTGTTGATCGGAGGATTTGGATGTACCAAAGAAAAGGACTGAGGGGCTCAATAAAAGAAGATTTTTATAACAGTATAAACGTGTTTGTTGAATTCGCTTTAAGTAATAACGGAAACGATCCAGAAATTCGTTGTCCGTGTAGTAGGTGTAGACATTTGAAGTATTTGTTACCAGATATTGTGAAAGTTCATTTGTGCAAACACGGTTTCGCACCCGAATATTATGTTTGGGATCGGCATGGAGAAGTTGTAGCAAATACTTCTGTAGAGTCTGAAAGTGTCGTTAACGAAATAGTTTCAACAACACGTATAGAAAATATGGTCGAAGATGCAACACGATCAATGTTTCCTATGGTTGAAGTTGACGACGATGATGGAAATGTTGAAGAACCAAATATTGAAGCTAAAAAAATTTATGATTTACTAGATGCAGCTAAGAAACCTATTTGGGATGGTTGTAAAAGCGGCACTCAGCTGTTAGTAATCGCAGAATACATTGCGATGAAATCAAAATACAACATCACTGAAGCTGGGTTTACAGCTGTTGTACAAGCTGCAAAAAGACATATGCCGCCCGATAATCTAATGTGTGAAAATCACTACGAAGTTAAAAAACTTATGTCGGCTTTTGGTTTACCGTATCAGAAAATAGATACATGTTTAAAAGGATGCATGTTGTTTTGGAAAGAAGACGCAAACCTTAGAAATTGTAAAGTTTGTAACCAGGAGAGATACAAACCAAGAAAAAAGAAGGGGAAGGAAGTTTCGTACAAGCGTATGCACTACTTACCCATAACTCCAAGACTTCAAAGATTATATGCATCTTCTGTAACTGCGTCTAATATGAGATGGCATAGCGTGAGAGCGGAGGAAGAGGGTATGTTGACACATCCGGCCGATGGAGAAGCATGGAAACATTTCGATAAAACGTATCCAAATTTTGCAGCGGAGAGTCGAAATGTTAGATTAGGATTATGTATGGACGGTTTTTCTCCATTTTCTCAATTTGGTTCTAAATATTCATCCTAGCCCATTATCGTCACACCGTATAATTTACCTCCATGGATGTGTATGAAAACGCAATATATGTTTCTTATTGTTGTCGTTCCTGGCCCCGACGATCCGACACAAGGAATCGATGTATATTTACAACCGTTGATTGAGGAGTTAAAAATACTGTGGAATGAAGGAGTAGAAACATACGATGTGTCCAAGAAGAATTTTTTTGTATGTTTGCTTCTTTGTTGTGGAGTATAAGTGATTTTCCTGCCTATGCAATGCTTTCGGGATGGAGTACTGCCGGTCGTCTAGCATGTCTATATTGCATGGATGAAACACGAGCGTTTTCTTTACCTCATGGTAAGAAAATTTCATGGTTTGACTGTCATCGATATTTTCTCCATATAAATCATCCCTTCAGAGGAGACAAGAAAAACTTTTTAGCTAATAGAGTAGAAACCAGACAACCACCGACGATATGCTCAAGCGAAGACATATATGAACCTGTTAAGGACTATCCAAAGATATATGAAACTGGCGAGCAAACAGAAATTGAAGGCAAATCAGTTGTTCATAACTGGTGCAAACAAACTATTTTTTGGGAGTTGCCGTATTGGAAACATCTTCTGCTTCGCCATAACATAGATGTGATGCACAATGAGAAAAATGTATTTTATAATGTTTTTAACACAATTTTGAATGTGAAAGGGAAGACGAAGGATGATTTGAAATCAAGACGTGATATAGAAGAATTATGCAAACGTCCTGAGCTTCATATGAAACCAAATGATAGTAAAAAACCCAAAGCATGTTACGAATTAGATAATAATCAAGTTAAAAGTGTTTTAAAATGGGTGGAAGAGTTAAGATTTCCTGATGGGATATCATCAAATCTTCGTAGATGTGTTGACTTTAAAAATGGTAGATTGAGTGGAATGAAAAGTCACGACTGTCACATAATGATGGAAAATTTATTTCCCGTAATGTTCAAAGAACTACTGCCGTTAAAAGTTTGGAAGGTAGTAACGGAGCTTAGTATGTTTTACAAAGAGCTTTGTTCGACTACTTTAAAAGTGCAACGTTTACGTAAACTTGAAGTGGACATTCCTATATTGCTTTGCAAATTAGAGAAAATATTTCCGCCAGGTTTTTTTAATGTGATGGAACATTTACCTGTTCATCTCCCATCTGAAGCACGACTTCGAGGTCCTGTCCAATATGGATGGAGGTATCCATTTGAGAGGTATGTAATATGTTATAACGTAATTTAATTGCATTTGAAAGATGAAGTTAGTATAAATTAATTTTGCATAGATATTTGAATCATCTGAAGAAAAAAGTGAGGCAAAAAGCACGAGTTGAAGGTTCGATATGTAAATCTTACATCGAAGAAGAAGCTTCATTCTTTTTCTCTCACTATTTCAGTGACCATGTGAATATTTCATTTCAAAGTGTTCCTCGTAATGACGAAGGCGACGAATAAGAGTCCTGTCAAGCAATGTTATCTATTTTTAGACAACATGGTCGGCCTTCTTGAAAATGTGTAGAAATATGGCTAGACGATAGAGATCTTCATGTAGCACACACTTATATTCTTCTAAATTGTGCCGAGGTTGCACCGTTTGTTAGGTAATCTGAAATAATAATTTGTGTTTTATTCTTTTCTATAATGCATGCGCGTGTATAACCTAATGTAATAATTTATTTATATAAACAGTGTTTATGAATGTGAACATCCGAACGGAGATCTCAATAAAGAATTTTCCGGTTGGTTTTCAAATTACGTTTATGAGCCGAGAAATTGTGTTGTTGATGAAGGGTTGAAACATCTTGCGATGGGACCAAAAAGAGTGGTCAAGACATATCCAATATATTTCGTCAATGGATATAAATTTAACACCAAAGAATACGGTGCAGAAAAATTAACAAATAATACTGGTGTATTTGTTAAAGGTAGTGACGATCCAGAAAATCATTTAAATGATTTTTATGGCGTTTTGACACAAATTTTGCAACTGACATATTTCTCACGACCCGCGGAGGAGGTGTTTCTATTTAGATGCAATTGGTTTAGCAATGTTCCAGGTTCTGGAATTAATGTGCACAAGGATTATAATCTTATCAAAATAAAGCATACATCGCACTATCACAAGTACGATCATTTTGTACTAGCCAAACAAGCATTGCAAGTTTATTATGCTCCTTATCCGTCTCTAAAAAGAGAAAGCAGATTGGTCTGCAGTTTTTAAAACAAAGGCCAGATTCACATTCGATGGGAAGAATATTCTGGACGAACAAGCTTATCAGGCAGATCTTGAGCAAAATAACGAAATAATAATTACAAACGATCATACAGATTTTGGTACTTTGATCGATGAATCAAATGTTTTGGTAGAAGCGTTTGACAGTGCAGAGGAAAATATCGTCGAAAACGAGACCGAATCTGAATCAGAAGACGATGATGACTGATATAAATCTGAATCTGTTTTTTGCAATTGATGTAACTGTGTTGAATTCTTGATGTATTATGAAATTGATATAACTATGAAACCAAATCCGTTTACTATTGTTTGCATGTTTTATGTTATTTCCATTTGTCATTTATTTAGCAATTTTTATTGAAAATGCAATGAACTCTGCTTATCGTTGGAAGAGTACACCCATTATGAATCAGGTATAACACACTTCCATTTCTATTTCCATTTCAGTCATTAATTAAGCAATTTATACCGTTGATGTCATTTTCATATGAAATATGTAACGACCCCGAATTTTATAAATATTTAAATTGATAATTAATTCAATTTTTGAATAAAAATTTGTGAAATTAATTAGTAAAGTAATACGAGTTTCCCCGAACTCGAATAAATTCTGTATAAATCGTTTAAATTTAAATTTTTGTATATGAATTTAAATCATGAAGAAATGATTTAGAAATGAAATTATACGAGATGAATTTTACAAAATCATAAAATGAATTAAAATAACAACATTAGATAGATTTTAATCAAATATTGAACATAAAAATATATTCAATTACATATGAAAATAAATAAACTATATGGTTTTATACAATGTAAAGTAAAATAAATTATAACATGTAACTAGAACTTCATTTAAATTACAAAGCAATAGAACAAAAATGTATAGTTAAATACTAAAACAAAGTTGTAGATAGATATGAAACAAGTAGGTACTCATGCACATAAAAGTATGAAAGCAAACCAGTAAAATAAAAATGCCTCTAAGAAATCTTGGAAGGACAAATTCAAAAGAAAAACAAATATCTACAACTAAGTACATATAAGTAATGCAGGCAAGAAATAAACAAACAAACTAATAAATACAAGATAATAAACAAATCTGCAAGCCACTAACATCATTTCAGCCGAAAAACAAAACAAGATAAAGTAATAAATGCAAATCTTTGTGCAGCTGAAATGAAGGAGGGGAGGATGTAGATTGTACAAGCAAAGTTAAATAAGTATAGACTTGAAAGCATAAAGTACCTATGTACATGCTGATACAAAGCAAAAAAGGACTGTACATACAAAATTCTTCAGCATGGACAAGATCATCAGCCGAGATTTTGTTTGGTAAATCAAAGAGAAAAAAAATATCTTTGCATTGTATTGTACTAAACAAATAATGTCACTTTGTACAAATACATCACCCTGTTGTACAAAATAATACAACACCCTGTAACACATTCTTTCTTATACCAGCCTTCTCATTTTTCAATTCTTTTTCGTTCCATACAAACAAACTAAGCAAAAAAATGAAGTGAATGTCATTTGTAAACAAAACAAACATCTCAAATAAAAACAACAAAGCAATCAAGATGAAGGCTTCAACTAGCAATTTCAAAATCTGGTTTCAGCATAGCAGCTCTGCTCTTCTCCTCTGTTCTTCTTTACCATGTGAGCAACTTTAATCTTTAAAACCATTTCTTTGAATCCAATGTTTGAGAATCTGTGAGTAATATTTTTCTTTAAAATTTAAAGGTTTAAATCCGTGCAAGTATATCTAAGATATGTATGTTTTGCATATATAATTATCTGTGTATATGGGAAGCTAGAAGTAAAATAAGTAGGCTGTCGTTAAAAAAATGTCTCTGTTCTTAGTTCATAAACTCAACTGTTGATTTCAAAAAAAATCAATTACTCTCTTATCTTTGTTATCGTTTGAACTTAAGATTCAAACAAAAGCTGTTTGTTATAGTATATACTTGAAATTAAAAATTTATTCATGGTTAAACCACCTGTTATCATCCCTGAAAAATCGAGAACACTGGTAAAGTTTCAAATGAGTAAAAATTCGAATTTCATAATATACGAATTCAGGCATGTAACTTGAATTCGTATGCTTTGACATGAATTTTAAAGCAAAAATCTTAATTTTTAAATCAAAGATAAGAGAGCGGTTTGAGGTTGTTTGTTTTGAGCATTTCGAGTTGTCTCGATCAATCTAGAGGTTCGGAGGCGTCGTGTTTCTTCCAGTGGGTAGAGGAGAGATCAGTGAAGCTTGGAAAAATAGTGTGATGACATGACGTTCATCGTGGATGAGGTGGCGCGCGTTTAAAATTTTTAACCCTAGTTTAATGAGGGGTCGCATTTTTCTTCTCGTTTTCTTTCCATGATGCATCGAGTGCTACGAGATTTGGAGGATTGGTGGAGTGAGTATTAGGGAGTAGATGGTCGGAGTTTTAGACGTAACAGTGGTCGGAGTTGGCAAGCGAGGGGATGACAGGTTTTGAGGTGGTGGGCTTGATGTTTCCAGGTTTGGATTTCAAAATCGAATTCCGTTTTCGAGTTGAGATGGAGGAATCTGGTGATTAGGTTTGGATTTGGTAATGCCAGTCGACGTGGGAAGATCATCGTCGATGGTGGGAACTGACCGAGGCTGATGTGCATGTGCACGGTGTAGTGTTTGGTTGGTGATGTCTGGTTTGGCTGTGAACAGGGGAGGTGGCTCGAGTTTAATTCGAGTGTTTCGAGTGATTGACTCGAAGTAATCTAGGGTCTTGCTCGAGGGAAATATACATTGCCTCGGGTAAAATTTCTAGCTACAGGTTTTAACCTGTAAAAAGTTTAATTTTTTTTTTGTTGGGTTTTAAATTTGAAATAGGTGTTTAAATCAAAGTTAGGTTGGATTCAAATGAAGTTTGAATCTTAGTCTTAAAACAAAATAAAGTTTATGAATTTAAATTGTTTAAATAATTTGAATGATTAAGTGTAATTTTAGATTGATTTGAATTTAAAATGAAATTCAAAAGGTAAATTGAAACAAAAGTTTTTCAAACCATGGTTGTAAATCACTTCTAAGAATGAGTTTTAATAAAAGTGATTAAGATAAATTAATTAATGAATTTAAGTTTGATTAATCAAGAAATAATTAAAGGATAACTGATTAGTTAAGATTAACTAAATTAAGGTAATTAGTTACTTAATCAAAAGTAATTAACTAATGATTTAAGTTAAGTAATCAAGTGATTAAGATTTATTTTTGATTAAGGATACTCATTGATTAATTAAGAATAATTAATTAAAATGATGATCAATTATGAGGTTGAGTTATTAATTAAAGATAATTAATTAAAGGATAATTAAACAATTAAGGTTAATTTTTTTATGATTAAAGACTGATTCAATTTTTAATTACGGTTGATTTATTTATAATTAAAGGTTAATTAATTTTTTATTAATGATTAATTAATAAATGACTAAAGAATAATTAATCAAGATAATTTGTAATTGATTAATATTAATTAACCAGGATTAATAATTCATAAGAAATAAATCTGATTTAAATTAATCAGACAATTAACTGACCTTACCTATGGATTTGGATTCTATTAGATGACTTGAATTATTTGATATCCCTGATATATGATGCTTTGTGATACATCCTGATTTATGTTGTGATCTGTAATTTACTTATCTGTGATCTGTGAATGAACGATAAGCGTGATAGTTTATACCGCTTATCAACTATATTTCTGTACGCTGATCTGTGATGATTGATGATGTTGCACTACTGTGTAAAACCCCTGGACTACACTTTTACACACACAAATATGGATTTCACGTGGAAATCGGTTAAGTCACAGATAATTTAAATTTGATGTTTTTGAAATTGAAATTTTAATTTCAATTGATTTTGAAATTGGAAATTTGGGTTTAAAGTGAAAAGCTTTTGAAATAGAATTTCAAAGATAAAAGTTATTTTGAATAACTTAATCGAGTTTTGAAAATTAAAATAATTTGATTTAAATTTGAATTCAAGTTTGAAATTGAATCCTATGATTTGAAACTAGGGATTAAAGATGATATAAATGTGTTTATATGAAATTAAACCATTTTAAAAATATGGTTTTGAGAATTTGGATTTAACCCAGGAACCTTAACTCGTATAAATGAATCAGATTTCCAAAATGAAAACTGTTTGTTTTAAAGGAATAAAAGCTTTCAGATAAGAAATGAAATTCCAGTTTAATTAAAGGAATTTCAAGTTTGAATTGAAAATTGTTTTTTTTAAGTTATGAATGAATTGTTTTTGAAAGCTATGAATTGAATCTGTTTATTTTTAACAGATTTAAAATGGTGATTTGTTTAAACCATTCGAAATGAAATTGTTTTGAAAGCTATAAGTTGAATCTTTGTTTTAAAGATTTAACGAGTTAATCCAATTGAAACGGAAATTGTTTTGAAATCTGTGAATGGATTTTTGTGAAACTGGGTGAACTTTGTGAAATAAATCTTTTTGTTTAAAAGATTTGAAATGGTAATTGATTGAAACCATTTAAAAGGAAGTTGAATTATTAAGTTGTGACTTAACTGAAATCCCAATATCCATATATTTTTAAATATTGCGCTCACTATTCGGTTTAGCCAGGAGAGGACCTTTGTGTCACATAACCCATTCCGAATAATGATACGTCGTATATGGATAGCATTTGAAGACCGGTGTTGAAGACCGGGTATTTGCGAAAACAATGGGATAACCTATCGATTGTCTCTGCACTGAGTTGCTCCGGTATAAGGATTTCCTAAGTGATGGGAAGTCTGATCAGGATTGTGAATACCCGGATTGCAAGGGCTTCTTTGGAAGTGCCTTCGGTTCTGTTCGAACCCGGAACAGACTTGTATGGTTACGTGTCTGACATTACACTTTGAGATATAAAGCAGATTTCTTTCAAATACATTTCTGTTGGTGGCGGAGAATTTATTCTCTTAGCTTAACACCCTTCTCTGAGACGTACGAGCTCAGAGGTTATGTAGTTGAAGGTTATCAGCGATATACTCCCAATTTGGTAATGTGACATGCTGAGTGTTGCTGTGTGATGATCATCGTTTGATCATTTGTGATATGATCATTTGTTTGATCATTTATCTTTGTGATCATTTCTTTGATCATCTGTTGACCCAAAGCATGGCTTTGTGACAAAGCGTAGCTTTGTGGACGAGACTTCGTCAGGGCCTCACAACCCGGAAATGGTCGAAACAGGAATGTTGCGGCAAGGTTATGAGGGTCACGCCCTTTAGGTTATGTCATTTCCTTCTGGAAAAGGGTGGTATTATGGTATGGAGCCCTGATACTTACTCATGTGGACACACCTTATTTATTATGTGTGATGTTGGTTACCGAGCGCTCGGATAAAGGTCCTAAAGGACCGGAGGATGGCATATTCGTGAGTTACCTGTTACAAGGGTAACCCGGCCTTGTTGGCAGAGAGCAGTTTGTCTCTCGGAGCGTCCAGCCAGAGGCGTTTCCTTCGTGGCATAGGAAGTTCCTTAGCCTGACCATTTGTTGGCAAATCCATTTCCCAATACGGAACTTGTACGGTTTTAGTTGTAGAACCTGCCATTTACTTATGGTGGCGCCCCACTGTTTAGATGGTAGCTATAATAGGCATAGTTTGGAATGTCTATGTTGGCTAAGATTAATATTATACTTTCGAAATGGTTTCTGCACTATGCACTAATAATAATAATCCAATGATTTGCGTAGTAAGCATGTTTGACTATCATAAGTAGAAATCTTCTCCAATTCTGCGTTTGCATTGTGTGTGTGGTGGGAGGTCTTATGGTAGTTTCATTTTCTAAAAGCATTGCGAATTGACTTTAAAAATTCTCCTGTTGTTCATTTTTAAAGATAAACTGTTTTTGTTGCTCACTCCAGTCTCATGACTGATCCAGAGTTTATTGTTCCCTTCCTAAACTTTGGGTGCTCATAATTTTCCACACGAGCAGTTTAGAGTTGGGTTTCTCAGATGTTCAGGGTTAGTAGATTATCTGGAGCTAGTCAGTCCTTGGACGACTGACCTTGCTTTCCGCTAGCTATGGATTGGAGCATTCTATTGGAGATATTCTATCTGTTGCTGGTGTTATCTATTTTCTTTCCGCTGCTATTTCTTGTATCATATCTCTGATGTATATTGATATCTGTTGTACCATTCTATTGTATCATATTGTCTCAGATTTTGTATCTGTCATTGTATCAATGTTATATATATATATATATTGATATATTCTTTTTCTTCCGCTGTGTTGTTATACTTAATGGTGTTATAAGCTCCGGCGAATCGGATTTGAACGGTCGAATCTGCGGCATTCGAGTACGATGTAAAGTATGGATTTCGATTTTCGAGTGCGAAAAATCCGAGACGTTACAAAATATATTAATTATCATGTTTTTATTCTCTTATATAATGATGTGTATATGTCACAGGTTTATCAATATGTCATGTAGAGGTAGGAGCAGTTCCCGATCGTCAGGAGGCGATGGCAGTGGCCCATCGCAAGAGCCACAGCGTGTAGTTGTATCGTTAGTCCCTAGAGCAGATGGGTAAGAATTAAATTTTATTCAGCATCTTAATTTTTCTATGATATACGTACGTACTTATCTATATCGTACTTAAAAACAGGGGGTTCGATCTACTTCCCTCTAAGGTTGTGTTGGACATCTCTAGAGCTTCTTATCGCAGTAGGATGAGTGCCTGTTGGCCGAAGTGGGATAACATCCCTCCTCACATAATAGAGTGCATATGGCAGGATGTCCTAGTATGCATATTTTTCTGTTTTCCATTTTTAATTCGTTTTTGTCGTTTTTTTACTGTTTATATCGTTTAAAGTGTAATCTTTTTTTAACACAGGCTGAGATAGACATCCAGACAGATGATATGATGCTGGAACGAGCATACTGGATGAAGAAGATGCGCAAGAACTACAAGGATACGATATCTGAGATTAAGAAATCTGGTAAGAAACCACGATGGATGGGAGAGAGCGTGTGGCAAGCTTGATTGAGATACTGGGAGACGGACGAGGCGAAGGCAAGTATACTAATTTTTTTTGAATTATTAATTTGACGTGATCGAAAAATAATTTATCAAAATTTGAATGTACATGCAGAGTCGGATAGAAACTCTGCAAATAGAAATAAGAATCCCGTCACTCATCGCGGAGGATCGAAGTCGTTTCAGCAGTATCGGCAGGAGTTGGTAAATTTACTGAATAATAAATGTAAATAGTTTATACTATATGATTTTAAATGTATAATAATTGTATGTAACAATTAACTTCAGGAAGCCGAGTCACATGGTCCTATCAGCTATATGGACGTGTTTACCCGTACGCATGCTGTCGAGCATGTTAATCCAGACGGGACTATTTCGTACACATGGCAGGACGATAAATCCAGCAAAAGCCATGTAAGCATATTGCATTTTATTCAGTATTAGTAATTGTTAAACTATGATGACATAAGTTATGATATTATTAATTTGTTAATACAGGAGAAGTTTATGGAGCAGCGGCAAAAACTACTTGCTGACACGGGTCGAGATCAGCTGACGACCAATGAGGAGGACGTTATTTTTGAGTCCGTTATGGATCCAGCAGAGCATGGTCGACGATACGGATTTGACAATTTAGCGGTAAATAATTTACTTTTTCTTAAAATACTTAAAATATGATATTTTGACCTTTTCAAAACAATAAACTTGGATTTTATTTATTTTTTAATTATTGCAGTCCAGTAGTCAGAGTAGGGGACGGCGGAGTAGACCTCAGAGCGATCTAGCAGATATAGAAGAATTGCGGACTAGAGTTTCCCAGTTGGAGGAGCAGAACCGCCAACAGGCCATGCAGACCGCACAGTTGTTAGAGTACATGCAGCAGTTTGGTGGTCGCTTTCCTTCCTCGGCTGGCTCTGGATCTGGAGGAGATTGATTCATTGCTTACTTGTTCGTTCAGGTATGTTTTGTTTTACTTTAAAATGATTTGGTAGACGGCGTAGGCAATTGTTGATTTATGTATAATTATGTTTGATACACTTGATTCTATGGTTGTATGAGGACGTGTATGAGAATATTGATGAATTTGTGTATTAACAACATGGTAGAACAGTTATTGTTAGGATTATTGTTAATGTTGGAATGGTTATGTATATTTTGATGTAATTTTATTTATTTGTGTGTTTATTGAATATTTTGTAGTTTGGGTTTGGATATTTGGTTGGATTATAGTATATTGGATTGTACAGTATTGATATTATAGTGTTTGGAAGAGAAATGTGGTTGGAAGGCTCTATTTGCAGCAAATTTAAAAAAAAACAGCAGATTTCCGACGGATTCCGACGACTTATAGGTCAAAATTTCCGACGGCTTACGACGAATACCGGCGGCCTGTAACTTAGCATTTCCGACGGCTTCCGACGGTTATCGACGTCCGTCGAAATCCGTCGGAAATCGTCGGAAGTCGTCGGGGTCCGTCGGAATCATTAACGACAGCTTCCGTCGGAAGCCGTCGAAATTACTGCTTCCCGACATAGGCATTTCCGACGGCTTTTTCCGACGGCGACCGACGGCTTCGACGACCGCCGACGGTTTCTGGCCGTCGGAAAACGTGCTTCCCCTTGTAGTGCAGCCTCCGGATCTGATTCTCTTCACGTAATAGTGTGGCACTTATGGCGTGTACCGACACCGCTAAATAGATGTATAAGTCTTCACGGTCCAGTGGGTTGGATAGGATGGGAGTTCTCTCTAAGTGATCTCCAGAGCTTGAACCGCATCTATGCAATCCAGCATCCATTCAAAGTTCCACTTCCCTCTCCTGATCGAGTCAAAGAAAGAAATACATTTGTCGATGGCTCTGGACACTACACCAGAAAAGGCTTTTTGTAGCGCTGAAAAAGGACTACCAAAACTTTTAGTAGCATTTCGATAAACGTTGCGATACGACATGCAACTAAAAGTCTGAAACTTTTAGCAGCGTTGTAGAAAATGCTACCAAAACTTGACCTCTTGTGCGGTTTTATACAAACTTTTAGTTGCATGACGTATCGCAACGTTTACCGAAATGCTACTAAATGTTTTTGTAGCATTGAAAAAACGCTTCAAAAGTCGTATCGTATCTATTTACATTTATTTTACTTGCATTTTTTAAAGGCTACTAAAAGTTGTTAATTGTTTTGTAGCATACTGTACACGCCACTATTTCATGTTAATGGCTTGTACCATTTCCAGCCATCGCTCAAATAATAGTCTTATTACAACCAGCAATCAATCACATAATCGTCGTATCCAAACAATCAAACAATCAATCACATAATCATCAAATTCAAACAATTAAATAAACATGTTAATCACTTAATCAAATATAATATCCATAACCATTTCTATAATAGTTTTTCGACAAACCGAGCAAATTCACATAAAATCCATAACCATTCATAAACAAGTTTACACAACAAGTACTAATAATCAAACTTTCCTATGTTTTGAATCCTTTTCAGATATTTCTGCCAAATTCTACACTTTACATTGGTCAACTAAATGGCTTCGGAACTTTTTCGAATTGTTTGCTACAATTGGTAGATCAATAGTTATTGCAAACACATTTGGTTCCTTTGCTCAACTAGTACTCATAGTACTTGGTGGTTTTGTTATATCAAGAGGTACATATTTGTACAGCTTTAATCAATAATACACGTACACAAACTATCAACTAGAATCTCAATCCAAGATACTAATGTTCTACTAGAACTAGATATTCGTTTTATTTACCTCATCCCACATTTCGTAGATGATATCAGAAGTTGATGGATATGGGGTTATTGTTCATCACCTTTGATGTATGCACAAAATGCAGTAGCAGTAAATGAGTTTCTTGGAAACAAATGGCAGCAAATAAACCCGAAACCACTATTAGTGGTTTTTTACCTGAAATGGGAGATGAGGATTAATATCTGATGTTCTCCGCTATATGTGGTTAATATAACTGTAAGTCCGAAAACATTAGGAGTCCAAGTCTTAGAATCACGGGGTTTATTTCCTGAAGCAAAATGGTTCTGGATTGGCTCAAGAGCTTTGCTTGGATATATTCTTGCCTTTAATTTCCTATTCACTGCTGCACTTGCTTATCTTGACCGTGAGTATTGAATTTCTTTGTCAACTACGACAAATAAATATCTGGTTAAACTACAACATTCAGTTTCATGGTTAAACATGTCTATTATTAAAGTTAAGGAATCCAAACTGAAAATACCATATTAGGTCGACACAAATGCAATTCTTCATCAAAATACGCATAATATAACATTCAAATACCATGATTCTATTATCATACTTAATTTCTAACAATATTTTGTGTTAATTAGCACTTAAAGAAGGACAAGCAGTAATTTCTGAAGAAGTTTTGGAGGAGGAGAATGCAAACAGAACAGGAGAGCTATCATCAAGAGGAGAAAAAGAAATTCAAATTGCCGTAGTAAGGGGGGACAGTAAAAAGGGAATGGTTCTTCCGTTTGCTCCCCTTTCATTGACTTTCGATAATATAAGATATTCTATCGATATACCACAGGTAATATAAATATTTAACATTTCAAATTGGCATCATTGAACGTGGCTAAGTTTAATCAATATCTTGGTTAATGAATGTGAATATTTAGGAAATGAAAGCTCAAGGTATAGAAGAAGACAAACTAGTGTTACTGGAGGGTGTGAGTGGGGCTTTCAGGCCAGGAGTTTTAACTGCCCTAATGGGAGTAAGTGGAGCTGGTAAAACTACACTGATGGATGTATTAGTTGGATGGAAGATAGGTGGATACATCGATGGTGATGTCAGCATATCCGGTTACCCCAAAAAGCAAGAAACGTTTGCTCGTATATCTGAATACTGTGAGCAGAATGACATCAGTTCACCTCATGTTACGGTGTATGAGTCCTTGGTTTATTCAGCCTGGCTTCGTTTGCCTTCAGAAGTTAATTCGAAAACAAGAAAAGTATACAAACCAGTTTTATTTATATTAGTGAATGGGGTTATTATAGTTTATAGTATTTAAGGCACGTGCTTAAGTGCGACTAAGGCGCAGGCGTATCCCTTGCGCCTCACCAGGTGCTGAGGCGCCTCCTCTAGCGGAGGCACAACAAAAGCACAAAAAGCGTGCTTTTATCTCGATGCGCAAAGGCTCAAGAAGGCGTGCCTCGACTATCGACAATTATTCTTGCAGGCCCACTTCAATCGACCCGAAATCCGCTTGCCTTTTGTGAAATCAACTTGGTCGTCGAGGCTTTCTAGGGTTTCAAATTATTGCCGACTTCAAAATTCGACTCTCGAACAAAAAAACACGCGAACTCTGCCACCGCAGACAGCTTCCCTTTGTCGCCGCCGCCAACTCCCCTCCGCCGCCGTAGTTCCCATCTCAGGTAATTTTTTTTAACTATAGTTGTGTTTACTGTTAAGTTATTAATTAGGATTTTTACTACAAACTTTTAAGTTAGATTATAATTAGTTTAAGATATAAATTATAAAGTTAATTTTAATCGGTTTAAAACTTTAAAATTTAATTTAAACTTTTAAGTTAATTTGATTAAGTTAGTTTGAAATTTAGTGAGTTATGTTATAATTTATAAATATGATTTAAATTTTAAGTTCAATTATGTTTTAATATAAAATTTAGTTATGTTTTAAAATTTAATGAGTTATATTTTAAAATTTAATGAGTTATGTTTTAATTTTAGTTATGTTTTAAATTTTAAATTTGGTTATGTTTTAAATTAATTTTAAAATTTAGTTTTGTTTTAAAATTATTGAGTTATATTTTAAAATTTAAAGAGTTATGTTATAATTTAAAATTTTAATTATGTTATGTTTTAAATTTTAATTTTAGTTATGTATTAATTTAAAATTTAGTTATGTTTTTAAAATTAATGAGTTATGTTTTAAAATTTAAAGAGTTACGTTTTAAATTTCATATTTAGTTATATTTTAATTTAAAATTTAGTTTATCATTTCTAGCCTTTTGTTATTGTTGTTTGTTGTGACTTATAAGTTCTATGTTTTTTGTGTTGCTTGAGAGTTGAAACTTGAATTTGTGATCGTTTAAGTTTTGAATTACCATTTGTGACTTCATACCTATTAATCTATGTTTTTCTTATTTGCACAAAATAGTTATTAATACCAAATTTATCATTTTAGTAGTATTTTATACTGTAATTTTTTTCCACCAAAAAAGCCCACACTTATATAAAAGTCGCGCAAAAGAGCCCAAGGCTCAAGCCTTGTGCCTTTTTGCGCCTTAGCGCCTTAACTAGTATGTTATAGTTGTCAAAGTTAAGCGTATCGTATATAAATAAATATACATTGGTTATTTATTAAACCTGAGAACTAGTATTACTAGGAAATTATCAACACTAATATGCAAATAATATTGGATGAAGTTACACCTATATTATAATACTGACAAGAGTAACCTCTTTACATATATATACATATACACACTCACCGCATAATACAGTACAATACTACATGCATACATACATTTTGTTTTTTTAGGACTAGCATAAATCAAAATTTTGCCTATAAACTCACACAGTCATTCATGCATGTACATTGCGTATGCAAAAGAACAGCTACTACAAGTGAGGTACCTTTTAAGTATAAAGAAAATGAATTGATCTGAAAGGTAATTTAGGTAAATAATACCTGGTCAAAACAATAACTTAATTTCATGTGGTAGATATGCAGATTGTATTAAACAAATGAAAATGAAACCCATCAATAAATTTATAGTTATTTTAGCAACCTCAAAACAAGATGTTAAAAAAATTAAATTCTAAAGGCATATCAACATTTGAGGTTCCTTTGAACTATTTTGTTTGAACTGGAGTATTCTTTTAATTTTTAATAACACTCGGAAAACTTAAAAAGATTTTCATAAATGAATAATAAACATGATGAGTTTATACATAACAAAATATAATTAACAATTTTAATAAATTAAATTAGAAATTAAAAGACCATCAAAGTTGGCAAATTTGCTAAGAAGGAAAATACAAGATTTTATTTTTCTCCTTCTAAAAACGACAAATGATTTTATTAAATCAACACCCTATAGTCCTATGTATCTATGCTCTGGTTGATTTTATTAAAAGTGATATGAGAACTAAAGACAGATTCAAATTGATGCGGTCACTTTTGACTATACTCCTATGTAACATATTTACAAAAAGTAAGTGGGTCATGAGATGATTAAAGTTAGCCTACCAAAATACTACCTTAAGTATTGGAAAAAGGAAGATCAAGTCAACTTTTACATTTATTACATATGTAATATACATATATAAACTTTTATTAGATATGCTTGTGTGAAAACTTCAGCTGAAAGAAATTCATAACTGGTTGATGATACTACAAACAATTAACTAAAATTTATTTCTACTTTGCTATTGTGTTTTACTAAGTACAACAATTGAATTCTAAGACAAAAAAAGGGATAATAATTCTGGAAACATATGTACATGAATTAGAAGACAAATGCATGTTTGTACTATTAAAAAAGAATGTGTATATGTAGGTGATATAACATGCGATTGACATATAAATTAAAACAACTAAAAAATCAATGAGAGCTAAGCAAAATGATTCCTAGAGTGCAACAAGTATATAAATAGTTTACGTCACCTTAGTAATTTATTATATAATATCACACCCTTGTAACAGTACATATTTTATTGGATTATCCAGATGGAACCATTAATGCCTTGAAGCCATTCCGTAGCACACTAGAAGATGACCTGATATGCACAAGCTCTAAATTTTACCAAATAACGTATAATAAAAAAATTTAAGGAAGAAAATATACAACTCAAAGAAGGGAAAATAAAATCCCCTGTACCTTCATTATTCCTTGGAGACAACCATCTTGTAATAGCTAATAAACTTTACAGCAAATTCTGTGTGAACGTTGTTTCATCAGATAAATAACACTTGAATTACATAATTATGTGTTTATGTGTATAACTGCAACGTGCTATCACCCTGATACATTTTAATTATGAACTGAAAGTTAAATTCTATATTGACTATGAAATCTTACTGCCTCTTCCATGCTATACAAGCAGCTATGTTTCTACTTCTCTGCTTTGGTAAGTTGGCTCTACAATGTGCATACTAAATAAACACCTTAAATTTGTTATTTTAAACTATATGATTTCACCGTCAGTTTCCATTGTATCCCTTAGCTTGAACAAGTGAACAATTTTTTATTTTATTTTTCATCATATAATAGTGGAAAATGGAAGTACTCTAAGTTTCTCTACCTCTATGTGTGTGTGTGTGTCTTTGTTTGTGCACACGAGCGTGTGTACAAATACGTATACATGTAAACATACACACATACATATGTGTACATCTACATATGTATGTATATGTATGTCAAGGACCACTAGCATGGTGGTAAGACCTCATGATTGTATACCAAGAGGTCTTGGTTTGAATCACCAGCTTTCCAGTTTTCACAGAAAAAAATATGTATGACTTAAATTTAGGTTTAATATAATTCCATTTTCACCTCAGTTTATACCCAAGATTCACTTAAAAAATGCCTATTTTTATTTGTGTCAAGATAATACTGATTAATGAACAACTAAAATCATAAATAGTCATGACATCATCTCGCAAATTAAATGAATTAGATTGAGATGCTAATTTTAAGGTGCCATGGAACATAGCATACGTATACATACATCTTTAAGACTAGGACTACAAATTAGAGAAAGAATGGGTTTGAGTTGTACATCAAATTATATCAAAATCATGGATAAAAGTATATATCATTACACTTACAATGTTATATTAACTATACAGAGCATCAATCTTTCCATGACACTGTTCAGGTACAAGCTTCTTGAGTTCTACGATCAGGTTCTGTTAAAGCTAACACAATGAGTAGGTTGAGACATAATAATAGGAATAAATTTAAAATATATGGAGAGAGGTGCCTACATTGAAAATGAACTATGGTGACACACAATGCTCAATCAAAATTTTAAGCTTCACATGGATTATATATAACTTTAAGCACTGCAATTTCAAAATTCTAGCATATAAATGTGACCAATAAAAGCTATGATGGTGATAATCTTAACATTTATGTTTCTTGATGATGTCTAAAACTGCAAATTTTACACCTTAAAATTATCTTTTAACAAATAACTATATCTTTTGCACCATCTCTTATATGCTTTATACTTGATATACATGCGTACAAGATATAACTGAGTAGTTAAGTGGATGCATAAGAATAAATCCATTGACTTCTTTCACAACTGAGTTTGTGAATGAATCAACTCAGTTAAGTGGATGCAGAAGAATAAATCCGCATATACTTGATTACAAAAACTTCAAATATATCAATTCATCCAAATATCACTTACATATCCGATCAATAATTGGTTGGCATTTCAACAGCATGAAGGAGGAGATCTTCGTCATTTACAGCAGTTCAAGCATTTCAATTAAGAAATAATCCAACAAATCCTACTCTTGCTAAACCCAACATCTCATTCTAGTCCATCCACCATTTCTAGTACACATTTTGACCTCGCTGATTATTAGACACAAATCTGATCATATTAAACCAAAGCAAAAGTAATATCACTACTCCATCAGAATCAAGTTGGACTCCAGCCAGTGATTTTGCATTGACATTGAACACATATTCAGAAGCTACGTCTCTAGTTTCTTGACATCAATAGCAGATCCAAGTTCATCCATTATCTAGGCATAGTTGCCTGTAGATCTCACAACATATAATTCAACATCAAAATGGCGACTCCAGTGTGGTTTCAAGCTAAGAAAACACTTATTCGGGCATGAGCACCATCAGATATTAAGGTTGGGACTAATACGTATTCAGATCTGATGATCTCTAATAAAAACCATGATAATCCAGATCGTAAAGGAAGGAAAACTTCAGATCGACCGTGGACCTAGTACGGAAATTACCTCAGCCAAATTAAGGTTTTTGCTATTACCTCGATTTGTTGATTTAGGGCTTATAAACGAATCTCAAGGAAGTAAACAAGAGCAGATTGAATGAAGAGTGGATTGATGAAGTGGAGGGGAGCAGACTGATGAAGAGAAGTACGCGAGATGAAGGAAACGTGCAAGAGGAATTGTTTGAATGAGGGCAAAAACGTAATAATGAATTATGTGGGGAAGGAGGGAAGGCGCGAGATGGAAAAAAACATCGGCGGCAAAATTTGGCATTTAGGAATAAAACAAAAACATCTAAGGAAATTGTAAAAATAATATTAGTTGCATTTACACTACAAACACTGCTAATGAGTGCAACTAAATGAATGTTTTCTCATAGTGGGAGATGAAGTACCTTAGGGCGGCAACCTTCTCATTTTAGCTCTGTAACTGCTTAATCGTCTTTGGTACTTAGATGTTTCGAATTGCTTGAATCTTCTTAGGACCGGCTTCGATTCCGTGAAAGTTGACGATGAAACCTCGAAATTTCCCTAACGTAACGCTGAAAGAGCATTTCAAGGGATTTAGTTTTATTTCATATTTTCGTAGAATACTGAACATCTCCGCTAAGTCATCTATGTGGTCGTTTGATCGTCGTGACTTCACGAGCATATCATCCACATATACTTTCGTCGATCCCCTGATCCGGTCTTTGAACATCCTGTTGACCAGTCTCTGGTAAGTAGCTTCAACATTATTTAGTTCAAACATCATCACAACATAATGATATAGCCCTAGATCAGCAATGAAGTTGGTGTGCCCCTAGTTGAGGACGTGCTCAGGATCTGGTTGTATCCGGCGTACATATCCATAAATGAAAGCAGTTCATATCTAGCGGTTGAGTCTACCTGGTGGTCGATCCTAGAAAGTGGAAAGATGTCTTTCAGGAATGCCTTGTCCAGGTTTGAGTAGTCGACGCATGACCGCTACTTTCTATTATCTTTTCTCACAATAACTAGATTGGATACCCATTTCGGGTAGAAGATGTCACGGATAAACCTATTGTTTTTTAGTTTATCCACCTCCTCTTTAAGTGCAGCAAATCCCTCTAGATCCATGTCGCTTTGCTTTTTTTCAATGGGACATACCTCGGGTCGATATTCAATGCATGGCTCGCGATAGTCGGTGAGATTGCATGCATGTCAGAATGGGTCCAAGTGAACACATCAAGATCCATTCGGAGAAAGCCAACTAATTCCTTCATCATCATTGCACTGAGCTGTGATCCGATCTTCGGTATTCATGATGGGTCGCCATGGTTGACTGTAATGTCGATTGTCAGCTTAGTAGGTACAGCCTTGGATTCCTTTAGTTCAAATGTAATTATTTCACATAATAATCAACGTGAAATCTAGTTGGGACTTTCAATGATTACGGTTAATCCAGTCGAATCCCAGAGTCTTGTCATGAGTTATTAAGTCTGATAGTGAAGGGCTTTAAGTGCTTTGAGCAATTATCTGCAAATGGCCAAAATTCAGGCTAAGGAGCACGTTGAATCAAATTTCGAGTAGGGTTCAGCCTCATGTTGCGCGCAACTGCATAGTCGGATCTTGCTTTAAGTTTGAATCTGCTTGTATATTTGAGTAACGAGCTTTCCATTCAACGTACTCATGGTCCGTTACTCGTTGTTCAGGTTGGAGTGATGATCAATTTCCCATGAACTTAGGCATTAATTCGATGATTCTGTCCCTAGGCATCCTTTTAGTCGTAGCCTCGAGTCGTTGTAAACACTAGGTATGAATCGCGGTATTGAGCTATCGCAGTCAATTTTTGGATGATCACACTTCCACTACCGGTCTCAAGTTTATAAATGTACTGCATGGATGGTCAAGTCTCATCCTAGTCATGTTTATACTCCCACTAAGCTCAAAAGACTTAGAGTTGATTGATGAATTGTCGGTTCACATTAATTGTGTTTCTTGCTCGTGCCCCCAAGTCTGGGGCATACGTCGATAAGTAGGAAGGTAAGTCATGTCCAACCAATGATTGATGCTCTCCCTGCCGGAACAAGGGCAAGGATCGGTGTGTAGATGGTCGACCCACGTCTATTTCATATTGCACTTCTAGTCAGACTATGGTAAGAGTCAACGAATGAATAGTCACATCACGTTCATTTGGAGCTGAACGGTCAATCGCGTCCATTTTGACTCATATTCTCCTGCCATATCTAGGGATAGAGTTGGCTCAAGTGCAGTCGGGTCATGCTCATCTGGTTTCATACTCCTCCTAACGGATCGAAGGAGGGTGCTAGAGAATTAATGATGAAGTCGCACTCATTCATGGTTTATTCTCTTATCCATGCTCTAGTGACTGGAGCTATTCGATGGACGTTCGGGTCACATCCATTTGTGTTTGGTGCAGATCGATATTGACCCTCGATCTGATGATATGATATAGTCGACCACCCGTAACTTCGGATGTCGTTCTGATTGGTTTTGTATTAAGGCCTCCTTGCAGTCGTTGCCTTAAGTTGTAAAGATCACCCAACCGAAGCTATAGTAAGATCTCGTACTCAGCTTGTAGTAGTTTGTATTCTCATTCCCATTCTTGGGTTAGAAGAATTAGTTCGTGGATGGTCGAATTCCATCCGTATTGAGTTTATACTCCTTCTGTCGAGTTTAGGTCGGAATTTATGGAATATTGAGTGTTTAAACCGCACTCATCTATTTGTTTATACTCATATCCGCACTTTGAGGATAAGAGTTTGTTAGTGAGTGGCCGAACCGCACTCAATTTGTGTTTATACTCCAACCGCACAGGAGGACCAGGGTTACTTGCTGGATGGTCGAACCGCGTTCATGTCTTAGTTTGGATTTTAGGCTTGCTGATGTCCGGGCAAGGCTTGGATAGTTCACCGTACCTCAGGTGCAAACAAGGTTGTGGATGGACGTATCACATCCTCTTTGGATTGGAATGGCGAACCACGTCCAATTTAGGCTTGGGCTCTCAAACTGCCCCTGCATTTAGGGCAAAAGTTGATGCATGGACTGTCGTACCACGTCCACTTCCATTTGGATCCTATTTCTACCGAGCCTTGGGAGAAAGATGAGTGTTTTGAAGTTCTTCGAACTCAAGCAAGGGAGGAGATAGTCAGATCACATCCACTTTGAGTCGTGTGTTTGCCCCCAAGTTAAGGGATAGAGTTGAGGTGGGGACGATCGAACCACATCCACTTTTTTGTGTTTACACTCCAATCCACGCTTTGGGGACCAAAGTTTTATGATGGGTGGTCAGTCACACCCGTTTGATGTTTATACTCCGGTCCGGGATCTGGGAACCAGAGTTGATTAATGGACGGTCGAACCTCGTCCATCTTTTTGTGTTTATACTCCGATCCACACTCTGGGGAGTAGAGTTTTATGATGGGTGGTCAGTCACACCCGTTTGATGTTTATACTCTGGTCCGCACTCTGGGAACAAGAGCTGATTGATGGACGGTCAAACCGCGTCCATCTTTTTGTGTTTATACTTCGATCCACACTACGGGGACCAAAGTTTTATGATGGGTGGTCAGTCACACCCGTTTGATGTTTATACTCTGGTTCATGCTCTAGGAACTAGAGTTGATCGATGGACAGTCAAACCGCATCCATCGTTTTTCTTTGTACTCCTCCCTATAAGTCGAGAGAGAGTTTTCGGGTGGACGAACAAGTCACATCCACCTCAAGTTGCAGTCGTGTCCACGTGTTGAAGGTGGTGGTTGATGAGTAAGCAGTCAGTCATGCGTACTTTAAGTCGATCTTTTGAACTACCTCCTGTGTTTAGGGTAGGAGTTAATTTGTGGACGATCAAATCTCATTCACTTTAGTTGGACCTCGGTCGTGCTGAGCTTCGGGAGAGGCATAAGTATTTTGGCGAACTTCAAGTTTGAGCTGGGGAGTGGATGATTGAGTTGCATCCACTCTAAGTCTTTCTTTGATTTGCAAGTCAAGTGTGGGGTTGATGAGTGGACGGTTAGTTGTGTCCACTTTGTATTATATGCTGACCTTGTCGGGCTCTAAGTAAGGCATAGATGTTCTATCAAAATTAAAGCACGGAGTAGAAAGTGGATGGTCGGGTCACACACACTTTCCATTTCGGGTCCTTGCCCCAAGTTAAGTGCATCTGGTAGCTGATGAGCGGCTGAATCATACTCATCTTGTGATGCTTCGATGGTCCGATCATGGTCCAAGGAGGTTGGTTGGCACCCAAATCTAATTACTTGGTCACCTGCATCGTTTGGAAGTAGTTTAGTTCAAGTTAGTCATAGTTTGCAACATATATGAAAATGAAATAAATCTTATTGATAAGTGAAGCAGAGTCGAATGCTCACTATTCCACTTTGCCCCAGCCCTCCTCGGTTGAAAGTTGACCGTAGGTCGTCAAAATGATAATAAAAGGTCATTATTGGTAAGTGTCAGATGTTCCTTGCCCGCCATTCTGGGAGGCTTGAACATATTGTTGAAGCTTTCCTTTCCGGATCTACTTTTCGATCACATCTTGGAGGTGTCTGCAATTGCTGGTGTTATGACCGTGTGTATCTTGAAATATACAACATTTCTCGGATTTCTTCATGGTTTCGATGGACTCTCTCGAGGCTGGTTTCAAGTACTGCTTCGAGTCATGAGTCTCCAAGTAGATGTTTTTGATTGAATCATTCAAAGGGGTATATGAGTCAGATTTTGGGATTCTTGCTCGTCTCCTAGAATCGGAGTCCTCATCTAAGGCCTCAATGTTGCCCTTGCATTAAATTTCTTTAGCCAAAGTGCATGCATCGTACTTTCTTCTAGTATGCTCTACCTCCTCCTTGCTTAGGTTCTGGTTCACTTTATAACAGAAACGATCCAAGGTCGACGGTGGCTCTCTAGCTTACCAGTCGCCAAAGTCTGTCTTGGGATCGATTCCCCTTATCAACACCACCAGTGTGATATTCTCACTTGGATTGCTCACTTTAGTGATGATAACGTTGAATCTCTGCAAAAAGTATTTGAGCTGCTCGCCTGACGCTTGGGATAAGTTGGATAACGACATCGCATCCATGGGGAGAGTCACATGCATTCTGAATCGCTTGGTGAACTCCTTAGCCAGTTGACTAAACGAGGAGATGGACCTGGGCGGTAATAGCATAAATCACATGATCGATCGCTACTTCCTCGAGGAATAAGGAAAGAATTAGCATTTAATTGCGCTCGTCGCTTTGGGGAAATTCATGTGCCCTTCATATTTCATGAGATGCTCTTGTGGATCTGTGTTTCCAAAATACGTCGGCATAGTTGGCGTATTGAATCTTTTGGGATATTTTGCATATTGAATGGCTTCAGCGAATGGAATTCGAGTGGGGAAAATGCTCCAGTCGTCATTAGTTCGGTCCGTTTTCAAGTTATGGTTGTTTGTAATACTTGTGAATGTTGCATGCATGATTGTCCAACATGTGACGGATTTGTGATTATTCTGTAACGACACTGAATTTCTATCATTTGAAATTCGTATATTTAATTGATTTTAAATATTCAAAAGTAAATTTTATAAGTTGAATAATTTATATTTCATATATAAGGATTTAATTGGATAATTAAATTGTTAATTTAATATTTGAAATTGCAGAAATAATTGGAACTTGAATTTAATGTAAATAAAAATGATTTATAAAGTTGAATTAAATTCTATTTAAATTAGAATGATGTTAGTAAACTTTTAAAATTGAATTAAAAGTTAATTTGTAGAAATTGAATATTTTAACATTTAATTAACATGTAAAATAGTCATTTTTCACACAGTCTCGGATTTCGACGAAACCAGTTTCATTGGATCCGTAATGTTATATTATTGTAGTATTTCAAATTTCGTGTCGATCAGACTTACGGTTTAGTCGTGGGAAGCTGATACATGTAGAAATTTATTTTAAGTAAATTATTAATTTAAATAAGTCGATTTGAAAACCTATCTTCCAAATACGATGGAATTGGCTCTCGATATATATTCCATTGTGTTCGAAAAAGGGATAAAACATCATAAACGCTAGGCGGCACGCTTCGATAGGAGTTCGAAAAATTTGGCGATGAATAGTGTCAAGAAATTTTCTATAAAAGGACTTCATAATTTCATTTTTCACAAAACCCTAACCCTAATTGGAGCCGCCACCACTTTCAGTTTCGATGGCTAGAAATCCATCTCTTTCTCTCCTCGATCTCTTCCAATCCGCGCATTATTTCCAAAAATTATCAACTACAACTTTGTAGAGCACGATGAGATCTTCAACTTTAACGGTTATAATAGAATTTAAGGCAATGGATCGACGTGAATTTAGCTATGAACATGCACGTTCATTCACGTTTTTCTAAGGCTTGGAATGACTGAGCTCGATGATGCTCACGGCGGTGGTGCACGAGGATGTGGGCTTCGTAATGGCGTTGCTCGATCGACGTATGGATGATCGTAGGTGGCGTGAAAATTCAATGATTAGGGGCGGCTATATGGGTTTGTTCGACAAGATAACCTGGAGGGGAAGAAGAAGCAAAGCATCGGCCCTGATTTCATGAAGCAAATCGAACGGCCACAATGCAATCTAGGTTAAAAATAAAAATAGAAATTGAAATTAATTTATATTAATTCGTGTGATGTTTAAAATGTCATAACTTCTTCATACGAGGTCCATTTTTGACGAAACAAGTTGCGTTGGGTCCGTATTGACGAGCACTACACGATGGAGCTAGTTTGGAGTTGATTGGAGCTAGTGAAAATTTTGGGTAAAATTAAACGCCTGTTTAATTTTATTCGGAATAAAACACTACAACTACTATTGGAACCAAAGTGAGTACAACTCGCTCTTTCTGACTCACTGATATTTTTATTTAAGTGAGAATAAATTTATTTTATGCTAATTGATGATTGTTTGGATGATATATGATATATTATATATATATATATATTGATTGATTTGAATATATTTCCTGCCTATTGGAGAAGATGAGACCCTATACGTTCCCGTGTATGAGCGGATGACCTTTTGTATGCGCGTCTGCCTCGAAGCAGACATTGTACATATTTTCTAATATGTATATTTGTTATAGGTGACTGGTTGGAGGGATTCAACTGGATTCCTCACCAGTGTTAATTTTTATTTACAGAATTTGATGTATATGTTGTTATCATGTGATATATGATGTTTTGGATGCCAGGATTGATTTGATTGATGTGATCACCTTATTTAGTGCTATTGCAGCATTAGGCCTATTTTTGGAAATTTAAAATTATTAAAGTGATGATTTCAAATTAAAAAGGATTTTCAAGTGATTTTGAAAATAGATGTTCTATTAAATTTTGAATTGTTAAGGAATGGATTTATTTTAAATAAATAAATGTTATAATTTTTATGTTATAAAAATTATGATTTTTGTGAAATGGAATCAAAATGTGATTTTTTTTGAAATATGGAGATAATTATTTTGTAAAATAAGTTAAAAGTGAGATTTTGAATTATTATAAACAGTTTATATGTATAGATTTATAAAATTGATATTTTATAAATAAAAGTAATGGGATTATAAAGGAGTTTTTATAAGTGTTAAAATAGAGTTATAAATGGATCTCATAAGTGAATCAGATTTATGAATTGATGATGTTATAAAAAGAACAAATTTTGTAAATAAGAGATTTATAAGTAAATTAACTTATAATTTAGATTTTGGCATAGAAACGAGATAAATGAGTTTGGTTGATAAAGGAATGTTATAAATGAAAGTTTATAAAATATATGGAATTTATAAACATTATTTTATAAATCCAAAATCAATTGAAATTGATAAGTTAAACATGGAAGTTTATTAAAGGAATATATTCACGATTTTGGACAGCGGATAATCCTTTAATAAATTTGTAGATGTAATGAATTTGGTTAGGAATTATATTCATGATTTTGGACAGTGAAGAATCTTTTAAATTAAATGAATGTTTTGAGAAGTGATCTTTTAAATGGAGTTAAATGGTTTAAAGATGTTTTAAAATGTTTTAAGTATCGAATACATAGATTTCAACATTCATTGTTGAAATAGAAGTTTTCGAGAAGCAAGGAAATGATGGACTATAACACTGTTGTTATAGTAAATGATTTTTGGAAGAAGATGTTTTGTATAGTATATGGGATTTATATGTCTATCTAATTACCGAATCACTATACTGATGTTTTGGGTTGTCGTAACGATGTTGTTGGGCGTGTTCTCACCCAGAAGAGCTCAACAGCAAGAAGCTGATTCATTCACGCTCGCCTAAGTTCCATCCGGTATTCGAGACAGCCGAACCAACCCTATTCAAGACTGCCGAACCAGCCCTATTCAAGACTGCCGAACCAGCCCTATTCAAGACTGCCGGACCAGCCCTATTCAAGACTGCCGAACCAGCCCTATTCAAGACTGCCGAACCAGCCCTATTCAAGACTGCCGGACCAGCCCTATTCAAGACTGCCGAACCAGCCCTATTCAAGACTGCCGAACCAACCCTCTTTCGAGACTGCCGAACCAACCTCCCTCAAACAACGCCGAACCAACCTCCCTCAGACAACGCCGAACCAACCCTCTTCAAGGCTGCCGAACCAACCCCCTTCAGACAATGCCGAACCAACATCCTACCACCGGACCAAATGCTACCGGACCAAGACGTGCCAGGCCAGATCACGTCAGCCCAGGCCCACCAGCAGCTATATACATCCAAGACCCCTGCTCCCAACCTCACTCTATAAATAGAGGGGCAGGGGTACAACAATGAGGACAAGTTTGAGAGCTCAAGCACGGAAGGAACTCTTCAAACAACTTTCTTTTACTTGTACCAAAGCTTTGTACTTGTAATCATAACAAAAGAAGAGAAATAACATATAAAGTGGACGTAGGCACATTCTGGCTGAACCACTTTAAATCTGCGTGTCTTTTTACAGTTTAGCCCCTGTTTTTTTACGTATTTGCATAAATCACTCAAATTACTAAGAATAACATAAGATCTACTAAATCATACAACTTTGAGGTGTTTGTCCATTTTTTGTGCAAACATTTTTGGTGCTTTCACTGAGAACTAGAAGCTCGAAGCTTCAGCTTCATCCACTTAATAGTTTTCCTAACAGCATCGTTCGCCACTTGGAAAACATGCCTCCCAAACAGAGAAAAGATGTTAACAAAGGAAAAAACATCGCATCCAGCAGTCACCCAGATCCAGCTGTCACGAATCAAGCAAATCGCCCTCCTCCAGCAACAGTAACGAATGAAGAACAGGCTAACCCAACTACTCCCGCCATAGAACAGCCTGCAGCAATTACTAGAGCAGATCTGGACAGAGTTGTGGTTGAAGTAACTAACCGCTTCACGTCCCAGCAGGAAGCCTTGGTGGACCATCTCATGTCACGCTTGAGGGACGCTGAAGAATCCAACCGCAACACTGAATCATGGGGCGAGTCCCAGTCTGGAGGATCTCAGAGACAGCAAAGATCTTCCTTCTTCGAAGGAGCTAACGGCAGAAGTAGCCGTGGTAGGAGCCGAGACCGAGCACAGCCCGAAGTTAGGCCTGAGGAAACGTTTGGTACCGAACCCAACGGGGAAGGTACCGGGCGAAGGTCAACTGTAGCTGAGCCTGTCATGCTGCCTAACCACAGAAACACCAGTGAACGGGGCCGAGCTAGAGTTCAGCCCGAAGTTGGACCCGAGGAAGTGCTTAGATCAGAACCCAACAGGGGGAGATCAAGGCAAGGGCCAACTGTAGCTGACCCAAGCGTGCTCCCAGAAGATCAAAGGCAGCCACTGGAAAATATGAGGAATAATAGACGATACCATCCCTACAGGTCGTCTGGACGGAATCAATCCCATAGAACAGAACCAAACTCATTTCTATCTGCTCCAAGTTCTGATGAAAGGATGGCACGCTTATTCAGAGAGTGTGTCCAACGGGAGCAAAGAGATCGAGGGATAGGCGCTAGGGTAACCAGCCCTTTCGCCCGCAATATCGAAATTGCTATCACACCCCGAGAATGGAAGATGCCAACAATGGAACCCTACAAAGGAACCCCCGATCCCGTTGTACACTTACAGAGGTACACGCAGCATATGCTCATGAGCGGAGCAACAGAGGGAGTACTGTGCAAATGCTTTCCGCTCTTCTTAGCAGATCTTGCTACCTCCTGGTTCTGTCATCTACCCCAAGGATCATCAGCTCATGGGAAATGTTGAAAGAAAAATTTATCAGTCAGTTCCGCATTCATGTGGAGCAACCTAAGGACGCTTATTCCTTATCCAGCGTCAAATAGAAACCTGGAGAAAAGCTGCAGCACTACCTAACCAGATTCAACGCCGCAGCAGCCGCAGTTCAAGATGCCGATGAGAAGCTTATCCTAATGGCCCTCCGCAGTGGAGTGCATCCGGACACTAAATTTGCTAGAAGATTGACAAAAGAAAAACCAGCTACTTTACCCGATTTCTTCCATGAAGCCGGGAAATACATGAGGCTTGAGGATGCTGCCATTGAGGGGCAGTCAGGACAGCAAAATAAGACGACCCATGGCAACGCCCCTGCTGTGGCGAGGGACGTTCGAAGAAATGATTCCAGAGACAATGCTGGGGGCAAGAAGGTAGAAAAGCGCCTATATCGGCCAGGACCAAGATTCGACACTTACACCCCTTTGAACGAGACCGTCGAAAATATCTTCCTTGCCACCCAGGGCGAAGTTAGATACAAACGCCCACCATACAAGAAAGAATCAGATAACGCATAGAAGTCTGGAAAATTCTGCCGTTTCCACGAATCTCACGGACATGATACCAACGAATGCCATCATCTCCGAGATCTGATTGAGGAACACATCAGAAGGAAGAAACTGGAACGTTATGTAAAAAGTCAAGACAGGACTCCAGCTCTTGCCAATGAAAACCCAAGGCTACCCTCACCAGGGACCGACAGAGGAAACCGCAACGCTAGCAGCTCTAGTCAAGAGAAGATAGTGGTCCATACCGTCTCAGGAGGTCCGCACATCGCAGACAGAAGTTGGAGAGAGATGGAAAGATATGGGAAGTCGCTTAGAGACAATAAAGACTGTGTCAATACGGTTATAGAAGAGCGCCACCCAAAGCGGAAAGAAAGTGATGACATCACATTCAGTAAACGTGACCTAGAAGGAAGACAGTACCCTCACATGGATCCCATGGTTATCTCTGCCCGACTCGGTCCCGCCGAAGTTTACCGAATCCTGATAGATACTGGAAGCTCTGTAAATATCCTGTTCAAACACGCATTCGACAAAATGAAGCTATCAATGAAGGATGTATCTCCCTGTGATAAACCACTACACGGTTTCACTGGAGATGCGAAGATGCCCCTCGGGCAGCTGGACCTCTTTGTTGAGATTGGAAGCCATCCCCGCTCCGTTGTAAGGAAACAGACGTTTGTGCTGATAGAAAACCATTCGGCCTACAACGCCTTCTTAGGAAGACCAGCCTTGTCTGACTTCCAGATTGTCCTAGCCCCATGGTGCCTGAAAATGAAATTTCCAACAGACAATGGGGTAGGGGAAGTGGAAGGAGACCAGGATATTGCACGAGACTGCTATGTAACCGAACTTCGTAACAACCACAGGAAAGATAAAGGGAAAGGTGTAGAGATTGCCCTCTGCACAAAAAGCCTTAAAGCGTAGCAACTAAAGAAAGCCCCTCCTCTTCGATACACCAGCGACCCTTTCAATGAATTAGACCCTAGGGACAAAGAGGAGGAGGCCACCGCCGAGCCTGCAGAGGCTATGGAGTTTATATCTGTAGACAAGCACGACTCAAGTAGGCTACTGAAAATTGGGTCCCAGCTGAAAGCTGAATTGAAGGAACAACTCATTGATTTTCTCCGCCACAACTTGGATGTATTCGCTTGGTCACACGCTGACATGACCGGAATCTCCCCCGACATAGCATGCCACGTATTAAACATTGATCCTACCAAGGCGCCTGTAAAACAAAAAAAGAGAAGTATGGGGGCAGAGCGATCAGCAGCCCTCGATGAAGAAGTAAAGAATCTACTCGCCAATGACTTCATACGAGAAGCTATTTACCCAGAATGGATCGCCAACCCGGTACTAGTAAAGAAGGCTAATGGGAAGTGGCGGACCTGCATTGATTTCTCCAACCTAAACGACGCCTGCCCAAAGGATTGCTTCCCGCTTCCCAGAATCGACCAACTTGTAGACAGCACAGCCGGGCACGAACTCCTATCTTTTATGGATGCATACTCAGGATATAACCAAATTCCTATGCATGCTCCCGACCAAGACCACACTAGTTTCATCACCGACCGGGGTTTATACTGCTACAAAGTAATGCCTTTCGGACTTAAAAATGCAGGAGCCACCTACCAGCGCCTCGTCAACAAGATGTTTGCAGGGCTAATAGGACAAACAATGGAAGTATATGTGGACGACATGCTGGTGAAATCACGGAAAGCCAAAGATCACGTAAGCCACCTAGGCGAAATGTTCCAAGTACTTCGACAGTATGGAATGAAGTTGAATCCACTAAAGTGCTCCTTCGGAGTATCATCAGGAAAATTCTTAGGGTTCATCGTCCATGCCCGAGGGATTGAAGCAAACCCTGAACAAGTCCGAGCATTAAGGGACATCAAGATACCTTCCACCCGAAAGGAAATGCAAAGCCTAAATGGAAAAGTGGCCGCCCTAAGCCGATTCATCTCCAAGGCAACGGACAAGTGCGTCCCCTTTTTCGAAGCTCTAAAGAAAGATAAAGGAAAGTTCGAATGGACAGACGAATGCTTAACCGCTTTCCTTAATTTAATCGAACACCTCCAGAAACCACCGGTGCTCTCAACTCCAAGCGAAGGAGAAGAATTATACCTATACCTTGCTGTGTCATCTCACGCTTTAAGCGCTGCCTTGGTAAGAGAAGACAACCGCACGCAACGACCAGTTTACTTCGTCAGTAAAAGGTTTACTGGGGCAGAAGTCAGATATCCTAAACTTGAAAAGTTAGCATACTGTTTACTAATCACTTCACGAAAACTACGTCACTACTTCCAATCCCATTCCATCAAAGTTCTGACCGATCAACCACTGAGGCAGGTACTCCATCGTCCCGACACTTCCGGGCGACTACTTAAATGGTGTATTGAGCTGAGTCAATATGATATCACCTATCACCCTCGCACCGCCATCAAGGGACAAGCCATGGCTGATTTCATTGCAGAGTTCACTACCAACGAGGATAAGGAGCAACTGGAAATAACAGAAGATATCAAGTGGAATCTCTTTGTGGACGGTGCATCTAACGAACAAGGCTCGGGGGCAGGTGTGGTAATAATCACTCCTAGGGGAAATAAACTGCACTATGCTATAAGGTTGGAGTTCGCTGCCACCAACAACGATGCAGAATATGAAGCAGTGATAGCTGGACTAGAAATTGCTATAGAAATCAGAGCCAATTCTTTGTGTCTTCACAGCGATTCTCAACTTATTGTTAATCAAATACTAGGGGAATTCCAAGCTCGAGAAGAACGACTCATAGCATATCTAAAGAAGACCAAGTTACTTCTCAGCCGATTGGACCACTACTTAGTCAAACACATCCCTCGGGAAGAGAACCAAGAGGCCGACGAATTGGCAAAGCAAGCAAGTATGAGAGACATCGCCATCTTCGGGGCAGTAACTGTCTCAAAGCAAACGGTCCCAAGTTTTGAGCAAGTGAATCTGATAGCTGCAACCGAAGAAGCGACTTGGATGACTCCCATCCGAGACTACCTACAAAATGGCACACTACCCGACGGGCGTAACGAAGTCAAGAAAATCTTGAGGAAAGCGTCCCGCTACGCAATACAAGGAGACATCCTCTATCGGCGCGGGTTCTCTAACCCATTGTTAAGGTGTGTCGCCGGAAGGGAAGCCAAGGAAATCTTATCCAACATTCATCAAGGAAGCTGCGGAGATCACACCGGAGGGCAAACGTTAGCAAAAAAGATACTCCGATACGGATATTTCTGGCCCACCTTAAGCAAGGACGCCTTAGATTTCGTCAAGAAGTGTGACAGATGCCAAAAATTTGCTAAGATCCCTCGGCTACCAACAACCGAGATTACTCAGATGACCAGCCCTTGGCCCTTTGCAGTATGGGGAATTGACTTAATCGGTGAACTGCCAATGGGTCGAGGCGGCGCCAAATATGCTATAGTAGCAGTCGACTATTTCACCAAATGGGTACGGAGTCCCACTAAAAATCATATCAGACAATGGACTTCAGTTTGACAGCGAGGAATTCGCCAACTGGTGCCAAGAACACGGAATTCACAAAAGCTTCTCATCCGTAGCATATCCCCAAGCAAACGGACAAGTCGAAGCAGTCAACAAAATTCTGAAAACTCTGATCAAAAAGAAGCTCGAAAAGTCAAAGGGCGCTTGGGTGAATGAACTCCCTACGACACTATGGGCCTACCGCACATCTTTCAGAACATCAACAGGGCACACTCCTTTCTCTTTGGCATACGGATCGGAGGCTATGCTCCCAGTTGAAACCATTGTTCCTTCCCACCGTAGGATCCACTATAACCCAGAAGAGAATGAAGAGCTACTCAACATGTCTTTGGATCTAGTCGAGGAGAGAAGGAATGATGCAGTCCTTAAAACAGCAGCCCACAAGCAAAAGGTGGCAGCACAACACAACTCCAAAGTCAAGCATCGTACCTTACAAGAAGGGGATCTTGTCCTCAAGCGAATCTTCCCTCGCCCCGGAGCACTAGACCCAATCTGGGATGGACCATATGTAATTCATAAAGATCTCCACAACGGAGCCTATATTTTGTCAACAGTGGACGGAGAGGTGTTCCAGAGGGCATGGAACATCCAACACCTCCGTCGATACTTTTCTTAACTTGTATTGCCCATATGAGGTGAATTAACAAAGAGAATCAGTGGACGTAGGCATTTTCGTGCCGAACCACTTTAAAAAACCTTGTCTCTTTTTTAACTTGTTCCTTTGTATCTTGGCTGCTTGTTAACTTTATCCTTTTCTGTTGAACAGAATCCTGAGCATATAGCATTTCTATTCAAAGCACTCCACAATGCAACTTCACGTGGACAAGACCCAACAGGTACTATGCGAATCTATGCCCTCGCCAGTGAGACACTTTTGCTCCAGCATCCCTCTGCTGCGGGTTAACTCATTGCTCGCGACGGCCCTTAAAGCCAACTGTAATGAGCCGATTATAAGCCACCGAGAAGGCCGACTATAGCCGAGGCAACTCATTACGGCGTTAGGCTCGCCGGCAACTGTGAACCGACTATAAGCCCCAACATAAGGTGTGGCCAGCCAGGGGCAGTTCACAGTTGACGATCGGCACCCACGCTAGCCGGCCACAGTAAATCGAATAATACCCACGATTACGGGCCATAATGGCCCGGGTAGTTACTGTGCGCGATCTCGGCTCCGATGTGTCTTAAGTGCGGCTGTGGTAAAAAAGAATTAACTCCCCGCGGAGGCGTAAGATGGGTGACAAATGTCTCCAAGACCCACAGCTAGGGAAAGTGACTACAAAACCCGTTTGCCACGAACTTAAGCACATCGAAGGCCTTCCGTGATTGGAAGTTTTACTATTTCACATATTTCAATTTTACTTAAAAAACTTTCCTCCTATCCTCTATAACAATCCATAAAGTACAGGATACAGGGTAAGAGATACTCGCCAATGGATGTAGAGGTTCACAATCGGATGGCAGGGCATTCAACTGCTTTCCATGCTTGGTCATACAAGATATTCGAAACTGTCATTTACAAACAGAACATGAAAGGCGGTGTTTTCTTCCTTTATGTGCGGATGCTTGACTATAATTTAATTTTTTCACACCACACGCTAACATTGCAAGTCGTGAAATTATGTCTTAAACCAGAACCCGACATCAAACACAATTTAATTACAAAGAATATACATAGTTACATTTCTCATACGGCATGTCGAAATAGCAACAAACATTCAGGAAACGACAAAATCAGCTAAAGAATTACACGTCGAAATAAGACTATCTATTACAAGTGGCAAAATATTACAACCTAAAGGCTACTTTGCTATTTTACGACTAACATATACAACTTCGTCAGATCCACAAAAAGAGTTTTTCCAGGTACAATCAAGGGGCCGACTGCAGTAGAGTTTTATCCTTGCCCTGTTGACCGCCTGTCCAGTCAAAGAAAGGGTTCATTAGTAATAAGCAACCAAGTTAATCGGGAAGCTAAAAAGGAAAACTTACCAGCATAAGCTTACTGGCCACTCTGGTCGTCATCGTCCACTTGCACCCCTGCCTCCTCAGCAGCGAGCAACCGCATACCCTCCTTCACTGCCACCTTCTCCCCCTTGGCAAACTGGGCAGTGACCGCATCCATGCTGAAGGCCACGCCACCATCTTTATCCGCATCGGCCTTGGCCTCTTCCAAAGCCCGAAGATAGATCTTAGCCATGACCCTGGGATAATCATCCATCCAAGAGAGATTGCCCTGCTTCCAAGTTCGGAAATACATGTCCTGGAGCATGTCGTCCATCATTCCCTCATTCTCCTCAAACTCCCTCATCCGGGCCTCGGAAGCCGACAACCTTTCGACGGCAGCATCTCTCTCCAATCTGTATCTCGAGCAATCAGCCTGAAGGGACCTCCGCATCACCTCCATCTCTTCCCTCAGCTTAACTTGAGCAAGCTCTGCAGCCTCAAGTTTCCCGGACAATTCCTCCACCTGCTCGAGGTCCGCTTTCCGAACCTCGTCCACCGTGGCAATAGCCATGTCAATCCGTTCTTTGCAAGTAGCTTCCATTTTCCGCAATTCGGCCCGACTGGCCTCTTCCATGGTTTTCCTTAGTCGCCCAGTAGCAGCCTCATGTTGAGAAATCTGAATAGCCTGATCCGCCAGCTGTTTGGCCTGATCCGAAACCGCCAATCGAAGTCGGATGTTGGCACTCCCAATCTCCTCTCCAGCCTTAACCAGCCGGGCATGATGCCCCATCAGTTTCTTAGTCTCCTCCGCCACCCGATCAATATTAGCCTTGGCCTCGTCTCCCATGGTAACTATCCGAGTGGTAAGTAGATCAAGATCTAAGGACTTAGCTTCATCAAGCACCCGTACCATGGGATTGCGGGGAAGAAGGTGCTCACCAGTAACCTCATCAAAGATAATGTCGTGGGAACTTGGATCCAGATCAGGATGACCCGCAAATGGATTACGAACCAAGTCAGGACGGTCGATATGAGTAACGGAGGGGTTTCTGGACGGGTGCGGAGAGGGTGCAAACTCGCTACCCTCTTCAGTGATATCATGAAGAGGCTGAGCCGGAAGTTGAGGACCGGGCGAAGGTTCGGATAAAGGATGACTCCTCTTCCTCTGCTGAATACCCTCTTCGATGACCCCAAGAAGAGGACGGTAGCCGACTACATCCTCGGAGCGTTGGGTCGTGGGCTTCGGCTTAGCAGAAGTTTTGGAAAGCTTATATTGCTCAAGCCTGTGTCGAAGGTCTGAGGCTTTGGACATCTTGCCTGCTCCTGATTTAAAGAACAAGTGTCACAAACTTACTTCACTATATGATTCGAGAAACGCGGTAAATTACAAGTTAAAAAAAAGGGGAAAAGAAAACACAGCTGTGGTTGTACAAACCCTGGGGAGGAGTAGGATACTGCAATAAGTCCTGGATTTCATTCCAGGACGGGAGCGGGTCATAAAATATTCCTAAGTCCCTATCACTAATGAAGCATGAAGGAGTCAAGAGTTCACCTTGAGTCGCCGGAGCCACCTTGGCTGGAATAGTCGGAGAAGACTCACTTGCACCGGTCCCGGCCTTGTCCGCCTTCCCGGTTTTCTCTACCAAAGCCGGATCTTCATCCAGCCCCTCGAAAGCCTGGTGGAACGCATCATCCGTCCACTCCTGAATCTCGCCCGCTTGCCCAGGAAGTAGAGCCCCGATGCCATCGCCACTTTTGTCACCATCCCGACCATCTCCACCCTCGCCTCTTTCCTCCTCTATGTCTTCCTCCTCCCGAGTAAGAGGACAATTGCTGGGGGAGGGACCATCCGACTTCTTGAGTTTCTTACCTCCGACAGCTGGAGGTTTTGTGAAAGGTTTCCTCTTGCTGCTCTCCACCGAAACACCTTCTTTGGTCTGAGCAGCCGCCCTCTCCTCCGCCGTCTCCCTCAGCTTAACTACTGACTGCTGCGGGAGGATTAAGTTGTACTCCAGAAGGATCGCATTTCTGATCAGGAAGGCAGATGATCTATATTTCCCAAGAATAGCTTTTATCTCAGCCGCCGTCTGAACCAGGCGGTCAGTCTCCACAATCGCAAAACCACCTGTCGCTAGCAAAAATGAGAGAGTATGAGAAGAAGCACCGCAATCAGAATGGAAATTATAAGTAAAAGCATCAACTTACATCCAGAAGTAAAGCGCTGAATTGAAACGGAGTCATCCCTGACAAAGAACCACTCTTTCTTGAACATGCTGAATTTAGAATACAAATCCAAGACCGGTTTGAAGGTCACGGCTGACTCCAAGCTAATGTATGGGGACCCCTTCTTATAGCCCCTCAGATTATACAAGTACCGGATCTCCCGGTTGGAAGGAGCACGACCATACTTCCTCTGGAAAATAACGAAGAGGCTCACCAGTATAGCATAGGAGTTGGGTTGAAGCTGGAATGGGGCCACCTTGAGATATGTGAGGAAGCTGGTTACCCAAGCGTTAAGAGGCGGAATGGCACCACACATGCAGTGGTATCTGCTGTAAGCAAAGAACCCTTCAGGAGGGTCGTATGGCATAACATCTTTCCCTGGCAACAGCATTCGCGCCCTGTCAATTCCGAAAGAGCGAGAGATGACGTCAAGCTGCTCTTCCTTAAGGGAGCTGGGATAGCAGTCCGGGGGAGAATTCAGGAGCTCCTGCGGACCGTACCCGTCCACTAATGATCTCGGGGTTGGTCTGTGACGTTCTGGATTCGGCTGAGCTGGGGGCACGACAGAGGAACCTCCTTCACCCCCGGATTTCCTTTTGTCTGATCGAGTTTCTGCTTTTCGAGACATCTATCTGCAACATAGGAAAGACAGGTTGTTAGAACAAAGGATATAAACAGGAAAAAATTTTCAAGGTCATTCGGCATTCACATCACTCAAGTTCGTTCGGCATTCACGTGCACAAGGACATTCGGCAATCACATCACTCAAGTTCGTTCGGCATTCACGTGCGCAAGGTCATTCGGCAATCACATCACTCAAGATCGTTCGGCATTCACGTGCGCACGGTCATTCGGCATTCACATCACTCAAGTTCGTTCGGCCTTCATACACGCAAGTTCATTCAGCATTCACTCAAGTTCATTCGGCAAATGGAAGTCGAATACCTGATTCGGCAGTAGGATGAAAACTGATTCGGTTGTCTGAATTTGTCTTGTTCGGTAGAAGATACCAAAACCCCAGGCCCTTATTTATAGGCATGAGTAGACGACCAGACCGGTCGACAAAAAAAAAACAACAAAACAAAACAAAGCACGGCACATGCCGGCATATGCCCCACTTTGGGGGGCAAATGTTGGGCGTGTTCTCACCCAGAAGAGCTCAACAGCAAGAAGCTGATTCATTCACGCTCGCCTAAGTTCCATCCGGTATTCGAGACTGCCGAACCAACCCTATTCAAGACTGCCGAACCAGCCCTATTCAAGACTGCCGAACCAGCCCTATTCAAGACTGCCGGACCAGCCCTATTCAAGACTGCCGAACCAGCCCTATTCAAGACTGCCGAACCAGCCCTATTCAAGACTGCCGAACCAGCCCTATTCAAGACTGCCGAACCAACCCTCTTTCGAGACTGCCGAACCAACCTCCCTCAAACAACGCCGAACCAACCTCCCTCAGACAACGCCGAACCAACCCTCTTCAAGGCTGCCGAACCAACCCCCTTCAGACAATGCCGAACCAACCTCCTACCACCGGACCAAACGCTACCGGACCAAGACGTGCCAGGCCAGATCACGTCAGCCCAGGCCCACCAGCAGCTATATACATCCAAGACCCCTGCTCCCAACCTCACTCTATAAATAGAGGGGCAGGGGTACAACAATGGGGACAAGTTTGAGAGCTCAAGCACGGAAGGAACTCTTCAAACAACTTTCTTTTACTTGTACCAAAGCTTTGTACTTGTAATCATAACAAAAGAAGAGAAATAACATATAAAGTGGACGTAGGCACATTCTGGCTGAACCACTATAAATCTGCGTGTCTTTTTACAGTTTAGCCCCTGTTTTTTTTACGTATTTGCATAAATCGCTCAAATTACTAAGAATAACATAAGATCTACTAAATCATACAACTTTGAGGTGTTTGTCCATTTTTTGTGCAAACAGATGTTTTACGCAACATTCGTTTTTGACCTAAATAAATATGTTTAAGAGAATGTTTGCCTTAAAGAATAGAATATATACTTAATCGTTATTTAAGTATATGTAATATTTTCTAAGTGTTGAAAATAAATTGAATTGTGAATTACTTATTACTAAAATAAGTATATGGAAATGTTTTCCAATATAGAATATTGAAATGGTTTTGGAATTATATCCTTTTTAAAGATAATTTGAAGTGAATATTTGGCAAGTGATTTAATTAATAAAAGAATAATTAAAAGGGCCTAGTGATTGCTTATGGTGCTAGATATTTGTTGTTTTCTTTGATAGTTAAATAACCGACTATCAAATTTGGTCAAATTTTAGTTCCACAACTTGATGTGGGAACTATTTAGTCGTACACTTAGTACGTAGTCATCTATGTAGGCTTGATTATCGTTTGTGTTGAGAATGTTGATTCATGTAGTGCAGAGTATTACTCCAATCTATCGAGCTTCCTTCTTGGCCGAAGGATAGCAAGTTGAAAGTTGGAAACATGATAAGTCTATGGGACTTAGTTTCAGTGTGAGGTTGAGAAATGCTTTTGTGTTACGGGTGCAAAGAGACTGGGATCGGTTTATCCGAAAACCACTTCGAACCAACGTATATGCGTTCGATTGTACAAGATGTGATGATATTGATATTTACGGATTTTCATAGCGAAGGACTGCTTGTTGATCGTTTGGGGTTAAAATCCCAATATACATCCAGTAGAAGTAGTCTATTTGTTATGAAATATCCATTGCAAGGACTTTTCGCTACTAAGCTTAGGGATTTCCCGACCCGATGTGGTAGGAGAGTACCTTCGGTTTGTCCTGTTCCTGGACAACTTGTGATGTTTGTCTGACATTGCATTTCTAAGATTACGTACATTGGTTTTTACAAACGTACATCAGTTGGTGACGGAGAAGGCAACTTCTCTTAGCTTAACACCCTCCTTGAGACATACGAGCTCAAGGGTTGTATTTTTGTGGAAGGCAATTAGTAGTCAACGGAAATGGCCGTGTGACATTCAAAGTGATGTGATATGTGAAAGGTAATCGTTACCTCAGGCCTCATTAACTGAAAATGACCAAAACAGGGTTAGATGCAGTAGGGCTAAGTGGGTCATTCCCAATTCGGATATAATCATCCTCTTCTAGATATACTTCTTCCCGCTATGACGTTCGAGATGTAAATTATTGTGGTTTGTATGATATAAGGGCCCTCGGAAAGGTCGGTAACGACCGGGGGATGGCATATTCGGTACAATCTAGTTATAGAGATAGGCCGGTCTTGTGTTGGTAAAGGAACTTTGTGATGGTTTCTCGGTACATTCCTCTAGAGATGTACTACCAGAAGGTGGTCCCTTCACTTAGTCATTTGTATGGAAATCCAAACTCCACTACGAGTTGCAATTTTGTTTGTATTGGCGTAATGAATAGCCCTGAAATGCTATATGGGTAACCATTTCGGCTATGATTAATATTATTTGTATACTAGATACTAGTATAATATAAGATGATTTGATCTGAAAGGTTTTAGTTATCGTAAGGTAAAAACATGTTCGTGTTTATGTGTGGGCGTGTCTTACGAGATACTTTTGTTTTGAAAAGGAAAAGTTGGTAATTAATAAATTCAGTTGAGTGTGTTTCTCACGCTGGTTTACCAGACTGATCTATGCGTTCGTCCCTTTCAATGCTCGGGTCAGACCGAGTATATTTACAGGTTCAGATTTGATGCTTTTGGATATTCAGCAGGAGAGCTGGAGATCTTTATTTTCGTATACACGTATTAGTTTTGATTATTTGCTTTGCGCTTTGTTGTTTTATATTATCGGCAATTGTAAGGACAAGTTATTATAACTGTCCAGGCTAATGATTTGTGATTGATTGTTGAACTCTGATTGATGCATGCATATACAGTTTCTATTTTGTAAAGATCACTGATATGATATTATATGTTTTCCGCTGCGATGTGAGATTCTGTATTGTTCTGTTTGGTTCTCTCTTCTCTCTTTCTTCTCTTCTCTCTTTCTTCTCTTCTCTTCTTCTCTCTTCTTTTCTTTCTCATGACTTTCCGCCAGTCTGTGCTTTTTGGGTCGGACATGTGTGGTTTATTGTCGATTCAAAGGGTACTGATTTGCGGGTCGTCACAAATTCACTTAGAGTCCGACTAAAGAGAATTTGCTATTTACTTGGAGTTAGCCCCTGGTTCGCTTGGAGTCGCTGAATTTGAAGTGTTAGGTTAGTGACGAATGGTGCTTGGAGTCATACTGGTGTTTTCTTGGAGAAAATCTTGATTTTACTCGAGTTTGACCTTAAGCCAAAACTTCCTAGGTTTGTTTCGAGTCGAATGGGTGACTACTTCAGGTTCGACTTTGATGATGGATAGCTATACTTTGAGATGGCATAATAAGTGGCGTAGGGAGGTCGTCACATAAGCCAACGTATCATAGTTGGGAAGTCAGGCATTTAGAAGCTGGTCTATTGAGAGTAGTCGTAATCTATCCTAGAAGCCTGATCCAGTAACTGATCCCAGTTCGTGTCATATCATCTTGGTTCTCCAGCCTTTGGGTGTATCGTTTGAGTACCAGTTCCTTATTTGCAATTCAGCGGTTGCCACTTGATCCCATATTCCTTGGTCAATCACAAAGATGTAAGGAAAGCAGATAAAATGCACCATCTTTAAGTTGAGTTCCGAATACTAAATGCGGGGGCACTGCGCTATGCATGGATTCGGGTTCGATGGTAGTTGAGTGTGGTGTAAGGATCGGTTGAATAAGGGTTCGGTTCCGGACGAACATGACATAGGGATCGGTAGTGGATAGACCGGTCATATGAAGGGTCGATAGTGGATAGACCGATAAAATGGGGGACGGTAATATGGAGGGATTGGTGGAATAGGGATCGGTATACTTGCAGAGGGATTGGTATATATACTTTATAAAGGGACCGGTATACATACCTTGGAGACAGATATGTATATAGACCTTGGAGAGGGATCAGTATATATACCTTGGAGAGGGATCGGTATATATACTTAGTAGAGGGATCGGTATACATACCTTGGAGAAGGATCGGTATATACACCTTGGAGAGGGATCGGTATATATACCTTGTAGAGGGATCGGTATATATACTAGAGGGATCAGTATACATATATGTTGAAGGGATCCATATAGCTGTTTCAGAGGGATAGATATTGATGCCTTTGGAGGGATCAGTATTGATGCCTTTAGAGGGATCGGTATTGATGTCTTTAGAGGGATTGGTATTGAGCATGTACATGTAAATAGGGGTCAGTAGTAGGTATGGAGGGGTCGGCCATTTTGGCCTTGAGAGAGGGATCGACTATTTTGGCCTTGACTGAGAGATCGTCTATTTTGAGGGATCAGCAATTTTGGCCTTGAGAGAGGGATCAGTCATTTTGGCCTTAACAGAGGGATTAGCTATTTTGACTAACTTAAGTGCAAACTTCAGCATCTGATCCCAAGAACCTGCATACATGAGTGAATTCGATCCCTTTCAAATGGACATGAACACATGAACAACTCCAAACAAGAGCACTAACATAATTAAATCCTCTAAAAACATGGGAAGTAAACTTAGTTCCTCTAACCATGGCTATCAGTTTCCTTTAGATTTCCTTCAAATCTAAGTAGAATAGGAAGTTCGTCGGTTAATAACTGGATCTATCTCGCGAATACGGGAATCCACAAGTAGATGATGAGATCCAATCAAGCCGTGAATTCAATTCTCGATGAAAGCACCAAAATGTTGATGCCAAAAATGGGCATCAACATCCAATAGAATCTAGTAGAGATTAAATGAAGGATGAAATTAAAATATGACAAAAATCATAAATGAACACATATATTTTTATAGTGGTTCAGCAATCTTGGCCTACGTCCACTTTATATTTTTATTGAACATCCACTTGATTATGATTACAAGAATGCTTGGATTAGCTGGGATCCATTAGTACAAAAGTAAAGAATAAAAATGGCAGAGCCTCATCAGAGATAGCATGATCTCTTTTCTGACGCCATGCTTGTTGTTTTTATAGGAATAAAGCTAGATTAGTTGCACAAGGATATAATCAAGAAGAAGGAATTGACTACGAAGAAACATTTGCTCCAGTTGCATAACTTGAAGCAATACGTATCTTACTGGCCTTTGCATGTTTTCATAATTTCAAACTTTATCAAATGGATGTAAAAAGTGCTTTCTTAAATGGTTATATAAAAGAAAATTTTTTTGTTGAACAACCTCCACTATTCACACATGAAAAAGTTCCAGACCACGTCTATAAACTTAAGAAAGCCTTATACGGTCTAAAACAAGCACCATGTGCTTGGTATGAACGTCTTAAGAGCTATCTAATATATTCTGGTTTTGAAATTGGAAAGGTTGATCAAACTCTTTTTATTAAAAGAACTAAAAAGGATATTTTAATTATTCAAATTTATGTAGATGATATTATTTTTGGTTCTTCAAATGAAAAATTATGTCAGGAATTTTCAAAAATAATGACCAAAGAATTTGAAATGTCACATATGGGATAATTATCTTACTTTCTTGGATTACAGATTAAACAAATAGAAAATGGAATTTTTATTAATCAAGAAAAATATTGTAATAATCTAATTAAACGCTTTAATATGGAAAATACTTCTGCTAAATCAACTACAATGAGTACAACATTTCATCCCGATAGAGATGAAGATGGCAAAAGTGTTGACCAAAAATTATATCGAGTATAATTGGATCATTACTTTATCTAACTACTAGTAGACCTGACATAATGACGAGTGTTTATTTATGTGCATGATTTCAAGCATATCCTAAAGAATCACATATGCGAGCAGTAGAACGCATATTGCGTTATCTAAACAAGACCAAAGATTTTGGACTTTCTATCCGAAAGAATGTCCTTTCGAGTTAGTTTCATATAGTGATGCTAACTTTGGAGGATGTCGGACAGATCGAAAAAGTACTAGTGGGACTTGTCACTTCATTGGACAATCCTTAGTCTCTTGGTTTAGCAAGAAACAAAATTGTGTTTCACTCTCAACTTGTGAAGCGGAATATATTTCTACTGCCTTAGCTTGTGCTCGGGTCATTTATATGCAACAAACACTTCAAGATTTTGATGTTAACTTATCTAAATCAACAATTTTTTGTGATAATACTAGTGTTATAAACTTATCCAAAAATCCTGTCAATCACTCACGAACTAAACATATTGACATACGTCATCATTTTCTTCGTGATAATATTGAAAACGATTTAGTCATACTGGGATTTGTATCCTCTGGAAATCAATTGGCAGACATATTTACAAAACCTTTAAATGAAAATATCTTTATAAAATTAAGAAGAGAATTAGGAATTGTATCCATCAAGGATTTATAAATTTTTTTGCTGTTGTTTCTTTTGTTAATATGTAATCTTGTTTGTTTATTTAAATATTCACATTGTTTCTTTAATAATATTTCCATTTATAATAATAAAAGCTACCATGAGTTTTCTCAAAATTCACCCGGCCTTTTGTAATAAAACAGACGACTGAATATTATCCAGGGATAAATTTTTCCCCAGATTCAGATGGCTGAATGACTTCAAACAGCCGTCTGAATTAGTTCAAAAATGAACTATTTTCTTGCGAGAAGTAATTCAGAAAGCTGTTTACAGTTATACAGCCGGCTGAACACTTCCTGAGGCATTTTTTAAACTAGGCCCTACAAATTTTCTTCCCATCTTACCCTTGATTTTCACCTACCTATAAATTCAACTTTTCACCTTTTACCCATTCACTTCAGAACCCTAGCACAACTTCTTCATATTTTCACCTTTTACTCCTCTTTTTACTCTCTAAAGGCTGCTCGATCCAAACGAACAAGGGAATCCGCCTCCAGTCCTTCTGAAGATCAGATTCGCCAATGGCTTTAGAATGATGTTGCAATCTCCCAATTCAATTCTATGAAAAATTCCAATATCTTTGAAGGAGCTTTCTTGAAGTTCTTGGATTTCGCGGCCTACCGAATTAGAGAATTGGCCGAGCAATTTCACGTCGATAATCTCATAGGGTATGCTCCTAATAATGTTAAAATTAATCATCTTTTGATCAAACTCTTTCTTGCAAATCTGAATCTAGATCACCATAATCCTCAAAATCGACAAGATTGTGTTTGGTCTATAGTTTGTGGCACTAATATTTTCTTGCCTTTACAAAGATTAGGCAATATTTTAAATTGTCCATTTCAAGGTGTTGATATAGATGATACTGAAGTTGATATGGATCATAGAGATGAAGTTTCACATCGTTTCTTGTCCGATGATGATGATCCTTCTCTCTTCCCAATTTTAATTATTTTTCAGATTTCTACTTTTTGTATCAAACTTCTATGATGCTCTATCTAGTTATTTATAGAATGTTTGTATGAATATTGTTATTCTTCTTTAGTAATGACATCTCGAGTATTAGTTATTTCTTTGTTTAACATATGATTCTGTGCATATAATTTATCTTTCTTTTTGTCGATGACAAAGGGGGAGAAAAGTTAGTTAACTATTTGTGCATAATTACAGGGGGAGTAGCAATGATAATGTAAGTTTTTATGTAAATATATTACCTATACTTATATAGTTGTCATCATCAAAAAGGGGGAGAATGTTGGAATCTCGATTTTACATCGTTTTGATTGTGACAAACTATATAAGTAAATATTTGTGTGTACTAATCAATTATGCAGGAGATTCGTTGCAGATTCGCATCCAGAGTATTTTAAAGCTGATAGTCTTTTGTCAAAAAATTTATATTATATAGAAATTTGTTAAAATCTCTCCTCAAATGATATATATCAAAACATATACACACATGCACTACCCTGCACAAAAGGATGAAACAACCGGCTGAATGAGATCATTCAGCCATCTGATTTCTGAAACTATTTTATAGTTTCACAATATTCAGCCGGCTGAATGAGATCATTTAGCCGTCTGAATGCTAAAACTATTTTATAGTTTCACAATATTCAGCCGGCTGAATGACTTTATTCAGACGACTGAATTAGGCCAAAAATAGCCTATTTCTTTGCTGTTTTTTATTTTTAAATTTCAGAAGGCTGAATAAATTCATTCAGCCGGCTGAATATTTACAACGGCTATTTTTCATGAAAAGACACTTCTCTTCATCGAAGAGAAACATCTTCAAACCAACAGTTGCACCTGTTTCTTTTCATTATTACCTTTCATCAATAGTTGCAACTTTTTAATCTCCATAAATAGATTTCAGAATTCAACAAATACAACAACTGATTTTAATATTCTTGAATTCTTTTCTCTCATTCTATTTTCAATTTGCATTCTAACTGCATACAAACTTTGATCGTTGATCACTCCATCTTCCACATTTCTCAAGCACATTACACTATATACCAAAAAGGAGAAGATTATAGGAGGATTGTACTAAATTGACTTATCAGTGCTATTTAAAGAGCATACTACAGTCATATACTTTTGTTATTTGTAAAGAAGTCCTATTTGGTTGCTCAGGCGGTAGAAGTCCTATTCGGTTGCTTAGGCGGTAGAAGTCCTATTCGGTTGCTCAGGCGGTGTAAATCTATTCCTCCAGTGAAACGACCCTAACTAATTTCACCTAATTATTTTTACTAGGATTTTTTTTTACATCAATAAATCTCTTAGAGTCATTTAGCCTTCTTACTAAATAATCCAGGATCCTCCTTTTCTACTAATATATTTATATCAGTTTATCAATAAAAATATTCACATACATATGAAGATGTATGTGACCCTCTTGCTTGGATCAGAGTGTTGTTTAGCAAGAGTGTATCCTGATTGAATTTTGAATTTCAATTCAACCAGCACATAGCTCATTTTCCATACCTTTTGATTTTTAGGTCAGGGGAATTAATCCCATAATCATATGCAGTTGCCACTTAGAAATTCTTAACACTTCTTTTCCTCAATAGGCAAATTAGGCATAATCAACAGTTTAGACGTCTAAAATTTTTATGACAGACGTCTAAATTTGATCTCAGACGTCTAAATCTTTATAACAGACGTCTCAGAGTGTCTAAATTGAAACAGAGAGTGAAAAACATTTTGAACTAAATTCAGACATCTAAAAAATTTATTGCAGACGTCTAAATTTGATCTCAGACGTCTAAATATTTATTACAGACGTCTAAATTTGATCTCAGACGTCTAAATCTTTCTAACAGACGTCTCAGAGTGTCTAAATTGGAACAGAGAGTGAAAAACATTTTGAACTAAATTCAGACATCTAAAATTTTTATTGCAGATGTCTAAATTTGATATCAGACGTCTAAATATTTATGACAGACGTCTCAGAGTGTCTAAAAATTATTTCTTAACTTATTCATGGATTTTCTTATGTCAGTTCTTTGTATATACATTCAATCCATAAATTCTTTATTCTCAAATTTTCTACCATTAGCCTGACTATTCTTGAAGTTTAACATTCATTTTTCTTAGCAAAACATCTTGTAGAAACAAAGCACATAGTCTTAGCTGATATATATAAGTTCAACAACTACAAAATAGCAATTAACAATACATTGGTTTCTCAAAGTAACTTAAACAAAAGGTCTTAATCTAGTTCCTCATGAACGTTTGATTTACTTCAGCAAAGTCCTTTAAAACTTAGCATCCAAATCTTTAAGTAGTTAACTCATCCAATTCCTGATCAACCATGTTCTTATTTACCTGCATAGTCACCATGAACTGCCTCATACAAATATGAGACACCCAATGGTGCACAAACACAAAAGGGTCAGACTAATTGTCTGGTATGAATAATCTAACTGAAAACATGATCATATTCAATTCCATTTACATTCCAGTGCTTTGTATGAATAAGAAACTCAGTATCTTCTTTGTACATGTTTTTGAGAGGCATGTGCATTCATATCAGTGTTGACCAGATTATTTAGATGTGATCACAATGACTTAATTCATAGAAAACAATCATAAGATTCATCAATAAAAACATCATAAGCCAACCAAAAGCAGTCATCAATTCAGTCATCATGCCCTTTTCAACTTTACTGGCCATCAGGGATTTTGCCCAGGCCTCTCCTGAACCTATTTCTAAAGTTCATTATCAAATATAATAGGTTCTTTAGCTACTTTCTCTTTTTAAACACACACTGCCTGGGACATCTCTCTGTTAACCCAGCACACTCAGGCCCCTGGGTATAAACATACCATGTGTGAGCTTGCAATGTTCCCCTTGCCAAGCTATATTTTGTAGCCCTAAGATCCCAGGTCCTTAGTTAAATTGCTAAGTACTATTTCTTTTTTTTTTCATAACTTTGCTAATCCCTTCTGCATCTTACTTTTTAATCAGAGAAATAGAAACAATACAAGCAACATGTATTCATGCAGAGTTTGGTAAGTTATATTCTCAGAAGCAAACATTTAATCATGAAAATAAATATGGTTTCTTAGCACATTATTTTTTTGACTATGAGTTTCAGTGGATCAAGATGTAAGTATATGGTCCTAAGTATTTTACTGGTTATCTTTTCTTACCTCTGGTTCAATCAGATTCATGGTCTGGCTAAACCACAAGTAAATTTGATTTGGGTATTTCATAAAACATAGAAGCTCAGCACATGTACAACATTGCACTTCTACATTTTCTTTTGTTTTAATCAATATGAGACATAAGCAACAACACAATGTTACAGCCCCATATTTCTTTCTATCTTTAGACCATATACCCACCACTTGAATCCGGGGATTTTCATAAACAATTTTTATAAAGAAAACTTATAAAAGAAATCACTCCATCTCAAAGCTAACCCATATCACAGATAAACATTTTGAACCATGAATCCATGACTCTCATTTTTTTTTCTGGGTAAGTCAGAAACGTTCTATACTTAAACAGATCATTAACAAAACAAAGTCATCAAACCATAAACATAACTTGTAAAAAGAAAATGAATGATTAGATCAAATAGGCTGCCTCAATGTTCAGGACTTAATGCCAAAGTTTTCAGTGAGGTTACTCACATTAATCCTTCTTCTTCCTATGCCTTATGAACTCCTTTTTAGTCTTCTGCCTTCTCCTATTTTTTTTCTCTGGTTTATGTCTTGTATATTTTTTTTCTAGGTTAATGAAGAAAAATGTATATGGTCTCACTATACTAGGCCTTTTATACAAATCTTGGCTGTTTCTAGGGTTTATGGAATTACCCAATGTCAGTTCTACCCCATACAAAACATAGCCTGCTTTCAAAAATAAGAGGGTATGTGGTCCTTGTCTTCATTTTCAGAAATAAGCCTCATTCTTTTAATCCTTTCCCGGGTTATCTCCATGACTTCTTATTTCCTAAATTAAAGAAATTACCAGAAATGGATAAAGTGTTTATTTAAGGACTCATGCCATTTCTATGTAACTTCTGTTTTCTTCCAGAAATTGGTTGACTGTATACATGTATAACACATGCATACCTAAGTCTTTTATTTTCTTTGTACCCTATTTTATTTAAAGATAAAATTCTATCTTCATACATATGTATTTCTAAGTTAGTTATTTTAATTTTATCTATTGATTCCTGCTAAATTTTTATCACACGGAAATCGGTGTGTATGTGTACACTGTCTTGTGCACATGTACATGTTTTATACTTTATATCTGCAAATCAATTTCCTATTCCTATTTTTTTCAATGTAATTTCAAACAAATATAAACTAAATTAAATCATGAAATTACTCACAAAAATCAGGGTTATCACATCCAGGTTAAGTGAGGGTTGCTAGTTTAATCCAGAAGAAGTCTAGGACCGGATGTAGAACGGGATTTCGAACCAATATAAAAATCTCTGGTGTCATTTACTTTACTGCTTTAATTATTTACTTACTTAGTTTATATTCCGCACAAGTAGTTTTTCCATATTACACGATTCTATAACCCAGAAACTTTCATTTGGTATCGGAGCTAGGTTATCATATAACCGTAACATAGTTATCTGATATTGTTTTAATATGGAAAACAACACCAGCACTGTTTCTAACACTACCTTTTCAGAAGGTAAATCTACTGCACGACCAAATCTATTTAATAGAATGAACTATAACTATTGGGCTACTAGAATGAGAATCTATACACAAGCAAGCGGTTATGAAACCTGGAACATTATGCAATCTGAATATATTATTCCAACTACTGAATATTCAGCATGGTCTAACACACAAAAATTAGATGCTACTGCAAAAGCTAAAGCTATGAATATGTTATACTGTGCATTAGACAAAAATGAGTTTAATAGAATAAGCATGTGTAAAACTGCTCATGAAATTTGGCGTACACTTAAAATTACACATGAAGGAACTAACAAAGTACAACAAAGTAAAATTTCTATGCTCAAAATCAGTTCCAGAATTTTAAAATGAAGCAAGATGAGACTATCAATGAAATGTACTATAGATTTCAAGATATATATCGTTCTTTGATAGCATTAGGAGAAACTTACACAGATTTTGATATTGTTTCAAAAATCCTCAACTCACTAACGAATGATTGGGAACGAAAAGTCTTAGCAATCGAAGAAGCTAACGACATTCCGACCATAAAACCAGAAGAGTTGATTGGAAATCTAATGTCTTATGAAGTTAATCTCCAGGCAAAACGAGTACAGGCTCAAGATAAGAAAAATATAGCATTCCAAACAGAAAAAGATGAATCAGATTCAGATGAAGAAGATATGGCGTTCATTGCTAATAATTTCAAAAAGTTTTTGAGATTTAGAAAGAGCAACAAATTTAGAAACAACAAGAACAACTCCAGTAACAATAACAACACCAACAAACCATTATCATCTGCTCTAGAATGTTATGAATGTCACAAGAAAGGTCACATCATGAAAGACTGTCCTGAGAAAAAAAGACAAGTATAAGCACAAGAAAGATAGATTCAAGAAGAAAGCTTTCTCTGTCACATAGGACGATACAGAATCATCTTCATCATCAGAATGTGACTTTGACAGTGATTCAGAATAAGTCAACATTTGTTTTATGGCCACAAAAGACAAAGTAAGTGATCTAACTTTTAATGATCTTTTGTAAATCAATTCAGAATTACTTGACAAACTAAAAAGCAAAAATAGAAAGTACAAATAAACTCTTGAAAAATTGAATAGAACTGAAATCAAAGTAGAAATGCTAAGAGATGAAAAGAAAATTTTAGAAGAAGAACTCCAAGTTATTCAAGAATCTTGTTCTAATATGACATCTCAATTTTCTCTCCTAAGTCAAGAGATAAAAACTCAAAAAGAAAAGAATGATGCTTTATTAATTGAAAATCATGACTTAAAGCAAATATCAAGATTTTAGAGTGAGATAACTCTAACTTTAAAACAAAGTTAGAAGACATTATTAAAAATGTTTCTAATTTTAATAAAGGCAGAGAAAATCTTTCCAAAATTATAGAAAATTCTCAAACTGTTTCAAATAAAAGAGGACTAGGATATAAACAATCCTCTAAAATTATTTCAAAAAAACAAAATTCTTCATATAAAAGGAATAATAAAGTTGAAAAACCTAGTTCTAAAGTTTCAAATTTTACTACATCAATTAAAATTTGGGTTCCTAAAACAAATAATTCTTCTATTAGAAATAAGTATATAAAATCTTTTATAAAAACTGTTCATAAAAACAAAGATTTTGTTTTGGAAAGGAATTCTGAACCATCTTGGGTTTGGCTTCCTAAAATCTAACTCTTAGGACCCAAAATAAAATAGTGGGTACCAATGTTAATTCTATATTTTGCAGGTACCATCCAAAAAGAGAGGAAAATGGATACTAGACAGTGGTTGCTCAAAACACATGACAGGAAACAAAGGGATGCTAACAAACATTAATTACTCAGATGGAGGTTCTGTCACATTTGGAGATAACTCCAAAGGATATGTCATCAGCAAAAGTGATGTGAGCAATAACGGTATATCTAATTCACCTCTTATTACAGATGTCTTATTATTTAAAAATATGAAGCATAACTTACTTAGTATCAACCAATTGTGTGACAAAGGATTCAATATTTCCTTTTCTGAAAACAAGTGTAGCATTTTTGATCAAAATAAAAATCTTATTTTTGAAGGTTTTAGAGATAAAAATATTTATGTTTTAAATATGAATATAAATCATAGTACAAATATGTGTTTAATAGCCAAAGAAAATGATCTTTGGTTATGGCACAAAATATTTTGTCATATTAATTTCAAAACGATAAATAAATTATCTAAAAATAATTTAGTAAATGGTTTACCAAAAATGACCTTTAAAGTAAACAATATTTCTGATGCTTGTCAATTAGGAAAATTGTCAAAATCATCCTTTAAATCAAAGAAAAATATTTCTACTTTACAACCACTAAAACTATTACATTTAGATCTCTTTGGTCCAACACAAATTCAATCTATAAATCATAATAAATATGTGTTTGTTATAGTAGATGGTTTCTCAAGATACACTTGGACATTTTCCTAAAAAATAAAAGTGATACTTCTGAAAATTTCAAGAATTTTGCAAAGAGAATTCAAAATCTCAAAGATTTAAAAATTAAGAATATTAGAAGTGATCATGGAGGTGAATTTGAAAATGAAGCATTTGAACATTTTTGTAATAAAAAGGGAATTTACGATAACTTTTCTTTTCCTAGAATGCCACAACAAAATGGAGTTGTAGAAAGAAAAAATAGAACGTTACAAGAATGTGCAAGTACTTTATTAAATGGAAACACATTACCAAAACATTTCTGGGCAGAAGCTGTAGCAACTGTTTGCTGTATTCTAAATCGTATTTCCATCTTACCTTTAACAAAACACAATTCATATGAACTTTTTCATCAAAGAAAACCAAACATTTCATATTTTAACACTTTTGGTTCAAAATGTTTTATCATAAACACAAAAGATCAGCTTGGAAAATTCGATCCAAAATCCAATGAAGGAATCTTCGTAGGATTCAAAACGAAGCAAAGCTTATCGAATTTTCAATAACAGAACAAAAACAATCGAAGAAACACTTCATGTTTCATTCGACGAAAATTTCAAATTTAATAATAATTTTAAGGATGATGAAGATATACCTAAGACGGTTATAAATACGGTTACTCAAAATATTTTTTAAGAAGATGAAAACATTGTTTATAACTTTGAAGAAAATGAAAACATTGTTCATAATGAAAATGAATTAAGATCTCCTCCTAGGATTTTACGAGATCACCCAGTTGAAAATGTCATAGGAGAAATTGATTCACATGTTAGAACTAGAAATCAACTTAATCAAATGGTCCATGTTGCTTTTCTTTTTAAAATTAAACCTAAAAATTCAAAAGAAGCATCTACTGATGACTATTGGATTATAACTATACAAGAAGAACTAAACCAGTTCGAATGAAACGAAGTTTAGGAACAAGTTCGTAGACCAAGTGATCAAACATTCATTGGTACTAAGTGGGTCTTTAAAATAAAGCAGATGAACAAGGTAATATAACTAGTAATGAAGCTAGATTAGTTGCATAAGGATATAATCAAGAAGAAGGAATTGACTACGAAGAAACATTTGCTCCAGTTGCAAGACTTGAATCAATACGTATCTTACTGGCCTTGGCATGTTTTCATAATTTCAAACTTTATCAAATGGATGTAAAAAGTGCTTTCTTAAATGGTTATATAAAAGAAAATGTTTTTGTTGAACAACCTACACTATTCACACATGAAAAATTTCCAGACCACGTCTATAAACTTAAGAAAGCCTTATACAGTCTAAAACAAGCACCCCGTGCTTGGTATGAACATCTTAAGAGCTATCTAATAGATTCTGGTTTTGAAATTGGAAAGGTTGATCAAACTCTTTTTATTACAAGAACTAAAAAGGATATTTTAATTATTCAAATTAATGTAGATGATATTATTTTTGGTTCTACAAATGAAAAATTACGTCAGGAATTTTCAAAAATAATGACCAAAGAATTTGAAATGCCACATATGGGAGAATTATCTTACTTTCTTGGATTATAGATTAAACAAATAGAAAATGGAAGTTTTATTAATCAAGAAAAATATTGTAATAATCTAATTAAACGCTTTAATATGGAAAATACTTCTGATAAATCAACTCCAATGAGTACAACAGTTCATCTCGATAGAGATGAAGATGGCAAAAGTGTTGACCAAAAATTATATCGAAGTATAATTGGATCATTACTTTATCTAACTACTAGTAGACCTGATATAATGATGAGTGTTTGTTTATGTGCACAATTTCAAGCAAATCCTAAAGAATCACATACGCGAGCAGTAAAACGCATATTGCGTTATCTAAACTAAACCAAAGATTTTGAACTTTTCTATCCGAAAGAATGTCCTTTCGAGTTTGTTTCATATAGTGATGCTGACTTTGGTGGATGTTGGACGGATCGAAAAAGTACTAGTGGAACTTATCACTTCATTGGACAATCCTTAGTCTCTTGGTTTAGAAAGAAACAAAATTGTGTTTCACTCTCAACTTGTGAAGCAGAATATATTTCTGCTGCCTTAGCTTGTGCTCAGGTCATTTATATGCAACAAACACTTCAAGATTTTAATGTTAACTTATCTAAATCGACAATTTTTTGTGATAATACTAGTGCTATAAACTTATCCAAAAATCCTGTAAATCACTCACAAACTAAACATATTGACATACGTCATCATTTTCTTCGTGATAATATTGAAATGGATTTATCAGACCTGGAATTTGTATCCTCTGAAAATCAATTGGTAGACATATTTACAAAACCTTTAAATGAAAATATCTTTATAAAATTAAGAAGAGAATTAGGAATTGTATCCATCAAGGATTTATAATTTTTTTTGTTTTTGTTTGTTTTGTTAATATTTAATCTTGTTGTTTATTTAAATATTCACATTGTTTCTTTAATAATATTTCCTGTTATAATAATAAAAGCTGCCATGAGTTTTCTCAAAATTCAGCCGGCTGTCTGTAATAAAACAGACGGCTGAATATTATCCAGGGATAAATTTTTCCCTAGATTCAGACGGCTGAATGACTTCAAACATCCGTCTGAATTAGTTCAAAAATTAGCTATTTTCTTTCGGGAAGTAATTCAGACGGTGGTTTACAGTTATTCAACCGGCTGAATTCTTCTTGAGGCATTTTTTAAACTAGGCCCTATAAATTTTCTTCCCATCTTACCCTTGCTTTTCACCTACCTATAAATTCAACTTTTCACCTTTTACCCATTCACTTCAGAACCCTAGCACAACTTCTTCATATTTTCACCTTTTACTCCTCTTTTTACTCTCTAATGGCTCCTCAATCCAAACGAACTAGGGAATCCGCCTTCGGTCCTTCCGAAGATCAAATTTGTTAATGGCTTTGGAATGATGTTGCAATCTCCTGATTCAATTCTATGAAAAATTCCAATATCTTTGAAGGAGCTTTCATGAAGTTCTCGGATTTCGCGGCCTACCGAACTAGAGAATTGGTTGAGCAATTTCACTTCGATAATCTCATAGGGTATGCTCCCAATAATGTTAAAATCAATCATCTTTTGATCAAACTCTTTCTTGCAAATTTGAATCTAGACCACCATAATCCCCAAAATCGATAAGATTGTGTTTGGTCTATAGTTTGTGGCACTAAAATTTTCTTACCTTTACAAAGATTAGGCAATATTTTAAATTGTCCATTTCAAGGTGTTGATATAGATGATATTGTAGTTGATATGGATCATAGAGACGAAGTTTCACATCGTTTCTTGTCTGATCACCTTACCGATTTAAGTGCATTAAAATCTAGCACCTTAAGGCCACAAGCACGTCTTATTTACCGTGCCTTCATTCGCTCTCTACAACCTCGACCGGGAAGTTATGAAAAAGTCTATAAGAGAGATTTTCAAGCCCTCTATTCAATCAACTCCAACCAACATGTAAATTGGGGCAAAATCATTTTAGATGAATTTCAAGACATCTCAATCCGAAGAAAATATAAGACCATTCATTATGGTGCTTATATTATGCCTATCCTTCTCAACTTCGGCGTTCCAATGCCCGACTCCGAGTTTTCAAGCATTAGTGAGTTAGGCGCAAAAACTTTAGGATTGATGGGTCTTCCTCACCGGCCTCCTCCCCAAAAAATCATTTCTTTTCAACAATGGTCTCACAATGTTCAACAAGGTATTCCTCAACCTCGTGACACTAGTATTGCTTCTTCTTCGCGTATTCAGCATGAAGAAGAAGAAGAAGAGGACGATGACTCCATTCAAGTTGTTGGTCCGGAAACTTCCTCCAGACAAGCTATCATCACTCTCTCCCGAAATCAATCTAAACTTCATCGGGACATTAAGACTCTTAAAAAGAAGACGGAAATGAAATTCAACTCCATAAAAGGTTTTCATAATAAATTATGGGACAAAATTTCTTGCTCGGTTCTACATCCACTGAAGTTCACAACCCATCTCCATTTCAATGGTCATCTTCGAGTTCGGATTCCGATGATGATGAACCTTCTCCCTCTTCCTAATTTTAATTATTTTTCAGATTTCTACTTTTTGTATCAAACTTCTATGATTCTCTATCTAGTTATTTATAGAATGTTTGTATGAATATTGTTATTCTTCTTTAGTAATGACATCTCGAGTATTAGTTATTTCTTTGTTTAACATATGATTCTGTGCATATAATTTATCTTTCTTTTTGTCGATGACAAAGGGGGAGAAAAGTTAGTTAACTATTTGTGCATATTGACAGGGGGAGTAGCAATGATAATGTAAGTTTTTATGTAAATATATTATCTATACTTATATAGTTGACATCATCAAAAAGGGGGAGAATGTTGGAATCTCGATTTTACATCGTTTTGATTGTGACAAACTATATAAGTAAATATTTGTATGTACTAATTAATTATGCAGGAGATTCGTTGCAGATTCACATCCAGATTATTTTAAAGCTGATAGTCTTTTGTCAAGAATTTTATATTATTTAGAAATTTGTTAAAATCTCTCCTGAAAAGATATATATAAAAACATATACACACATGCACTACCCTGCACAAAAGGCTGAAACAACAGATCATTCAGCCGTCTGATTTCTAAAACTATTTTATAGTTTCACAATATTCAACCGGCTGAATGAGATCATTAAGCCGTCTGAATGCTAAAACTATTTTATAGTTTCACAATATTCAGCCGGCTGAATGACTTTATTCAGACGGTTGAATTAGGCCAAAAATAGCCTATTTCTTTGCTGTTTTCGATTTTTAAATTTCAGAAGGCTGAATAAATTCATTCAGCCGACTGAATATTTTCAACGGCTATTTTTCATGAAAAGACACTTCTCTTCATCGAAGAGAAACTTCTTCAAACCAACAGTTGCACTTGTTTTTTTCATTGTTACCTTTCATCAATAGTTGTAACTTTTTAATCTCTATAATAGATTTCAGAATTCAACAAATACAACAACTGATTTTAATATTCTTGAATTCTTATCTCTCAATCTATTTTCAATTTGCACTCTAACTGCATACAAACTTTGATCGTTGATCATTCCATCTTCTACATTTCTCAAGCACATTACACTGTATATCAAAAAGGAGAAGATTATAGGAAGATTGTACTAAATTGACTTATCAGTGCTATTTAAAGAGCATACTACAGTCGGATACTTTTTTTATTTGTAAAGAAGTCCTGTTCGGTTGCTCAGACGGTAGAAGTCCTATTCGGTTGCTTAGGTGGCAGAAGTCCTGTTTGGTTGCTCAGGCGATGTAGACCTATTCCTCCGAGTTAAGTGAGGGTTGCTAGTGTAATTCCAGAAGGAGTCTAGGAATAGACGTTGAACTGGAGTTCGAACTAGTATAAATATCTCTGGTGTCATTTACTTTACTGCTTTAATTATTTACTTACTTAGTTTATATTCCACACAAGTAGTTTATCCATGTTACACGATCGTCATATCACCCTTGATGTAACCTGTTTGAATCTGAGCTACGCAAGCTGCATTGTCTTCATAAATAATAGTTGATCCTTCTATAGCCGAGGGGAGCTGACACGCATTTCGAATATGCTCAATGATCTTAACCAAATACATTCTCGACTTGCTTCTTGTAGAGCTAGTATTTTAGAATGATTGGATGATGTTGCTACCAACGTTTGCATCGTAGATCGCCATGAAATAGCTGCATTATTATTACTGAACACATACCCGGTTTATGATCTTGCCTTATGTGGATCAGAAAGATAACTTGCATCAGCATAGCCAACTAGATTTGGGTTATTACCTATGTTAGAATAAAACAAGCCTAAATTTTTCATTCCATGAAGATATCTCATGATATGTTTTATACCATTCCAGTGTCTTTTCATTGGTGCTGAACTGTATCTTACTAGAAGATTTACTGAGAATGCAATATTTGGTCTCGTGCATTGGGCTAAATATTATAATGCACCAATGGCACTAAGGTATGGTCTTCTGGATCAAGCACATTTTCATCTTCTTCTTTTGGGCGGTAAGGGTCCATTTTAATATCCAAAGATCTGACAACCATAGACGTACTAAGTGGATATGTGTTATCCATTTGAAAATGCTTCAGGATTTTCTCAATGTAGTTTGATTGATGGATCAATATGCCATAAGTACTATGCTTGATTTGTAAACCGAGACAATATTTAGTTTTGCCAAGATCTTTCATTTCAAATTCTTTCTTTAAGTATTTTTTTGTTTCATCAATCTCTTCTGGAGTCCCAATCAAATTTAAATCATCAAAATAAACCGCTAAAATAGCAAATCCCTTTATCAATTTCTTTATAAAGACACATGGACAAATGAGATTGTTTTTATATCCGGTTTTTACCAAATATTCACTAAGACGGTTATACCACATTCTTCCAGACTGTTTCAAACCATATAGTGACAGTCTCAGTTTTAATGAGTACATCGACTTTTATTTTTCTTCAGGCAACCTATATCCATCTGGGAACTTCATGTAAATACTAGTATCTAATTCACCGTAAAGATAAGCCGTCACAACATCAGTTAACCTTATATCTAGTTTTTCAGAAACTACAAGGCTTATCAAGTATCGAAATGTAATGATATCCATAACAGGAGAATATATTTCTTTAAAATCAAAACCCGATCTCTACATAAAACCTTGTGCGACAAGTCATGCCTTGTATCTTATGATTTCATTTGTATCATTTTGTTTTCTAATGAATACCCATTTATAGCTTACCTGTTTAACATTTTCTGGTGTTTTCTCTATTGGTCCAAACACACCATGTTTTTGAAGTGAATCTAGCTCAACTTAGACAACATCTTTCCATTTGGCCAATCATGTCATTTTCGACATTCATTTATGCTAGTTGGTTTATTATCATTATTCTCATTATAGCCATGACTTTTATTTATTTCAGTAGCTACTTTGAAAGAGAATACATCATCAATTATTATTTTACTTTGATCCCACATTTCTCCATAGTTTGCATAAAATATTGAGATCTCATTATTATTAGGTACCATTTTGTTTTTGGAAGCTTCTATTATTTCGTCTAGGATAATAGTTTCTTCGGTATTTTTAGGAGAATTGGGATTTTCATTTAAGTTATCTTTTAGATCATTTATAATCTCTTCAGGAGGTTTATCAATTGATGATTTTCGTTAGACTTTCTTTTTCTAGGCATCAAGTCTTTCGAACCAATTGGTCTTCCACACTTTTGTCTTGCTTTAGATTCATTTGCTGCTTCTGGTCCTTCTGGGATTTCAATTCTAGCTGGTGCATTTGCTGCAGGAATGTGAGATCTAGTTATTTTTGCAGCATCACTAAATGCATCTGGCATTTGATTTGCGATATTCTGAAGATGCAAAATTCTTTGTACCTCATATTGGCATTGTTTGGTATGCGGATCCAAATGAGACATAGATGGATTATTCCAATATATTTCATGTCGTTCTACTTGAACGGTCTTTCCTCCCCCTAATGGTGGAAGAATTGTCTCATCAAATTTGCAGTTTGAAAATCTTGCAGCGAAGACATCACCCGTGAGAGGTTCAAGATAACGAATTATCGAGGTTGAATCAAATCCCACATAAATTCCCAACCTACATTGAGGACCCATTTTAGTACAAAGTGGGGGACTAATTGGCACATGCACAATGCAACCAAATTTTTGTAAATGTGAAATATTTAATTGGGATCCGGTTAAAAGCTGTGATGGTGAAAATTGATGATAAGCCGTTGGTCTAATTTTAACCAATTTTGATGCATGCAAAATTGCATGTCCCCAAGCTGAAATAGGTAGCTTTGATTACATAAGCAACGGTATTGCAATTAGTTGCAAACGCTTAATTAATGATTCTACTAGACCATTTTGATTGTGAACATGAGCTACTGGATGTTCAACTTCAATTCCCAATATTAGACAATAATCATCAAATACTTGAGAAGTAAACTCTCTTGCATTATCTAGTCGAATTGATTTAATCCGATGGTCAGGGAAGTGCGCTCTTAATTTGATTATTTGAGCAAGTAATTTGGCAAATGCCATGTTTCTTATAGAAAGCAATCATACATGTGACCAACGAGTTGATGCATCAATTAATACCATAAAATATTTAAATGGTCCACATTCTAGGTGGATTGGGCCACATATATCACCTTGAATTCTTTGTAGAAATGTTGGAGATTCAGAAGTGATTTTACTATTTGAAGGTCGAATGCTTAATTTTCCTTGTGCACATGGAATACATAAGTAATCACTTGGTAAATTCATTTGGTTTGATAAATCATGCCCATTTGAATTTTTAACGATTTTACGCATTATGGTTGACCCAGGATGACCCAAGCGATCATGCCAAAGAATCAATGTCTTTGTATTTACGAGGTTCTGGCTCATGTTTGTAGAATGAGATTCAACTATGCCAATTTTTGTTAAATATAATCTAGTTGAAACTGTTTCAAATTTTTCTAAAATAAGCTTCTGGCTTTCAATTCTAGAAATAATACAAAGATATTCTATATTGTTTTCATTTATAGTTTCAATATGATAACCATTCATTCTTATATCCTTAAAGCTTAGTAGGTTTCTTTTGGAATTGCTTGAGTACAATGCATTTTAAATGAAGACATGTGTACCATTTGGTCTACTATAAAGGCTCTTCCGGACCCTTCTAGTATATTAGTAGATCCACCTATGGTGGAAACTTTAGCTGAAATATTTTCAGATAATTCAGAGGAAAACTTTTGGTTTTTCAAAATCGTATGAGTAGTTGCACTGTCTAGTAGGCATATATCATCATTCAAGTATTGATGGTCCATACCTTAAGAATTAAAGATAATATAGTTAGTCAATTATTGAAAATAATTCTGAACATAAATAAATGCTAATGTTTTCTAAAAATGATTATAAAGCAAACTACTAATTCAAATCAACATCAATCAGTATATATTATTTCAACTAGTTCTAGAAAAATAAAACAAACAAACAAACATCAACTTCAAAATAACTAAAATAAAATGGAAAAACCACACAACAAGCTTCAAGCTACTTCTAGTTGATTAAATCGGTCATATCATCAATCACTGCACTGAGATTTTCATCATTTATGAAATTTATATCATCTTCGAAGAAATCATTTAACTTCAAGTTAGTGTTATCAAACAATCCTTCAGTGTTATTTGTTTCAATATTCTTCGAACGTTGGTATTCTTCAACAGTTTTCTTTGATGATCTACATGTACGCGACAAATGACCAGAGCATCCACATCTATAACAATCTTCCTCATAGTGCTTTTTATTTTCTAGAGTAAAATCATTAGTCTTTTTAGGCTCATTTTTCTTTTGTTGCTTTTTAAAGTTGGTAGTTTTGTTGCCTATGAAACCACCATAACCGCCTCTGATGGAGTTATATCCACGTCCACGACCACGTCCTCTACCTCGACCTCTACCTCTTCCAGAGTGGGCAAAAATAGCATTAACTTCTGGTAACGCAGCCGAACCAGTTGGTCTTGAGGAGTGACTTTTAATAAGCAGTTCATTGTTTTGCTCAGCAATTAATAAACATTCTATGAGTTCAGAATATTTTGTAAAATGACGCTCTCGATATTGCTGCTGTAGGAGTATGTTCGAGGCATGAAAAGTTGAAAATGTCTTTTCAAGCATTTGTTCATCATCTACCTTTTCTCCACATAGTTTCAGTTTAGAAGTAATTCTAAACATAACGGAATTATATTCCCTTACAGATTTGAAGTCTTGAAACCTCAGGTTCAACCAGTCTTGCCTAGTATTTGGAAGTATGGCCGTCTTCTGATGGTCATAACGCTCCTTCAGGGAGTTCCACAAGTGGAGAGGATCCTTTTCCGTTAAATATTTTATTTTTCGATCATCGTGGATGTGACGTCTTAAAAACATCAGAGCCTTTGCTTTGTCCTACTGGGACATATTATTACCATTTTTAATGGCATTTTCTAAGAATTGAGATTGCAAGTGGATCTCAGCATCCTGTATCCATGAAAAATAGTTGTCTCCAGATATGTCCAAAGCTTTGAATTCAAGCTCAGCGATGTTTGCCATTTTGTGAACTGTACATAAAACAAATTGCATAAGAATAAGATTAAAATATTTATAGAGTTAAAAAAAATTAAGAGACCGATTAAGTGTAAATCGTTTCGAATGATTGAAGTTGAGCTATCCAACAAAAGTTGAGCTATCAGACAAAATTTAACTTAGCGAAGAGAAAAAAATTGTAACGCGGGTGATTAATGAAAAGTACTAGCGAATGCAAATATGCAATAAGGAACAAAATGAATCATTTCAAATTTTCTGCTGCATCATTTCGAAGTACACATTTCTTGTTTGAACTGTAAATGTAAATCAATTGTCGTTTTATTTATTTATTTATGACAACGTCCAAAGAAAGAAAAAAAATAATGATGTCAGTTTTCATAGATTTGATAGGCAATATATCATACATCATATGCCTAAAGAACTATATAGCCAAATAAGGGGAAATGAAATTATATACCAAAAGATAATGGTACAGGGAAAATTAACAATGAAAAAGCAAAATAGTGTGTCATGACTTGACAACTCCATGCATAGGGTATAGCTTGTTAATATTTTAAATTCTAGAGACATGATATTGATAGGTAAAAGATTAAGTATATATAAAATAACGAATATTAGAATACCTTTCGCAGAAAGAGGAAAGATAAGCGTGTTAAAATAATGGATATTTGATAGTACACAATATTTGTGTCTAATTCACCAACTACATTAGAATATATAGAAGATGAATGAGTTAAAATGGCACAGGGGAAGCAGATCGAATCTATATATCTGAAATATGGAACAGTTCTCTTTGATATCATTTAACCAATTCAAAAGTTAAAGTATCTTGTGAAAAAAAAATCTCAAAATAGATGGCCGATCTAGTTTAAATAGGTTATAATCTTTAGCCAGTGAAATCATGGATCAATGATCCAAAAATAAGAGATAAGAAAAGCATTATACTGTGCATAAATTCCATAAATGAACTGATAGAAGTAGTTCATGTAAAATAAGGAAGAATAAAATGATATTGTATAATGAATGAGAATATCATGCTGATAATGTGTTATGGAATAAAATAAGAACAAAAGTCATTGGAGAGAGAAGACATTTTACTAATTTAGATCTATCTATAATACAAATGAGCTCTCTATTTATAGACACCAAATGCAACAGAGATCACAATAATGTCCTTATCTATTTAGCATATTCACCCATATTACTAAGATATATTACAACAACATCGGAAAATTTTGACATATTTACAACATCATTCGAAGTCATCAAATTTTTTTGGCACCATTCGGGTGTCATATCAACGTCCACCCTTCAACCAACCAAAACTGACATCATTCACAAATATCCATTATGATCATTCTAACAAGTATTAATCCAATAAATCACATACAATATTAATTTTAAATATTTATCAATCTAATAAATCACCAACAGTATCAATCTAAATTATCAATATATTTTAGTCCACCAAATTTGCAATCTTATAGGTTAACTAGTTAACCAATGCAATCAACTTTGAGTATTTATGAATTATCAATATCATCAATCTAAATATAAAAACTTCAATAGAAATAGCTTATAGTAATTAAATTTTTGTCTAATTGTTTGAACTAATCGGTAATAAGCATATTCTAAATAGTAATAAGAATCAAAATTATCAAATCAGCATCCTGCCTAAAGATTAGGTCATCGCAGACTCATGGACGAGTAGGAGGCATCCACGGGAGTTGTCATGTAGGAGTAGGAGGTAGGAGCTGTGGCATAGGCACCACGTCGTGTGATATGGTGAGTAGGCAGTCGATTTTGAAATATGATGTTTTTTGTTCGTTGTGGCCCCCTTTAGGGGGTTGTCTTGTTTGGTGGCCTATTGGGTCTTTCCCAATAACCGGCCCTTGCTCTGATCAAGCCTTTACCATCGAGGTCCTTACTACAACCTTGACCAAACCCTAGTTTAGAGACACGTATATGCTTATGTGCTTATTGATTATAAGAAGTCCATCATATTGGTTGTGGTTTATTTTTACGTAAAAGGTTTATTCCGTGTAAATTCTATTTTGCATTTGATTATGATGTTAACTAAGAAATGTATGGAAAGATTGAGCGCCCTCTTAAGCACTCATACAAATGTATGGTTGGAAAATTCTATCATAAGATAGTTTAATTATTACCACTAAAGATGTTGTTGAAGATGTGGTTGTATTTTTCCATTGAAGTAATAATATATATATATATATATATATATATATATATAATCTGAGAAACTCATACCAGAAAACTATCACTATACGTAGTTTACTCGAGTCGTACAGATTGTAAATGAGAAACACCACGGACACTCGCTATTTCTCCCCAATCGCTTGCACTTACCTAAGGATTGGTTCAATTTATTTTTATATTTAAATAAATAGAAAGTAGGTCCCATAGTTGATAGGCTGGCCAATAACACAGTAAGTATTATGATAGTCACTTTATGAGTGACTTTGGCTTGACTTCCTGATTTTAGAGCATTTCTAGTAGGGTGGGAGATTTTAGATGAGGAAACTGAAAAAGAACGTCAACTCCACCCACTATTCCAACAGCGAGTAGGAGAAAATAGGGCCTTTTTTTAAAAGAAGAAAATTGTATATGCGATTTTTAGAAAACCGTTTATACATTTTTATATTTATTTAAGGCGCTAAACGACTTTAGAAAACCATTTACCCGAAATGGTTTTTTGAACAACGTTTGAGGTATCCACGCTTGGAAAAGGGAGAAACTCCAGCTTTCTCCTCTTTCCCACCCTGAAACTCACGATGCTGGAGCATGGAGAGGGTTGAATAAATGGGAATTTTCATCATTTTCTTATCTCTAGCTTCTGCTGGAGATGCTCTTAAACTACCAATACTAATTACTAACAAAATGATGTAAGCTTTAATTATTCCCAAAATTAATGTATGAAAGTAACATATTCAAAATAGATCAAGTTGAAGGGAAATATTATTTCAAGGATTACATATTTTTTTAGCATGTACTGTAATGTCGGTGAATATACTATATATAATGCATTTTGTCTTCCAGTTGTAATATTGGTTTTCATATTTCCCTATGTTGGTTTTCATTTAATGTAATGACAACATGGATTAACAATAGACCCGACTATAATTTTACGTACCTGAACATTTGATATGTGAAATCTAATTGTAATGACGTGCAAATTCGACACATTACTTATTCGTTAATTATTAATATTCATTTAAACTAAATTGACGATAAAAGAAAATTTTGGGCCAAATTATCTTTTCGGGTATTATGGGCATTTCCATTGCATTTACAAATATCGAAAACCTATAATTCAACATATAACAAGATATACTTTCATTGGCCTTCAATGAGTTTTTCAAGTCTGTATGACCGTTTGGCCAACATGTCGTTTTTCACCTATAAATAGAACGCTATGTGAAAACTCCAGGATGCCACCACTTTATTCCTCTTTGTTCTTAGATCTCATCTTCCTTCTTAGATCTAATCACTCCTCTTTAATGAAGGTTAGATCCCGTAGTCTCAAAATTAACATCAAACAGATTATAGTTCCAAACACCAACACATTATATACAAAATTGCTCATCTTGACAAGAAAGAGACGTCTGCAATTATTTTCCAATTAAAAACATGATGTATTCAGAAATTTGTTAATAAATCCTATCGTTCGATTTGGTGGTTGAAAAATGGTGACAATAGCCATGATGGAGGGTACAATCGTGTAGATGACATCTATGCGGTTGGATCGATGATTTCGTTATCAGATTGGTCGGAATTTGAGTGAGATGCTAGATTTAGTGTTCAGTTGCTGGCGTCTTTAGCTAGCATAGAGGAGTATGGTGACACACGGACGTAGGTCGGAGGAGACGCGGGGTGTCTTGGTACGCACAACGATGGTTCTAAGTGGTAAAGCGACGTTTTAGGCAGCGGTGCAAAGAGATTACATGTGATTTGAAGGAGGAAGATGATGATAATATCTTTTGCACTTAAGTCCTTGTAGAATAGTAAATTACATTTTGAAACCCTATAACTTCTAATCCGAATAACTTTTACGGATGACCTCTGTTTCATGCGTGGTTTGTTCTATTGGATTCAAGGAGAATTTCGAAACAATTTTGCATGTGGTTTCTTCGCTATTGGAGCTATTTTTAAAAGCGTGTTGGTAAGAATAATTAGTCGTAATTATTTGTATTTCAAAAATATTAAATCAATACCTATCAATATAAAAAATATATATCTGTTGATATGTGTTCCATCTTTTTATTATTGTTTGATTGTTGTGAGGTTTTGATGTGATTTGGTTAATTATCTATTTAAATTGTTGCTTTATTGGATGATGATGTTTTATAGTAATTAATCATAGAATTGGCAAAATAATTAATTAATAAAAATAAGTAAAATTGTGTAATTTTGGTAAAAATAGGTAAACTAAAGGAAAGTGAGATTATTTACAAATTTTGAGTCATATTTGTAAATAGTAGCGATTTAACGGTTTGTGCTAAAACTGAAGTGGAAAATTTAGGTAAGGTTATTATTTATGAATTTGCAAGTCATAAATAATAACGAAAAATCTATTTTTAAAGTGAATTTCGCATACATTATTATTATTATTTATAAAGAATAGTGTAATTTAATTAATAATAATACAATTTTAAGGAAACTGCATTATTTTGAGTGATAGCAATATAATTGTTTTTATGGAATTTATACAAAAAACTATTATTATTGTTACTATTATATGAATAATAGAAATAAGAAATATTTTGGTAATAGTAATAATAAAAATGAAGAAGTGTTTTCAAAAGTATTTTGGGTTAAGTTATTACTATTATGGGATAAGTAGCAATAAAAGGAGATTTTGAGGTTTGAAATGGAATATTCTTATTTTTGGATTAAATAGTGATAAATTGGGTATGAAAGAAAAATAAAGGGACTTCAGCATATATATTATTATTATTATTGATGTAAATTAATAATATTATATTTTTTAATGTAATTTGGCTTAAACCACTATTTTTGATTAAATAACAATGTTTGAGATATTTTAAATAATAAATGGGTAATGTAGAATTTTTGAAGTATAATATTGTTTGAGAAATTATTATTTTTGAGACAAAACTAATAAAAGCGTGTTAGAATAAAATAATAATAAGACGATTTTATACTTAAGTGGAATCATGGGGGGTAATATAGGAATTTGGATTGCTGTGATATATGTGTTAATTACCAGTTGCAATTATCATTTATGTTTATTTTGTGGAGATGGAATCGCATTAGGATGAATTCTGTGATTTTTACCATTATTACTATACGTATGTTGTGTAGTTGGCTATGGTTTTGATACATTGATGACATTGATGTTTGTGTTAATAATATAGACGAGTTAGTGTTTATTTGATGCGATCAATGTAGTGTTACTAATACTGAGTAATTAGTACACATTTATTGGATTTATACCTATTTTTACGATGTTAATGCCATGATACTAGTGATGGATGATTAGTACACATGTGATGGTTTTTTATTGATTTATTTGATGGCTGGGATTAATATTGAGTATTACGAAATCAGTGTGATGTTTAATGACACTTTGTTGCTATTATTATTATTATTATCCTATTTTATGAGGATTGGTTATGGTGACATAGTAGAGTATGATATTCTCTACTTATGTTGGTTGCTTGTCTACTATTGTTGTGCAATGTTATGTGCTAACAAGTTTTTGATGAACGAGAAGAGCAGGGAACATAACTACGTGGGCTGGATCCTAAAGGGTAATGTAGGCAGTCTTTCCCTATGAAATAGCTATCGGTTCCCTAGAAGATGGAGCATATAGGATAAGATGCAGTTCAAACATAATTGATCGCCTTTTGTGTGAAGATCGCCCTATACCACCGACACAAATATAACTAAATAGTGCGTTGTAACCGTGCCCGGTCAATATAGAACGATCATCGGGATTGAAATAAGCAAATGCACCATATAACCCGTCGTATATCTTACAGCGCATGGACAAAATATAATATCACATATACAACAGAAGAGATAGTAATGGCAATGTGAACAAATCATCATCATCAGAGTATAATATCCACAGTATACATTAATAGCAGAGTTTATACAACATAATTAAACTCAACAATTGTCTCAAATACAATAGTAAGCAAGCACTGTCATGAGCTCCTCAGCATTGCTCAAAGGAATAAGCATAGACGCCATATATTTATATAATACAAGATAGCTCCATCCAGCTTGTCCTATGAACAGCTACTGCGTCATCTAGACCTGTTATCTACTCTACTCATTTAAGAGTACCCGAGACAATAAGAAGTAAAGCATGAAATTTCAAATCAGACAACATTCTGGTGTAAGCGGTAAATGAATCTCAAAGTATATACATGTAAATATAGTAAGGAGCGGAGGTACATGAACCATACCTGGCATGTTCCTCCAACCAAAGAGTTAGCACATAACACTGTAATATGCTACTCTACAATATCATAAAGATATACTACCAACCAAATAAAGGATATCAGTCTTCCAAGTATTCCTATCTCCAATACCTACTTTCCATGATATCTTTGAGTAATAGCCTCCCTAAGAAAGCAACCAAAGCAATCATAGCACAACCATAGAAACCATAACATCCATCGAGAAATCCTAGCTATCACTCCATCCCTGTGTCCTGAATATATGACAACTCGTATGACCCTCAAGGGACTAATGGAAGTCCTTGTTCTCTGTTGCACACTAGTATCCTGCAGCCTAAAGCGGGATACATGACTCGCAGCCCAAGGCTAGACACCAGACCCAAAGCTATAGGTCCATGGTATACAAGTCCCTCCATTGACCCATGGGTGTCCCCACTTACAATAACCCTGCTTCGAGTACAACTGAAAACTCTTCGAGTGTCAACGATTCCTTAGCACATATAACCGAGCCCTCCTTTGCTCTATTTAGACACCGAGCCCTTCTTACTCAATCCAATTTCCATTATTCACGAAGAACAACCCCAACGTTCCCCGATTCTACGCTTCCTCCTTTATGAGCCGCCATCCTCGGAACCTACTCCCAACACGAGCCAACATCTAAAGACCATAGCTTTTCATCATGCTGTTACATCGTTATCCAACCTGATATGAATGAGTCAACACCTCCAGCATGACCTATAAAGCACCATCTTCCTGCCCTAAATGTTTTACATCCATCGCACACAACGTGATAACTCAGAACCGACTTAGGCCCTTAACTTGGTACCGATTTAAGCACTTAGCTAATAATTGGCTATCTTTCCTTTCTTTGTCTCTAGTACTCTTCCCTAGGTGCCTTAGACCCCAACTCATCCCTCTTTGATAACTTGGTCTCAATCCAAAGCTCCACTTCTAAGTTCTAGAAATAACTCATCATCACACCCTATACTCAGCCAATTTCCTTCAACTTGCTATGGAACATCTCATCCGACCAAGCTCTATCCATTCATGTAAACCACCGAGTCATAGGAGCCACCACCTTAAATCAGTATCGACCTAACCCTTAATTTGTCACCAACTTGGTCCTTAACTCGGGCCGAGTTTAACCCTTAGCTCCAAATGTTGTGCAAGGTAGTCCATACCTCTTGCCATCCTCCATAGCCTATTTGCCAAGTTTCGTTCAATTCTAACCAACTTTGCCTCCGATTTGCTCAATCTTCGACCTAACTTTCTATGTAAACATAACACTAGAAAACAACATCAAATCATATCAACAAAATATAGAATAATAAGCAATTTCATCCAATCAAACTTGCAATTCATCAAAATAAGATAATAACTCAATTTCAAACATAGATCTACATAAAGCACGAATAGATGTGCACAATCAATAGTGGTTTCTAATTAGTCTAGGCCAAATTCATAGTTTAACATGTAATCAAAGTTAGAAAAGGTTTTATCGCCAAAAATCAATTTAGAATATGTTAAATTCTATAATTTTACCATATAAACATGCAAAGTATAATGAGAAGGCATAAACCACTCACCAATTACCAAATTCAATCAATTCTTGTGTAGATCTAATCCGAACAGTGAAGATCCAACTCGACCAGTGAAGAAAAGCACTCTAAATCAATCAGACCAATGATCTCCATCTTCTAATCAATGCTCTAATCACCAATCAATAGTCTAGTTTAATCTACAGAGAGATTTGGATGAATTACAATGGATTTAGGGATAATTAAGGTTTAGACCTAATTTGGAATGGGAGGGAAAAGTTTTCATGTGGCTCTTATAGCCCCTATTTATAGGGATTCTCTAATTAGAGTAATGGGCCAACTAATGGGCTTCATTAATTATACATTAATTCTGACCAGCAGTTTTTTAAAACTTAAAACATGCATAACTCCCTAACTGTAAGTCCATTTTTCTATTATGACCACTCTTTGAAAACCATCATTCTGAAGCAATGGAACTAGTTTGAGACCTTAATTCAACTCCTATCAAAAGTTATAGCCCCAAACAAGGTTTTCAAAGTGAAAATGGTCACATTGAAATTCGGGAAAAATCATAGGTGTGTAAAAGGCCCTTCAGAGTCATGTCACAAAGTTTTAGAATCATATGACCTCATAGAATAAAATAATAGTATTTTATGATCCTCCGTTATGTAAAATATGGGTCGTAACATTCTTCTCCCCTTTAGGAATTTCACCCCCGAAATCCCATAAAAGCCAAGGTATAAGCAACCATAGTTATCCCACATGACTTCCAATCATAAGCATATCAAACCTGCAACCATCCAATCGTGCAACCAATAGTGTAGGTAAACTATCTTTGCATGCAAAATATTAATCTATATGATATAATATACAATGGTGGAAGTAAATACAATAAACGATGGATCTTACCATTTGAAGATCTCCAGACACTTAGTTCTCATGCTCTCCTCCATTTTCCACATACACTCATCATCACTTCCACACCACTGCACCTTCAGTAGCTTCACCGTCTTTCTCCTAAGCTGTTTCATATCGTACCTAACAACATGAAGTGGCCCACGAGGTCTAGCAACTTCTAGTTCTACCTCAACATCTTCTAGCTGTTCCGGTGTAACCATCACACCTAAGTCATGCACAAACTTTGTAGATAAGAGATATGAAAAACATTGTGCATGCCCGTTATCTTCTAAGGTAAGTCGACCCTATATGCCAGTTTTCTGAATCTCTCGACCATTGAAAAAGGACCGACGAATCTAGCTGCCAACTTCCCTTTTCTACTGAATCTAACTACATTCTTTAGAGAAGAAATCTTCACAGATACCATATCTTCGACAGAAAACTCTAAATCCTTCGTCTCTTATCAGTGTAGCTTTTCTGTCGACCTTGAGCAGCTTTCAATCATTGTCGAATGACCTCAAGATTTTTCAAAGTCTCTCTAATTATATCTAGCCCAAGTATTAGCATCTCATCCACTTCCAACTAACATGAAGGAACGTTACATGGTCGGCCATATAATGCTTTATACGTTGCCATAACAATACCCAACTTATAGCTATTGTTATATGCAAACTCTATCAAATGCAAATGATCATCCTATAATCCTCCAAGTCTATAATGCATGCTCGCAAGAGATCTTCCAATACATGATTTAACCTCTCGGTTTGCCCATCTGTTTGCAAGTGATAAGAAGGGCTAAGATGCAGCTCGGTTCCTAACGTCTCTTGTAAGCTCTTCCAAAATTCACTAATGAACAACGGGTCTTGGTCACTCACAATGCCCTTTAGCACACCATGAAATCGTACTATCCATTTCACATACAACTCTACAAAACTGGATGTCGTTCTACTTGACTTGATAGGTATGAATCTTGCACCCTTGGTCAACCGATCTACTATGACCCAAATGCCATCGTACCTTGCTCGAGTCTTTGGCAATCCATATACTTACTCTCATTTCCATTCAGGAATTACTTGCGGTTGCAACAATCCACTAAGTTTCTTCTGCTCTGCCTTTACTAATTGGCAGTTCATCCACTTCGAGATGAATCGTCCAACATCCCTCTTCATACCTTCCCAATAATAGGTTCACTTCATATTTTGGTACATCTTGCTACCATCGAGATGAATGGCAAACCTAGATTGATGACATATTCTTAAACTTCATCTTATAATTCATCAACATTAGGAACAAACAGTCCTCCATCCTTACAAAGCCAACCTTCTCGATTGAGTTCGTATTGCTTCATGCCTTCAGATTCTAATCCCTCTGCTATCTTTGCTATGATCTCCGCTAGTCTAACATCCCGCTTTTGAGTAGTACCGATCCTTTTAATAAGAGTACGTCTGATCGACAAACTTGCTAAAATCTCTAGTTTCAGCTTGCAATGAGGTCTGAAATCATATATAGCAATGTACTCTATCTTCTTCCATTCCAAGAACATTGCTCCCAAATTCGCACGCCTTCTACTCAATGCATCAATGATTGCATTTCTTTTACCCAGTGTAGAGGAAATAACAAAATCATAAGAGGCCAAGAACTTCAACCACTGTTGCTGTCGAAGGTTGAGATCCTTCTGAGGGAAAAGGTACTTCAAGATTTGTGGTCCTTAAATAGCTCAAACCTCTCTCCCAGTAAATAATGCTTCCACATCTTCAAAGCAAAAACAATCGCCGCCAACTCCAAAATCATGAGTTGGATAATTCCTCTCGTGCGGCTTTAGTTGTCGACTTGCATAGGCAAAAAAATTTCCTTTCTACATCAACACGGCACCCAACCCAGTACCATAAGAATTTGTGCATACTGTTAACTCCTTATTCCCACTTGGAATAGTCAACACTGGTGCACTCATCAACTTCTCCTTCGGAATCACAAATGCATGCTCACACTTTGCATCCCATACAAAAGGTTGATTCTTTTTCGTCAAATTTTTCAACAGTGCCACTACCTTTGAAAAGTCCTTTATGAAGCGTCTATAGTATCCCGCCAACCCTAGGAAACTCCTCACTTCTGTAGCATTCTTGAGTTGAATCCAATCTTGGACTGCAGCCACCTTTGTAGGATCCACTGCTATACCTTATCCCAAAATGACATGACCTAAGAATCCCACTTCTTCTCTCCAGAAGTGACACTTAGAGAACTTCGCTCTCAACTTATGCTTCATTAATATCTCTAGCACAATCCTTAAGTGTGTCTTGTGCTCTTTTCCAGTTCTGGAGTAGATCAGAATATCATCCATGAAACAAACTTATTCAATTGGTCTTTGAAAACCCAATTCATGAGATTCATAAAGTATGTCGGAGCATTGGTCAATCCAAATGGCATCACCAACGACTCATAGAAACTCGACGGCATACAAAACGCTAATAGGAACACTATCCTTCACTACTCTAAGATGGGGAAACCCCCTTGCCAAATCCATTTGAGAAATCACCTTTGCATCGTGCAGCTGAGCGAACAAGTCATCAATACGTAGGAGTGGATACTTGTTCTTCTTCGTCACATTATTCAGCTCACGATAATCCACACACAACCTCAAAGAGCCATTCACCTTAGTTGTGAATACAACAAGTGTGTCCTACTCTGATATGCTTCTTTGAATGAACCCCGTCCTCAATAGGTCATTCACTTGAACCTCCAATTTCTTCTGCTTTCTGGATGCCATATGCCTCAAAGGCATAACTATCAGTCTAGCTTCCTTCACCAAGTCTATCCAAAACTCGATCTCTCTATGCAACAGCAATCCAGTCACTTCCTCAAAGACATCCGGATATTCTATAGCAATAAGCACAAATGACAACTCCTTCTGTAGAACCTCAAGTGAATATAGAAAGCTAACCATCACCCCCATCCACTAGTAGGCAGCTAATCACTACCATTCGCCCACCCACATCTCCGATTGTCACCAATAGCTTCTCGCAATCCACCACGTCGCATACCTCTTTAGCCTGTCCATTCCCAAGATAATCCCGAACCTAACGAAATTCAAAACAAAGCAATCACAAACAAAATAACATCTATTACTTGATAAGACTAAACCTCTACAAACCATGCACATGCTTATCGAACCTTCGACCGGGTTTGTAACGATCAAGGGTTGGTCTACTATCTCAGGTCTCACTCCCAATCTGCCTACTAGGTCACTACATATGAATGAATGTGAAGCCACTACTACAAAACAGGCCATTTGCATCGGTTGTTTACCCCCCTTTTGCAACAGTTCAACAACCGATGCATATGCAACCGATGCAACAGGCTTAACACTTTTGCATCAGTTCTGAAACCGATGCAAAATGTTCTTTTTTGCATCGGTTGTTATTAACAACTGATGGAAAATATCATGGTTGGTAGCTTGGACACAGCCCCCATGTTCCCTCTATTGCATCGGTTTTTTATAACAACCGATGCAAACTAATCTCTCTATTGCATCAGCTATTTATACCTAATGCAAAAAAGCCATTCTCAGAAACTATTATTACAGTACTCAAATAGACTATATATATTATTGATTATAACAAACAATTATTTCATGCAATATTACAATCATTCAAAATAAAAATTGATGGCAAATACATAATCAAATTTAATAATTCGACAAAAGAATGAAAAACATAAATAAATTCCACAGTACATAGTTAGACAGTCAGTAGTAAAAAATAAATGCAGTGTGATATATGTAGACACACAAAAATACATATATACAGAGAAGAGAAGTATCGTTGACAGTGGATAAATTAAGCAGAAGATGGTCTTCAAATGCACAAACCTTTATCCTATTTTGTACTTGAGCTACCTGAAGTTGAGCTGTGCAATCTGCATATGCATATGATCCTGCAGAATACAAACTGTTGTTAGCCAGAACAGATTGCAAGCATGTTGATTGATCTATTTTATTAATAAAAAAATAGATTGAAAAGTTCACAAGGAAGAGAGAAAAATACAGGAAAACAAACAAAAAACAAGACACAACAAACACAAGGGCAGAACAAGACATAAAAGAAGAGGAACAATAAGAAGTTAAGAACAGATCATACCAATAGCAGTAGCCATAGTCCGGTCAGAAGCACTTAGAATCAAATCCTCCTAATATTCCTGATAATTCCTTCCATGCACACATGCAGTATTACTTCTTTGTTATTCCTTTGGCCATTGAAAACCCGAGCATTCCTTTCGTTGCAAACCTCAGCTACAACTTTTTTGAGAGCAAAATTAATATGCAGCATGTTACAAAACCTTACCATCTAGTAGATTTGAAGATTAAACGCCATTCATCATCAGGGCTGACAGCAATTTGCCTTTTGTCAATGTTAGCAGATATCTTTTCCCAAATATAATGCACATACTCACGTTCAAATAAAAGATATTCTGAAGTTTCTGCAGCTTTGTTGCATAACATACAAGAGCAATCTTGAATGATGCATCTGATACAAAGGTTGACCATAATATATATTCCATTCCTCAAAATTTTCCACAACAAATTTTTTTGCTTTGGAATATCCTTGCCGACCCAAATTCTAGAATGCCAAGGGAAATAACTTATGGAGAAATTAGCATATATCAATTTGTGTACATATTTAATAGATTGTTGTTTCCCGCCCCAAAGCAGTCTATCATTATCAGAACTTAAGAAAGAGTTTAACTAAATTGCATTCCATATACTTCTTATAATAGAATTGTTCGAGGAAGAGTAACTTGCCCACTGCACAGGTACCTTTCAACTGAAGCGGACAAAGTATACTTGTCAAGTTAATTTGACAAGATGATAGAACATGAGATAATATTAAATCCTGTTTAGCTCAGGGATCATGCCAGAAACTTAAAGAAGTGTTCATAGCTAGAATAAACTAAACATGAGGACTAAGGCAAGATCTACAATCCAGGATAGACCTAAATATCCAATTATAGTTATTTCGCAAGTGCATAGTCCAAAAATTATTGCCCTTTATATAGTGATTGTTAATCCACTGAACCCACAAACTGTTTCCTTTTAGAATAATATTAGAGACACAAGAGAAGACGTAGTAGCCTTGTTCCATAGAAAAATATTGATTATTCCCATTCATCCCTTCTTCCTAGGTTGCCGAATCTTTTTAAATGCAATATGAATCAATTTCTTTAATTTAAAATCTCCAGTCCACAAAAAATGGATCGTAGCTCTTGTTGACATACGCATCAATTTAAATGGCAATATAAAAATTCTAGCGCAATAAGCTTGCATGGAGAAAACCATAGGATTAATTATAGCAAGTCTACCTGCCTAACTGAGATTTTTGTTGATCCATACATTTAATATTGAAGTAATTTTTTTTCAAACATAGGAAATATCAATGCTGACACATAAGAAAAGGAACTTGCGAAAACTATAGAAGGCAGTTGAAGCATCACTTTATGACTTACTTTAACATAATCAGCATGTCCAGGGCAATCTACGTGAGCATAATGACGTCTAGCAGTTTCATGTTCCACATGTGCCTTCATGAAATTAGTAGCTGGATAAGAATGAATAGATGTTATAACTTTGTAGCACTAATATTAAAACATAATAATAATATTAAATGTGGAGTATAATCTTATGGTAGATATGGTAATTCCTCTAGCTTTCTCCTCAGGAGCCTTGTCAATTTCATCAAACGCAATGGCCTTTGCTTTTCCTTCTTCAGCTAGTACCTGAAGAAACAAACACGTAACAAACCAGGTACCATGTTTATTTTACACTTCAAGGTCATACTATGTTGTACAGAATCAGTTCAATATTATTGTCTTACTTTTAAGTGATAAATATAAAAAGGATGGAACTAATTCTATGCTACTCTTTACTAATTCCACACCCGCTATCACTAAGTAATTTTCTTCTTTCCTAAACAAAATGGTGTGGATTTAGAGCAGAGTGTGCATATAGCCCTATCCATATAAGAATATGCATTTCTGAATATCAACTGCACCTACACCTACACCCAATAGAAACATAAAGGCTTAAAGTCCTAAATAGAACAGACAAAATGCAAGTCCTGCATTCTTGACTAAGCTTCTCTTATTCTGTTCGCTGTAATAAACAAAACTGTGAAATACAGAAGTGCATTGGCAGCTTAGCACAACATTTAATATTATTCTAGTTTATCGACAGAAAAATACCTTTGTGATAGCTGCAGTAAGGGTAGTTTTCCCATGATCTACATGGCCAATCGTTCCAACATTTACATGAGTCTTCCTGAAGCCAAAAAATAATCAATATCAGGCAACTTGGTTTTGCATAGAACATTCGCTATTCAATTATTTTGTCAATAAACTGAATTTCTGTTACATTCCAAAAGAAATAGGAGATCAAACTGAATTACCCCTACTCTTAATGGTTTCTTATGCATTGAATAAGTTTAAAGGTACATTTAAAAGCTAACAATAATTTTTTAAGCTATATTTAACCTTCAAATAAGTAAAAGTTTTATTCCACCTAACTGAATTATCGGAATCTAATTGTTACATTCCATTGATTTCATTGGGAAATGAAGTCCAGACAAGGAGTTATCTTGCTTGTGGAAGAAAAAAAAAGTCACAAAATCCTACAAATCTAAACCTGAAAGTAGTATTATCATCAGCTAACATTTCAACATTTATTCCTGCAAATATTAGCGGACAATTATCAAATTAAAACCAAAAAGCATATCCAAACAATAGACAAGAGCAATACGTTCGAGTGAAGGTGGCCATAGATCAAGAACGGAGAAATCCGGCAGCAGAAGAATCATACGGTTTCTGAACATTGGCTCCGACAAGATATGACTGCAGATAATGAGACTGTGACAATCCACTTCTACAGCAAGAATGGTACAAATTAGAAGAGTGAGATGGGAGCTGAAGAAGGTTCCTTGAATTGCTAGTATTTCTGAGCACCGCAGATGATTCCATGGCCGATGAATATTCTTTAGAGAAACTTGGGTTCAAGCTTTAGGCTAACCTCCTCTTAGGGTTTAAGCTTTTGGATTAACCGTATTATTGACCGTGGATACTAATGGTGAAATCAATCCAGCAAACGGTGATTTTAGGGTTATTTTTTTTGAAGCTGGCGAATTATTTGGGGAAAAGAATGGGAGCGGTGAAAAAAAATTGGAAAGGCGGGATGTAAAAGTGAGCAGCGAATAACCTAAATAATTTGAAATTGCATCGCCTCCGTAAGGGAACCGATGCGTAAATTATTATTTTGGATGTAGTTGCATCGGTTGACTTTAAAACCGATGCGACTAAAACTATTTGCATCGACGTATTTGCATCAATTGTTGGTGACAACTGATGCAAATTTAATTTTTTATTATCTATTGCTTTCCACATACCAATTGCATCGGTTATTAAGACATAACTGATGCAAATAGTTCTATTTGCATCAGTTTTTACTTAAACCGATTCAAATGAGGTGATGCAAATGACCTATTTTGTAGTAGTGAGCACGGGTATCAAGCAAAACTCAAACATGAACATCACCAATAAAAAGCATACCTTGAAAGACGACTCCCTTCCCCTTCTCCTTCGTCGAAAGAGCACTCGACGAAGTTGGGACTGCGTCCAAAGCTCACAATTTGTCTAGTTTTCACTGGTTCCGGGCAATCCATTTTCAAATGCCCAGGCTTATCACAGTTGTAGCTTTAACCTGCCTTGTAATCTTTAATCAGACAACCCTTCTCATTGCATCCAAAACAAGTAGGTTCCCATTTACCTTTCTTCTTACCGCCCTTACCTAGAGGCTGCTTCCTTTTCCCATTCCACTTCTTCTTGCCTTCACCGCCTTGTTGCGACTTTGGCTCCTCTTTATTAGTTGAAACAACAATAATAGTCTTAACCTTAAGGTACAAACATTTATGGCAAAGTGCCTTCTCTACCAGCTTCTCAAAAGGCTTCTCAATGTGGTCCACTAGCTATTCTCCGAGATAGTCATCCAATCCTATGACGAATTTCTCATTCTTCCTTAAAGGAGTGTCAATGAATGACATCTCATACTTCAATAGAGCGTCAAACTCTGCAGCATATTCGAGATTGAAAACTCTCCCTACTTCAGCTCAACAAACTTTCTAAACAAAACCGATTTCTGAGCGGTCAGGACGAACTTCTCCTCAAATCTCATCTTAAACTGATCCTAGGCGAACTGGTCTTTTGGAGTAGCAATAGTAATAGCTTTCTACCAGTTAATAGTTCACTACTGAAGTTGCCTAGAAGCGAACTTCCTCTTAATAACATCATACACCTCCATATCGCCGTAGATGCGCTCGTAAATATCTAACCAATCTTGCACCTCTATGGCTAATTTCATCCCATGAAAGGGTTTCCCTCTAAGAGTGGAATAGTCTTTGCCTTGCTTGGTGAAATCAACCCTAGGCGCTTGCACTAGAGCACCTCTTCCCACCACCACTCCAGGAGCACTTCTAATCATATTAGCCATCATGGTATTAAACATGGCTTGAAAATCAGGCGTAGAAGCTCTTTGTAACATCCCCTATTTCGAGGCCCGAAGCTAAGCACGACAGATGCTGCAGTCATCTATAGTATTAACTTCTGGTGACAAAATATGGTAATGTTAATGGTATCCATAATATTAAAAGCACATGAATATGAAATAAACCAACACAGATTTTAAAACAGCATTTCTGATTACATTTCAAATCAATATTTCATATTCAATTACATAATCCAAAAATGATTCCCAGGTTTTGATCAAATATAATCATCACAAAATACGGCAAGAGCGACATATGAAGATGCCCCCTTGGATGATCAAAGTATTGGATAGATAGACATATCAGTCATAAATACATCATAGTGAAAATACTACAAAATAACCCCTACATAGCTAGCTTTGCCTTTTGCACGTCTTCGGAAGCTTATTCGTTCAACCAACTAAACCTGAAAAGTCCTTAACTCTCAATCTACACAAATTTAATTTTGAGCACCTGAGAGTTTAAGGGGAAAACATAAACTTCGAGTCAGACATAAAGCCTGGTATGAATTATTCTATTACATCTCGGTTTACCTTCAAACCCTAGCCGCCATTGCCAGAAATCGGCTTCGACTGGTCGACCGACCCTCTCCAACCAGTCGACCGCTAGGGGTCGACTGGAAGCAGTAAGGGTGTCGACCGATTGATTGTTTTGGGTAATAATTGATTCTGTTGATTTATAAATTAATTTCTTTCCCCTATTCAACTTTAAAGTTAAACGTTAATTAATGTTTACTTAGCCCCCCAAGCTAATTTTTAAAATTCAAATCCTAAATTTGAATCCTTATTTAAATTTGAATTCAAAATAAATTAATTTAAATCTGAAAACTTCAAACGCTCATAACCTCTTTGTTTAAGCTTCGTTTCAATTTTATATATGAAAACATATCAGAATTTCGCCACGAACGCTACAGAATTTTTATCGTGGTCAAATTTCAACATTTATAAAATTTTCATATTCTATCTTATAATATTCAATTCAATTCAATCCATTTATGTTCAGTTCATTTTACGGGGTGTTACATTCTCCCCCCTTAAAAAAGGATTTCGTTACGAAATCTTTCAAGGAGCGAACAACGTAACGCGCAATAACATCTATGTTATACAACCAAGTTATATACACACCCATCTACTCAACTATAGTGCAATATAATTATGTACTACAGACATGTTAAAATGAGCTCAATCCTAGCATGAAGGTGTAATCGTGTTATGTAAGTATGTATGCAAAAACCCTAAACATGCTTAGCATTTCTACGCGAGTGCAAAATGATTGTGAAAAAAAATGCAACAACCATCCCCTACCATTCAATCTAGCAACCACGATGCAACCGATATCCTAAAATTTGGAGAGAGAAATTATCAGTGAAAAGCTCTGGGTGAGTGCTCTTCATCATCTTCTTGGTCTCCCATGTGCTTTCAGCCAGATTATCCCCCAATTTTACTTGGACTAGGCTAATTATTTTATTGTGGAGTCTCCTAGTACTATGCTCCATAATGCGTGCGGTGGCAAGGGGCACTATCGGCTCCATCTCAAAATCCCTAAATTGATCAGGCTCTACTCTGTTAGCAGTGACGTGAAGGCATTTCCTAAGGTGAGAAACGTAGAAAACATTGTGGACTCCTACGAACCTGTCAGGAAGCTCCACACGGTATGCTAATTTTCCTATTCTTTCCAGAATTCTGAATGGACCAACAAATCTAGGTTCCAATTTTCTAAACTTGCCAAACCTAACAACTTTTCTAAGAGGGGAAATTTTAAAAATACCATATCCAACCTCAAATTCAAGCTCTTTTCTTCTTTTATCCGCATAAGATTTCTGACATTCTTGTGCCACCTTCATCCTTTGCCTGATCAACTCTACTTTTTTCGTGGTATCACGAATCAAATCAGGTCTGAGCAATGCTTTGTCAGTGGTTTCCCACCAACAACTAGGCGATTTACATGACCACTCATAAAGTGCTTCAAAAGGGGCCATACCAATCGTCGCTTGATAGCTATTATTATATGCAAACTCAGCCAAAGGTAGACGCAGCTCCCAGTATCCTTCGAAATTCAAGACACAAGCTCTCAACAAGTCCTCCAAAATCCTATTCACCTTCTCTGTTTGTCCGTCAGTTTGTGGGTGATATGTCGTGCTAAGGTTCAAAGAAGTTCCCAAAGTTGTTTGTAGGCTCCTCCAAAACTCGCCAGTGAACAAGGGGTCCCTGTCACTGACTATGCTTAAAGGAATTCCATGTAGACGAACTACCTCCTTAATATAAATCTATGAAGACAAGCGCTAGTCCTATTTCTCCTAATCGGAACAAAATGAGCATTCTTAGTGAGTCTGTCCACCACAACCCAAATAGCTCATTGCCCTTCTGACTTCAAGGCAATCCGTCCACAAAATCCATTGAAATATATTCCCATTTCCAAGTCGGAATTCCCAAAGGCAATAATAATCCACTAGGCTTCCCTTGCTTGGCTTTTTCTTTCTGACATGTTAAACACCTAGCAACAAACTCAACTATGCTTCTCTTCATTTCATTCCAAAGGAAAATTCTCCTCATGTCCTTAAACATCTTATCTCCTCCGGGATGAACGGTTATCCTTGAATAGTGACACTCCATAAGCACATCTCTTATCAAATCATCAATCATCGGAACACAAAGATGTCCATCTCTTCTCAAAACCTCTTCTCATTAATTGAATACCTCCTAGCATGTGGAAATTGTCTCCTTTTCTCAATTTCTCCAAAATCTCTACTAACCAATCATCCTTTACATGCTCACGCCCTGCATGATCCATCAAGGCCGGTCTAATATCCATAACTGCTAGAAAACCTTATATGAGTTGTCGATAGTTGGAGGTTAAAATATGAGAGAAACTCCAACTATCTCCATCCATATTAGCACCTAGGGTAGCGTGTCTCCAACTAAGGGGGTCGGGGACTACGTTTCCTTTTCTAGGGGTATATTGAATACAAAATCAAAGGATGCTACATACTCCATCCACTACTGCTGCCTAAGGTTCAAATATTTTTGGGAAAATAGGTATTTAAGTGATTTATGATCAGTGAATAACTCAAACCATTTCCTCAAGAGATAATGCCTCCACATCTTTAAGGAAAAAACAATGGCTGCCAATTCTAAATCATGCACTGCAAACCTCTTCTCATGGTCCTTCGGTTGTCTACTAGCATAGGCAACTACTTTTCCTTATTGCATAAGAACTGGCCCTAATCCTGTGCCATGAGCATCTGTGAAAACCGTAAATGGCTTGGTTCCATCTGGAATAGTGAGCATAGGCGCACTAGTCAATGACTGCTTAACTTCTGAAATGCCTTGGTGCATCTATCATCTCAAACAAAAACTGGATTCTGCCTTTGGAGAAAACCAAGATATCATCAATAAACACCACGACAAATTTAGTAAGTTTCCTTTTAAATACTCTACTCATCAAATCCCCAAAGTATGCCGAGGCATTCATCAGTCCAAAATGCATTACTTCCCACTCAAAGAGCCCATTCGGAGTATGGAATGCGGTCTTCGGCTTGCTTTCCTCTATAATCCTCAACTGCTGGAATCACGTTGCTAATTCTAATTAGGAAAAGACTTTAGCTCTTACAAGTTGGTCAAACAAGTCATCTATTCTAGGTAGAGGGTACCTATTCCTCCTTGTCAACTTGTTCAGCTCTCTATAATCAATGCAAAGTCTCAAAGAACTATCTGCCTTAGCAGCAAAAATAGCAGGGGCTCTCCATTCAGAATTACTCCTATAGATGAATCCTTTCTTCAATAGCTCTGAGATTTGCTTATCAATTCCTTTTTTCTTTGGGGGCCATATGTCTCAAAGGCAGAGCGATGAGCCTCGCGTTCTTCTCCAAATCGATTCAGAACTCAATCTCCCTATGGGGTGGAGACCCTAGACCTCCTTGAAGACCTCAAGAAATTCATAAACTACGGGTATAGATGGCGGATTTCCAACAAAAGATGGACTCGGTGAGTATAAATGTCTGAACTCAACTAAATCTTTGGGTGTACAAAGAACTTCCAAGTCATGACCACCACAACTCCATAATTGTACTACCCTCTTATCACAGTCAAGAATGGCTTCATAATATGACAAACAATCCATACCCAAGATAAGCCTATTCCCCTCGAAATCTAGAATGTACGTAGTACATATGAAATCAACATCGCATATGTCTAACACTAGGTCTATGCAAATAAGAGAAAGATGGGTCGAACCCCCAATGGGATTAGACACCTCTATTGGTCTGTTGACCATCTGGGTTTGAAAGTTTAAGAAATTTACTACATCCCTAGCTATAAAGGAATGTGATGCCCCTGAATCAATAGGGTACAGTAACCCCAAAAATAAGAGTTATACATTCTAAAGTTGCTTTTCTTTGGTCTCTTGGTGGCTTACTAATAATAGATACAACTTCAATTACATAGGCATGTCCACTTGATCCTTCCTTAACCATCTTTGGGCACTGATTCTTGTGATGCCCTTTCTCGTGGCAGTTAAAGCACCTACCTTTTAAGGCTTCCTTCATTAGACTCACCCTACAATCTTTAGCTTCATGACCCTTCTTTTGGCATTTCATACACACCTTCCCATCCTTCTTTAACTTCCCCTTCAACTTCTAATTGGCCCAAAAGCTCCCCTTCTTGGACCCTCCTTGCTTTAAGGTCAGTGCAAACTTCTCCTTCTTTATTCCCTTATCTTCCTCATTGGACACGTGCAACATTGCCATTTCTACCAACATCTCATACGTGGCCCTAATAGGTACTTGGGTCAACAACATTTCCCTTAGCGGGGAATTTAAGCCCTTTATGAATTTCATGGCCTTTTTCATAGGTGTGTCTATTAGGCTCATCCCGAATTTAGCCAATTCAGTAAACTTAGCTATGTACTCCTTAAGGGTAGAATCTCCTTGTCTCAGCTGAATGAAAATTTCCAATTGCAAGCTAACCTCTGCTTTAGAGATGAATCTCACCTCAAATCTGTCCTTGAATTCATCCCAAGAGAATACCCTTCTGGGGTGCTCATTAGTCACAAAGTTCCACCATTTCAAGGCTTCTTCCCTGAGATGCTAAGCTGCTATTCTTCTTCATAGCTGATCTTCCCAACCAAGCTCTCTAAATATCTTCTCGCAGTTACTAATCCAAGATTTAGCTTTCGAATATCTTTTAGTTCCACAGTATGTCTTCCCTTCCATATTGAGAAAGTCCTTACACAACTTATGAAAGTCGACAGGGCGGAATGCTGCATCCGCGGGCAGGGCAGTGGGTGCTACCGGTGCAACTTGAGGAGTAGGAATCTGCTCGATGGTCCTAGATATTGTTTAAACCATTTGGGCATTCCACGAATCGGTGGTCTGCCCTGGGTAGGTTAAACCTTTAGTGACGATTTTCTAAAATAGTATTTATATGTTGAAAGAAAAGGGTTACCGAGTGTATATGTGTATGTTCCAAAAAATAGGGTATATATATATAATTTTGAAACTTCTTTTTGAAAAACCTTTTTCAAAATAACAAATATGTCTCTCATACGTATAGTTTTTCCCCGCTGATTGGGTAACCTAGGCTCTGATTCCAAATGCAACAACCCACCCCGGAACATGCCTAGATTTCGACCTAGAAAAGACCCATCGAAACATAGATCCATTCTAAGGTAAGCTATCGGTAGAAAAAAGAAATGACATTACAGAACCATAATTAAACTTTCAGAACTCATAGCAGGTGGAACAAAATATAATAGTAAAATGTAACCATTATTTCAAATTCATAACAATGTCAGAATATAAGATACCATCAAACCGTAACATAATTTGTTACAACAATAGTGTGAAAACATGGGTATATATGAAAGGAAATAAAAATGGTAAATACTGCCACAAGTCCACACCTCCGTCTCCAAGCATCACCTTTTCCATCAACGTCTTCAACCTGTGTTGTGATGAGGAAGGAGTCAGAACAACAATGTCTAGTGAATAAAAATCTCAAGTCTTCCCTTTTCAGTACTTGTGCATTATATCTTCAAATAAGAATATGTCTACTAGAATAGACCATTAAACCATTTAATACTTCTTTATAAGGAATGGAGGTGGTTCCAACCACACCTTCCATTCCAGAAGTAGGTTTCTAGAATCTCATATCCCAATCATATGTCATAACCAGCTAATAATGTAAGAGACAGTACCCATGCCACATAATACCTTTTATTGGAAAATAGGCAGACTCTGCTAATTAAATACCTTTATTAAGGCAGTCCCCATCATTTAATACCTATTTCCAAGGTGTGCTCCTCAATGGGACTATCTAGCTGATATTGTGTTGAATCTTGTAGGCCACTTAATACTTCCTTGTGGAAAATAGACAGACTCTGGTCATTTAGTACCTTAATTAAGGTCGACCCTATCATTTAATATTTATTTCCAGAAGTGGACCCCCATATTGAGATACCACGTAACGTAACCCCTTGGCCATTTAATACTTCATCTACTAAAAAGAGGCGGGCCCTCAAATAACCACTTAAAACCTCAAGACCCCGATGCAGGCCCTTCGTCTTATGGCTCATACTCATAATGATGTCTCACATTAGTCCAACTAATCGTAGGAAATGGTAGTCAGATTAGCTGGGCAGATTTCCCCTGTAGAATTTGGTGCTAACCACGCATCATTACAAATATTTATCATAAGGATATCTCACATCAATCAAAGTGCACACAACTGGTGGTAGCCTCAAAGTTAAGGGTAGACTTTCGTCATGTAACTATATTTACCTCGCATCCCTATTACTTAGCGGTACATCAATAACTCTCCATAAACACACATACTCTCATCTCACCGTTTCATAAATAAGGCCTTATAAAGTGTCTTCCTTATTACGACTTAAAATAATAATTAGGCTATATTAGAGTTTCCTATTATTTCTGCCTACCAATCAATTACCTTCCAAATGGGGAAAAATAAATGAAAATAAAAGTCTAATTAACTACGCCATATACGCAATAATTATACGTTAATTACATAAATAGAGATAAATAAATATTCGCGCCTAATAAGTTCTAAATGCATGGATTTTATGCTCTAAACTAGTGTTAAATGCAATTCCCTAACCAAATATTATTACAAGTCATTTTTCTCCAAATTCCCAAGATTTCAATATACCAAAATAAGGGATTCTAATATCCATACTAAGGAATCAATATTCATAATCAAAACTATTATAACAGACTTGTAAATAAAATAGAAACCCAATTTATTACACCAATTCAATGGAATATCCTAAACAATAAGAATTACAATCTAAACTCCATATTCTCTTCAATTCCTCTTTTACAAAGAAATAGATAAGAATAAGTGGTGTAAACTATGAATAAAATTTGAAATCTAAACCCCTTATTTCATTTAATAATCACAATTTGAACTAGAGAAGAAGGAGAAGTGGAATAGACTATGAAATTATCAAAATTTTCATAAAAGAAACAAATTCCATCAAACTAATGTAAATAATTGAGAATCTCAACATAGAATTGACATTTGGAAATAAAAAGGAATTTTGGAGGATTTTATCTATCGTATATTCGAAATCCCAAAATTCCTAAGGCCTATTCAAATCCATGAAATGTACTAAACAATTACTAAAAAAGAAATACTAAAGTTTCCACTCATAGATTAGCCTTAGCTTCACTTAAATGGATTTGCAGCCTTCCAATCTCTTCTAGTATCTCTTTCTTTTGATATATGTTTGTACCAAAAATAGGCACAACACTCTTCGTATGTAATTGAAGAGATTAGAATGAAGAAATAAAATGGAAAATGAGGCTAATCTATCAATCACACCAAGAAAAATAAGCAGTAGTAAAAGAAGACAAGAATTTATAGTGGTTTGGCGCTATGGCCTACATCCACTTTGAAAGATTTGCTGTTTATTGCTGATTATAAGCTGAATCACAACAGTACAATGGCTAACACTCAAGTTACAATGGAGTTTCAGCAGAGCAGCAGCATAAAAGTCTTCTTTTAGTTGGCATGGAGGTGCTATTTATAGGCGTAAAGCTGGATATATCTGCACCAAAACTCAGAATACCCTTTCTCATGCGTAGGTGGGCCCACAAAATCGATCTGGAGTTGTTTGGGATCGATCCTGATCGATCCATGCGGATTTCGTATCGATCAAGAATGGCTCCAATTGAGCTGTGATTGATCATGGACGTCCTTGAGTTGATATGCAAGCTTCTGTGAAAGTTTTATGGCATTTGGACTTGTAGTTTGAGATATATGATCAACCCAATGTTGAGTTTGCTAGTGAGGCTGAAGCCTTCGTATCGATGGGTTCGTATCGATACTCTTTGTATCGATGACGTGGCGCGAGTGTTTTGTGGAGATCCATATTTCGTGCTTAGAGACCGTCTCCTTCGAGTTGACCTCTTCCTTTGTATCCATCCTATACATTGCTGCTTGTATCGATGCTATGTCTATGCTTTCGTATCGATGCCGAACTCCTTCCTTCGTATCGATCTCTGGCTCCTCTCTTCGTATTGATTGAGTAGCTGATCGATACGAAATATGTAGCCGTTGGTTGAATGAAGTGTGACCGATACGAAATGTGTAGTTGTTGACCTGAAATTTGGAATGTTGCATTCCATAGCTTTGCTTGTCATACCATGCTAATTGTAGCTCGATTCGGACTCAGACCAAGTTTTCCTGTATCCATCGTGGATATGTAGATAACTGAGTTCTAAGGTGGATTGTCTTAAGTCTCTAGTCAAGTCCTTGGTGTCACGGCCTTTCCAAAAGGTGGGATAACTTTTCCCCCCAATGTACGTCCTGTGTAAAAATGACGTGCTTTGAAAAGCTAAAATCTTCATTTTGGAAAGGTTCTATCCAATTTGCTGAACAGTTGTTGTCCTTTCATCAAGAGATGTAACCCACGATTAATTTCTAGTAGCATAAATGTTGAGATGTAGACTGCCAATGATCATGCATTTTTCATTGTAACTGAAGGTTGAGTGCTATCAATTTGTTGTTTATTGCTTTGATTGTCACTAGGAAAGAATTTAATCCTTGTTACCTTTGAAAATCAAATGTTAATATGACATACATGCACGTATGTTACCCTGACTCCCATTCATGTTTGCACGTTCATGGGTCGTTGTCAAGTTCTTTTTTCTTATTTGGATCGAGTTTCATATCGATCCTCTCCTGGATCGATGTGAAATCCAAGTTGCAATATCGGTCGATGGTCGTTTTGATCCATTTCTTCATATCGATCCTCTCCTGGATCGATCTAGAATGTATGAAGGTAGGCTTCGTATCGATGGTTATCGATACGAGATAGACTCACATATGGAGTGCTTTGTATCGATCGATACGACATATTGGTTCTTGGATTGATGGATACGAAATGGTGGCTTCACATCGATGGATATGAAATGCTTGCTTCATATCGATGGGCACAAATGATCCAGGTATAATTGTGCAGCGCTCTTCGTATCGATGCAGACATTGACCACTTCAAACGATTTTGTGACTGGGATACAAATCGTCCTTAAGGTCGATACGAAGAAGTATTAATACTTTTCATACTTAGATTATTTTCTCACTCGCTTTTGTTATTACTTCGTATCGATTGGAGAAAGAGAAAAAATTGCAGACCCTTCGTCCCCAAACACCAATCCATTAACCCTTAACCCAACTCCTTTAATCTAGGTAAATAACCAATGTAATTGTTCTTCTAATGACAAGAATCAAACTTCGTGCCATTTCGTTCATAGCCACGACCATCTCCGATGTTGCTGGCATCGGATTGTGTCTAGGGTGAGGTCGATGGTGTGTATCATGGCAGCTTAGAGGTTTTGAGAAGAAGGAGAGCACTGGAAGGAGTCGTTGGAGTCACTAACTTCAAGTCTTTCTCTAATTTGGTATCGATGGGAGATGGGATCGATCAAAATGCTTTGGAGATGGTTGTTGGCAGTCCTCATGATCGATCTGAGAAGTGTGGCAGTTTGTATCGATGTAGATTGATGGATACGAAACCAAACACCTTAGGTCGATATGAAGTGATCGATACTTGAGGTGATCGATACGAGCGTTGGATCGATACGAACGTTCCATCGATACGAAGAAGGCTATCGGTCTTCATCACCAATCGATACGAAATGATGGCTTTAGGGGAACGATCCAAAGTGAACTATGATGGATATGAACTCCATCGCTTTTTGCATACTTGAACACTTAAGCCCGACGAGCTTTAGCCTTGCATATCTGGACTTCATTGTAAACTGCATATATGACCATCCTTCAAAGCTCGTCGATGGAACTGTAACTTGATAAACATAACCAATCTTAATGTGGATCGTTCTTCGAAGTCAGGATGGCACGGTTGAGACGGTCAGTGATGACGGTCACTCCGGTCGAATCTCGAAGTCTTGTCGTTTCACCATCTTTCAAACTTGTAGAAATTTAGAGTATTGCGCAGCACTTCACTATACAACACGGTCACTCACTTTGCACCGGGGGAACATGGATTTATTTCCATCTAATAACGGTTTTTACCGAGTTCAATATCTATGGATCCTGGAAGCTCAGAGCAACAAGTAGTTCAAAGTCCTCTGTTTCCTAGAATCGAAGTGCCAGACATCGCGGCAGATACAGTATAACCTGCTCCTGATGAACTGTCAGATGCAGTATTGGTTATGAATCTGAAGGACTCCTTCCAGTCCAAGATCTCAGAAGAAATGCTGGGCAGAATTTGTCTTAGGCATGGACTATCTTTAGAAGAAGTTCAATTACCAGGGCCAGAAGATAGGGCGCATAATCCCCCTGAAGGGTTCACCGCATGTAATAGATTCATGTGCGTGGCTGGAATACTGCCCCCGTTCAATCAGTTTATTGAGGACGTGCTATTTTTCCTGAGGATTGCGCCTTCTCAGCTTCATCCCAATGGATATGCACTACTCAATAGCCTGTTCATTATATTTATGGAGCATCTCCTTCGTCCCTCGACTGTCAAAGAGATCAGATACTTAGTTAATGTTAAGAGTCGGGAAGATAATCAATCATTCACTTTCTGGGAAGCAGTTAGGAACTGTCAAGTGGTGGCAGGTGCGTGGAGTAAGTTGAGCTACTTCAAAACAGAGTGCTTCTTCGTGAGATGCCCGCCGGGGTTCGCCAAACGATGGCTGGTCAGACGTAAGTACTTTCACTTATTTGTCAATTAACTAGATAATATAAATCGATGCTGAACTCATTGCTATGTTTCTTTCATAGCTGCTATTCCACGGCCCGAAGGAGCACATTTTAAAGAAATAGTGAGAACACTTCAAGCGGCGCTTACCGAACTAAGGGAAATTGACGAAGTCCTTACTGATGATAATTTGATTACCGTTGGGCTTATAGAAAGAGGTCAGAGCATAGGGCAGACAAGGGTCCCCAGAGTGGCCCCAATAAGACAAAGTGGAAGACATGCTCCTATCACGCCCCTAATCGAGGTAGCTCAGGCCGCATCCGGTGTAATAGTCATCGAACCTCACGATGATGAAGATATAACGACGGTCATGAGCCCACGGTCGTGCCTCCGCATGACCCTCGGCCGTCGGAATCAAAAAGAAAAAGCAAAACTATTGCCCATAAAGCTAAGAGGCAGAAGACTATTAAAGCAGCTCAGCTCATTGCAACTTCGATAGGTCAGGAGACCTCTTCTTCGCAGACGGAGAGTTCAATGAAAGGGTTATCAGACATTCCTATTCCGGATGATATATTGTCATTCCCAGATCGTGGGCTAGAGGGGCTCCACTACCCTTCAAGAACCGGCACAAGCCTACCTTCAATAGATATAGGGGAGCTAACTCCAATAAGCAAGGCTACCACAATCGGTCGGTTGGGGGGTTTGCACATGCATACACACACTTCACGGCACCACATGACATTCCATACATGCTTCTTAATTTTTTGGCGATAACTAACTTTATTTCTCTTTTCGTTTTGCAGACACGATGGTGAAACAAGGCTGTATGCTTAGCTAACTTTGCTCTTCGCTCCATTCATCCGAATCGCATTCCGATTCACATCGTCGTGGGAGCGAAAGAGATTACGACCATGGCTACCATTCTAACCAAGAATGTGAGCGCCACGATAGAGAAAAGGAGAGATCATATTAAAGCAGGTGCCGCTCTAGATCGCGATCTCCGACAAAAAAGGACCTCTAAACCTTCTAGCTCCGGTAGGCCTCCTTCAGAATCTTCACATCAAGTAGCATCGTCTCACGCTCCAAGAACCGGCGATTAGAGCCGCAGAACTGAGACAGAAACTCCCACCGTCGTAGAACAAACCGTCGTAGAGTCATTTGGTGAAGGAGCCATCTGCATCGCCAAGCTGAAGAAAGATTTTTCGAATGTCTGTTTCGATGGCTTCCACTTCCCTCCTAACTTGAAGAAAATTCCGAATGACATAGAGAAATTATTGCAGGACTATGTGCATGACGCGTATAACTATAAACCAAAATAATAGCGGCGCTTACCAATGAGCTAAAACGATTGAGAAACTGGAGGGCGACCTTTCTCAAAAAGGCAGAATAATAGCGGCGCTTACCAATGAGCTTGAGTCTTCAAGGAAAACCAAAATAGACGCTGGGCAGAGAGTTGAGGAGGCCAGGAAGTCTATAAAGGAGATGAGGAATACGCACATGGACTTGGTGCAGGAAATGGGGCATCACAACATTGTTATTATGCGAGAAAGGGATGCCGCGCAGAAAGAAGTTGATGAGCTAAAGGCAAAACTAGCTGAGGCCACCTAAGAAAAGGATAAGGCCAACAAAGTCGCTTAGGAGGCGTGTGAGGAGACAGTGAGGCATAGGGAAGAAAGATATTCTGCAAATAAAAAGGAAAAGGAAGCCAACGCTAGGGTTGAAAGGGAAATTAAAGCCATTGAGGCCAGGATGGAAAGTGAATTCGAAGATCTTTTGGTCACCTATAACAAAAATGTCCTAAGAAATCATGACCTGAACTGGCTCGACAAGGACTATGCCTTTCAGTTATATAAGGCCTGGAACCACTTGATTGAGGACGAAAAGGCGACCTGTGGGATTACAACTGTCGATGAGTTTGAATTAGAAACTCAAGTGTTGATCAGGGACGAGCCTAAAGTCATTCATGACACGGTTATCGCACTTCAAAGAGAAGACCTGATAGCTAAATTTCCAGAGGACAGAGAAGGATATGGAGGCGAACGCCATGACGTTGCTTCTGAAATTCCCCCAGCGTCTCAAACTGTGCCCACATCTTCCGTTGATCCTTCAGTCGTCCCAGTGTATGACACCGACATGCCACACCTCTCTCCAGTAATTAAGCATAGTTCAGAAGGCATGTCGGCCCAACTTGGGAGCCAAACTGAGGAAGGTATTCTGGACACTTCTCATATTCCTTAAAATGTAGGAACACTATCAAAAGATATTACTAAATATTCTCCTATCTTCATTCAGTCTTAGATTCTACATAGGCTGATCCTCCTGTAATCCAAGAAGTCCACCATGAGTAGGAGGCATTAACCACGGAGGGTACAACTGTAACAATCCCTTCTTCGGCTGTGGAGATACACGATAGCAGCTATCGGATTGATGATCAACTAATGGAAGCGCTCCTCGGCCATCAAAGCAATTTGAGTATTGAAGTGCCTTTCATTGTAGATGAAGTTGTTATTATCATGGGCTCCTTGGGTCTGATCGGCAGCATTCCGATGGGTACACGCGTGGACAGAGAGGAGCAAATAATGGAGGAGGTCAAGGCTGAAATCGAGCAAGCTGAGCAGGCCCGTAGAGCTGGTGGAGGTATGGCGGGTCCCGGTCCTACTCTGATCCTTGTGCTTTCTCCGAGCGGCACCATAATTGAAACTGGAGTGCCTCATTCTTTTGGTATTGAGAGTGCCAACATTCCACCGGTTCTGCACACAGAGGATATTCCAGTCCCTGTGAGTTCTCAAGAGGAGACCGTGTCGATTCCCCCGGCCAGAGGCAAGCCATCTAGGGTAGGCCGGGGAGGAAAAGGTTCTAAGAGAGGTCCGGGCGGTAGCTCGAGCGGGTCTATGCCAAAGAAAGTCAAGAAAGGCAAAGAACCAAAAGCGTAGATCAGCATTTTGATTCCCTCCTTTGTAGATGGTTAGAATAAGCTTCTCTTTTGCTTTTTGCGGGCCATGTATAGATGTAGGCTTGGCCCACCGTTGATAGGAATTCTTTTGACAAATTTTGTACTTCTTTTTTGAAGAATAGCATGAACAAAATTCCTTTATTGTTTTTGGCCTAACTCTGCGTTTATTTGTTTAAGTACTTAAGCTTTCACATTTCCATTTAATGTATTCGCGAACCTTTAGTCTTTGAGTTGAACTCGAGTTCGGTCTCTAAGCTGAGGTCGTGGCCTCGGGTCATAATCGCATGTTGAGTTGAGTCCCAATGTCACGCTATCTCGTCAGCGGCTGGTACTTGAGTTATGCCCACAGTTCTAGGGAGAATTGGAGTAGTTAGTTGGCAGTAGTTCTTCACCTTTACTAATTTTAATTTAACTTAGTCGGAACAAAGTTAAAATAATATGAGTTTGAGTGGTCGAATCACACTCGCTCATTTGCTAGTATTTGCATCCACACTCTGGGGATTAGACTTGTATGCTGGCGGTCGATCACACCTGCTCATTGTTTTAGAATTACATCCACACTTCGGGGATATTCGTTATTTTATGGGCAGTCGGTCATGCCCGCTTAATGTTTATACTCTAGCTCACATTTCGGGAATCTAGAGTCAGTTGACAGACAGTCGATCACATCTGTTTAAGTAGTAGGATCTTATTCGCACTCTGGAAATAAGGAGTTGGTCGAGGTCGTGGATGGTCGGATCACATCCTCCTTGGTACAGTAAGCAAAGTCGTGGATGGATAGATCCATTTTCTTCGAGCTTGAAAAGAGAAGGCGAGCTCGTGGGTGGACGGGTCCACCCTCCTCGAGCTTATATTGAGGCGAGGTCGTGGATGGACGGATCCATCCCCGTCGAGCTTTAAGAAATAAGCGAGGTCGTGGATGGATGGAATATCCTCCTCGAGTTGGACGATCGATTCATGTCCTAATTTTGGAGTTTGCACTTCAGCTCGCACTCTGGGAGCTAGAGTCGGTTGGAGAATTGACGCATTTCAATTCTCTTTTAATTGACCGTCGTATGCCCCCTGAGCTCGGGGTTTCTTCTAGCGAGTGACCGGTCGGGTCACACTCTCTATTTGAACGAGTCCCACCATAAGATGGAACTCAGCTCTTCATACATCATGGTGGTTGCATGATGCATTTAAAAATCATTAACTTGGCTGTAGGAGTCTGCGCTTTATTGTGGAAATAAGAGATCATGGCAAAATCAATTTCCTTATTACAAGTACAAATTCTAAAATTGCATAAATAAACCCAAAAAAGAAAAGCAGACTAAATAAATGAAAACCAGTCATATGTAATAGCGATCAAGACTTTCGCTGTTCCATGCTTTCGATAGAGTGAGACCACCAATAGTTGATAGCTTGAATGTGCCATCTCCAAGTCTCCGCCCAATGACATACGGTCCTTCCCATGGTGGCTTCATGTGTGAATGGACCGGATAAATTCGCTTAAGTTCAAGATCGCCAATTTCGAAGGTTCTGGGTCAGACCTTAGGATTGTATAATCGGGCAACACGACTGCGATGTGCGGCTGCTCTCAAATCAGCCTCTTCACGCTTCTCATCCAGTAAATCCAAAGATTCTGCGAGTAGGATGGCATTCATCTTTGGATCATAATAGGTCACACGGTGGGAAGGTACTTCTAGCTCAACTGGAATAATGGCTTCAGAGTCGTAGGAAAGTGCAAACGTAGTATGGTCGGTCGTGGACTTGTGGGTAGTTCGGTATGCCCATAAGGCCATAGGGAGCTCATCGACCCACTTACTTCCAGCCTTCTCCAGTCGTTTCTTCAAAATGGACTTAATAACTTTATTGACAGCTTTGACTTGTCCATTCGCTTGAGGGTAAGCTACTACTGAGAACTTTTTCTGGATGCGGTAGCATTTACAGAAATTCTTGAACTTAGAATTATCGAATTGGGCCCCGTTGTCTGTTATAATTGCTTGTGGGAGGCCGAAGTAACATATGATGTTGCGCACAACAAAGTTGATTACCTTTTTCTTTATGATAGTAGCAAGGGGCTCAGCTTTTGCCCATTTAGTAAAGTAGTCAACCACAACGATGGTGTACTTCACACCGCCCTTAGATAGAGGCAAGGACCCTATAATATCAATACCCCATGTGGCAAATAGCCATGGACTAACCATTTGAGTAATCTCGGTTGGCGGGGCTCTCGGAATTTTGTCATGTTTCTAGCACCTATCACACCTCTTAGCATAGTCCGATGCGTCTTGGTTTACAGTTGGCCAGAAATACCTGTACCTGAGTATCTTCTTCGCAAGGGCTCGCCGCCCCAGTGTGATCACCACACCCTCCTTCATGTACCTCCTGCAACACTCTCTTGACTTCATCGTGGGTGATACACCAGAGTAAAGGAATAGGAAACCCCCTTCTGTACAAGACTCCTTCTTGGATAACAAACCATGAAGCCTTTCGAAGAACCTGTCTTTTCTCGCTCCTGCATTTAGGTAACTTTCCGTGTTTAAGATAATTTCTGATTGGAGTCATCCATGACTCCTTCTCGGGTGTTGCCTCATGAACCCAATTTGTCTCCACCAGATCAATACTTGGAGCAGTAAGTGTCTCCATGGGGACGAGTCCCATCCGCTATGCTTTGCCAGTACTGGCCAGTTTTGCTAAAGAATCAGCCTTCTGATTTTTCTCATGGGGTATATAGCGGATAGTGTAATAGTCAAACTAGTTCAACACTTCTTGGACCCGCATAAGGTAGGAGGCCAACCTTTGATCTCTGCCCTGTTACTCTCCTTGAACCTGGCACACCACCAGTTGTGAATCGCAATATCCACAATGACGACTCCCAAATCCTTGGCAAGCCTTAGTCCAGCAAGTAAGGCTTCATACTCAGCTTCGTTGTTAGTTGCATGGAAGTCGAATTTCAAAGCATAGCACACAAATCGCCCTTCTGGGGTTTCGAGCACCACTCCAGCGCCTGAGCACCGGTCTTTTGATGCGCCATCGGTGTATAACTTCCATATAGTTGGGAGGTTCACTGGTTTCGGGCAAGTCCTCCGGTATGGTGAATTCAACTCTAAAATCTGCAAGAACTTGTCCTTGAATAGCTCGCCTTGGCACATAAGTGATATCAAATTGACTCGGCTCGATGTTTCATTTATGCAGCCTACCAGACGTCACAGGTCACGTCAGGATCTGTTGTAACGGCTGGTCGGTGTAAACAATGATCGGATGAGCTTGAAAATATGGGCATAGCTTTCTCGAGGCTATAACAAGACAATAAGCTAGCTTTTCTATCTTCGGGTAGTTCCTTTCTGACCCCGTCAATCTTTTGCTGACATAATAGACCGATCGTTGGATCCGATCCTCTTCTCGAACTAGGCACTAATTGCATTTGCCGAAACCACCAGATATACATACAACTTCTTGTATCAACCGGCTTTGATAAGATGGGAGGTGTTGCCAGACGTTGTACTAGTGCCCGAAATGCACCCTCGCACTCCTTTGTCCACTCGAAATTCCATTTTCCTCTTCTGATTAGATCGAAGAAGGGAATGCACTTGTCTGTGGATTTGGAAATGAACCTGCTCAAAGCTGCCACCTTCCCATTAAGACTTTTCACCTGCTTTATAGTTCTGGGAGTTTCGAGATTCTGAATCGCCCTGATCTTTTCAAGATTGGCTTCAATTCCTCTGGCGTTGACAATAAACCCAAGGAACTTTCCAGATGCGACTTTAAAATGACACATCAAGGGATCGAGCTTCATTCTGTACTGTCGGATTATGCTGAACGTCGTCTGTAAATCATTGATATGGTTGTTGGATAGTCGCGATTTCACAAGCATATAATCTACGTACACCTCCATAGTCTTCCCGATTTGGTTTGCAAACGTCCGGTTTACGAGCCTTTGATAGGTTGCTCCAGCATTTTTGAGTCCAAATGGCATTACCTTGTAGCAATAAAGTCCCAGATCAGTGATGAAGCTGGAGTGCTCCTGGTCAGGAAGGTGCATCAAGATTCTATTATAGCCGGAGTATGCATCCATGAAGGGTAAGAGCTCTTGTTCGGTTGTTGAATCCACTAGTTGATCAATTCTGGGAAGCGGGAAACTATCTTTGGGGCAGGCTTTGTTCAGATCTGAGTAGTCTACACATGTTCGCCACTTCTCGTTTGACTTTCTGACAAGCACTGGATTAGATACCCACTCCAGGTATAAAGCATCACGAATAAACCCATTAGCCTTGAGTTTATCCACTTCTTCCTTCAGGGCGGTAGTTCTCTCTGGATCCATACCGCGCCTTTTTTGTTTCACCGGGATGTGCCGCGGGTCGATATTTAATGCATGGCTTGCGATATTTGGTGAGATCCCACAAATGTCTGAATGAGTCTAGGCAAACACATTGAGGTTTGCTCGGAGAAAATCAACCAGTTCATGTCCCATCTGAGGGCTGAGTTGCGATCCGATCTTTACCACTCTAGCATCATCATCGTCGTCGACCGGGAAATCAATTGTTAACTCTACCGGGGAGACTTGGTATTCTTTGACTTCCCCTTCATCATCGTTGTCTCTAGGATCAAGATCTTTAGGAACTGGTTGTGGCGCCCGAGCCTCAGCTCAGGCGTTAGTTTTCAATTCTCCAAAGAGCGGACGTAGAGAGATTCCTCCACGCCCTTACCTTTCTCCTTTCGCTGCGCATCCTGCAGCTCCGTAACATAACAGGCACGTCCAGCCGCCTGATCACCATGTACTACCCCGACTCCATTATCAATAGGGAATTTTAGAGTCAAACACTAGGGGCAATCGCTGCCCTGAAATCCACAAGGGTCGATCGGCCCAGGAAAGCATTATAAGGAGAATGAATATCTAACATAACAAACTGCAACATCTGGACTCTTCGGTGATCACCAATACCCAACTCAACGGGTAACTCCACCATTCCAGTTGGTATGGTTGCACTACCATTGAAACCATGTGTACGTGAATGACATGGTTTCATATCCTTCGCTTCCATCAGCATTTGGTCGTACGCACGTTTAAAAAGTATGTTCACAGAACTTCCACTACCGACTAAGTTCCTCTTCATCCAATCAGGAGCTATCTGGGTGAAAATAACCAACGGATCAATAGTAGGGGCCTCGACTCTATTGGCATCGCGGTTTTTGAAAACGTTGTCGTCTGTCATCGTCCTCTATTGCTTTGCCGAGGCTCTTTCATCAGTACCACTACAACATTCGAAGTCCACATGTCTAATCAAACTAGTATTGACTCCAACTCTGATCAGCCGGATGAGGACCACCACTCATAGTATTAATAACCAACCTCCCGCCAGTACGTGCGGGTTCTTCAGGCCTAGCTGGCCTTGGCCCTGATTGGGATTAGATGGGCCTGCTCTACCATCCTGCGGAGCCCGGACAAACTGCTCCAACTTCCTTTTTCTAATAAACTTTTCAATAATGTCTTGCAGATGACGGCATTCATTAGTGTTATGTTTATAGCAGTCATGGAATCTACAAAACTTCCTAGTCTGAATCCGCTTCTCCGATGACGGTTTCTGAGCTGGTTTCTTGTACTGCCCTGTATTACAGGTCTGAAGATAAACGTTCTCTAGCGACGTGTTCAAAGGGGTGTATCGATCGAACATAGGAGCTCTAGGTCTCCCACGATGAGGGCCTCTCTTCTTTCCTTGACCTCCACCACCCTTCTGCTGGTTTTGCTTTTTCAGAATATTTAATTGTATTTTACCAGATCTCTCCCTGGTCTGCTTCACTGCAACATTAGTTTGGATGCCTTCACTACTGGGCCCCGTGACGTGCAGCTTCTTAGACCGTCTAGTGTCTTCCCTCCTTAAATATTGGGCTACCTTTGCGTAGAAATGATCCAACGAAACGTGGGGTTTTCAAGCCAACCAATCACCAAACTCGAAATCGGGATCGATCCCTTTAGTCAATGCCATTAAAATAGAGTTGTCGTTGGGATTACTGTCTTCGGCACAAGTAGCGTGGAACCTTTCCATTTAATGTCTTAGAGTCTCTCCTGGGGCTTGAGTAACACTGGATAAGGTATTGACATCCTTCGGTCTTGTATCATGCATACGAAACCGCTTAACAAACTTAGTAGCTAACTGATCAAAACATGAAATAGATCTAGGTGGTAAACGGGTGAACCACATAGTCGCAATGCCTCCCAAGGAGATAGGGAAGCTTCTACACTTAACCGCGTCGTCAGCTCAAGCGGCATTCATAAGCCATTCATATTTCAGAATATGTTGGTTGGCATCCAAATTTCCTTCATATACATGCAAGGTTGGCATCCGGAATCGGCGGGGCAGTTCCGCACGTAAGATACCTTTGGTGAACGGGGCGTGACTTCTAGAAATCCCCCAGTCATCATTAGTGAGGGCTTGACTTTCTCTTATCATATGGCGGATCATAGTTGGAATAGCAGGCATCTGGATATTGGGGCCAAGGCATGGTCGGGTTCCATGTCACGAGGACGGTCTGATCGCTGTCTATGGTCCGTTCCACGCATCCTTGGCTCCTGGGCTTTATAAAAGTGAGGATCCTGAGCATGAATGTGGTGGCGAGGGGCTGGATCTGGTTGGTTCTAGATCTCGGCATTCAGATTTATGGCAGCAGCAGCTGCGTGGTCATGAGTAGTGTAGTAAGGAAGTGTCCCTCCTCGGGAGGAGGGTGCAACTTGATTCCCTGTGGAAGGACCTACCCCGACCTGTCCAAGATTTGTAGTATGCTAGTGCCTGGAGGTCTCCGCGTAATTTCCGTCCAATCGACGGCCTGTAGATCTGTGATAGGAATAAGATGACGTCGAGCTCTCAGACAAGGAGTAAGTGGTATTCTCTCTTCTAGATCTCCCTCGCCTTTCTTCGTTCAACTGGTTCATGAGCTCCATGTTGGCATGGATCTGTTGAGTGAGCTCCTAATGGCTTTGAGTGAGTTCCTGCATAAGGGTCTGGAATTCCTCTCTAGTCACCGAACCAAGTGGATCTAGAACTCCAGCAGATGTCTGGCCTATAGTAGTCGGCCGCATGGGACTTTGCCTATCCCTTCCTTCTGGATTAGCAGCATTAGAAGCAGTTCTGGTATTGTGCACCATGTTGGATGTAGTTCTTCCTAGATCTGGAATAATCCGAGTAGAATGGAAGGAACCACTGGAAGATAGATCTGGATCTCCTCCTTGGATTTTAGCAACCTGACAATAGCAAGGGATCCACAGAGCAGGAGAAAAGGCAAAGTTTATTCTCAGTGAAAGCACCAAAGTGTTTGTACCAAAAATGGGCACAACACTCTTTAAATGTAATTGAAGAGATTAGAATGAAGAAATAAAAGGGAAAATGAGGCTAACCTAACAATCACACCAAGAAAAATAAGCAGTATTAAAAGAAGACAAGAATTTATAGTGGTTCGGCGCTATGGCCTACGTCCACTTTGAAAGATTTATTGTTTATTGCTGATTATAAATTGAATTACAACAGTACAATTGTTAACACTCAAGTTAAAATGGAGTTTCAACAGAGCAGTAGCATAAAAGTCCTCTTTTAGTTGGCGTGGAGGTGCTATTTATAGGCGTAGAGCTGGAAATATCAACTCGGAATACCCTTTCTCATGCATAGGTGGGCCCACAAAATCGATCTTGAGTCGTTTGGGATCGATCCATGCTAATTTCGTATCGATCAAGAATGGCTCCAATTGAGCTGCGATCGATCATGGACGTCGTTGAGTTGATATGCAAGCTTCTATGAAAGTTTCATGGTATTTGGACTTGTAGTTTGAGAGATATGATCGATCTAATGTTGAGTTTGCTTGTGAGGCCGAAGCCTTCGTATCGATGGGTTCGTATTGATACTCTTCGTATCGATGACGTGGTGCGAGTGTTTTGTGGAGAATATTTCATGCTTAGAGACCATTTCCTTCAAGTTGACCTCTTCCTTCGTATCCATCCTTTACATTGCTCCTCGTATTGATGTTATGTCTTTGCTTTCGTATTGATGCCGAACTCATTCCTTCGTATCGATCTTTGACCCCTCTCTTCGTATCGATCGAGTAGCTGATCTATATGAAATATGTAGCCGTTGGTTGAATGAAGTGTGACCGATACGAAATGTGTAGTTGTTAAATAAGTGAACTATGATCGAACGATCTGGGAAGTGCTAAGGTCTATTTAAATCTTGATGGATACGAAATGGATGGATACAAAATGAACACGTTTCATATGGAGCTTGATCGATCCATAACTTGAGCATACGAACTCCAATTGACCTGAAATTTGGAATGTTGCCTTCCATAGCTTTGCTTGTCATACCATGCTAATTGTAGCTCGATTCGGACTCGGACCTAGTTTGCCTGTATCCATCGTGGACCTGTAGACAACTGATTTCCAGGGCGGATTGTCTTCAGTCTCTTGTTAAGTCCTTGGTGTCACGGCCTTGCCAAAAGGCGGGATAACAATATATATATATATATATATATATATATATATATATAAACACACACACAGATATATATATATAGACAAACACATAATAGGGAAGAGGTATATACATTTATTAGAATTAGAATAATTGGAGAAGAATGAGATAAGAATAAATTGGAGGAAGAAGAAATAAATACGAAATAAGTTGAATTCTTACCTGAATTCTCTATGGAATTTCTAAATCTTGTTAGAGAGATAGCAATGGCAGAATTTCCTTTTATTCCCTAAAATAATATGAATAAAAAGCGGAGAGGATAGGGTTCTATTTATAGGGGCTGAAACGCACAAGAACCGATTATGGAAGTATATGAGAAACGAATAAATTTGGAGCATTAAAATAATAACACACCCCTTCAAACCCAAGTCGTCCCTGCTAGAAATTGGCATCGACCGCCCCTCTCTTACTAGTCGACCGCTAGGGGCCGACTGGTCGTAGTTAAGGTGTCGACCCGTTGATTATTTTGGGTAATAATTGATTCCATTGCTTTATAATTTAATTTCTTTTCCCTATTTAAATTTAATGTTAAACGGTAATTAATTTTTACTTAGCCCCCAAGCTAAATTTTAAAATTCAAATCCTAAATTTGAATCCTTATTTAAATTTGAATTCAAGCTAAATTAATTTAAATCTGAAAACTTCAGACGCTCATAATCTCTTTGTTTAAGCTTCGTTTTCAATATTATATATGAAAACGGATCAGAATTTCTCCACGAACGCTACGGAATGTTTTTCGTGGTCAAATTCCAACGTTTATAGAATTTCATATTCTATCTTATAATATTCAATTCAATTCAATCCATTTATTTTTAGTTCATTTTACGAGGTGTTACATTCTCCCCCTTTAAAAAGGATTTCGTTACGAAATCTTTCAAGGGGCGAACAACGTAATGCGCAATAACATCCATGTTATACAACCAAGTTATCTACACAACCATCTACTCAACTAATAGTGCAATATGATTATGTACTGCAGACATGCTAAAATGAGCTCAATCCTAGCATGAAGGTGTAATCGTGTTATGTAAGTATGTATGCAAAACCCTAAACATGCTTAGCATTTCTACGTGAGTGCAAAGTGATTGTGAAAAAAAATTGTAACAACCATCTCCTACCATCCAATCTAGCAACCATGATGCAGCCAATATCCTAAAATTTCGAGAGAGAAATTACCAGTGAAAAGATCCGGGTGAGTGCTCTTCATCTTCTCCTCGGTCTCCCATGTGCTTTCTGTCGGATTGTCCTCCTATTGTACTCGAACCAGCCTATTTATTTTATTGTGGAGTCGCTAGTACCATGCTCTATAATGCATGCGGTGGCACGGGGCACTATCGGCTCCATCTCAAAATCCCCCAACTGATTAGACTCAACTCAGTTAGCGGTGTTATGAAGGCATTTCCTAAAGTGAGAAACGTGGAAAACATTGTGGACTCATGCCAACCTGTCAGGAAGCTCTACACAGTATGTCAATTTTCTTATTCTTTCTAGAATTCTGAATGGACCAGCAAATTTAGGTTCCACTTTTCCAGACTTGCCAAACCTAACAACTTTTCTAAGTGGGGAGATTTTAATAAATACCACATCTCTAACCTCAAATTCAAGCTCTTTCTTTCTTTTATCCGCATAAGATTTCTGACGGTCTTGTGCCACCTTCATCCTTTGCTTGACCAACTCTACTTTTTTTGTGGTATCACTATTCAAATCGGGTCCGACAAATGCTTTGTCGATGGTCTCCCACAAACAACTAGGCGATTTACATGACCGCCCATAAAGTGCTTCAAAAGGGGCCATACCAATCGTCGCTTGATAGCATTATTATACGCAAACTCAACCAAAGGTAGATGCGGCTCCAAATATCCTCCAAAATCTAAGACACAAGCTCTCAACAAGTACCCCAAAATCCTATTCACCCTCTTTATTTGTCCATCATTTTGTGGGTGTTATATCGTGCTAAGGTTCAAAGAAGTTCCCAAAGCTGTTTGTAGGCTCCTCCAAAACTCGCTAGTGAACAAGAGGTCCCTCTCATTGACTATGCTTATAGGAATTTCATATAGACGAACTACCTCCTTAACATAAATCTATGCAAGAGAGGTGCTAGTCCTATTTCTCCTAATCGGAACAAAATGAGCACTCTTAGTGAGTCTGTCCACAACAACCCAAATAGCCTCATTGGCCTTCTGACTTCTAGACAATCCTTCCAAAAAATCCATTGGAATATATACCCACTTCCAAGTCAAAATTCCCAAAGGTAATAATAATCCACTAGGCTTCCCTTGCTCGGCTTTTACTATCTGACATGTTAAACACATAGCAACAAACTCAGTTATGCTTCTCTTTATTTCATTCCAAAACAAAATTCTCTTCATGTCCTTAAACATCTTATCTCCTCCGGAATGAGTGGTTATCCTTGAGAGCACATCTCTCATCAAATCGTCAATCATCGAAACACAAAGATATCCATCTCTGCTCAAACTTCCTTCTCATCAACTGAATACCCTTTAGCATGAGGAAAATGCTCTTCTTTTCTCAATTTCTCCTAAATCTCTACTGACCCCTCATCCTTCACTTGCTCATGCCCTATATGATCCATTAAGGCCGTTCTAATCTCCATAACTACGAGAAAACCTTATATAAGTTCTACTGATGGTTGGAGGTAATAATTTGAGAGAAACTCCAGATGTCTTCATTCATATTAGCATCTAGGTTAGCCCCACTAAGGGCGTCGGGGACTATGTTCCCTTTTCTAGGGGTATATTGAATACTAAATTTAAAGGATGCTACAAACTCCATCCACCTATGCTGCCTAAGATACAAATCTTTTTGGGACCTATTTGAGTGATTTATTATTAGTGAATAACTCAAACCTTTCTCTCAAGAGATGATGCCTCCATATCTTTAAGGATAAAACAATGGTTCCCAATTCTAAATCATGCATTGGATACTTCTTCTCATGGTCCTTCAGTTGTTTACTAGCATAGGCAACTACTCTCCCTTCTTGCATAAGAACTGCCCCTACTCCTGTGCCATATGCATCTATGAAAACTATAAATGGCTTGGTTCCATCTGGAATAGTGAGCATATGTGCACTAGTCAATGACTCCTTAAGCTTCTCAAATGCCTATGTGCATCTATCATCCAAAATAAAAACTAGATTTATCTTAGTCAATTGGGTTAAAGGGGCTGCTATTTGTGCAAAGTTCTTGATGAACTACATATAGTAGCCTGTCAACCCTAGAAGGCTCCTAACCCCTGAGGCTAGGAGTCTTCCATCCTTGGAAAGCTTCCACTTTTGCAGGATCCACAATCAATCCTTGTTTTGAAACAATATGCCCAAGGAATTTAACTTCATTTTTCCAAAAGTGGCATTTCAAAAACTTGGCTTTGAGTAGGTTTCTTCTCAAGGTCTCCAATACCTCCCTAAGGAGGTCCTCATGCTCCTTCTTGCTTTTGGAGAAAACGAAGATATCATCAACAAACACCACAACAAATTTATTAAGTTTCCCTCTAAATAATATACTCATCAAATCGACAAAGTATACTAGGACATTCGTTAGTCCAAAAGGCATTACTGCCCACTCAAGAGCCCATCTGGAGTATGGAATGCGGTCTTCAGCTTGCTTTCCTCTGTAATCCTCAACTGATGGAATCCCATTACTAATTATAATTGACAAAAATTTTATCTCCTACAAGTTGGTCGATGAAGTCATCTATTCTAGGTAGAGAGTGCATATTATTCCTTGTCAACTTGTTCAACTCTTTATAATCGACGCAAAGTCTCAAAGAACCGTCTGCTTATCAAATTCCCTTCTTTCTTTATGTGCCATATGTCTCAATGGTAGAGTGATGGGCCTTGTGTTCTTCTCCAAATCAATTCGGAACTCAATCTCCCTACGGGGTGGGAGACCCAAGACCTCCTCGAAGACATCAAGAAATTCACAAACTATGGGTACAGATGATGGCTCTCCAAAAACAGATAGACTTAGTGAGTATAAATGGATTAACTCAACTAAATCTTTGGGTGTACAAAGAATTTCTAGGTCACGACCTCCACAACTCCTTAATCATACTACCCTCTTATCATAGTCAAAAATGGCCCCATAACATGACAAACAATCCATACCCAAGATAAGCCCATACCTTTAAAATTTAAAACTTACGCAGTACATATGAAATCAACGTCGCATATGTCTAACACTAGGTCTTTGCAAATAAGAGAAAGATGGGTTGAACCCCTAATGAGATTGGAAAGCTCTATTGGGCCATTGACCATTTGAGTTTGAAGGTTTAAGAAATTTACTACATCCCTAGCTATAAAGGAATGTGATGCCCCTGAACCAAATAGGGTATGAATAGTAACCCCAAAAATAAGGGTTATACATTCTAGATTTTCTTTTCTTTGGTCTCTTGGTGGCTTACTAATAATAGAGACAGCTTCAATAATGTGGGCATGTACGCTTGATCCTTCCTAAACCATCTTGGGGCACCAATTATTATGATGCCCTTTCTCGTGGCAGTTAAAGCACCTACCTTTAAAGGCTTCCTTCATTAGACTCACCCTACAATCTTTAGCTACATGACCCTTCTTTTGGCATTTCATACATACCTTCCCATCCTTCTTAAACTTCCCCTTTGACTTCTAATTGGCCCAAAATCACCCCTTCTTGGACCCTCCTTGCTTTTAGGTCAGTGCAGACTTCTCCTTCTTTATTCCCTTATCTTCCTCATTGGACACGTGCAACATTGTCATTTCTACGAACATCTCATACATGGCCCCAATAGGTACTTGGGTCAACAACATTTCCCTTAGCGGAGAATTTAAGCCCTTTATGAATTTCATGGCCTTTTTCATAGGTGTGTTTATTATGCTCATCCCGAATTTAGCCAATTCAGTAAACTTAACTATGTACTCCTTAAGAGTAGAATCTTCTTATCTCAACTGAATGAAACTTTCCAATTGCAAGCTAACCTCTACTCTAGAGATGAATCTCATCTCAAATCAGTCCTCGAAATCTAGAATGTACGTAGTACATATGAAATCAACATCGTATATGTCTAACACTAGGTCTTTGCAAATATGAAAAATATGGGTCGAACCCCCAATGGGATTGGACACCTCTATTGGGATGTTGACCATCTGGGTTTGAAATTTTAAGAAATTTACTACATCCCTAGCTATAAAGAAATGTGATGCCCTTGAATCAAATAGGGTATGAATAGCAACCCCAAAATAAGAGTTATACCTTCTAGAGTTGCTTTTCCTTGGTCTCTTGGTGGCTTACAAGCAATAGGGACGGCTTCAGTAATGTAGGAATGTCCGCTTGATCCTTAACCATCTTGGGGCACTGATTCTTTTGATGCCCTTCCTCGTAGTAGTTGAAGCACCAACATTAAAAGGCTTCCTTCATCAGACTCACCCAACAATCTTTAGCTTCATGACCCTTCTTTTGGCATTTCATACACACCTTTCCATCCTTCTGAAACTTCCCCTTCGACTTCTTATTGGCCTAAAAGCTCCCCTTCTTGGACCCTTCTTGCTTTTGGGTTGGTGCAGACTTCTCCTTCTTTATTCCCTTATCTTCCTCATTATCCATGTGCCACATTGCCATTTCTACCAACTTCTCATACGTGGCCCCAATAGGTACCTGGGTCAACAAAATTTCTCTTAGTGGGGAATTTAAGCCTTTCACGAACTTCATGGCCTTTTTTATAGGTGTGTCTATTAGGCTCATCTCGAATTTAGAAAATTCAGTAAACTTAGCTATGTACACCTTAAGGGTAGAATCTCCTTGTCTCAGTTGAATGAACTTTTCCGATTGCAAGCTAACCTCTACTCTAGACATGAATCTCATCTCAAATCTATCCTTGAATTCATCCCAAGAGAATATCCTTCCAGGGTGCTTATCAATCACAAAGTTCCACCAATTCAAGGCTTCTTCCCTGAGGTGTCAAGCTGCTATTCTTCTTCTTAGCTAATCATCCCAACCAAGCTCTCTAAATATCTTCTCGCGGTTACCAATCCAAGCTTTAGCTTCCGATATCCTTTAGTTCCAGTGTATGTCTTCCCTTCCATATTGGGAATGTAACAACCCAGATCCTTTTGAGTTAATTAAATAAAATAAATAGTGATTTAAATTGATTTATTCTTAATCGTTGTGAAATTTGGAAAGTGTAGTAATTTCTAGTGTTAATCTAATCATTTAAAATTATTATTGAAATTTTATTTAATTCTAAATTTATAGAATTTTAGAGTTTTATTTAAACAACAATTGAGGTTAGAATATCTAATTGTTTTTGGATTTTTTTATAAAAAGAGAATTTGAGATCTTATTAGTATTAGTGGGAAATTAATTAATTATAATTTCATATGATAACATTGGAAAGTAAACATTTAGTTTAAATAAGACTTTTTATATCAAAGAAGAAGCATATTATAATAAGTGTTTATTAAGATGAATGGGCCTAAAAATTAAAAACCCAAAATCACACATAAGCAAAGATTAGATGACCATCTACCCATTTCCTAATGTTTTATTATTAGCACATTCTAGAAAAAAATTGGAGAAACAAAAACTAGGGTTGCTCGCTCCTTTCAAGTTTGATTGAAAACTCCAATTTTAAATACAAAAATGATCTTATAAAATCGAGAATATTAAAAGTTATTGGAAATCAAACTCAAGGTTGTCAAAGTATTTAGCAGGGAGAAACTGGATTTGAGGTGAGTTAATCAGTCACAAAACCTATCTTTGAAATTTTAGGAGTTGGTTGATTTTAGGTGCTGCTTTGATTTTGGCAATTTATTGTTGCTTTGCTTTGTGCGTCTTATTGCTGCTCTGTTGCTATGAAAAACAAGTAATGCACCCATGTTTTTTTTCTTTCTGCTTTCGTGTGTCAGCCTATGCCTTGCATCATGCATCCCTGCCTTGTTTTGACGGATGGCAATATATCATGCCTTATGCAATAGAACACATTAAGTTAGATCTATGTACAAAGTGTTTCTTGCGAATAGTACTTTTTGTGCTTGGATTTGTTTAGGCCGTTCTTCAATTTGCCTCATCCATTGACTTTGTGATGTACTTGGGTTGCCATGTCACTTGGGAATATGGTCATGAACCATGCCTTTTGTCTTATGCTTTGAAAAGTAGCACTCTACTAATTACTTTAATTTTTGTACATTCCTTATGTGCATTGCCTGGTTGGTTGTCCATCTCTTCCTTGTTTAAGTTCACTGCCATTTTGTTTAAAATCTGAAAGTTCAGTTTTGTTTAGAATTGAAATGCTAAGTAGTTAATAACTAAAACACTTACATTTTTTAAGTTAGGCTTTTGTTATAAAAAAAGAGACATATAGGTGTTCGAAATTTATAGGCCTTGTGTGTGTGTGTATATAAATTGTTGTCATAGTACATGTTTTAAATTAACAACTTGACATCTCTAAAATGGCTTATATATATATATATTGCTTTGACTTACTAATAGTACTTGGCAGCCTATGATTCTTAGATGCATAAAGTTAGTGTTGTTGCTTTATATGCTATATGCCTAAGTTCATATAAGGACCTGACACATTATTTTGCTTGAGAATGCATCTTTACTCTATTGTTTTGAATTTAGAAAAACGAACTTTGCTTTAAACTAGCTTAGCACTATGCCCAGGTATTAATGCTTCTGTCCTTTTTGTTTTATTGATTATGAAAATAGAATGCACACATATATATAGTTTCGAACTTCTTTTTTACATGCTTAGTTTTGGGTCAGATTTTGAAATTCAATACACTGTAGTATTTGTATAAATTTTTGTGACTTAGTACATGTCCACCTTTCTTCAATGCTTAAAGGATGTGATGTCTATATAATTTATATAATATATAGCATACTATTCTTTACCATGCTTAGCTATATAATAATGGCCTCACACCTTTCTGCTTTTGGAAAAAGTAAACTTGTCTTTGCATATTTATATATTAAAACTTTTATGTCTATGTTGGATGATTGACATGTAAAAGTTTTTGTTTTTGCGCTCATATCTTATCTTTATTGTATATAAATAAATGTTACACTGGGAACTTTTGAATGTTACTACAGATATACAGATTTGAGGAGCCTTCATATTAAATGAAGCTAAAAAGAAGAAAAAGAGAGATTTGCATTGGATTATACCAAATGCTATGAAAAGATTAAACAAAAGAAGTTGTAGGTGAGACGTTAAGGCATCTCCTAAATGGCGAAAGGAGTTGAGTTCAAATCCTGGAAGGCACATTATTTTTGCATATGAAAATGGAGAATTTTTGAGTAGATATACATATACATATGAACATACTTGTGATTGATTATATACAAACAAATCAATCTTCTCCCTATCAATCACAAATCTTTTCCAATGAAATCAAAATCAATTAAAATCTTCCAATCAAATCAAGCAATCACATTTAAATGACTATGCCAATTTCTAGTGCAGCATAAAGCTCTTCTTCTTCTTCTATTTTCTATTTTTTTTATTTACACTTATATAATTGTGGCTTCTACCAATTAGTTTTGTTAGACAAAATTATCTAAGTTTTTCTTCCTTTTTCATTAGTGATAGACCGTTGATTAGTTTTAGCGGCTATCCTAATTTTATTTTTGTTTATTTAATTTTCTGTTTGTTTTTCTGTTTTTTTTCTATTTTTCCACTGTTTAGAACTTGTGAAGGAGTTCTAATTTAACTCTCAACAACTCTTCCATGACAAATAGTTGGATCCTTCTGTGAGAAAAGGATTGAAGTTTAAATCAATATTTCTTCACTTGTCTATTTTTTTTGCATTTTTTGTAGTTTAGAAATCACCTCCAAATTCGTCTAACTCGCCCACGAAATTACAAAAACAATAGAGTTGAATTTTCCTCCTTGTGTTCGACCTGCATACTACATACCTGTGCGCTTGCAGTATTATTTTTAATTTGTGCTTTTATAATCCCATTGAAAAGTGTCAAACAAGTTTTAGGCGTCGTTGCCAGGGAGGCAACAATTAAATTTTATTATTTATTTAATTTCTGATTCGTGTTAGTTTTTTTTTCTTGTTTTTCTTTGCAAAAAAAAGAGAGAGATTTTGCCATTTGTTTTATATTTCTTTTCTCTTTTTAGTATTTGTGTCCATTTTTTTTGCATTCTCCTTTTCTTTCTATTTTATTGCTCATGTTTTTCCTTTCCAAAAAAATACCAAAAAAGGATATTCTGCACTTTATTTTTTTTTCTTTTTTTTTTCAATTTGATTCCACATTTTTCTTCTTTATCTCTTCTTCCATTCTAAAAAAAATATCAACCTGTTTTATTGATTTGATAAAATAATTCTCCTTTTTAGATTGCACAATCTTTTTTTATTTCTTTCCCTATCTCTCTTTGTCTATGTTAGGCTTTATATATTGCAGTGTTTTTACTGCAACAAAAATATATAAAAATATCTGTAGTTTTTCCTTTTGCTTTCTTTCTCAATTTGTTTTTTTCTTCTTTCTCAATTTGTTTTTTTCTTCTTTCTCAGTTTGTTTTTTTGTTTCTCTTTTTGTTTCCCTCTCTTTCTTTTGTTTTCTTTCTCAATTTGTTTTTCTTTCTCAATTTTTTTTCTCCTTCTTTTTTTTCTACCACAACCTTCTGCCTCTTTAACTGTGCACTAACCTAACCTAAGACCACACACTTCTACTACTGTCGGTTTTCTGCCAAACCACATTTAATTGCTCTGGATGGACAGCCATACCCCACTGTAAGTCGTTCTTTCACTACAGGTGCCCACTCCGACATATAAAACTTGCTTGTAAAAATTTTCTGCAGGTGTCACTGCTTGCTCGTACAATTTTAAATTCTACAATTATTATTGTCTTCGGCTGCAAATTTCTAAATCAATCTAGTTAGGAGCAAGTTCCCATAACAAAATTAAGGTGGGGGAAGTCATTACCCTTTCCTTGGCTCCAAATAACTAAAATCATCATCTCTCATCTTTTTCACCTTTAAAAGACATTAGGCTTTGGCCCTAGGACAAAAACGAGCTCATAGGAGAAAATAGTATAATTGAAAAGGGGCGTTTTTGTGAAATTGACTGTCTCGTACAATTAGATCGCGGATATATAGTAGTTCAATTTTTTGAACTATTAGCAAAAGAGGTTGCATACTACCCATAAAACATTGGTCGTATCCCTTAGTATTTAAACTATACATGAACGGCCATAAGACCCTCTTCCCCCTTCTAATTGAGACTGTCAACTAATAAAGCACAACTTGGTATTTTATACTATTTTGATGTAGGAGACACTTCTAAAAACTTTTCAAAATGAGTGAAAGCAACCACAATTCACCAAGGGAGTCTCGAATAAATCAAAACTTTTCACACGAGCTTGATCCACAGAATTTGAGGAATCAAAACTTTCCAAATCTCAACGTCAGAGTAGATAGACCCTTATCTCTTAGGGAGCTATGCTACCCAAAAAGAACTGTCCAACCTTTGGCCATTCTCTTTCCACCGGCCAAAGGAAATAATTTCAAATTGAAAAGTTCTTTCATCCAAGGAGTTCCAAAATTCAAGGGTTTGGAAAATGAATACGAATTTATTTAGGATTTCTAATTCTACACTTCCACACTGAAAATGCAACAATTGTCCAATGATTCCATCAAACTTCGATTGACTCCATTTGCGCTACAAGCTAATGCAAAAGGATGGCTAAATTCCCTACCACCACACTCTATTCGAAGTTGGAATGGGTTCAATGATATCTTTGTGAAAAAGTTTTTTCCTTTCCACAAAACTCTCAAAATCAAAAATGAAATCAATCAATTCACACAAAACGAAGGAGAAACTTTTTCATAATATTTTGAACAATTTAAAGAACTCTTATATAGTTGCCCTCATCATGGAATATCCAAAATGATTCTATGCCAAGTTGCGTATGAAGGGCTCAACTATCCAACTCGAATCCAACTTGAAACCATTTGTCAAAACAATTTTATGAGAAAATCTACCGATGAGGCTTGGGCCTTCCTGGAAGATTTTTCCAAAAAGGACCTACATTGGAAATCGATTCATGTCCCATCCCATACGAGAGGGGTACATGCAATTGACCCCTCAATGTTTCGCGTTGACGGTTCCCAGGCCAAAAGAGGAATACCCCAGGTGTACCCTACGGAACAGGCTAATGCCCTAGCCCACAATAATGCCTACACTTCTCCATACCCCTCCAACTGGCGAAACCATCCAAATCTGTCGTGACCAAACCCTAATAATTTTGTGAACCCTTCGCATTTTTATCCCACGAACCAAAATGCTCAACCTTCTCAAACTGCACCTTGATTTAAACCTTCGAATCAACCATATAGGCATCCAAACTCTTCAGCTCAACCTTCTCAAACTCCTTCACATTCTCAGTCTCCTCAACCTTCACAAGAAATTGTTTGACTAGAAAAACAAATAAGCAATTAGGATGCTAAAATTGAACAAATGATGAACATGATGAAGGAACTAATGAAAAGTAACGAGAAAGAAAAATTGCCTAGTCAACCTGAAGAAAACCCAAAGTATAATTCTCGAGGAGTGCACTCTTGTGAGAATGAAAATGTAAGTCCAATTACCGCTGTCACCACATTGAGGTCTGGAAAGAAGGTAGACAACCAAGACGACAACCCCGACATTCCTCCAAAGTCTACCCATGCTCCAAATTCTGAAACTCATTCGACACCCACTCTTGTTGATCCAAACGATCCTCTTTCTTCATCCAAGGTCGGCAATCTCGACCAGTCTTCATCTTTGGATGTTGGCAACCCCAACATTCTAGCTTCTATAGCTTTGTCGCCTTCACCTCGTGATGCGACATCCTCTTCCTCAAACGAAAAAACTCCTAAAAGAGTCTATAAACCCAAGGCTCCTTTTCCTCATAGGCTTAACACAAAGAAGAAGTCTGCCAATTTTGATAAAATTCTTGAAATTATCAAACAAGTTCGAGTGAATATACCACTCCTTGATACCATTGAGCAGATTCCCCAATACGCGAATTGTCTCAAAGAGCTTTGTACTCAAAAGCGTGCCACCAATGTCCCAAAAACCGCATTTTTGACTACAAATACAAGCCCCGTCCTTGCGAATTGTGCCCCAATCAAGTATAAGGACCCCCGTTATCCTACAATCGGCTATCGAATAGGCAACACTCACATTAGCCATGCCTTACTTGATCTTGGTGCTAGTGTCAATCTTTTTCCTTACACTGTTTACTGTCAACTAGGACTTGGAGAATTGAAACTCACGAACATCACGATTCAACTAGTAAGCCCTTGGGCACTATTGAAGATGTGCTAATCCAAATTGAACAATTCTATTTCCCTATGGATTTCATAGTCCTAGAGACCGAACCTGTTTCAAATCCTAGCGCTCAAATCCCTCTAATATTAGGTCGTCCCTTCTTAGCAACTTCAAACGCTATCATAATTATATGAATGGTCAGCTCAGACGTTCCTTTGGACACATAACCATTGAACTAAATATTTTCAATCTTAATGAACAACCAATGGATTTGGAAATGAAAGAAGTTGACATGATGCATGTTGTTCACAAAACTTCATGTACTTCAATAAATGTATCCACTCTATCTTTTAAAGAGCTATTTGAAGACAAGCTTAATTTTCTACACGATGAAAGTGAACCTCTCGAATGTTTCAAAGAAAATAACCCATAACATCAAACGAAATTGTGCATAAACACTCAAATTTATAGGATTACAATGAAAATTATTTGAACAATTTTTGGAAAAAACTATTTGTGGGAAGGATTCTGATTAGGGATGTTTTAGACATGTCTTGGGTGTTTGAAAAATCTGAGGACAAGAACTCGTCTTACAACATTCATGTTGGAAATAAGTGTGGGGGGAGAAAGGGGTATCATTCTTCACAATTCATTCATCATTTGCATAAATCTCATTTTGTTTATGAACCACATTCATATATAGTTATTAAACTGCATTTCATTCTTCAAATCATTTCGCACCTAATCCATCTTTGGGTACTCTCTTTCATATTTAGGAAAAGTTTTTTTTCTAATGCGGACACTATCTCAACTAAGTGTGGGGGAGGGTCTGCATTTCATTTCATTTTTATTTGATTTTCATCATTTTTCTTTCTTTCATTTTTATTTTATTTTCAAAATTCACCTTATTTTTTTTCAAAATTTCATCTCATTTTCCATTATTTTCCAAACTTCGATTTATTTTAAATAGTCACGACATAATAAGTTAATGGTTTTAGTCATGGGTTGGAAAATTTTGTGAATCACTAATTCGAAAATGTAACGAAAAGTCGAATTACGGATGATAATAGTGTAACTAATATATAGGGAGACTCATAGGCGATGGTTATGAAATCTATTCTAAACTGTAGTCTTTGTTTAAAAAGTGGTTTCTTTAAAGTACTTGCGTTGACTCTTGTTTTTTCAGTAGAGTTAATAAGTTCTAAGATGATTTTGCATAACTCTCTCTTCAAAAAAACACAATAATAAAATTCCATGGGTATCCAACATTGCTAGTACATCTAGCGTTGGTGTGCAAACCCGCCAAGCTCTTTCCCAACTCTCACGTAAGCCTGCGAGGCAGTGCATGGGTGGTATACCTTGGTCTCATTTTATGAGTTGGACATCGAAGGATTACCGACACCTTATTGACAAAGTCAGCGTCGGTCTGCACAATCTGCCAAGCTCTGTCCTGACTCTCACGTAATGCCACAAGGCAGTGTATGGGTGGTATACCTTGGTCCTTTAAGTTAGATGTATGTAATTAGTTATAAATTTTTATTTTGAAAATAAAGAGAGAGTAAGCAATTGAAACCCAAGCACTTCTTGACTTTACTGATTTGACTAAGTTATACAAAAGGAAATAAAAATACCACTTTGCAAGCTATAACAAACAAACAATGCATTTATTTCATGATTGCACTATGTTATCAACCGAAACAACTGACCGAACTATAATTGAACGTATGAAAACTTGATTTATGTTGGAAATTTGTGACTAGTTGAGGAACCAATAATTTCCATAAATTGATTAAACTTATTTAAATTACTATGTTGTAACTATTCTAAAATAAATCAAGTTTTCATTTGCAAATTTGCATTCATATAGCTGCATTAGGACCATCACATATTGCATTTGGATTTTGTGGGAAGTATCCACTGAAAACCCTCGTGAGACACCACTCATCCTACGGGACACCAAGAGGTTTAGAAGCTTGTTGCATACGCTCAATGCAATCTTGGTTCTTACGAAAGTGCGCCCTACCTAGTTTAGTTTTATTTTTGTTTTACTCGAGGACGAGTAAAAGATAAGTATGGGGGTATTTGATTAAGACATGTAAAAGTGTTTGTTTTTGCGCTCATATCTTATCTTTATTGTATATAAATAAATGTTACACTTTGTATTTTTGAATGTTTCTACAGATATACAGATTTGAGGAGCCTTCATATTAAATGAAGTAAAAGAGAAGAAAAAGGGAGATTTGCATTGGATTATACCAGCTGCTTTGAAAAGATTAAACAAAAGAAGTTGTAGCTGAGTGGTTAAGGTATCTCCTAAATGGCGAAAGGAGTTGAGTTCGAATCTTGGAAAGCACATTATTTTTGCATATGAAAATGGAGGATTTTTGAGTAGATATACATATACATATGAACATACTTGTGATTGATTATATACATGCAAATCAATCTTCTCCCTATCAATCACAAATCTTCTTCCAACCAAATCACAATCAATCAAAATCTTCAAATCAAATTAAGCAATCACATTCAAATGAGTATGACAATTTATCATGGATTTGATTCACATCAACAAATCATCCTTAAAACCTCAATCACCCATCATGCCGCATGTCAAAGATCTAAAGACAAGCTATCTTCCATGAATATTTATATCCACATGATCAAAGAGAAGATATTCATTATTATGGAAACATATTTTGTAAATTTTTGATGGGAAACAACTTGTACTCTATAAATACCCAGGTGTATTCATTGTAAAAGATATCTCATATCTCATAATTTCTAGTGTAGAATAAACCGCTTCTTCTTCTATTTTTTGTTTTTTTATTTACACTTAGATAATTGTGGTTTCTATCAATTAGTTTTGTTAGACATAATTATCTAAGTTTTTCATCCATTTTCATTAGTGATAGACCGTTAATTAGTTTTAGCGGCTATCCTAATTTTATTTTTTGTTTATCTGAATTTCTGTTTGTTTTTCTGTTTTTTCTATTTTTCCATTGTTTAGAACTTGTGAAGGAGTTCTGATTTAACTCTCAACAACTCTTCCGTGACAAATAGTTGGATCCTTTTGTGAGAAAAGGATTGGAGTTTAAATTAATATTTCTTCACTTGCCTATTTTTCTGCATTTTTTGTAGTTTTGAAATCACCTCCAAATTCATCTAACTCGCCCACGAAATTACATAAACAATAGAATTTAATTTTCCTCCCTGTGTTCGACCTACATACTACACACCTGTGCGCTTGCAGTATTATTTTTAATTTGTGCTTTTCTAATCCGATTGAAAAGTGTCAAACATTGGACATTATATGTACCTACTTTCACTAGCAACCTATCCATTTTCTTACATTGTAGGCTAACTTTACATGTATTATGAAGCATTAGCATATGAAAATTTCGAAACTTACAAGTACCTTTTATTTTTAAGAAGTTAGACTATAATATACTTATATGTATACAATTCTTTCTTGATGAGATACGAATACATATAGACTAGTAAGAGATTTTATAAAAGAAGTTTATTATAAAAATTTAGATATCAACTTATTTATGGTTTATAAATGAATAGTTTTATGGAAATTTAATAAAAAAATTATAAACTTAAAGAAGAAATTTTTTTGAGAGCCTTAGTTCTATAAATTTTGAAGTACTAATAATCGACTTTGTATTATCGATTGGTTTAAATGCTTTTGAATAACGCTTAGTCTAGTATGGTACAACTCATTGGATAGAACGTTGGAGTGGAATTTACCAACTATTAGTGAATACGTGAATTTCATCGGGTAGTATGGGATGCTTGGGTTAAATTCTTGTGATCACTATAGGAGAGTAATTAACACTTTAGAGTTGTATTCTCTTCTGGTGTGCGACAAGTGGTTGCTAGATCCTTAAGAGAATGTAGTTCAGGTTTTCCAGTGGTATCCGTAATAAGTGATATTTACTAGCTTTTAGTAAATACTTGAATTTAACCATACTGTATGGGATGTATTGGTTAAGTTCTAGTGATTACTGAAAGTGATAGTATTTGGCACTTTTGAGTTTGCTCTCTTTTGGTGTGCGGCAAGTGGCTGCTAGATCCTTAAAAAGTTACTTCTAGATTTCTTTCTAATGAAATAACGTAAAATAAACCTAAAAGATTCGGTCATGGCTGCTACCTTTGAGATGATTCTATGATTCTGTGTTTTCATCCTGAGTACGATCCTCGATATCAGATCGGTTCATGTGATGCCAAATTGTTTGTTTATTTGTTTGTCACGGTTCTGTGTACGATCATTACGATCGTTCTGAGTAAGGTCTCTTGGATTCTAAAAAAATTGATTCTATAATAATTCTGTGTTAGTGAAATAAATAAATATATAAGTTCTTGTGTCTTGTGATGGATGTTAAGTTAATTCTGTTATTCAATGTTTAGTGACTAATATGTGTTCATGACTTAAATGTATAACCATGTGTCTTGTGATGAACTCTAAGATAACTTAATTCCCGTAACTCGTTGTTTCATGACATATGAATTTACCTATATGTTATATGTTCTTTTGTTATAACTGGTTCTTATCCTATTAGATATTTAGAGATAGTCTGATCCGAGTGTTATTTTGCTTGGGTCAAGTTAAGACTTTTCAAGTTTTCAGGATGCTTGGACTTTTGGGTAGGTGTGCTAGACGATGATAGACATTTTGACAGTTTATCTTCTATAGGATATTCGCTTGTTACACCTTGTGGTGTATTATTGAGATAGTGACTTATTTTGAGTTGTGTATTATATGAACCTAGTTGTATATTTTGTAGACTCACACTATGTATTGTATATGATTTATATTATTCCACTAAGATCTGTGATTATTATTTCATATGATATATTGTTCTGATTTTGAGAAATCGGTGTGTTTATTACTCTGTATTAATGTTGTACACACTCAAATTTAGTTCAGACATTAAGTAAAAAGGTATAAATGACATGCTAGAATTAGTATAAAGATATATTTATATTCGATTGCCCTTAACAAGCCGTATCCTCCGGATTAGCAGTCGACATTACTTGTAGTGCTCTTTTCTAAATTGAGTATTACGGTAGGGTCATTATAGAGAAAGTCCTTACTCAACTTAGGAATGTCGACAGGACAAGGTGTTGCATCAGTGGACGGGGCAGTGGTTGCTACCGGTGCAGCTGAAGGAATAGGAAACTGCCCGACAGTCCTAAGATATTGTTCAAACCATTCGGGCATTCCACAAATGGGTGGTCTTCTATGGTAGGGCCCCCTTATCTGGAAGAAAATTGATTATCAACCACATTAACTATCTGTAGGTTAAACCTTTAGTGGCGATTTTCTAAGATAGTATTTATATGCTGAAAGAAAAGGGTTACCTAGTGTATATGCGTTTGTTCCAGAAAATAGGGTATATATATAACTTTGAAAATTATTTTTGAATAACCTTTTTCAAAATAACAAATACGTCTCTCATACGTATAGTTTTCCCCATTGATCGTGTGACATAGGCTCTGATACAAAATGTAACAACCCAACCCGGAACATGCCTAAATTTGGACCCAAAATGGCCCATCGAAACTTAGATCCCTTCTAAGTTAAGCCGTTGGTAGTTAAAAGAATTAACATTACGGAGCCATAACTAAACTTTCAGAACTCACAGCGGATGGAACATAATATAATAGTAAAATGTACCCGTTTATTTCAAATTCATAACAATGTCAAGATACCATCAAACCGCAACATAATCCGTTACGACAATAGTCTGAAAACATGGGTACATATGAAAGCAAATAAAAATGGAAAATACTGTCGCAAGTCCATCACCTCTGTCTCCAAGCGTCACCTTTTCCATCAACGTCTTCAACCTGTGTTGTAATGAGGAGGGAGTCAGAACAACAATGTCTGGTGAATAAAAACCTCGAGTCTTACCTTTTCAATAATTGGGCATTATATCTTCAAATAAGAATATGTCTACGAAAATAGACCATTAAAACATTTAATACTTCTTTATAAGGAAAGTGGTGGGTCCAACCACTTAATACCTTCCATTCCAGAAGTAGGTTTCTAGAATCTCATATCCCAATCATAGGTCATAAACAGCTAATAATGTAAGAGACGATACATAAGCCACTTAATACCTTTTATTGGAAAATAGGCAGACTCTGGTCATTTAATACATTTATTAAGGCAGATCCTATCATTTAATACCTATTTCCAAGGCGTGCTCCTCATTGGTACTATCCAGCTGCTATTGTATGGAATCTCACAGGCCATTTAATACTTCCATGTGGAAAATAGGCAGACTCTGGACATTTAATACTTTAATTAAGGCCGACCCAATCATTTAATATCTAATTTCGAAAGTGGATGCCCTCATTGAAATACCACATAATGTAACCCCTTGGCTATTTAATACTTCATTTGGGGAAAAGAGGCGGACCCTCAAACAACCACTTAATACCTCAAGACCCCGAAGCAGACCCTTCGTCAATGGCACATACTCATAATGATGTCTCACATTAGTCCAACTATTCATAGGAACTGGTAGCTAGATTAGCCGAGCAGATTTCCCCTACAGAATTTGTGACCAACCTTGCGCCATTACAAATATTTATCATAAGGATATCTCACATCAATCTAAGTGTACACAACTGCTGGTAGCCTCAAAGTTAAGGGTAGAATTCCGTCATGTAAGTCTATTGAACTCGCATGCTTAAGACTTAGTTGTACATTAATTATTCTCTACACACACACTCACCCTCTCATCTCACCATTTCATAAATAAGGCCTTATAAGGAGTCTTCCTTAATACGCCTTAAACTAATAGTTAAGCTATATAAGAGTTTCATCTTATTTCCGCCTACCAATCAATTACCTTCCTAATTGGGGGAAAATAAATGAAAATAAATGCATAATTAACTATGCCATATACGTAATAATTATACGTTAATTACACAAATAGAGATATTTAAATATTTGCGCCTAAATTGGTTCTAAACACATAGGTTTTACGCTCTAAACTAGCGTTAAATGCAATTCCCTAACCAAATATTATTACAAGTCATTTTTCCCAAAATTACAAGATTTCAATATACCAAAATAAGGGATTCTAATATGCAAAACAAGGAATAAATATTCATAGTCAAAACTGTGGCAACAAACTTGTAAATAAAATAGCAATTTATTACACTAATCCAATGGAATATCCTAAACAATAAGAATTGCAATCTAAACTCCATATTCTGTTCAACTCCTCTTTTACAAAGAGATAGATAAGAAAAGGTGGTGTAAATTATGAATAGAATTCGTAATCTAAACCCCTTATTTCATTTAAGAATCACGGTTTGAACTAGAGAAGAAGGAGAAGTGGAATAGACTATGAAATTATCAAAATTTGCATAAACGAAACAACTTCCATCAAATTAATGTAAATAATTGAGAATCTCAACATTGAATTGACAATTCGAAATAAAAAGGGATTTTGGGTGATTTTACCTATCATATATTCAAAATCCCAAAATCCCAAAGGCATATTCAAATCTAAAAAGAAACGCACTAAACAAATACTGAAAAAGAAATACTAAGGTTTCCACTCATAGATTAGCCTTAGCTTCACTTAAATAGATATGTAGTCTTCCAATCTCTTCTAGAATCTCTCTTTTGATACACACACACACACAATAGGGAAGAGGTATATATATATTAATTAGATTCAAAATAATTGGTGAAGAATAAGATAAGAATAGATTGGAGGAGGAAGAAACAAATAAGAAATAAGTTGAATTCTTACCAGAATTCTATACGAAGTTTCTGGATCTTATTAGAGAGATAGCAAAGGCAGAATTTCATTGTATTCCCTAAAATAATATAAATTAAAAGTGGAGAGGATAGTGTTCTATTTATAGGGGTTGAAATGCAAGTTAATCGTATGATGGAAGTAGGCGAGAAACGAGTAAATCCGGAGCGTTAAAATAATAACAAACCCCTTCAAATCCTAGCAGCCTGTTAAACCAAAAAATGGATCAACATCTTGGATTGAGTGTGAAAGCACCAGCCATGTTTATCAAGGCAAATAAAATAGAAAAAGGAATTGTAGATCGCAGAAAAAGTAAAGAAACAAGAAGATTTTTATAGTGGTTCGACTGTTAATGAAGCCTACATTCACATTATAACTTTATATTAACTAACTGCTGTTACAAGTGGAATCGGATTACAATATGATTGAGTCTCCTAAGTTAGAACAAGTCACAAGTTTAAGAGTTCACTGGAGAATCATAATGAACCCTTAGGTGACTATTGTGTGGGAGGAGAAGAGTGAAGAATAACTTCTGCAGAGTTCTAGTAGCCAGTCCAAAAGATCCCATTTATGTTGCAGATATGTGAGTATTATAGGGATTGGAGAGCTATTGGGCTAGGCCACTTTACCAAAAGCCTATACTTGATGGTACGAAGATATTCCAAAAAGCTCACAGTGAACCGACCTAACCTGATAGATCGCTAGCGTTCTATGTAGTTAATGTATTTTTGGGCCGTTTCACTTGGATTTCGCTCTTTGCCTTATTTAGATGCTCTCCATGTAATTTTATAACGAGCTTCTATGTTTTGATGGCGATCTATATATAAGTTGCATTGAACTATGACTGAAGTCAGATGATTGCTCATTTCTCGAACTAGCTTGCTTGGAATATCATGAAATTTGGCAGATGTCCTTAGAAAAGATATTGGTTCATGATGCAAGAGGTTTGGAGGATCCACGAGCAATCCCTACGGATCGCCAGCGATCCATCCCTTTAGTCTATTTTTGCATCTTTCCTTTTGGGTCCTTCTTAGCTTTTTCTTCTGGTCCTTTTGGTCGAGCCTTGAGCTATTTTGACTTCAAGCGGATGTTCTAGTTCTCGTTGAGTTCTGTTGGGTTAAAAACCCGGTTAACACCACCGTTGCCCAAAATTGGCTTCGATTGGTTGACCGTCCCTCTTCTACCAGTCAACCACTAGGGGTCGACCGGTCGCAATGAGGTTGTCGGCCGGTTGATAATGTTGGGTAATAATTGATTTTGTTGCTTTATAAATAAATTTCTTTCCCTATTCAATTTTAATGTCAAACATTAATTAATGTTTACTTAACCCCTAAGCTAATTTTTAAAATTCAGATCCTAAATTTAAATCCTTATTTAAATTTGAATGCAAGCTAAATTAATTTAAATCTGAAAACATCAAACGCTCATAACCTCTTTATTTGAGCTCTGTTTTCATCATATTATATATGGAAACAGATCGGAATGTCACCTTAAACGCAATGGAGTAACTTTTGTGGTAAAATTCCAATGTTTATAAAATTTCCATATTCTATCTTATTATATTTAATTAAATTTGATCCATTTATTTTTGGTTCATTTTACGAGTGTTAGAGTTTTCCCCTTAGAAGTTTCTCCAAAAACCTTTCCACTAGTTCTTCACTATCAACATTAGAGACACCATCTTTAGTAGGTATTTGAATACCTCCTTCTACTAAGTCAACCTTAGAATGGTCTGTCACCTGCTCCCTGCTAATTCCATCTTTAGGTTGCTAAGATTTTACCATAGGGCATTGTCTTTTGACGTGACTAAAATAACAACCACTAGACATCTCAGAGGTGGATTTTCATACATAGCAATTATATAATTTGTTATATATATCTAACTTTGTGACCAATCTGGTTTATAATAAAGGTATTTGTTTTTAGTTGTATACTTTATTATATAAAGGTATAATTAATTAAGCAATTAATTTAAAGTATATGAATATGAAAATCCTTAAGTGAAATGTTATGTGATTATAATTGCAAATTGTTACAATCATGACCAATTAATTGCAACGTAAAATAACATTCTATTTTAAATATTCTCGGTATGGATGTTTCACGAAAGGATATCCATACATCCGTTGAGACTAGAGTACATAACACTCTTTAAATTTTAGGCAGTGTATTACTCGTAATTAATGGGACTACTAGGGGTTATTATAGATAACAATTGGATAACAATAGAATGATTAATAATAACTAAGAAATCTCAAAGTGACAACATTACATAGTTCTCTCGACTAGAGAACGCCATTAAATATGAATCTGGATACTCCACTTTGATTTTAGTTAATTCATGGCATGATGTCCACTGAAAACATAGTTAGGTCTGAGTTGAAGCATTGGAAGTGAAACATTATTCAATAGATATTTCATCTTCTTAGTTATATGAGGTTAGTATCATGGTCAATTGTAGTCACCTATAGTCAACTCAACGAAAAAGTCTTTGGCCAAAGTAGTACGGTTAATAATAATTGTTATTATTGAACCAAGGACTTTGTTTAAGGACTGACCAAGTTGACTGTGGATGATATTGGATTTCTAATCAAAATCAAATTCCATAAGTCCTAAAATGATATAGTATCGACAAAGAGAATTGGTATAAATAATCATTATTAAAAGCGCTTCAAATTTAAAATTGAATTTTACCAAAAAAAGAGGTATAAGAGATAAATTCAGCCAAACTATCACAGCTTTAGCTAAGGTGCAGGGTGAACATTAATATTTTAATTATTTAATATTTACTGCTAATTTACACTTGCGATTCGCACAACCGCATTGACAGATTTTCCAAAATACCACAATATTTAATTGAGTTATAATTTATTATAAATTACTTAAATTAATTAATATTTATGAAATATTAATTAATTATTTATTTAATGTATTTGGTGTCTTTAGTATCTTTTAGATGCCATTAGTAATTAATTAGGTGTGTATATAAAAGTTATATATGCACCAACCGACATACAATATTGATTTGCATTTAAATTTTACATAAATATAATTAATTCCAAAATATTTTGGAAATATTTATAAACCTAAGAAGGCTTTATTATGGAAGACTATAGACGAAGCAAGAGGGTTTTCAAATTCAAAGGCTGTATATGGGGTATCAATAGAAGAGCCAAGAAATTAAAGAAGAAAATTTATTATTTGATTCACTCTATAAATACCATACTTAACTTTTCATTCCCTCTATTAATCTTCTTTGCAAACCCTAGCCTCCACTCTCCTTCTTCGTCCTTTGTTTTTAGCCAAACAAAAATAATGGAACCCATTCACATCAAACAAAATTAAAAGGTGGTACTCCAGGTAGTTGTAAAGCTAGGAGCTAGGATATTAGATCTAGGAATAAATCTTTTAATCTGGGTGCAACCAAAGGCAACATCAACAAGGAATAATCCAATTAGTTTTTATTTATATGTTCCATGATATTGTAAATATAGTAGTTAATTTATTTTGATGACTTTATATAAGCATTTACCATCCTTTGCAAATCTACAAGTATAGATCTGATAGTATTATAATCCGTTTTCATTTAAATTGTTTGAAATTGATATTGTAATTTCTATTTATAATTTCCATCGATAATTTCCATTGATATTACTGTTGATATGAATATAAATCTAGTAGTTAATTTGTTATCTTTGTAAATTCGTTCATTCAAATGTGAATGATAATTTCTATTGATTCAATATTTGTTTTCTATTACATACATTCATACATACATACATATATACATACATACATATATATATATATGTGTGTGTGTGTGTGTGTGTGTCTGTATTTTGAAAGTGATATATATGTATGTATGTCTACTTATGTGTGAAAATATTTTAAAACTTTTCTATATGAAAAGAATATAAACAATTTTTTCAATTTAATTATATAAATATATATGCTAATAATAAAGGAGAGTTGTGTTAATTCACAAATGGATATACATCAACACACTAGTATTATTATATAAAATATGCCTTTTGCAAATTATTATTATTATTTATAAGTAACTTTTGCAAATTATTATTATGTATAAAATATCTTTGTTTTTATCTTACATTAAATTATTAACATATACATATATGTTATATTTTGAATTTGTAGATCTAGATCGACTTTCAAATAGTTTTACTGAATCAAATTAGTACATGTTGTGGAAATAAACCTAGTATTCAAAGTTGTTGATTTAGTCGAATTAGTTCAAATTAATCAAAGCATTTATGTACAAAATATATATAATTGAATTATACCTCTACACATATTTAATTTTAAACATTTTTTGGATAACCAATGAGTATATAAATGAAGAATATGTCCGTTGCAGTATAAACACAAGCACCTAAACACGTATACATTAACTATATACACAATTTGACAAGTTGTATATGCATGATATATACTCGAGTATGTTTGGATCTACTCATAGAATATACCAAGTGTAAATTTAGTTAAAAATATCTTTTAAACAAGTCAATCAATTAATTTAATTAAGAGAGAGGAATGAAAGGTTTCTCTCTCTAAATAAAGCAAAGCTTTTCTCTAATTAATGAGAAAATCTTTGAGAGAAATGAAAGTTTTCTTCCTCAAAATGAAATAAAACCTCCATCATTTATTTAATTGAATTTGATTCACATAAAATGCATTTGAGCAATGAGATTAATTAAATAGGCTGAAGTTCCTAGGCCAGCCCGCAACGGAAGAAATGGGTGAATTTCAAAAATTTTACCATTTTGGATCATTAATGGGCCTATGAAGTCTAAATTCTTTTAAAACTTCTCTAAGTTTCTTTTAAATAAAATAAATATTTTATTTAATTTTATACATAAAGTTTTACTTTAATTTAATGTGTATGTAAATTAGAGTATATCAAATATACTCTTATGTACATATTTGTGTGTAACCGTAACTTGTTAAACTTATTTAGAGAAGGAAACTTTTCATTTTCTATCTCTTAAATAATTCAATTAATGATGAGGCATAAATTTATTTAGAGAAGGAAACTTTTTATTTCCTTCCCCTTAACTTATTCAATTAATGATGGGGCAATAAATTATATGGAGAGAGAAACCTTTCATTTCTCTCTCTTTAATTAAGTTGATTGATTGTATGAATGTCATAATTAGCAACATGTATATGGCATGAATATAAGTATAAACAAATATTTTATAGTGTAAATTCTGTAAGTGCAATATTTGATAGGTGCTATTAATTAATGACAAGATGTAGACATACAATAAATGGATAGCTAATCACATAAAGGAAAAAATGGGAAATAAATATAGGGAAAAAATGATGATTGAATCAATTTCCCATTTCGTAAACTTAATTAATGCAGCATATAAACGAAAAATTATAGGCATCATAATGTAAGGATATAAACAGTCGAAAATAAATGAATGTATATATTATTACCTTATTTAAATTGTTTCCTCCTTTTGGAAAGAAATCCAATCATACTTTGACAATATGAAATACATGTAATAAATTTTGTATATGCAAACATACATATAAAATTAATTGTGTATATATAAGATTAAATCAAGTCTTTCAACTTAATAAAAATTAGATATTTATAGCAATCAATTTAGAAGTAGGTTTATTGTCAAAACATTAATTGTATGTATGTAATATTCAATAAAATATCTCTAATTAATACAAATTAGAGACTATAGTAATGAAATCAAACTTTAGATTTATTGCCAAAACATCTTCCTTTTTTTAATTTTCAAAACAATATAAACACAAAATACATATATGTAAACTTTCAAATATAAAATTACATTTTGTTTTATATAAATTAAACCATGAATCTTCAATAAAACACTGTAATATTCATAAACAAATTTCAGCTAAATTTGTTAAAGTAAAATCCAACCAAAACAATATGAACATACAAAATTTTAGATCTAAAGGATTATACTTTGAATTGAATGTTTATAATATAGATCTATAATAAAACATTGTATTCAAACATATACAAATATTAGTTTTGGTTTATCAAATAAAACACGAACTAATTCATTCAACAAACAATTCAAGCTACACAAACAATTTTCAACTTAATAGAGGCAGTGATATGTGCATACAAATTATGATAATTAAATTTCTCTTTCAACAATACATCAAATATCATTATCTATTAAAGAAAAACATACCTTATTACCCAAAGCCTTGAAGCATATCTTGAAAATGGACTCCCCTTAGGATGTTGCCTAGAAGTCACACCTTGAAAATGATGATATCTCCTCAGATCTTCAAGATCCTCATCCTATCCTTGCAAGAGATGGATGAACCACTTTTGTTTTGTTTATTTTTTTGATGTTTTTATATGAAGTTGAAAGAATTTTGGAAATTTTTGTTTTTTTGTTTCTGCCATGAAAAGTTAGGAGGAGAGAAAGAAACAGATTTAATGAGAAAGAATGAATTGTACGTACAGAATGAATTAGAGAATATGTTTTATTTGAAAGAATGAAACTTTTCTCATTCTTTAATTAAAACTTCCCTAATTGATTCTCTTGATCATTTCTCTCTCTAATCCTTTCTTTACACATATGTCATCAAATGACATAAAATTTTCACAAATTATGTCATCAAATGACATAAGATTTTCCATAAATCATTTCATGCAATTATCTTTAAATTACATCAACATCGTATATCAATGCACGCAAATATAACTTTTAAAAATGCATTAAAATAATTACAAAAACCTTCCAAACATCAAATAAATAATAATTAATATTTCTCAAATACCAATTAATTTAATCAATTTACAACAATTTATAAATTAATTAAATCATGTGGTTTTTCAAAGAATTCATCATTACGGTTGTGCGACTCAAAGGTGTAAATTCAGTCAGCGATTAACATTGATCTATTCGAATATTAACGTTCATACGTCACTTAGCCGGTGGTGTGACATTTTGGCTGAATTTATCGCTTGCACATCTTTGGGTAAAATCCAATTTTACTTATTATAAGCTGTACCTAATAGTGACAATTATTTACACCAATTCTCTTCGTCAAAACTATATCACTTTGGATTTATAGAATTTGGTAATGGTTAAAATTCCAATATCATCCACGTTCAACTTTATAGTCCGGACACAACGTTCTTGGTTCAATAATAACAGTTATTATTAACCGAAATGCTCTGGCTAGAGACTTTGACTTTGAGTTGACTTCAGTTGACCGTGATACTAACCTCATATAACTGAGGAGTCGAATCCAACCTTGAATAGTGTTTCACTTCCAATGCTTCCACTCGACCCAACTATAGCCGTTCGATGGACGCCGTGCCACAATTTAACTATAATCAAAGCGGAGCTTCCACATTGAAGATCAACAGCATTCTTAAGTCGAGAGAACTGTGTAAATTAGTCACATCGATATTCTCTACTTAACCTTAGTTATATTAACCAACAGAAAACTATCAAGTGAGTCATTCCATAGTTATCCAATAACTATCAATATGCAACCCCTTGGTGCCCCCAACAACCATGATTAATACACTACCCAACATTCAGAGAGCGTTACGTACTCTAGTCTCAACGGATACATTGATATCCAGTCTCAATGCATCTTGACAAGGAACATTTAAAATGATACATTAGTTTCATTGTGATAAACTACTCACGATTACAACACTTTGTAACTACTATCGCAAAAAATACCATTTGTGGATTTTCTATTTAATATAATTTTAATAAAATTGATTAATTAATATAACCACATTATATCAAGTATATAATAGAAAGAAAATACCATTATTTCAAACAAGATTGGTCAACGAGTTAGATATATGTAACAAATTACATAATTGCCCCTAAGGAATACCCCTAACTCTATCATAGGCAATATATATTCAAAATAAAATTTTATTTTATTAAACAACTAGATTGAATATAGTATTAGACATTGGACAACATAGGCCTACTACGTCCCAATATGAAACTTTTTTGAAATCTATCCATTACATCACTATAGACTGTCAAGGTTCCTTTAATAGTATTAGAGCCCAAATTATCTTTGCGGTCTATTTTGCAACTTAGGACTAACTAATAAAGCCTATCTATCATTTAGGTGTCTAGAATAGTAGTGTATATGCTTGTACGATAGTCATGTATTCTCCCTCCTTGGCTACTGCTCTGGCTCAACAATGGAGTAAGCCTGAAAGGTTGGCCCAATTGTAAAGTCCCAAATTGATTTGGGTCTTAGGCTAATTTTCAAAATAAAGTTCAAAATTTGAAACATATCATAAATTTAAAAGTCAAGTCTAATATATAAAATAAATTTTATAACGATTATAAAATTTAAAATTTTGAATTTTCAAAAGTGTTTTGAAAATAAGCTTAATTATTTTTGAAAATTTACTCAATATTTAATTAATTGGATTAATTGAATAAATTATTAACTAAAAGTTAATTAATTAAAAATGAACATACATAATGGTATATGTATATATATTTATCTTGAAATGCTTAAGATGACTATAAGTTAAACTTTTTAATTATTAAACATATTTAATTTAAAATGTTTTAATTAAATATATGATTTATTTGATAAATAAATAAATAAAATGTTAATTAATAGAAACATGCATATACTATGATATATGCATGTGACTTTAATTGTTAAAGTCATACATTTATCTTAAATTTGTATAAGATGAACAAACTCAAATCTTGATTTAATTTAAGTATTTGACTGAATTGTGTGATTAATTAAAAGAAATTCTCAAATAAAATTAATAAAAGTTAATTAATTAATCGTAAACATATATTGATATGTATATATTAACAAACTATAAATGTTATAGTTTACTATATATCTTAAACTTGGTTAGATGAATAATGTAAAATTTCAAAAAATAAAAAAATGAGTTAAATTAATTAAATATCATAATAAGAATTAAAACTAATTAAATATGGTTTAATTAACTAGATAGATATATATATATTATAATTTAATTTAATTATAAATATTGCAATAAATTAAAACTTATAATAACTATATACACATAAACATAAGTGGAAGTGATGTAAGAAACCTAACTTTTGTTTAAGGGTAAACACATGCATACTGTATGTATATAGTGATTTCAGATGTGTTCGAAACTACACGATGGTATTTAATATAAATCAATATCACTCAAATTATAAATATTAAAGATTATGAATCCTCAATATATATAAGTTGTCCTCTATTATTTATATATTAATAGATTACTTACATACTCTTTAGTTGTTGAGATTTCTCAAGCTAGATGTAACAACCCCGCACTTTAATGAGCCTAAATTTCGACAAGAATCGAAACCCAAGTCCATCAAAGAATAGATCATTGAATTTTGTACCTGTAAATAAGCATGAGCATTATCAAAGATTGATAAAATCTAAACTCACAACGGAAACAATAATATAAATACTGACTATGACTACTACTTTGGAATTAATTGTATTCCTTGGATATTAGATTGCCACATCAACATCAAGCTTGAGATATAAGAAGACTTCTCTAATAACTAGCCATGTCTAGCTCCAGTGACTTGTTCCTCTAAATCTATCATGTGGGTTGTAAAAAGGAGGGGGTCAGAACAATGTTCTTGTGATTGGAAGATTTGTATACTATCCATAACAAAAATTTATACCGATTGGTTTCTATTTAATTTCATGTCTACTATTTTAAGGTTAACCAAATTAACCTAATAATGCACACACGATATTCCTACCTAGCATGATTCGTCTACCTACCCTTCCCAAGGTACAAAATATTGATGTAAGTCTATCAGGCACTTAATACTTCCAATATGAAGCGGGCTCATAGCATCGTCATCGTTTGTCTATTGGTCCTGGCTGTAGAGACCTTTAACCACTATTTATGGCTTTATAATACATAATAGCCATACTACTAATGCATGTATCGTCATTAAAGTCTTAGCCATGTGAGAGACAGTACCCAAGCCACTTAATGCCTTGTTAATAAGGACTAGGTAGACTCCTGATTATTTAATACCTATATTCTAGAGTGGCCTTTGCCATTTAATACCCCCCCCAAAGGCGGACTCCTCACCAGTACTATCTAGCTAACATCATTTAGAATCCACTGTGACACTTAATGCTTCCTTATAGGAAAGAGGCGGACGCTAGATCAGTCACTTAATACCTCAAACCTGAAGCGAACCTGCTAACTGGGGTTATAACCAAGCAGAAATCAAAAGGGATTAGAACGTTGAAATGAGAATAGAACGACATGAAACTTGGCAGAGATACTCAGATGGACAACATGAAAGGCTCAAGAAATAAACTAAGTGGCTGAGTCAGCTCGAGCCAAGCCCTTGACTTGGTGCCGAGTCTAAATGCCAAATCATGGCATCCTCGTATTTTTAGCAAGTAGTCCTCGAGTCCTCCTTAGCATGTTCAAGAAGTTTCATAGAGTTCTATTGAGCCAACCGTAAGAAATGAATACGTGTGAAAAGACCCGTAAATTCTCACCCTTTGAATTGACTAAAATGTATACAAGTCCAACTCAAAAGATAAGGATTCACGTCTTTCCTAGCAATTTGGATTATCGACCCTTCAAAATCGACACCTGAATATAATTGAATGTATTCAAATGTCGTAAATCAAATGATCGGAATCCTTGATCGTTAGGGGTTGGGATAATAAACATATCAGAAATATCAGAACACAACGGAAGTGAAACAACCTCTCTTTTATTCATATACAAAAGAGTTTACATTTCAGAGTTTACATAAATACAGCGGGCAACTACAGCGGAAAATAAAGAAAAATCTCCAAATGCTCCATCTTCAAGTCTTACATCCATAATTGCTCCAAATATCCTAGCTCCAGATCTAACTGACAAACCTAACTCTAGACTGCCCGTATGGAAAATTATGGGCACCCAGAGTTTAGGGGAAAACAATAAACTCAAGGTCAGTCATGGGACTGGTGTGAGAACTTAAAAATATAGTTGCTTTTGAAAACAATTTCCGTATAATCTTTTGGAAAATGAAACTATCATAAGGTCTCGATCCGCACACAAGATGCAAACGCACACATGGTCGAGGTTTCTCCTTATGACAGTCAAACATGCCTTTGATACGTTAAAAATATCCTTTAAATATTATTATAGTGCTTAGTGATTGAAAACCATTTTCAAAATAAAATTATTAATTTAGCCAGCATACGTTACATGATGGTATGCCCACTATAGCCACTGTATTAAACAATGGTAATACAATCAAAACCGTACAAGGTTCGCATTGGAGAATGGGTTTCCAATAATGACTAGGCAAAGGAACTTACTCATCCACGATTGGGTACGCCTCTAGAGGGACGTCCCGAGAAACTACTGTTTCTCTGCCAACACAAGGTCGGGTTACCACTCAATGGTAACTACTTACTCAAGTCTATCCATCCCCCGGTTGTTACCAACCTTTAAAACGGGGCCCCGATCTTTTCCAACATCCACATCAAGCAAATACTGGGCGTGTAAGACCACAGTACAGCTATATAAATATATAATCCACAAAGTGAATACCTGGGCTCCATACCATGGTATCACTATATATATCTAGAAGGGAATAGACATCCTACACCTTGCCGCATCCATTCCTGTTTCGGCCATTCCCGGGGTGTGAGGTTCATGAAGTCTCGTACCCACAAGGCTATGCTTTTCAACAAAAGCCTTGATCCTATGCATAGCATTCTTCGGAATGTCACATTACCAATCCAAAATTACATAACTAATTTCTACCAAAGCATAACCCTTGAGCTCATACGTCTCAAGGAAGGGTGTTAAGCTAAGAGAATAAATTCTCCGCCACTAAGCAGATATACGTTAATAAAGATCAATCATATAAAGTCAGAATGTAATGTCAGATAATCCATCCATCCACAAGTTCGTTCTGGGACTGAACGAAACCGAAGGCATCTTATTCTGCAACCTTTGCCCAAAAGGTGAGAGGCCCTTGCGTATCCGAAGATTCTTCAAACATCATCTGGACCACTGCTTTAAAAGTATAGGGGTATCGTTTCTATATCGGCCGCTAAACCGAAGAAGAGAAATCAACAAGAAGTCCATTAGATGTGAAGATCCCTGGTCTTCATCATCATTTCAATACGACTCATCCCAATCATAGCATCGTATTATTATTCGGAATGGGAAATTCCCGTTCCCGGTCTTTTCGAATAATAAGCGTTCTTTAAAAGCCATTCGAAACCAAATGGGTTTTTAATTTAAGTCTCAACAAATCAAATTCATATTTGATTTAAGTGATTTAAACCTCCATTTAAATTACTTTATTCATACTATTTCAAATTTGGAAAATATTGATCACTTATAGCTCAAATCGTGAAATAAATCACAAGGTGTTATCCTACAATTATTTTCTACCCAGCCCATGCATATGGATAATTAATTTCTCATAAACTAGTTAAGAAAAGTCAATAATCAATAAATAATAATCAGTGCTCATAAACTGGTCGAGCGCAATCTAAAGAACCAAACAATTAATTAAAAAAATAAACACAACAATAAATGATAAATCAACGCTTCAATCTATCAGATATTTGTAACACTTTTTTATTTTATCTTGGGTTAAAATGATTTGATATTTATTTTGGAGCATCCGGGCTTTCCCTTCGACATGTTCCGTCCCTCGTCCAAGTGTCCTTGGATCTCACAGACGAAACACGTGTACTAGTCGTTTCCGCATACCCCATTAAGTATTTAACTTCTAAATTTTAAAATAATTAATTAACCATCCAAGTAGTCAAACAAGGAAATAAAACCATTTTTTTTAGAAAACAAAGTAAACAAGCATTCAACAAGGGTTTTCAAACAACAATTAATACTTAAAGTTCCTTTAGCAATCATTTTAACAAACTTAAAGGAAGAAATAACTCACAGAATAAGTTGTACCCGCTAAACTATGAAAATAAGGAATATACTCACATCCTATTTGCTTTGATGGAGACTTGGAATACTTCACCTCTAATAATGGATTTTAGTTCTTTTCTTTAGTTTGTGAATGAAATAAAATGAGATATGGATTTGGCTATTTATAGGTGAAGAGAAGGGTACTTTAGTCATTTCCTATAGCCTAACCAGATTCGACCATATTTTGGTCCAATAGAAACCAGCCTTATGGCCTAATTTGATTCGACCACATTTTGGTCCAATAGAAAACATCTTGATGGCTTAATTTGATTCGACCACATTTTGGTCCAATAGAAAACATCTTGATGGCTTAATTTGATTCGACTACATTTTGGTCCAATGGAAACCATCCGCATAGCAGAACCTGATTCGACCAGATTGTGGTCCAATAACAACCATCCGCATGGCAGAACCTGATTCGACCAGATTTTGGTCCAATGGCAACCATCCGCATGGAATATAATAATCATTATGCGATTTTGTTTTATTAGGCAAGTAATTATATTGTTCTGTTTTATTAGGCAAGTAATTTTACTATTTTGTTTTATTAGGCAAGGTTAATAATTCTTTCTTGTTTTATTAGGCAGGTAATTATACTATTCTATTTTATTAGGCAGGGTTAAAAATTTTAAATATAAAATCCATTATTTAATCATTTAAAAACATATTAACTATTCATGTTCAAAGTGATTAAATTATGGGTCGTTACATTTTAAATATTCGAATTCGATGACCCAAAAATACGGGTCGTTACAACCTCCCCTACTTAAAATAATTTCATCCTCGAAATTGAAACGGAAATGAAGGGTAGAAGTACTTGTACTCCATGCACAAGTTATAGCCAAAAAATTATATATATATATATATGTATATATATATCATCCATCCATCCATACTTATACCAAAGTATATAAAATAAAAATTTTGGTATAAGTTGCAAACAAAATCTACCATCCTGAATATGTATTACGTACCTAAGTTGGACCAAAATATCTTAGTGATAATGTACTTAAGATTTTCATCATTTAAAATTTTCAACTTACTTCCATAAATTATACATAGATCATTTATATAAGATATCTTGTTCGAATATTTATTCGAATACACAATTTCATTTCCAAACTAATATTGATCCCTGGATCCTTTAGTACGGACTCTGATCAGCCTTCATGATCAGTAACCTTTGTTTTCCTTGCATAGCCCTCAACTATGATAGAAAACACAAGTACCTAACCATAAATTCTTATCAATGTTCATACTCAAGAATCGAATGATAAATCCATTTCCGGATGGATAAAATTCTGTACTCTAATCCGTTTGAGGAAATGATCTACGTATAACTTACGTATTTATACCTCAATTTCTATTATCCTTTAGTTTCAAAATTTTCTTTCACTTAACAAAATTAACCATTTCCATATTTGGTTTTAGTTCCATCTTTATAAGTTATACCAACTTATTTTAAACTTAACTTAAGTTTATAAAAATCAAATTTCAGCTTGAGTTTCTATTTCTTTTATTCAACTTCTTAAGTTTATTTCCACTTTAAAACTTAAGTTTAATAATCATATTCACTTTACTAATATACCATATTAGTTCCTTTACTTATTACTTAACTAAATTTCAAATTCATAGTTAAGTTTATACAAAATCTTTCTATTTTCAAGTTTACCTTTCCAATTATAACTTATAGGTATAAGTTTAACTTATTAAATTTCGTAAAGAATTTCTCCCCTACTTAATTTATCAACTCATCTTTATTTCAAAAATCAAATACCTTATAGTCAAATTGTGAAAATGGATTCACAAGGCATTTGAGCTTATATTCATCTTTTAAATTATAACTTCAAAATCTTATTTAAATTTCAAATCTTAAAATTTTTATGATACGCTCTCTCATATACCCATTCTAGGGTATTTCTTACCCTATCTCTAATGAGTTATCTGATAGTTTATATCCCTGAGCTAAGTCAATAGCCGTTGATGTAAATCAACCGCTTTTGATTCTAAATAGCTCCCAATATCAGTTTTAAATAACAGTTGTGGCCAAGAGGGTCGCCAACCAACTGCTTTGATACCAGATGTAAAGACCCGTAAATTCTCACCCTTTGAATTGACTAAAATGTATACAAGTCTAACTCAAAAGATAAGGATTCACGTCTTTCCTAGCGATTAGGATTATCGACCCTTCAAAATCGACACCTGAATATAATTGAATGTATTCAAATGTCGTAAATAAAATGATCGAAATCCTTGATCGTTAGGGGTTGGGATAATAAACATATCAGAAATATCAGAACACAGCGGAAGTGAAACAATCTCTCTTTTATTCATATACAAAAGAGTTTACATTTCAGAGTTTACATAAATACAGTGGAATAACAACTACAGTGGAAAATAAAGCAAAATCTCCAAATGCTCCATCTTCAAGACTTACATCCATAATTGCTCCAAATATCCTAGCTCCAGATCTAACTGACAAACCTAACTCTAGACTGCCCGTATGGAAAATTATGGGCACCCAGAGTTTAGGGGAAAACAATAAACTCCAGGTCAGTCATGGGACTGGTGTGAGAACTTAAAAATATAGTTGCTTTTGAAAACAATTTCCGTATATGCTTTTGGAAAATGAAACTATCATAAGGTCTCGATCTGCACACAAGATGCAAACGCACACATGGTCGAGGTTTCTCCTTATGACAGTCAAACATGCCTTTGATACGTTAAAAATATCCTTTAAATATTATTATAGTGCTTAGTGATTGAAAACCATTTTCAAAATAAAATTATTAATTTAGCCAGCAATCAGCATACGTTACATGATGGTATGCCTACTATAGCCACTGTATTAAACAGTGGGTAATACAATCAAAATCTTACAAGGTTCGTATTGGAGAATGGGTTTCCAATAATGACTAGGCAAAGGAACTTTCTCATCCAAGATTGGGTACGCCTCTAGAGGGACGTCCCAAGAAACTATTGTTTCTCTACCAACACAAGGCCGGGTTACCACTCAATGGTAACTACTTACTCAAGTCTATCCATCCCCCGGTTGTTACCAACCTTTAAAACGGGGCCCCGATCTTTTCCAACATCCACATCAAGCAAATACTGGGCGTGTAAGACCATAGTACAGCTATATAAATATATAATCCAAAAAGTGAATACCTGGGCTCCATACCATGGTATCACTATATATATCTAGAAGGGAATAGACATCCTATACCTTGCCGCATCCATTCCTATTTCGGCCATTCCCGGGGTGTTAGGTTCGTGAAGTCTCGTACCCACAAGGCTATGCTTTTCAACAAAAGCCTTGATCCTATCCATAGCATTCTTCGGAATGTCACATTACCAATCCAAAATTACATAACTAATTTCTACCAATGCATAACCCTTGAGCTCATACGTCTCATGGAAGGGTGTTAAGCTAAGAGAATAAATGCTCCGCCACCAAGCAGATATACGTTAATAAAGATCAATCATATAAAGTCAGAATGTAATGTCAAACAATCCATCCATCCACAAGTTCGTTCTGGGACTGAACGAAACCGAAGGCATCTTATTCCTCAACCTTTTCCCAAAAGGTGAGAGGCCCTTGCGTATCCGAAGATTCTTCAAACATCATCTGGACCACTACTTTAAAAGTATAGGGGTATCGTTTCTATATCGGCCGCTAAACCAAAGAAGAGAAATCAACAAGCAGTCCATTAGATGTGAAGATCCCTGGTCTTCATCATCATTTCAATACGACTCATCCCAATCATAGCGTCGTATTATTATTCGGAATGGGAAATTCCCGTTCCCGGTCTTTTCGAATAATAAGCGTTCTTTAAAAGCCATTCGAAACCAAATGGGTTTTTAATTTAAGTCTCAACAAATCAAATTCATATTTGATTTAAGTGATTTAAACCTCCATTTAAATTACTTTATTCATACTATTTCAAATTTGGAAAATATTGATCACTTATAGCTCAAATCGTGAAATAAATCACAAGGTGTTATCCTACAATTATTTTCTACCCAGCCCATGCATATGGATAATTAATTTCTCATAAACTGGTTAAGAAAAGTCAACAAGCAATAAATAATAAATAGTGCTCATAAACTGGTCGAGCGCAATCTAAACAACCAAACAATTAATTAACAAAATAAACACGACAACAAATGATAAATCAACGCTTCAATCTATCAGATATTTGTAACACTTTTTTATTTTATCTTGGGTTAAAATGATTTGATATTTATTTTGGAGCATCCGGGCTTTCCCTTCGACATGTTCCGTCCCTCGTCCAAGTGTCCTTGGATCTCACAGACGAAACACGTGTACTAGTCGTTTCCGCATACCCCATTAAGTATTTAACTTCTAAATTTTAAAATAATTAATTAACCATCCAAGTAGTCAAACAAGGAAATAAAACCATTTTTTAGCAAACAAAGTAAACAAGCATTCAACAAGGGTTTTCAAACAACAATTAACACTTAAAGTTCCTTTAGCAATCATTTTAACAAACTTAAAGGAAGAAATAACTCACAGAATAAGTTATACCCGCTAAACTATGAAAATAAGGAATATACTCACATCCTATTTGCTTTGATGGAGACTTGGAATACTTCACCTCTAATAATGGATTTTAGTTCTTTTCTTTAGTTTGTGAATGGAATAAAATGAGATATGGATTTGGCTATTTATAGGTGAAGAGAAGGGTACTTTAGTCATTTCCTATAGCCTAACCAGATTCGACCATATTTTGGTCCAATAGAAACCAGCCTTATGGCCTAATTTGATTCGACCACATTTTGGTTCAATAGAAAACATCTTGATGGCTTAATTTGATTCGACCACATTTTGGTCCAATAGAAAACATCTTGATGGCTTAATTTGATTCGACCACATTTTGGTCCAATGGAAACCATCCGCATGGCAGAACCTGATTCGACCAGATTGTGGTCCAATAACAACCATCCGCATGACAGAACCTGATTCGACCAGATTTTGGTCCAATGGCAACCATCCGCATGGAATATAATAATCATTATGCTATTTTGTTTTATTAGGCAAGTAATTATACTGTTCTGTTTTATTAGGTAAGTAATTTTACTATTTTGTTTTATTAGGCAAGGTTAATAATTCTTTCTTGTTTTATTAGGCAGGTAATTATACTATTCTATTTTATTAGGCAGGGTTAAAAATTTTAAATATAAAATCCATTATTTAATCATTTAAAAACATATTAACTATTCATGTTCAAAGTGATTAAATTATGGGTCGTTACATTTTAAATATTCGAATTCGATGACCCAAAAATACGAGTCGTTACAACGTGACAGTTCAAACTGTTGGACAGTCCAAGCCGTGGAAGAATGATCGTCAAAGCTCATCAATAATCTACCAAATTACGTGGAGAGCATCTAAATTTACCAAGGGATTCAAAACATGAAGATTTAGCTAAAGATCGGCCGAGGATTAAACTCGGCACCAAGTTAAGGCATTGACTCAGTACCGAGTTTAGTCGTTAACTCCTGTCGTCACGACATTTCTTGTGTTATCTTAGGTCGATCCCTGGACTTCTCTAGTAGTAGGCGTTTGATCCAATATGGCTGCTATCCCTATAAATACAAACCATAGAGCAACCATGAAAGGGGCTGGATTCTGCTATCACGACGCATGATCTCCATCTCTTCTTCAACTCTTTCCTCTACATCACAATCACTAAGGCAGCAACTATAGACATTTCTAGGACTTAGAACTTGTCTAGCCCGTGTACTTATGACTAATTATTTCTCAATCACCTTGTAATCTCATTCCAGCTATATCAAACCAATAATCAAAGCTATAAAGTGGACGTAAGCTTAGTTAACAGCCAAAACACTATAAAAATCTCTATGTCCCATTTATTTTTCTGCTATTTTCTGTAATATTCGCTTTATTCTGAAAGGGCTGGTGCTTTCACATCATACTCTAGGGTGTTGATCCATTTTTTATGTTAACATTTTGGTGTTTTCATTGAGAATTGAACTCCGGCTTAGATCTAGCTTTCCACTTTGGATTGAATAGATCCAAAAGTTAGATCCATAAAGTTTACTTGAAGAAATTAAAGATTTACCTCTCCAAATGGCTTCTAAAAGGAAATGTGCATCCGGGAGATCCATAGGAGCAACTACTGGTGGTGATGAAACAAACACCCACCAAACTGAAGCTAACAATGGAAACCCTGCTCTAGGCTCTTCTTTTCACCAAGAAGTTGTCATAAGAGGAGAACTCAACCAGATGGTTAATGAGGTTAACCAGAAAATGGCCGATGGCCAAAAAGCTCTCAAGGATAAGATTGATGCTTTGCTACAAAAGAATTTCTTTGTTCCAAGCTTAAATGGGAGGAATGGCAAACAAAAACTAAAAGAGGTAGTTAGTGGAGCTGGAAGGATTGTTATAGGGGCGATGGAAGTGCTCCTCTTAAAAAAACAACCTAGTGCTAACCAAAATCTTAGAGTGGATACTCCTTACTCCTCAAGTGAACAACACAATGCTTGTTTCTCATTCTGAAGGCGACATGCAACTTGATGGTGATGGATTGGAACTAAATGCTGACGTAAAAAAAGCATAATGCTGGAAATGAAGTGCAAACTGCCACGATAAGGCCGATCACACATCAACGGAACTCTACAGGAGTAGTTCTCCCTGAGAATGGAGAACCTAGGCTTCAGTGGAAAACCGAGACCGTTTGCAGAGTCAAACACTCGGCGTAGCCCCTGATAGTCGATCCTTAGATTATCGTGCCAACGAAGAATATAACGCTGACATAGTCAAATGGTTGGTGAAGGAAAGTAGGGGTAGGAAGAATAAGGAGTGGGTTTCTGCACCAAGTCAAACTCCGTTCATTGAAAATGTTCTAAGAGAAGAATATCTCGGAAGTTCACCATGCCAACTATGCCGTTATACCCAACAACAGATCTTAAACAACCATATCTTCTTGGAAGGAGTCGCTTCCATGTGGTTTAAGAGACTTATGTCGAAATCCATTTCTACTTTTGACGAATTGGCAAAGAGGTTTTTAGAGCAGTTCTGGCTCCATTCTACATGTCTCAAGGACATCCCAAGGACATGATGTCTCTATCTAGCCTGTCACAAGGACCTAAAGAATCACTAAATGGTTTCTTGAGCTGATGGAACCGTGCTCTCGCAAGCAAGTCTTCATGTGCGCATCCATAAGCCGCACATCGCTTCCTGGATTGATGGAACCACGTCCTTGCGAGCGCAAACTCCCGTGTGCATGCACAAGCCGCACATCGCTTCTTAAGCCAATGAAACCATGCACTTGCAAGCAAATCTCCTCGTATGTCTCCCGTAAGCTGCACGTTGATCTTGGAGCTAATTGAACCGTACTCTTGCAAGCAATCTTCCTGTGCACGCACCTATATGCCGCACCTCGCTGCTTTAATCGATGGAACTGTGTTCAAGTACGCTCCACTTCTTCGCTGCTTGAACTAAGGGAACCGTTTTCACGTATGCTTCATTTCTTCACTGCTTGAACCGATGGAACTGTGTTCAAGTATGATCCACTCCTTTGCTGCTTGAACCGATGAAATTGTGCTCGAGCATACTCTTTCACTACTTGAACCGATGGAACTATGTTCAAGTACACTCCACTTCTTCACTACTTGAATTGATGGAACTATGTCCAAGTACGCTCCACTTCTTTGCTGCTTGAACCGATGGAACTGTGTTCAAGCATACTCCCCTACCTCCCTGCTTGAACTGATGAAGCCGCTTTAAAGCATGCAATATTACCATATACCATGACCCGCGCATCACCCTTTGAACCGATGGAACTATGTTCTCGCAAGAGATGCGCACATGCCTTATGCAATCGAGAACATACTTCCTAAATCTCCTGATAAGAAGTATAGACTCCCAAACCACTGGATCGACGGTGAAAAACGATTCCAAATCCCTAGTACTAACGTTGCCTCGGAAATGCTAGGAAACCCTTCTATTTTCTAGTTATTGGTGTTACCCAGTATTGTCGAGAGGTTGTCAAATTTTCTAGGTATCGATGTTGCACTGATGACACCAGGAAGGTTTTCGGTTGCAGGATAGGTGGAAAATCAGTCCACGCTTTCCAAGAATCAACATTGCCTCGACAATGTCTAAAATTCTTTTGCTCTTAAGTACCACTTTTTCTTCGATAACATTGGGGAGCGATCCAACATTATGAATACCTTGCCTCAGCAACGTCGAGAGATCTTTCAAATATAAAATCGAAAGAAAAATTGGTCAAGCCTCCTAGGCGTTGATGTTGCTTCGGCGACATCGGGAACTCCAGACCATCATATCGGCAAGAGAATCGAACTTCTTAGAACTTACCATTGTTCAGAGATAGACGATAGCATGAAGAACTTACTATCACCTAGGGATAGGCGATATTGAGAAGAACTTACTATCGCCTAGAGATAGGTGATGATGGAAGGAAGTTTCAAAATCAAATCATCGACACACCAGTTTTCGAAGACAGAAGCAGGTGCTCGACTGAGTTCTCAAACTCAACTACAAGAATCTAGCACAGCCCGAAGACTGGCAATGTCAGGAGGGAAAAGCCCGTCTACCAGGAATCTGATGTTGATATTAGAAAGGATAACCCTTGACTATCATGGATTTTCCATGGCTTCGACGTTGTCAGCTCTTTGATTAATCAACCGCATAGAGATCGATCGAGTACTTTGACACTTGCTTGCGGAAAACCAACCGTTGTCTATAGATAGACAACGACAAGGAAAGGACGCTTGGAATCGAACAACTAAACCGTTAATTCCTAAAGATTGAAACTGACGAATAAGGTGGATATTCGCAACAACCCTATTGGCCTAACAAAATGCATATGGCCCGGAACAAGCAAGGATAATTGTCATAGACTCAAGACAAGCACAACCGAACTCTACGGGTGCATTATCAGGATGAGAAGAGCACAGTCGTACTGGGGGCAACGTAACGACTTGCTCCACCGTGTTTAATATTCTGTAAGGGCCAGAATATGGTACTGCGAATAATGGGTTCCACAAATCGAAGTAAGGTTGCAACAAAAGTTAGTCGGATGAAATTCGACCCTATGCGAATAAGACTAGTCATGGAATTGGTTAAACAAAGGCCATGCATCGCTAAGAGGAACGCTTGATAGTTATAAACAAAAATAAGTAACGAAAATGCCTGAGACTCTCATTCTTCCAGAATGTGGCATAGCCCGAAGTTAGACAATGTCGAGAAAGCAGCCATGTTGGGTTAAAAGGAATCTGCCCAATAGTATAGGATCAGATGAACGATTCGATCCCAACTTGCAGGACTTTAATGCTACCCGGAGACTGGCACCACTAGGGAAAGATTCCTATGATCCAATCATTAAAGTGCATGTTTCTGAAGACCGAAACTAGTACCCAACTGGAATACAATACCGCTAAGTCAACGGGATCAAATTGACTCAAACTACAGGATCGAGGGGGAAATTTGATCCCAGCCTTTTGAGAACTGGTGTTGCTCCGGCAACATCGGGAAGGCCCAACTCTCATGCACATCCATAAGCCATGCGTTGCTTCTTAGACTGATGGAACCATGTTAAAGTAAGCATCCACTCTTTTGCCACTTGAACCGATGGACATGCGTTCAAGTGCACTCCATTTCCTCGCTACGTGGACCGATGGAATGCGTCCAAGTAAGCATTCATTATATTTACACTAGATTCGATGGAACTGCATTCAAGTGCACTCCATTTCCTCGCTTCTTGGACTGATGGAACCATGTCCAAGTAAGTATTTATTCTTTCACCATTTGAATCGATGGGTTTGTGTTCAAGTGCGCTTCATTTCCTCGCTTCTTGGACCGATCGAAGCGTGTCCAAGCATGCATCCATCCTTTTGCCACTTGAAGTGATGGAACTGCATTCAACTGCGCTCCATTCTCTCGCTTCTTGATATAATGGAACTACGTCCAATGTAAACACTTATTCCTTCACTACTTGAACCAATGGAACCGCGTTCAAGTATGCTTTGAATCATCGATGTTACCTCGGTAACATCGTCAATTGTTAAAATCTCTAAAATATGGACGTTGCTCTGACAACATTAGGAAATTTATCAGTTGCAAGATTGGTAGAAATTAATCCCCACCTACCAAAATCCAACATCGCCCAGATATCAGCAATTTTGAAGGAAAACCAAAGGGATTGAACTGTCCACAGGTCTCTACAACAAAAAATGATATATAGATAGAACCTCAATACCTAACGTAGAGAAAATCAATCGCAATTAAAGTACAGAGTGCTCAAAATTGAGCATTCAGGCTACAAGTTCCTAGAGATAGGAGCAGCAGTACAACTTTGACTAAGGCAATCAAAGAGTCGTCCATAGCACCTAGTCTCATATCAAGTGTTCGGAGTAACCAACCCCATGGAGTGGGGGGTGCACACACCAACACTTAGTCAAAATAAAAATCACATCACAATTCTATTACATCGAACAGAGAATTTTGGTAATAAATTGGCACCTAAGGAAATAATGGTCTTAACATTCAGGAATTCGACATTGCCCGAAGACAGGCAACGTCGAGAAGGAACCAACTTCCCTCCCTTGGGAATCTGGCATTGCCCAAAGATAGGCAGTGTTAGAAAGGAAAAACTTTAACCTTCAGGAATCTGCCATTGCTCGAAGATAGACGATGATAGGGACAGGTAGTACCTAGTCTCAAGAATTCATTGTTGCCCAGAGACGGTGACAGCGAAAAGGTTCTCAAAACCAAACAAGGAACTAGGTTGATAATTCAGCTTTGACCTGCATAATTTTGCCATAGTCCGTAGTCTGGCGATGACAAGAAGGATTGAAAACCTGCTTATGGACCAACCAGATCAGTTGGTGGCAACTTACTTGAATATGCCATCGCCCGAAGATTGTGATGCCAAGGAGAAACCCCTAGAATGGGACCATCAAAACACAGGCTTTCGAAGATAGAAGTGGAAGCTCGATGGAATCTTTAGCCCTACCTTTTGGAATCTGACATTGGCTAAAGATTCATAACATTAAGGATCTCAACACTAGGCTTGAAAGGATTTACTATGAAATAAAGATGACATTGGCCGATGATTTCAACTTGGGAGAATTCGATCATAGTCAAGGAATTAACAACATTAAAAATTCAGATCAAAATATTGCACAAGAAACCTAGTCTCCTGAAAATGTATAGACTTAGCATTTAGAGTGATCGGTCCTATGGACTGGTGCATATACAACTACGCTTGGTCAAAATGAACTCGACTGAGCCAAAACAGGAATGGCCATGGAATTGGCTAAGCTAAGCTACATCATGGTTTTGAACGAAGCTAAGTAATTGAGTTTGCCAAAGTGACTACAAGAGTATTATTTATATGCAAAGAGTTGTAGTAAATAAATATGCCGCACATGAAAATAAGAGGTCAGCAGCGAGAAAAGGCAATGCTCGGAATCGAGTAGTTAAACCACCAGTCCCCAGAGACAGAGACTGGTGCATAGACTGGATTCTGGAAATCGCAAGAAAGGGGGATCTACATTATCGATATGCACCCGGTGGTGAGGAAAAGATCAAAATATGTTATCCTTGCAATCGACTATCGGTGGTGAAGTGGAACTGCTTGCCATGGTCATGTTGTAAAAAGACAAAAAACAAATGGAAGTAGTGAGCCAAAAGTTCTTGTTATCAAGAGAAACCTCTCGACACTGAAAGGCTGGGAATTGAGTCATTGATGTGCCATTTTTCGAAGATAGAAACACATGCACAATTGGAATTTTAGCCACAACCTACGAGAATCTACTATCGCCCAGAAATTGGCAACATCAAGAAGGTGTAATCACCAGCCTTCAGGAATTATCAGAAATAGGCAACTTCAAGGAAGAATAATCGGAATCGAATGATTCGTGTGCTAGTTTTCAAAGATTGAAACTATACCTAACCGAACTTTAACGACAACATTGGCGACCAAGCAGAACATGTTCGGTAGAGGATAAGCGAAGATAGTGGAAAATTGGAAACAAGTGTTGTTAGACTTTTTCCTGATCCAAGACCGGGATTGGAAAGTTCAATTAGACAGGGGCAGTTGAATAATTTTCCACATAACATCTAACTACTACCGGTGCCTAGATTCAAGCATTTTAAACCTTTCGTAAACAAGATTCAGTTCTTGGCAAAGATCATACAACAAGGAAATGAACATCCCAACTGCTTTCTGAGACAGTTAGGGGCAGTGCGAAAATGGTGTTCGACTAGTAGTTGGTCGAAAGGAACACAATCAAGCATGTGCAAGAATGGATACATAGTTGTTTAAATTACGTTCTAATGTCGCCAAGTAGAGTGCTTTGGCAAATATATGCAGGGCTGAATAAAGGAACATAACCAAAGAATTTGCTGGGATTTTTTTTATCTATACGAATTTGTGAGAAAATGGGGGTGTCTCCCGTGTAAGCATAGCTAAAAAGAAGACCGACAGAACAACAAGATTCGAGGAATCCCTACTTGCCCCTCCCACTTTGTTCAAGGCTCTTAAGACCGTGTACTCATTTACAGGAGCAGGTAGATTTTGTGACAACTCCACACTAGAAAATGTGCCTTGCAATTCAGCCGTAATCAATCGTCTTGGTATGACAAATAAAAGGTTAAGCTTAAGTTGTGAAGGATCCAGCTTCTGGAGGAGTTGAAGTTACTTTGCCAGACTAAAGACGGAATGACCAAAAAGTCATTATAAATAATAAAACTTGGCGTTCATCGCTGTCGGGTATGCTTTACTATGAATAATACTCCCGTACGAAAAACACCTATAATCCAAGGGAAGTCGACGTATGTTGACCAGTTAGATTCCGAGCATTGACCAGGACAAGTGCAATGTGTTGTCTGTGCAAAGTGAATCCAGTGTCTCGAACAACCACGAATAGACCATCCAACGTAGATAGCTCGCTCGAACTAGAAAAATGAGTGTCATACTTTAATATTATCTTTTTGGAACTTACCCGTTATCTCTGAGAAATCAATAGTGGAGCCACTATCTGGAGGGACGTGGAAAACTTTTCTTTCCGGGATCACTAGAAGTGCAGAAACGGAAAAAGCAGTACAATGGAATCATTCACTGCGTCTGATTTTGGGATAAATCATCGCACTAAAATTCAAACAAAGATAAGAACTTGGCCAAATTCTCGAAAAGAGATGGTTGAAGCCAGAGAACATGACTTGACTTTGGAACAACGTGAATTCAATCGAGACAAAACATAGCTTCGCGGTCGGCTAAGTACAATCCAAAATTCAACCATCTTCCTTCGAAGTTGCCATCATCATAAAATCACCGCGAATTGTTTCTATACCAACCTAAAGCACAATATAATCTTTGGAGTACAGATTACATCGCCAATACAGAGAATTGAAATTAAAATTAGGATCGAAATGAATAGCTATTCGAAAGCCAACCGGTTAAAATTAGCACCTCAAAATGGAATTCGACAATCGACAGAAACTCATAAGATAGTAGTTCAAGACTTATCTTTTTCCAGAGAACACTTTGTTTTCAACGAAAATGTACTCTGGGGAAAAATGTTGACTAGGTTTTTAACCAAGCAGAAATCACAAGGGATTAGAACGTTGAAACGGGAACAGAATGACCTGAAACTGGGTAGAGATACTTAGAAGGACAAGAGGAGAGGCTTAAGAAAGTAAAAACCAAAAATAAGCTAAGTGGCTGACTCGACCCAAGTCAACCCCCTTGACTCGATGCCAAGTCTAAATGTCGAATCATGGCATCCTCATAATTTTAGCAATGGTCCCGGAGTCTTCCTTAGCATGTTTAAGAAGTTTCATAGAGTTCTAGTGAGCCAGTCGTAAGAAATGAATATGTGACAGTTCAAACTGCAGAAAAGTCCAAGTCGTGGAAGAATGATAATCAAAACTCATCAGTAATCTACCAAATTACAAGGAGGACATCTAAACTAATCAAGGATTTCAAAACAAGAAGTTTATCCAAAGATTGGCTAAGGATTAAACTCGGCACCGAGTTAAGGCTTTGACTCGATACCAAGTTTAGCCGTTAATTTATGTCATCATGACATTTCTTGTGCTATCTTGGGCCGATTCTGGACTTCTCTGGTAGCGGGCTTTTGATCTAATATGACTACTATCCCTATAAATACAAACCATGGAGCAACCAAGAAAGGGGCTAGATTATGTTATCACTACGTGGGATCTCCATCTATTCTTCAACTCTTTCCTCTACATCACAGTCAACAGGTAGCAACTATAGACATTTCTAGGACTTAGAACTTGTCTAGCCCTTGTACTTGTGACTAATTCTTTCTCAATCACCTTGTAATCGCATTCAAGCTAGATCAAACCAATAATCAAAGCTATAAAGTGGATGTAGGCTTAGTTAACAGCTGAACCACTATCAAAGCTATTTTCTATTATATTTGCTCTGTTCTAACAGGGCTGTTGCTTTCACATTATACTCCAGGGCAGTGATCCATTTTTTTGGTTAATAGGACCCTTCTTGAGGTATCCACTACCGCTCCTAACCGATAATTCAAACCATTTAATACTTTTTAAGTAGGAAAGAGGTAGGCCCTCAAACAACTACTTAATACCTCTAATCCTTAAGAAGATCCTATTATTCCCATAATCGTTTTCCACGGGTCCTATGATTGGTGATGTCCCACATCGGTAATAAATGTACACAACTGCTGGTAGCCTCTGAGTGAAGGGCATACTTCCATTGTGTCACTTTACTGACCTCGCATCCCAATCTTCTAAGCCCAATTAATTATTTTATGGGTCCTATGGTTAAATATGTCTCGCATTAGTAAGAACTGTACACAACCGCCGGTGGCTTTAAAGTGAAGGGCAGACTTCTGTTGTGTAACTCTACTGACCTTGCATCCTAACCTACTAAGTTCCAATTAATTTTCTAAGCTTTACAAATTTAAGCCATATTATCCTAGGCTTTATTATTACTAAGCTTTATCATCCTAAATTGGATAATAGACTTAGCTTACTAATCTTCTTTTACTTATTTAAGGCTTTATAATTTACCTTAAATATTCAACCTTCCATAAATCCTCTTTTTATCTATTTCTCCATAAATATTAACTTGTCCATGATAAAAGATTATCATCCTAAGAACATTTCCTAAGACATTTATATATATTTACTAATTTCCAATTAGAAACATTGTCTAACTATTCCATATTTATTAACCTAACTTCTTTATTTATCAGTCCCATTAATCCATTTACCCTTATAACTCCCAAATATATTCCACATTGAATACTCATTAATTGGAATTACAACCTTTTCTCATTCTCCTTCCTAATTCCTATTCGCAAATTAACATTATAATTATGTATAACTAATAACCTACGCGATCATTACGCATAAATCGTCATATTTATTGGTGCGTATAAATACTTATAAATACCTACTTCTACTAAATATATTCTAGTCATTAATCTTTAACCAGAATATCCTTTTCCATATTTAATCTGCTGAAATTTCATTTCTTAGAAAGATTCTCTATTGTAATTTCCATAAATTAGTTTAAAACAAAAGATCAAGAATAAAAGGAAAGATTTGCCTCGTTTGAAATTAAAAGAAATGATTATTTTTTTTTATTGGAATAGACAGTGTAAACTATGGAGAATAAATCTGTACTTTGCGCATCTCTTCCTTTTCATTTGCATATATTACTTGTTATCCTTTTCATTTGCATATATTACTTGTTAAATCAAACACTACATTTTTATGCAATTTGAAAACATAGACAAATTTAAAAAAAAAATCAAATGGACGTTCTTCCCACAAATTAAACTACGGAAAATTCCCAATTCAACATAATTAGGGTAATAATCAAAATCATACTAGTAATCTACAACCCAAATTTAGATTTGGAATAAATCTCATATCTAATTAATATTCATTCTATTACTTTTGGGACTAAATTCCAAGTCATGTTGTAACAATAATTCCAATCAGATCTCCGAAGAATATGTAGACGATGTTTATTACATTCATATTTTAGTGCACAACTCACATATGTTCATTCATTTAGGCATAAAAATCAAATGTATGCCAACGGAATAAATTCAAAATCATAAAAAAATATAAGTCCCCGACTCACCATCCAAAAGTGTTTCAAATCTTCAGATCTGAAGTAAAACCTTTGATTCAACTCCATTTCTTTTTTATTCCAAGAAATATGTATAAAAAAGGTATATACATATATTTGAATTATAGATCTGAGAAGAGATTTGCGGTTGAAGGGGAATATAAATATAAATACAAATATATATATATATATATTTCTAGAAATATAAATATGTATATATATATATATTACCTCGTTATCGCGTAGTGTTGAATTGCCTCTCTTCTTCTCTTATTTTATTTCTATTCTTCTCCAATTTATATATATATATAAACACACACAAATATTATATTTTATAATTTAGAAAAATAGTGGGCCAAATGAAACCCTAACTTTTATGCCTAAAGCAGTTAACCACCCCTATCTTAGGGGTTGACCACCCTAGGTCAACCGACCCAATAGATGGGTCAACCTGTGGGTCCCTCGAATATTTATAAATACGTTAATTTCTAATCTAATTATTTTCGTTTCGAATTCTTTTTCATCCCTAACTTCTTCGTTTGGACTACGATCGTAAAACGCCAAATATGAAAGTTGCTCAAAATTTCACCATAAAAGCAATGGTGCAAGTTTCGTTGTCAAATTCCGTCATTTGCACAATTTTTTTTGGAGCCTAATTAACTAACTAAATAAGTGAACAATTAACTGTAAAATTTATGGGTTGTTACACTAGAGATGTTATGTGTAATATTATTAGTATATTGACTGGACAAGGTAAGACATGCTTGCATTTATTGAGTTTCCTCTAGGCATGCGATTATATTTAGGTCATCGTGAAATGGTGGGTACGAATAAAATAATCCCTTTTGTTTGTTGAGTTTCCTTAAGGTCGAGATGAGATTAGGAGAAAGACCAAGGTTTAGGAGTTGTACACAAATACAACTGATAAGGTGTTACCTATCACATAAGGGCCAATGATTTGTTAAGTTTCTTCAAGGTCAGAATCCCAAGGCAAGTGAATCATAATGGCCACTAGAGAAATCGAGAGATTTCTATGTTTTTAGGGTTTTGATTAACATAAAAATATGGTTAGAGAATAATTAGAAATTTGAAATGAACGTATTTAACCTTTTTAATTTTGCAAGAATATATGCTATAAAAGTCGGAAAAATTTACTTTGATAAATATGTGCAACTAACATAATTAATAAAATGTTTAGCAGTTAAAATATACAAATGAACTAAATTAAGATTAACATAAGAATATAAATTAAACTTACCAATAGACCTTTTCGCAAGTTGTCACGTTAAGACCCATGCAAGAGCTTATTTATACAACTACAAAAACATTTGTGCCTCGGTTGCTGAGGTGTTTAATTGACCGAGACTACGTATTATTTATATGAGCATTAAACTCCAAAAAGCAATACAAGAATATGGATATTTGATCGATATTCTATACATATAAATGTCATATCGTGAAGGGTCGCAATCCATAATGTACGAAACTTTGATGAAACTAGTTCGTTTGAAATAATAGTGTAAACCATAATGTAAGATTGTAACGACCCATAATTCGATCACTTTAATTAAAGATATTAAATTATTTTAAATATTCAAATTTTTTTCCCATAAACAATCAAGTTTTATGGGAAGAATAATAATAATGAACTTATTTTGGAAGAATGTTCCAAAATATATTTCCTTTGGAAAAATACCGATAAAATGGCCGAAAACCGTTTTATCAATAAACAACTCTATAATTATCAGACATCGTGCACGGAGCTGGATACATACACTTATTTTTATTTGAAAAGAAGAATATGAAATAAAATTATTTATTTTATTTTTGGAAAAAAATAAAAGTATTTATAACGTCATTAGTGTTGCTCTTATATTTAAATATTGATTTATGAATTTAAATTGAGATTTAATGAATTAATAATTATTTTAATTATTTTAATAATTGTTTTAAATGATTATAATTTGTAATCATTTATAAAGTAATAATAAATCATTTATAATAGTTTTATAAAGATATATATTCGATTTGAAAATATAAGGAAAATTCGTATCGCTTTATCGATATAAGCACTTTTTATAAATAATTGCTTAATATTGATTTATATAGTTTTATAATCCAAATGGGATCATTTTAATTAATTAATAATGATTAGAATTTTTTTTCAATTTTTTTTACATTTATATGTAATTGAATTAATAAGTGAAAATACCAGGAATCGAAATTGGAATTCGTAACGGTTTGACGTATATAAGTAGTACGATGTTGTTCAAATGACTTGTGCACTTATGTGGCATACACATACATAAATCAACATAATCATATACATGTCACATGTACACGACATATACAGACACATACATATAAATTACCATTTACATTTAGATATTTACTTAAGGTAAAAAGTGGAAACTCTAAGATATTCTCTCGTGTCCTTACCACTTAAGCTTTCTCAAAGTCAACCAAGGACAAACACAAGGGTACACACACATGGGGGGGGGGTAGCATGGCCGAACATGGTGAGGTGGAAGGGGAGTGGGGTGGTGAGAAAATTATGATGTATTCGGGTAGAAATATCATGATATTTTCATCTAAACTTTTGCCTATAAATATATAGCACCCATCTCTCTTCACTTCATTTCTTCAAATCCACTCAAATCCACTTCAAATCAACTTTTCCCTCCACTTTAACCCACGGCCACCACCTCCATTCACGAAAGCCAAGCCCATAACTCTCCTCTAACATAGGCAATGAGCACCAAGGATAGGCCGAGCCACTTCAAGGGTCCAAAGCTCGATTTCGTGGAGTTTAATATTGAGATAGCGGAGTTATAGCCGTTTTAAAATTAGTTCAAGGGAAAATGAAGGTGAGAAACTCTATTTATAATATGATATATTGGACGATATATATATATATATATATGTTTGGTTATGCTTGGTTGTGATGATTGTGAACCATGTTCGGATATGATAATATGTTTGTTTGAATAAGGCACATTTAATACACGTCGAATATCACAAAAGAAATCACTTTCCTTTAATAAATAAAATGGTGTATATAAGATAGTTAAACCTATTGAAAATGGTTTAAAATGGTTTGTAACTGTTTTATAAACACTAAAATTTGATTTGGTGAAGTTTTGAAAAGTTATGAAAATTAAGTCAAAAATAGGCGCATTGTGTAATGGTAGTTCGCGATTTTACGCCGTAGAAAGTTAAATCCATTTAGAAGATGTTTTCAGAGTCGAAAGTCTTTGGACTAAGAATTTTGAAAACTCTTATAATCATAGTTTTCAAACAAAAGAAAAGGATCAAGATTTCGTTTAGTAGATTTTGAAATATGAGCAAACAAGTTTTCAAAATAGTCGCGGTTTGGCAGTTCAGAAACTAAAGCGGTAAATTCTTTATAAATGATATTTTTAATTCTTAAAAAATATGAGATAAATCCTATAAATCTTTTAAATGTTTTAAAGGAAATTTGAGTTATAAAAATTTATTTTTAAATGATCGAAAAGTTATTTTGATCAAATAAGCCTTAAAAGCACTATTCGCAGCACTTTTTAATAATTTTTTTAATATGGCTTTGAACTTAGGTATTCTTTCCCAAATCATTTACAAATGTTTTCAAATATATAATTAAGTATTTTAAAGATGATTTGAAGTTTTATAATTTATTCTAAATGGTTTAAATAAATGATTTAAAGAAAAGCTGTTAAAATCAAGTAATTTAATCTTGGCTCTAAAAGCCGATGAGTAAATTGGATTTTTCTATTCATCAGATCTAAATGTAAAGTGCATAAACTAAGGAGATGTTTAGGAGCAACTAGTGCCCTAGCTCACATGGCCTCTTTCCTGGGCGAGGGATAGATACGGTCGAAATATCGAAAACGAGACAAGTATAAAAGATTCAAAATTATAAATTTAATTTTCCAAATTTAATACAACTTGGATTGTATAGAGATAATCTTCTTATACTTGGTATTAAATTATGAGGAGGGAACTCATACTATCTTTGTGAATTTAAAAGGTGATTTCACCATTATTCGACGGATAGTAAAGGTTGAATATAGAAATTGATGTCGAGTAGAATTAATATAATTCCTATCGACCGTTCTTACTCAATAATGTTTCCAATATGACTAATGAAAATGATTTGGTATTTTCAAAGTTAAAGAGAGGTTTAATGATTTTGTATATACCAAAGAGAAATGTTTTTAAAGATATATATCTCTAGAAGACATTTTTTTGATAAAAATCAAGTAATTATTCAAATGATAAGCCCCTATTTACTTAATCTTTTTATCGATGATTGGTTCGAAGGAACCAGGGTCGGATTTGGGTGATTCCTATCTGAAAACCACTTCGAACCAATGTATACGTTCGAAAGTAAAAGACATGAAATTGAAATGATTTAGAAGATGGAATGTAGGGCTGCTTATCATTGACCCTCTTCGGGTAATTTCCCATATCACATATATGTGACAGTAGTTCTTCATTTGAGATCTTCGATGCAAGGGCTGCTCGCTACTAATCCTAAGATGATTCTGAACAGGATGTGTTAACCGAAAAAATGGAACAAAACCCTAGATCAAACGTGAAAGCACCAGTGCAGATAATCAGCAGCACAAATCTTAGATAAACAACATATAAAAAGCAGAAGTAAGAAAAGAGACACATAATTTTTATAGTGGTTCGGTTGACTCTAGCCTACGTCCACTTTAATCAATCTTTATTATGATTATACTAGTTGAATCTATCTAAATATCAACTAGTTAGTTCTTAGATCTAAGTTACAATGAGTTAGGATAGGTCACAAGTTCAAGGGTTGACTGGAGAATCACAGTAACCTCCTTGATGACCGTTGTGAGGGAGAAGAAAGTTGAAGAAGTGAAGGAATTCTAGCAGAGTAATGGCGGCTCTCTCTCCAGAAAATATCCATCTCTAGTTGCAGGTAGATGAGTATTTATAGGGGAATTCAATGAGTGTTGGACCAAAAGTCCAAGTGCAAAAGAGTCCAGTTGTTATGCCAAGTTATCATCGAAAATCACAAATCAATCTGAGTCATTTCTATGGATCGCTAGCTATCCATAGGCGATGGATCGCTAGCTATCCATAGGGGATGGATCGCTAGCTATCCATCGACTTAGCATATTTTTCTACCAGAAGCCTTTACTTAGTGCTTTGAAGGAGCTCAAAAAGTTTGAGGGCGATCCGACCTATCTTGATGGATCGCTGGCTATACATAGGGGATGGATCGCTGGCTATCCATAGGGGATGGATCGCTAGCTATCCATCCACTTAGCATATTTTTGAGTGATCTTTGTTTGGTTGTCTTCCTATCTTCTATTTAAGTGCCTTGTCCAAATACCAAGTCGTTTGGAGTTAGTTTGATCGTCCGTCTTCATGGGTCATCTAGTCCAGAAGAATCATCCATAACTCGTCAAAACTTAAGGAAATAGAACGAAACTTTGCAGTAACACTCTAGAGGGTGTTAGGGACCCGCCATAAAAATTTGAGGTGGTGGGGCCCAATCTTTTGGGTCGCTAGAAATCTATCTTGATGGACCGCTAGCGATCCATCAAATCAACTCCAAATGGTCTCATTTTTTTGTGAGCCTTCTTCTTTGTCTTCTAAACATTCTTCCAAAATTTCAAGTCAATCCGACTTCATATGAGCTATGTAGGTCTATTTTAAGTTAGTTGACTTTGGTCAAACAGTTTGAATCCGGTGAGTCTTCACTTCTCGAGCTAGATTGTTTGGCATGCTACAAAACTTGGCAAGCGTCTATGACGAATATATTAGATCATGATGCAAGAGGACTGGAGGATCCACGAGCAAGCTTTATGGATCGCTAGCGGTCCATCGCCTTAGTTTGTTTTGGCATTGTTCTTCTTTGGTCTTTCTCTTCTTTTCCTTCTAGTCTTCTTGGTCGATCCTTGAGATATTTTGACTTGTTGTAGATGTTCTAGTTCCCTTTGAATTCTATTGGGTTAAAAACCCAGTTAACACTTGCCCTCCAAAGTACGCCTTTTGAATGAAAGGTGTGCTTTGCTCCAGAACAAGTTCCAGTAACAAGTCTTTGATTGTTGAGCTTTCTAGCCTCTTTAGCCTCGACAAACCTTCCAGATCCTTTGGATTCTTTGGTCAATTACAAACCGCTCCAAACCTGTTATATCCTAGGACTCTAACTCTGCTTAGGTGTAATCTATACATCATAATCATTTCGATTTCATTCTGAGTTATTACATCACATATCTCTAATTAAATCACATTTTTCTAATTACATTACATATCTCCATTTACATCACACATCTCTAATTGTCTATGTTCATTTGGAATTTACATCATTATCAATTTTTGCTTCTCATTCAGAGTTGTCACATTATATATCAAAATCACATCATATACCAGAATCACATCATATATCAGAATCACATCATATATTGAAATTATCTTGTGTTCATCTGGGATTTATTAGTTTTATTCTGTCTATAAGACATTCAAATACTTTTGTTAAATCAAATCTATTTTAAGGCTCGATCTCTCCTGATCATTTAAGTTTAATGCATGATCTCTCCGGATCGTTTAATGTTTAGTTTAATGCGCGATCTCTCCGGATCGTTTAATGTTTAGTTTAATGTGCGATCTTATCGCATCGTTAAATGTTTTAAGTTAAGGGGACAATCTCTCCGGATCATTTGTTTGTTAAGTTAAGGGAGATGATCTCTCTGGATCATTTGCTTATCAAGTTAAGGGGGATTAAGTAAGCCCATCTGCTCACTATCCGGTGAGGGGACTTAATTCTTGCACTCTGATCTCGTCTCTCCGGTCGGGACTCTATGGCATTCGATATTTCACAAGTCCATCCACTCGCTCTCTAGCAAGGGGACTTGCACCTTACACTCCGGTCCCGTCTCTCCGATCGAGACTCTATGGCGTTCAAAATCAGTTATCACATTAAATATGGATTTTACAAAATTTGAATTTCAAATCAAAGTAAAGAAGCACAAATTAAATAAGTAGAAATCCTGAATGTCTATCCCGGACATCCGATTCAGAGCATGGCAAGGGGCCAATCTAGGTTTTGTGCACGTCCAAGCGGTTTGAGATTATTATCCTAAGAAATTATCCTAGATATCCGACTGAGAGCGCGACTAGAAACCAATCTTGGTTCAGCACAATAAGCGATCTGGGGTCATTGTTGTCCTAAATATTCATCTCAGGCATCCGACTTAGAGTGTGCCTAGGGACCGTTCGAAATCCCATACATATGTAAGCGGCCTGAGATTATTAATGGCAGAAAAGGCAGAAAAGGAAGAAGGCGGAGAGTAAGGGATGAACCTGCCTCATGTTCCAACTGTGGGATTTTGGTTTTGGCTCATGAGGTCATGTATTCGTACTCTGATTTGCTACTCTAGCTCCAACATCACCCATTCCAGGCGTTAAAACTTATCCTAGATCCAAATCTTTCATGCCCCAAGTCATGTGGGCATTATTTTAGTTTGTTTTGCTCTAACTCCATATGCTCCTACAATAGGTTCTATTGTTGATTCCAACATTTCTCTCTAGTGTTGGTTGCTTTAGGCATGGGGGCAAGACTCCACCTTGTTCCAATCCAACTCTGGCAGCACCTGTATTGTTCCCTGGAGTATGATCTCTATTCCCTACAAATATAGCTATCCCTTATTGCTCAATACTTTGGAAGAAGCTATCCATTATCTCTTGTTTCCTAGGTAAGATCCCATCTTGCATTTCCTTCATCGTCCTTTAAGTGTCTTTTCTAATCTCATACATGGGTTGATGAGAAATTGAGGACACCTCTTGGCTACCTCCAGGCTTCTGTTGACTTGCTATAGCTCTAGATCTCGTATTAAGCCTATTCATCTTTTCTAAATCTTAGATTCAAAGTTCAGTTCTTCAGGTCTCGTTCAAGGCTCTCAATGAAAGCACCAAAATGTTAACCCAAAAAATGGATGAATGCCCTGGATCAAGTGTGAAAGCATCAGTACAAATAATCGGTAGCACAAATCTCAGATATACAAAAAAAAGCAGAAGTAAGAAAAGAGATAGAACTTTTATAGTGGTTTGGCTGACTCTGGCCTACGTCCACTTTAATCATTCATTATTATGATTATACTAGTTGAATCTACCTGGATATCAACTAGTTAGTTCTTAGATCTAAGTTACAATGAGTTAGAATAAGTCACAAGTTCAAGGGTTGACTGGAGAATCACAGTAACCCCCTTAATGACTATTTTGAGGGAGAAGAAAGTTGAAGAAGTGAAGGAATTCCAGCAGAGTAATGGCGGCTCTCTCTCCGAAAAAGATCCACCTCAGTTGCAGGTAGGTGAATATTTATAGGGGAATTCATTGAGTGTTGGACTAGAAGTCCAAGTGCAGAAGAGTCCAGTTGTTATGCCAAGTCATCACCGAAAATCTCAAATCTATCTGAGTCATTTCTATGGATCACTAGCTATCCATAGGCGATGGATCGCTGGTTATCCATAGGGGATGGATCGCTAGCTATCCATCAAGTCCAAGTGCAGAAGAGTCCAGTTGTTATGCCAAGTCATCACCGAAAATCTCAAATCAATCTGAGTCATTTCTATATATCGCTGGCTATCCATAGGCGATGGATCGCTGGCTATCCATAGGCGATGGATCGCAGGCTATCCATCAACTTAGAATATTTTTCTACCAAAAGCCTTTACTTAGTGGTTTGAAGGAGCTCGGAAAGTTTGAGGGCGATCCGACCTATCTTGATGGATCGTTGGCTATACATAGGGGATGGATCGTTGGCTATCCATAGGGGATGGATCGCTAGCTATCCATCCACTTAGCATATTCTTGACTGATCTTTGTTTGGTTGTCTTCGTATCATCTATTTAAGTGCCATATCCAAATATCAAGTCGTTTGGAGTTAGTTTTATCATCTTTCTTCATGGGTCATCTAATCCAGAAGAATCATCCATAACTCGCTCAAATCTTAACAGAACACTCTAGAGGGTCTTAGGACCCACCATAAAAATTTAAAGTTGTAGGGCCCACTCTAGATGGGTCGCTAGCGATCCATCTAGATGGATCACTAGCGATCCATCAAATCAACTTCAAATGCTCTTTTTTTGTGAGCCTTCTTCTTCGTCTTCTAAATGGTCTCCCAAAATTTCAAGTTAATACCACTTCGTATGAGTTCTGTAGGTCCATTTTAAGTTAGCTGCTTTTGGTCAAATAGCTTGAATCCGGTGAGTCTTCACTTCTTGAGCTAGATTGTTTGGTATGCTATGAAACTTGGAAAATGTCTATAGGGAACATATTAGATCATGATGAAAGATGACTGGAGGATCTACGAGCAAGCTTTATGGATCGTTAGCGATCCATAGGCGATGGATCGCTTACGATCCATCGCCTTAACTTGTTTTGGCATTTTTCTTCTTTGGTCTTTCTCTTCTTTTCCTCTGGTCTTCTTGGTCGATCCTTGAGATATTTTGACTTGTTGTAGATGTTCTAGTTCCCTTTGAATTCTTTTGGGTTAAAAACCCAATTAACAGGATGTAGTAGGAGAGTTCCTTCGATTTGTCCTATTTTTGGACAACTTGTATGGATGAATGTCTGACGATGCATTTCTAATCACATTGATTGATCTCTATAAACATATTATTTTTTTGGTGGCGGAGAAGGAAACTTCTCTTAGCTTAACACCCTTTCCACAGACATACGAGCTCAAGAGTTATATGTTTGTAGAAATCTGTTGTGTGATCATAGAATGGCAGTGTGGCATTCAAAGTGGAATGTGTGTTATGTGAATGATAATTATTACCTCAAGCATCATCAATCGGTAATGGCTAAAAAAGGGGTTGCTTTAGGGCTAAGTGTTCGCTACCATTAGGGTATGATATCACCTTTCTATATTTATTTATTTCTACCCGCTATAACGTCAAGTTTAAATTATGTAGTGTATGATATGAGACATCTCGGATAGGTCGGGAATGATAGTGGTGATATCATATTCGGGTCTGTCCACCACCGGATGGGTCTACGGGTAGGCCGGTCTTAATTTGCAGAGGTTTCGAAGATGTTGATCCTTGGTACATCCCTCTAGAGATGTACTATATGAAAGTTAGTTCCTTACCTTGCCATTGTATGGAAATCCATTCTCCAATAAGTGCCTTCGAACTTGATTGTAGAACCTAGTATGCTGGAATTTAATAATGTAACAATTTAGACAAAGATTATGTATATTTACTTGAAAAGTGTTTTCAAAAGAATGTCATTAAAAATAATATTACCAGATTTTGCGTAGCAAATGTTTTGGTTATCATAAGGTAAAAATCTGTTCCGTGTTTATGTTCGATGATAATCTGCCTCTCCAGCAATTGAATTTGCGGTACGTGAATAACGAGGATGTATTAGTGTTGACTTTCGAGGGTCGAGGAGGTCGATCATCGCAAAGATTGTGTATGATATAATTGATTACAATGTGAATCTCGTTGTTTTAGATGTAGCACTAGACCAAGTGCTACAAGTTGTACCTAGGAATTCGATTATTGAAATGTCAATTTGATCTCTTACATAAATTACAACTTACTAGATATCCTTGAATGTTAAGGATGATCAAATGCATTTTTGTAAAGAGTTTATTATAATCTTCTAGTAAGAATTTCCTTTTGAATGGTTTGACCATTTGTAAAGGAAAGCAAATGTATGAGAATGGATGTAAATTAGGCACAGTTGGGATGAAGAGTGTGAACGATCACCTCTGCTTTATGAAGATATATTGGAAATGAGAATTGTATAAAATACTAAAAGATATTTAATATGGAATGAGCAAGATAATTTCTATTTAAAATTTAGATACTGAAATTCATTATCTATGAAAGTAATTTCTTTAAGTTCAATGTATTTGATTTGAAATTCTCGATTATAAACTAGTTATAGTGTATGAAATAAAATTTAGTAATTAGTGGTTGAATGGAGCTTAATATTTCGTAATCTATTACATTAATGGTAAAAACAGTGGGGGTATACTATATAACACTTTTTAGTGGATGCATCAAGTTATAAAATTTGTTTTCATAGACAAACTATATATTATTTATGAAATAATAACTGTTTTCAATATTGGTTGAAAATAAACGTAATTTTATTCAATATGAATAATATGAATATTTGTTATAAGATAAAACTATAAAAATGTTTTTTTCATAACATAATTGACGCTTTAGAAAATACAAAAGTATCTTAAAAAATTCATATATTTTTTATTTATGAACAATGCCATAATTCAGAGAAATAATTCATTAATCATATGATAATGAATCATAAGAATAAACTTATGGAGGATTAAGTAGATTAAGGTTTCCTCTAGTCAAGCAAATTTGATTTTCTTTCTCTAATTGGGTTGCGACGATATATTTCATAGGCAAGCGTTAATCTAAGAGGCATTTACGACCCCTTACCGAGTTGAGTGATTCTCTTCTTTATAGGAATAATCACATAGAGGTCCAAGGCATTGGCACTGATGCCGCTAATGAGCAACCTCCTAGTAATGACTCCAACCAGCTACCGAGTAATGTCAGTATGGTAACTCCATCTAAGCTACCTCCAGCATTGGCTACTCAATGTTCTATCGGTGTTAAAAACTTTTCTTAAGCTAACACCGTCTGCGAATTTGGCTTCTCATCGCTCGCCTAAGGTTAACAGATGACCTGCTCCACACCCAGGGGTAAAGGTATGGTTATAAGCATTAGTGTTGCATAACTCATCCACTCAAGTCAATAATTAACCCACCCTTTATGCTTATATCCAAGATGTATGGAGGCCGATTAGGAAATTTATGTTGTTCTCTCATTACTAAAACAATAGTAAGTAGCGACGGAGCCTTCCGACGGCCGCCGATGGCTTTTTTCGATGGTTAGCCACGGTTGTCGATCTCCGTGGTATTTTTGTAAATAAAATATAATAACTGACGTAAAATTGTCATCGGCAGCCGTCGCTAGCCATTGAAAATTATCGTGTATACATGCTCTAGGCCGAGAGCTGCTTCATTATTCCTAAATCCCCTTTTCACCAAAAAACCTACCTCCACCACCTCCTTCCCGTCGTCAGCCAGCCGCCGCGCCTCCCCAAGCATCTCCAACTTCATCATTCTCCTCTCTCGACAAGCCTAGGCCCTTTATCAATCTCCAATAAGGTTTTATTCCTAAACATTAATTAATTTTGATTTGTTAAATTAGGTTTAATTTGTTGTTATAGTTGTATAATACCCCATTGATTGTTTGGTATACCCTATTGAATGCTAATTAGGTTGTTATTATAATTTTTTATCATTGAAATGTTGAGAGAGAAAATTTGTTTAGTGTATATGCGTTGATTAATTAGTGCATACGTGCATTAGGGATAGTTTGGATTAATTAGAGTTGATGCTCAGGATTTACTGTATGCTTTTTCAAGATGACGAAAACGACAATTTAGTGTATGTGTTTCTTTAAATGTAAATAAATTATTGTATAATAGGATTTACTTCTTATAAATCCCTTAAAGAGTTTTTGGTCCTGTCTAACAAGTATTGTATATGATCGTTGTATGGATGTTCGTTTTTATCACAGAACAGACATTTATATTCATCCGATACAATATTTGTCGGATTTGTCCCTATATTGGACAAGTTACAAACACAATAGAGTAATTATATTTTGCAAATCATTTCATTTTAAATGGTTCACAAAATTTCGACAACACTTTCTTTTTGTTCACTGTGTACACTCATATATGTACGATACAGGGAACAAAGGGGAAGTGCTACCGAAATTTTGTTGGATCGCTTAAAATGAAATGATTTGCAAAATATAATTACTACTGTGTTTGTAATAGGAGGTGTTATCTGGGTTTTTAACCCAAGCGAATCCAAGAGAAGTAAGAACGACTTGGTCGAGTCAGAATAGCCTAGAATTCAACCATTTGGACTAGAGTAACAAGCCAGAGGAAGCCAGGAAAAAAGAACAAGAAAACCCACCAAGGACATGGATCGCTAGCAATCCATGGCCTATGGATCGCTAACGATCCATGGGGTTAGCTCAAGGTTCAGCCACTTCTCTTGCATCACGATCCATACACATATTCGAGAAGGAATAACTGAGTTGGACGAGATTCTGAGTTAGTTAGATCAAGAGACAAGCATTTGTTCAGTCCAATCAGCAGCTAAGTACAACTAGCAAGTAAATCGTCATCAAAACAAAGCGGCATGCAATGAGACTACACGAACAACATCAATGCAAGACGATAAAGGCAAACTAGAGACCAAAGTCCAAAGAAAAGCTAAGTGTATGGATCGCCAGCGATCCATACACCATGGATCGCCAGTGATCCATACATCACCACTGGGTCGCTGCGCTCCATGAAAACAAAGCAGAGAGTAAGGCTAAGGAATTGGCTTGCGTTCGAGCCAAATACTATAGATCGTAAGCAATCCATAAACCATGGATCGCTAGCGATCCATGCCTTTAGCTCGGGTCACGAGGCAAGTTTCAGTGGTTGCTTCCTGAGTTCATCTATAAGCGGTTGGCTAACAGGCCTGGCCCAGAAGCTCTCCGGTCTCTTTAAATACCATCCTACCTGCAACACAAACGAGATCCTCCGGACTGGTTGCTAAAACTTTACTGGAAGCTTTCTTCATTCTTCACCTCCCTCACAACAATCTTCAAAGGAGTTCACTGTGATTCTCCAGTGAATTTTAACTTGCTAAGGATAATCAAGAGCTTTGTAATCAAATAATCTTGTAACGGCAATAATTATATAATAAGAACTATAAAGTGGACGTAGGCTTCGTTAACAGTCGAACCACTATAAAAATCTTCTTGTCTTCTTTTTCTTACTGCTTTTTTCTACATCTATTATCTACATAATTGCTATATGAGAATATGGCTGGTGCTTTCACGCTCAAACCAGGATGTTGATTCATTTTTTGGGTTAACATTTTAATGCTTTCACTAAGAACCCAACTCAGGGATCAGATCTATCTATCTACTTTGGATTAGACAGGTCTAGAAGTTAGATCCTCAAACTTTGCTCGAAGAATCTGTTGCCTGGAATCAATGGCTCCAAGAAGAAAAAAAACTGCCTTTGGAAGGTCCATGGGGGCAATAGTAGCTGGGGAAGATATGAATCATCAACAAACTGAAGTAAATGGTGCCAATGTAAGAGATCATATGCCTGCATCTTCCAATTAGCGCGAAGTCGTTACAGGGGATGAGTTGAACAAAATGGTTGATGAGATCAACCAGAAAATAGAGAGTAGGCAGAAGGCTCTGATAGATAAGCTTAATGCTCTCATATCCTTACAGTCAAACCCTGCTCCAAGAACTATGGTTGAACCCGCGGCTGCTATGGAGTAAGAAATTTTTTCCGTTTCTAGCTTAAACAGGAGAAACGGGAAGCAACCGAAGTAAAGGGTGACAACAGGAACTATGGAATCAATGTTGAAGGGAATACATGTACTCCACTTGTCGTAAGGCAACCAACTTTGAACTTGAAACAAGGGGTGAAAACCCCACGAGAGGATATAGCCATGGACCTCTTCAATTCAGAAGATGAAGAATAATTTAATGATGATAAGTTGGAAGAGAATGCTAATGCGTTCGGCAATGCTGAAAATGTCAAAACCGCTCCAGTCAGAACAACCGCAAGCCAACGGGTTCCCGAGGGAGTGGTTCTTCCAAAGACAGGAGAGCCTAGGCTTCAGCCCACTCGCCAAGACCATTTGCAAAGTCAAGCACTTGGTGCAACGACTGAAAGTCGTCCCCAGGATTACCGGACATCAGAGGCATTCATTACGGATATGGTTAAGCGATTAATGGATGAAAATAAAAACATAAGAGATGATGAATGAGGATCCGCACCAAGACGGACTCCCTTCACTGATGAGATTTTAAATGAGCGATATCCGAAAAATTCACGATGCTAAATATCCCATACTATGAGGGGACGAAGGACCCAAAACCCCATTTATACAAGTATAGCTGGTATATGGATGGAGCAAATGCTTCAGAAGCCGTTCGATGTGGATGTTTTCCCATTTTCTTGGAAGGAATCACTTCCATGTAGTTCACTAGGCTCCCGCCGAGATCCATCTCCACTTTCGATCAACTTGCCACGAGATTCCCCGATCAGTTCAGGCTCCATACCGCACAACCTAAGGACGTGATGTACCTGTCTAGATTATTCCAGGGACGAAAAGAATCGCTAAAGTCTTTCATGAACCGGTTCAATACCGTAGTGATAGAGGTCAGCAATCCAAATGAGGACATGGTTTTCATGGCTCTTGTCCGAGCCATTCATCCTGAAACCGAGTTCGAAAAGTGGGTCAAGATGAAGTAACCCACTACAATAAAGGATTTCAATCGCAATGCAAGTCAATTCCTTAGATTAGAGGAAGCGTAGGAGTTAGAAAGGAAGTTAACTGGCATGCAACCGTTGAACGTAGGACAAAGTGACATGGCAATGAACCAATATACAAACGCTTTCGGGACTGCCGAAGGAATCACAGGGAAAGATGGAAATCAGAAAAGGAAGAATAAGAATTCCAATAAGAAAAATGGAAACAATAAATGCCTTAACGGCTTCAAGCTTGAAGATTACACCCCTCTCGACGAAACTCAAGAAAATATCTATCTTGCGACACAAGGGACTGAGGAATATAAAAAAACCCCTAAGAAGGAAGCAACAGAAGCGCTCAGGGAAGTTCTGCGGCTTCCACGAGATGCACGGTCACAACACAAACGAATGCCACCGCCTAAAGAACTTGATTGAAGAGCTGATTCGGGAGAACAAGCTCCAGCAATACGTCAGAAAACCACATAATCCTGACCATCCCGCAGCTCCTCAGGCCCTTAGGAATCAAAGAAACCATGCTGGAACTAGTAAAGATGGATCAAAGCGAACTGACCAGAGGCTCATTATTGGAATGATATCTGGAGGCCTGCATCCTGCACAGAGAAGTTGGGGATAGATGGAGTGATATGCAAGCTCATTAAAGCACGCTCTTAAGGCATCATGTCTCACGATAGAAGATGGGCCTCCAACCAAGTAGCATAAAACTTTAAATGAAGATATTGTATTCAGAAATTGAGATACCGAAGGGATCGAAGCTCCAACTCTCGACCCAATGATGGTGACGGTAGGAATCAGACCCGCTGTGGTCCGACGAGTATTGGTCGATAGTGGTAGTTCTGTCAATATACTTTTCAAACATACCTTTGACCAAATGAAGATCGACATGAAAAGCGTGTCTCCATGCCAAACAAAAATCCAAGGGTTCATTGGCGAACCCAACCAACCCGTAGGGACAATTGACTTACCAGTGGAGTTTGAAGAGGACGATCGAAGAGTTACCCTCGTTCAGACCTTCGTAATTGTGGATGAAACTTCTACATATAACACCTTCTTGGGATGACCTGCCTTAGCTTATTTCAGAGTTACACTGGCCCAATGGTGCCTTACAATAAAGTTCCTGACTGCAAACGGAATTAGAGTGGTTAAAGGAGATCAATGCGCCGCCAGAGAATGTTACATTGCAAAGTTACATGAATCCAGAAGTAGTGAATAGGGGAAGGATGTGGGGAGAACTCTCCGCATTCGTGAACCTTCTGAATAGCAACTACAGAGCCACCTGGTTCGAGGACCATAGCTGATTCGACAAGGCTTTGGACCATAGAAAGAAGAGTTCAGGGGAGGATCGGGCAGCACCGGCAGATATGACGGTGTTTGTCCCAGTCGATATGGACGACCCAACTAAAGTCTTGAAAATTGGATCGCACCTTGGAAACAAGATGCGATTGGAACTTACAAGATTTCTTCGTGCCAACTTGGACATGTTCGCATGGACGCATTCCGATATGTGTGGGGTGTCACTAGAAATCGTATGCCACGCGCTCAACATTCACCCTAAATTCACACCAGTAAAGAAAAAGAGGCGCAACCTGGGTTCTGAATTGTCAAAGGCATTAAGAGAAGAGGTGGACAAGTTAATGGCTAACGGTTTGATCCGTGATGCAACTTATCCTGAATGGGTATATAACCCGGTCTTAGTCAAAAAGTCCAATGGGAAGTGGCGAACTTGTATTGATTACTCGGACTTAAATAAAGCTTGCCCGAAAGACAGCTTCCCTCTTCCCAGAATAGACCAGCTTGTGGATGGAACGGCAGGCCATGAACTGCTATCATTCATGGATGCATACTCTGGGTATAACCAGATCTTGATGCACAAACCTGATCAAGAGAACACCAGCTTAATCACCGATCTAGGACTATACTACTACATGGTAATGCCATTCGTTTTGAAGAATGCCGGGGCAACTTATCAAAGGTTGGTAAATACCATGTTCAAGTGCCAAATCGGGAAAACTATACAGGTTTACGTGGATGACATATTGGTCAAATCACGAGTAGCCACGAACTACCTGGATAATCTCGCTAAAATGTTCGAAATGCTCCGAAAATATGGAATGAAACTCATTCCACTTAAATGCCTCTTCGGAGTAGCCTCAGAAAAATTCTTAGGATTCATCGTAAGTGCCAGGTGCATTGAAGCAAACCTAAAGCAGATAACGGCCATGCGAAAGGTCCAAGCCTCGAAGAACAAGAGAGAATTGAAAAGCTTGAATGGGAAGGTCACAGCTTTAAGCCGATTTATCTCGAAAGCCACCGACAAGTGCATACCATTTTTTGATGCGTTGAAGAAAGGAAAGAAAAACTTCGAATGGAATGCGGCATGTCAAACTACATTCGAAGAATTGCTGCGACATGTGGAACGCCAATCCTGTCAAAGCCAGTGGATGTAGAGGACCTATTCATTTACCTACCAGTCTCACCACATGTTTTAAGCGCTGCCCTTGTGCGCGAAGAAGCGAAAATCCAACGACCCGTATACTACATTAGCAAGCGGTTTATTGGAGCCGAGAAAAATTACCCAAAGCTGGAAAAGCTAGCATATTGCCTCCTGATCGTGTCTTGGAAGCTACGACCGTATTTTCAGGCTCATCCAATCAAAGTACTGACTGATCAACCTCCGAAACAAGTGTTGTACCGACCCGAAACTCCTGGATGACTTCTTAAGTGGAACATCGAACTAAGTCAATATGATATTACTTACCATTCGAGAAAAGCGATCAATGGGTAAGCGCTGGGAGATTTCATCGCCGAGTTTACTATACGAGATGACGAAGAAGAAACACCATCGGAAGTGGAGAAAAAATGGAAACTCTGTTGATGGCACATCTAACCACCTCTGTTCAAAGGTGGGAGTAGTGATTGAAACCCCCAAAGGACAAGCCATTTTCTACGCCTTACGCTTGGAATTTCCTGCAACAAATAATCAAGCAGAATATGAAGCATTAATAGTAGGGCTGAGAATTGTGAAGGAACTTGGAATAAAATCCATCCACATCTACAGTGACTCCCAGCTAGTCGTCTGCCAAGTAAAGGGCGAGTAACAAGCTCGAAGAGAGAATCTTGCACCGTATTTGTCTAAAGTACAATAGTTGCTGAGCGAGATCAAACATTATACCATAATTCATATTCTACGGAAGCAGAACATCAAGGCTGACTACTCAGCTAAACTAGCAAGCTCCGGAGAAGCACAATCATTGGGACTAGTCCTGATTGAGACTCTGACTCCCCGGAGCATAGACGAAATGGACGTCGACTGGATCCTCGAGACCACCGCTGAACCGGAAACATGGATGACGCCAATCAAGGACTATTTACTTATAAGGAACCTACCAACTTACCAGAATCAACGGAAAAAGCTTCTCCGGAAAGCGCCGTGATTCGTAATATAGGATCAGATACTTTACCGAAGTGGATTCTCAACCCCCCCTTCTTAGATATGTGACCAACGATGAAGCTCGGCGAATTCTGAAGGAAGGGCACGAAGGCGAATGCGGAGACCATACCAGAGGTCAAACCCTCTCAAAGAAAGTTCTCCGGTATGGATATTTCTGGCCGACAATAAACCGCGACGCAGCAGACTACGCTAGGCGATGTGATCGTTGCCAAAAATTTGGAAAAATTAAAAGAACTCCCTCAACAAAATTAACACAGATGGTCATCCCATGGCTATTTGCAATATGGGGAATCGACTTGATTAGCATATTGCCAATAACTAAAGGAGGAGCCAAATACGCTATAGTTGTTGTTGACTATTACGAAATTGGCCGAAGTAGAACCGCTGGCCACCATTACCACAAAGAAAGTCATTAATTTTGTTACTAAAAACATTATTTGCAGGTTTGATGTGCCATAAAAAATCATCACCGATAACGGGACCCAGTTCGAAAGTGCTGAGTTCAAAGACTTCTGCAAACGCTTCTGAGTTTAGAAGAGCTTCTCCACAGTTGCTCATCCGCAAGCAAACAGGCAAGTGGAATCAATAAACAAGATCATCAAGTCCACTATCAAAAAGCGACTAACTAACGCAAAAGGAAACTGGGTTGATGAACTTCCACTCGCACTATGGACTTACAGGATAACTCACAAAGCGGCAACTGGACACACTCTATTCGCCCTGGCATATGGCTTAGAAGCAATGATTCCCGTCGAACAAGACGTCCCCTCTCACCGAAGGTAAAACTTTAATCCGGAGAAAAATGAGCAGCTCCTACTTGAATCACTGGATATGATTGACGACAGGAGGAAAGAAGCCAAGTTAAGAACCGTCGCCCACCAAAAAAGGGTCGCATGATACTTCAACTCCAAGGTTCACACCCAAACCTTCGAAGTGGGAGACCTCGTCCTCAAACAGATCTATCCCATGTTGGGAACCTTCGAACCAAACTGGGAAGGGCCATATATAACCAATCAAAATCTAAGGGATGGAACTTTTAAATTGACAGCCGTCGACGGAGTCCAAATTCCCAGAGCGTGGAACAGCAATCGCTGCACGCTACTTCGCTTGAAAATTACCTAATGTACCTTCTATTTTTCAGCAAATAAGCCATCCCGGGATGCCGGGGACATCGTAAATAGGCAAAAAATTCCAAAATTGTCTTGATATAGTTGATTTGCCTTTTGAATCGATAATACTATGTTCATAATAATTACTCACTGGGTCGACGGAAGCGAATCGACTCAAACCGTTGGATCGGGGAAATCCGATCCTCGCCTCCTCAGAATTGGTTTTACACCAGCAACATCGGGAAGGCTCAAACATAAACTCCTCGGTGTTGCCTGAAGTTAGGCAATGCGGAGAAGTATCAAAAGCCGCACAATTCATAAGCTGTGCACTAACTGTTGAAACACAAAGTCCTCACATTGCCCGAAGATAGGCAATATTGAGGAGAACCAAAAGCCGTGCATCCCGTAAGCCGCGCACCAACTCTGAAAACACATACCCCTCACATTGCCCGAAGAGAGGCAATATCGAGGAGAATTAAATGCCATGCATTTCATAAGCCACGTATTAACTCTCGGAGCCGTGAAATCATGCTCTTAAAACATAAACTCCTCACGTTACCATTACCGGAAGTAACGTATGCGACTTCAACAAAATTGGAGTGCTATGAACTAGCAGAAAACTCCAATTGTTGACACTCCATGGTGAACCGAAACATCTAATGTGGATGACATTTGACTGTCTACAGTTAACTCGTATGATGTGCACACCCTAAGCAATAAAATACATATTTGAGGATTACAAAAGAAAAATCCGAAGAAATGATACTCATAAGTACCAACTCACGCTTTTGAGAAGTGATATGTGGTTTTACTTTAGAAAATTTGCAAAGATTATTCATCAAGTTAATCTCGTAACTAATCGCATAAAAACATAAGTTGCAAAACTTGACAAAGGAGAAGAATCGAATTGTGACTTAGTCAAATTCCAAGTCTTGGCATGTAAACTATTTGAACCATAAGTTACCGGTCGTTTGTCAAGTGTTTGAAGTAAACAACCCTGTGAACTGGGGGGCATACATCAGTGCTTAAACAAAAATGTTATGCTTAAAAACAAGGCATACACCGGCACTTAAACAAAAATGTTATGCTTAAAAACAAAAATTTCACATTTCACAAGTTATGTAACACCAAAAAAAGAATTCTAATAGCAATCACAGGACTAGATAAAGTGAATTGGAAGTAGAGAAAATAGACGTAAGTGCACATGATACATATGAGCAGATAAGTAGAGGTACAGTCAAAATATCAATAGCATATTACTTATAATTTTCTCATGTACAAGGTCAAAACATGGGGGCTGTACCCATACAATATCGGCCAACAAAAGAAAAATTATAGACAGCACAACAAAAACACTAAGTGCAGATTCTGCACTTGAACAAAACAACGCAAAATGAACCAAAACCAAATCAGCTATCGCCTAAGCTTCTCAGCTCTTCTTTCCACCACACCCCTTTCCGCCTTTTGTTCGTAGTTTTTGTTTTGCCTCAAGAGTGGTATCGTTGCCAGTAATGTCAATGGTTTCCTCGGTGCTAATATCCTCTTCCTGCTCTGTGACTTTTTCAGAAGACTTGCCTTTCGTTTTACGCTTCCAAGACCTGCAAGAGCTCATAGAGGCCTTGATTTCTTCAACCTTCTCTTTTTAACGGCAACCAGCTATTCTTGAGATCGGCGCGGCTGCTCAATCTGAATTTCTCGCTCCTGAGCATCGCCCGTCGTGAAACCACCCCCTAAAGATAAAGACGGGTCATCCAAACCATGCAGTGCGGCGATCTTCTCGGATTCCGGCCCCGGCTGCGAACCAGATACGGAAACGGCGACCGAAGCAGGTACAGAAACGAGCACAGAAACGGTGGAGATAGCAATGGGTCCAGGCATCGAGGAGGCTGGTGGATTGACAGATAATGAGGACGGACCTATAAGATCAAAAATGAAAGCATTAAATTCTTCCTACTCTTGCGGCGTGAGATGAAAATTCTCAAACTTGGGAGAAGCAAGTAAATTACTTGCACTAGATGATTGAACGAGAATGTTAACCTCGAATTCACCGTGTTCACCCTCCTTCGACGGTTCCACAATTTGAGGGGAAGCTTCTAACCTAGAACTTGCTAGCGGATGGTGGGGATGCCTCGATGGTTCGTCGGCACTAAAAATAAAAGGTTCCGAAAACTCTTCGGTAGTTGTTGTTGTGGTAGCATCGGCAACCTATTTTTCTCACTGAATCTGCAAGATCTTCCGGCCCTCCAACAACGTCTTCTGTGATTCTTCATTGAGGTAGGCATTCTCTAACTTTTGCTCAGAATAAACATCGCTGCTATCATGAAAGTGGGTCAAGATCTCCTCCCAAACCACAGCAAGAGTGCGTGGAAATTTAGGGCCTAAGTAGCTGAGACTCTCCTGGTGCACCAGAGAGTTGACATAGAAATTCAAAATGGTCTCATCCATCTTCTCCATCTTTCTTTTAAAAGTATCCAGAAGCTCCAAATAATCCACCGTAACGGCGGCCTTCTCAACTTTGACACTAGTTTTATCGATGCTAAGCTACGCAACTCGGTCCTGGAGCATGGTAATCATTTCAGCATGGTCGGAGATTGTCTTATCGCGTGACTTAACGACGTCTTCATATTCAGTGATCGTCTTATTGCGATCCTCTACGATCTTGTCATGGTCGGAAATAGTCTTCCTCTGGGCTTCAATGATCGTACCACGGGCTTCAAGTTTTGCTTGCAGTTTAACTTCTTTGGCGTGCATATTTTTGACTTCGTCTCTCAGGACAATCTCGATCTTCGCATGTGCCTCTTTTAGCTCCTTCGACAAGCTGGCGTTGTTCTTGCTTTCTTGAAGCGCTGCTTATTTTTCCTCATCGAGCTGTTTGATTCTGGCGTCGCGTTCAGCTAATGCCCTTTCAAAATCGTCTTTCTCTGATTCGAATGAGAGGATTTCTGGATAGTCGTTGCAGTTTGTGCCCGCCAACTATTTGCATAATTTTTCCCACCCTTTGGCATGTTCTAAATCGTTCTAGATTACCTGGAGGTGGGGCATATAAGCATCTCTATGAACCAGATGAAGATCACGATCAAATTTAAACCCCCTTAAGAACCACCCAGGGAGCGCTGCCTCAAGCTTAGGAGGACTAGATGGAAGGACATAGGCAGGTCTATGGTAGGGGCATGAAGAACCAAGGGCAAGAACCATATGAGACAACAGAGCTTAAGTAAAGATGGAATGTGAACAGAAGAAGCCAGGATTTCAGAACCAATCGAGGCGGAGGCCGGGGCGAAGGCCTGTTGTTCTGAAGAATGAGGACTGCCATCAAACCTCAACTTTTTCGATGGCTCCTTTCTCACATCAAAAGTCTTCCTCTTTTCATACCTGCCTTTATATACTCTGCAGTGTTCCCTCTCATCTCGACGGCGAGCCTCAACCTCTAAATCTTTTCTTTTTCGATGCTCCTCCTTCATTTCACGGGGCTGGTGACGGCTGGAAGACCGCTTTGACTAGCGCTGAGAGTCAGTGAATTCTTCAAAATCGTCGTAGAGACTGCGTCCTCTCATGGTACCTGACATGGAAGATAGATAAAAAGTCATAGAAATGAAGAATGAGCATTAAAAATGTATGTGTAAGTGAGTGTAACCCTAGTGAAACATGTAATGTGTTTTGGGGGAGGGCCTAAAGCGACATCACGAACCAGAGCGGGCGGACGCTATGGAAGGAATTAGGCTAATTTCGAGCGCAATATGGCTTGGACGAGGAGACATCTCTTCGAATTTGAAGTCTTCCCCAATGAGCGCATCAAAATCGACGTATACATTTCCCAGATCTCTGAAGTCTACGTCGGCGTCTTTGATCGGGGAATCCCCACATCTTCTGGCTCCTGGAGCATCACCTTTTTTACTTATCTTTGGGGAAGGAGGATTTGAGACAACGAGGCTCATCCCCGGGGTCTCATCACACGATTCAGAATCCCCATCATCGGATTCTACAACAAAATCGTCACTGGAAGTAGACTCATCACTACTACTCCCAATCTCTCCCTCCTCCTTTTCTATGCCCATCGTATCCTTGCCTTCCCTTTGATTGAATTCCTCTTCCTCTTCTTCTGAAATCGGGGGCATCCTAATCGAACTACTAGCCTAGGCCGCGGCGTCTTTTCTCTCACGAGCCTCTTCAGTCGACTCACCGGATGGGCCTTCCCGTTCTTGAAAAGCACCCTCTTCGGAACCGTAAGACAAGGAAGTTGATCACGTGCGTACCCTGGATCAAGAAGGGGATGGGACCTCAGCTGGTACTGCGGATCTCCCTGGATGCAGCAGCCCGTACCAAAGCAAGCGTTCGTCGGTCAACAAGACTTTAACAAATCTTTCTTCAGCATCAATAGCCTTCAGGGTTCGGAAAATTTCATCAAAAGACAAGTCCCTGTTCGGCCTCGAAATATCTATAAGAAATTTTCGACCTGTTAGAAATCTCACAGTGACACATCGGAACTCAATGAGAAAGAAAGGGAATAATACGTTTGAAAATAAAATTAAATAGAATAATATTATATATTTGCGAAAATTTAAATGTATGATTTAATTGAAAAATAAAATGTCAACAAGTAAATGATTAATACGTTTTAATGTTTTAAAGTAGGAAAAATGGTCAATTATTTTATCGATTAGAGCCGGATGTAACAACAAAGAAGAGAAACTGGAGGTTCAATAAGTGAACATTTTCAAAATAGTGTACACGTCTTTATTGAATTCGCTTTAAGTAATAATGGGAACGATGAAGAAATTCAGTGTCCATGTAGTATGTGCAAATTATTGAAGCATTTGATACCGGATATGGTGATAGTTCATTTGCACCAATATGGTTTCGTGCCGAATTATTTTATATGGGATCATCATGGAGAACGTATAGCACCTAATCTCGTACATTCGGAGGAGGAGGTGGATAGTGAAATTGTTCCGACGAATCTCATAGAAGATATAGTTGAAGATGCAGCACGTTCAATGTTCTCTATTATAGAAGTTGATGGTGACGATGTAAATGTCGAAGAAAAACCATGTAATGGAGCAAAAAAATTTATGATTTATTGGATGTTGCTAAGAAACCCCTTTGGGATGGTTGTACAAGCGGTACTTAACTATCAGTAACTGCATAATACATTGCGACAAAATCAAAATACTACTTTATAGAAGCTGGGTTTATAGCTGTAGTACAAGCTGCAAAATGGCATATGCCACCCAATAATTTAATGTGCGAAAATCATTGTGAAGTGAAAAAACTTATGTCTGCTTTTGGTTTGACGTATCAAAAAATAGATACATGTTTAAATGGTTGCATGTTGTTTTGGAAAGAAGCCATCAATCTTCGAAATTGTAAAATATGTAATCAGCAAAGATACAAACCAAGAAAAAAGATGAGAAAGGAAGTTCCGTACAAGCGTATGCATTACTTACCCGTCACTCCTAGGCTTCAAAGGTTATATGCATCTTCTATAACCGCGCATCATATGATATGGCACTGTGTGAGAATACATGAAGAAGGTATGTTAACACACCCAAATGATGGAGAAGCATGGAAGCATTTTGATAAGACATACCCCGCTTTCGCAGCGGAGAGCCGTAATGTTAGACTTGGTTTATGTATGGATGGATTTTCATCATTCTCTCAATTCGATTCAAAATATTCATCTTGGCCTATAATTGTTACACCTTATAATTTACCTCCGTGGATGTGTATGAAAACTCAGTATATGTTTCTCATTATTATCATCCCTGGCCCTGATGATCTGACACAAGAAATCGACTTATATTTACAATCGTTGGTTGAAGAGTTGAAAACATTGTGGTATGAAGGTGTTGAGACATACAACATTTCAAAAAAAGAATTTTCGTATGTTCGCTTCTCTATTGTGGACTATAAGCAATTTTCCTACGTATGCAATGCTTTTAGGTTGGAGTACGGCTGGTCGTCTAGCTTGTCCTTATTGCATGGAAGAAACAAGAGCATTTTCTTTACCACATGGGAATAAAATTTCATGGTTTGACTGTTATCGGTGTTTTCTCCATATTAATCATCCTTTTAGAAAAGATAAAAAAACTTTACAAGTAATAGACTTGAGACCTTGGGACCACCAATGATTTGGTCAAGCGAAGATATTTATGACCTTGTAAAGCATTATCCAAAGATATATGAAACTGACAAACAAATCGAAATTCAAGGTACATCGACGATTCATAATTGGTGCAAACAAAGTATATTTTGGGAGTTGCCTTATTGAAAAAATCTCCTAATTCGTCATAATATCGACATGATGCACAATAAGAAAAATGTATCTGATAATGTATTTAACACAGTTTTGAATGTTAAAGGAAAGTCTAAAGACGATTTGAAATCAAGACGTGATATAGAGGAAATATGTAATCGTCTAGAGCTTCATTTGAAGCTAAATGACGCAGAAAAAAACCAAAGCATGCTATGAGCTAGACAGGAACCAAGTTAAAGTTATCTTAAAGTGGGTGGAAGGATTAAGATTTTCTGATGGGATTTCCTCTGATCTGCGTAGATGTGTCGACTATAAGAACGGTAAACTGAGTGGGATGAAAAGTCATGATTGTCATGTAATGATGGAACATTTGTTACATGTCGCTTTCAAAGAACCGTTGCCCACAAAAGTTTGGATAGTTGTAGTAGAACTTTGTTTGTTTTATAAGGAGCTTTGTTCAACTACATTAAAAGTTGATCGTCTACGTAAACTTGAGGAAGAAATTCCTATACTGCTCTGCAAACTGGAGAAAATATTTTATCCGGGTTTCTTCAATGTAATGAAGATTTACCTGTTCATCTTCCGTTTGAAGCGCGTCCTCAAGGTCCAGTGCCAAATGGATGGATGTATCCGTTTGAAAGGTATTAATATTGAGTATGCTAAATTTTAGTTTAACTACATGTAATAAAATTTAATTATAATTATTTTTAACAAGTACTTAAATCATCTAAAGAAAAAAAGTGAGACAAAAAGCACGAGTTGAAGGTTAGTTATGCAAATCATATATCGAACAAGAAGCTTCGTTCTTTCTCTCTCATTATTTCAATGACCATGTTAACTTATCTTTTGAAAGTGCTACGCGAAATGAAGAAGGCATTGAACAAGATTCTTCTAAATTAGTGCTACCTATTTTTAGATAGTAGAGACGCCCTGCTAGTAAATGTGCGGAAGTATGGTTAGACGACAGAGATTACCATGTAGCCAACACATGTTCTTCTTAACTATGCAGAAGTTACGCCATTTGTTAGTTATTATTAAATAACGCATCTAAAATTATTTACTTGAATAATACATATGTGTATTCATTATAATGCAATATATTATCTATATATGCAGTATTTACGAATCACAGCATCCAAGCATCCTAGCGGCGATATCAGCAAAAATTTTGCTACTTGGTTTTCGAACCACATATATGATCCGGTAAATTGTGTGGTTGATGAAGGGTTGAAACATCTTGCGATGGGACTAAAAAGAAAAGTCAAGGCATATCTAATATTTTTTGTCAATGGATACAAATTCAACACCAAAGAATATGGGACTGAAAAATTTATTAACAATACCGGTGTATATGTTAAAGGTAATGATGATCCAAATGATCACATAAATGATTTTTGCGACATGTTAACTCAGGTTTTGCAAATGACATATTTCACCAGACCCGCGGAAGAAGTTTATTTGTTTGATGCAACTAGTTCCGTAATGTTCCATGTTCTGGAATCAACATGCACCAAAAAATATAATATTATTGAAATAAAGCATACATCACGTTATCATAAGTACGATCCGTTTATACTAGTAAAAAAAGCCCTACATGTTTATTATTCTCCTTATCCATCTCTAAAAAGAGATAAAGCAGATTGGTCGGCAGTGTTTAAAACAAAAGCAAGATTTACGTTTAATGGAAAGAATATTCCAAGCGAACAAGCGTACCAAGAAGATATCGAGGAAAATGGTGAAATTACAATAACAGATGATCAAACCGATTTTGGACCTCAAAATGATGAATCAAATGTATTAGTATAAGCATTTGAGACCACATAGGAAAACAGTATAGAGTACGAGACCGAATCTGAATCAAAAAATGACGAGGACTGATTTAATAGTATACATGTTGAAAAAACATAATTTATGGGAGTATAGATGTTACACTTTTTTGTATGTTAGATGCTATTATTGATGTTAAATCTTGATATGTTTACTCATAATTGAATGATATGTTCTGCCATAATAAAATAATATGTATATGACAGGCATTACAGATGTCTTTCTTTAGGCGGTAGAGTTCTTCGCAGTCTGGTTCCCCCTCTTCGTCTCAGAGAGGGACCGTTCGCAGCGGAGGTGATGGTAGCGGCCCGTCCTAGGAGCCGCCACATATGGTAGTTAGATTACTACTGAAAGCAGATGGCTCGTAAGTATTAAAGTTACTTCAGCATTTTAAATATTTTGTATGATATATTAGTCATGATTTGTCTGTATCATATTTAATGCAGGGGTTTTGAGCTTGAGCCTTCCAATATAGTGCTCAGCATATGTAGGCAGGCATACATGAGCTATATGACTACATGCTAGCCGAAATGGAGTAGGATCTCTGAGCATGTCCGGGAGAGCATCTGGCAGGACTTCCTGGTAAGTGTAAAATAATATATCATTATATATAATCACTTTACAATTTGCTGACTAGGTATAAATGTATAACTTATATTTTTTCAACATATATACAGGGTGTGATAGACATGTAAGAGGAGGATGATGCTCTTTGCCAGTGCCACTAGAACTCCAAAATTTCAAAAAAATACCGAGATACGATGTCGAGCATCAAAAAATCCGGTAAGAAGCCAAACTAGATAGGCACCAGAGTATGGGATGCTTGGGTCGCATGGTGGGGTAGTAATGAGTTCAAGGTAAGTCTATCAGTTGTCACCTTAATTTGTTCAGTAGAGAATACATAATTTATACCTGTAAAATATAATCTTAACTTTTAATTTGCAGGCGGAGTCAGACAGGAACTCGACGAACAGGTAGAAAAATCCAATCACACACCATGGTGGCTTGAAATCATTTCAGCATCATCGCGAGGACCTGGTAAATTGATTAATTTCAATTATGAACAGTTATCACATTTTCTTGTATAAATTTGTATGAACAACAATAATATACACCAACTATTCCCGGAAAGAGCGCATGGGGCTCTCGTCTCGTATATGGACGTACTTGCGCATACTCATGCCGTCAGGCAGACCGACGACGAGGGATCGGTGACATATGCCTGGCATGAGGATGATAAAGCATACGCCACATCAGTAAGTATATTTTAAGTTATAAGTTACTAATAATGGTCATTTTAATTAATTATTAATAAATTATTATAATAATGTCATGTAATATTTACTTGTATTTTATTTTGCGTTGTAGGAAAAATTTATGCAAGCACGTGCGCAGATGCTTGAGCATTCGGGACGGGAGCAGTTGACCATTGATGAGGAGGACGCGATCTTTGGCTCAGTTATGGACCCAACCCAGAGAAATAGGCGCTACGGCTATGGCAATTAATCGGTAATTAATAAAAATTAACTAAGTTGTAAAATTTGCTTAATTTTTCTAAAAGTTACGTAATAAATTACACATATTTCGACTTGTTTTGTAGGCTCAGGCATCACAAAGGGCTTACCAAAGGGCTCAGAACAACGCAGAGGTTAAGGAGCTTCGACAGCAGATTGCACAACTGTAGGAGCAGAACCGCCTCCGAGCAGTGCAAATGGAGCAATTGAATCAGCGTTTGGCCGAGTATATGGAGCGTCATGAAGCATTCCCTTCGTCTGGTGGTTCCAGAGCCGATGATGAGTCATGAGGTACGTTTTGCCGTTTTGTTTTTAAAAATTGTGTATATATACAATGAGAGATGGTGAGATTGATTTGTGGACATTTGGTGCTTGATATTGATTTGTGGGGTTTGATGTTGGATGTATATATTGTACATTGATGTTGGATTTAGACATTGTGAGCGTGATGATGGATGGTTTGGTTTGTATTGATTGGAATGTTTGAGTTTGAGATGGTAATGTTTGAGTTTTATATTATTATTAATATTGATATTGATTTTAGCTTATATATCTGATATAGATATATATTGATTTTGATGTGTTGTGATATATATTGATATTAATGCGCTGTTAGGCTATTGAAAAAAAAATTTACCTAGATTTCCGACGGCTACTGACGGTTTACGATGGCTTATAGGTTGAAATATTCCGACGACTAACCGGTCGTATATACCGACGGCTCCAACGGTTTTCAGGCATGTTTTTAAGCCACGTACGTGGATGCCAACACCGTCGGAAAAAACGTCGAAACTGCCGTCGAAAAATCCATCGAAGGCCGTCGCAAATCTGTCGTCTTTTCTGTCGGAAATGGACGAAAGCCGTGTTCTATATACCGACGACATTTCCGACGGCTTCCGACGACCGCCGACGGCTTAGAGCCGTCGGAAATGACCGTATTCTTTGTAGTGTCTAGGAAACATGGATTTTTTCTTTGTGAAATTCAAAAAAAGGGATTATGAAATGATCCTCCATGGAGTGCCATTTTTATTTGATTCACATTGATTATTCTCTAAAAATGAAAACTGGGATTCTCTTATATATGGAATTATTGCCATCTCTACTGATGTGGATTCATCTAGATCTTTAGCCGGCATATTGCAAGAGCGACATTATTAGTCCAATAACAAGTGCTTTGGGTACCTCAATTGAATTGAATTGAATAATCCCATCGAGAATGTGTCTAGACTGAATTATGCGAGAGTATTGGTGGAAATGCTAGCATTGTCTTCATTCCCCAATATGGTCGAAGTGGAGCTCTTCAATGGCTAAACCCCTTCCATGCCAATTTTCTATGAATTTATGTCCCTCTTTATGGGGTGTGTAATGTGTTCGGTTATGTGAGTAGCATATCTTACTTGAAAAACATTATATGAGCTCCAAAAGTGGTCTCCAATTCCAATATTGATACCATTGCCGCTGATTGTAGACATTTCAATGCCCAACATCAAAATGCAGTCAATCATCTTAGTTCTATAGGAGCAGTGTCTGAGTCTGCATAGCCTTATTATGCTTCAGCTCATGCTCCAGTCTCTACTGCTAATTCTATTCCGAGTGAGGCCCCGGATCTAGCTTATGTTGCTCCTAAGGATGCTTAACTGCAGGCTTCTATCTCTTCACTGAAGCACCTAATCCCATTTTGAAGGATCTGTCACGACCGGGATTTTCGACCTTCGAAAATCGACATCGATACGTCCACTGTATTACATGCCGAACAATCAAATGCCGGAAATACCAGATCTTTAGGGAAAAGAAGAAGAGGTAGAAGAAGAAAATAGAAACAACTACACATAATCTCACAATCGCAGCGGAAAAATATATAATAGATAACAACGGGTCTTTATACAAAAAGAACTATAACTGTTATTTATACATTATATCATCAGAGTACAATACATCAATAACACAATATTGGACAGTTATAATAACTTGTCCTAACAAGTGCTGCATATACAGCCTACAGTACATAGCGGAATATAAATCAGATACGTGAAATACGTCTTCGCCATCCGGCTCGTCTACTGAGCTCCATAGCATCCTATCATGTATCTATAATACTCAGTCTGACCCGAGCATTATAATAAAATAACACCCGAGTCAGTCTGGAAACCGGCATGAGAAAACATACTCAATTTGAATTATTAAAATTTCAAAATTCTTTGAAAATCAAAGGTATCTCGTAAGACCACGCCACACCTAAACACGACGGGTATTTACCTTACGATAACCAAAACATTTCATATCAAATCCTCTTATATTATAACAGTGTCTAAGTACAAATTCTTATTCATATAGCTGAAATTGTCACATTAATTAAATTCCAGCATACTAGGCTCTACAATCAAAACCGTAAAGGCACGTATTGGAGAATGGATTCCATATGAATGACTAGCCACTAGGGTACCACCTGTCACAGTACACGTCTAGAAACAGCGTACCGAGGACCATGCTTGGATCCCCTGCCACACAAGACCGGACTATCCCTAACCTGGATAGACCGAATATGCTATCACCCTGGGTGTTCCCACCCTCTTTCGAGCTCCTTCCATATACCGTAGTGATAAATAATATCCAAGGTTATCTAGAAAGGTGATGAACATACCCTAATTGGGTGCAACCCACTTAGCCTTGCTGCATCTCCCATAATTTTCAGTCATTCCCAGTTGATGAGGCTAGAGGCTATGATTACCTTTTTAAGGAATTTTCACTTAGAATGCTCATTGTCCTCCGATGAAAATGTACTGATAGCAATCATCCATACATGTCCGCTCTGGGTCCGAACGGAACTGAATGCACTATTCCTACTACATCCATTTTGGAAAAAATCCTCAGGATTAGTAGCGATTAGCCCTTGCACTTCACTGCTCCATCTTTGACTCCATGCTCTTGTTTTGCATCGAAAACGTACTCGTTGGATCGAAGTGGTTTTCGGATAACAAATCTAATCCCGGTCTCTTCAAAAACAACGTTCGATATTTCCGGTAAACTTAACCCCGGTACTTTAGGAAATAAACATACAAAATATAATCGGAGATCGCCTCCTAATCGTTAGTACATGGATTTCCTTATAAACATCCAAAAAGAACGAAACGAGTTTATACGTACAGTATAGCACCTCGAATGGTAACTGTACCATATAATTCCCGTATTTCTCGTAGATATTCCCAAAGTTATATTTTGGGTCCAGATTTGATAGTCAGTTATTTAACTATCAAGTAAACAATCATTCAACCAAATATTCCATTTTTCTACTGAATAACCCCAAATCTCTTTTTAATTTAATTTTAATAAATTAAATCTCTTTATCCAAAATATATACTTATCTTATCGAGTTAAGTAAATTCACCAAAACTATTCTTTCAAAGATATTTGGAAAACCTTTAAAATAAAAGTACCAATGTGGTATCAAACCATGGATTCGCAGCTCAATGGTTACGTCTCTATCCCAGAAAAATTCAAGACTTAACGGCAGGCACTCACTGCCTCCGTTTTACCCATGCGGGTATACCATTACTTCCCGAAAACTTTATTTAAAAATTTTCAATATAATACTTATGAAATTTCTATAATAATTTCCCAAGTAAATTTTAGGCAATTGCTCTTTAAAATAAAAGTCATTATAAAATAATATTAATATGGAATAATCTATCTCTTAAAATAATAATACTGATTAATTCTTTAATAATAATTAACTTAACATCAACCATTTATAATGCTACTTAATTAATGCTTAAATATACTTGAAACAATTTTAAACAACTAAATAATAAATTTCTTGAATTATTCTTTAAACCCCTTTTATATTTTCTAGTTAATACTTAAAAATCCTCCTTTTTAAAATAAACTTAACTTCCCAATAAAATATACTTTTCAATTCCAATATAGTCAGTCTAATTATTTATAAATCCCTCTCGATTTATTTCCAGTTTGATTTACGTTCCAATTCCGTAAATCCCCTTTTCACATTTCTAAAAATATATCCACCATTTATTTTTAAACCGATTTACCCATCTCCTTATAAATCCTCACCGTGAATTTATAATTTCAATTTATCCACTGATAATTTACTTTACTTTATTTATAAACCTTGTTTATAAATTTTATAGTCTCACTTTCCGTTTTAAAACGTTTTCACAACACTTAATCGATTTTAATTCGATTTCTAAATTAAATTCCATTTCCAAATAAATTTCTTAATAACCCAACCATAATCCACTTTCCTTTTCATCATTTAAAATCTGGTATAACAATTTCATACTTTATTTTCAAATTTCCCTTTTTTATTCTCCTAACTATTTAAATCTCAAATTTAAAAATAAATTCTTTTATACTTAAACAATATCGCTTAAGTTCTATTATTTAAAAACCCTTTTATTCAGATTTATTCAAAAATCTCTATTTTTCCATATTTCGGAATTATTGAATAGAATTTTAAAATCAAACTATTTATTTTTCCCAACATCATTACTTTTAATTTATCCAACTTCACTATAAATATTTTACTTTAAAATTCCCTCTTTATTTTCCTTTAAAAATCCAATATTCGTATTTATGGTATTTTAAAATGCCAAAAATTTATCCAGCAACACCATAGCATCCAATAAATTCAAATTCCACTATATCTATCATAGATTACTCAAACAAATCATATCACTGAATATAAAAATAATTTCAACATTTTTGAGGAATCTAGTTGGATCCCTCCAACCTATTTCCCTGCATCCACAGATGCTAATACAATAAAAATACCAATCCCACTTCGAGGGGGATATCGCGGTATATAGGGTCATCCGCTATTATACGGGGCGCATAGGGTCTCATCCGCTATATATACATGCGGGAATATCAATCACTCAAATATGCATATACTACTATATATAATAACATCCAAAGTGATAATAATTATCAAATTCCACAATCAACCAATAATTAATTTTAACCACTTAAAATTTATTTGTAGTATTCCAAATTTGAGTGAGATTAACTCACCTTGGTTTTTAATCTGCATTCCATTCCAATTTTTAAATTAAATTGAACAGCGTTTAATTTAATTTGAAATTCCTTATATCTTCAATAAGTTCCAAACCAATTTCCGGAATGTAGATAATATCCATGTGAGTGCAACACGACATCAATACCTGATTTCGACCTCGTAAAACATGGTTATTGAATTTTAAGTTATCGAATTACAAACTAAAATTAGTTTTAATTAATCGCTAATTTATAAAACGTTAATTACCATGCTTAGCCGACCCTAATCCATCGCGTCAACATCTCCAGGCTGCCAAAACCTTCATCTTCCTCGACCAAAAACTCAACGTCTCCGCCACCATCAACTGCCGTAATCCCTAACGCGACGACTGAGGGTCGTGACCCACTCCACAGCGCCGCAACCCTTGCCACCATCCCCTTCGTCTCCGCCTTGCTTGACAACACCAAAACGCCCATCAACAACACTAGGTCGCGATTGCCGCTGCCCACTGACGACGTGCCTCTAGCTCCTGAACCACCGCCAGCTTTCGACAACTCGCCGCCGACCACCTTAGTCGTTCAACTCCAATCGCGTGCACGCTTCCCTCCTGACATCGCACCACTTCCCAAAACTCCCAAATAGACAATCACCTATCTCCACTCCATCGCACTGCTTCCACGCTTCCCACATGACATCGAAGAAGACAAGCATCAACCCAATGTAGCCGCTCGTTCGCGATTTCTTCTCAATTTTTTTCTCTCTTTATCGAACTGCTCTCAGTTTTGAACAGAAGAATGAGGCGAGGGAGAGGCTCACGTTTTAAATCAATACATGATTTTTTTTTCTACAATGACATTCGGCTATGAATTTTAAAAGAGGGAGAAGTTGCATGTTTAAAAATGTTTTGCGTGTTTGAATAGGCAAAAGTCAGATCCTAGGTTGTAGAGATAAGACAGGTTTGACTAGAATATATAAATATATATTAATTAAATTCAAAATGTCTCGATTTACACAACATAAAATTTCGAACCCCTATCGAGGCATGCCGCTATGGGTTTATAATGTTATACCCCTATTCCGAACGGAATCGAAAAGGTTTATATCCCTATTGGAATTTTGGATCCAATTATTATAGTGAATTTTCGATACAAATTTCATCGCGTTTATATCCCGTACGACCAAACGTTAACTCCAAATACTACAAAATTTGAAATCCGATAATGATACACTATTATGGGTCCAATGGAACTGATTCCGTTGAATTTCGAGACTGTGCCTTGGAAGACTATTTTTAAATGTCAATTTAAACGATATATTTTTAAAACCGAACAAATCACTTTTAAATTCAAATTTAAAAATTCTATTACCTTTATTATTATTAATATAAATTTTATAAGCCTTCAAATTATTTTTAACAAGCTTAAAAACCAAGATTCAAAAATTTACCAGATTTCCAACTATTAAATCCAGAAATTAAACTGTCCCATAATTAGTTTTTATTTGAAATTCAAGCTAAAATTTAACTTTTAAACATTTAAAATCAATTAAATATTCCCATTTCAAATATCCAAAATTTTGGGTCATTATAGGATGCAACACATGTACATACTCCTGGTGTGCATAGTGAGCTGTCTGCTCGTGCTCTTGCAAATAACACACAAGCTCCTACCAATCATAACAACTGTCTACATACCTATACTTTGCCTCATGCCCAGACTAATGAATATCATGTGCGAGTTCCTGTTTATACTACTTCTCGTAAGGATCATGCACAAACTCATACCACACATGTAGAAACTTCATGCTTCTCCTGCTATGCATGTCACATCTATCCCAACTCAAGCTCATTCCCAAACTGGTGTACGCGCCATTATGGCACTTAAAACTCATGTTTCCTATCCAAAATTTCCTAGTCAATCCCATAATGTCATTACGTAGCATGAAGCTTTGGCCTCGAGTTTTGCATGACTTATGCTCCCGTAATATATTTTCGTTCTATGCATCCTCATGCTTCCGCACTTGGACAGAATACAACAATTCTAATTCCTTCTATTGTTCGGGCTGAGCTCGTTCATCCACATACTTCCTTAAACTTTACTGCTTTATCTATCAATAACATTCAGTCTTCAAATTCTCAATTTCTTGCTCGCACAAGCATCTCTAACTAATCATTTTTTGCTCCATGTACTTTTGTTGTCCCAACCCCTCTTTAAGTGATTGATAATGCTTCAAGTGGTGAACTGTAATGCTCATCTCAAGGAGACCAAAACATTCATTCCAGATGATTTTGCTTGCATAAATTTGGAGGAAATCTATCTAAAGAGCATAGTTTTCATAACCTGACCTTGCCGCGGTTGAACCACGAATAACCCCGAGCCGTGGGGGTCAAAGGCCGGGAACTCAATCAAACCTCCTTCATGCAAGAACCTCGATTCGACCTTTGAATTTGCGATTTAACCATTCATTTGAACCCGGTTAAACCCTCCATATGCGCAATTTCTCCGCTCCAAAATATGTTTTCGAATCTTCACTCATTTTATATTCGTAATTAGTGCAGCTGGGGTAACCAATTTTGTTTAATTTTTCATATTAGAATTAATGTGTGGATTATGAATTAATATCGTATATTTTTATTGAAGATGTTGGTTTATTGTGTACTTAAGATTGATACGTTGCATCTAAATGTATTAATTTCCAAAAAAGAGTATGTGCGGTTCTTGACGGTTCAACCGGTCGAACCCTCGAAACCTCAAACCCTGAGTCCTCAAGGTTTGATTCACGGTCCGGTTATGAAAACATTGCTAAAGAGGCACTTCTTCAAAAAATTGATAGAGCTTTGGACCTAAAGCATGGGCCTCTTACCCGTAATCATGGCTCGGAGAGGAGGCATACGAGAGAGATGGATAAGCAACCTCTAATTAAAATCATTAATTCAGAAACAAGTGCTTTTGAGTTGTTGATTGCGATGGACTTTTGATGAAAACGGAAAGAAGGTTGTCTTTTGCACATCGCTTATCACCTAACAGGTATCGGATCAGACTAGTTTAAGATGTGCACCACATTATATGTGGCTTTAGTTGAAGGTCGATTCTAGTCACTATGAATGTATGTATTAGTGACCTTTTCTCTCTCTCTTTGTTCTTTAATTTTGAGTATTGCTACCTTAGGCCAAAAAACTCTTGCTGCAAGGCAGTATATTTTCTGTTAAAACTTTTTAAACTAAAAAATAATAAAAAAGAATCATATGTTAAATTCAATCTCAAACAATTAAGGGAAAAACACCCTTTTGTGGGAGCGACTTAAGAGTTGGTGAACTCTTCAAATTAATACATATGGATGTATGCAATCATAAGTATAATGATGCCAAATAGTTCCACATAATATGTTAAATTCACTGATAAATTATCACAAAGAGAACATGTGTATTTTATACGCTTGTAGTATGTCTACGCTAAGTTCGTAAAATCTGAATGGAAGTAAATAATATAACGTGAGAACGAAAATAATAGAATTCGATTTGGTTTAATATGTGAGTATATTGGAATGGAGTTCGAAATGTACCTAATATGAATAATATTCTATCTCAAAAGTCACTCCTCTTTATCGATACATAATGATGCATCGATAAGGAGTAGTTGGACTTTGTTAGATAAAGAATGATTGATAATGAGTGAATTTGAGTAAACTTCTTTTTGTAAGGTTGTGTATTAAAGAATAAGTACACGGGTTAGATTTAATTTCATCCAAAACATAAATTATAAGATCACACAAGATAAGAGTTGATAAAAACCCTTACATATCCTAGGTCAAGAAGTTGACGGGTTATGTGAGTCGGGAGGCAACATGAAATATTTGTTTATAAGGGATTTGTGTAGATCACCTTAAAGAAATTTAGGACCGATCAATATCGATTGACCAATTTATGTTATAGACAAATGTTTCATAAACATAAAATGCATCAGTTTTAAAAATATATAGAGATAGTTACTAAAATGTTTATGAATATTTACTCATTAATACTAAATACAATTATTATTCCAAGAAATGCAAATTTCATAAGGAGGGAATTTCTTTTAGAAATTATTGGTGTTAAAATAGATTTGAATATGATCCAAAGATAAAACTGATTGCATAAGATGAAATGTAACTGACCAAGCCAAAATAGACACCACTCATTAGAATGCTTAATAAGGACTCTCACACACTAAAGAGAAATTAATAGTTTCAAATCAATGTTAAAAAAAAAAGAATTTTCCTAATTGTCAATTAGCCACTAAGAGTATTGATTCTGCCATATGGCATGATGCACAAATCCTAAATGAATTCCAAATACATTACCAAAATATGATTTTGATAATTCTACCCAAAAGGATATGATCCATCGACCGTAAATTTGTCTTTGAGAAGAAGTTCAATGTAATAGGAATGTAGTAAGCAACATTGATTATAGTAACATCGTAAACTTCAATTATTGAAATTAACATAAATTGTTTGTCATTTAATGTGCTCAAGTTAACACAGGCTTTACCAACAAAATTATCACCAATAGATTTTGAGTTTTGGGACATTTTTGTTAATCAAAATTCTAAAAAATGATTTAGAATAGACTGTTTGCACATAATAACTAAAGTGTCTTGAAGTCAGTGGGAGCAATACTAATTATATGAGTTTCAGATATGATCCAAGAACTAATACAAAAGTATCATTCAAATAGCATCAAAATTGAGTAGTATTTTGACAAATAAATCAAACAGTTTGATTTTTAGTCAAAATGCAGAGGCAACACGTGTTTATATTGAAAAATATTGCAGGTACTAAAATATTTCTAAAACTATAAGCAAATGACAAGTTAATGATTATTAACGATGTACCCATGTTAAAATTATTTTAATTTGGTTGTTTAATTTTCGATAAAAGTTTTGAAAGATCTTTTATAATGAATATAAAAGGATGTAGGGAGTGCCCCAAAGATATACAGACATCATGTCAAAATGTTTAATATAGATCATATAAGATTGATTTATCATGCATTGGCAAAAAGAATTGTCATACATACTATATTGTCTACAATATCACATTTTGCTTATGTATGCGATACATAAACCAAGCATCAACTCCAAAATAAGATCACTAAATGGTAGTTAATGGTATTCCCGGGTATTTACGAAATACTAGAGAATGGTTTATATAAATAACAAAATCCTTATGAAGGAAATGAAGGAGAGTTCATCGAACTTGATAAGTGATTTTCAGTATAGATTGTCAATCCTAAATTCATGATCAATCTTAGTTAATAAGATTTAAGTTCAAATAGTTTCAAGTAAGAGGCTGTGGATAATTCAACCAATAGGCTATGTACAAAGCCTCAAATAAGTGCAATAATAAAAGCAATGTGTGTATATAATTATATATATGTATATGTATATAAATTATATATAATTGCATAATTATATATATGCGTATGTATGTAAGTATATAAATGCATAAATTTATAATGGAGCTAGAGGTGATTCCAAATGTTGATAATCCTATGACATTGTTATATGATAACAATACCGTGATACATCACGAAAGAAACTAGAGCCCACGATAAGTCAAAAAACATACTCTGAAAAGTTCCACGTGATAAAGGGATTTTATCAACATTAGAGAGAGTTGATTGACAAAGTAGATAAATAAAACAATACAGCATATCCGTTCACTAAGGGACTAACTTGGTCAGTTTTGAGAAAACTGATTGGATGATTGAGAATAAAATTGCATAACTGACCACAAGTGCAAGGGGGAGATGTGTAGAGTTAGGGTTATACCTTAGGGGCAATTATATAATTTTACATATATCTAACTCTGTGACCAATTTTGTTCATAATAAAGGCATTCGTTTTCTATTATATACTTTGTTATATAGTGATAAAACTAAGTAGTTAATTTAAGTATAAATAAGTAAATTCTAAAGTGAAATGTTATGTGATTGTAATTGCAAATAGTTGTAATCGTAGGTAATTAATCACAATATAAACAACATTTTATGTTAAATATCCTGGTCAAGATGTTTCAAGAAATGATATCAATACATCTATTGAGACCAGAACATATAAAGCTCTACAAATGTTGGGTAGTGTGATACTCATGGTTGTTGGATGCACTAAGGCATTATGTACTGATAGTTATTGGATAACTATGGAATGACTCGCTCGAGAGTTTCCTGTTGGTTAATAATAACTAAGTTCAAATAGGAAATCTCAAAGTGACAATATTAAAGAGTCCTCTCGACTTGAGAATGTTATTGAACTTAAATATGATATTCCATTTTGATTATAGTTAAATCGTGGCATGGCATTCGTCAACACCATAGTTGGGTCTGAGTCGAAGCATTGGAAGTGAAACACCATTCAATAGAGAATTCGCCTCCTCGGTTATATGAAATCAGCATCACAGTCGACCATTGTCAAGTCAAAGTCTTTGGCAAGAGCAATATGTTAATAATAAATGTTATTATTGAACCAAGGACTTTGTTTGAGGACCAACTAAATTGAATGTGGATGATATTAAAACTTTTACCAAAACCAAATTCCATGTCCTAAAGTGATATAGTGTCGACAAACAAAATTGTTGTAAATAATCGTTACTAAAAGGAATCACTAAAACTATGAAATTGTTTACCAATAAAGATGATAAGCAATAGATTTCACCAAACTATCATACCACTAGCTAAGGTGAAGTGTAAACATTAATATTCAAATTGTTCGATATTAGTCGCCAACTAAATTTACACTTTCAAGTCGCATAATCGTGTTGATAGATTCTCCGAAATACCACACGATTTATTGATTTATAAATAGTTATGAATTAATTGAATTAATTAATATTTATGAAATATTAATTAATCAAATCAAATAATTCAAATTATATAATAAAAAAATCCTTAAATAAAATTTTATGCGACTGTAGTTGAAATATTTGTAGTTGTAAGTAATTAATCACAATATATGATAACAATTTGTTTTAAATATTCCTGATTAAGATGTTTCAAGAAAAGATATCGATACGTCCAGACCTGAGTATGTTGCTCTCCAAATATTCAGCAGTGTATTTCTCATGGTTGTTGGGAGCACCATGGGGTTACATACTCGTAATTATTGGATAACTTAGGAATGACCCATCTAAGAGATTCTTGTTGGTCGATAACAACTAGGATAAACTAGAAATCTCAATGTAATGATGTTACACAGTTCCCTCGACTTGAAAGTACTGTGGAACTTCAATATGGATAATCAACTTTGATTATAGTCAAATCATGACATGGTGATCCATCGAGCGATTGTTCATGGGTCCGAGTTAAAGAATTGAAAGTGAAGCACTATTCAATAGAAAATCACTTCTTCGGTTGTATGTGGTTGGTATCATGATCGACTGTGGTCAACTCAAAGTCAGAATATCAGGTCAGATTAGGACGGTTAATAAATAATGCTATTATTGAATAAAGACCTTTGTTTATGGACTAGTATAATGTGGATAATATTGGAGTTTTGATCAATATCAACTTCTATACATCCTAATATGATATAGCGTTGGAAATGAGAGCGCGTGTAAATTATTGTCACTTCTAATACTGCTTAAAACAATATAAAATATGCTTTTATAGAAAAGGTTAGTAAGCGATGAATTTGGTCAAACTGCCACACCACTAGCTAAGGTGACGTGTGAACGTTAATATTTGTATTGCTCAATATTAATCGCAGATTGAACCCGTATCTTTTACTCACACAACCACAACTGTGAATTATTTGAAATCCACATGATTTAATTAATTTATAAAGTGTTATAAATTAATTGAAATAACTAATGCTTAAGAAATGTTAATTAGTAATTTATTTGATGTTTTGTGTGTTGTTATAAATTTATTGGATGTTAATATAAAGGTCATATATGGACGTGTCATTATGTGATATCTGTATAAATTTAAAAGGGCTTTAAATATAGATAGTTACTTAAAAGGCTTTTAGAAAAATTAATCCATGCAAGTGTAAATCATTGTGGGTCATACATATGAGAGAGGAGGATATTGGCTTAATTGAAAATTCATTGGAAATTGAAAAAGGAAGTTTTAAATTGAGAATGCGAAAGAAATTTATTCTCTAATTAAAACAAAATCCTCACATTCATTTCTTGCTTTAATTTTCTTTCTCTCCTACTTCTCTCATCCATGGCCACCTCCTCTATCTCAATCATGGCCAAGTTTTTATACCTAAAATAAAATCAATGTGGTTCGTTCGATTCTAGTAAGATCGGGTGGTGATTCAAGCGATCTAGGAGACGATTTGTAAATCAAGGTGTCACAATGGAAAAGATCCTCTCAAATTTAATTTTATTTTATTTTATTCATTCATAATTTCCAAACCTAACCCATGTTCACATATATGTAAATATTGCATTGCCACTTATTAGATTTGATTTAAAAATATTTTTCTATTGTCGCTTGAAAGATATGAAACCAATTTTATGCACATGTTTAAGAGAAGTAGAATTTTAATGTCCATTTTAATTTTGCTGTAATAAAATATGCATTACAAAAATTTAATTTATTTAAAATAATGAATTTGATATTCAAATATTTGATTTCTATATACGCATCTTTATGTTATTCAAAATAGTAAGATAATTTTGAGCTAATTCATTTGATTAAGTCAATTTTATTCTCAAACTAATTTATATAATCTTTTATTGTTCAAATAAATATTTATATTTGAAATTAAAGTTTTCAAATTATAATATATACACGCACACCTATGGAATGTTTTAATTAATTCATGTTTGTTAGAGCAATATTAATTATGACATTGCTTTAAAAGTAATTTTGTTTGTATATAACATTTATGTGATATTTTAGATATAAAATTTTAATGCTAAGTTAATTTTTATTATGGATAACTATGGAATTTCCTTTCTTTCCATATGTAGATTAGATACGAAAATAATTGGAAGTTTGTAAAAGAGGAAGGTGGAAATAATTAGAAATGTAAGCTTTTTTTCTTTGGATCCTGATTTGACTAGATCTTGATCTAATTTATATTTATTCCCATTTTCTATTAACTACCAAGCTTTCATCTATGTTTGAAGATATATAATTTAACTATATTTAGTTTTTTCTTCACACGCACACACATACATATGTATGTATGTATGTATTTATGATGTATATATTACATATATTTGTCATATATATATATATATCTGTGTGTGTGTGTGTGTGTGTGTTTAAACTATATATGTGTTGTGCTATTAATACGTGTATACAAACCATACACATATATTATAGTATTGCTAAACATATGTATATACTTAGGCATGTATATTCTCGATATACATATGCATATTTAAGTAATATATAAACACACACACATAATAGATATAAATCTCAATATCTATATGTGTGTGTAGTTATACACATGCTTATATGTCTCTTTGTTATCATGTGATTTTATGAGTATATGTATGATACATATTCAAAATAACATTAAATGATATTAATTAATATCATTAACTAAAACAATACAATTTTTTTTAAAATAAAATATGATTTTATTAAATATATATATTTGATCTAATGTTATTTAACAGAATTCATAAGCCTATTAAGATCCAAATAAGGATTTTATTTTGAAATTTACCCATTTCGCCCACTATGAAACAGACCGGGACATAACATTTGTATTAGAGTCCTTATGATCTATGTAGTCTAATTTGCCAGCATTTTGGGCCAATTACTAAACTTTTCTATTTGATGGATATCTAGAATACTATTATCTTGGCATATGGTTGAATGAAAAGTATTATCCCCTTCTTGGCTACTAGCCTGCCCAAATGGGAGGAGTAAGTCCAGCTAGATGTAAGGTCCAGATTTTATTTAGGCATTGGGCTAATTTTCAAATTAAAATATAAAAATTTAAAATATATTTTAAATTTAAATATGAAGCTTAAAATATCAAAAGGAAATTATATAAATGTTATAAATAAAATTAAAAATTTTAAACCTGCTTAAAGAAATTAATTTAATATTTTTTGAAATTTTTATAAATATTTAATTAATATGATTATTAAATAATTAATATATATACACATATATATTGGTACACGCACATATCTATAAACATTATAGTTGAATATTTACCTTAAATTGTTTAACGTAAATTAAATAAATTTTTTGAAATTTATTAAAATGTTTAGTTAGAATGTTTAATTAAATAAATAATTAATTAAATTTTCATTAATTAAAATATATACTGATATATATATGTAAATAAACTATAAAGTTTATAGTTTAATGATTTAAAATGTTTTGATTTTTTCAAAAATTTTTGAGAATTTAAAGTGAATACGTTTTTGAAATTTATTAAATATTTAATTGAAATAATTAATTCAATAGTTTATACATATGTATTTGATTCACGCACGCGCGCGCACGCACACACATACATATATATATACACACTATAAATCTTATAGTTAAATATTCTTATTTAAAAGTTTAAGATGAATAAAGTAAAAAAATTAAAATTTTGAATAAAGGTGTTAGTTAAATTAGATAATTAAAGTAAGAACTAAACTTAATTAAATATGTTTTATTTATAAGATAAATATAAATATTATATAAGTTATTTAAATTATAATGAATATAAAGAAACTGAACTTATATAATTATATGTGCAAATTAAATTTAAGTGGAATTGAAATAAACTCAAATAGATTTTTGAAATAAATACATATGTATGGTACAATACCGCAATTTTAGATGTATTCGACACTTGAATCATTATGGTTTTTCATAAAATAATACATTATTCCTTAAATCAATATCCCTCAAAGTATATTATATATTATATACCTTTAATATAGTTTCTATCTATCATTTGTATATTGATAGATTTCTTACATACACACTAGTTGTCAAGTGAACTCAAGCTAGAGATATTATGTGTAAATTTATTAATATATTGCCAAGACGAGGTAAGATACATGCGTGTCTATGTTGAGCAAACTCAAGGTATGTGCAATATACTTAGGCCATTGAGAAATGATATATTAGAGTGAATAATCTCTCTTGATTCGTTGAGTAAACTCAAGGTCGAGATCGAGATTAGGGCAAAAGACCATAGTTATGAGTTATATAGGATATAATTAATAAAGAGTTATCCATCGCTTAGGGCTATGGTTTGTTGAGCAAACTCAATGTCAAAATCCCGAGGCAAGCGAATCCTAGTAGTCATTAGAGAAATTGAAAGGTTTTTATATTTTTCTTAGGGCTTTAAGGAGTATAAAAAATCTAGTGAGAGTCTTATTAGAAAAATGAAATGATTATGTTTAACCTTTCTAATATTGTAAGGACACATGTTATACAAAATTAAAATTATCCACATTGTTAAATTTTTGTAGCTAAGCTAATTGATAAAATAGTTGTGATATCCCGGAATTTTTGGACAATATCAATTTAATAATCTGTTTAAATAATTAAATTGATTTGATAATCTTTGATAATAAAATTGAATTGATTTAATAATCTAATTAAATAAATTTTTAATTAGTGAATTTTATCTTTTAAAAATTAATAAAATGATTTCTATTTATAATGTATATATATGTGTGTATATATTGTAAATAGATAAGCTTTGGTTTGAAATTTAATAAATAAGTAAAATCTTGTTTTTAAATTTCTAATATACATTTTTGATAGTTTGGAAATTATGATTTATATAATATTAAGCTTTTCAAAGCTATTTAAACAAATAACTATATGGTTTTAAATAAGATTAATAATAAGGTTTATTTTATTTTCTTTTTGAATATTGCTTAATAAATATGATTTAAGAATATATATATATATATATAAGTTTAAAATACAATTTACATATGATATGTTAATTCATTTAGTAATAGTAGTAATTTATAATCTCTTTTATAAATTATTTTAAAATTGATAAATTTGTTATTTTCAACAATATTATTACTATATTGTTTTATATATAGATATAAATAGACTTTAATAAAATAGAATTGTTATTTCAAATTGAATGTGTTGTTATAAATTGACTTTAAATTAGATTTTTAAATTTAATTTGAATTTGAATTTGGAATTAAAAAGGGTAGATATTTTAAAATGTTTGGATTTTAAATTCATGTATAAGATTTTATTTGTATATAATTTGTTTTATAATATTTTCTTTAAAATAAATTATATATATATATATATTTAAATAAGCATTTATAAATAAATAAAAAGGCTTTTTAACATTTAAAATAAATACTAATTAATTAAAGGGACATGTGTTATTTCCTAAGGCTTCATTATAACATGTGTTAAGTAATTAAATAGGGTGAAAGACAAGTGTCATTTTTGTTTTAATTTTTCTTTTTATTTTAAAAATAAATCATTATACTTATAAAACATCTTTTCCCCTTTTCCTTTCTTTCTAATCTTCATTTCAAAAATCTGCAATTCATTTTCCACTTCTAAAAGCAAACCAGAAAACTTATTCAAACTAAAGCCTACAATATTTCTTCAAAACCTGTAATGCATTTCTTCAAAATCTAAAAGCATGTAAACCTTTCTTCAATCTGAAAACAAAAAGCCTGTAAACATCTTCTTCAAAGCCTGGAAGCATGTTCAATCAAGACATCTCTGCATGCAACTGCAATCTTTTCAAACTAAAGCCAGCATTCAAGTTTTAAAGTTTCAAAGGCATTTCAGTTTTAAAGTTTAAAGCTGTTTTCAAAAACAAAGTAGCTCTATTCATTCTCCAATTTGGTGAGTAACATTACTATCTAAATGTTTAAGTATATGATTTGGTTGCATGCTTACCTCTGAAAATAAGTTTGTCTGTGAGTATATTTTTAAGTAAATATCTGTGCATGCATGTATATGAATAAATTGGTGTGCATGTCTGTTACTTATGTGTATCTCTGTTCCCAGTTTTAAGTTTAAGTTTTGATTAAAAATTCTATATCTCATGACCTAGTTAATATTATGATTTAAGTTATAAACAATAATTGTTTGTTTAATCATAGATTAGAGTTTAGAATTTTATTTAAGTTGAAATAAAATGGAAATTGTTCTGGAAAAAAAAATGAACAGGAAAGTTTGGTTTTATATAAATTTCAAACATCTTAATTCATAAATCCAGGATCATGAACTAAATTCTTAATCAAAAACATGATTTTTAAAAGAGAAATCATAATTTTTAGATTGGGTTTGGATGAGAAATGTCAGGTTGATCAGAAATTGGATTTTTAGTTGTCTCTGGTGATCAAGAGGTTGAGAAGTCTCGGTGTAACGACCCGTATTTTACGGATCGAAACATCGTGAAATAATTAACAATTGGTTGCATTGTTGATAAGTCGTTTAGGATTTTTCTAAGTCCTAAGTCGGTTTGGACGGGTTAAGAGGTAAGTCTGGGTCGAGTTGCCGACTTAAGGAATTCACCTAGTTAAGGAAGTGTGGTTGACCAACTTAAGGTAGTGACCGACCTAAGTGATAAGTCGTGACCGACTCAAGAGGTTTAGGCGACCTAAGGAAGAGTAGTAGACGACCTAAGTATTCTGGGGTTAGGTCGTGGGGTAGAGTAGGTCGGCAACGACCTAAGGAAACTGTGTGAGCGACCTAAGTGTATGGGTGAGTTAAGTGTTAGGTCGGCAGTTCAAGTTAGCGACCTAGTGGAGTTAGCGACCTATAGGGTTGAGCGACTTAAGATGGTTAGCGTGTTAGCGACCTAAGGAGTTGCCGTGTTAGCGACCTAAGGGGTTAGCTTGTTAGCGACCTAAGGAGTTGGGGTGTTAGCGACCTAAGGAGATAGGTCGCATAAGTATAAGGTCGTAGCACTGTTAGGTCGCGTGGGTGCTAAGTTGTTAGGTCGTAGGGTTTTGTAAGTCTTAGGTCGTAGCTTAGTAAGTTGTTAGGTCGCGGGTTGGCTTAAGCGTTAGGTCGCGTGGGAGTCTAAGGTATTAAGTCGTAACCTTGTTATGTCGTAGGTCGGCAGGGCAGTTAAGTGTTTGGTCGCGTTAAGATGTGTTTGTAGGCAGTTAGGTCGGCAACGACCTAAGTTAGGTCATGGACTTCTATGGTTGTTAAGTCGCGATGTGTTAGGTCGCTGAGGGGTTGAGTCGTAGCCTGTGTTAAGTCACGTGTTGCGTTAGGTCGTAGGTCGCTGGGTGTTTGGATGCGCAGAAGTGTTAGGTCGGAGAGGCTTAGGTCGTAAGTCGGAAGCGACTTAGGGAGATAGCCAGATTTCGACTTAAGGAATTTCAGCTATAAATAGGAGGGGTTGTTCTCACTTTTTGGGATCCGGATTTTGAAGCGACGAAGTGCTGCCATTTTGAGAGCTCGACTTCTACACTTCTTCACTTCTTTTCTCCACTCTAATCTAGTGCTTCCATCCATCCAAGTTGAAGATCAAATTGAAGATCCAAGAGCTTAGATTGAAGATCTTCATCTTTTCAAGAGAAATTTCTTCGTTTGAAGCGGATTCGTGATAGATCAAGCTTCATCCTTCGCTGTCCAGATCTGAAGTGTGTTGATTTGGGTTTGTTTAGGTGATTTGGTGAGTGGTGATTATCTCTCACACGGATCCAAAGGAGTATATCGGATTGTTGGCTCGATTTGGTGTTAAAATAGTGATTTCCATGCATTTTCTTCATCCAAAGTGTAGATCCATATAGATCCATTGTTCATGATGATGTTACATCCATTTTATCATAAGTTAACCTATGCAAGATCATTCATCAAGTTTGTAGAGATATAATTCATGTTTTCATACTTATTGGACTTTCAACTCTTTAATTACGAAAATGCCATTATTGTTATAATTGTCTACTTAGATCTTATTTGAATGCTTGATTGTTTGGATTAATGTTTGATTTGATTGATTGTTATGAACTAGATGATTGATGATTAGATTTAGATCGAAGATGATTCAAAAGCTAAGGAAAAGGCTCTTGAATTGGGAAAGCTGCTCGTGGCATATGTAGCGGGATGATGAAGCTCTTATGCATAGATTTGATGATGTGAAGTTGAGATGAGGCTTTGCGAGGATGTAATGAAGCGAGGCATCATATGATGAAGACTTGGTCTAATCCAGACGGGATCATTCCAAGCATGTTGATAACTCGGTGATATGATTCGAGTTGAGGATAATGAATGGATATGAGAATAGTCGTCGAGGAGGATGACTAGGAGGCTTGGATAGCATCGTTGTTGAAGGTTCTAGCATGCTCTAAGCAAGAGTACGTTTGGGCAGATTCGATAGTCCCAACGACCAACTGTTGAAGGTCGAGTACTCTGGGCAGATTCGATAGTCCTAGGCACGGGTTGCGACGACGTGCGGGAGTTATGTCTAGAACCGGGGTTTCCATTAGCCCTTGACGGACGGCTGAAAGAATGTGCCGGTCATTCAATTAACGGTGATATCGAAGCAATGATAACAGTGATAGCCAGAGTCATGGATGTTTGGTTGTATCGTCATTCGGACTCAAGAGCGGTATTTTCTGGGTGCTTATCTGATTTAGGCCTTGGTACTTGGAAAACATCGCCCTTGACTCGAGTGATAGTAGCTTTACTTTAAATTGTATGCTCTGCTATGTTTGCTTCTGCTTAGTGTGTGTCTGGGGGCTATCACTGTAGAATGAGGTTGGAGTGGGAGGGTTGTATTCCTATTCATTTTCCTTTATGCTCTTTTGGTATGTTGTTAGTTAATTTACTGCTCACTAAGACTGTTGTCTGACTCAAGGCTTTATGTTTTAATTCTTATTGCCTTGGGCTGTTCGTCCATTTTTGGGACGGGCAGACTAGGTAACAGGTGACAGGTGCTGTTCTCTTCTCACGATGCTGATATCGAAGACGAGCTGGAGGGTTGCTTATTATCTTCTTATTATATGTACTGGATATTCCGCTTTTTTGTATTCTCTGAGAGATATGTAGTGAGGCTTGATGTATTGACTATTTGGATGCTTGTATTCAACTATTATGGAGTTTTATATGATGCCATTTTGTTCTGTAAAGCTTCGCTATACATATGTTCTATTGTATTTTGTCCATGCGCTGTGAGTAATACGATAGATTCTGTTGTTTTTAATTTACCTTGACAATCGTCCATGGTCACCTGGCACACTTTACAGCGCATTTTTCTCTAGATTCGGTGCAGGGGTCATGGGCGGTCGTCACATTTGGTATCAGAGCGAGGTTAATCGATTTTACCCAACGCTCGCTGTCGTAGCTACGTATGGGAGACGTAATTGTATTTTGATGGATGATTACTATATATAATATAGTAGCTTAGTAGAGTTTGAGTCCTTTGTGCAGTTGTTTCTCTAGATGTTCTAATCACTCCTTTTTATAGATATTGAGAATGAGTCGAAGAGGGAGACCAGCTGCTAGGGAAGGCCGTGCTACTGAAGAGACTGCTGATTATGCAGCCATGTTCGAAGCTATGATGACTTCGATCATGAGAAGGATACCAGTTCCAGGGGCAGCAGTGGATGTTGGAGTTCAAGTCCAAACTCCGAAACCAGTGGATTTTGCTAAGCTGTGCAAGGATTATACTGCTCTTGGAGGGAAGGTTTTCTTGGGAACGGAATCAACTATTGAGGTCCAGAGGTGGATAGATGCTTGTAGAAGGATCTTTGGTGATTTGGAAATTGATGATGCAACTAAGAGGAAGTTGGCATCGAGACAGCTTCAAGGGAGAGCTTCTGATTGGTGGAACTCTATTACCATCACTACTCCGGAAGAAGAGATTACTTGAGAGCAATTCCAAGTCAGATTTGAAGCTAAGTTCATTTCTACAGCACATAAGTCTGTTCTGTTCAAGAAGTTTGTGGAGCTCAAGCAAGGAGGGAGATCTGTTCTTGAGTATGTTTCTGAGTTTGAAGCTTTGTCCAAGTATGCTCGGTCATATATTGAATCTGCTTATCAGAAGAATGAGAAGTTTGTGACAGGCTTGGACAGTTATCTTGGGAGACAGTTGGTGGATCATTTGGACGATTCATTTGAGAAGCTTGTGGAGAAAGCTCTTAGGCATGAGAGTCTGTTTCCTAAGGATGGATCTGTTGTTGCTGTGACCAGGGAAGAGTCTAAAGCCCAGCAGGGTGGAAACAAGAAGAGGAAGCAGCAACAGCAGAAGGGCAAGGATGGCCAGAAGAAGCCGAAAGGCGAGGTGACTTGCTACAATTGTCAGCAGAAGGGCCATTTCTCGAAGGATTGTAAGAATCCTAAGGTGCCGATGAAGTGTCACAACTGTGACAAGCCAGGGCATTTCAGGAAGAATTGTCCAGAACCGAGGAGGGACAAGCAGATTGTGCAGGCTTATGCTTTGGGAGCTGTTCCGTCGTCTTCGAAAGCTCCTACTGCTGAAGAGAAAGGAAAGAGTGTGGTTGTTCAAGGTACTCTTTTCCTATGTGGTGTTCCAGTTAGAGTTTTGTTTAATACTGGAGCGTCGCATTCGTTTGTTTGTAATGAACTCGTAGGCCGGTTAGATTTGAAGCCGGATATTGTTGATAGGCCATTGGTTGTGACTAATCCAGTTGGGGGTTCGTCTTGTTTGTGTATGTTATGCCGTGGTCTAGTTGTATCGAGTCATGGTTGCTCTTTTGTTTGTGATTGCTTTGTTCTGAACTTTGCGGGGTTCAGAATTATTTTGGGTATGGACTGGCTTAGGAAGTATGCGGCTAAGGTTGATTGCGAGAGGTTGGAAGTGATAGTCGAGAATGTGGATGGGCGAAAGGTTGTGATACGATGTAAGCATGAAGAAGGCGTTTTCATGAGTTTCATGTATTCGCTAGTTGTTCCACGGGATGGACTGTCATCGGTACCGATCGCTAATGGATTCGAGGATGTCTTTGACGAAATCAAAGGGTTGCCGCCGCATAGAGAGATCGAGTTTCGTATAGATCTAGTTGAAGGAGCCAGACCTGTTGTGATGCCTCTTAGGCGGATGGCGCCTAGGGAACAGCAAGAGTTGAGGGTGCAGGTTGATGACCTTTTACAGAAGGGATTCATTCGGCGTAGTGTGTCCGAGTGGGGTGCACCAGTTGTGTTTGCAACCAAGGCAGATGGGTCGTTGAGATTGTGCGTCGATTATCGTGAGCTGAATAAGGTGACTAAGAAGAACAAGTATCCATTGCCGAGAATAGATGACTTGTTTGACCAGCTTCACGAAGCTAAGGTGTTTTCTCAGATGGATTTGGCAATGGGATTTCACCAGTTAAGAGTGGCTAAGGATAGTGTGCCGAAGACTGCTTTTAGGACACCATCCGGTTTCTTTGAATGGCTGGTAATGCCGTTTGGATTGACTAACGCGCCAGCATATTTTGTAGATCTTATGAATAGAGTGTTCAGAGATCAGTTGAACAAGTTCGTACTAGTGTTCGTGGATGACATTTTGATTTATTCCAGAACCGAAGAAGAGCAGAAGATGCACTTGCGTATTGTTTTAGAAATCTTACGGAAACATCAGCTGAAGGCTAAGTTTTCGAAGTGTCACTTCTGGAAGAGTGAAGTGAGGTTCTTAGGCCATGTGATTTCTGGAAATGGAATAGCGGTTGATCCCGCTAAGGTGGCAGCAATCCAGGATTGGGTTAGACCTAAGAATGCATCTGATGTGAGAAGTTTTCTTGGATTAGCAGGATATTATCGACGGTTTATCAAAGACTTCTCCAAGATAGCTGCACCATTAACAGGATTGACGAAGAAGAACCAAGTGTTCAGTTGGGATGCTAAGTGTGAGCAAGCTTTCGGAATCCTGAAAGAGAGATTGACGAGTGCTCCTGTTCTGACTATTCCTAGTGGGAATGATGAGATGGTGGTTTACACCGATGCATGTGGTACTGGACTTGGAGCAGTGCTAATGCAGAGGGATAAGGTTGTTGCGTATGCCAGTCGACAACTGAAGCCGCATGAAAGGAATTACCCGACTCATGATTTGGAGTTAGCGGCGATTGTATTTGCTCTGAAGATGTGGAGACATTATCTGTTGGGAGTTCGATTCGAGTTGTTTACGGATCACAAGTCGTTGAAGTATCTTTTCTCCCAAAAGGATTTGAATCTTCGACAGCAACGTTGGCTAGAGTTTTTGGCATCATATGATTTTGGTATAGCTTATACTCCGGGAAAAGGTAACGCAGTGGCAGATGCGTTAAGTCGAAGACATGCAGGATTGGGAGCCATGTTTTCGGAGTGGAAGAATCTCGAGTATTTAGCTGGATTTGACTTCAGGCCCAGATGCGAATTGGAACCTGAGATGTTGGCAAACTTATCGATAAAACCTTCTCTTGTGGAAAGGATTGGCGAGAGCCAAAAGCGAGACGATAAGCTTGTCAAGATTATCCGTGAATTGGAATCTGGATTGGATCCAGAGAAGGATAAAGGATTCGAGGTCGATCGAGAGGGTTGGCTTCGGAAGCAAGGACGACTAGTTGTTCCCGATATAGATGAATTGAGGAGTGAAGTTCTGAAGGAAAGTCATCACTCAAAGCTGACGATTCATCCAGGTGGAAATAAGATGTATCGGGATATGAAGAGAACCTACTACTGGGAAGGCATGAAGAAGGATGTTGGAAATTTTATTTCCAAGTGTATGAACTGCCAGTTAGTAAAAGCCGAACAGAAGAAGCCAAGTGGATTGCTTCAGCCATTAGAAGTTCCTACATGGAAGTGGGAGCAGATATCGATGGATTTTATTGATGGACTACCTAGAACAAGAACGGGAAATGAAGGGATTTGGGTCATAGTAGATCGTCTGACTAAGAGCGCAAGATTCATTCCTGTTCGATCGACTAGAACGGCATCAAAGTTGGCTGAGTTGTATGTTAAGTGGATAGTTCGATTCCATGGTATTCCGAAGAGTATAGTGAGCGATCAAGATCCATTGTTCACTAGTGGATTTTGGAAGAGCTTCCAGGAAGTTTTGGGAACCGAGTTGTGTTTGAGTACAGCTTATCACCCTCAAACAGATGGTCAGACCGAGAGAGTCAACCGAGTTTTGGAAGATCTCCTCAGAGCTTGTGTTTTGGATTTCGGAGGATCATGGGAAGATCACCTTCATTTGGTGGAGTTTGCATACAACAACAGTTACCAGTCAAGCATTGGTATGGCACCGTATGAGGCATTGAATGGAAGGCCGTGTAACTCTCCGACATGTTGGTTGGAAACTGGAGAAAAGCTGATACTTGGGCCAGAGATGATTCGGCAGACTTCAGATTGTATAGAGATCATTCGGCAACGAATGAAGGCAGCCCAAGACCGTCAGAAGAGTTATGCTGATAAGCGTCGTAAGGATTTGGAGTTCGACGTAGGAGATATGGTTTTTGTGAAGATTTCTCCACTGAAGAATGTTATTCGATTCGGGAAGAAAGCAAAATTGACTCCGAGATTTGTTGGATCATTCCCGATCATCGAGCGAATCGGAAAGCTCGCCTACAGATTGGAGTTACCAGAGAAGATGTCGAGTGTGCACAATGTTTTTCATGTATCATATCTACAGAAGTATGTGCACGACTCGAATACAGTGGTTTCTGCTGATAGCTGTGAAGATTTAGAAGTTTATCCAGTCGAAAGAAGACCTCGTAAGCCGCTTCGTGTTGTCGAAACCGACACGAAACAGCTTAGGAGGAAGGTAGTTAAGTTACTGAAGATACAATGGAGTGATGATGACAACGACTGTACGTGGGAGGTGGAAGAGAGGATGAAGGCAGCTCATCCTGAACTCTTCAAGGTATGGCCCTAAGGTGTCGTCTCATCTCGCGATATTGTAACTTGTTTTAAGTCTTAGAATTCTGTACGCTAAGTTAGAATTGGATGCATGGTTTGTTGATTGCTATGGATGGTAGGCATACAGAATAGTCTTTGATTGCTTTGTTTGCTTGGAATTTCGGGGGCGAAATTCCTAAGGGGGAGAGAATGTAACGACCCATATTTTACGGATCGAAACATCGTGAAATAATTAACAATTGGTTGCATTGTTGATAAGTCGTTTAGGATTTTTCTAAGTCCTAAGTCGGTTTGGACGGGTTAAGAGGTAAGTCTGGGTCGAGTTGCCGACTTAAGGAATTCACCTAGTTAAGGAAGTGTGGTTGACCGACTTAAGGTAGTGACCGACTTAAGTGATAAGTCGTGACCGACTCATGAGGTTTAAGCGACCTAAGGAAGAGTAGTAGACGACCTAAGTATTCTGGGGTTAGGTCGTGGGGTAGAGTAGGTCGGCAACGACCTAAGGAAACTGTGTGAGCGACCTAAGTGTATGGGTGAGTTAAGTGTTAGGTCGGCAGTTCAAGTTAGCGACCTAGTGGAGTTAGCGACCTATAGGGTTGAGCGACTTAAGATGGTTAGCGTGTTAGCGACCTAAGGAGTTGCCGTGTTAGCGACCTAAGGGGTTAGCTTGTTAGCGACCTAAGGAGTTGGGGTGTTAGCGACCTAAGGAGATAGGTCGCATAAGTATAAGGTCGTAGCACTGTTAGGTCGCGTGGGTGCTAAGTTGTTAGGTCGCAGGGTTTTGTAAGTCTTAGGTCGTAGCTTAGTAAGTTGTTAGGTCGCGGGTTGGCTTAAGCGTTAGGTCGCGTGGGAGTCTAAGGTATTAAGTCGTAACCTCGTTATGTCGTAGGTCGGCAGGGCAGTTAAGTGTTTGGTCGCGTTAAGATGTGTTTGTAGGCAGTTAGGTCGGCAACGACCTAAGTTAGGTCATGGACTTCTATGGTTGTTAAGTCGCGATGTGTTAGGTCGCTGAGGGGTTGAGTCGTAGCCTGTGTTAAGTCACGTGTTGCGTTAGGTCGTAGGTCGCTGGGTGTTTGGATGCGCAGAAGTGTTAGGTCGGAGAGGCTTAGGTCGTAAGTCGGAAGCGACTTAGGGAGATAGCCAGATTTCGACTTAAGGAATTTCAGCTATAAATAGGAGGGGTTGTTCTCACTTTTTGGGATCCGGATTTTGAAGCGACGAAGTGCTGCCATTTTGAGAGCTCGACTTCTACACTTCTTCACTTCTTTTCTCCACTCTAATCTAGTGCTTCCATCCATCCAAGTTGAAGATCAAATTGAAGATCCAAGAGCTTAGATTGAAGATCTTCATCTTTTCAAGAGAAATTTCTTCGTTTGAAGCGGATTCGTGATAGATCAAGCTTCATCCTTCGCTGTCCAGATCTGAAGTGTGTTGATTTGGGTTTGTTTAGGTGATTTGGTGAGTGGTGATTATCTCTCACACGGATCCAAAGGAGTATATCGGATTGTTGGCTCGATTTGGTGTTAAAATAGTGATTTCCATGCATTTTCTTCATCCAAAGTGTAGATCCATATAGATCCATTGTTCATGATGATGTTACATCCATTTTATCATAAGTTAACCTATGCAAGATCATTCATCAAGTTTGTAGAGATATAATTCATGTTTTCATACTTATTGGACTTTCAACTCTTTAATTACGAAAATGCCATTATTGTTATAATTGTCTACTTAGATCTTATTTGAATGCTTGATTGTTTGGATTAATGTTTGATTTGATTGATTGTTATGAACTAGATGATTGATGATTAGATTTAGATCGAAGATGATTCAAAAGCTAAGGAAAAGGCTCTTGAATTGGGAAAGCTGCTCGTGGCATATGTAGCGGGATGATGAAGCTCTTATGCATAGATTTGATGATGTGAAGTTGAGATGAGGCTTTGCGAGGATGTAATGAAGCGAGGCATCATATGATGAAGACTTGGTCTAATCCAGACGGGATCATTCCAAGCATGTTGATAACTCGGTGATATGATTCGAGTTGAGGATAATGAATGGATATGAGAATAGTCGTCGAGGAGGATGACTAGGAGGCTTGGATAGCATCGTTGTTGAAGGTTCTAGCATGCTCTAAGCAAGAGTACGTTTGGGCAGATTCGATAGTCCCAACGACCAACTGTTGAAGGTCGAGTACTCTGGGCAGATTCGATAGTCCTAGGCACGGGTTGCGACGACGTGCGGGAGTTATGTCTAGAACCGGGGTTTCCATTAGCCCTTGACGGACGGCTGAAAGAATGTGCCGGTCATTCAATTAACGGTGATATCGAAGCAATGATAACAGTGATAGCCAGAGTCATGGATGTTTGGTTGTATCGTCATTCAGACTCAAGAGCGGTATTTTCTGGGTGCTTATCTGATTTAGGCCTTGGTACTTGGAAAACATCGCCCTTGACTCGAGTGATAGTAGCTTTACTTTAAATTGTATGCTCTGCTATGTTTGCTTCTGCTTAGTGTGTGTCTGGGGGCTATCACTGTAGAATGAGGTTGGAGTGGGAGGGTTGTATTCCTATTCATTTTCCTTTATGCTCTTTTGGTATGTTGTTAGTTAATTTACTGCTCACTAAGACTGTTGTCTGACTCAAGGCTTTATGTTTTAATTCTTATTGCCTTGGGCTGTTCGTCCATTTTTGGGACGGGCAGACTAGGTAACAGGTGACAGGTGCTGTTCTCTTCTCACGACGCTGATATCGAAGACGAGCTGGAGGGTTGCTTATTATCTTCTTATTATATTTACTGGATATTCCGCTGTTTTGTATTCTCTGAGAGATATGTAGTGAGGCTTGATGTATTGACTATTTGGATGCTTGTATTCAACTATTATGGAGTTTTATATGATGCCATTTTGTTCTGTAAAGCTTCGCTATACATATGTTCTATTGTATTTTGTCCATGCGCTGTGAGTAATACGATAGATTCTGTTGTTTTTAATTTACCTTGACAATCGTCCATGGTCGCCTGGCACACTTTACAGCGCATTTTTCTCTTGATTCGGTGCAGGGGTCATGGGCGGTCGTCACACTCGGGGTTTCTGTTGGAGGTGTATGGAGTTGCGAAGTGTTCGGGAAAATTGCCTGGAAGTGATTTCGATCGTCGAGGCGACGTAGAGGAGCGGATTTTGGTTTTTAAACCTAATTTGGGCATGTCTGGAGTCGAGATCATTGCAAAGTCTCGGATGCATCGAGTTGCATCAAACTTTGTGATGTGACAACGTGGATGGTTAGCAAGTCATGGCCGGAATCGCAGCGGGGTCTGGTGATCGACGTCGTGGGTTCGAGGAAGTTTTTCAGGCGATAGTTTGTTTCCAGTTTCGACTGGATTGATCGATTTCGTCTCGGGGAGAGTTCGACGAGGCCGAAGGGTCGAGTTCATCAGGAAGATCGTTGGTGACTTGGAGATGGCTGGATCGATGGTTGGCGTCGAAGTTTTCGCCTGTGCACGATATATCATGGAGCCTGGGTTGTTTTGTTGGTTTGGGAAAAATGAAGTCTCGGTTCGACTCGAAGAAGTAGCGTGAGTGACTCGAAGCAATTGGGGTTTCGACTCGAAGTAAATTGAGTTAGGCTCGGGTAATTTTGGTGATTATAGTTTTAAAGCCTGGCAGTGTTTCAAAAATTTAAAAATGAGTTTAATTTGAAAAGCAGGATTTAAAACAAAGTTTTAAATAAAATTTGGAAGTATGGATTCAAATTTAATTTGTATCCTAGTTGAAATAAATAAGTTTATAAAAATTTATAATATTTTAACAAATATAAAATGTTGAAAGTATATTTTAAAAAAGGTTTGAATTTAAATGAAATAGTTTAAATCTTATAAATTTCTTTAATAAATGTTAAGTGTTCTTTAACATTTGGTTTTTAAAAAGCGTTTGATAATTTGATTTAAATTTGGTTAAAGTTAAATTGAAATCTATTTTAAATCTTTAATTTAAAATGAATTAAAAGAAGATTTAAAAATAAAATGTTTCAAAGCCTTTTGTTAATAATAATTAAAGTAGTTATAAAAGTTAATACTTTAATTTAGAGATTAATTAAGGTTTAATGATTTAGGATAAATTAAATTAATAAGGTAACTAAAGGATAAATTAATTAATTAATGATTTGGTGTTAATTAATTAAATAATTAGGATTATAAGATCATTAATTAAGGGTTAATTAATTTGAAATTAAGGATCATTTAATTAGATAAGTATAGATTATTAATAAATGATTAGGAATTAATTAATCAAGTGATTAAAGATTAATTAGGCAATTGATTAAGAAATTAGATATTAATTAATTGGTAATTAAGAATTTATTAAATTTGTAATTAATAATGGTTGATTTAAGTTTAATTACTTAAGGAATGTAAGTAAAGAATGGTTAATAATTAATGAGAGATCACTAACTAAGGATTATTAAAAATTAATTAATGTGATTAATTTTGATAATCAATTAGATTAATAAATTAATGATAATCATTTATGAAATTGGTTAAGTATAAATTACTTAATGGAAGTAATTAAAGTAGTTAATTACTTAAGGTAATTAATTAAATAAATTTGATAAGTTTAAATTAATTAATTAAATTAATTTAAGAAAATCACTTGGTAATTTGATAAGTAAAATTACTTAAATGTAATTAATGAAGTGTAATTATTTAGGAAAGTAATTAAAGGTAATTACTGGATGTAATTAATTAAAGAAGATTTAATAATGAAAGTAATTTGAGTTTAATTACTTTGTATAATTAATCAAGGGATTAATTAAAAGATAATTAATTAAGGAGTAATTAATTTATGTAATGAAGTAATTAAGGGTAGTTAATTACTAAATGAGATTAATCAAAGGTGATTAATAAATGTGACTAATTAAAGATTAATTATTAAATGTAATTAATTTAAATAGGATAATTAATTAAGAGTAATTAGGGATCATAAATTAATAATTAATGATGTAATTAAGGGTTGATTAATTAAGATTAATTAATCAATAATAAGTGATTAAAATAATTAATTAATTGTAATTAATTAAGGATTAATGTAATTAAGTATAGTTAGTTAATTAATGAAGTAATTAAAGATTTATTACTGTAATGGTTTAAGATAATTAATTTGTGAAATTAATTAAGGATTAATTACTTAAAGTAATTAAAGGATAATTAATCAGGAATGATTAATTAAGATGGATACTTAGAGTATGATTAATTAATTGGTTTAATTAATGATTAAGTAAGCAAGATTTATAGAATAAAGTAATTAATTTAATTCACTTTAAATTAATTAGAGATGGTATAAATCATTACTTATGGATGGATGAATAATATTGAATGCTTTGCATTGTTTGATATCTCTGATGAGATATGTGTTGATCTGCGATATGGATGTTTAGTTGAATTGTAATGATAATGTGAATTATCTGTTTGTGATGATAATGTAGATTATCTGTTGTGATATTGTGAATTATCTATCTATGTGAATATAGATAATTGAATTGAATTGTTTTAACTTTAAAACAACTTGGCCTTAAAATATACGTTTTGGATTTCGATGAGACCGGGATCGGGTTTCTAGATTTGGATATCCGAATACCACATCGATCCAAATTAACGATAAGTTGTGAATCAAGTGAAGATGAAGATTCAGAGTGCAAGGGTTATTGTCGTTAACTCTGAGGGTGATTCCAAAATGAGTGTAACGAGATAATGCCTTCGGTTTCGTTCGAACCCGGAACGAACTTGTATGGATTGAATGCTTTCAGAACATCGTCAGGTGGACGATGAGCATTCTAAGTGATGTGTTCTGATTAAAGGTAATCGTAGCCTCAAGCCTCATCAACCGGGAATGGCTAAAACAGGGGAGGTGCAGCAAGGCTTCGTGGGTAGCATCCACTGAGAGTAAGGTCATCCCTGTGTAGAGAGTTCCTTTATTTCGGCTTAGTGGTGAAGTTGGCGACGGCCATCTGTGGGGTGATTTTATTCGGAATTATCCATTAAGGGATGGTTCCGGCTTTGTGTTGCAGGGGATTGGGAGTGATCCTCAGTACGGTGATCTAGGCCCCGTACTGTGACGGGCGGTACCCCAGTAGCCCTGCCATTGTATGGAATCCAATCTCCAATAAGCGCCGTACGTATTAGTTGTGCCCAACTATGTTGGAACGTGAGATGTAAGCATTCCAGCTATTTCTGTATTTTACTTGAAAACCCTAGACCCTATTGTAATATAACTGGATTTCCTATCAAATGTTTTGGTTAGCGTAAGGTAAAAACTTACCCATGTTTATGTGTGGGGAGTCTTACGTGATACCTTTTGTTTTCAAAGGATTTTCAAAGTTAAGCAATTTTAACCTGTTACTCACACCAGACCCATGTCGGACCCAAGTGTTTATTTTCTGTTTTATAAACTCTTGGGTACTCAAATTTTTACGAGTAGCCAAGGGATTCAGGTTAGCTTTGACGAATTGTGGAGGAGCAATGGAGCAGGAGGCTTCAACGTTGTAGATATATATAGTAGTTCCGCTGTGTTGATCTCTGTGATAGTGTCTTGTATTGTATTTGAGTTGTAATGTCTAGACAGATGTTTATAACTGTCTAGTATGTGATGTATATGTTGTGTAAACTCTGATAAGTGTTGTATACTATGTAATAGTTTATGTTATTAATATAATTTATTCGTTCCGCTGTTGAGATTCTGATGTTGTTTCTTTCTCTCTTCTCTTCTTTTCTCTTTTCTATCCCTTTCTTTCTTATTAATGATGCGTCATTCTGTGGAATGAATGGCGTGTCGTTACAGTGGTATCAGAGCGATAGGTTGAGTGAATACCTAGGCTCTGGAGTGGTGTCTATCTTGAGAGAGCGTATTTGTAATTTTTATATAACTATATATATTTATTCTACCTATTTGTTGGGTTACCTGTTCGGGTTTTCCAATATGAGTTCTAAGGGTAGATAGGGTGGTGGTGTGTGTAACACGACTACAAATGGTTGGAGTTTGAATGTTTGAGGTTGGAAGTGTGTCTGTCGAGACTGTAGACCTAATACCGTCTCGAGTAAGCTTTGTAGTGGTGTTAGGATTTCACCAATCTCTGAAGGAAACTTGTTAAGGTTCGGAGTTTATCTTTGAAGTTGGATGAGTAGAGTTGGATCTGTCGGTTGAGCAGAAGCGAGTGATGGTATCTTGGTAACTTCTGGAAAGAGTAGCTGTGTGATGAGATGCAGTGATTATGGATGTTTCCGAAGATGTTTTCTTTGGAAACGAGTTAAGGAAGTGTGTATGTTTCGGTGTTGTGACTGAGTTCAGCATGGTGTTTCTGTTCGGTTTGAGGTCCGAGTTTCTCGAGGAGCTTTGGATAAGGAAGTCTTTGGCATCTGTGTCAGCGTTGCAGCTCGAAGTGTTCTGTGTGTTGGCAGGAAGTTTTCTGGCTGAGTAGTTTTCTGAAGGTGAAGTTCAGAAGCAGCAGAGTGGATCCATTTCTTCGATTTGTTAAGAGAGAACAGTTTCTTTGCATTTTGGTTTGGTTGATCGCAAAAGTGACTTGCGATTGCTGAGTGTTCTCTTGGGTTATCTGAGATTTTCTAGGATGTGTTGTCCAGTCCGTGCTTGTGTTCTTCATTAGCATTTTCATTCTACTCCAGATCAGAGTGGTGCAGCGGAAGTAGTTTGGTGAGTACTCCTGTTTGTCTTTTCTGGATAGGAGAAGTTAGTTCAGTCTTATAATGTTTGTGAGTAGAGTTTGTTCTTGGTCTTGGTTGATCTTGAGAGGATCATTTTTGTTGAGTTATTTTTGGTCCTGTTTGTTTCAAGGAGCATCAACGAAGGTTGAGCTGATCAGGAAGGATCTGTAGACAGCCCAGGATCGTCTGAAGAATTTTGTGGATAAGAGACGGAGGAATATTGGATCTCTTCTATGTTTTGATTTGGATAAGAGCTTGGTCTACAAGGTTGAATTGTCAGTTTGGATGACTGGAATTCGATGTGTTTTACGTATCTCTGAGGGAGTGCGTGTTTGATCTATCACTGGTTTAGGAACCAGCAGTTCTGAAGGATTTGGTTGTTGAGTCAGACTCGTCTGTAGTCTGATATCCTGTTTAGTTTTGTAGATCTAGATGAGTAGGAGCTCTAGAGCTTAGTAGTATTGATTGTTTGGATTCTGTAGAGCGAGTATCCTGGTATTTATACTTGGGAAACTCTAGGTAATTTGTAACAACCCGCATATTTATCGGTTGTATATTTAAATATTTTATTTAAATATAATGTCGTTTGTCGGATTATAGTCCGAAAAGCTACTTTTTGCAAACGGTCGAATTGGAGCTCGAAGCCACTTCCATTGAGTTCAAAATGTCGTTTGCGATCTTTTTGAGTATAAGCTTCGATATGTTTAGAGTTTGTGGAGTTTTGACCCTTTTTCACTTTGGACTTGGGTTTGGGTTCAGCCCTTAACCCCACTTAACCCCCCTAACTCAGCTCCTTCTCTTCATTCCATCTTCATTTCATTTCTTTTCTCAAGCTAAAGCTGAAAATGGTGGAAAGGAAGAGGAATTAGATATTCCAAGCCCTAGTTTCTCCTTGCAAACTCGAATCCTTGCTCCAAAATCGAATAAAAGCCATTGGTAAGCCTCCTCTTCATCTTCTCCAATTCTTTCTCCTTCAATTCCAGAAAGTTTCATAACCCTAACTTAGGAAATACTTGTTTTGATCTTAGATTGAAGCTTGTTGAGTTGAAGTAGTGAGTGGTTGATCTTCTCTTTGCAATTGAGCCTCTTCTTCTTTGTTTTGGGTAAAAAGGTGAGATTTTTATCTCACATCTATGTGTATATCTATCATTGATGTTGGGTATGAATTCCTAACAAATATTCATGTGCTATTGCTTTTGGTTTGGAAAGAATTGGTATTCACTTGATAGGGCAAGAAGTGCTGGAAAACAGGCTCCGGCCGACCGAACGCAGGGTCCGGTCGACCGACCTGCTACCTGAGCACTTCCCTGCCTCTGTTTTGGGAGTGCAGGAATCTGGGCTCCGGCTGACCGACCCAGGAAGTCCGGTCAACCGACCTGCTTCCCGAGAATTTTTCCAGGACAGTGTCCGGTCGACCGAGCCCTGTAGCCGGCCGACCGACCTGCTCCTGTTTTCCCTGTTTTGCCTATTTTTGTTCGTTTTGATCGGTTTTCCAAATCTTATCGATGCAAGTTGGTTTTTAATGTTTGTTATTGCATCTTTGGCTTTGATAACATACTTTTGACTTCATTCACGAGTTTTATAAATAATCCCTCTAAATCGTATTAAAAGCTCCCTTCTCCGCTTTATAAATTTCTATTTAAACACACATGATTTTGCACTTCGAACGAAGTGGAAAGGAGATTAAATGGTTAGGTAAAACACGGACCATGAATCCGCACGTTCACCTTTCCGATTAGTCCCCGACCTATTCGATTGATCGTTTTGACCTTGTGTCTGGTTTACCGATGACATGAGGTAAACTTTGTAATGCTTTGAGTGTGAAAATGGCTAATGGATAGTAAACCGTTTAGTGCGAACGAGTGGTTATGGGACATACGTTAACACTTTTCGGGTTCCTTTTCGAGAGTTATGACACATTCCGCCAGTTAGTGGTGTCCAGTACTGGGCCTCCGGACCTTCACCACTACGGTTTGTTGCCTTTGGGATAGTGTCTTCGGACAGTCTCCCTAGGTTTGTTGCCTTCGGGTATGTGCCTTCGGGTTTGTTGCCCTATAGTATCGCTTCCGATGTTGGTCTTTTTGAGCCGCATAGGTGATATTTGGGTTTGGAGCCTTCGGGCTTATGGATCCTTGTTTATACAGTACTGAGCTCGAGCAATCTTTTGTTGTTTTCATTGATACGTATATTCCCTAGGTACCGCCCTTCGGTGTTGGTCTTTTTGAGCCGCATGATATGTAGCGATCATCTAGTGGAACTTGTATACCTTCATTAGTATTTGTTATTTGCCTTTTGACTTGATTTGGGATATGATATCCTTTGCTTGTTGAGATGCCGATGATATGAGGCTTGTTTTGTTATGATTCATCTTATGTTAGATGATTGAGTTATCTCCTTTAGAGATAATTATTATACTATATGATCTTGCAGGTTTATCATCGTTCAGTTTATCTAACTGATTTGTTTAGCTAGACTGACCCGTGTATTTTATACTCGGGTCAGACCGAGTTGTTTCAGGTTAGGTGCTTTTGGACTTAGCCTCTTTTGCTTCCGCATGGACTATTCCGCTAGCTTCTTTTTGTCTTAGCTTTTTGTGTAGTCCTTATCTATTGTAACTCTGATATGTATTCTTGTGAACTCGTCTGTATATTGTGGTTTGCTATACCACTTGACATGTATCATTTTGTATACTCTACTTTGTATCAGAATATGTGTTTATGATGATCCGCTGTTCTGTGATGTATATTACATTGAGTTGTTACATTTTGTTCTGATAGATCCTATAGCCATTGTAGTTTTGCTTTAAGTATTTATTGAACGTGTCGAACCACATGAGATGATAAAAACCACTTTTCGGCGTGTTCAGTAGATAGTTAAAGTAAGACTACACATGGTCGCTTCCATTATACTCTATTGTCCGCATTAGCAGACGGTATTATCCATATAATACTCTTTGTTAATGAGGCTCTCGGAGTGGGGCGTTACAGCTTGGTATCAGAGCGAGGTTCAGAACAAAATATGATAAACACAGAACAGAAGCACATATTAAGGTACATCAAAGTGTAACAAGTGTTACAAATCTTTGAATCATCTTGCCTCTATTCCTTCCGTGTTTTGGGGTAGATAGGATTTGGGAATACGTCTAGGAATGTATTTTTATTCCGTAGTATTCCGTATTGAAGAATCTACCTTGTGATTAATCTTGTTCTTATCTTGACTTTCAGCTTATAGCTGGAAGAGGCAGAGGACGACGTTCGGATGCTGGGCAATCCAGTGGCTCACATCCGGATGGCGTTTATATGTCAGCCGATCAGTTTATGGAGTTGTTTAGGAGCATTCAGCCTCCAGTTCCTACTCGTGTATCTCCACCTCGCAAGTCTACCTTTGCACGCTTGTGCAGTGATTTTTCTCATCTTGGAGGAAAGCCATTCAAAGGCTCTGAGTCCGTCCTTGAAGTCCAAGCTTGGATTCGCACTTGTGAACGTATCTTCTCTCGCATGGATCTTTCTGACCATGATCGAGTTCTTGTAACTTCTAGTTTATTGCAAGAGCGTGCCCTTGATTGGTACGAGCTTCTTATATCTGAACTTGATGAGTCTGTTCTTTCTTGGACTCAGTTTCGGGAACGATTCGAACTCAAGTTCGTTCCTGAATCTGAGAAAGCTTTGTTGGCCCGACGCTTTCTTGAATTGAAGCAAGGGGAGTCTTCCGTTTCTGAGTATGTTGCATCTTTCGAGGCCTTATCTAAGTATGGTCTTGAATTTATTAGCACTTCTTATAAGAAGAATCTGAAGTTTGTTTCTGGTCTTAAGAAATATCTTAAGAAATCTTTGATGCTTGAGCTTAAGCTTTCTTTTGAGGAGTTAGTTGATTTTGCACTGCATCTCGAATCCATCGAGAGGGAGTGCAATAGTGGTGATGATGTTGAGATTCGCGAGAACCCCAACAAAAAGCAGTCTCCATTGGATGAACCGGAGTTTTTCCCTTCCAAGAAGAAAATCCCCGTTGAATCTGATTCTCAGTCTCAGTTTGCTGGAACGCCTTCCATTCGGAAGTGTTTCAATTGTGGTTCTCCTGATCATATGATTCAAGCTTGTCCTAAGCCTCTCTTCTGCCGCTATTGCAAGAAGGAAGGTCATCATATTTATACTTGCCCTATTGTTCCTGGTGGTGCTAAGCCAGGAAAGCTAAATATAGCAGATGCTTCTGGAGGTTCTTCTCGAGGATAAGGTATGTCTCCATCTATTTTTGGAAGGCCTCTATTTTCTTTGTGATTTCGATTCCAAATTTGATGGCATCATTTTATTCTTTAAGCCTCATGATGAGGAAAGGGTTGTTTCTCTCATTCTTGTAGTTTGAGAATTTTCCGGTATTTTGGTCTTGTCTTAGGATTATTACCTAAGCAATCTTTTGAGTAGTGTTAAGGTCTTTTTAGCTCGACCTTACCACCGGTTTTCATTTGGCTACGAGTTGCGGAAGTTAGCATTCCACTTACCGCATTCCGCACTCGTTGTGATTCTTATGAATGATTTATTATGTCATTCAGTTTGTCTAGCTCATTTCATCCATTTTATAAATCGAGTATTCTGTGAATATCTCGATGATTCCATTTTAGTATTTATTGGTTTTGGATGGAAATTAGCAATTTAAAATTTTTGCAAATCTTTTTCATAAGATTTATTTATAAGTATAAATGGGATTTTTATTCTTAAAACAAACAAAGAGAATTTTTTTTTAAAAAAAAGTTTTTAGAAACATGGTTATCATATAGAAGATGATTTTGTGATTGTATTGCCCATTGAGTGCTTTAAGAATTCTGGTCGATGCGCTTGATCAACGTTATCGATAGGAATCTCCTAAACGCTTTGATGAGACAATTTGACACACTAAAATTGATTTGAAATAAGGAAATTTTTCCAGAAAGATGATTTCATGAAGGTAATTTAAATTTGAAGCTTTAGCTTTTCAGTAAAGAATATTATTTGGAAGAAATCTTTTCTGATACTCTCATTCTTTTTATTCCCGAAAGGGGGATCGTGTTGCCAATGCATTTAGTTGTAAGCAACAAGTGATTGTTTCTTTGTTGATGTCCGAATGGAATGATCTTTTTACCAAGTTCATCAGACGTTTTGTTGCACTTCATTTGTGAGCTTCGGTTCATTTGACGTATAGTTTATACCACGTCGGTGTTCCGAATTGTTTTGAGCTTAGGAATCTGGAGAATTTCCCGAGCAAGCAAGTTCGGGCTTATCCTTTCGTGCACTTTATGGTGAACTTCTTATTCTGTTCTTCTTATGTGTTGATATGTTTTTGGTTGTTACTCTTTATTTTCTTCTTAAGAATTGCGAGGACGCAATTTCTTAAGGAGGGGAGTCTGTAACAACCCGCATATTTATCGGTTGTATATTTAAATATTTTATTTAAATATAATGTCGTTTGTCGGATTATAGTCCGAAAAGCTACTTTTTGCAAACGGTCGAATTGGAGCTCGAAGCCACTTCCATTGAGTTCAAAATGTCGTTTGCGATCTTTTTGAGTATAAGCTTCGATATGTTTAGAGTTTGTGGAGTTTTGACCCTTTTTCACTTTGGACTTGGGTTTGGGTTCAGCCCTTAACCCCACTTAACCCCCCTAACTCAGCTCCTTCTCTTCATTCCATCTTCATTTCATTTCTTTTCTCAAGCTAAAGCTGAAAATGGTGGAAAGGAAGAGGAATTAGATATTCCAAGCCCTAGTTTCTCCTTGCAAACTCGAATCCTTGCTCCAAAATCGAATAAAAGCCATTGGTAAGCCTCCTCTTCATCTTCTCCAATTCTTTCTCCTTCAATTCCAGAAAGTTTCCTAACCCTAACTTAGGAAATACTTGTTTTGATCTTAGATTGAAGCTTGTTGAGTTGAAGTAGTGAGTGGTTGATCTTCTCTTTGCAATTGAGCCTCTTCTTCTTTGTTTTGGGTAAAAAGGTGAGATTTTTATCTCACATCTATGTGTATATCTATCATTGATGTTGGGTATGAATTCCTAACAAATATTCATGTGCTATTGCTTTTGGTTTGGAAAGAATTGGTATTCACTTGATAGGGCAAGAAGTGCTGGAAAACAGGCTCCGGCCGACCGAACACAAGGTCCGGTCGACCGACCTGCTACCTGAGCACTTCCCTGCCTCTGTTTTGGGAGTGCAGGAATCTGGGCTCCGGCTGACCGACCCAGGAAGTCCGGTCAACCGACCTGCTTCCCGAGAATTTTTCCAGGACAGTGTCCGGTCGACCGAGCCCTGTAGCCGGCCGACCGACCTGCTCCTGTTTTCCCTGTTTTGCCTATTTTTGTTCGTTTTGATCGGTTTTCCAAATCTTATCGATGCAAGTTGGTTTTTAATGTTTGTTATTGCATCTTTGGCTTTGATAACATACTTTTGACTTCATTCACGAGTTTTATAAATAATCCCTCTAAATCGTATTAAAAGCTCCCTTCTCCGCTTTATAAATTTCTATTTAAACACACATGATTTTGCACTTCGAACGAAGTGGAAAGGAGATTAAATGGTTAGGTAAAACACGGACCATGAATCCGCGCGTTCACCTTTCCGATTAGTCCCCGACCTATTCGATTGATCGTTTTGACCTTGTGTCTGGTTTACCGATGACATGAGGTAAACTTTGTAATGCTTTGAGTGTGAAAATGGCTAATGGATAGTAAACCGTTTAGTGCGAACGAGTGGTTATGGGACATACGTTAACACTTTTCGGGTTCCTTTTCGAGAGTTATGACACATTCCGCCAGTTAGTGGTGTCCAGTACTGGGCCTCCGGACCTTCACCACTACGGTTTGTTGCCTTTGGGATAGTGTCTTCGGACAGTCTCCCTAGGTTTGTTGCCTTCGGGTATGTGCCTTCGGGTTTGTTGCCCTATAGTATCGCTTCCGATGTTGGTCTTTTTGAGCCGCATAGGTGATATTTGGGTTTGGAGCCTTCGGGCTTATGGATCCTTGTTTATACAGTACTGAGCTCGAGCAATCTTTTGTTGTTTTCATTGATACGTATATTCCCTAGGTATCGCCCTTCGGTGTTGGTCTTTTTGAGCCGCATGATATGTAGCGATCATCTAGTGGAACTTGTATACCTTCATTGGTATTTGTTATTTGCCTTTTGACTTGATTTGGGATATGATATCCTTTGCTTGTTGAGATGCCGATGATATGAGGCTTGTTTTGTTATGATTCATCTTATGTTAGATGATTGAGTTATCTCCTTTAGAGATAATTATTATACTATATGATCTTGCAGGTTTATTATCGTTCAGTTTATCTAACTGATTTGTTTAGCTAGACTGATCCGTGTATTTTATACTCGGGTCAGACCGAGTTGTTTCAGGTTAGGTGCTTTTGGACTTAGCCTCTTTTGCTTCCGCATGGACTATTCCGCTAGCTTCTTTTTGTCTTAGCTTTTTGTGTAGTCCTTATCTATTGTAACTCTGATATGTATTCTTGTGAACTCGTCTGTATATTGTGGTTTGCTATACCACTTGACATGTATCATTTTGTATACTCTACTTTGTATCAGAATATGTGTTTATGATGATCCGCTGTTCTGTGATGTATATTACATTGAGTTGTTACATTTTGTTCTGATAGATCCTATAGCCATTGTAGTTTTGCTTTAAGTATTTATTGAACATGTCGAACCACATGAGATGATAAAAACCACTTTTCGGCGTGTTCAGTAGATAGTTAAAGTAAGACTACACATGGTCGCTTCCATTATACTCTATTGTCCGCATTAGCAGACGGTATTATCCATATAATACTCTTTGTTAATGAGGCTCTCGGAGTGGGGCGTTACAGCTTGGTATCAGAGCGAGGTTCAGAACAAAATATGATAAACACAGAACAGAAGAACATATTAAGGTACATCAAAGTGTAACAAGTGTTACAAATCTTTGAATCATCTTGCCTCTATTCCTTCCGTGTTTTGGGGTAGATAGGATTTGGGAATACGTCTAGGAATGTATTTTTATTCCGTAGTATTCCGTATTGAAGAATCTACCTTGTGATTAATCTTGTTCTTATCTTGACTTTCAGCTTATGGCTGGAAGAGGCAGAGGACGACGTTCGGATGCTGGGCAATCCAGTGGCTCACATCCGGATGGCGTTTATATGTCAGCCGATCAGTTTATGGAGTTGTTTAGGAGCATTCAGCCTCCAGTTCCTACTCGTGTATCTCCACCTCGCAAGTCTACCTTTGCACGCTTGTGCAGTGATTTTTCTCATCTTGGAGGAAAGCCATTCAAAGGCTCTGAGTCCGTCCTTGAAGTCCAAGCTTGGATTCGCACTTGTGAACGTATCTTCTCTCGCATGGATCTTTTTGACCATGATCGAGTTCTTGTAACTTCTAGTTTATTGCAAGAGCGTGCCCTTGATTGGTACGAGCTTCTTATATCTGAACTTGATGAGTCTGTTCTTTCTTGGACTCAGTTTCGGGAACGATTCGAACTCAAGTTCGTTCCTGAATCTGAGAAAGCTTTGTTGGCCCGATGCTTTCTTGAATTGAAGCAAGGGGAGTCTTCCGTTTCTGAGTATGTTGCATCTTTCGAGGCCTTATCTAAGTATGGTCTTGAATTTATTAGCACTTCTTATAAGAAGAATCTGAAGTTTGTTTCTGGTCTTAAGAAATATCTTAAGAAATCTTTGATGCTTGAGCTTAAGCTTTCTTTTGAGGAGTTAGTTGATTTTGCACTGCATCTCGAATCCATCGAGAGGGAGTGCAATAGTGGTGATGATGTTGAGATTCGCGAGAACCCCAACAAAAAGCAGTCTCCATTGGATGAACCGGAGTTTTTCCCTTCCAAGAAGAAAAAGCCCGTTGAATCTGATTCTCAGTCTCAGTTTGCTGGAACGCCTTCCATTCGGAAGTGTTTCAATTGTGGTTCTCCTGATCATATGATTCGAGCTTGTCCTAAGCCTCTCTTCTGCCGCTATTGCAAGAAGGAAGGTCATCATATTTATACTTGCCCTATTGTTCCTGGTGGTGCTAAGCCAGGAAAGCTAAATATAGCAGATGCTTCTGGAGGTTCTTCTCGAGGATAAGGTATGTCTCCATCTATTTTTGGAAGGCCTCTATTTTCTTTGTGATTTCGATTCCAAATTTGATGGCATCATTTTATTCTTTAAGCCTCATGATGAGGAAAGGGTTGTTTCTCTCATTCTTGTAGTTTGAGAATTTTCCGGTATTTTGGTCTTGTCTTAGGATTATTACCTAAGCAATCTTTTGAGTAGTGTTAAGGTCTTTTTAGCTCGACCTTACCACCGGTTTTCATTTGGCTACGAGTTGCGGAAGTTAGCATTCCACTTACCGCATTCCGCACTCGTTGTGATTCTTATGAATGATTTATTATGTCATTCAGTTTGTCTAGCTCATTTCATCCATTTTATAAATCGAGTATTCTGTGAATATCTCGATGATTCCATTTTAGTATTTATTGGTTTTGGATGGAAATTAGCAATTTAAAATTTTTGCAAATCTTTTTCATAAGATTTATTTATAAGTATAAATGGGATTTTTATTCTTAAAACAAACAAAGAGAATTTTTTTTTTAAAAAAAAGTTTTTAGAAACATGGTTATCATATAGAAGATGATTTTGTGATTGTATTGCCCATTGAGTGCTTTAAGAATTCTGGTCGATGCGCTTGATCAACGTTATCGATAGGAATCTCCTAAACGCTTTGATGAGACAATTTGACACACTAAAATTGATTTGAAATAAGGAAATTTTTCCAGAAAGATGATTTCATGAAGGTAATTTAAATTTGAAGCTTTAGCTTTTCAGTAAAGAATATTATTTGGAAGAAATCTTTTCTGATACTCTCATTCTTTTTATTCCCGAAAGGGGGATCGTGTTGCCAATGCATTTAGTTGTAAGCAACAAGTGATTGTTTCTTTGTTGATGTCCGAATGGAATGATCTTTTTACCAAGTTCATCAGACGTTTTGTTGCACTTCATTTGTGAGCTTCGGTTCATTTGACGTATAGTTTATACCACGTCGGTGTTCCGAATTGTTTTGAGCTTAGGAATCTGGAGAATTTCCCGAGCAAGCAAGTTCGGGCTTATCCTTTCGTGCACTTTATGGTGAACTTCTTATTCTGTTCTTCTTATGTGTTGATATGTTTTTGGTTGTTACTCTTTATTTTCTTCTTAAGAATTGCGAGGACGCAATTTCTTAAGGAGGGGAGTCTGTAACAACCCGCATATTTATCGGTTGTATATTTAAATATTTTATTTAAATATAATGTCGTTTGTCGGATTATAGTCCGAAAAGCTACTTTTTGCAAACGGTCGAATTGGAGCTCGAAGCCACTTCCATTGAGTTCAAAATGTCGTTTGCGATCTTTTTGAGTATAAGCTTCGATATGTTTAGAGTTTGTGGAGTTTTGACCCTTTTTCACTTTGGACTTGGGTTTGGGTTCAGCCCTTAACCCCACTTAACCCCCCTAACTCAGCTCCTTCTCTTCATTCCATCTTCATTTCATTTCTTTTCTCAAGCTAAAGCTGAAAATGGTGGAAAGGAAGAGGAATTAGATATTCCAAGCCCTAGTTTCTCCTTGCAAACTCGAATCCTTGCTCCAAAATCGAATAAAAGCCATTGGTAAGCCTCCTATTCATCTTCTCCAATTCTTTCTCCTTCAATTCCAGAAAGTTTCCTAACCCTAACTTAGGAAATACTTGTTTTGATCTTAGATTGAAGCTTGTTGAGTTGAAGTAGTGAGTGGTTGATCTTCTCTTTGCAATTGAGCCTCTTCTTCTTTGTTTTGGGTAAAAAGGTGAGATTTTTATCTCACATCTATGTGTATATCTATCATTGATGTTGGGTATGAATTCCTAACAAATATTCATGTGCTATTGCTTTTGGTTTGGAAAGAATTGGTATTCACTTGATAGGGCAAGAAGTGCTGGAAAACAGGCTCCGGCCGACCGAACGCAGGGTCCGGTCGACCGACCTGCTACCTGAGCACTTCCCTGCCTCTGTTTTAGGAGTGCAGGAATCTGGGCTCCGGCTGACCGACCCAGGAAGTCCGTGTTGAGTCAAGATTTTTATATAGTTTTGATTTCTGACAAAGGGATAAACCGTGATCGTCAAAAAGAAGTCATTCATTGAGACACAACGAGCTTCATACATTAGAGGTGGATTATTTGGTATGTTAGTAATATTAGTTATGTTAAAATCTATCCTCAAAATAATCATGCATCTCAAAAGAATCGATGTATAAACGTTTTGGATGACAGCGCACATTCACTGTGCAATTTAACAGCGACCGGTCGACCGGTCCAAAACCAGGCGGTCGACCGTTCCTGTGTAATTTGCACAATGAACGTGCACACATGCACATAACGTCTATATATTTGAAATTTTGTCTACTGGTCATTTTTGACCTGTCGACCGTTTTTAAACAGAAAGCAACATTTCCCAAAAGACACTTCCTTCTTCAATGGTTGCTTCTCTTACCTTTCATCAATGATCACATCTGTTAATGGCTACTCTTCACAAAGAGTTACAACCATTTATTCTCTATATAAACATATCTAAATCATTGATTGAAATACAACAATTCTTTGCTTTAAAATTCTGATCTTAATTTCTAAATACTCTTGCATTCTAAAAGCTTTCTACTTCAAATTGCTTATTGAATCATTGAAATTATTTCATATCTTTTGATTCAAATAAGTAATATACTTCCTTCAATCTTCACAAACATCATTCACATATTTTGAGGATAAGATTATAGGAAGGGTGTACTACAAGTGACAAATCAGTGTTGTTAAGAGCACAAGTTGTCAACGACAATTGTATTTATTTTTGTTGAAGTCCTCGGTGTTGTAAGAGGCACGAAATCCCGTTCGGCTGTTCGGGTGTTATAAACCTGTTCCTCCGGGTGAAGCGAGGTAGTTGGTAGTGAAAATCCAGATAGGAGTCTGGGACTGGACGTAGGACGGGAGGTCCGAACCAGTATAAAAATCCCTGGTGTGATTTTACTGTTTACTGCATTTACTATTCTATATCTGTGAATTGCTATATAGTTAGTTTATTGAATATTTACTTATATAGCAATTGTAAATAACATTCCGCATATATTAGTCCATATTACACGATCCGTAATCAGTGTGCACAAGCGTACACACACTTTCATTTGGTATCAGAGCAAGGTTATCATATAACCGTAACACCGTTATTTGATATATTCTTGTAATATGGCAAATAACGCAAGCACTAGCTCTAGCACTTACACGGAAGGTCAATCAACACAAAGACCTCCATTCTTTAATGGTCTCAACTATAGCTATTGGGCTACACGTATGTCATTTTTCATGCAATCAAATAGCTATGATGCTTGGAATGCTACTCAAAAAGAAATTGTAAATCCAACAACTGAATATTCAGAATGGACAACGGTTGAGAAAACGGCAGCAGCCGTAAATGCAAAGGCAATAAATATGTTGTTTTGTGCATTAGACCAAAATGAATATAACCGTGTTAGTATCTGCACTACTGCATATCAAATTTGGCAAACGCTGAAAACCACTCATGAAGGTACTAACAAGGTTAAACAAGCCAAAATAGCCATGCTGAAGAGTCAGTTTCAAAATTTCAAAATGAAACCAAATGAGACAATCAATGATATGTATTCAAGGTTTCAAACTATTCATCATGCACTTATCGGATTAGGGCAAAAATATTCAGATTTTGATGTTGTTTCAACAGTCCTACATTCTCTAACTAGTGAATGGGAAGGAAAAGTATTAGCAATTGAAGAAGCTAATGACCTTTCCATCATGAAGCCAGATGAATTGATAGGAAATTTAATGTCCTATGAAGCAAATTTGCAGGCTAGAAAAGAACAGAAAGAAGAGAAGAAAAATGTAGCATTTCATGCTGAGAAAGATGAAAATGAATCAGATTCTGAAGATGAAGATTTGGCATTCATTGCAAAAGGATTCAAAAAATTCCTAAAATATCGAAAAGCCAGTCGCTACAACAAAAGGAAACCTGGATCAAGCAAACCATCTTCATCAACTATAGAATGTTTCAACTGTCACAAAAAGGGGCACATGCAGAAGGATTGTCCAGAACAGAAGAAGAAGTCAGAAAATGATAAATTCAAACATAAGAAGGACAAGTCAAAGAAACGAGCCTTCTCAGTAACATGGGATGATTCAGACTCATCCTCATCTGAAAGTGAAAGTGATCAGGAAAATGAACAAGCTAATGTTTGTTTTATGGCAACAGAAGATGAGGTCCCACTTAAGAAAAGAGGAAAGTGGATATTGGACAGTGGTTGCTCGAAGCACATGACTGGAGACAAGAGCTTACTAACAAATATTACATACTCAGATGGTGGCTCCGTCACTTTTGGAGATAATTCAAAAGGCTATATTATCGGCAAAGGCGATGTGAGCAATTGCGGTACATCTAACTTACCTCTTATTACAAATGTCATGCTAGTTAGAAATTTAAAACACAATTTACTTAGTATCAGTCAATTATGTGACAAGGGTTTTACAATTTCTTTTTCAAACAATAAGTGTAGTATTCTAGATAAAGATCATAATTTAATTTTCGAAGGTTATAGAGACAGAAATATATATATTCTGAATATGAATATTAATCATAACTCAGATATGTGTCTTATAGCTAATGATAATGATCCATGGCTATGGCACAAACGCTTCTGTCATATAAACTTCAGAACTATTGACAAGCTAGCCAAAAACAATCTTGTTAGAGGATTACCCAAAATGAGTTTTAAGGTTAACAATATCTGTGATGCATGTCAATTAGGAAAATTAACCAAATCATCTTTTAAATCCAAGAAAGTCATATCAACACTACAACCACTTGAGTTACTACATATGGATTTATTCGGACCAACACAAGTTCAGTCGATAAATCATAATCGATATGTATTTGTAATAGTTGATGACTATTCTCGGTATACATGGTCTATTTTCCTGAAAAACAAGAGTGACACTTTTGAACATTTTAAATCTTTCGTCAAAAGAATTCAAAAATCGAAAGGGCTAAAAGTTAAAAACATAAGGAGTGATCATGGTGGTGAATTCGAAAATAACGAATTTGAACATTTTTGTACAAAGAAAGGTATTAACCACAATTTTTCGTTTCCTAGAACTCCACAACAAAACGGAGTTGTAGAACGAAAAAATCGAACATTACAAGAATGTGCAAGAACGTTATTAAATGGATCTACTTTACCAAAACATTTCTGGGCAGAAGCCGTAGCCACTGCGTGTTATGTTTTGAATCGTGTGTCCATTCGACCACTCACCAAGAATACATCTTATGAATTATTTAACGAAAGGAAGCCAAATATATCTTACTTCAAAGTATTTGGTTCAAAATGTTTCATTTTAAATACGAAAGACCAACTCGGGAAGTTTGATCCGAAAGCTGATGAAGGTATATTTGTCGGTTATTCGGAAAGAAGCAAGGCATATCGTATTTTTAATAAACGAACCAAAACTATTGAGGAATCTCTTCATGTTTCCTTCAATGAAATCTTTCAGCCCTCTCAACCAAAATCTGATGATGACGAAACTATACTTTCTGACACTCCTATCATCACAAATTATGACTCTGACTCTGAAAATATTGTTGAAAATACTTCTCAACAACATCCAGCTTGTGAAATACGTTCCCCTCCAAGATTATTGAGACACCATCCGGTTCAAAATGTAATTGGGGAGGTCGACTCACAAGTAAGAACTAGGAGTCAATTACATCAAATGGGACATGTTGCATTTCTATCAAATATCGAACCTAAGAATCCTAAAGAAGCAGCTACCGACGAATATTGGATCATTGCCATGCAAGAAGAACTAAATCAGTTCGTGCGCAATGACGTCTGGGAACTTGTTCCAAGACCAACTGATCAGTCAGTGATTGGTACTAAATGGGTCTATAAAAATAAGGCTGATGAACAAGGGAATATCACCAGAAATAAAGCAAGGTTAGTAGCACAGGGATATAATCAGGAAGAAGGTATCGATTATGAAGAAACTTTTGCGCCAGTTGCTCGACTAGAAGCTATTAGGATCCTTTTATCTTTTGCTTGTCACCATAATTTCAAACTTTATCAGATGGATGTCAAGAGTGCATTTCTTAATGGATTTATCAAAGAGAATGTATATGTCGAACAACCTCCTTTGTTTGTACATGAAAAATATCCTGATCATGTGTTCAAACTAAAGAAAGCTCTTTATGGTTTAAAACAAGCACCTCGTGCTTGGTATGAACGATTACGTAGCTATCTTATTGTCTCAGAATTTCAAATAGGCAGAGTCGATCAAACTTTGTTTATCAAACATTCTCAAAAGGATATTCTAGTTATTCAGATATATGTAGACGACATCATCTTTGGTTCAACAAATGATAAACTCTGTAAGGAATTTGCAAGTATTATGACCAAAGAATTCGAAATGTCTCATATGGGAGAACTGTCATACTTTCTTGGACTTCAAATCAAACAACTTCCGAATGGTATTTTTATTAATCAAGAAAAATACTGCGGAAATCTTATCAAGCGCTTCGGATTAGAAAATACATCTGGTAAACCAACTCCTATGAGTACAACTACACATCTTGAAAAAGATGATAATGGTAAGAGTGTTGACCAGAAATTATATCGAAGCATGATTGGTTCTCTTCTTTATCTTTCAGCTAGTCGTCCAGATATAATGATGAGTGTTTGTCTATGTGCTCGTTTTCAAGCAAATCCAAAGGAATCACATTTACGAGCAGTGAAGCGTATAATTCGTTATCTTAATAATACAAAAGATTTCGGTCTTTTTTATCCAACAGAATGTCCATTCGAATTAGTTTCATATAGTGATGCTGATTTTGGAGGTTCTCGAACGGATAGAAAGAGTACAAGTGGTACGTGCCATTTTATTGGAAAATCACTTGTCTCTTGGTTTAGTAAGAAACAGAATTGTGTTTCACTATCAACATGTGAAGCCGAATATATATCAGCGGCTCTCGCTTGTACTCAAGTATTATATATGCAACAAACACTTCAAGATTTTGATATTCATTTATCAAATTCTATTATATACTGTGATAACACGAGTGCTATAAATCTTTCTAAAAATCCAGTGAATCATTCTAGAACCAAGCACATTGATATCCGTCATCATTTCCTTAGAGATAATATTGAAAAAGGAAATATATATCTTGAATATGTCCAAACTGATAATCAATTAGCGGACATTTTTACTAAACCCTTGCTCGAATCTAGTTTTATTAAATTAAGAAGAGAGCTTGGTTTAATTTCTTTAAAAGACCTTGTCTAATAATTACTGATGTTAAACTTTTAAGTTCTTTCGTTTGATTATTTTTTTAACTATAGCTATTTTAAGCTATTTTTAAATTTGAGCCTCTGATTATTTTACACCATCAAATTCCTCTTTTTACTCTTATTCATAGGCTTATATATAAGAACTGTCTATATAAGCTGTCAAAAACATTCGTTCTATTCATCTTCCCTTATCTAATCATAAATACAAATTTTTCTATGGCACATATTTGTGATGAGTGTGCTCAAAAAACTCACATTTCCATTACAAGTTCTGAATCAGAAGAATATCTTTCTCCTGAAACACCAAAATATAAACCAAAGTGCCATCATCAATGCTCTCGTACACCTGGAAGTACGCCTAAATCAAAAAAGGCAAAGAAAGTGCTATTCTATTCTCCTCAAACCAAAGAGAAGATCGATGAAATTCATCACTATCAAAAACATCAAATAGATCTTCAACGTCAGCTTCATTATGGACAACAACAGCTCCATCATGAACAACAACAGACTTCGGCACGATTATCTATTTTAGAAAGAATGGCATTCTTCTTCTGTGGATCAAACAAACGAGATGTTCATGAGCCAATGCCAAATGCACCTTCATCTTCTAGAACCCCAAACTCATGGGACAGAAACTATGCTCAGAATGAAGGGGCAACTGAAAAATGGTCATCTTGGAAGGCTCGCATTGATGATATTAACGAAGATTCAACCGATCTTCCTTCTCCCACTCTTCATTAATTTTATTTTTATATTGTATCGTTGTTTATTTTCTTTTGTAATCACTCATTTAATAACAATTAAATATTATAATAAGAGTGATATACAATTTATAGGACACAACTATATTGAAAGCAGGCTGAACTGTGCTTCCAGAACAGCACCGGTCGACAGCTCAAAATGGACCGGTCGACCGTTTTGCTCTCTGGAAAAAAACGGTCGACCGCCCCATTTTCACCGGTCGACCGGTTACGAGTATTCTGTTTTTTTTTTAATATATCCGTCCGTTCATTTTTACCCCTATCACTCTTTTTTCTTCATAACCAGTCTTCTTCCCCCAAATCAAAGAAACCCTACATTCTCTTATAAATTTTCTTTCTTCAAACTTATCCCTAATGGCTCCTCAACAAAAGAAATTTAAGCAAGCTTCTACCTCAGAGACACAACCCATTGATCTCTCTATCAAGAAATGGCTTGTGGATCCAATTTCACTCAAAAGGTGGAATGAAATGAAAGATTTTACTATCCATCCGGGTTCGTTTGTTAAATTCTCAGATTTCTCTAGTTATCGTATTTTAGATTTAGCAAGGGATACCGACATTGAAAACCTAATTGACTATGATCAAAACAATGTGGAAATTAACCATGTCATGATCAAGTTATTCTATGCTAATCTAAATATAGGGAAAAACAAACCCGCAAATCCCAATTATTGTCTTTGGTCTGTTGTATGTGGCAAAGAAGTGTTTATCTCATGTGATAGGATGGCAAGTGTTCTTGGTTCTAGGTTTATTGGTGAAAAATTCTCAAATGACTTTTGCAATATTCATGTCCGTAATCAAATTAGTCATCAATTTACTGAAGATGACAAGGATAGCACTAAGTCTATTGGCTTAAGGCCGTCTGCAAGAATTCTTCATCATACTCTTATGCACTCCCTTTTCCCAAGAACTGGAAATTTTGATGCCGTCTATAAAGAAAATTTCAAGGCATTATACGCAATTTATGGGGGTATTCGTATAAACTGGATTGGTATGATCTTCGATGAGATCTTGAAAGTAAATGATAGCTCTAGACCTCACTTGTTTTATAACGAGTACATTATGCGTCTCTTGCTCGATTGTGGCATTGAACCACCAAAGTCTTCTATTTCCAAACCAAAAGCCATCAACAAAGCTTCGATTGCAAGAATGAAGCTTCCAGCTCCATACTTCAATATTATGCCTTTTGAACAATGGAAAGACCAAGGACATAGAGAGGTTTCCTCCCGTTCATCCCGATCTAAACCTGGAGAAGTTAAACTTTTAAGATCATCTTCCTCAACAAAAGAATCACTTAACACTATTGCTCAAAATCAATTTCTTCTAGAAGCTCGACTTAAGCGCATGGACACCAAAATGGATAAACGATTTAACAAACTTAAGTCGTTCTTCAGTTCTATATGGGAAGCAATATCATGTGGAGCATCATCCTCATCCATGCCAACTCAAGACCCTGGCAAGCGCCCAGCTCCTCCTACTTTTGCTTGGACATCCTCGGAGGAGGGTACAAGCTCGGGAACGAGTCATGGACGTGGATACGGAAAATCTCAGCTTGTTGAAGAAGAAGAAGAGGAGGGTGAGACAGATTCAGATTGAATCCTTTTAGTCTATGTCTTTATCTACTATTATGTGTAAATTATGACTTAGTTCTTGCTTTAAGACATTATCTGGCACTTGTACTAAATAGTGTCGCATTTTAATTCGTCTTAGACTCTTTGGCATTATCATATTATGTGACTCTTAACTCTTGATCTATGGTAGTAGTTTTATTTTGCTTATAATCTGGATTATATAATCTATATCCTCTATTTTTATACTCCTTTTTGTCGATGACAAAGGGGGAGAAAATTGTGCTAACAGTATATATGCAGGAAAATATAGAGTTACAGGCACAATCTCAGGGGGAGATCAAATACAGGGGGAGATTCATAACTATGTTGTCATCAATCAAAAAGGGGGAGAATGTTGAGTCAAGATTTTTATATAGTTTTGATTTCTGACAAAGGGATAAACCGTGATCGTCAAAAAGAAGTCATTCATTGAGACACAACGAGCTTCATACATTAGAGGTGGATTATTTGGTATGTTAGTAATATTAGTTATGTTAAAATCTATCCTCAAAATAATCATGCATCTCAAAAGAATTGATGTATAAACGTTTTGGATGACAGCGCACATTCACTGTGCAATTTAACAGCGACCGGTCGACCGGTCCAAAACCAGGCGGTCGACCGTTCCTGTGTAATTTGCACAATGAACGTGCACACATGCACATAACGTCTATATATTTGAAATTTTGTCTACTGGTCATTTTTGACCTGTCGACCGTTTTTAAACAGAAAGCAACATTTCCCAAAAGACACTTCCTTCTTCAATGGTTGCTTCTCTTACCTTTCATCAATGATCACATCTGTTAATGGCTACTCTTCACAAAGAGTTACAACCATTTATTCTCTATATAAACATATCTAAATCATTGATTGAAATACAACAATTCTTTGCTTTAAAATTCTGATCTTAATTTCTAAATACTCTTGCATTCTAAAAGCTTTCTACTTCAAATTGCTTATTGAATCATTGAAATTATTTCATATCTTTTGATTCAAATAAGTAATATACTTCCTTCAATCTTCACAAACATCATTCACATATTTTGAGGATAAGATTATAGGAAGGGTGTACTACAAGTGACAAATCAGTGTTGTTAAGAGCACAAGTTGTCAACGACAATTGTATTTATTTTTGTTGAAGTCCTCGGTGTTGTAAGAGGCACGAAATCCCGTTCGGCTGTTCGGGTGTTATAAACCTGTTCCTCCGGGTGAAGCGAGGTAGTTGGTAGTGAAAATCCAGATAGGAGTCTGGGACTGGACGTAGGACGGGAGGTCCGAACCAGTATAAAAATCCCTGGTGTGATTTTACTGTTTACTGCATTTACTATTCTATATCTGTGAATTGCTATATAGTTAGTTTATTGAATATTTACTTATATAGCAATTGTAAATAACATTCCGCATATATTAGTCCATATTACACGATCCGTAATCAGTGTGCACAAGCGTACACACACTTTCAGTCCGGTCAACCGACCTGCTTCCCGAGAATTTTTCCAGGACAGTGTCCGGTCGACCGAGCCCTGTAGCCGGCCGACCGACCTGCTCCTGTTTTCCCTGTTTTGCCTATTTTTGTTCGTTTTGATCGGTTTTCCAAATCTTATCGATGCAAGTTGGTTTTTAATGTTTGTTATTGCATCTTTGGCTTTGATAACATACTTTTGACTTCATTCACGAGTTTTATAAATAATCCCTCTAAATCGTATTAAAAGCTCCCTTCTCCGCTTTATAAATTTCTATTTAAACACACATGATTTTGCACTTCGAACGAAGTGGAAAGGAGATTAAATGGTTAGGTAAAACACGGACCATGAATCCGCGCGTTCACCTTTCCGATTAGTCCCCGACCTATTCGATTGATCGTTTTGACCTTGTGTCTGGTTTACCGATGACATGAGGTAAACTTTGTAATGCTTTGAGTGTGAAAATGGCTAATGGATAGTAAACCGTTTAGTGCGAACGAGTGGTTATGGGACATACGTTAACACTTTTTGGGTTCCTTTTCGAGAGTTATGACACATTCCGCCAGTTAGTGGTGTCCAGTACTGGGCCTCCGGACCTTCACCACTACGGTTTGTTGCCTTTGGGATAGTGTCTTCGGACAGTCTCCCTAGGTTTGTTGCCTTCGGGTATGTGCCTTCGGGTTTGTGCCTTCGGGTTTGTTGCCCTATAGTATCGCTTTCGATGTTGGTCTTTTTGAGCCGCATGGGTGATATTTGGGTTTGGAGCCTTCGGGCTTATGGATCCTTGTTTATACAGTACTGAGCTCGAGCAATCTTTTGTTGTTTTCATTGATACGTATATTCCTTAGGTATCGCCCTTCGGTGTTGGTCTTTTTGAGCCGCATGATATGTAGCGATCATCTAGTGGAACTTGTATACCTTCATTGGTATTTGTTATTTGCCTTTTGACTTGATTTGGGATATGATATCCTTTGCTTGTTGAGATGCCGATGATATGAGGCTTGTTTTGTTATGATTCATCTTATGTTAGATGATTGAGTTATCTCCTTTAGAGATAATTGTTATACTATATGATCTTGCAGGTTTATTATCGTTCAGTTTATCTAACTGATTTGTTTAGCTAGACTGACCCATGTATTTTATACTCGGGTCAGACCGAATTGTTTCAGGTTAGGTGCTTTTGGACTTAGCCTCTTTTGCTTCCGCATGGACTATTCTGCTAGCTTCTTTTTGTCTTAGCTTTTTGTGTAGTCCTTATCTATTGTAACTCTGATATGTATTCTTGTGAACTCGTCTGTATATTGTGGTTTGCTATACCACTTGACATGTATCATTTTGTATACTCTACTTTGTATCAGAATATGTGTTTATGATGATCCGCTGTTCTGTGATGTATATTACATTGAGTTGTTACATTTTGTTCTGATAGATCCTATAGCCATTGTAGTTTTGCTTTAAGTATTTATTGAACTTGTCGAACCACATGAGATGATAAAAACCACTTTTCGGCGTGTTCAGTAGATAGTTAAAGTAAGACTACACATGGTCGCTTCCATTATACTCTATTGTCCGCATTAGCAGACGGTATTATCCATATAATACTCTTTGTTAATGAGGCTCTCGGAGTGGGGCGTTACCGAATTCTATCCAGAATTTTGTCTGGATAATTAGAATTGTTTGATTGGGTGAATTGGTTGCTATGGTTGTTAGCATATGGATGATAATATATGCTTGTGATTTAAATAGATTATTAAATTACCTTTGTTTTAAATTTCGGGGATGAAATTCTTTTAAGGGGGGAGGAATGTGATATCCCGGAATTTTTGGACAATATCAATTTAATAATCTGTTTAAATAATTAAATTGATTTGATAATCTTTGATAATAAAATTGAATTGATTTAATAATCTAATTAAATAAATATTTAATTAGTGAATTTTATCTTTTAAAAATTAATAAAATGATTTATATTTATAATGTATATATATGTGTGTATATATTGTAAATAGATAAGCTTTGGTTTGAAATTTAATAAATTAGTAAAATCTTGTTTTTAAATTTCTAATATACATTTTTGATAGTTTGGAAATTATGATTTATATAATATTAAGCTTTTCAAAGCTATTTAAACAAATAACTATATGGTTTTAAATAAGATTAATAATAAGGTTTATTTTATTTTCTTTTTGAATATTGCTTAATAAATATGATTTAAGAATATATATATATATATAAGTTTAAATAAAATTTACATATGATATGTTAATTCATTTAGTAATAGTAGTAATTTATAATCTCTTTTATAAATTATTTTAAAATTGATAAATTTGTTAATTTCAACAATATTATTACTATATTGTTTTATGTATAGATATAAATAGACTTTAATAAAATAGAATTGTTATTTCAAATTGAATGTGTTGTTATAAATTGACTTTAAATTGATTTTTAAATTTAATTTGAATTTGAATTTGGAATTAAAAAGGGTAGATATTTTAAAATGTTTGGATTTTAAATTCATGTATAAGATTTTATTTCTATATAATTTGTTTTATAATATTTTCTTTAAAATAACATATATATATATATATTTAAATAAGCATTTATAAATAAAGAAAAAGGCTTTTTAACATTTAAAATAAATACTAATTAATTAAAGGGACATGTGTTATTTCCTAAGGCTTCATTATAACATGTGTTAAGTAATTAAATAGGGTGAAAGACAAGTGTCATTTTTTTTAAATTTTTCTTTTTATTTTAAAAATAAATCATTATACTTATAAAACATGTTTTCCCCTTTTCCTTTCTTTCTAATCTTCATTTCAAAAATCTGCAATTCATTTTCCACTTCTAAAAGCAAACCAGAAAACTTATTCAAACTAAAGCCTACAATATTTCTTCAAAACCTGTAATGCATTTCTTCAAAATCTGAAAGCATGTAAACCTTTCTTCAATCTGAAAACAAAAAGCCTATAAACATCTTCTTCAAAGCCTGGAAGCATGTTCAATCAAGACATCTCTGCATGCAACTGCAATCTTTTCAAACTAAAGCCAGCATTCAAGTTTTAAAGTTTCAAAGGCATTTCAGTTTTAAAGTTTAAAGCTGTTTTCAAAAACAAAGTAGCTCTGTTCATTCTCAAATCTGGTGAGTAACATTACTATCTAAATGTTTAAGTATATGATTTGGTTGCATGCTTACCTCTGAAAATAAGTTTGTCTGTGAGTATATTTTTAAGTAAATATCTGTGCATGTATGTATATGAATAAATTGGTGTGCATGTCTGTTACTTATGTGTATCTCTGTTCCTAGTTTTAAGTTTAAGTTTTGATTAAAAATTCTGTATCTCATGACCTAGTTAATATTATGATTTAAGTTATAAACAATAATTGTTTGTTTAATCATAGATTAGAGTTTAGAATTTTATTTAAGTTGAAATAAAATGGAAATTATTCTGGAAAAAAAAATGAACAGGAAAGTTTGGTTTTATATAAATTTCAAACATCTTAATTCATAAATCTAGGATCATGAACTAAATTCTTAATCAAAAACATGATTTTTAAAAGAGAAATCATAATTTTTAGATTGGGTTTGGATGAGAAATGTCAGGTTGATCAGAAATTGGATTTTTAGTTGTCTCTGGTGATCAAGAGGTTGAGAAGTCTCGGGGTTTCTGTTGGAGGTGTATGGAGTTGCGAAGTGTTCGGGAAAATTGCCTGGAAGTGATTTCGATCGTCGAGGCGACGTAGAGGAGCGGATTTTGGTTTTTAAACCTAATTTGGGCATGTCTGGAATCGAGATCATTGCAAAGTCTCGGATGCATCGAGTTGCATCAAACTTTGTGATGTGACAACGTGGATGGTTAGCAAGTCATGGACGGAATCGCAGCGAGGTCTGGTGATCGACGTCGTGGGTTCGAGGAAGTTTTTCAGGCGATAGTTTGTTTCCAGTTTTGACTGGATTGATTGATTTCGTCTCGGGGCGAGTTCGACGAGGCCGAAGGGTCGAGTTCATCAGGAAGATCGTTGGTGACTTGGAGATGGCTGGATCGATGGTTGGCGTCGAAGTTTTCGCCTGTGCACGTGCACGATATATCATGGGGCCTGGGTTGTTTTGTTGGTTTGGGAAAGATGAAGTCTCGGTTCGACTCGAAGAAGTAGCGTGAGTGACTCGAAGCAATTGGGGTTTCGACTCGAAGTAAATTGAGTTAGGCTCGGGTAATTTTGGTGATTATAGTTTTAAAGCCTGACAGTGTTTCAAAAATTTAAAAATGAGTTTAATTTGAAAAGCAGGATTTAAAACAAAGTTTTAAATAAAATTTGGAAGTATGGATTCAAATTTAATTTGTATCCTAGTTGAAATAAATAAGTTTATAAAAATTTATAATGTTTTAACAAATATAAAATGTTGAAAGTATATTTTAAAAAAGGTTTGAATTTAAATGAAATAGTTTAAATCTTATAAATTTCTTTTATAAATGTTAAGTTTTCTTTAACATTTGGTTTTTAAAAAGCGTTTGATAATTTGATTTAAATTTGGTTAAAGTTAAATTGAAATCTATTTTAAATCTTTAATTTGAAATGAATTAAAAGAATATTTAAAAATAAAATGTTTCAAAGCCTTTTGTTAATAATAATTAAAGTAGTTATAAAAGTTAATACTTTAAATTAGAGATTAATTAAGGTTTAATGATTTAGGATAAATTAAATTAATAAGGTAATTAAAGGATAAATAAATTAATTAATGATTTGGTGTTAATTAATTAAATAATTAGGATTATAAGATCATTAATTAAGGGTTAATTAATTTGAAATTAAGGATCATTTAATTAGATAAGTATAGATTATTAATAAATGATTAGGAATTAATTAATCAAGTGATTAAAGATTGATTAGGCAATTGATTAAGAAATTAGAAATTAATTAATTGGTAATTAAGAATTTATTAAATTTGTAATTAATAATGGTTGATTTAAGTTTAATTACTTAAGGAATGTAAGTAAAGAATGGTTAATAATTAATGAGAGATCACTAACTAAGGATTATTAAAAATTAATTAATGTGATTAATTTTGATAATCAATTAGATTAATAAATTAATGATAATCATTTATGAAATTGGTTAAGTATAAATTACTTAATGGAAGTAATTAAAGTAATTAATTACTTAAGGTAATTAATTAAATAAATTTGATAAGTTTAAATTAATTAATTAAATTAATTTAAGAAAATCACTTGGTGATTTGATAAGTAAAATTACTTAAATGTAATTAATGAAGTGTAATTATTTAGGAAAGTAATTAAAGGTAATTACTGGATGTAATTAATTAAAGGAGATTTAATAATGAAAGTAATTTGAGTTTAATTACTTTGTATAATTAATCAAGGGATTAATTAAAAGATAATTAATTAAGGAGTAATTAATTTATGTAATGAAGTAATTAAGGGTAGTTAATTACTAAATGAGATTAATCAAAGGTGATTAATAAATGTGACTAATTAAAGATTAATTATTAAATGTAATTAATTTAAATAGGATAATTAATTAAGAGTAATTAGGGATCATAAATTAATAATTAATGATGTAATTAAGGGTTGATTAATTAAGATTAATTAATCAATAATAAGTGATTAAAATAATTAATTAATTGTAATTAATTAAGGATTAATGTAATTAAGTATAGTTAATTAATTAATGAAGTAATTAAAGATTTATTACTGTAATGGTTTAAGATAATTAATTTGTGAAATTAATTAAGGATTAATTACTTAAAGTAATTAAAGGATAATTAATCAGGAATGATTAATTAAGATGGATACTTAGAGTATGATTAATTAATTGGTTTAATTAATGATTAAGCAAGCAGGATTTATAGAATAAAGTAATTAATTTAATTCACTTTAAATTAATTAGAGATGGTATAAATCATTACTTATGGATGGATGAATAATATTGAATGCTTTGCATTGTTTGATATCTCTGATGAGATATGTGTTGATCTGCGATATGAATGTTTAGTTGAATTGTAATGATAATGTGAATTATCTGTTTGTGATGATAATGTAGATTATCTGTTGTGATATTGTGAATTATCTATCTATGTGAATATAGATAATTGAATTGAATTGTTTTAACTTTAAAACAACTTGGCCTTAAAAGATACGTTTTGGATTTCGATGAGACCGGGATCGGGTTTCCAAATTTGGATATCCGAATACCACATCGATCCAAATTAACGATAAGTCGTGAATCAAGTGAAGATGAAGATTCAGAGTGCAAGGGTTATTGTCGTTAACTCTGAGGGTGATTCCAAAATGAGTGTAACGAGATAATGCCTTCGGTTTCGTTCGAACCCGGAACGAACTTGTATGGATTGAATGCTTTCAGAACATCGTCAGGTGGACGATGAGCATTCTAAGTGATGTGTTCTGATTAAAGGTAATCATAGCCTCAGGCCTCATCAACCGGGAATGGCTAAAACAGGGGAGGTGCAGCAAGGCTTCGTGGGTAGCACCCACTGAGAGTAAGGTCATCCCTGTCTACAGAGTTCCTTTATTTCGGCTTAGTGGTGCAGTTGGCGACGGCCATCTATGGGGTGATTTTATTCGGAATTATCCAGTAAGGGATGGTTCCAGCTTTGTGTTGCAGGGGATTGGGAGTGATCCTCGGTACGGTGATCTATGCCCCGTACTATGATGGGCGGTACCCTAGTAGCCCTGCCTTTGTATGGAATCCAATCTCCAATAAGCGCCGTACGTATTAGTTGTGCCCAACTATGTTGGAACGTGAGATGTAAGCATTCCAGCTATTTCTGTATTTTACTTGAAAACCCTAGACCCTATTGTAATATAACTGGATTCCCTATCAAATGTTTTGGTTAGCGTAAGGTAAAAACTTACCCATGTTTATGTGTGGGGAGTCTTACGTGATACCTTTTGTTTTCAAAGGATTTTCAAAGTTAAGCAATTTTAACCTGTTACTCACACTAGACCCATGTCTGACCCAAGTGTTTATTTTCTGTTTTATAAACTCTTGGGTACTCAAATTTTTACGAGTAGCCAAGGGATTCAGGTTAGCTTTGATGAATTATGGAGGAGCAATGGAGCAGGAGGCTTCAGCGTTGTAGATATATATAGTAGTTCCGCTGTGTTGATCTCTATGATAGTGTCTTGTATTGTATTTGAGTTGTAATGTCCAGACAGATGTTTATAACTGTCTAGTATGTGATGTATATGTTGTGTAAACTCTGATAAGTGTTGTATACTATATAATAGTTTATGTTATTAATATAATTTATTCGTTCCGCTGTTGAGATTCTGATGTTGTTTCTTTCTCTCTTCTCTTCTTTTCTCTTTTCTATCCCTTTCTTTCTTATTAATGATGCGTCATTCTGTGGAATGAATAGCGGGTCGTTACAATTGTTTATCCATTGAATTATATTAATGAACTGAATTAAGATTGATGAAGAGATATAAAATATATTTACCAACAAATCTTTTGGTATGTTGTTACTTCAAGGCCATGCAAAAGTCGAATTATAGAACTACTAAATACATTCGTACCTTGGTTACATAAGTGTTTATTTGGCCGAGACATGTATTTTCTTTTGAATTTTGAAATCTAAAGCAATACAAGAATATGGATATTTGATCCATATTAGATCACGTACAAAAGGTTGAATGGACTTGAAGCAATTGGGGTTTCGACTCGAAGTAAATTGAGTTAGGCTCGGGTAATTTTGGTGATTATAGTTTTAAAGCCTGGCAGTGTTTCAAAAATTTAAAAATGAGTTTAATTTGAAAAGCAGGATTTAAAACAAAGTTTTAAATAAAATTTGGAAGTATGGATTCAAATTTAATTTGTATCCTAGTTGAAATAAATAAGTTTATAAAAATTTATAATGTTTTAACAAATATAAAATGTTGAAAGTATATTTTAAAAAAGGTTTGAATTTAAATGAAATAGTTTAAATCTTATAAATTTCTTTTATAAATGTTAAGTGTTCTTTAACATTTGGTTTTTAAAAAGCGTTTGATAATTTGATTTAAATTTGGTTAAAGTTAAATTGAAATCTATTTTAAATCTTTAATTTGAAAAGAATTAAAAGAAGATTTAAAAATAAAATGTTTCAAAGCCTTTTGTTAATAATAATTAAAGTAGTTATAAAAGTTAATACTTTAATTTAGAGATTAATTAAGGTTTAATGATTTAGGATAAATTAAATTAACAAGGTAATTAAAGGATAAATTAATTAATTAATGATTTGGTGTTAATTAATTAAATAATTAGGATTATAAGATCATTAATTAAGGGTTAATTAATTTGAAATTAAGGATCATTTAATTAGATAAGTATAGATTATTAATAAATGATTAGGAATTAATTAATCAAGTGATTAAAGATTGATTAGGCAATTGATTAAGAAATTAGAAATTAATTAATTGGTAATTAAGAATTTATTAAATTTGTAATTAATAATGGTTGATTTAAGTTTAATTACTTAAGGAATGTAAGTAAAGAATGGTTAATAATTAATGAGAGATCACTAACTAAGGATTATTAAAAATTAATTAATGTGATTAATTTTGATAATCAATTAGATTAATAAATTAATGATAATCATTTATGAAATTGGTTAAGTATAAATTACTTAATGGAAGTAATTAAAGTAATTAATTACTTAAGGTAATTAATTAAATAAATTTGATAAGTTTAAATTAATTAATTAAATTAATTTAAGAAAATCACTTGGTGATTTGATAAGTAAAATTACTTAAATGTAATTAATGAAGTGTAATTATTTAGGAAAGTAATTAAAGGTAATTACTGGATGTAATTAATTAAAGGAGATTTAATAATGAAAGTAATTTGAGTTTAATTACTTTGTATAATTAATCAAGGCATTAATTAAAAGATAATTAATTAAGGAGTAATTAATTTATGTAATGAAGTAATTAAGGGTAGTTAATTACTAAATGAGATTAATCAAAGGTGATTAATAAATGTGACTAATTAAAGATTAATTATTAAATGTAATTAATTTAAATAGGATAATTAATTAAGAGTAATTAGGGATCATAAATTAATAATTAATGATGTAATTAAGGGTTGATTAATTAAGATTAATTAATCAATAATAAGGGATTAAAATAATTAATTAATTGTAATTAATTAAGGATTAATGTAATTAAGTATAGTTAATTAATTAATGAAGTAATTAAAGATTTATTACTGTAATGGTTTAAGATAATTAATTTGTGAAATTAATTACGGATTAATTACTTAAAGTAATTAAAGGATAATTAATCAGGAATGATTAATTAAGATGGATACTTAGAGTATGATTAATTAATTGGTTTAATTAATGATTAAGTAAGCAGGATTTATAGAATAAAGTAATTAATTTAATTCACTTTAAATTAATTAGAGATGGTATAAATCATTACTTATGGATGGATGAATAATATTGAATGCTTTGCATTGTTTGATATCTCTGATGAGATATGTGTTGATCTGCGATATGGATGTTTAGTTGAATTGTAATGATAATGTGAATTATCTGTTTGTGATGATAATGTAGATTATCTGTTGTGATATTGTGAATTATCTATCTATGTGAATATAGATAATTGAATTGAATTGTTTTAACTTTAAAACAACTTGGCCTTAAAAGATACGTTTTGGATTTCGATGAGACCGGGATCGGGTTTCCAGATTTGGATATCCGAATACCACATCGATCCAAATTAACGATAAGTCGTGAATCAAGTGAAGATGAAGATTCAGAGTGCAAGGGTTATTGTCGTTAACTCTGAGGGTGATTCCAAAACGAGTGTAACGAGATAATGCCTTCGGTTTCATTCGAACCCAGAACGAACTTGTATGGATTGAATGCTTTCAGAACATCGTCAGGTGGACGATGAGCATTCTAAGTGATGTGTTCTGATTAAAGGTAATCATAGCCTCAAGCCTCATCAACCGGGAATGGCTAAAACAGGGGAGGTGCAGCAAGGCTTCGTGGGTAGCACCCACTGAGAGTAAGGTCATCCCTGTCTAGAGAGTTCCTTTATTTCGGCTTAGTGGTGTAGTTGGCGACGGCCATCTGTGGGGTGATTTTATTCGGAATTATCCAATAAGGGATGGTTCCGGCTTTGTGTTGCAGGGGATTGGGAGTGATCCTCGGTACGGTGATTTATGCCCCGTACTATGATGGGCGATACCCCAGTAGCCCTGCCATTGTATGGAATCCAATCTCCAATAAGCGCCGTACGTATTAGTTGTGCCCAACTATGTTGGAACGTGAGATGTAAGCATTCCAGCTATTTCTGTATTTTACTTGAAAACCCTAGACCCTATTGTAATATAACTGGATTTCCTATCAAATGTTTTGGTTAGCGTAAGGTAAAAACTTACCCATGTTTATGTGTGGGGAGTCTTACGTGATACCTTTTATTTTCAAAGGATTTTCAAAGTTAAGCAATTTTAACCTGTTACTCACACCAGACCCATGTCTGACCCAAGTGTTTATTTTCTGTTTTATAAACTCTTGGGTACTCAAATTTTTACGAGTAGCCAAGGGATTCAGGTTAGCTTTGATGAATTGTGGAGGAGCAATGGAGCAGGAGCCTTCAGCGTTGTAGATATATATAGTAGTTCCGCTGTGTTGATCTCTGTGATAGTGTCTTGTATTGTATTTGAGTTGTAATGTCTAGACAGATGTTTATAACTGTCTAGTATGTGATGTATATGTTGTGTAAACTCTGATAAGTGTTGTATACTATGTAATAATTTATGTTATTAATATAATTTATTCGTTCCGCTGTTGAGATTCTGATGTTGTTTCTTTCTCTCTTCTCTTCTTTTCTCTTTTCTATCCCTTTCTTTCTTATTAATGATGCGTCATTCTGTGGAATGAATAGCGGGTCGTTACAATTGTTTATCCATTGAATTATATTAATGAACTGAATTAAGATTGATGAAGAGATATAAAATATATTTACCAACAAATCTTTTGGTATGTTGTTACTTCAAGGCCATGCAAAAGTCGAATTATAGAACTACTAAATACATTCGTACCTTGGTTACATAAGTGTTTATTTGGCCGAGACATGTATTTTCTTTTGAATTTTGAAATCTAAAGCAATACAAGAATATGGATATTTGATACATATTAGATCACGTACAAAAGGTTGTATGGACTCTTACTTTCCCCTTATCTGAATCTATTGTACATTATTAATAGGCAATCCTACAGGGATCTACAATCATTGAGCTATCAGGGGCCCAACTAGAGAGTCACGTACTATCCAGCTTTAGGGACCTTCCATATGCTGCACTTGTGCTCTTCTAAAGTCAACGCCTTTCCATATGACCTATTTCCATGGGGTAACCCGGGTAGGTGTACATCTTCAGCTTTCTTCATTGCTCCAACTCATAATCGACTTGTCCATCTTTTCAGAATATGGTTGCAACTACTTTATAGTCGGAATTCAGAGGATTTAGCTTATAAAATATTTACAATTGTACATAAAAATACAAATATGTTCACTCAACATTTCCTAATTCTTATGATCAACCAACCTAAGCTCTGATACCAAATGTAACAACCCGCACCCCAGTAGGCTTGAATTTTTACTAAATTGAAAACCTAAGTCCACCAAAGCACGGATCTTTAGTTTAGTATTCTACAAATAAATAAATAATTGCATGTTAGAGCACTATCAGTATAACTCATAACATAATAGTAAAATATAATAAATCATATAATTACTGACCAAGATTGACACTTCCAATATCGAGTTTCATTGTTAATGTCGAGCATGTATAAGAAAACCCGTCCTTCCACTATTCGCGCCTTGCACCAGTATCTATCCCTCTAAAGCTATCATGTGGATTGTAATAAGGAGGGAGTCAGAACAACGTTCCAGTGACTGGTAAATTGTACATTTTACACATGACACTAGTTTATGCCGATTGTCGTCCACCACATGTTATGTCTTTTTATTTACTTTGTCTTCTCGACTCCACGTATGCGTACGATACACCCATCTACCCAAAGTAGACCATAACTACATATGTGTATATATAACACATAAGTACAACAGTCCCTCTTTGGACCAAGATAATATCTGTAACGACCCTAGATTTTAATTTATTTAAATTGATAATTAAATGAATTTTTGAATAAAAATTTGTAATATTTATTATAAATAGAAGCGAGTTTCCCCGAAGCTTGAATAAATTCTGTATAAATCATAAAAATTTAAATATTGTAGAAATTTGTATATATGTGAATATATATGTATATGGATATATATGAGTAAATTTGAATTTATAAATTAAATATAAGACAATAAATATTAAAGTATTTAATAGTAAAAGAAAGATGAAAATAAGTATATATGATTAGGAATAGAACAAAAATACTTAAGTTAAAATTTATAACAAATAACAATAACAACTTAACATTTATGTACAAAGTAAATAAAACAAACAAAACAAGACTTAAGAAAATATATAAGTTAGTACAAACAAATAAACTAAGTATGTAGCCTGTAATAGGTATGCAGGCAAGTAAGAGGCAATTAATGCAACATACCTCCAACACATCTCAGCCGAAATGCAAGGCAAGAAACCATGTGTTATGTACAAAATAAAATAAACAAAAGAAAGAAAATCTCTACCTACAATACAAATAACATCGCCCTGTATAAAGTTTGTAACCCCTGTACACATCTCCTTTATACCAGCCTTCTCCTCTCAATTCATTCGAAACTGAAAAAAAAACAAAGATTATCAACAATTTCAACTTCAACAAAACAATCAATGAAAACCAGAGAAGCAAAGAAGATTTCAGTAAGCAATTTCAAAACTGTGTCAACATAAAGAAGTCTCTGTTCTTCTTATGGGAATCAACTGTGAGTAAACATAATTTTTAAAGAGTTTAAGTCATTTAAAAACAGTTCAAACTTCATATGTAAACTGTTTTGTATATGCTTCAGTTAGCATAAGATTCTGATATGCTCTGTGTTCTTTGAAAGTTGTTACAGATTTCATTTTTCTGTTCAAACATTCAAACTATTTTGTTTAAAACATTTTGTAAGCTTTGATTCTCAATTAAATTAGTTGTTAAACTTAAAGATAAGATTTTTAAAGGTTGATTTAAAATCCTCTTTATCAAACATCACTGAAATTTTGTTTCACAGGTTTCAAGAAAAATTTGATAAAGATAAAATGTCGTAAAATATTAATTCAAGATTATAATCTGAATCTATACTGCAATCCATGATTTTTAAAACAAAAATGAAGATTTTTAGTTTGGTATTCTCAGAGAAATTTGTATATGAACAAAAATGGTATTTTTATGAATTTCTGATGATCAAATCATTTATAAATATTGAAATTCGTATTGAAGCATGCTTGAACATCAGGGATGTTGGAAAAATTGTTGGAATATTTTTCAAAAACAAGAATGGGTTGAACGAGATGGATTTAGGGTTTGAGTTCCTGTTTTTGTTCATGACTGTAATGTGTCGAGTTCGTCGTCACATCGAGATCGAGTTATTCAAGGCTCTGGTGGGAGGTTGCTGAGTGGGTTGTCATGGTGTGGACGAAGTGCGAGTGTCTCTGGTGGTCGGAGTGATGGTGGCTAGGCAATTTGCTGAGGAGGGATTGGGTTGTAGTTTCGAACGCGAGGCTCATTTTCGATTGAGAAATTTTGGTGCCGAGTCGAGTGTCGATTTCGAATAAGGGGATGAATCGCGACTTGCTGGCGATTGCGATGGTCATCGGAGTGGCGCCGCGGTGACGTGCTGTAACAACCCGGGATTTGCATTAACAATTAATAAATAAAAGTTAGGTTTTTTTTATTTATTTTAATGAAGCATAAAAGGATTTGGAATAATAAAATTTATTATTTGAAAAGGCTATTTTAATTAAATGGGAAATATGGGATTTTAAAATGAGGATAAAATGTTATTTTTGAAAAGTTAAATATTTGAGGAGAGATTTTAAAATGGGTTTGGATAAGAAAAAAAATGAGTTTTATAAACATATATGAACACTTAGACTAATTTTTGGAAACATGTAAATAACTCTCTTCTTATTGGGTTACAAAACCTAACCCAATAACCCACCCTAAACCTCCTCTATAAATTATCTCATACTCTCATAACCTCATTCATTCACCCCTAATCAAAACCCTAATCATTTCCTAAAGCTTTCATAACAAAAATGGCCTCTATCTTCATCTCCTTCTAGTTTTAGCTTATGCAAGTCATTCTATGCAAAGGTAATGCAAATACCCACCTCAAATCCATTTTTATATCTTTCTCATTTCTGAAATGTATTTGGTAACACATGTTTTATATGTTTTTTTGATCTTATAGCCTCCTAATCATCTTTTGCTAACTTGGGTTGATGCTATAATAGTCTTTGTTGCTTTCAAGAGAGGTATATTGCTAAAAACCTCTTCTAATATGTGTTTAATCATCTTTTGATTTTGGTAATCAGTTAGTAACACATGTTTTATTATGTAACATGTGAATCATAGCTCTTTGATCATCTTTGCTTTCATTTTGGGGTGTGCACATAAGGTACTTGTAGTATATGCTAGCTGAAATTATAATTAGTTTATTGCTGTTAGTAAATTAGGCATATCTCATTCATCTTAAATCGGAATTAAGATTTTCTTGAAGTTCTGGAAAGCTTATTCTGTACCCTATAACTTTGATGTTTTGTGCTTTGCCTAATGTTGAAGTTTGAATGGTCGAAATCATACTTGTTTGTCGCTGACCTGACAACAAACTACAGGGTTGATAAAAATAAAAATATGAAATTGATTTGGCCATAAGTTACTCGTTTCTTATCCAAATCTAATTTTTTTGGATGTTCTGAAAAGCGTAGATTTAGAGCTAAAACTTTCATGTTTTGAGTTTCATGAAATTACGAAGTTAATTTGGTCAAAACTGTGCATTCTTAACACTGTCCCGAGAGCACAACGACAGTGATATAAAATTTAGATCTGAGAATTGTTTTAGTCATAGAGTTTTCATCTCTGGTCGGAATTTGACGATCTTGGTCATTCCGGAAAGCTTAGAAACTAAGATACAACTTTAATTTTATTCATTTTGCCATAATTTGAAGTTTACTGTGCCAAAATTGTGGTTTTTCATCTCTGGCCAGTTAATGCATAGCTATAGGCCTTGGTCTCTTTTCTCCCGTTGTTTTCAGCGTAGAATCCCGACTTTGCGACACCATCCCGGGCTCGTCCTTTGTCGGATTTCATCGATTTTGATCTCGTTAAAAGGATGAGATCGAGATCTTTAACCATGCAAAGTTTGCTTTAGATCTGGGTGCATTAGATACTTCGTTTCTATTGCCGAAGTAGCACCCAGAAACTGTTTTACAATAGTGATCATTTTCAGTTATCGTCGGACCAACTTTGAAACATTGTCGTTCCTTCGTTTCAAGTCGAAACCAAACGATTCTTGTTGCATATCAAAGTAGGAGTACTTTCCTACGCTCCTGCAAATTTTCATCAAGATATGAATTCATGTGACCCTTCGACCATGTCGTCGAAGTGGGACCTTTACACTGTTTTGACACAGTAAAGTTTTGTGATTTTTGTCCGACTTTGAGACGACGCCGTTTCTTCGTTTCAAGTCGGAATTTCCCGATTCCTTTTGCAGTTTGGAGCAGGGATGTTAGACAATATGCCTACCAATTTTCATGCCATTCGGATTCAGTTTGTTGGTCCGAATAATTTTCCGAACTTGGGTTCGCGTCATTTTTGGACTATTTTCCAACACTTAGAATATTTTCAGTGATTTTCTGGTTTTATTGATTTCTTTGAGATTTGTCTCTAGATTTCGTACATGGGTTTTATGAATTATTTTCAAAGGATTTTTCACTCCTAAATGGCTTTTGAAATTATTATATAATATTATTTTTAATTATTAAATTAATTACTCCATAATAGGAGAGTTTTCAAAAGCTGTTTTAAAGTGATTTCAAAATCAATTATAAATCCGTTTCGCACCATTATTTTCTATAATAAAAATCTCACACTCACTTTTTAACACGTCGAGCGAAGTGGAAAGGTGCTTAAACGGTTAGGAAATCTCCGGCCTATGGAACCGTGTGTATTTTCTTTCCGGTTAATCCCCGACCTATTCGATTGATCGTTTTGACCTTTGGGTCTAGTTTACCGATGATACGAGGTGGACTTTTTATTGTTTGGAGTGTGAGCTTGCTATTGGTTAGTAAACCGTTTAGTGTAAACGTGGGGTATGGGACTCATTGTTAACACTTTACGGGTTCCTCTCCAAGAAGTTGGTGACACATTAGCCTTTGGGCGGCCAGTACCAGACCTCTGGGTCACCACGCCTCTGGGCAACCGTCTCTGGACACCTACTCTATGGAGCAGTTTATTTTTCGGCATGCGCCTCTGGGCCTTTATCCTTCTGGGAAGGATCTTGCTGTCTCGCGCGTTCCGCATCTGTGCGAGTGATCGATCACAACTCTACAGTACTTGGCAACAACGACTCTGGTCGGTGCACGTGCAATATTGGTATTATTTGATGATTTTTATATCCATTCGAGTAACGCCATTTGGTGTTGGTTCTATGGAACCATACGATGTAAGTGCGATTACCTTGTGGATTCACAGTGTCTCTGGACACTGCTTTTCAGTGTTGGATTTCATTGACTTTTCAGTATATCCCCATTGCTCTTTGGAGCATCGATCTTTGCTTGGGCATTGATTATAGACTCTGGTCACTCTTGGGATTATTGCCTATGGGCATCTTTTTATAGCTTTGGCTATGCTGATGATATGAGGCGATTTTATTTATTCTACACTTTGGTGTTGATTTCTCTTTGGAGATTTTTATTTATTGATGATTAGGGATCGTCATTATATTCATGTGGTTCATAATATACTTCTCTTTGGATAAGTACTGTTTTATTTATGTACCGCATTATTATATATCTCAGTTATTACTGATTGTTTAGCTAGCCTGACCCGAGTGTTCTCGCTCGGGTCAGACCGAGTTGTTTCAGGTTAGGTCTCTGGACTTAGCTTCTGTGCTTCCGCTTTGGACTTATCTGCTATGCTTTTGAGATAGCTTATCTTTGTGTCCGCTTATGTTATTATTCAGACTTTGATATGTACATATTTTTGACTCACATGTGTGAGCAGTGGCTTTGTACCCACTTATGATATTTGGATCTGTATTGACGATGTATTGTTCTGGGATTATATATCTGTTATGTGATTCTGTTCTGTGATTTTTTATCATTTTATTACTATGCTTATTCTGATAGATCTTTAGCCATTTGTAATTTCGTTATAAGTATTTATTGAATATGTCGAACCACTTGAAAAAAAAAATAGATACCACCCTTTCGACGTATTCAGTAGATAGTTATAGCTTGATTACAAATGGTCGCTTCCACTATACTCTATTCTCCGCTTTAACAGACAGTATTGCTCCCGTAATACTCTGTGTTACAGTGGGTCTCAGAGTGGGGCGTTACAGCTTGGTATCAAAGCCTGGTTTCAGGAATAAGCATAATAAACACAGAACAGATACACTTAGTACAATACATTTTAATTAGATCCGAATTAAATCAAATCCCTTCCTTATGTTTATTGATAGATAAGTTAGGAATATGTATAGGAATCCGTTATATTCCGTAGTATTCCTTAATTAATTGTCTATCATTGAATCATGTCTAACTCTAATTCCCGTTACGACATGTTTGACCAATTGAGCGGTGCGAAGGTCTTCTCTCAGCTTGACCTTGCCACCGGATTCTATCAGCTACGAATCGTGGAAAACAGCATTCCTCTTACAGCATTTCGCACTCGTTATGGTTCTTTTGAGTGGTTGGTTATGCCGTTCGGCTTGACGAACGCTCCAGCTTTCTTCGTCGATCTTATGAATCGAGTATTCCGGGAATACATCGATAGATTCGTTGGGGTTTTCATCGACTATATTCTTATTTATTCTAGATCCGAGGCAGAGCATGCTCATCATTTGCGGATCGTCTTGGATACTCTTCGTCAACATCAGCTTAGGGCCAAGATCTCCAAGTGCCATTTTTGGGAGAGCAAGGTCAAGTTCTTGGGCCATATTGTATCATCTGAGGGTATTTATGTCGATCCTGCCAAGATCGAAGCTATTCAGAATTGGAAGCAGCCTGAGAACGTTCATGATATTCACAGCTTCCTTGGTCTGGCGGGTTATTACCGTCGATTTATCAAGGATTTCTCTCGAGTTGCACTTCCCCTCACGACTCTGACTTGTAAGGGGGTTCGTTTTATTTGGTCTGATAAGTGTGAAGCTTCCTTTCAGCGACTGAAGGAACCTCTCACCCATGCTCCTATTCTTATGGTTCCTGAGAGTAACCAGGATCTTGTTGTTTACACCGACGCTTGTGGTAGCGGCCTCGGTGCTGTGCTTATGCAGAAGGATCGGGTAGTTGCTTACGCTTCTAGGCAGCTACGTTCGAATGAGGTTCGCTATCCTACTCATGATCTTGAGTTAGCTGCTATCGTCTTTGCCTTGAAGACGTGGCATCATTATCTATTGGGCGAACGTTTCACTCTTTACACCGATCACAAGTCTCTGAAGTATCTTTTCAGCCAGAGAGATCTCAACATGAGGCAGCAGCGATGGCTTGAGTTTCTCGCCTCATATGACTTAGACATTCAGTATACCCCTGGCAAGGGTAATCGTGTGGCTGATGCACTCAGTCGCAAACACTCGTCGGTAGTTTCTATGATGATAGCCGAGTGGGATATTCTTGAGACTCTTTCTATGTGTGATATTCGAAATCGAGCTTCGTCTTCTGATTCTCAGATCTTGTTATTCAGCTTGGAAGCTCGACCTATTCTATTGGATCGCATTGCCCATGCTCAGCGGTAGGATCCAGACTTGTTGCGATACATTCATCTCCTTGAGTCGGGATCCAGTGATGAGACATTGTTGGATTATTCTATTAATTCTCATCGGTGTCTTCGTAGGAAGAAGCTTATTTTGGTACCATCTGATTTATCACTTAGGCATGACATTCTAGACGAGTGTCATCACACAAAGTACACTATACATCCCGGGTTGAGTAAGATGTATGTCGACATGTGTCACCTATTTTATTGGGAGGGCATGAAGAATGATGTTTCATGTTATGTAAGCCGTTGCATGACTTGTCAACAGATCAAAGCTGAGCATCAGCGTCCATCTGGTCTTCTTCAGCCGCTAGAGATTCCATTGTGGAAATGGGATCAGATATTCATGGATTTTATTGACGGTCTGCCTCGATCGAGGTCAGGCCATACTTCTATTTGGGTCATAGTTGATCGCTTGACCAAATCAGCACATTTCATTCCTATTAAGTCCACTCGGACTGCTCCTCAGCTTGCCAAGCTATACGTGAAGGAAGTCGTTCGACTTCATGGCATTCCTAGCTCTATCGTCTGTGATCGAGACACTATCTTTACTAGTCACTTCTGGAAGTGCCTACAGTCAGCTTTTGGCTCAAAGCTGAATCTCTCGACTGCTTATCATCCTCAGACCGATGGTCAGATGGAGAGGGTGAATCGTGTTTTAGAGGATCATTTGCGCTGTTGTATTCTGGATTTCGGAGGTAGTTGGGAGGATCACTTATCGCTTGTAGAGTTCTCCTACAACAACAGCTTTCAGTCTAGTATCGGCATGGCACCTTTCGAGGCTCTCTACGGAAGGCCATGTCACTCTCCTGCTTGTTGGTTAGAATCTGGCGAGAAGCTCATTCTTGGTCCAGATTCAGTTCGGGAATCTTCTGAGAAGATTATTCTTATTTGTCAGAGAATGAAAGAGGCGCAGAATCGTCAGAAATCCAACGCGGACAACCATAGGAAGCCTCTTGAGTTCTCCATTGGTGATCATGTCTTTATTCGGATATCTCCTATGAAAGGGGTTGTGCGTTTCAGCTCTACAGGAAAGTTGGCTCCTTGCTATGTTGGACCATTTCTTATTACGGAACGCATTGGCCCCGTGGCTTATCGAGTGGCTCTACTTGCTCACTTCTCTGGAATACACGACATGTTCCATGTTTCCAAGCTTCGCATGCATGTCCGCGATCCTGATTCTATCATTGAGCGGCATGCTGTGCCTGATTTAGAGATCTTACCTGATTTATCTTTGGAGCAACAACCTCTTCGTGTGCTTGATTCGGAGGTTAGACGCCTTCGCAATAAAGAGGTCCCACTCGTGAAGATTCAATGGTCATCGAATCCTAAGGACTGCACTTGGGAGACCAGAGAATCTATCGAACGCTCTTATCCTGGCTTTCTCCCATCTTCTTCTGCAGGTGAGAATTCTCTATATTATCTCTATCACTTCTTTTGTGGATTTGACGTTATACACGACATCTATCTTAAGGAATTGCGGGGACGCAATTTTCTTAAGGGGGGAGTCTGTAACAACCCGGGATTTGCATTACCAATTAATAAATAAAAGTTAGGTTTTTTTATTTATTTTAATGAAGCATAAAAGGATTTGGAATAATAAAATTTATTATTTGAAAAGGCTATTTTATTAAATGGGAAATATGGGATTTTAAAATGAGGATAAAATGTTATTTTTGGAAAGTTAAATATTTGAGGAGAGATTTTAAAATGGGTTTGGATAAGAAAAAAATGAGTTTTATAAACATATATGAACACTTAGACTAATTTTTGGAAACATGTAAATAACTCTCTTCTTATTGGGTTACAAAACCTAACCAATAACCCACCCTAAACCTCCTCTATAAATTATCTCATACTCTCATAACCTCATTCATTCAACCCTAATCTAAACCCTAATCATTTCCTAAAGCTTTCATAACAAAAATGGCCTCTATCTTCATCTCCTTCTAGTTTTAGCTTATGCAAGTCATTCTATGCAAAGGTAATGCAAATACCCACCTCAAATCCATTTTTATATCTTTCTCATTTCTGAAATGTATTTGGTAACACATGTTTTATGTGTTTTTTTGATCTTATAGCCTCCTAATCATCTTTTGCTAACTTGGGTTGATGCTATAATAGTCTTTGTTGCTTTCAAGAGAGGTATTTTGCTAAAAACCTCTTCTAATATGTGTTTAATCATCTTTTGATTTTGGTAATCAGTTAGTAACACATGTTTTATTATGTAACATGTGAATCATAGCTCTTTAATCATCTTTCCTTTCATTTTGGGGTGTGCACATAAGGTACTTGTAGTGTATGCTAGCTGAAATTATGATTAGTTTATTGCTGTTAGTAAATTAGGCATATCTCATTCATCTTAAATCGGAATTAAGATTTTCTTGAAGTTATAGAAAGCTTATTCTGTACCCTATAACTTTTATGTTTTGTGCTTTGCCTAATTTTGAAGTTTAAATGGTCGAAATCATGCTTGTTTGTCGCTGACCTAACAACAAACTACAGGGTTGATAAAAATAAAAACCTGAAATTGATTTGGCCATAAGTTACTCGTTTCTTATCCAAATCTAAAAATTTTGGATGTTCTAGAAAGCTTAGATTTAGTGCTAAAACTTTCATGTTTTGAGTTTCATGAAATTTCGAAGTTAATTTGGTCAAAACTGTGCATTCTTACCACTGTCTCGAGAGCACAACGACAGTGATATAAAATTTAGATCTGAGAATTGTTTTAGTCATAGAATTTTCATCTCTGGTCGGAATTTGACGATCTTAGTCATTCGAGAAAGCTTAGAAACTAAGCTACAACTTTCATTTTATTCATTTTTCCATAATTTGAAGTTTACTATGCCAAAATTGTGGTTTTTCATCTCTGGCCAGTTAGTGCATAGCTATAGGCCTTAGTCTCTTTTCTCCCGTTGTTTTCAGCGTAGAAGCCCGACTTTGCGACACCATACCGGGCTCGTCCTTTGTCGGATTTCATCGTTTTTGGTCTCGTTAAAAAGATGAGATCGAGATCTTTAACCATGCAAAGTTTGGTTTAGATCTGGGTGCATTAGATACTTCGTTTCTATTGCCGAAGTAGCACCCAGAAACTGTTTTACAATAGTGATCATTTTCAGTTATCGTCAGACCAACTTTGAAACATTGTTGTTCCTTCGTTTCAAGTCGAAACCGAACGATTCTTGTTGCATATCAAAGTAGGAGTACTTTCCTACGCTCCTGCAAATTTTCATCAAGATCTGAGTTCATGTGACCCTTCGACCATGTCGTCGAAGTGGGACCTTTACACTGTTTTGACACAGTAAAGTTTTGTGATTTTTGTCCGACTTTGAGACGACGCCGTTTCTTCGTTTCAAGTCGGAATTTCCGGATTCTTTTTGCAGTTTGGAGCAGGGATGTTAGACTATATGCCTACCAATTTTCATGCCATTCGGATTCAGTTTGTTGGTCCGAATAATTTTTCGAATTTGGGTTCGCGTCATTTTTGGACTATTTTCCAACACTTAGAATATTTTCAGTGATTTTCTGGTTTTATTGATTTCTTTGAGATTTGTCTCTAGATTTCGTACATGGGTTTTATGAATTATTTTCAAAGGATTTTTCACTCCTAAATGGCTTTTGAAATTATTATATAATATTATTTTTAATTATTAAATTAATTACTCCATAATAGGAGAGTTTTCAAAAGCTGTTTTAAAGTGATTTCAAAATCAATTATAAATCCGTTTCGCACCATTATTTTCTATAATAAAAATCTCACACTCACTTTTTAACACGTCGAGCGAAGTGGAAAGGTGCTTAAACGGTTAGGAAATCTCCGGCCTATGGAACCGTATGTATTTTCTTTCCGGTTAATCCCCGACCTATTCGATTGATCGTTTTGACCTTTGGGTCTAGTTTACCGATGATACGAGGTGGACTTTTTATTGTTTGGAGTGTGAGCTTGCTATTGGTTAGTAAACCGTTTAGTGCGAACGTGGGGTATGGACTCATTGTTAACACTTTACGGGTTACTCTCCAAGAAGTTGGTGACACATTAGCCTTTGGGCGGCCAGTACTGGACCTCTGGGTCACCACGCCTCTGGGAAACCGTCTCTGGACACCTGCTCTATGGAGCAGTTTATTTTTCGGCATGCGCCTCTGGGCCTTTATCCTTCTGGGAAGGATCTTACCGTCTCGCGCGTTCCGCATCTGTGCGAGTGATCGATCACAACTCTACAGTACTTGGCAACAACGACTCTGGTCGGTGCACGTGTAATATTGGTATTATTTGATGTTTTTTATATCCATTCGAGTACCGCCATTCGGTGTTGGTTCAATTTAACCATACGATGTAAGTGCGATTACCTTGTGGATTCACAGTGTCTCTTGACACTGCTTTTCAGTGTTGGATTTCATTGACTTTTCAGTATATCCCCATTGCTCTTTGGAGCATCGATCTTTGCTTGGGTATTGATTACAGACTCTGGTCACTCTTGGGATTATTTCCTATGGGCATCTTTTTATAGCTTTGGCTACGCCGATGATATGAGGCGATTTTATTTATTCTACACTTTGGTGTTGATTTCTCTTTGGAGATTTTTATTTATTGATGATTAGGGATCGTCATTATATTCATGTGGTTCATAATATACTTCTCTTTGGATAAGTACTGTTTTATTTATGTAACGCATTATTATATATCTCAGTTATTACTGATTGTTTAGCTAGCCTGACCCGAGTGTTTTCGCTCGGGTCAGACCGAGTTGTTTCAGGTTAGGTCTCTAGACTTAGCTTCTGTGCTTCCGCTTTGGACTTATCTGCTATGCTTTTGAGATAGCTTATCTTTGTGTCCGCTTATGTTATTATTCAGACTTTGATATGTACATATTTTTGACTCACATGTGTGAGCAGTGGCTTTGTACCCACTTATGATATTTGGATCTGTATTGACGATGTATTGTTCTGGGATTTTATTTCTGTTATGTGATTCTGTTCTGTGATGTTTTATCATTTTATTACTATGCTTATTCTGATAGATCTTTAGCCATTTGTAATTTCGTTATAAGTATTTATTGAATATGTCGAACCACTTGAAAAAAAATAGATACCACTCTTTCGACGTATTCAGTAGATAGTTATAGCTTGATTACAAATGGTCGCTTCCACTATACTCTATTCTCCGCTTTAACAGACAGTATTACTCCCGTAATACTCTTTGTTACAGTGGGTCTCGGAGTGGGGCGTTACACGTGCACGTGCACGGTGGTGTTGTCTGTGTTCTGGAGTGTCGGTTTAAAACTGGGATGGGGAGAAGAGGAAGATGGCTCGAGTAAAAGCACGTTTCCTTCGGGATGAAACTCGCGAACGCGAGTATACGTTGCTATCTTAGTTTGGATATTTAAACTGGAAAAGAAAAAAAGAGAGAGGAGGAAATGGGAGCAGAAGAAGTTACATATGAACTCAGGGAAGAAGATGAGGAGAACTCGATTTTTGGCTCGAGTGGAATACCTGTTTGCTCGGGTTTTGTTAATAAAAAGAAAAATTGGATTAAGCCCAATAAAATTTCGAAATTACAATGTTAAGTGAATTTTGAAATTTTTCAAAGTAAATAATGTTGATTTATGTTAAGTTGAGAACTTACTATAAGTTTTAAATTATTTAATAATGTTTTCCTTAAAATTTAAATTAGGGATTTATGATTTGGAATTCATTAAACTATTAAGTTAATTAAATGGGAATTTAATTATTTAATTTATTTTTGATTTGGGTTAATTAAATAAGTAATTAAAGGTATAAATTAATTAATTAAGGTTTAAGATTAATTAATTAAGGAATAATGAATTGGTCATTAAAGATTATAAATTAGATATTAATTAATGATTTAAGTTTGATTAACCAAGTAATTGAGGAATAATTAATTAAAGTAATTAATTAAAGATAATTAATTAAATGGTGAATTAAATAATTAAAGGTTGATGAATTATAATTAAAGGTTAATCAATTTATTATTAATGGTTAATTAATAAATGATTAAAGAATAATTAATCAAAATAATTTGTAATTTATCGATGTTGATTAACCAGGATTAGAAATTCATAAGTAATTAATCTAATTTGAATAAATTAGATAATTAACTGATCTTGCTTATGAATATTTGGATTCTATTGGATGACTTGATTGTTTGATATCCCTGATATATGCTGATTTGTGATACATCCTGATTTATGTTGTGATCTGTAGTTTACTTACCTGTGATATATATCTGTGATCTGTGAATGAACGATAAGCGTGATAGTTAATACCGCTTATCAACTATATTTCTGTATTCTGATCTATGATGATTGAATGATGTTGCACTATTGTGTGAAACCCCTGGACTACACCTTTACACACACAAATATGGATTTCACGTGGAAATCGGTTAAGTCACAGATAATTTAAATTTGATGTTTTTGAAATTGGAAATTTGAGTTTAAAGTGAAAAGCTTTTGAAATAGAATTTCAAAGATAAAAGTTATTTTGAATAACTTAATCGAGTTTTGAAAATTTAAATAATTTGATTTAAATTTGAATTCAAGTTTGAAATTGAATCCTATGATTTGAAACTAGGGATTAAAGATGATATAAATGTGTTTGTATGAATTTAAACCATTTTAAAAGTAAAATTTTGAGAATTTGGATTTAACCCAAGAACCTTAACTCGTATAAATGAATCAGATTTCCAAAATGAAAACTGTTTGTTTTAAAAGAATAAAAGCTTTCAGATAAGAAATGAAATTCTAGTTTAATTAAAGGAATTTCAAGTTTGAATTAAAAATGGTTTTCCAAGTTATGAATGAATTCTTTTTGAAATCTATGAATTGAATCTGTTATGTTTAACAGATTTAAAATGACGATTTGTTTAAACCATTCGAAATGGAATTGTTTTGAAAGTAATCAGTTAAATCTTTGTTTTAAAGATTTAACGAGTCAATCTAATTGAAATGGAAATTGATTTGGAAAATCGGTGAATGAATCTTTGTGAAACTGAGTGAACTTTGTAAGATGAATCTTTTTTTAAAAGATTTGAAATGGTAATCAATTGAAACCATTTAAAAAGAAGTTGAATTAATAAGTTGTGACTTAATTGAAATAACATATCCATATGATTTTAAATATTGTGCTCACTATTCGGGTTAGCCGGGAAAAGACCTTTGTGTCATATAACCCATTCCGAATTTGTGATACGTCGTATATGGATGGCATTTGAAGACCGGTGTTGAAGACCGGATATTTTCTAAAATGAAAGGACAACCTGTCGAATGTCTCTGCACCGAGTTGCTCCGGTATAGAGATTTATATCACTCTTTTTGTGATGGGAAGTCCGGACGTGATTAGAAAATTATCCGGATTTGCAAGGACTTCTTTGGAAGTGCCTTCGGTTCTGTTCGATCCCGGAACAGACTTGTATGGATTGTATGTCTGACATTACAAATCGAGATATAAAGCTGATTTCTTTCAAATACATTTCTGTTGGTGGCGGAGAATTTATTCTCTTAGCTTAACACCCTTCTCTGAGACGTACGAGCTCAGAGGTTATGTAGTTGAAATTTACCAGCGATATAATCCCAATTTGGTAATGTGACATGCTGAGTGTTGTTGTGTAATGATCATTGTTTGATCATTTGTGATATGATCATTTGTTTGATCATTTATCTTTGTGATCATTTCTTTGATCATTTGTTTGACCCGAAGCATGGCTTTGTGAAAAGCGTAGCTTTGTGGACGAGACTTCGTCGGACCTCACACCCCTGAAATGGTCAAAACAGGAAAGATGCGACAAGGTTATTAGGTGGTAGCGCCCCTTTAGTGTATGTCATTCCTTCTGGATTGAGGTGGTATCATGGTATGGAGCCCAGGTACTTAACCTATGTGGTTGCTGCAAATTTTCTTTGTGGTTGTTGGTTGACGGGATCCCGGATAAAGGTTGGTTACAACCGGGGGATGGCATATTCGTGTCAGTAGTTACCCAGTTAGGGGTAACCCGGCCTTGTGTTGGCAGAGATCTAACCGTAATGTTAGGTTATTTCTTGGGGCGTCTTTCCAGAGGCGTTCCTTCGTGGCATAGGAAGTTCCTTAGCCTGACCATTTGTTGGAAATCCATCTTCCAATACGAACTTTGTACGGTATTAGCTGTAGAACCTGCCATTTACGTACGGTGGTCACCACTGTTTAGATGGTAGCTATAGTAGGCATACGATAATGGTCGTATGTTGGCTAGGATTGATATTCTATTTTCGAAATACTTTTTCCCACTATGCACTAATAATAATATCAAATCAAATTATTTGTTTACGTAGTAAGCATCTTTGACTATCATAAGAAGAAATCTCCTCCAATTCTGCGTTTGCATTGTGTGTGTGGCGGGAGGTCTTATGGTAGTTTCATTTTCCAAAAGCATTGCGAATTGACTTTAAAATTCTTTTGCTATTTGTTTTTAAAGATAAACTGTTTTTGTTGCTCACACCAGTCCCATGACTGATCCGGAGTTTATTGTTTCTTTCCTAAACTCTGGGTGCTCAAATTTTTTCTACACGAGTAGTTTAGAGTTGGGTTTTTCAGATAGTCAGGTTCGGTAGATTATCTGGAGCTAGTTCAGTCTTTGGATCTGACTGCACTTGCTTATCTTTGTGCATCGTTATTTGTAGTTCGAGCTATTTCTGGATCGGTGCTTTGAAGATGGAGATTATCCGCTGCTAGTGTTATCGTTTTCTTTTCCGCTGCTATTTCTTGTATCATAACTCTAATGTATATTGATATTCATTGTATCACTCTGTTGTATCAGATATCGTATATCAATGTATTATTCTTTTTCTTCCGCTGTGTTATTTACTTAATTGTGTTATAAGCTCCGGCGACTCGGATTTGAACGGTCGAATCTATGGCATTCGAGTACGATGTAAAGTATGGATGTCGATTTTCGAACGCGAAAATATGGGGGCGTTACATTTGGTATCAGAGCTAAGGTTGAACTTTAGCTCAGGAGTATAATACGTTAAGTAACTCATTAGAGATAGGGTGAAGTATACCCTAGAATGAGTAATCTCTAAGATATCCGTTTAAACATCTTGGTAAATTCTCTTACTATCCACTGATAGTGAGTATGAGTGCAAGAAGAGAACGAGATAGGGGACAAGGGAATACGACTATAAATGGTCAATACCCTGCAACAGTGGAAATAATTTTCTCTATCAATATTCTTTGATTCGTTTCCAAATTCTTTTCATTTCTTCGTGACAGCTACAAGAAGAAGTTTCGGTGTAATGATGGCTCTACGAATCGTTGTAGAAAAATCCTTACTTTGTATCTTCATCGTTTTCTTATCAGCTTTTTGATTTAAACCTTCATGAATTTGAAATTGGAAATTTTAAAATTGAATTAAATTTGATTAATAGAATATGAAGATAAAATTGAATTAAATCAATAAAACGATATCGTTTGAAACCCAATTTTGAAATTCTATTGTAATTTCTTGTGAATACCAAAGTCCGAAGAGGGACAAATTGGTATGTATTCTGAGATATTCCGACTTGAGTTTGAAATTCATATCTTAAGTTTAAGGAGTTATAGAAGATCGAATCTGCCTATCTCTATGTTGTTTTCGTGCCTGCGAATTTCGAGGACGAAATTCTTTTAAGGGGGAAAGTTTGTAACGCCCATAGATTTTAATTTATTTAAATTGATAATTAAATGAATTTTTGAATAAAAATTTGTAACATTTATTATAAATAGAAGCGAGTTTCCCCGAAGCTTGAATAAATTCTGTATAAATCATAAAAATTTAAATATTGTAGAAATTTGTATATATGTGAATATATATGTATATGGATATATATGAGTAAATTTGAATTTATAAATTAAATATAAGACAATAAATATTAAAGTATTTAATAGTAAAAGAAAGATGAAAATAAGTATATATGATTAGGAATAGAATAAAAATACTTAGGTTAAAATTTATAACAAATAACAATAACAACTTAACATTTATGTACAAAGTAAATAAAACAAACAAAACAAGACTTAAGAAAATATATAAGTTAGTACAAACAAATAAACTAAGTATGTAGCCTGTAATAGGTATGCAGGCAAGTAAGAGGCAATTAATGCAACATACCTCCAACACATCTCAGCCGAAATGCAAGGCAAGAAACCATGTGTTATGTACAAAATAAAATAAACAAAAGAAAGAAAATCTCTACCTACAGTACAAATAACATCACCCTGTATAAAGTTTGTAACCCCTGTACACATCTCCTTTATACCAGCCTTCTCCTCTCAATTCATTCGAAACTGAAAAAAAACAAAGATTATCAACAATTTCAACTTCAACAAAACAATCAATGAAAACCAGAGAAGCAAAGAAGATTTCAGTAAGCAATTTCAAAACTGTGTCAACATAAATAAGTCTCTGTTCTTCTTATGGGAATCAATGGTGAGTAAACATAATTTTTAAAGCGTTTAAGTCATTTAAAAACAGTTCAAACTTCATCTGTCAACTGTTTTGTATATGCTTCAGTTAGCATAAGATTCCGATATGCTCTGTGTTCTTTGAAAGTTGTTACAGATTTCATTTTTCTGTTCAAACATTCAAACTATTTTGTTTAAAACATTTTGTAAGCTTTGATTCTCAATTAAACCAGTTGTTAAACTTAAAGATAAGATTTTTAAAGGTTGATTTAAAATCCTCTTTATCAAACATCACTGAAATTTTGTTTTACAGGTTTCAAGAAAAATTTGATAAAGATAAAATGTCGTAAAATATTAATTCAAGATTATAATCTGAATCTATACTGCAATCCATGATTTTTAAAACAAAAATGAAGATTTTTAGTTTGCTTTTCTCAGAGAAATTTGTATATGAACAAAAATAGTATTTTTACGAATTTCTGATGATCAAATCATTTATAAATATTGAAATTCATATTGAAGCATGCTTGAACATCAGGGATGTTGGAAAAATTGTTGGAATATTTTTCAAAAACAAGAATGGGTTGAACGAGATGGATTTAGGGTTTGAGTTCCTGTTTTTGTTCATAACTGTAATGTGTCGAGTTCGTCTTCACATCGAGATCGAGTTATTCGAGGCTCTGGTGGGAGGTTGCTGAGTGGGTTGTCGTGGTGTGGACGAAGTGCGAGTGTCTCTGGTGGTTGGAGTGATGGTGGCGAGGCAATTTGCTGAGGAGGGATTGGGTTGTACTTTCGAATGCGAGGCTCATTTTCGATTGAGAAATTTTGGTGTCGAGACGAGTGTCGATTTCGAATAAGGGGATGAATCGCGACTTGTTGGCGATTGCGATGGTCATCGGAGTGGCGCCACGGTGACGTGCACGTGCACGGTGGTGTTGTCTGTGTTCTGGAGTGTCGGTTTAAAACTGGGATGGGGAGAAGAGGAAGATGGCTCGAGTAAAAGCACGTTTGCTTCGGGATGAAACTCGCGAACGCGAGTATACGTTGCTATCTTAGTTTGGATATTTAAACTGGAAAAGAAAAAAAAGAGAGGAGGAAATGGGAGCAGAAGAAGTTACATAGGAACTCAGGGAAGAAGATGTGGAGAACTCGAGTTTTGGCTCGGGTGGAATACCTGTTTGCTCGGGTTTTGTTAATAAAAAGAAAAATTTGATTAAGCCCAATAAAATTTCGAAATTACAATGTTAAGTGAATTTTGAAAATTTTCAAAGTAAATAATGTTGATTTATGTTAAGTTGAGAACTTACTATAAGTTTTAAATTATTTAATAATGTTTTCCTTAAAATTTAAATTAGGGATTTATGATTTGGAATTCATTAAACTATTAAGTTAATTAAATGGGAATTTAATTATTTAATTTATTTTTGATTTGGGTTAATTAAATAAGTAATTAAAGGTATAAATTAATTAATTAAGGTTTAAGATTAATTAATTAAGGAATAATGAATTGGTCATTAAAGATTATAAATTAGATATTAATTAATGATTTAAGTTTGATTAACCAAGTAATTGAGGAATAATTAATTAAAGTAATTAATTAAAGATAATTAATTAAATGGTGAATTAAATAATTAATTTAATAATTAAAGGTTGATGAATTATAATTAAAGGTTAATCAATTTATTATTAATGGTTAATTAATAAATGATTAAAGAATAATTAATCAAAATAATTTGTAATTTATCGATGTTGATTAACCAGGATTAGAAATTCATAAGTAATTAATCTAATTTGAATAAATCAGATAATTAACTAATCTTGCTTATGAATATTTGGATTCTATTGGATGACTTGATTGTTTGATATTCCTGATATATGCTGATTTGTGATACATCCTGATTTATGTTGTGATCTGTAGTTTACTTACCTGTGATATATATCTGTGATCTGTGAATGAACGATAAGCGTGATAGTTAATACCGCTTATCAACTATATTTCTGTATTTTGATCTATGATGAATGAATGATGTTGCACTATTGTGTGAAACCCCTGGGCTACACCTTTACACACACAAATATAGATTTCACGTGGAAATCGGTTAAGTCACAGATAATTTAAATTTGATGTTTTTGAAATTGAAATTTTAGTTTCAATTGATTTTGAAATTGGAAATTTGAGTTTAAAGTGAAAAGCTTTTGAAATAGAATTTCAAAGATAAAAGTTATTTTGAATAACTTAATCGAGTTTTGAAAATTTAAATAATTTGATTTAAATTTGAATTCAAGTTTGAAATTGAATCCTATGATTTGAAACTAGGGATTAAAGATGATATAAATGTGTTTGTATGAATTTAAACCATTTTAAAAGTAAAATTTTGAGAATTTGGATTTAACCCAAGAACCTTAACTCGTATAAATGAATCAGATTTCCAAAATGAAAACTGTTTGTTTTAAAAGAATAAAAGCTTTCAGATAAGAAATGAAATTCCAGTTTAATTAAAGGAATTTCAAGTTTGAATTAAAAATGGTTTTCCAAGTTATGAATGAATTCTTTTTGAAAGCTATGAATTGAATCTGTTATTTTTAACAGATTTAAAATGACGATTTGTTTAAACCATTTGAAATGGAATTGTTTTGAAAGTAATCAGTTAAATCTTTGTTTGAAGATTTAACGAGTCAATCTAATTGAAATGGAAATTGATTTGGAAAATCGGTGAATGAATCTTTGTGAAACTGAATGAACTTTGTAAGATGAATCTTTTTTTAAAAGATTTGAAATGGTAATCAATTGAAACCATTTAAAAAGAAGTTGAATTAATAAGTTGTGACTTAATTGAAATCACATGTCCATATGTTTTTAAATATTGCGCTCACTATTCGGGTTAGCCGGGAAAAGACCTTTGTGTCATATAACCCATTCTGAATTTGTGATATGTCGTATATGGATGGCATTTGAAGACCGGTGTTGAAGACCGGATATTTTCGAAAATGAAAGGACAACCTGTCGAATGTCTTTGCACCGAGTTGCTCCGGTATAGAGATTTATATCACTCTTTTTGTGATGGGAAGTCTGGACGTGATTAGAAAATTATCCGGATTTGCAAGGACTTCTTTGGAAGTGCCTTCGGTTCTGTTCGATCCCGGAACAAACTTGTATGGATTGTATGTCTGACATTACAAATCAAGATATAAAGCTGATTTCTTTCAAATACATTTTTGTTGGTGGCGGAGAATTTATTCTCTTAACTTAACACCCTTCTCTGAGACGTACAAGCTCAAAGTTTATGTAGTTGAAATTTACCAGCGATATATTCCCAATTTGGTAATGTGACATGCTGAGTGTTGCTGTGTAATGATCATTGTTTGATCATTTGTGATATGATCATTTGTTTGATCATTTATCTTTGTGATCATTTCTTTGATCATTTGTTTGACCCGAAGCATGGCTTTATGAAAAGCGTAGCTTTGTGGACGAGACTTCGTCGGACCTCACACCCCGGAAATGGTTAAAACAGGAAAGATGCGGCAAGGTTATTAGGGGGTAGCGCCCCTTTAGTGTATGTCATTCCTTCTGGATTGAGGTGGTATCATGATATGGAGCCCAGGTACTTAACCTATGTGGTTGCTGCAAATTTTCTTTGTGGTTGTTGGTTGACGGGATCCCGGATAAAGGTTGGTTACAACCGGGGGATGGCATATTCGTGTCAGTAGTTACCCGGTTGGGGGTAACCCGGCCTTGTGTTGGCAGAGATCTAACCGTAATGTTAGGTTATTTCTCGGGGCGTCTTTCCAGAGGCGTTCCTTCATGGCATAGGAAGTTCCTTAGCCTGACCATTTGTTGGAAATCCATCTTCCAATACGAACTTTGTACGGTATTAGCTGTAGAACCTGCCATTTACGTACGGTGGTCACCACTGTTTAGATGGTAGCTATAGTGGGCATACGATAATGGTCGTATGTTGGCTAGGATTGGTATTATATTTTCGAAATACTTTTTCCCACTATGCACTAATAATAATATCAAATCAAATTATTTGTTTACGTAGTAAGCATCTTTGACTATCATAAGAAGAAATCTCCTCCAATTCTGCGTTTGCATTGTGTGTGTGGCGGGTGGGCTTATGGTAGTTTCATTTTCCAAAAGCTTTGCGAATTGACTTTAAAATTCTTTTGCTATTTGTTTTTAAAGATAAACTGTTTTTGTTGCTCACACCGGTCCCATGACTGATCCGGAGTTTATTGTTTATTTCCTAAACTCTGGGTGCTCAAAATTTTTCTACACGAGCAGTCTAGAGTTGGGTTTTTCAGATAGTCAGGTTCGGTAGATTATCTGGAGCTAGTTCAGTCTTTGGATCGGACTACACTTGCTTATCTTTGTGCATCGTTATTTGGAGTTCGAGCTATTTCTGGATCGGTGCTTTGAAGATGGAGATTATCCGCTGCTGGTGTTATCGTTTTCTTTTCCGCTGCTATTTCTTGTATCATAACTCTGATGTAACAACCCGGTTTTTTCGCATCAGTTTTTAAATGACGATTAAATCATTTTTAACTGCTAATGCAGATTTGATTCAAGTTTAAATTCATTCGAAAATTTGTTAAAAGAATTGTTTGGGCCTTTAGATGTAAACGGGTCCATTTTGTTTGTTTGCCCTGACCGTGGTTATTACCTAGGGCATAATTGTTCCCCCTGATTCATTCTTTTAGCAACCACAAAACAAACGAAAGAATTATAAATGGTGGCGGCCTCGTTTACCTCGTTCGTCCCCAAAAATTAGGGCTTCCTGATATCTCGAAGTGCTGGCTTAGCTTAATCGAATCAGTGAGTATTCGCGTGGAGCCTCGTCAATCGTTCATCCACGTGAGAGCGTTCGGCTGCTCCAATCCGTCGAAGGGGAATTCGAGCTTGGCTTCGATCGACTGAGAGGTGCCACAGCTTCAACTCGGAGGTGTTCAATCCTCAAATTCGTGTCGTTCGAGTTGATTCTTGCTCTAAGTGATCGTTGTCCCTTTGAGGTCGCTCGACAGCATATCTGAGTGCTTCGTCGAAAATAGGTGAGTGATAATCTCGCTCACATCTAGTTCAACTTTATGTTATTTCTGAGTTGAGTTCTTGTTCTCGTTCATATGATTTTCTGAATTGTTTTGGGGTTTTGCTGATTTGAGTTACATTGTAACATTCGCTTTGAAATACCATTGTTTCATTGTTCTTGACTAGTGCTAGTTCGATTGAGCGTTTCTCGATCTCATCTCGGTCATTCGAGTATATTGTAGTGTTGATGATTTTTGGGTTGTCGACTTTGGCCATTCTTCGGCCACTCGATTTTGTTAAAACTGTACCCTGATCTTCAATTGCTTTGTTGTCTTCAGCCTTAACTCAAATTTTGTTTTCATCCGTGACTTCGACATTACTTTACATTTGTCTTCGGTCACTCTGATTTTGTTGTGGAAATTTCTGGGGTTTTGGGTCTGCAGTAGCCTTGGAATTGGGTGGGTTGTTTTTATCACATTATTTATTATCTTTGACATTGCATTTCTTAAATGGGAAATCTTTGTTCAAACGTATCACCAGTGGTATATTTCTCTTGTGACGTGATCTGGTTCATGTCTGCGTTTACTTCTGTCCATAGTACTTCGAGTTGTGTTGCATTCATTCATCACCAGGATGTTTGGAGTCTGATATTTCCGTGTACAGCTGCATTCGTGATTGCATTGAGGCTCACTGCACTCGTATCTCGCCATTGCTAGCTGCTGTACACATTTGTATATCTCTCTTTGTTCCATTTGATATAGACATGTATGTGTATACTTATATATATTTGCATACATGTAAAAACTGTATTTGCTTGGCTTTGGGATTATTCGAGCTAGCCACATCGAGTTTTAAATTGTTTTAAAACTGCTGCCTTGCGTGATTTTGTCTCATCCTTGGACACTACAGCCCTGGATATGTATGTGTTCTTGGGAAGTTTTAGTTGTTTCGGTTGCTATGGGTTTGGTTATGAGATGGTTGTTCTTTTCCTGTTCACCACGACTTTGACTTTAGTTGATTCCTGATTTTGTCTTCATTGAATTGGTTATACTGTTTTAGTATCAGTAGTTAATAATTGTTTCACTGTGTGAAAATTTCAACTACATTTTGATTCGAACCCCCTTGCTTTGATATCAGTCTCTTCTGGTTTCGTTGTATAATATAAGTTAGTCTGCATTGGTAGTTGCATTCCTTTGTATCCGAGTATATATTTGCATCGGGTTTGTTCTTGGTTATAACTGGACCTGAACTTGTAGTCCTCATTGTATACGCTTTGAGTCAGGGTTGTTGTGTGCTGTTCACTGGCGCATACTTGTTGATTTGTGGTTTTACTTCCTTGACATGTTAAGTATTCAGTAGCAGTTACACTTCATATTATCTGTGCATTTGAGCCATATTGCAACCACAGTTGCACTTCAGTTGCGTGTATACAAGTACACACCTGTTCACTTAATTCATTGCTGTATTGGGTTCACGTGATTACTTGAGTTCACATATGTTAGTGATGTCTTACTCACTATTGCTTGGTTTACGTATATGAAGTGTTCATCTCTGATGGCACTGTCCAATGTTGTTTGAGACTATTTACCTCGTGACAGTGTCAGGTCCATATTACTTTTGCACTGTTCAGTTTCATGTTGCCCTCTAGTTCTGTCCTCCGTTCTTTGAGACACTTAGTATAAGTGTACATCACTGGCTCTTGTTTTACTTGTTGCCAGTTGAGTTTCACTGTTCATCTGACTGTTTCTTGCTCCTGACTGTTTCTTTGTTCGAATTGGCATTGCTTTGAGTTGTTGTTGACCATATGCGGTTGTGTTTGCACTTTATTTATCAGTGCATCACTCGCCTCTCTTGTATCGCTTTTCACTGATCTGTCTTGATCTGGGCTATCGTTTTTATGGCGCACTTGCTTGGCCATTTTGTACTTCTGGCCTTTGTTTGGTTCTGGTCTTGCTTGTGTTGTTGCCTTTGTTGGTTCGTGATTATTTCAAATTGATTTTTGAGATTTTACAGCGAGTTGAATCCGGTCTCAAAGACCCAGATTTGACCCTGTAAGTTTATTTATGTTGACTTCTACCGTTTTGATTGCTGTTAGTTTCCACCATCGGGATGATTTCATGTACTGTGTGGCGAGGCAGTGCATGCGTGCATGTGCTGCAGCCACCCAGAAATTTGATGTGTTTGATCATTTTAAGATTTCTGATTTGTTGATTTACACTGCTTAGTGTTATATTTGTCGTTATCCAATTCTCGTATCGAGAGTTGAATATACGAGATTTCTGCGACTGTCGTCTATTTGACGTTTGATTATTATTGCTCCTATGCACTAATAACTGAGTTTGAATTAGACTGACCCGTGTATTATTTTCTTTTGAATGTAATACTCGGGTCAGACCCGAGTATTTCAGGTTGTAGATTTCTTTCTTTGAGTTGCTGTTCGGGATTGAAGACTTTTCACATCTTCTGAAGTTGTCAGAGTCATTTTGTCATTGTATAGAATGATATGTATTCATGTATATTAGTCGATAATGTACTTGTATATATAACTTCTAGAGTCGACAGTTGTAGTTGTATCATATGTATAGTGTCAACTATGTATTAACTGACATCAGTTATATATATCTGAGACTTTTGTTTTTATCTGTGTTCCGCATTTATATTATCTGTGTTATTGTTATATCTAATGTCCTAAACTATTATGAACCGTCGTAGTTCGTTTTATACTAGTATTGGGTGTGTCGATGGGAGTAAATAAATAATAGAAGAAAAATAAAAAGAATGTGCCACTCCTATCGAGATAACCAATATTAGTGTAAGGCCAATTACGGATGGTCGCTCCCATCCAGCCTTATTCTTCGTAATAATAGACAGTATTTCCTTTAATACTCTTTGTTATTATGAGCATAGAGGTTGGGCGTCACAGTTGGTATCAGAGCCTGGGGTTTATGGACATAATATAAAACTTAACTCGGAAGGAACATATGTTACAACTATCGGTCGATGTCTTATTTGTGCTTGAGTCAAAACTAAAGTTTTGAAATTTGGATGAAATTTTTAAATAACTTTATTTAAAAATAATAGTGAAATCGTGTTCTGATGATTTGATTGATTTGTGTTCTGTTTATCAGAGTGCGCAGCGGAAACAGTGAAACTGTCTTCGCTGAGTACAACTGATAATCTTTTTGATTTAAAAATCAAAATACGAAATTGATATGAATTTCATTTGTTGTTTACATAGCTGTAATTATTTTGTTTCTTTGAGAACATCGAATCCGAATTGAGGATTCGAAGAAATTGCAGATATGTAATTTTTGTTGAAATTTCCGCTGGCTTTCTTTTGTACTAATCATCTATTGATTAGATTTTTGCTGTTTTAAATTATCTTCATTGAAGATACATTTGAATGATTCTTTGTTCATTTTGTAGTACGTGCAAAAATTTAAATTGCACATTATTGCATTTATTTTACGTTGAACCGATGCTTGGTTATGAAACGTATTTTTGTTGCCGTTATTTTTACAACGGAATTTTACACCAATGCTATATTTTGAAGTACGGTGTTTTGTGGCATTTTGATGAATGAAAATTCACTGATATTACATTTTGATGTAAATTGTTTTGATGTGATTTTGACGTTTTAAAATTTCTGTCGCTTTGGCTTCAGTAACCGTCAAGTTTTAAAAGTGGATTTTCAAGCGGTTATTCCGCAATACTGATTTGTGACCGTTTTTACGGTATTTTGAGAAGTACAGTTTCCTTATCGAAATTGTTACTGATTTGCTGTTTTAATCACGTGATTAGAAAATCATTTTAAAAAAAATGAAAATTGTTTTATAAAATTGTAACAGTCTGCGTTTTCAAAAGAATGAGAAAGCGACTTAAACGATTCAGCAAAATCGAGGATTATGACCCATTTCTTTTACTGTTTCGCTTAACTCCGGACTTGTTCAGTTGAGAATGCGAATTGTTATTCTTACAAAATAAATAAAATTGTTTTCAAAAATTTTAACAGTTTGCGCTTTCAAAAGAATGAGGAAGCGATTTAAACGTTTCAGCAAAATCGAGGACTATGACCCCTTTCTTTTACTGATTCGCTTAATTCCGAACTTGTCCGTTTGAGAATGTAAAGTGTATTTTTACAAAATACACAATTTTGCACTTTCAAGGAAACGATGAAGAGATTTAAACGATTTAGCAAAAGTGCGGAGTAGGGAACCACACTTTTACTTTTTCGGTTAATTCCGGACTCGTTAATTGAATATCTGTTGTTTTGATGGTTTTGATGAATTTTACACTTTCAAGAAAACGATGAAGAGAATCAAACGATTTAGTAAAACACGTGGTATGGGACATGTGCGTTTGCTATTTCGGTTAATTCCGGACTCGTTAATTGAAACATTTTGTTGCTTTCGTGTGCTTTCGAGCCACTATGAGGACCTTCGGGTCATTTGTTGGACCTTCGGGTCATTTGTTGGGCTTTCGGGCCACTCTGTGGACCTTCGGGTCAAATACCAGTACTAGACCTTCGGGTCACTCTGCGGACCTTCGGGTCAATCTGATGGGCGCCAAAATTATGTTGAGTACTTGGTAGGCTTTGGCCACTATGAGATGCACGTGCGGCGAATTAAAAACTCGCCATCTGATGGGATCGATCCAAGCTTTTATGTTGATTTTCTAGTCTTCTTAATTGATTTCTAGATATTTGTTGCTTCCAATTATCTGCAGGTAATTGGATATTTGTTGATATGAGTTCTGATTATCGTTTTTGATAATCGGATATTTGTTGTTTCTAATTATCGCTTGTGATAATTAGATATTTGTTGATATGAGTTCTGATTATCGTTTTTGATAATCGGATATTTGTTGTTTCTAATTATCGCTTGTGATTATTAGATATTTGTTGATATGAGTTCTGATCATCGTTTTTGATAATCAGATATTTGTTGTTTTTAATTATCGCTTTAGATAATTAAATATTTGTTGATTTGAGATTTAATTATCGCTTCAGATAATTAAATATTTGTTGATTTTAGATTTAATTATCGCTTGAGATAATTAAATATTTGTTGATTTTAGATTTAATTATCGCTTCAGATAATTAAATATTTGTTGATTTTAGATTTAATTATCGCTTGAGATAATTAAATATTTGTTGATTTTAGATTTAATTATCGCTTTAGATAATTAAATATTTGTTGATTTTAGATTTAATTATCGCTTCAGATAATTAAATATTTGTTGATTTTAGATTTAATTATCGCTTGAGATAATTAAATATTTGTTGATTTTAGATTTAATTATCGCTTTAGATAATTAAATATTTGTTGATTTTAGATTTAATTATCGCTTTAGATAATTAAATATTTGTTGATTTTAGATTTAATTATCGCTTGAGATAATTAAATATTTGTTGATTTTAGATTTAATTATCGCATGAGATAATTAAATAGTTGTTGATTGAGATTTAATTATCGCTTGAGATAATTAAATATTTGTTGATTGGAATTTAATTATCGCTTTAGATAATTAAATATTTGCTGATTTCGAATTTAATTATCGTTTGAGATACTCAGATATTTGATTTGTCTTCTGATTATCGTTTGAGATAAGTGAATATTTGTGATTTTTGAGATTTGAGCTTCGTCTTTTTCTCTGGCGATTCAGGTGAGTAATTTGATTTACTCACATTCAATTCGTGCTCTATATGGGATTTCTGTTCTGTTTTTCCTTCTCTTTTAATTGCTGGAACTCGATTGTTCTTGCTTTTGTTAGTCGTCTGATTTTGATCCCTGATTCCCACGAGGTTGATTCTTTTGATTTGAAGAAGTCGAACCTTTCGATTTCTTATCTAATACCTCCCCGCTGACACTTGCTTTGCTTATACATTCGACATTGCCATGCTCTTTTGGTTGTTACCTTTTATCCATTTATTCCCTATGATTGCGTGGACGCAATTTCTTTAAGGGGGGAGTCTGTAACAACCCGGTTTTTTCGCGTCAGTTTTTAAATGACGATTAAATCATTTTTAACTGCTAATGCAGATTTGATTCAAGTTTAAATTCATTCGAAAATTTGTTAAAAGAATTGTTTGGGCCTTTAGATGTAAACGGGTCCATTTTGTTTGTTTGCCCTGACCGTGGTTATTACCTAGGGCATAATTGTTCCCCCTGATTCATTCTTTTAGCAACCACAAAATAAACGAAAGAATTATAAATGGTGGCGGCCTCGTTTACCTCGTTCGTCCCCAAAAATTAGGGCTTCCTGATATCTCGAAGTGCTGGCTTAGCTTAATCGAATCAGTGAGTATTCGCGTGGAGCCTCGTCAATCGTTCATCCACGTGAGAGCGTTCGGCTGCTCCAATCCGTCGAAGGGGAAATCGAGCTTGGCTTCGATCGACTGAGAGGTGCCACAGCTTCAACTCGGAGGTGTTCAATCCTCAAATTCGTGTCGTTCGAGTTGATTCTTGCTCTAAGTGATCGTTGTCCCTTTGAGGTCGCTCGACAGCATATCTGAGTGCTTCGTCGAAAATAGGTGAGTGATAATCTCGCTCACATCTAGTTCAACTTTATGTTATTTCTGAGTTGAGTTCTTGTTCTCGTTCATATGATTTTCTGAATTGTTTTGGGGTTTTGCTGATTTGAGTTACATTGTAACATTCGCTTTGAAATACCGTTGTTTCATTGTTCTTGACTAGTGCTAGTTCGATTGAGCGTTTCTCGATCTCATCTCGGTCATTCGAGTATATTGTAGTGTTGATGATTTTTGGGTTGTCGACTTTGGCCATTCTTCGGCCACTCGATTTTGTTAAAACTGTACCCTGATCTTCAATTGCTTTGTTGTCTTCAGCCTTAACTCAAATTTTGTTTTCATCCGTGACTTCGACATTGCTTTACATTTGTCTTCGGTCACTCTGATTTTGTTGTGGAAATTTCTGGGGTTTTGGGTCTGCAGTAGCCTTGGAATTGGGTGGGTTGTTTTTATCACATTATTTATTATCTTTGACATTGCATTTCTTAAATGGGAAATCTTTGTTCAAACGTATCACCAGTGGTATATTTCTCTTGTGACGTGATCTGGTTCATGTCTGCGTTTACTTCTGTCCATAGTACTTCGAGTTGTGTTGCATTCATTCATCACCAGGATGTTTGGAGTCTGATATTTCCGTGTACAGCTGCATTCGTGATTGCATTGAGGCTCACTGCACTCGTATCTCGCCATTGCTAGCTGCTGTACACATTTGTATATCTCTCTTTGTTCCATTTGATATAGACATGTATGTGTATACTTATATATATTTGCATACATGTAAAAACTGTATTTGCTTGGCTTTGGGATTATTCGAGCTAGCCACATCGAGTTTTAAATTGTTTTAAAACTGCTGCCTTGCGTGATTTTGTCTCATCCTTGGACACTACAGCCCTGGATATGTATGTGTTCTTGGGAAGTTTTAGTTGTTTCGGTTCCTATGGGTTTGGTTATGAGATGGTTGTTCTTTTCCTGTTCACCACGACTTTGACTTTAGTTGATTCCTGATTTTGTCTTCATTGAATTGGTTATACTGTTTTAGTATCAGCAGTTAATAATTGTTTCACTGTGTGAAAATTTCAACTACATTTTGATTCGAACCCCCTTGCTTTGATATCAGTCTCTTCTGGTTTCGTTGTATAATATAAGTTAGTCTGCATTGGTAGTTGCATTCCTTTGTATCCGAGTATATATTTGCATCGGGTTTGTTCTTGGTTATAACTGGACCTGAACTTGTAGTCCTCATTGTATACGCTTTGAGTCAGGGTTGTTGTGTGCTGTTCACTGGCGCATACTTGTTGATTTGTGGTTTTACTTCCTTGACATGTTAAGTATTCAGTAGCAGTTACACTTCATATTATCTGTGCATTTGAGCCATATTGCAACCACAGTTGCACTTCAGTTGCGTGTATACATGTACACACCTGTTCACTTAATTCATTGCTGTATTGGGTTCACGTGATTACTTGAGTTCACATATGTTAGTGATGTCTTACTCACTATTGCCTGGTTTACGTATATGAAGTGTTCATCTCTGATGGCACTGTCCAATGTTGTTTGAGACTATTTACCTCGTGATAGTGTCAGGTCCATATTACTTTTGCACTGTTCAGTTTCATGTTGCCCTCTAGTTCTGTCCTCCGTTCTTTGAGACACTTAGTATAAGTGTACATCACTGGCTCTTGTTTTACTTGTTGCCAGTTGAGTTTCACTGTTCATCTGACTGTTTCTTGCTCCTGACTGTTTCTTTGTTCGAATTGGCATTGCTTTGAGTTGTTGTTGACCATATGCGGTTGTGTTTGCACTTTATTTATCAGTGCATCACTCGCCTCTCTTGTATCGCTTTTCACTGATCTGTCTTGATCTGGGCTATCGTTTTTATGGCGCACTTGCTTGGCCATTTTGTACTTCTGGCCTTTGTTTGGTTCTGGTCTTGCTTGTGTTGTTGCCTTTGTTGGTTCGTGATTATTTCAAATTGATTTTTGAGATTTTACAGCGAGTTGAATCCGGTCTCAAAGACCCGGGTTTGACCCTGTAAGTTTATTTATGTTGACTTCTACCGTTTTGATTGCTGTTAGTTTCCACCGTCGGGATGATTTCATGTACTGTGTGGCGAGGCAGTGCACGCGTGCGTGTGCTGCAGCCACCCAGAAATTTGATGTGTTTGATCATTTTAAGATTTCTGATTTGTTGATTTACACTGCTTAGTGTTATATTTGTCGTTATCCAATTCTCGTATCGAGAGTTGAATATACGAGATTTCTGCGACTGTCGTCTATTTGACGTTTGATTATTATTGCTCCTATGCACTAATAACTGAGTTTGAATTAGACTGACCCGTGTATTATTTTCTTTTGAATGTAATACTCGGGTCAGACCCGAGTATTTCAGGTTGTAGATTTCTTTCTTTGAGTTGCTGTTCGGGATTGAAGACTTTTCACATCTTCTGAAGTTGTCAGAGTCATTTTGTCATTGTATAGAATGATATGTATTCATGTATATTAGTCGATAATGTACTTGTATATATAACTTCTAGAGTCGACAGTTGTAGTTGTATCATATGTATAGTGTCAACTATGTATTAACTGACATCAGTTATATATATCTGAGACTTTTGTTTTTATCTGTGTTCCGCATTTATATTATCTGTGTTATTGTTATATCTAATGTCCTAAACTATTATGAACCGTCGTAGTTCGTTTTATACTAGTATTGGGTGTGTCGATGGGAGTAAATAAATAATAGAAGAAAAATAAAAAGAATGTGCCACTCCTATCGAGATAACCAATATTAGTGTAAGGCCAATTACGGATGGTCGCTCCCATCCAGCCTTATTCTTCGTAATAATAGACAGTATTTCCTTTAATACTCTTTGTTATTATGAGCATAGAGGTGGGGCGTCACATCTGATGTATATTGATATTCATTGTATCACTCTGTTGTATCAGATATTGTATATCAATGTATTATTCTTTTTCTTCCGCTGTGTTATTTACTTAATTGTTTTATAAGCTCCGGCGACTCAAATTTGAACGGTCGAATCTATGGCATTCGAGTACGATGTAAAGTATGGATGTCGATTTTCGAACGCGAAAATCTGGGGGCGTTACAATATCCCCGCTAGTTTCCATAACCCAGCACCCCATCAGTATCCATCATCAATGCAGTATCACATCTCATCGTCGTGCATACCAAGAAACTCCCATAGTGGCTAATAATGGTATCATATAATTTAGCCATAATCTATCTTTTCTTGGGGATTTTCTACTTATCTGCTTCCTATTGTTCACTCAACTCCACGAACTATAGAGTACTCATCTCCTCGAACTATAGTAGACTTAGCTCCACGGACTATTGCGGACTTAGCTCCATGGACTACGCCATTCGTTTTAAAAGACCTCTCTTAAAGGATTATCTAGCCTTGCCCCTAAAAACAAACTAGCAAACTACTGTGGCGGTGCATGACCCAAACGTGACCTACAGTAGGAGGTGTAGCTCGTTTAGATGTAACCCGTCTTTACTGCTGACCGCTCAGGACTGATGACGTTCACGACTTATGTACAACTCCTACTCCCTAATATGGTACCAACATACTGACATAGCATCGATCTTTGCTCACTGTCTAATTTAAATTGCTTAATGCAATCAAGGAAATACCCCATCTAAAAGATTGAAGCAGACCCTACTGGGTTATTTCTTTCACCTATACACAAGCGTATATAATTCCATGTGTCCTACAATTAGATATGTCCAACATCAGTATAATGTATACACAACAGCTGGTAGCCCCTTGTAGTGGGCAGACTTCTATTATGTAACACTACTGGCCTCTCATTCTAACCTGTTCTAATGACTATACCATTCTTATCCATTTAAGTTATTTACTAACTTTTATAATTCACAACCATCATCAATGCATAACAAAGGCTACGTATACAAACATACATACATATATGTATATGCATTCATACTAGTTTGATTATTACGCCTCCATTAATTCAGTCTTAATAGCATTTTTTACTTCTTCATGTGTTTAAATCCTATTTAATTTATGGTCATTTACAGCTTTCGTTTAAAAGATCTAAATATCTTTTCCCATTTACTTCCCTTTTATCTATATTTATTTTCTATATTTATTTCCTTTTTAGCCTTTATTTCCCTCCCTTGTTTAGAGGGCTTCCTATACCATTTTATTTTAAATATTACTTGCCAACCTTTTTGTTGTTTTTTCTTTAATTTCTATCTTGCTTATATTGCTTGTATATTAACTCTTCTCTTAGACAGTTATTATTATCACATTTATAATTCTTCAATTAATCCTTAGGGATTTCTGTATTTTAATGCATTGAAATTACATCTCTCCTAAATGTAAAGGTTAACACTGTTAATTTATATCTTATTGAAAAGGGGAATTTGTGTTACATTTGTAATTTGAAGGAGTTATCTATTTCATAATTATTGAAATAGACAGTACAAAATATGGTAAATATCCATATTTTATACATCACTTTCTTTTAGGTGTAATCCTGGTTATTTTAAATGATACACTATTATTTACAAATCTGAACTTGATAATCTATAAAAATTCACATTTCAACACACCATATCCAATGAATTAAAATACTACTTAAATCCCCATAATTTATTTTGATAACTTAACCTACATTTTCACTTACAAAAGTCATTCAACTCTACAAGTCTGGAACTGTCACATAATTTATAAGTCTAAGGGATTGCTACTACCTAATAGTAATTCAATGACTACTAACACCCAATAATTTCAGATTCACATACGTGCAAAATATATATAATTCAAGTTATAAATTACAAAATATATATAATTTCATTACATATATACAAATTTTAGCCTACAAGTCCAATTTACATTTCAAGCATAGAGGAATAAATTTTCAATGATATAAATCTAATATTATATAAAAATATATAATTTCCCACATACTTTTTTAGCTTTCCAAATCTCCAAATCTAATCCCTATTATTCAATTTGACTTCGTTTTGTCCATATTTGAATACATACACCGCAAGCATACATATACTTATCAGAAATCTCTATCAGATGATAGATTTAGATTTAATTCAAATTCTAAATCCGGATTTAGAATTTACCTTGGCTTGATGGTTTGATTCGACCTTATCCTTCTTCTCAAACATCCACTACTATTCTTCGTTTGTATATGTGTATGTAAATTATAACTATTTTTAAGAATTTTGTGGAGAAGAGAAAATGGCAGAGCTTTGCCGTGCTTTAGAAAATACGAGAAGAAAAGTGAGGGGTTAGACCCGTATATGTAGGATTCAATAAATGTCAGCTGTTAGATTAAACTATTTTAAATCTAGGCCGTTTGACAATGTAAAAATTCCATATTTGATGTCTCGTATGACGACCCAAACTCGATGTTCGATAAATAACATCAAATTCGTATCGCCGGAGCTTGCAACAACATTAAATGATAAACAACATAGCGGAAATAAAAGATAATATCATTGATACAGCATGAATACAATATATGATACATCAGTTTGATACAATGATAATCATCAACATCAGAGAATATACAACACAAAAAACAGCGGAATACGACATAATATAAGATGAGTCTTCACAAGAATCTAATACTGCAACTCCAGACCAAAATCTCCCAAACTTCAAGCTCGAATCCCCATCCAGATTTTTACTAATCTAAGCAACGTCAGTCATCCATAAGCTCCAAAAACTAAACTAGTCCCAGATAATCTACTAGATCTGACTATCTGAAAAATATACCCAACTCTAGACTGCCCGTGTGGAAAATTGTGGGCACCCAGAGTTTAGGAAGGGAACAATAAACTCCAGGTCAGTCATGGGACTGGTATGAGCAAACAAAACAGTTTATCTTTAAAACAAACAACAAAAGAATTTTAAACATTGAAATTCGCAATGTTTTTGGAAAATGAAACTACCATAAGGCCTCCCGGTACACACACAATGCAAACGCACACATGGGGGAGATTTCTCCTTATGATAGTCAAACATGCTTACTAAGCAATAAAACTCTTTTGATATTATTACTAGTGCATAGTGTGAAAATCCTTTCGAAAATATAATATTAATCTTAGCCAGCATAGGTACCATTATATTATGCCTGCTATAGCTGCCGCCTGAGGAGACAGGTTATACAATTTCAGTCATAAAGGGCTCGTATTGTTTCTTTGGGTTTTCCAACAAATGGTCAGGCTAAGGAACTTCCTACTGCCACATGGGAACGCCTCTGGTGGGATGCCTCGAGAGACAACCTGCTCTTTGCCAACACAAGGCCGGTTACCCCCTTCTCGGGTAGTAAACCTGAGATATTCCACTCCCGGTCCTTTGGGACCTTTATACGAGGATCCTCTACACCAACATCACACAGTAGTAAATATACTATAGTGTCCACATGAGTAAGTATCAGGGCTCCATACCATAATACTACCCTTTTCCAGAAGGAATGGTCATACCCTAGGGGAGCTACCCCTGAAACCTTGCCGCGTCTTTCCTGTTTCGACCATTACCGGTCTGTGAGCCTCGATGAGGTATCATCCACAAAGCTACGCTTTTTCATAAATCCATGCTTTGATCAACAAATGATCAATAAATAATCATCACACAACAGCACTCGGCATGCTACACTACCAAATTGGGAGTATATCATTGACAACCTTCAACTACATAACCTCTGAGCTCGTACGTCTCAAAGAAGGGTGTTAAGCTAAGAGAATAAATTCTCTGCCACCAAACAGAAATGTATTTGAAAGAAATTAGCTTTATATCTCAAAGTGTAGTGTCAGACATACAACCATACAAGTCTGTTCTAGGTTTGAACAGAACCGAAGGCACTTCCAAAGAAGCCCTTGCAATCCGGGTATTCACAATCCCGATCGGATTTCCCATCACTTAGGAAATCTCTATACCGTAGCTACTCAGTGCAGAGACAATCGATAGGTCATCCTATCGTTTTCGCAAATACCCGGTCTTCACCACCGGTCTTCAAATGCTATCCATAACGACGTATCATTATTCGGAATGGGTTATATGACACAAAGGTCCTCTCCCGGCTAAACCGAATAATGAGCGTAATATTTAAAAACATATGGATATGGAATTTCAATTAAGTCACAACTTTTTACCGAAAATCTTTCTTCAAATGGTTTAGACACATTACCATTTTAATCTTTTTAAACAAAAAGATTCATTTCACAAAGTTCACCCAGTTTCACAAAGATCTATTCATAGATTTTCAAATTGATTTCCACTTCAATTTGGATTAACTCGTCCAATCTTTAAACAAAGGTTTAATTCATAGCTTTCAAAACAATTCCATTTTCAATTCAATTCTTTTATACAAAAGATATATCATTCATAGTTTTCCAAACTATTTTCACTTTAGATTTGAAATTCTTTTGACACAAATTGAAAATCCTTTCCTTATATGAAAGCTATTATTGTTTGAAAACAAATACTTTTCATTTCGGAAAAATCCGGTCAATTATACACAAGTTATAGCCTTTTAAATTTAAACTTGGGTTGAATTCAAATTTCCAAAAAAACAATACTTTTTAAAATGTTTAAAACTCATATAACACAATTTATAACTTGTATAACCTTTTTTAAACCATAATTTCCAAACATAGGATTCAATTCCAAAATTGAATTCAAATTCAAATTAAATTATTTAAATTGAAAAACTTACCAAGTTATTCAAAATAACTTTTATCTTAAAAATTTCTTTTCGAAAGCTTTTAACATTTAACCCAAATTTATTTCCAAAATCAATTGAAATTAATTTTTTTTTTGGCAAAGCCAGCCTGTTTTTATAGTGGACAGTCCACTCGTTATTAAACAAAAACAACATACAAATTTAAAAATACAAAGCAAGTTAACAACTCGCCACCAATAAAATTATCAATCGACAACTACAGGGCAAATTTTCGAAATAAGATCAGAGATAGAAGACGAAGACCCCGCAAATCTTCTCGAATTCCTTTCCTCCCATATCACTACTATCGATAGCTTGAGGTAACGGAGAAACCTATTTGTCGACAAGGATTTCCACCTGGTTAACTGAAAGATACGAACCCATTCCATTTTGAAATCACGGAGCGGAGGCCTCTCATGAATACGATGAAGAACCTCTTTCCATATCTGATAAGAAACAAGGCAATTGAAAAACAAATGGCCGACATTTTCAGCAGCCCGATTGCACAAGATGCACACAGAATGATTGATAAAGTGCCTTCTGATGAGATTATCTTGAGTGTGAATAGCATTCATCAGGCATTTCCAAAGCAACAAATTATGCTTTGGTTTCGATCCAGACTTCCATATACGAGCGTGCCAAGGAAACGTAGAAGGGCATTGATTTTGAATGATTGATTTGTAGACTATGGATATGCTATGAATATTTCCATTCCAGTTGAGCCCATCATGATCCACAGGCTTAAAGGAAGCAGTAATGGACGACCAAAGATTGTTCAACATAGGCGAGCTGACCTGAGGCAAATGCAGAACCTCATTGACAAAAACAGAATCGACATTAGCATTAATAGGAATACCAGAGTTAAATAAAAGATTATAATCAATATATTGAGACAGAATCATTCCTGGAGCACACCAGGGAGAGTACCAAAAGGAGTTCATAGTGTTGCATTGAACCATAGGCCGGTAATATCTTCTGTAAGTCAACAGTTTTTTCCATAGAAAACTAGACGAATTGCTAGCATCCATTGTCCAAAAGTTACCACCCTTAAGGTTGTACTGCCTATTCTAGACCTCCCATATCCCCGTACTATTACTGAGCAATCTGTTAACTAGATGGGAAACAGTGGCTGTGTTCCAAATTTTAAGATTAATAATACCCAGGCCTCCCATATTAAAAGGATAAATAATTTTCTTATAAGAAATTGGAATGAGTTTAGAGGAGTAAATATTTCCATGCCATAAGAAATGATTAAAAGCCCGATATAACATGTTAATTAGCTTAAAAGGAATGATGAAAAGTTTAAAATAGTATGCACACATAGTAGTGGCAATACTCTGTATGATGACAAGCCTGCCAGCTTGAGAAATTTTGGTACCATTATAATTATTGAATCTGTTAGTTAATTTTTCATATAAAGGAAGGCATTGCGCCTTGGATATTCTAGACTTACACATAGGGGCACCAAGGTACATTGCATTTTGATCAATGTCCTGAAGCCCAGAAACCAGAAGAATATTTTGGTAGATATTATCTGTAACCCCAGAAATATTAATTTGCGATTTACTTTTATTTATGCCTAGGCCTGTCAGAAATTTAAATTTTTGAAGAACGGAAAGCACATTAGTGATGGATTTAATATTAGGTTTAGTGAAGAGCAAGAGATCATCAGCAAACATTAAGGATGAAATTTGCTGCTTTTGACACTTAGGATGATCATCTATATTTTTATTATGGCATTCAACACTAATCAATCGAGAAAGCACTTCCATAACTAAAATAAATAAGGAAGAGGATATAGGATCTCCTTACCTTATACCTTTTTGAGTTTTGAAATAGCCAAAAGACTCACCATTAAGAGATAAAGAGACATAAACAGTAGATATGCATGTGTATATCCAAGCTAAGAAAGGTAAGGGAAAGTTCATCTTGGACATAATGGATATGATTGCCTCCCAACTAACAGAGTCATAAGCTTTATGAATATCCAATTTCAGAAAACATCTAGGAGAAATGTTTTTCCTATTGTATCCTTTAATTAGCTCTTGGGAGAGTAAAATATTATCAATAATAGATCTGCCCAAAACGAAACCATTCTGGTTAGGAGAAATTAGGTCAGTAAGGCAAGTTTTCATTCTAGAGGATATAATTTTAGCTATACATTTATAAATGACATTGCAACACGCAATGGGCCTAAACTCAGTAACAGATTGGGGTAGATTAACTTTAGGAATAAGGGCAAGTTTAGTATGATTTATTCCTTTCAGCAAAGTATTGGTTTTAAAGAAATGTTGAATGGCTTTACAAAAATCATGTTTAACAATATGCCAACATTTTTGGAAGAACATAGCAGAAAACCCATCAGGACCAGGAGAGCTATTGCTTTTCATTTTGAAGAGGTTATCATGAATTTCATCAGGGGTAATAAGCTTAATTAAACTATTAGCTTGTTCATTAGTGATATTATTAATAGGTAAGTCATTAAGAACTTGGGTACTAATTACTGTGTCTGAATGAGTAAAAAGAAATTGATAATAATTAAGAAATGATTGCTTTATACTGGCATGAGTGTTAACTTCAAAACCGTGTCTATCTTTAATCCTATGAATGAAGGCAGCAGTCTTCTTAAGCTTCAAGGAGTTGTGAAAATTTTTGGTGTTTCTATCTCCAGCAATCTCCCAGTTAAGTTTATTTTTTTCACGGAGCATTTGAAGTTCAGATTTGATAACTATTTTCAATCTTTTGGTAAGCAGATTTACATTATTAGAAATAGTTATATTACTTGGATCAGACTGCAGTTGGATATGAGTATCATTAAGTTCAGAGCTTAATTTGGTAGAAAGAAGATTACCAGAACCATACTTATTTGAAGACCAAGCTTTAATGGAAGCTTTGCAATCTTTAAGCTTCGATTGAAGAATAAACATGGGATTGCCAAATTTGGGAATTCTCCATACATGCTCAATCAAAGGAAGAAATTCAGGATCAGTAATCCAACTATTAAAAAAATTAAAAGAAGAAGGACCTTTAATACTTCTATTTCCCCATTCCAAAATAATAGGACTATGATCAGATAGAGATGGAGTAGGGAAAATAGAAATCAGAGAAGGCCAAGAGTTGAAAGCAGCAGAATTAAAATAAGAACGATCAAGTTTGCAAAAAGTTCTATTACCTGATCTACTACAGTTATTCCAAGTGTAAAAAACACCTGTTTTTGGAATTTCATGAAGTTGAGAAAGAAAGATTGCATTATTAAGAGGAGCAACATCCACCAGAGCTAATGGTAACCCTGCCAACTTATCCTTAGAGCTTTGCATACAGTTAAAGTCACCAAGGCATATCCAGGGGATAGCAGTGTACAAAGAAGGAAGAATGTCAAGAAAGATCTGCCTATTAGCTTTTATATTGTCTCCATAAACAAAAGTAGACTTAAATTTGTTGGCAAATGATCAATATTATAGTGGATGAACTGTCTGTGAGTTTCAGAAGCAATAATTGAATATACCTGGGGGTTCCACAAAATCAATAGCCTCCCATAAGGGGCAGCAATATGGTTGTGAATAAAAGCCCATCCAGGAGCAATACGATTTGCAAATAAGTAAGTTTCAGTTTCAGAATATTTTGTTTCGCTGATGCAAATAATTCCCAGTTTGTTGCCCTTAATTAGAAGTTTGATTTCATATACTTTGGCATCATCATGCCCACCACGAATATTCCAATATCCTATGTTATCTAACATCACAATTTTTTGTGTTTATTGGCAGATTGCCAAGTTAACCTTTGTGGCCCTTGAATCTTAGCAGAGGCATTTTTTTTGATTTTTTTTGAACTCTTAGCTGTGAGATTAGCCAAAATTTGCTCTTGATTGTATTCATAGCCGTCATTCATGTCATCTTCCGAACAAAATTCCGCATCAGAAGATGATCCTATATTGGTTTCAATTGTGTTATCCTTTGTTGAATTTAAATCATCTGTGACTTAACCGATTTCCTCGTGAAATCCATATTTGTGTGTGTAAAAGTGTGGTCCAGGGATTTTACACAGTATAGTGCAACATTACAAATCATCATAGATTCAATTACAGTAATATATTTGATAAGCGATATAAACTATAACGCTTATCCTCATTTACAGATTCACAGATAAAGTCAATTTATCAATCACAAGGGTTCATCATTACGATTCGATGTGGGTTTCGGATAACAACTGGAATCCGACTCCCTGTCGCATCGAAATTCAAGTGCCGTTTTACGGGCTATGGGTTTTCACATATATACAGAAACAAACTACAAATCACAGTCCAACATAAGGCAAGTCACATCATACAGTATCATAATCACAAACAGGGATATCAAACTGCTCAAAGCATTTAAAATATATATATATATATATTTCTCTTTAATTAATGATTAATTATTCTTAATTTTAAATTAATTAATCCTTAATTATTAATTAATTTAAATCTTAATCACCTTCATAGATTAATTATTTCTTAATTAATTACCTTAATTAATTTATCTTTAATTATAAATTAATTAACTCAAATTAATAATTAATTACTCTTAAATTAGTCATTCTGTAACTGTTAAGTAATTATAATTCGTCAATTATTTAGTTAACATTAACAATACATTAATTTGAATTATTTTTAAGTTAAGTTAAAAATGTAAAGTATTTAATCATCTCCTTAATTACTTTGTAAAATTTTTGTTTAAAACAACTTCAAAAAAATATAAGTTTAAAATATTCTCGACTTAAATAATTTGAATTATTTTAAAACCTTTGATTACCATTTTCAACTTATCAACAATTATTCATTTAAAAAGAATAGTTTTAAAATAAATTTTTTACTTAGAATTTATAGTTTAAAAACTGGAAAAAAAAATCATCACCCTAGAGCTGCTTCGGGTAACACCCGAGAACTTTCCTAGCTTGCTTCGAGTTTTCCCCAAAATTACCCGATAGCTTCAGATTTTAAAATTTTTGTTTTAAAAAAAACAACCCGATAAACACTGGAAATCACACAAGTCTACACTCGAGCCAGAACCCAGTTTTCCCGAGATCGACTTCGAGTCGAACATCTTCTTCTCCAAACAAACAACTGACACCAGTTTGATGTCGTGCACGTGCACAGTCGCACTGGCCACCTTCGACCAAGTCGCCGAACACCACCAAGTCGCCACTGACCTCCTCACCTCAGGCGAACACCCAGATCGACGAACTCCCCTAAAAATCAAAATCGAGGTATTCGATCACCTGCTTCCCAGACCCGATCACCTACAAACACTACGTCCCATCGCCTCAGGCCATCAGCATTGTCGAAACTCCGGCCAGAGCTTCGTCTACCACTCGAGCTTCGACCCCAATAGGTCCGGTCACGCTCGATCTCTCCACGGCAACGAACAAACTAAAAATCATCACTGGCCAAAAACGAGATTTAAATCCTAAAAGGGCTTCGCCACGCATCCACGGCGAACCAGAAAATCATCGAACAATTTTCTGATGATCCTGGATCTCCAAACATGCTCCCTTTTCGATCACGAGATTTATCATCCCTCCGATCATCAGATTTTCGTCAAAACCCATTTTACGTTCAACTTGTGATTTCTCCAACATATGTACTTAAAAATCATGATACTGATCTTAAAAATGATAACTTTCAATTTCAAAACGGATTACATAAGTGAAGCAATAAATCATTAAAGTCAAATTTTGTCATACTTTTGAGTTGTTACTGTAATTCATGCTTCCAGGTTAAAACTACTTATTAACTATGTTTAACAGTATTTTAAAACTAAGATCTGGTTAATCTAATCACTTTTTGTTTAAATCTCAAATCCTAAAAAAGATTGGAATAAGAGGAATTTAATTTAAATCTACATAAGTCTGTATATCTTTTTAACAGGGTGAAATGCCTGTACTCTTACATGCATACCTACATATCTTTGAATACTCAGGCGTACAATCCCATTTATATTCATACAAAACAGTTTCACTTCACAGAAACAAGCATAACACAGATTCAAATTTTTAACAGGTAGATTTGCTCACCTGATTACAGGAAAAAAAAACAGAGCTTCTTTTTGAAACAGACCCTTGAAATTTGCAAGCTGAATCCTTTAATCTATGATCTGTTTTGGTTTGAGTTGAACTTGAGTGTTGTTTTAGTTGAACTATTGTTTGAGTTTTAATGATATTTTCTTCAGTATATTTTTTCTTCTTTAGCTTGGAATGGACGAAGCAAAATAAATGGAGGAGTTTGATAAAAGAATGAGTTTGCTGGTGATAATATTTTGTACAAGGTGATGATAAAATTTGTACAAGTGATATAAATGCCTGGTACCATCTCAGAGACCTTTTTTCATTTGTTTTGGAGGATGAAATATTTCTCACCATTTCGGCTGAGATGATATCCATGTGTACCTGAGAAGATGTGGTATTAAATGTATGTGTTTCTCATTTTGTTTACAGCAAATCTACTTGCTTTGTACTTCTTTGTTTTGTTTATTTCTTGCTTGCCTAGTTCACATACAATTCTATATGTATTTCATATGTTATACAGTTCTAGAATTTTCTCATGTGTTTTGCTTCATGTTTATACAACTATATAATTTATCTTATATTTTGTCTTAGTCTTATTATAATACAATGAATTTCTATTGTAATGTGTTGTTTAAATTTAGCAAATGTCTACTTTATATTTCATCCTATATACATCTATTTTTATTTTCATTTTTGTAGTCTATTTTGTTAGTATTAATACATATTATTTTGCATGGATTTATGAGATTAAAATATATATATTTACTCTATAATTTATTTTGAAATATAGATGAATTTCCATATTTTATTTATTGTTAAAATATTAGCTAATACTTTTCTTATATTTTTATAACTCATCTTTTATACATTAATTCATATTTTTAGCTTAAATAACTATTATTATTATATTTACTTCCATTTCTAGTTTAAATATTCATTATAAATTTTACTTTAATATTTATTGTCTTATATTTCTCTATATCTATTTATTTTATAAATTCAAATTATTATTAAACTATTTACTTGAAATTTAAATCCAAATCACATATATACAATATTTAAATTCATATGATTTAACACATATTCTATTTGAATTGGGGAAACTCGCTTCAATTAACAATTAATTTACAATTTTAATTCAAAAATCACATTAATTATCAATTTAAATATATATAAAATCCGGGGTTGTTACATCTCGACTAGTGAACCGCCGCCCCATATCGGTCGACCGCTAGGGATCGATCGGTCAATATGAATTATGTTAATGAATTATGTCGTTGATTTCATGTATTTACTTCCTTTTAAAACCGATGGAGATGATTTATTCCTGCACTGATTAACGTTAATTATACTTCGCCATTAAGTAAGCATTAAGTGATGGTTAATGTTAATCAACGTTGGTTAATCATACTTATTTCCTTAATTACATATATAATTAATTCCGATTCAAAAATATCTAACGTTAGCAACATCTTCGTTTGAACTTCGATCGAAAAACTTTATAAATGAATATTGATCAGAAAATCACCACGAACCAAATATGATGTTTGTAAAAAAAATTATTTTTCAGCGTTGTCATAAAAATTACGGGGTGTTATATGCCTCCTCCATCTCATTAATGTCTAAATTTTTATTTACACAAAATAAAATAAAATCCATATGGTTTATTCGATTCTAGCAAGATCGGGTAGTTATTTAGGTAATGTATGAGATGTTTCACAAATCAAAATGTCATAAAAGGAAACATCATCTCAGGTTTAATATTATTTTATTTTATTCATTCAAAATGTTCAACCTTGACCTAAATTCATAATTATGTAAATACTGCGTTGCCACATATTATATTTGATTTAACATTATTGGTGTACTATCAGCTCAAAGATATGAAACCAATTTTATGCACATGTTTAAGAGAACTAGATTGTTATTGTTTATTTGATTTTTGAAATAATAAAATATGCATATATTTGTACCAATTTAATTATTTATAATAATGAGGTGGTATTCAAATATTTTATTTACATGCATCTTTATGTTACTGGAAATAGTAAAATAATTCAAATACACACACACATACAGATGTTTTAATTAATTCATGTAGTTGGAGCAATATTTATTATGGTATTGCTTTAAAGGTAATCTCTTTATGTTGTTTATACACACATACACACACTTGCATACTGTAACGACCCGTAAATTTTAACGGTTTTATAACGTAATTAACTGAAATTTTGCTTGAAATTTTATTATCAGATTTAGCAATGATAGTTTGATATTTGGTATGCGTCTATTTAAACATAGCAAATGGTAGATTTTCACTGGTAAATATGAATGTTAGTTCTGTTGTGTAATTTCCAATTTCAATTTAAATCGGTTAAAATTTATGAAAATAAAATATTTTCAAAATCTAAATATTTTTATATAAAAAAAAATGTTTACTATTTTCTGAGTGAGACGTCATAATCCGTTTCGTCAAATTTGGACCCATCTAGCCCCGTTTATCTTATTTTCGGTGAATTTGCAGTAGTTTTGCAACGAAAATCGAGTTTTGATAGGATGACTGTATCTCTAACATCTATGTACCATTCTGTTCATCTCGTCGTGCTGATCTCCGCACTATATTCGTTTGTGCATTTTAGTGTCCGGTACGCAGCGAAATCGGCAAAACGATTTGCCTTATAGGTTCCGTATTTGGGGCTTTTGAGTTCCTATGCCCTTTCATCTATCTACCGTATCAAATCAATAGCCACCTTCCTAATTTATTTCCAAACTTCAATACTCTGTCTTTAACTATTCCCATTGTTTCACTTTATATTTTAACTGATGGTCCTTTCATTTTATTTTCGGTTCTTGCTTTTGCTTCAAAAGGAAATTATAAATATTAAAATAAAAGGTGCTCGTTCTTTTTCATTTTGCCTGAGACAACTTCCCTCTCCCTCAACTATTCCTCTCCTCCACCCATTCACTTCAGCCGCCCGACCAATCAACATCCAAGCTCCGATTTCCCACCACCCGATAGCCTTCACGCAACCCCATGCCTGCAATGCCATAGTCGACCCCATCTTTAACCTCCACGCACCAAAACAGCTTCTCCCTTTTCCCACGCCCCTTGCCTTTCCCTATTGCCGAACGTCAGCACCCCCACCCTCTCTCTTTCTTCCTCTAGCCCTTTTCACTGTATGCCTAACCGCACAGCCCTGAGCAGCCGCCTCCCCTCTCACACAATCGCCGGCCTCCACATGAACAACCAGCAGCCACTACACGTGCAAACCCACTCCACTCGACCAAGTGCAGCTCCGCCAGTCTCTGACTTAGACTCGCCCACTCCATAGCCCGCAACCCAAGACCCGAAGCCTTGACCTCTGCCACATTGTGCTTCATCACGACCACCGTTCCATGCTTTGTCAGTCCTCTGCCGTATGCCAAACCTCAGGTCAGTCACCATTCTCTGACCTTTGTCTAACTGAGCAAGCTCTTCAGCTTTCCCTGCTCTAGCAAATAATTAACTATATCGAGTCATTTATATATTAGTTTTGTAGCTTACATGTATATATATTGCTGCATATTTATAGTCTGGATATGTTAGTTTTGTAGTCGTGTCTAGTGCTTTTGCTGTTATTTATATATATATATATATATGTATATATAGTAAAGTAACATTTTATGAATTTGTCTAGTGCATTTGCGATTATTTTATATATATACAGTAAAGTAAAATTATATATATATAGGTATATCAAGCTATACACATTTTGTACAAACTTGTTAAATAATTCAAGTATATATATTTTGTTTAGTTATGCGTGAGGTTCAGTATATATATAGTTAGCTTGTTAAAAATATATGCGTTCATAATATATAAGTCACAATATATTAGATTTTGAAAGAGTATTATATATATTATATTATGAAGTTTGAATGTTACTTTATACATGTCTATAAAAGTATATAAAGTGGTTCCATATTTGCAATACATTTTATACAGTATAATATAAGTTTGTTTTGTATTTGCAATACGAGTATATGGATAGTTTTCTTTCCTTTTATATATATATAAAGGTATTATATATTTATCGCATGTATGTCTTATTTATAATCTGGTTATATTTTTTTTGTTATAACTATGATCTGCATATTTTATTTATAGTCTGATTTTATAAATATTTGTTATAAGTATAATCTGCATGTTTGTTATAGTTTGGATATAAATATATTATACATTTGTTTGAAGTATAGTCTGCATATTTGTCCATAGCCTGCATGTATATGTATCTATTGATTTTCTTTAAAACCTAATAAATAGAGATTTTATTTTAATTGTGTGTTTAAATTGAAATATATATATATATATATTATATTGTATTTTACTGCTGCAGCCAATGTCTTCTACTTTGCTCGTCAATATTCTAGCTTTGCTTTGTTCGCCGCTATCCGAAGATTTACAGCAGCAATTTTCTAGATTGTCGCTGTGTCGCTTGTGTATCCGTGTGCGTATCTGTATCTGTTGTTTCCCATTCTCCGTTCTCTAGCCTTGAAAGGTGAGTAATCACTCACGATTAAAATTCTTATGTTTAATAAATTTAATTCACATTGAAATGATAATTGAAATAAGCTGTTAAATTTGAACTGCTTATATTTAATTGCTATATATGATATGCCATTATTTGTAACTGGTCACATATGATAGCTGACACCATCACCTGTTGTTATATTAAAATTAAATTGTTGTTAATGATATATGCATGTTGTTGATATGTTATTATCATATTTTTTCTCACTCTGCAAGTTCCCTTTTAGTTTAAAATTCCCCATGGGTTGAAATGATACATACCCGAATAATATTATAGATTAGGGGAAAATCGTTATGGGTTGAAATGATAAACCCAATCGATTTTCATTGATTTTGAAATTTTGGGATTGCGGGTTGAAATGATATATACCCGTAAAATATTAAATTGATGATTGAAATGATAAATATCTGTATCACTTGACCATAGGATAGAAAATTATATACGAACACCGTAGGTCTATGTTGAAAAATGATTTTTTAGTTTTGGAAGGAAATATATGGATTTTATTAAATCTTGATTTTAAATATAATAAAAAGATATTTTATTGTGTAAAATTAGATTTTTAAATCATATGTTTGGAAATTTTGAATTTACTAGTTAGTTTGAAAATATAACTTTAATAAAAAATTACTTATAAATTTTTTTTATTTTAAAAATATATAAAATAAGATTTAAAATAGATTTATTAAGAAGATTTAATTTGATATAAATTATTTAAATAAAATTTAATTTAATGATATATATAATATGTTTAAATATTTATTTAAAATTTTACATTAATATTTTTAAATAGATTTTTATAATGACTTTAAATAAATAGAGGTTGGGAAATAAAGTAAAATTTAATTGAAATTTAAATTGGTTAATAATTGAATTTAAATAAGAATTTGTTTAAACTTATTAATTTTGAGATTTGAAAGGTATGATTTGTAACTTGATTTGATGGAAAGTGATTAAATGAATATTCTCAACTTTAAATAAAATTGAGACTGAATATTTAATATTGATTTAAATTTATAAATTGAGATATTATTTAATTGTTATTAAATCGATTAAATGAATATTTCAAAACTAATAATAGTAAAGTATAACATTGAAATATAAATGAAACTTATATCGAAATGTTTGAACATTTAAACTTTGAATCATATTGGAATTGAAGAGATAGTTCAAAACTGGATTTGAAATTGATAAAGATTGAAATAGTTTATTTAGAATTTGAACTGAACCTTAACCTTTTAAAATTGATAGTATTATGATTTCAAAAGTGTTATGATTTCAAAAGCGTTATGATTTCAAAAGTGTTATGATTTCGAAAGTGCTATAAATTTTAAAGTGTTACGATTCTGGAAATGAATATTATTTTAAAGTGAATAATGATATTGAATTGATATGGTTTTGAAATGAATATGATATTTTGATATGAAGTATGAACTATTTGAAATGAAATGACCACGGTGTGAAATAAGCGTTTGGTTGTTAAAGAGACCGGGATCAGATATTGTCATACTCTTTGCCAATACCAAAATCACTTTAACAACTGTGTACATGGTGGAGATTCCAGAATGAAGTAGGATGGTTTGGCGACGATTCTATATGAGGTATTAGCGCAGCCCTGACTCTTGTAAGTCTGCTTGATTTGGCTAAAACAGGAGCCACACCGAGCCAAGTGAGGTCATTCCTCCTACCGGACACATTTTTCGATACCGTTCTATTACTTTGTGATTTGATTGGGTGCACCTTTGATTTGGGAGTGTGTCACGAGGTGGGCGGTAGTTGCTGCTATGCGTTACCACCAGTCCGGATCCGCAAACGGTATATCTACCCTAACATTGCCTCACGTGCCTTGTCACATGCCCTATCGCGCCTTGTCACATGCCCTATCGCGCCTTGTACGAGTTTGGTTTGTACTATACCTATGGAGTGCCCTCTGATAGCCTCCAGTTTACGGAGGAGTTACGGTAGTGTATAGACTATGGGAATATATAAAATGTGTTAAGGGGGATATGGGTAATGCCTTAATGCTATTTTTATACTTTACTTTACTATAGACATATTATAATAGCGTATTGTACTACATAGTAGATAGTTCCACGGATCCTTAGAGAATGGGAATCCCAAACATCCTTTAAGTTACTTGTATTTCAGTTGACATTTCACTTGAGTCGAATTTATTAATATAAGAATGTTAATCCTGACTCGAGTGTTTCGTGTTTTGCTTTATGCTCGGGTCAGACTGAGTGACACAGAATTTGAGACTCACCTATGGAGATTGGAGCTTTGTTTGAAGACCTATCTATCCAGCTTTCAGTTATTTCAGTCATTTATGTTCAGACTCGTCAGTTGCTTATGTATTTGAGATTCATTTGTATTTGAGATTCTTTTGTATTTTGTTTCAGACTTTGATGTTTTATAGTAGCTTCATGAACTACTATTTATCTATTTCGATGCTTAATGTTGTAATACTCTGTGTCTGTGATTGATTTATTTACTGTATATGCTGAGTTTTGCCAAATATAAATTAACAATATGTTGTTTGAGCAATTCAAGTCTGACATGAGTGGATGATTGTCGACTTGAACGGTTCGAATTGCCAGGTCGTTACAAGTGGTATCAGAGCTCTGGTTTAGGCAAAACTTAGCATATAGAGTAAAATTTAATTACAGAATCACCTTCATTCTAGCTTGAATTTCTTCCTCTTTCACTCTTCCTTTGAATTTTGGAACCTTCTCCTTTGTTATGAAATCCATTCTTGTCTCTCCTTATTCGTGTTCTTCCTGATACTGGAGCATCCCATAACTCCATTTCTGTTCCGACAACCTTTGTGCGATCTGTAAAGGGGTGAAACTCCTTTACAACCAGCATCGATTTACCGAAGATTTTGTGTCCTCGGTTTTGATGCTGTTATTTCTTGAAAAACCCGAACCGTTTCTCTAATGGACGACCGGGGTAATTCTCTTATGATCGAATGTCGATTACCTCAGGTTTTCGCAGGCAGTTTTATCTTTTAGCTTGATTCACACCCTAGTATTCTGGACTCTACTGGATATTCGAGGATTATCCTGATGTTTTGGTAAAGTCACTTCTCTTCCCTTCAAGCGGGAAATTGAATTTCCGTATCAATCTTATTCCTGGAATCTCGATTGACCCAGTTATGGTCGTCCACGATTTAAACAATTCTATCCATCTTTCATCTTTTGTAATTTAATTATCTTATCTTCCTTTCGGGACTATCCTTGTTGTTGGAATTCTATTTGATTAGGGTCCCTCAAATTTGAATATCTATCCTTGTTCAAAAATCCATTCTAAGTTATCGTGTGAGGAAGTGAATTTGTAATTAATATAAAATGTTTTATATTGGGTTGTTTGAGCTGTTAAGTTTGAATTTTGGGTTTCGATCGATTCGTCTGGCCAACGTTATCGATAGGAACTCCAAAACACTTGAACAGAGCAAACTGACACAATATTGTTTTCGAAATTGATAAATAATATAAGTTTATGTATGGTTATATATAAAAGTATAAATTTTTCTGAAATTGGATAGTTAATTAAATTGGTTGTTAGGAATGATAATACTATATTATCATTTATTATTTTGTCAACACTACTAAATCATTTTCTATTGTTATATGTTATAAGATGTTGAAATCTTATAAGCAAGGTTTATTTGATCTGCAAATGAAATGAATTTAAATTAAAGATTTGAGAATTTAATTTCTGGTACTTTTCAAAATTTTGGTTTCCAAAAATATAATTGTTGGAAAGTATTTTCAAATGGAAATTGTTTCAAAAGAATAATTTTGAAAAGAATAAGTCAATACTCTCCCCTTTTGTCACTGGAAAATAATTTCGGCGATGACTGCAGCATCATTGACATTCATTTTCGAGTTTCAGAGTGGAGAGACTACTTAGTTGTTTTGCTACAATTTTGTTTTAGAATTAATTTGAATCTCTTGAGTATGACTCGATATATATATATATATATATATATATATATATATGTATATGTATATATACTTATTTCAAAATGGTCTGAAGTGAAACCGGAAATTTAACTCTCAAATTCTATGTTAAGCAATGGTTTTCAATTTTTAAAATAAAGTAAAATTTTGAATAATTGGAGTGTTTAAAATGAAATTTTGAACTGAAACAACTTGAAACAATTGAACTAGGATAAAATTAATTGTATAATACTCAATTGCATTCAAATATATATATATATATATATATAACTTACCTGAATATTCAAAAGTTAAAATGTTAGGGTGAATATATAATTGAAGGTTGTATAAGAGAAAACTTAAGTAATAAATAGTTCAAACTAAAATCTTGCTTAATAAAAATGTTGTAAATAAAAGGTAAATTCGTATAGGGTTCAATTATATTCAAAAACATAAATAAAGCTTACTTGGAAGAGTTTTGAATGTAATTGAATAATATACAATAATAAATAAGATGTCCAAATGAATATTGTTCCAGGATTTATAAATAAAAAATTTAGGTGATTACGATAAATGTTATACATTTAACCTATATTGCAAGATATGTCAGTGAAGTAAGTTGAATAACAAAATTGAAATGCCATCTAAATAAATAAATATGAACTAAAGAATAATTATAATTGAATTTTAAGTGGGATCAACTTAACTGAACGTAAATGGAGTAAATAAATGAGCTGAGTAAAATAAATTTTGTTTTGAAAGAAAATTTTGTAACAAATGTAATAAATTGAAATCAAATCAACTGAATGAAAATACATTGAAGTGAAATCAACCAAATGTGAATACAATGAATATTTATTGATTTAATAAAATGGATTGAAACCAAATTAGTTGAATATAAATCAATTTATATGGTTTTGAATTAATTGTTGTATTTTGTATTTCAGTCTATGTTTTCTTTCTGGTTGTTACTATTCTCCTATCTCCTTCCTTTTCGGGGACGAAAAGTTTTGAGTGGGGGAGAGTGTAACGACCCATAAATTTTAACGGTTTTATTACGTAATTAACTAAAATTTTGCTTGAAATTTTATTATTAGATTTAGCAATGAAAGTTTGATATTTGGTATGCGTCTATTTAAACATAAAAAATGGTAGATTTTCACTGGTAAATATGAATGTTAGTGTAATATCCCGGAAATTTTGGACAATATCAATTTAATAATCTGTTTAAATAATTAAATTGATTTGTTAATCTTTGATAATAAATATTTGAATTGATTTAATAATCTAATTAAATGAATATTTAATTAGTAAATTTATCCTTTAAAAATTTATAAGATGATTTCTATTTATAATGTATATACAATTGTATATATTGTAAATGGATAAGCTTGTGTTTGAAATTTAATTAATAAATAAAATCTTGTTTTAAAATTTCTAATATATAATATTGATAGTTTGGATATTTGGATCTATTTAATATTAGCTTTTCAAAGTTATTTAAAATTTATAACTATATGGTTTTAAACTAGATTAATAATAAGGATTATTTTATTTTCTTATTAAATATGATTTAAAAGTGAATATATATATATAGGTTTAAAATACAATTTACCTATGATATGTTAATTCAATTAGTAATAGTGATAATTTATAATCTCTTTTATAAATTATTTTAAAATTGATAATGAGTTATTTTTAAACAATATTTATAGTGTATTGTTTTTATAAATAGATTTTATATATAAAATAAAATGGTTATTTCAAATTTAATGTGTAGTTATATATGTATGTATATAACTTGACTTTAAATTGAATTTTAAATATAATTTACATTTGAATGTAAATTAGTTTTGAAATTCAAAGGTAGATATATTAAAACATTTGGATTCAAAATTCATGTATAAGCTTTTATTTATACATATACAATTGATTTTCTTTTCTTTTAAAAGTAATTTATAAATAGAGAAGTATTTAAGTAAATAAAGAAAAAGCATTTATTTACATTTAAAATAAATATAAACTAATAAAAAGGAATATGTGTTAAGCATTTAACTAATAAGAAGACACTTGTAAAACATTTGTCATAATAAGGTAACAAGTGGCATTTGTTTTATTAAAACATTTTCATAAAAAATATATTAAGTAGAAAACTTAGCAATTCATTTAGTTAAAAACCATTATCTTCAAATGAGAAACTGAAATCAGATTGTAAATAAAAGAAAATTCGAAACCAAATAAAGATACAAATCTGCAAACCCAATCTGGTAACAAAATTCAAGCAAATCTGTTCAAATCTTCAATATCAATTTGAAGTTCAACTTCAACTCAAACAAAGAAGAAATGGAGTTCAGCTGTAAGAATCAAAATCAACCAACAAATTCATCAGATTCAACTAACAAATAAGCAAGCTAAGGAAAAACTTCAGATTCATAATGTAAATTCAAATTGCAGTTCCAGGAAACAGAATTATATGTTCTCTGCTTCTTCTATAAGGTGAGTAACACTTTTCTAAAAAGCTTAAGTATTCTTTAAATCTGGTTGCATGTTGAAATTATGGAAATGTCATGTTTGATTTTAGATAAGTAGACTTATCTGTATATATAGATGTATATATATGCTATGCTGATGTATTGGTATATCACCTGTTCTTCACTTTCAAATCAGATGAGTAAACTCCCCTTCATAAAGTTTTAAATCTATTATAACTTGTTTGCATGGGATGAATATTTGAAAGTATGTGTGAAATTGTTGTATGAACGTAGATATTGCCTGTATATATATATATATGTAAGAAATTGGATGCATGTCTGTGTTCTAGTATATCTATGCCTCTGTTCAAAAATTTATAGGCATGATTAAATTCAAAATTTAAAACCTTCTTCCCTGATCTCTTTGAACACATGATGTTAAAAAGGAATTTGTTTGTGTTGATGTAATACAAATTCTAAAAATAAAAATAAGAAGAACTATTAGGCAATTTATCTGGAAATTGGTAATTTACAGTAGAAATCATTATAAGTCAGAAAATCAAGTTTCCAAATTCTAAGTTTTAATTACATGATCTGTTTCGAAATTTAAAATGATGAATTTTGATCATATTATTAAAAAATTTAAGTTTGTTTGGGTCGAGATATATTGAGATGAACGGAAATTGGAATTTTACCAATTCCTGGCGATCGCGAAGATCTGTTGTCTCTGGTTCGTGAGTGAAGTTTGTTGGGAGATCGGAGATTATGGGAAAAATAGTGGATGGCCATATAGATGATCGTGGCGATGGTGGTTGGTCGATTGATTTTCTAAACCTAGTTTTACTGGGTTACAACTTTTGCGTGAGTTTGACTTCCTCTGGTGATCGAGTTGCTTGGGGCTTTGGGTACTGGAAGATGGTGGGTTGACGAGGTCTTTGCCGGAGTTTCAAATGAAATGGTGGTCGGAGTTTTAAGGGAAGAACGTTGACAGGTTTTGGGTTTTGTTCCTGTTTTATGACAGGTAGCTCGTTTTCGAGTGGGAAGATGGCTCGAGTTGCTGGTGATCAGGATCGGGAAGGATGGTCGTGGACGATATGCTGGCGTAGTCATCGATGGTCAGAGGCGATCATCTTGTGTGTGCACGTGAACGAGTATCAGCGTATCAATGTGTAGTTTGGGTTTTAACAGAGGGAAGGATTTTGAGTTTGCTCGAGTTTTTAGCGTAAGTAACTCGAAGTACCGTGAGGATGGACTCGAAGCAATTATAGTATAGGCTCGAGTCAACTTTCTGTGTTACAGGTTTTAAAACCTGTCAGTTTTAAATTTAAAACTAAATTTTTAAAAATGTAAAGAAGAGATTTAAACTAAGTTTAAATCAAAGTTTAATCTGGAATCTAATTTAGTGTGAATCTTAGCTTTGGAATAATATAAGTTTTTAAATGTAAATTGTTTTAACTATTTTAAATTGGTTAAAAGGTTTGAATTTTTAAAATGAAGATTTAAGTGTAAGTAGGTTTTAAAAATGTAAAGTTAATCTGGAATCAAAGTTTAATCTGCATTCCAGTTTGAAATAAAAGGAAGTTTTCAAATAATTGTTTAAAGTATATTTTAAAAAGATTTGAATTTAATGAAATAGTTTAAAATCTTATAAATTTCTTTTATAAATGTAAGTGTTCTTAACATTTGGTTTTAAAAAAAAAAATTGGTAAAATTTGATTTAAAATTGGTTAAAGTTAAATTATAATTATTTTTAAATCTTTAATTTTGAAATGAATTAAAGAAAGATTTTAAAGTAAATGTTGGAAGTCTTTTGTTAAAATAGTTAAAGCTTAATTACTTAAAGAAAGTAATTAAAGGGTTATTAATAATTTATGATAGATCATTAATTAAGGATTATTAAATAAATTAATAAATGAGATTAATTTTAATAATCAATTAGATTAATTAATAAATGATAATCATTTGTGAAATTGGTTAAGTATAATTACCTAATGGAAGTAATTAAAGAAATTAATTATTTAAGGCAATTAATTAAATAGATTTGATAAGTTTAAATTAATTAGTTAAATTAATTTAAGATAATGATTTGGAAATTGATAATCACTTGAATGTAATTAGTGAAGTATAAATTACTTAGAAAAGTAATTAAAGTTAATTAGTGGATATAATTAACTAAAGATGATTTAATAAAAGTAATTTGAGTTTAATTACTTTAAATAATTAATCAAGGGATTAATTAAAGGATAATTAATTAAGAAGTAATTAATTAAGGGAAGAGTAATTAAGGGTAGTTAATTACTAATTGAGATTAATCAAAGGTGATTAATAAATATAATTAATTAAAGATTAATTATTAAATAATTTAAATGGAGTAATTAATTAAAGAGTAATTAAGGATCATTTATTTATGATGTAAATTAAGAATTGATTAATCAAGATTAATTAATCAATAATAAAGGATTAAGCAATTAATTAATTAAAATTAATTAATTATAATTAATTAAAGATTAATGTAATTAAGTATGGTTAATTAATTATGAAGTAATTAAAGATTAATTACTAAAATGGTTTAAGATAATTAATTTGTGAAAATAAATTAAGTATTAATTACTTAAAGTAATTAAAGGTTGATTTATCAGGAATGATTAATTAAGATTGATACTAGAGTATGATTAATTAATTAGTTTAATTAATGATTAAGTAAGAAGGATTTATAAAATAAGTAATTAATTTAATTCACTTTAAATTAATTAGAGATAATATAAATCATTACTTAAGGATGAATGAATGATATTGAATGCTTTGCATTGTTAATATCTCTGATAAGAGATGTGCTGATCTATGATATATTTGTTTGGTTGAATTGAAATGATAATATGAATTATCTGTTTGGATGATAATATAGATTATCTATTGAATTATCTATCTGTGTGTATATAGATAAGAATTGAATTGTTTTAACCTTAAAACAACTTGGCCTTAAAAGATACGTTTTGGATTTCGATGAGACCGGGATCGGGTTTCCGTATACCGGAATTCCAGGTCTGGAGACCCGAATACCACATCGATCCAAATTTACGTTAGGTCGTGAATCTCAAGTAAAGATGAAGATTCAGAGTGCAAGGGTTATTGTCGTTAACTCTGAGGGTGATTCCAACACGAGTGTAACGAGATAATGCCTTCGGTTTCGTTCGAACCCGGAACGAACTTGTATGGATTGAATGCTTTCAACACATCGTCAGGCGGACGATGAGCATTCTAAGTGATGTTCTGATTTAAAGGTAATCGTGACCTCAAGCCTCATCAACCGGGAATGGCTAAAACAGGGGAGGTGCAGCAAGGCTTCGTGGGTAACACCCACTGAGAGTAAGGTCATCCCTGTCTAGAGAGTTCCTTCTTTTATTTCGGCTTAGTGGTGCAGTTGGCGACGGCCATCTGTGGGGTGATTTTATTCGGGATTATCCAGTAAGGGATGGTTCCGGCTTTGTGTTGCAGGGGATTGGGAGTGATCCTCGGTACGGTGATCTAGGCCCCGTACTGTGATGAGCGGTACCCCGGTAGCTCTGCCATTGTATGGAAATCCAAATTCCAATAAGTGATAACGGACTTGATTGTATACTTATGTATGCTGGAATTTAATAATGTAACAATTTCGGCTATTTCATATTTATTTGAAAACCTTAGACCCTATCATAATACAATCGAATTTCCTATCAATGTTTTGGTTAGCGTAAGGTAAAAACTTACCCATGTTTATTTGTGGGGAGTCTTACGTGATACCTTTTCTTTCAAAAGGTTTTGAAGTTAAACAAGTTTAACCTGTTACTCACACCAGACCCATGTCTGACCCAAGTTGTTTATTTCTGTTTTATAAACTCTTGGGTACTCAAATTTTTACGAGTAGCCAAGGGATTCAGGTTTAGCTTTGACGAATTGTGGAGGAGCAATGGAGCAGGAGGCTTCGGCGTTCGTAGATATAGTATTCCGCTGTGTTGATATCTGTGTTAGAGTCTTGTATTGTATTTGAGTTGTAATATCTAGACAGATGTTTATAACTGTCTAGTATGTGTTGTATAGTTGCGTAAACTCTGATAAGTGTTGTATACTATGTAATAGTTTCTTTATGTTATTAATATAATTTATTCGTTCCGCTGTGAGATCGTTGTTGTTGTTTCTTCTTTCTTCTCTTCTTTTCTATTTTCTACCTCTTTCTTTCTTATTAATGACGCGTCATTCTGTGGAATGAATGGCGGGTCGTTACAGTGGTATCAGAGCTTAGGTTGAGCGAATACCTAAGCTATTGGTTAAGTGGATATCAGAACACTAGGTTGAGTGAATACCTAGGTTCGGAAGGATTGTTCAATTAGGATCTGTAGCAACCTGTTTGAGTCCGAGTGTATATATATACGAGAGTACGTATTTGTTAGTTATATAAAATGGTTTTATATTGTGTTAATTAATCGGTTAAGTGGTATATGGATTCTGGTCAATACGAGTAGCTACCGTTATTGATAGGGATCTCTAAACACTTGGACCAGGCCAACGGACACAATATTGTTTTAAAAAGGGAAGGTGAAATAATTTTACCCAGATATATTTTCTATATATAAAAAGTATCATTTTAAAAGTATATGGTATTTATAATGATTGGTTGAGATGATAATAATTTATCATCTAAGATTAGGAGTCTGAGTGTTGAGGTTGGAAGTGTATTTGTCGAGACTGTAAACCTAATACCGTCTCGAGTAAACTTTACTGTGGTAAAGAATTTCATCGATCTCCGAAGGAAACTGTTATGGTTCGGAGTTTATCTTTGTAGTTTGGATGAGTAAAGTTGGAGCTGTCGGTTGGACAGAAGCGAGTGATGGTATCTTGATACTTCTGGAAGAAGTAGCTGCGTGATGAGATGCAGTGACTATGGATGTTCCCGAAGATGTTTTCTTTGGAACAAGTTAATGAAGTGTGTCTGCTTCGGTGTCGAGGCTGAGTTCAGCAAGATGTTTTTGTTCTGTTTGAAGTCCGAATTTCTCGAAGAACTTTGGATTAAGAAGTCTGTGGCATCTGTGGCAGTAGTGCAGCTCGGAGTGTTCTGTTTTCGGCAGAAGTTTTTCTGAAGGTGAAGTTCAGAAGCAGCAGAGAGAATCCATTTCTTCAATGGATTGGATAGATAAGTATAAGTTGTTCTGATTAGTAAAGAGAGAACAGTCTGTTTGGAATTAGGCTGGGTTGATCGCAAAAGTGACTTGCGATAGTTTGAGTATTCTCTTGAGTTATCCGAGATTTTCTGGGATGTGTTGTCCAGTCTGTGCTTGTGTTCATCATCAGCATTTTCATTCTACTCCAGATCAGAGTGGTGCAGCAGAAGCAGTTTGGCGAGTGCTCCTGTTTGTCTTTTCCAGATAGGAGAAGTTAGTTCAGTCTTCTGATGTTTGTGAAGAAGAGTTTTGTTTTGGATTATGGGTGGATCGTGAGAGGATCATTCTGTTGAGTTATTCTTAGTCTAGTTTGTTTCTAGAAGTATCGGCGAAGGTTGAACTGATCAGGAAGGATTTGTAGGAAGTCCAAGATCGTTTGAAGGATTTTGTGGATAAGAGACGATAGAATTTGAAATTCGAAATTGGAGACTTCGTGGTTGTGAAGTTTTTCTCTGGTTAAAGGGAGCAATAAGATTTGGTAAGTTTGGAAAGTCAGCTCCGAATTGTTTTGGATCTTTTCTGTGATCTAATTTGGATAAGTACTTTGATCTACTGGATTGAATTGTCAGTTTGGATAACTGGAATTCATTGTGTTTTACGTATCTCTGAGGGAGTACGTGTTTGATCTATCTCTGGTTGTGGAACCAGCAGTTTTGGAGGATTTGGTTGTTGAGTCAGACTCGTCTGTAGTCTGATATCTTGTTTAGTTCTGTAGATCTAGATGAGTAGAAGCTCTATAGCTTAGTAGTATTGATTGTTTGGATTCTGTAGAGCGAGTATCCCGGTATATATATACTTGGGGAAACTCGAGGAAATTCTATTCAGAATTTTTCGCTGGATAGTTAAAATTGTTTGTTTGGATGATTGTTTGATATGGTTGTTAGCATATGGATGATAATATTTGTTTGTGAATTAAAAAGATTATTAAATTACCTTTGTTTTAAATTTCGGGGACGAAATTATTTTAAGGGGGAAGGAATGTAATATCCCGGAAATTTTGGACAATATCAATTTAATAATCTGTTTAAATAATTAAATTGATTTGTTAATCTTTGATAATAAATATTTGAATTGATTTAATAATCTAATTAAATGAATATTTAATTAGTAAATTTATCCTTTAAAAATTTATAAGATGATTTCTATTTATAATGTATATACAATTGTATATATTGTAAATGGATAAGCTTGTGTTTGAAATTTAATTAATAAATAAAATCTTGTTTTAAAATTTCTAATATATAATATTGATAGTTTGGATATTTGGATCTATTTAATATTAGCTTTTCAAAGTTATTTAAAATTTATAACTATATGGTTTTAAACTAGATTAATAATAAGGATTATTTTATTTTCTTATTAAATATGATTTAAAAGTGAATATATATATATAGGTTTAAAATACAATTTACCTATGATATGTTAATTCAATTAGTAATAGTGATAATTTATAATCTCTTTTATAAATTATTTTAAAATTGATAATGAGTTATTTTTAAACAATATTTATAGTGTATTGTTTTTATAAATAGATTTTATATATAAAATAAAATGGTTATTTCAAATTTAATGTGTAGTTATATATGTATGTATATAACTTGACTTTAAATTGAATTTTAAATATAATTTACATTTGAATGTAAATTAGTTTTGAAATTCAAAGGTAGATATATTAAAACATTTGGATTCAAAATTCATGTATAAGCTTTTATTTATACATATACAATTGATTTTCTTTTCTTTTAAAAGTAATTTATAAATAGAGAAGTATTTAAGTAAATAAAGAAAAAGCATTTATTTACATTTAAAATAAATATAAACTAATAAAAAGGAATATGTGTTAAGCATTTAACTAATAAGAAGACACTTGTAAAACATTTGTCATAATAAGGTAACAAGTGGCATTTGTTTTATTAAAACATTTTCATAAAAAATATATTAAGTAGAAAACTTAGCAATTCATTTAGTTAAAAACCATTATCTTCAAATGAGAAACTGAAATCAGATTGTAAATAAAAGAAAATTCGAAACCAAATAAAGATACAAATCTGCAAACCCAATCTGGTAACAAAATTCAAGCAAATCTGTTCAAATCTTCAATATCAATTTGAAGTTCAACTTCAACTCAAACAAAGAAGAAATGGAGTTCAGCTGTAAGAATCAAAATCAACCAACAAATTCATCAGATTCAACTAACAAATAAGCAAGCTAAGGAAAAACTTCAGATTCATAATGTAAATTCAAATTGCAGTTCCAGGAAACAGAATTATATGTTCTCTGCTTCTTCTATAAGGTGAGTAACACTTTTCTAAAAAGCTTAAGTATTCTTTAAATCTGGTTGCATGTTGAAATTATGGAAATGTCATGTTTGATTTTAGATAAGTAGACTTATCTGTATATATAGATGTATATATATGCTATGCTGATGTATTGGTATATCACCTGTTCTTCACTTTCAAATCAGATGAGTAAACTCCCCTTCATAAAGTTTTAAATCTATTATAACTTGTTTGCATGGGATGAATATTTGAAAGTATGTGTGAAATTGTTGTATGAACGTAGATATTGCCTGTATATATATATATATGTAAGAAATTGGATGCATGTCTGTGTTCTAGTATATCTATGCCTCTGTTCAAAAATTTATAGGCATGATTAAATTCAAAATTTAAAACCTTCTTCCCTGATCTCTTTGAACACATGATGTTAAAAAGGAATTTGTTTGTGTTGATGTAATACAAATTCTAAAAATAAAAATAAGAAGAACTATTAGGCAATTTATCTGGAAATTGGTAATTTACAGTAGAAATCATTATAAGTCAGAAAATCAAGTTTCCAAATTCTAAGTTTTAATTACATGATCTGTTTCGAAATTTAAAATGATGAATTTTGATCATATTATTAAAAAATTTAAGTTTGTTTGGGTCGAGATATATTGAGATGAACGGAAATTGGAATTTTACCAATTCCTGGCGATCGCGAAGATCTGTTGTCTCTGGTTCGTGAGTGAAGTTTGTTGGGAGATCGGAGATTATGGGAAAAATAGTGGATGGCCATATAGATGATCGTGGCGATGGTGGTTGGTCGATTGATTTTCTAAACCTAGTTTTACTGGGTTACAACTTTTGCGTGAGTTTGACTTCCTCTGGTGATCGAGTTGCTTGGGGCTTTGGGTACTGGAAGATGGTGGGTTGACGAGGTCTTTGCCGGAGTTTCAAATGAAATGGTGGTCGGAGTTTTAAGGGAAGAACGTTGACAGGTTTTGGGTTTTGTTCCTGTTTTATGACAGGTAGCTCGTTTTCGAGTGGGAAGATGGCTCGAGTTGCTGGTGATCAGGATCGGGAAGGATGGTCGTGGACGATATGCTGGCGTAGTCATCGATGGTCAGAGGCGATCATCTTGTGTGTGCACGTGAACGAGTATCAGCGTATCAATGTGTAGTTTGGGTTTTAACAGAGGGAAGGATTTTGAGTTTGCTCGAGTTTTTAGCGTAAGTAACTCGAAGTACCGTGAGGATGGACTCGAAGCAATTATAGTATAGGCTCGAGTCAACTTTCTGTGTTACAGGTTTTAAAACCTGTCAGTTTTAAATTTAAAACTAAATTTTTAAAAATGTAAAGAAGAGATTTAAACTAAGTTTAAATCAAAGTTTAATCTGGAATCTAATTTAGTGTGAATCTTAGCTTTGGAATAATATAAGTTTTTAAATGTAAATTGTTTTAACTATTTTAAATTGGTTAAAAGGTTTGAATTTTTAAAATGAAGATTTAAGTGTAAGTAGGTTTTAAAAATGTAAAGTTAATCTGGAATCAAAGTTTAATCTGCATTCCAGTTTGAAATAAAAGGAAGTTTTCAAATAATTGTTTAAAGTATATTTTAAAAAGATTTGAATTTAATGAAATAGTTTAAAATCTTATAAATTTCTTTTATAAATGTAAGTGTTCTTAACATTTGGTTTTAAAAAAAAAAATTGGTAAAATTTGATTTAAAATTGGTTAAAGTTAAATTATAATTATTTTTAAATCTTTAATTTTGAAATGAATTAAAGAAAGATTTTAAAGTAAATGTTGGAAGTCTTTTGTTAAAATAGTTAAAGCTTAATTACTTAAAGAAAGTAATTAAAGGGTTATTAATAATTTATGATAGATCATTAATTAAGGATTATTAAATAAATTAATAAATGAGATTAATTTTAATAATCAATTAGATTAATTAATAAATGATAATCATTTGTGAAATTGGTTAAGTATAATTACCTAATGGAAGTAATTAAAGAAATTAATTATTTAAGGCAATTAATTAAATAGATTTGATAAGTTTAAATTAATTAGTTAAATTAATTTAAGATAATGATTTGGAAATTGATAATCACTTGAATGTAATTAGTGAAGTATAAATTACTTAGAAAAGTAATTAAAGTTAATTAGTGGATATAATTAACTAAAGATGATTTAATAAAAGTAATTTGAGTTTAATTACTTTAAATAATTAATCAAGGGATTAATTAAAGGATAATTAATTAAGAAGTAATTAATTAAGGGAAGAGTAATTAAGGGTAGTTAATTACTAATTGAGATTAATCAAAGGTGATTAATAAATATAATTAATTAAAGATTAATTATTAAATAATTTAAATGGAGTAATTAATTAAAGAGTAATTAAGGATCATTTATTTATGATGTAAATTAAGAATTGATTAATCAAGATTAATTAATCAATAATAAAGGATTAAGCAATTAATTAATTAAAATTAATTAATTATAATTAATTAAAGATTAATGTAATTAAGTATGGTTAATTAATTATGAAGTAATTAAAGATTAATTACTAAAATGGTTTAAGATAATTAATTTGTGAAAATAAATTAAGTATTAATTACTTAAAGTAATTAAAGGTTGATTTATCAGGAATGATTAATTAAGATTGATACTAGAGTATGATTAATTAATTAGTTTAATTAATGATTAAGTAAGAAGGATTTATAAAATAAGTAATTAATTTAATTCACTTTAAATTAATTAGAGATAATATAAATCATTACTTAAGGATGAATGAATGATATTGAATGCTTTGCATTGTTAATATCTCTGATAAGAGATGTGCTGATCTATGATATATTTGTTTGGTTGAATTGAAATGATAATATGAATTATCTGTTTGGATGATAATATAGATTATCTATTGAATTATCTATCTGTGTGTATATAGATAAGAATTGAATTGTTTTAACCTTAAAACAACTTGGCCTTAAAAGATACGTTTTGGATTTCGATGAGACCGGGATCGGGTTTCCGTATACCGGAATTCCAGGTCTGGAGACCCGAATACCACATCGATCCAAATTTACGTTAGGTCGTGAATCTCAAGTAAAGATGAAGATTCAGAGTGCAAGGGTTATTGTCGTTAACTCTGAGGGTGATTCCAACACGAGTGTAACGAGATAATGCCTTCGGTTTCGTTCGAACCCGGAACGAACTTGTATGGATTGAATGCTTTCAACACATCGTCAGGCGGACGATGAGCATTCTAAGTGATGTTCTGATTTAAAGGTAATCGTGACCTCAAGCCTCATCAACCGGGAATGGCTAAAACAGGGGAGGTGCAGCAAGGCTTCGTGGGTAACACCCACTGAGAGTAAGGTCATCCCTGTCTAGAGAGTTCCTTCTTTTATTTCGGCTTAGTGGTGCAGTTGGCGACGGCCATCTGTGGGGTGATTTTATTCGGGATTATCCAGTAAGGGATGGTTCCGGCTTTGTGTTGCAGGGGATTGGGAGTGATCCTCGGTACGGTGATCTAGGCCCCGTACTGTGATGAGCGGTACCCCGGTAGCTCTGCTATTGTATGGAAATCCAAATTCCAATAAGTGATAACGGACTTGATTGTATACTTATGTATGCTGGAATTTAATAATGTAACAATTTCGGCTATTTCATATTTATTTGAAAACCTTAGACCCTATCATAATACAATCGAATTTCCTATCAATGTTTTGGTTAGCGTAAGGTAAAAACTTACCCATGTTTATTTGTGGGGAGTCTTACGTGATACCTTTTCTTTCAAAAGGTTTTGAAGTTAAACAAGTTTAACCTGTTACTCACACCAGACCCATGTCTGACCCAAGTTGTTTATTTCTGTTTTATAAACTCTTGGGTACTCAAATTTTTACGAGTAGCCAAGGGATTCAGGTTTAGCTTTGACGAATTGTGGAGGAGCAATGGAGCAGGAGGCTTCGGCGTTCGTAGATATAGTATTCCGCTGTGTTGATATCTGTGTTAGAGTCTTGTATTGTATTTGAGTTATAATATCTAGACAGATGTTTATAACTGTCTAGTATGTGTTGTATAGTTGCGTAAACTCTGATAAGTGTTGTATACTATGTAATAGTTTCTTTATGTTATTAATATAATTTATTCGTTCCGCTGTGAGATCGTTGTTGTTGTTTCTTCTTTCTTCTCTTCTTTTCTATTTTCTACCTCTTTCTTTCTTATTAATGACGCGTCATTCTGTGGAATGAATGGCGGGTCGTTACAGTTAGTTCTGTTGTGTAATTTCCAATTTCAATTTAAATCAATTAAAATTGATGAAAATAAAATATTTCAAAATTTGAATATTTTTTATATAATAAAAATGTTTACTATTTTCTGAGTGAGACGTCATAATTCGTTTTGTCAAATTTGGACTCATCTAGCCCCGTTTATCTTATTTTAGGTGAATTTGCAGCAGTTTTGCAGCGAAAATTGAGTTTTGATAGGATGATCGTATCTCTAATATCTGTGTACAATTCTCTTCGTCTCGCCATGCTGATCTCCGCATTATATTCATTTGTGCATTTTGGTGTCCGGTACGCAGCGAAGTCGGCAAAACGATTTGCCTTATCGGTTCCGTATTTGGGGCTTTTGAGTTCCTATGCCCTTTCATCTATCTACGGTATCAAATCAATAGCCACTTGCCTTATTTATTTCCAAAATTCAATATTACGTCTTTCACTATTCCCACTGTTTCACTTTATATTATAGCCGATGGTCCTTTCATTTTCATTTTCGGTTCTTGCTTTTGCTTCAAAAAGAAATTATAAATATTAACATGCAAGCTGCTCGTTCTTTTTCCTTTTGCCTGAGACAACTTCCCTCTCCCTCAACTATTCCTTTCCTCCACCCATCCACTTTAGCCGCCCGACCACTCAACATCCAAGCTCCGACTTCCCTCCACCCGATAGCCTTCACGCAACCACATGCCTGCAATGCCATAGCCGGCCCCATCTTTAACCTCCACGCACCAAAATAGCCTCTTCCTTTTCCCACGCCCCTTGCCTTTCCCTATTGCCGAAAGTCAGCACCCTACCCTCTCTCTTTCTTCCTCTAGCCCGCTTCACCGTATCCCTAACTGCACAGCCCTGAGCAGCCACCTCCCCTCTCACACAGTCGTCGGCCTCCACATGAACAACCAGCAGCCACTACACGTGCAAACCCACTCCACTCAACCAAGTGCAACTCCGCCAGTCTCTGACCTAGCCTCGCCCACTCCACAGCCCGCAACCCAAGACCCGAAGCCTTGACCTCTACCGCATCGTGCTTCATCACGGCCACCGTTCTATGCTTTGTCAGCCCTCTGCCGTGTGCCAATCCTCAGGTCAGTCACCATTATCCAACCTTTGTCTAACCAAGCAGGCTCTTCAACTTACCCTGCTCCAGCAAACAATTAACTATATCGAGTCATTTATATATTAGTTTTGTAGCTTACATGTATATATAATGTTGCATATTTATATTCTAGATATGTTAGTTTTGTAGCCGTGTCTAGTGCTTTTGCTATTGTTTGTATATATATATATATATAGTAAAGTAACATTTTATGAATTTGTCTAGTGTTGCGGTTGTTTTATATATATACAGTAAAGTAAAATTATATATATATATATGTATGTATGTATATCAAGCTATACACATTTTGTACAAACCTGTTATATAATTCAAGTATATATATTTTGTTTAGTTATGCGTGAGGTTCAGTATATATATATAATTAGCTTGTTAAAAATATATGCGTTCATAATATATAAGTCACAATATATTAGATTTTGAAAGAGTATTATATATATTATATTATGAAGTTTGACTATTACTTTATTTAGGTCTATAAAAGTATATAAAGTGGTTCCATATTTGCAATACATTTTATACCGTATAATATAAGTTTGTTTTGTATTTGCAATACGTGTATATGGATAGTTTTCTTTCCTATTATATATATATAAAGGTATTATATATTTACCACATGCATGTCTTATTTATAGTCTGGTTATATATATTTTTGTTATAACTATGATCTGCATATTTTATTTATAGTCTGATTTTATAAATATTTGTTATAAGTATAATCTGCATGTTTGTTATAGTCTGGATATAAATATATTATACATTTGTTTAAAGTATAGTCTGCATATTTGTCCATAGCCTCCATGTATATATATATCTATTGATTTTCTTTAAAACCTAATAAATAGAGATTTTATTTCAATTGTGTGTTTACATTAAAATATATATATATATATATATTGTATTTTACTGCTGCAGCCAATGTCTTCTTCTTTGCTCGTCAATATTCTAGCTTTGCTTTATTCGCCGCTGTCCGGAGATTTAGAGCAGCAATTTTCTAGCTTGTCGCTGTGTCGCTTGCGTATCCGTGTGCGTATCTGTATCCGTTGTTTCCCATTCTCCGTTCTCTAGCCTTGAAAGGTGAGTAATCACTCACGATTAACATTCTTATGTTTAATAAATTTAATTCACATTGAAATGACAATTGAAATATGCTGTTAAATTTGAACTACTTATTATTTAATTGCTATATATGATATGCCATTATCTGTAACTGGTCACATATGATAGCTGACACCATCACCTGTTGTTATATTAAAATTAAATTGTTATTAATGATATATGCCTGTTGTTGATATGTTATTATCATATTTGTTCTCACTTTGCAAGTTCCCTTTTAGTTTAGAATTCACTATGGGTTGAAATGATACATACCCGAACGATATTATAGATTAGGGGAAAATCGTTATGGGTTGAAATGATAAACCCAAGCGATTTTCATTGATTTTGAAATTTTGGGATTGCGGGTTGAAATTATATATACCCGTAAAATATTAAATTGCTGATTGAAATGATAAATATCCGTATCACTTGACCATAGGATAGAAAATTATATACGGACATCGTTGGTCTATTTTGAAAAATTATTTTTTTAGTTTTAGAAGGAAATATATGGATTTTATTAAATCGTGATTTTAAATATAATAAAAAGATATTTTATTGTGTAAAATTAGATTTTTAAATCAAATGTTTGGAAATTTTAAATTTACAAGTTAGTTTGAAAATATAACTTTTAAAAAAAAATTACTTATACAAATTTATTATTTTTAAAATATATAAAATAAGATTTAAAATAGATTTATTAATAAGATTTAATTTAATATTAATTATTTAAATAAAATTTAATTTAATTAGTATATATAATATGTTTAAATATTTATTTAAAATTTTACATTAATATTTTTAAATAGATTTTTGTAATGACTTTAAATAAATAGAGGTTGGAAAATAAAGTAAAATTTACTTGAAATTTAAATAGGTTAATAATTGAATTTAAATAAGAATTTGTTTAAACTTATTAATTTTGAGATTTGAAAGGTATGATTTATAACTTGATTTGATGAAAAGTGATATTCTCAACTTTAAATAAAATTGAGACTGAATATTTAATATTGATTTAAATTTATAATTTGAGATTTTATTTAATTGTTATTAAATCGATTAAGTGAATATTTCGAAACTAATAATAGTAAAGTTAAATGTTGAAATATAAATGAAACTTATATTGAAATGTTTGAACATTTAAACTTTGAATCATATTGGAATTGAAGAGACAGTTCAAAACTGGATTTGAAATTGATAAAGATTGAAATAGTTTATTTAGAATTTAAATTGAACCTTAACCTTTTAAAATTGATAGTATTATGATTTCAAAAGCGTTATAATTTCGAAAGTGTTATGATTTCGAAAGTGCTATGAATTTTAAAGTGTTACGAATCTGGAAATGAATATTATTTTAAAGTGAATAATGATATTGAATTGATATGGTTTTGAAATGAATATGATATTTTGATATGAAGTATGAACAATTTGAAATGAAATGACCACGGTGTGAAATAAGCATTTGGTTGTTAAAGAGACCGGAATCGGATATTGTCATACTCTCTGCCAATACCGAAATCACTTTAACAACTGTGTACATGGTGGAGATTCCAGAATGAAGTAGGATGGTTTGGCGACGATTCTATATGAGGTATTAGCGCAGCCCTGGCTCCCGTGAGTCAGCCTGATGTGGCTAAAATAGGAGCGACGCCGGGCCAAGTGAGGTCATTCCTCTTATCGGACACATTTCTTCGATACCGTTCTATTACTTTGTGATTTGATTGGGTGCACCTTTGATTTGGGAGTGTGTCACGAGGTGGGCGGTAGTAGCTGCTATGCGTTACCACCAGTCCGGATCCGCAAACGGTATATCTACCCTGGCATTGCCTCACGTGCCTTGTCACATGCCCTATCGCGCCTTCTACGAGTTTGTTTTGTACCATACCTATGGAGTGCCCTTTGATAGCCTCTAGTTTACGGAGGAGTTACGGTAGTGTGTAGACTATGGGAATATATAAAATGTGTTAAGGGGGATATGGGTAATGCCTTAACGCTATTTTTATACTTTACTTTACTATAGACATATTATAATAGCGTATTGTACTACATAGTAGATAGTTCCACGGATCCTTAGAGGATGGGAATCCCAAACATCCTTTAAGTTACTTGTATTTCAGTTGACATTTCACTTGAGTTGAATTTATTAATATAAGAATGTTAATCCTGACTCGAGTGTTTCGTGTTTTTCTTTATGCTCGGGTCAGACAGAGTGACACAGCATTTGAGACTCACCTTTGGAGATTGGAGCTTTGTTTGAAGACCTATCTATCCAGCTTTCAGTTATTTCAGTCATTTATGTTCAGACTCATCAGTTGCTTATGTATTAGAGATTCATTTGTATTTGAGATTCTGTTGTATTTTATTTCAAACTCGAATGTTTTATAGTAGCTTCATAAAGTACTATTTATCTATTCCGCTGCTTATTGTTGTAATATTTTGTGTCTATGATTCTGTGATTGATTTATTTATTGTATATGCTGAGTTTTTCCAAATATAAATTAACAATCTGTTGTTCTGAGCAATTCAATTCCGACATGAGTGGATGATTGTCGACTTGAACGGTTCGAAATGCCAGGTCGTTACACATACATATATATACATATACATACACTATATATATATATATCTATGTGTGTGTATGTGATATTTCAGATATAAAATTTTAATGCTAAGATAATTTTGATTATGGACAACTGTGGGATCGCCTTTCTTTTCATATATAGATTAGATATAAAACTAATTGGGAGTTTATGAAAGAGCAAAGTGGAATCAATTAAAAATGTTACATTTTTATCTTTCTTCTTTAGACACAGATATGACTAGATTTAGTTTTAATATATTATTGGAATCAATTAAATATGTTGCATTTCTTTTCTTCTTTCCTCTTGGACATAGATTTGATTAGATCCAAATCTAAAATATATTTATTCCCATTTTCTCTTAACCACCAAGCATATTGGAATCAATTACAAATGTTTATATATATATGTGGCTATATATGTATCACATATATGTATTGTAACACTCCTAAATTGAACGATAATTAATTAAAAAAATAATTACTAATTATTAAAATTGAAATGGAATTTTCACAAATGTCGAAATTTGTAACGACTCACCTTTTTGGACGATTCAAATCGACAATAAACCATACATGTCAACTCAACCATTCAAAAGGGAGGATTGTTAATGGGTTAAATAAGAAATAAGAGAAAAGAAGGAAAAAAACAAAGAATCTCACAGCGGAAGGACAAAATATAATAATCAAATAAATAGTTCATGAAGCTGTTTAACAAATATATTTGATTACACTTTTACAATATATAAGAGTTATACGTAAAGTAGGAATAAATAAATAATGTCGTGGAACAACATGATACAGTGGAATAATAATAATAATAATATAAATAGTATACAAATCTCCTTCTTCATCCTCCGAAAATAAGGTCTTCATCACTGAATAACTCAAGCTGACTCAAGCGTAATGAAAAGACAAAACACTCGAGTCAGAACTAAAAGATCTTATGTAAGTTTAATCGACAACAAGTATATATGAGTGTAACGGCTTCAGAGATGTTTACGGGATTTTACATCTCCTGTCCAGTGTATAACGTGCATGCAATAACTTAAGAGATGTTTCAGGATTTTCATCTCCTAAAGATCCGTTAAACTATCTATATGTAGTGGAATATTCTATATATGTAATGTCTATCAGTAAAGTAAAGTATTAAAATAGCATTAAGGTGTTACCCATATTCCCCTTAACACATTTTTATATAAATACAGTAGTCTATACGGATACTGTAAGCTCCACCAAACCGGTGGTTTACTCAGGGAGCACTCCATAGGTATGATACAAACCAAAGTTGTAATGGGCTCGATCGGGATAAATATGACAAGGCACGCGAGGCAACGCCCAGGGTAGGATACTACCATTTTGCGAATCTGGACTGGTGGTAACGCATAGCAGCTACTACCGCCCACCTCGAGACACACTCCCATAATCAAATCGAGGGGTGGCCACCAAATCAATCACAAAGTAATAAATATGGTATCGAAGAAATGTGCCCGATAGGGGGAGCACCCAACTTGGCCCGACATAGCTCCTGTTTTAGTCATTTTAATTATGACCTGAAAGTCAAGGCTATCCATCATCGTTCTCTTACTTCATTCCAATAGCGTTCGCCAAACCATCCGACTTCATTCTGGATTCTCCACCACGTGCACAGTTGTTAAAGTGGTTTCGATATTGGCAGAGAGTATGACAATATCCGACCTCGGTCTCTTTAACAACCAAATGCTTATTTCACATCGGTTGGTTCTTTTACATTTCAACACTGATTCACAAATGTTATCAAAATATCATATTCACTTTTAAAAATATATCACTTCGTTTCAAAATACCATATTTACTCAAAATATGCCATTTTCACTAAAAAATATCATTTCCAATTCCAACGTAGGTTATAACATCATTTAACCACATTCGCCTTTAAATCAAGGATTTAAATATAAACAATTCAATTTTGCACAGTTTGAATTTTTGAAAATAGTTTGGATAGTTATAAATAGTTTAAAATAGTTAAAATAGTTTAAAATAGTTTTTAAATAGTTTAAAATGGTTTAAAATGGTTTAAATAGTTTTAAATAGTTTAAATAGTTTTAAATAGTTTAAATAGTTTAAAATAGTTTAAAATAGTTTTAATAGTTTTAATAGTTTAAGGATTTTAAAACAGTGAAAATAGTTTAATATAAAATAGTTTGAGTATTGGAAATGGTTTAAATAGTAAAATAGTTTTAAAAATTAAATAATCTGAATTTTTAAAATAATAGATTTTAAACAGCTTATATTAAAATAATTTAATTTAAAAATAGTGCCAAATCAACTGTTTCGTCCATTTCAACAAATTTGGACCATATCCAGATTTCAAATAAAAAAAACTCAATTTTAATCTTTTAATTCAAATGACTCAATTTTGATTTAGTTCCAAATCAATTTGATTTCAATTTCAATTCGAAACAACTTCAATTTTTGAAACATTCATTTTTAACTTCAAATTCGATTCAGCAATTCAATTCAATGATTTAAATTCAATTCCATTCTTATTTTAAACCATTTCAATTCATATCAATTTCAAGCCCAATTTGAATTTACTTATATAAACCACTTAAATCAAATTTAATTTCCTTGTTAAATTTTAAGATCCAAATCTTTAAAATAATTCAATTTCCAAAAATAAAGTCACATATCAAATACAACTTTACATTTCCAATTTAGTTCTTTAAAACAATTTCTTTTAACAAATTTCAATTTCAACATTTCAAACCTTGAAGAAGAAAATAATTTAATTCATATAAATCCAAAAAAAATTATTCATTTAAAACAATGTCATTTAATCAAAATCCAAATTTCAAGATTTTTAAAACCATTTAATTTAACCAATCCGGTGTCCGTATATAATTTTCTACCCTATGGCCAAGTGATTAATATTTCAAATTTTAATTGATGGATACATATCATTTCAACCCGTATCCCGAATCAAAAATTTCCAAACCAATAAAATCACTCGGGTTTATCATTTCAACCCATAACAATTTTACCTAATCTATAAGATCGTTTGGGTATGTATCATTACAACTCATAGTGATAACAGGGATAAATAAACATCCAATCATCCAAAATGTCAATAAATAAACGTCCATCATAGTCAACATCCAAATCAGCCAATAAATCACAACAATTAACAAATTACCATTATCAAGTATATAACTAACAATTTAAATTCAATATAAATTTAAATGGCAATTCAATTCAATATAAATTCAAATTAAATTTAAATGACAATTTAAGATACCAAACACCAATCAATAAATTTTTAATCACATCATAAATTTAATTTAACTAACATAAGATGGTTTAGTATTTGTGAGTGGGTTAAATCACTCACCTTTTGATTTACAGTCGATTTAAAACCAAAATAAGTCCCAAAATCCAACAGTCTCAGAATTCAACAAAACTAGTTTTTTATTGTCTGGAATTTCAATACCATCGCGATGGAAGAAACCGCGTCCAAATCCGAGTTCGTATGCAAAAGTTATCGAAGTTGGAACGTTCAAAATTTAAATTTAAAATAAAATAAACTACAGGGGCAAAAACGTTTACCTCTCTAACCCAGCATGCAAGCAGAATGCACGCATGAACAAATCTCGTAACTCGGCCGCCGTCGAACAATGACCAGCTGTGCCACCTACGATTGTCGTTACTAAGATCTGACGTCGCTGCTGGCCTTGGTCCTCGGGCCGCAGCCTTGCCTGGTCGTGCGATCGCCGATGATGCATGGCTCATCTCTGCCGCCGCCATAGCTTACTGACCAAATCACCATGAATTCATGCCCCAATAACACGAACTAACCATATAGATGAGCGTGCCTCAGCCTCCTCTATGCGCCAGCAACCTCTAATCGACCCCTCGACGAAGATCCACCGTTGAAATCGAAACCCTAGGATGGACGGCCAAGAATAAATCGCCAATTTCTGGCCAAACCATGATTCTATTGCAAAAATGAATTATAGCAGTAGATTACACTCGTCGAGAGATTTCCAACGATATATTATATGACATAGTATGAGGAGTTTGAATATTTGGATTTGATTCTGATTTGAAATTGAATTTGGGAATTAGGGTTTTGATTGACAGCCATTGGGAAGGAGGAAGAGAACAGAAACTGTACGTACAGGAGAATGAATAAATGAAGCTGCTAGGGTTTATAATAGCTTATATATAGGCAAAGGTAGATAAGAACGAATAGACAGATCGAATTGGGTCGAAACGATAACGACGGCCCGAAAAGTCCGTTTCGTTTCCGGAACGAAAGTAGGTCATCCCATATATCAAAATATTGGTTTTCGATATTTTTAAACTCAATGGAACAAGTTTCAAGCCCTAATTCCATTGTATGTAGAAGTTAGCTTTTAAAATCGAATTATATTCATTTAAATTCTATTAATTGATTTCTACGCGTTTCGAGATCGCACGATCAAACGACAAGTCCGATCGCTACGAAACGTGAAATCCTACAATAATTCACTGTTACGGATCCGATAAAACTGGTTTCATCGAAATACGAGACTGTGGCCAAAATGCTATTTTACACGTTAATTAAATAATTATTATTAAATTGATTTAATCACTTTTAAATTCAAATTTAAAAGTTAACAATTTTATCACTCTTGATCACATAGAAATTTATAATCTTTTAAAATAAAATTTCCATATCAAATCCAATATTTAAATATTGCACTAATTTCAGCGTTTCATTACAACTGTAATAAAATTTCAGTTCATTATATTTGAATTTCAATTAAATTCTTTTATTTCGATTTACATTCGTATTATTGAATCAACTATTACCTTATGAATATAATTAACATTAGTTTACACCTTATTATACTAATATTCTACCGTTATCATCTTAACTCAAATTACCTGTAATGTTTAATTACATTAATTCCAACAATTATTTTATTCCTTATTAACCTGCAATTATAATCAAATTAACTTTACAATTATTTCAGTTGATTGGAATTACATAACAATAGATATCAATAACATTCAAACAACCTTATTAAATCATATTCTAATTATTTTCTCGTTAATAAATCATAAATTTTAATTTCTCTCAACATTAAATTTCAAAATCTGATTTAATTTAATATTTGTTTTTATTTATTGAAAATTATGGGTCGTTACACTCTCCCCCGCTCAAAACTTTTCGTCCTCGAAAAGGAACGAGAAGGAATTAAGAAACTTGACATAAATTTATTCAAAATGTTCAATTTATAAACACTTTAAACTTACATAATTAAGTTTTAAATAAGATATATCAATTTATAAACAATTAAATCTTTCATGTTCAAGTTTAATAAAAGTTTGAAAATATTTTCACTTTCACAAAATTTTCTAAGTCCTAAATTCGCAGAAAGTTTCGACAGAGTCTCCTTTGCGCGATTAGGTCCGAAAAAATAACAATATAGTTAATTACAGTATATCCCAACCATGGGAAAAACAATTAAAATATCATAGCAAAACCGTAATCCAAAAACGTACCTATTTGTCGGGCAAACAACTTTATTTATGATACAAAAAGCAGTATTGCTTCCATAAACCTGTATTTCACTTATATAATCCAAAATAGTGAGAATTATGTACAAGGGAAATATTTAGTTGTTTTCAATTAGTAACAAAAGCAAATCAACACAGAATATATGCAAACAAAACAACATGACCATCATATGCAACAAAGGAATCAATCATACATCCATAGCAATCAAACTAATGGTTTGTCCAGGTTTAGAAACTTTTCATTGTACAAGGGTAATAAATAAACTATCAAATGTACCCTACGCTCAATGGCCCTAGATAATTACTTAATAGATTATTCATACAACCCTAAACAATTTAAAGTATCCTCCCCCAAACTTCCCATTAGCCAAACAACATAGAGTTTAAATATTATTTAAGTTTATTCGATTGGTTTCTTTTTCATCATTTACTTTTCATTTATTTTCATTCATTCATACAATGTCTCTTTCCATTAATTTACCTTCATTTACTTACATATGTTATTTTCCATTCAATTATCCAGAACATCAATAAATCAATTCTTAAAATATTATATAAGTTTCTTTGAAATTTAATTCACATTCAGTTACTTATAAAACTTGATTTCCATTTAATATGAATATTCATGAATAAACATTTCATACTTGAGTGTTTCTACCTTTTAATTCACATTTATCCTTTCTTTTATAGTGTCAATTAATAATAAACTTATTTATGAATCATTTCAGTCATTTCTTAAGCTTATAAACATTTCTTAGATAATATTCATTTTTTACTATTTAATCTAATTATTATCATTTCAAAACATTAACTTATGTTTATAACATTCATTGTACATCTTAGTTTTTCATTTATAATATATGTTCGTTTCGAAGCATTTTAGTTATTAAGATTTTACTTGTATAATATTCTATTACATATTCATAATTAACATTTCAACTTTTTAAATATTTCTAGTAGGTTTTATATATGTTTTAATAATGTAATTGAATGTTACAGAAGTTTATCTTATTCAAATTTAGTTAACAAAATGTTCAATAGTTCACATCTTCTTAATTTTCACTATCTTTTAATTTACAAGTTACAAATCTCCAATTTCTTTACAGTTTCATTAAATACTTTGCTTCTAATTTCTTATTTTTCATTTTAGAAGTTTTCAATTATTAAAATAGTTAAGATTTCATTTCATTACAATAATTGAAATCCCTAATTTGTAGAAATTTAAGAACTAAATACCGGGTTCATTCAAATCATATATATATATATTCATATCTTTTATATATATCAAATCATACTTAAGAAATAAAATTAAAATTTGTTTATCAAAACAAATGTGTAGCAAAACTACTACAGTGGTCTTCCCATTTTGAAACTCAAAAATGAATGTCGATGATGCGGCCGTCATCACCGAAATTATTTTCCAGCGACAGAAGAGGAGTATGGAACTTATTTCCTTTTAAAATTACTTAAACATTTCTTTCAAATTGCATTGAAAATATTTATATCTTAAAATACTTCCAAATAATACTAATATTAAATTTGAAAATCTTTTGAAAACAAATTTCAAACCCGGAACTTAAGTTCTCAAATTTTTAATTCACATTCACATTATCTGTAAATCTTATTTTTGCAACCAATATTTATAAAATTTCACTTCCTAACAAACATATCACATACAACTGTATCCATTTATAAAATTATACTTTTATATACAAAATATAATACTAGGTAAAATTATTTCATTTACCTATATTTCAAAAACTATATTGTGTTGGTCTACCCTATTAAGTGTTTAGAAATCCCTATCGATGTCATAACGTCCTATGTACTGACCAGAATTTATAAATACTAAACAGAACAAACTAACATAATATAAAAACATTTTTATAACACTAACAAATACGCTCTCTCATATATATACCCTCAAACTCATTCAAGGGTATTATTAACCCTATCTCTAATGAGTTAATCCCAAACATGCTAAGGTTATCGCCAAACAAAAGCTCTAATATCAAATGTAACGACCCACCTTTTTGGATGGTTTAAACCGACAATAAACCACACATGTCAACTCAACCATTCAAAAGGAAGGATTATTAATGGGGTAAATAAGAAATAAGAGAAAAGAAGGAAAAACAAAACACAGAATCTTACAACAGAAGGACAAAATATAATAATCAAATAAACAATTCATGAAGCTGTTTAATAAATACATTTGATTACACTATTACAATATATCAGAGTTATACATATAGCAGGAATAAATAAATAATGCAGCGGAATAACATGATACAAATCTCCGTCTTCGTCCTTCAGAAATAAGATCTTCATCACTGAAAAGCTCAAGCTGACCCGAGCGTAATGAAAAGACAAACACTCGAGTCAGAACAAAAAGAACATATGTAAGTTAAATCGACAATAAGTAAATATGGGTGTAACGGCTTCAGAGATGTTTACGGGATTTTACATCTCCTATCCAGTGTATAACGTGCATGCAATAACTTAAGAGATGTTTAAGGATTTTCATCTCCTAAGGATCCGTTAAACTATCTACATGTAGTTGAATACGCTATATATATATAATGTTTATCAGTAAAGTGAGGTATTAAAATAGCGTTAAGGCATTACCCATATCCCCCTTAACACATTTTTATATGAATACCGTAGTCTATACATATATTGTAAGCTCCACCAAACCGGTGGTTTACTCAAGGAGCACTCCATAGGTACGATACAAACCAAAGTCGTCGTGCACTCGATCGGGATAATATGACGAGGCTCGCGAGGCAATGCCCAGGGTAGTATACTACTGTTTTGCGGGTCCGGACATGTTATAATGCATAGTAGCTACTACCGCCTACCTTGAGACACACTACCATAAAAAAATCGAGGGGTGGCCACCTAATCAATCACAAAGTAATTTCAAATTCGATTCAACAATTCAATTCAATGATTTAAATTAAATTCCATTCTTATTTTAAACCATTTCAATTCATATCAATTTCATACCCAATTTCAATTTACTTATTTAAACCACTTAAATCAAATTTAACTTCATTGTTAAATTTTAAGATCCAAATCCTTAAAATAATTCAATTTCCAAAATTAAAGTCATATATCAAATACAACTAACATTTCCAATTCAGTTCTTTAAAACAATTTCTTTTAACAAATTTTGAATTTCAACATTTCAAAGCTTGAATTAGAAAATAATTTAATTCATATAAATCCAAAAAAAATTATTCCTTTAAAATAATGTCTTTTAATCAAAATCCAAATTTAAATATTTTTAAAACCATTTAATTTAACCCACCCGGTGTCCGTATATAATTTTCTACCCTATGGCCAAGTTCAAATTTTAATTACAGGGATGGATATATACCATTTCAACCCGTATCCCAAATCAAAAATTTTCAAATCAATAAAATCGCTCGGGTTTATCATTTTAACCCATAATGATTTTCCCTAATCTATAATATCGTTCGGGTATGTATCATTTCAACCCATGGTGATAACAGGGATAAATAAACATCTAATCGTCCAAAATATCAACAAATAAACGTCCATCACAATCAACGTCCAAATCAGCCAATAAATCACAACAATTAACTAATTATCATTATCAAGTATATAACTAACAGTTTAAATTCAATATAAATTTAAATGGAAATTCAATTCAAATTAAATTTAAATGAAAATTTAAGATACCAAATAGCAATCAATAAATTTCTAATCACATCATATATTTAATTTAACTAACATAAGAAGGTTTACTATTTGTGAGTGGATTAAATCATACACCTTTTGATTTATGGTCGATTTAAAATCCAAATAAGGCCCAAAATCCAACAGTCTTAGATTCAGCCAAACTAATTCCATGCTGTCTGGAATTTCGATAGGATCGCAATGGAAGAAATCGCGTCCAAATCCGAGTTCGTATGCAAAATTTATCGAAGTTAGAACGTTCAAAATTTAAATTTAAAATAAAATAAACTACATGGGCAAAAACATAAAAATGTTTACCTCTCTAACCCTAGCATGCAAGCAAAACGCACACACGAATAAATCTCGTATCTCAGCTGCCACCGAACAATGACCAACTGCGCCACCTACGATCACCGTCACTGAGATCTGACGTCACTGCTGGCCTTGCCGCCTCAGGCCGTAGCCTCGCCTGGCCGTGTGATCCTCAATGATGCACAGTCAGCTCCTCCATCGCCATAGCTTACTGACCAAATCACCATGAATTCATGCCTCAATAACACGAACCAACCATATAGATGAGCGTGCCTCAGCCTCCTCTACGCGCCAACAACCACTGATCGACCCCTCGACGAAGATCCACCATTGAAATCGAAATCCTAGGATAGACGGTCGAGAATAAATCGCCAATTTTTGGCTTGCAAAAACGAATTATAGCAGTAGATTATGCTCACCGAGAGATTTCCAACGATATATTATATGGCATAGTTTGAGGAGTTTGAATATTTGGATTTGATTTTGATTTGAAATTGACTTTGGGAATTAGGGTTTTGATTGATAGCCATTGGGAAGGAGGAAGAGAACAAAAATTGTATGTACAGGAGAATGAATAAAAGAAGCCGCTAGGGTTTCTAATAGCTTATATATAGGCAATGGTAGATAAGAACGAATAGACAGATCGAATTGGGTCGAAACGATAACGACGACCCGAAAAACCTGTTTCGTTTTCGAAACGAAAGTAGGTCATCCCATATATCAAAATATAGGTTTTTGATATTTCTAAACTCAGTGGAACTAGTTTCAAGCCCTAATTCCATTATATGCAGAAGTTTGCTTTTAAAATCGAATTATATTCATTTAAATTCTATTAATTGATTTCTACGCGTTTCGAGCTCGCACGATCAAACGACAAGTCCGATCACTATGAAACTTGAAATCCTACAGTAATTCACTGTTACGGATCAGATAAAACTAGTTTCGCCGAAATCTGAGACAGTGGCCAAAATGGCTATTTTACACATTAATTAAATAAATTATTATTAAATTGATTTAATCACTTTCAAATTCAAAATTAAAAGTTAACAATTTTATCACTCTTGATCACATAGAAATTTATAATCTTTTAAAATAAAATTTCCATATCAAATCCAATATTTAAATATTGCACTAATTTCAGCGTTCCATTACAACTGTAATAAAATTTCAGTTGATTATATTTTAATTTCAATTAAATTCTTTTATTTCGATTTACATTGTTATTATTGAATCAACTATTACCTTATAAATATAATTAACATTAGTTTACATTTTATTATACTAATATTCTACCGTTATCATCTTAACTCAAATTACCTGTAATATTTAATTACATTAATCCCAACAATAGATTCCAACAATTATTTTATTCCTTATTAACTTACAATTATAATCAAATTAGCTTTACAATTATTTCAATTGATTGGAATTACCTAAAAATAGTTATCAATAAAATTCAAACAACCTTATTAAATCATATTCTAATTATTTTCTCATTAATAAATCATAAATTTTAATTTCTCTCAACATTAAATTTCAAAATCTTATTTAATTTAATTTTTTTTATTTATCGAAAATTATGGGTCGTTATAAAATTTAGCTACAAAATTTGCACCATTGCATACGTTGCGATTTTCTGATCGATTTTCGTATATAAAGTTTTCTGATCGAAGTTCAAACAAAAAAGTTAGTAACGTTTGAAGATTTCGAATCAAAAATAATTATAAATGTAATTAATGAAATAACTATAATTAATTAATGTTAATTTACGTTGATGGATACTTAACGCCTAACCAAAATCAATGTTAATCGAATCAGAAGAAAATCTTATCAAATGATATTTAAAAGTAAAGAAATGTATGTTTAACAATACAACACAACTGGTCGACCCCTTATTGGGACCGATCGACCGTTAGCAGTCGACTGGTGGTAGCATAATGGTCAACCGGTGGTTGATGGCGGCTGTGTATTAAACTTATACTACACCATTATAAGCTATTAACAACGGGTAAAAACCGTTGTTAAGTCCAAAAGCAACGGGTAAAAACCGTCTTCAACACAGGAGTGGTTGAATTTAGCGACGGGAGAAAACCGTTGTTTTATGTCCAAAAGGCAACGGGTATAAACCGTTGCAAATTGGGACAAAGGCAACGGGTATAAACCGTTGCAAACTGGGCCAAAGACAACGGGTATTAACCGTTGCAAATTGGGCCAAAGGCAACGGGTATAAACCGTTGCAAATTGGGCCAAAGTCACACATAAAGCAACGGTTAACACACGTTGCACATAGTGTTTGCTCCTGATCCTACAAAATCACATCTGTAACTTACTACTGCGTTACACGCATATCTCAGTATATATACCAGAATATCAATATATATCAAAATATGCCAGAATATCAAAATATTGGTACACAAGCACTATAAACATATCGCACATATGCCATACATATAAAATTATCAAACTTATAATTACACTATTGTTTTGCAAACAGAATGCTACCGTGCCGGAATATCATACTTATTACACTGCATTATTTATTACACTACACTACAAAGATTTCATTAATTACACTACATTGTTTTGCAAGCAGTGAAGTCTACAAAGATTTCATCAATACCTCCGACTAAAGATATCGTATCAAACCCTTTTGATGGCTCACATAACCTCCGGCTCCAACATCCCCAAAGGTCTCGGTAAATTTTCGACATATTTTGGCGGTTAGCTCATCCGGCAATAAAATTTTGTCCAACAACACTTTTTCATATGTGGGTGGTACTGGTTTTCCATGAATTACTAATGCTGTGGAATCTCGGCATATAGTACCTGTTATATAAGCATTTCTGGAGTGAATATATGGAATCACATTTACAGAACTAACAAGCTCCCAAACATTTAAGACCATTATGCAGAGCTACACAAGTCCTAGACCCATTGTGTATGCGATATTCGATCTTTAAAATCATGCAAGATTAGAATGGAAGGTGTAAACTTTTATGATCTTTCTATATCCTTTTTTGTTTTGGAGTTTACTGATTTATTTTTGGACATAATGGCTATTGTGAGTGTCAATGAAAATTGAAACCAAAACAGATATAAGATAAAGACTACGATGAGTATAAGTATACAAACTAGATCGCTATTGACAATGAATTCCTTCTCATCTCTGCCATTCATTCGCTGTCTCAAACTCCAGCTCTGCAATAGCATTTTGAACTTTTACGCGATTCTTCATCATTTCTTGCTATCTCTCACTGTTTCTCAAATTTAATCATGAACACAACCTTTTTTTAAATAACACTGTACTTTCAGCCAAGCAAGAATTTAGTGAAGGTTGTGCCCACCAGAACTTATCCATGTGATCATTGTTATTGATTTGCTAAAACTACTTAAAACTGCTTAATTTGCTCTATCCTATTAAATATTGCTAAATATTATCTTATATCTTATGATTATGTTAATTTGGATTTGAAAATGTCATATATACCTCTTGTGAACCTAATTATGACGTACATGTCAAACGTGAACCTTTGTTGCCTAACCTCTTTTTCTATAACAAAAGATAATTTGGAATCTATAAATACACATGCACTAATACTCATTAATTTGTTTATATGCACAATAACAGAGAGCAGTAAACTCGGTTGAAGCACAAAAAGACTGATTGGTCGATTAAAATAGTACCTGTTGCAATTACTTCGTCCTCGAAGTTCAGGATTTCACATCTTTGGTCGATTAACTGATTGTTCGGAGTGGCAAACTGAGAAGATGCGATTTCACTGCCTACTTGACGATTATCTTGGGCTATGCTGAGAAGACGCTCCAGTTTATCATCCATATTGTCTAGCTTCATCAATTTTTGCTCCACATTTTGCAGTCGCTGCTCATATACTCCTTGGGCCTGTTTGAGCCGTTTGCATGGAATGGCAGCACTCTTAACTTGGCTAGGAGCTATATTGGTCCCAATACTTCGGCTCCTACCCTTTACATCTTTACCAAACACTTATATAAAGACGGCTTCATCACCACCACTCGTCGTTTCCTTTTCTTTTTCAATTTTGTCCTAAAATACATATATATGAATAATGAAAATTTAATTTAGAGGCGTTATTATTTGTTTAACTTACAAAGTAGGAAGATGTCGCATCTGACGTGCTGCCATCTTTTTTCTTATGCGTTTTCTCCCATACTTGAAGATGTGATACTTCTGTTCCTGGACTACTTGAATCGACCTGCATACAATGACCTAAAATTGTATTTGGAACTAATGGTATATGCAATGTGATGCACCAATTCAATGACACATACCATTTCTTGAGTAATCATAGCGTGACTCTTACGTCCCGAATGATGACCATATTCGAGCATTGATCTATTTTGTTTGCCTCGCTTCCTTTTTTCTTTCGCCTCGGGTTTTGATTTGTTTCTTATGAACTCATCCCAATCATCTTGAGCAATTTTCGGTGGACAATTTCTCATTCTTTCTTCGTCAGTGATGAAATGGTCATAATGATTCTTGCGCAAATCATTCTTGTGTCTCCTAAAAGCCTCGGACATTTTTTTCATAATAAGGTCCTTTGATAGAGGATCGAGCTCATAATATTTCTGCATAACAAAAAATGCATGTAAACCATTTTTTATTTATGTATTGAAAGCATTATAAATGAATTTAAACCATCTAAGTTCATGTACACAGTTTACATTTCAAAGTATATGGATTTTTACATTTCAACGTATATAGTTTCATCAGTCTCTATGAATAAAGTGATCAATCTAAATATCCTATAAATATCATAAAAGAATATATCTTGAAACAGAAACAATACATAAATATGGTCTCATATGAACCCTCGCTCATTCAGGCCTATTTAACAATCAGAAACAGAAACAGTACATAAAAAGGGTGCTATTACAATCAGACGACTATATTTTACAAACAGAAACAGTACATAAAAATGGTTATGAGATTGGAGAACTTACCTCCAATTGATTCCACACGTCTTCCTTGTAATTTGGTGGAACTTTTTTCCAACTTGGATATGAGATTGGCACATGATTTCTTACTAGTTTACCAATCTTCGTAGCGACCTTTGAACCATTTTTTCGGATTGGAGAACCGTAGTTGTCTATATCAATTTTCTCCCGTTTTAAAGTGGATGATTGTGAAGTTGTATCATTTGACGGTGGTGTGGCATCTTGTGACATTATGTCCTGCAAAGTCTAAAATCCTAAAATAATCCCAACAACATTATGATGTACATTTCTTCCCCTTCCAGCCCATCCCTGTGATGCCTGATTGCTGTCGGCCAAATTATTGCACGGAGTCCCCTCCATAACATCCCCTTATTGCTGTTGTACATCTGATATATGAACCAACGTCCCCTTATCTGATTTGTCTGATCCCACCAACTTCTCACCACATTACGATTTTTGTCAGTCTGACTGACAATAATCATAATGTGATGAGAAACTGGTGGGATCAGACAAATCAGAAGGGGTCGTTGTTTACTATATCAGATGTACAGCAGCTTACCAGTAATCGCTTGGAGCAATTTTATTAAGTCATATAATGCGTTTGATCTTGTTATGGAGGGGAATCCGTGCAATAATTTGGCTAACAGCAATCGGGCATCATAGGGATGGGCGGGAAGGGGAACATTCACTTTTATGCGGCAGTGATAAAGTCTTCCTGCATCACCTGAATTTTAAACTTAAGCGGATTCAAAACAATATCTAAAATACTGACTGAAATAAAGGATGCAAATACAAAAATATATTACCTTAGCACTGCTGAACTAAAGGGTGCAAATACAATATCTTGAACTGCCTGTCTACCTACAAACACAAAGAAAGAAAGAATAGTCAAGCTGATCATATGTATGTGTACATGTGTGTATGTATGTGATCATATGTAAGTACCTACAACTACAAACACAAAATGAACTCTTGCAATATATCCATCCTTATGGATCCATCAGGATATTATAATGGCACTAATAAAAAATATAATGCATCTATTACTATCATATAACACACCATTTTACATGTTACACCATTTTAAATAAATATTTTGTTAAGGTACAATAACTGCTCTGAAATACAAAGTTAACATATGCATTTGATAAGATCTTCTAATTTTTCATTGTCTTCAAAAGCTGATGATAAACGGTGGGAAACTCAGTGTCATCCACATTTATGGTCAACCGTTTTGGTGTATGCAAAACCACAAAACATCCGTTATTTTTTAAATCTTTTGAGTAGAACACTTGACTCACTTCCGATGCAAGAATAAATGGCTCATCATTCACGCTATCTTTATTCTTCAATTTTCCCAAGTTAACTGTGATCAAGCTTGAAACAGAATCTATTTTACAACCATTGATCTTATCTTCAACCTTTACCCAATCACAATAAAAAACTGTTTGTTTGAAGTCAATGTAATCCAACTCAATTATCTATTGAATGACTCCGTAATAAGCTGTTTCTGCTTCCTTAAAATTTTTATCCTTCCCACTCGCTCTAAATTGTGTAATTGCTCTCATGCATACACCACTATCCTGTGTTAGCTTTCGCTCTTCATAACTCTTCGGAGAAAATAAAACCCCATTCACTTGGTACTTCATATAACTACGGGCATCAAACTTCGGCCCGTTAACTAACCGCCAAAGAGTTGAGTCAACATCGACGGTCTTCAACAACTACAACAAATACAATAAGTAAAAAAACATTGTCAAGGAGGTGTATGGTCAACTTGAAAATACGTTAAATATTTAATACATATACCTCCTCACGTAACCAAAAAGTGAAATTTTTAATAGCTTCCCCAGATGTACCCCCGCCTCGAGTTTGAGATTTGGTGCTTTGAACATAGGAGTTATACCTCCTATGAAAAACACACAATAAATACTATATATATGAATTGATTTACAATAATAAGAATTCAGAACAAATTCATGAATTTACTTCTTCCATTCATCCAATCCGTCGTACTTATCAAGGACCCATTTACGCACTTGTTGAAATTGCACTTGAGTTAACGTTATATCTTTACCATTATCTAGTGCTATTTCATCAGCAAACTCATCATCCTCGTCTAAAAACGCTTCACGGGTATGTTTATGAGTGCCAGCACCTCCTTTTGGCATATACTCCATGTAGTAAAGACTAGCTTCTTGTAAAATATATCCTTCTGCAATACACCCTTCAATATATCTTTTGTTGCGCACATATCCTTTATATGTTTTCATCAACCTATGAAGATGAATAATTGTAAAATGTAGACATCAATAGCTATTTAAATCGAATAATTATGTACATAACTAAAATTAGTAATTTACCGTTCAAATGGGTACATCCACCTATATCTAACAGGACCAGAAATCAATGCTTCATCGGCTAAATGAACCATAAGGTGAATACTGATATCAAAAAATGCAGGCGAAAAATGTTTTTCAATAACACACATTGCTTCTACCAAACTATCCTTTGCTTTTAGAAGATGTTACCTGTTGATCACCTTTGAGCACAAAATGTTATAAAAGAGACTAATGCGGTGAATAGCATTCCGTAGATCCTTATGTTGCGAAAAACAATGCGGAAGCAATACCGGAAGTAAATGTTGCATTATGACGTGGTAATCATGTGACTTCATATTTTTTAGTTCAGGAGGGTTGATGCTCACATTGTTATGGAAGTTCGAAGAGAATTTGCTCAGCACTTTCAAATTTTTCAAAACGGTGCAAAACCGTATCTTTTCTTCTTTGCTCAAAGTGAAAGTCGCATTTGGTATGGTTACTTTACTTGTTTTAGGATCTTCTATCACCCACAACTTTTGTTTTATACCCATGATTTTCAAATCCTTCCGTGCATTGATCCCATCTTTTGACATGTCTTTATGGTTCATAATTGTGTTGATCAAATGTTTCATGACATTCATCTCCGTATGCATAACATCAATATTATGTCGGGTCAAATTTGTTTTCCAATATGGCAAATCAAAGAACTTCGACCTCCTATACCATGCAGGAACTTCTTCATCGATTGTCTTTTTCCGTTTTCGATCAATTTCCGGTATGTTTTTACCAACTTTCATTTTTATATTCGCTACCTTTTTTTCAACTTGATAACCAGTCAGTGGTTTTGGAGGACGCTTAAGTTCTTGCTCGTTGTTGAAATTTGTCTTATCGTATCGAAACTTGTGTCCGGACGGAAGAAATCTACGATGTCCCATGTAACAAATCTTCTTACTTTCAGGGAGATAAACAGATGTAGTTTCTTCTCCACAAATATGACATGCAAAGTAGCCGTGAGTTGTACATCCCAATAAAGTCCCAAGAGCGGGATGATCATGGATTGCCCATAACACTCTAGCTCTCATTATGAACTCAGATATCTTAAATGAATCAAATGTAACGACTCCTTCCCATAACTGCTTTAACTCGTCTATCAAAGGTTTTAAATAAACATCAATATCCTTCCCCGGTTGTTTTGGCCCAGAAATCAATAGTGTTAACATTGAGAACTCTCTTTTCATGCATAAAGACGGAGGAAGGTTATATGGTACTACAATTACTGGCCAACAGCTGTAAGGGTTAGTTAAAGAAGCATTCGGACAGAACCCATCTGTTGCTATTCCAAGCGTGATATTTCGTGGTTCAGCAGCAAACGAAGAATCAAAAGAATCTGTAGTTTTCCATTGAGAAGTATCACGTGGATGACGCATTACGATTGTACCGGACTTGGCGCGACCATGCCAGGTCATCGCTTCTGCTATCCAAGGTACAGTATACAGTCTTCTCAATCTAGAAATTAAAGGAAAATGTCTTAAGGTCTTTTGAGGTACTGTGGTAGCTTTTCTCTCTTCGTCGAATGATGTCTTATATCTTGGTGCTTTGCAATTTGTACATGAAACTTTGTTCGCATTATCTTTCCAGTACAAGATGCAGTCATTAATGCATGCATCATAAGTTATGTAATTCATCCCAACTTGCTTAATGATCTTCTTCACGTCGGGGTACTTTGACAGTAGCGTGTTACCTTCAGGGAGTAACCCCTTTATGAATTCGAGTAGTGCAGTCACACCATTGTCTGAAAAGCCGTATTGGGTCTTCAAGCTATTCAGTTTCACAATGGCATACAACTTTGTAATCTCTTTTGGACAAGAAGGATACAATGGCTCTGTTGCAGTTGCACTATCAAAAAATGATTTATCCGTAAACTGCTCACCAATATTAGCATTATCATGCAACTGACTTGTAGGTTGAAAATGATGGAATCTATCTGCATCATTGATCAAATCCTCCATCCTAATATGTTCGGACTCATCAGTATTTGTGGCATGACTAACCGGTTGTTGTTTTGGCTTCTCCGGTATTCTTTCCCCGTGAAAACACCACACGGTATATGATTGAACAATACCATATCTAAGCAAATGAAAATGAATGTCATTTAATTTGAATGTATCTTCATTTTTGCACCGCGTGCAAGGGCACGAATACTTTTCCTTATTGCCATCGTTTTTAGCAACAAATTTAACGAAATTTCTCACACCTTCCACAAATTCTGTATTTCTTCGGTTAGATTGATTCATTCATTGTTTGTCTATACTAAAAGACATACTGAAAGAAAATAACAAGAGCTAATAAGAAATCATGGGTAACAATATCTTATGGCTTTCCACCAAGTTCAACTCTGATATTAACTAAACAGATGTATATTCTTCTGATTTCACTTGAAATTTAACATTAGCATCAAACTGTTTCCAAAAAAATTGCCATTACAACGGCGCCATTTTGAAGCACCAGAGTAATGTCTATGCATTACCCCTCTCCTGATACTTGGCTTGCGCCATTAACAACAATTTTATCCACTTACTAAATATGGTCTCATATTTAGTAAAACAAAAAATTCATTGCATCAACTTATACCCTAGCAGTCACTATAAGCAGCTATTAGTAAAAGTATAATACAAAACAACCCGGTTTCAAGTGAAAAACATAACTCAACACTATCTGATAACGCCTGCTCAACTCAAGCAGCCATAGTCATAGATCACACAAACCCTGTACAACCCATTCAACACTCTGATCAAACAGAGTATCAACCAAATATTATAGACCAAAGCCTATCTCTCCCTATTGATAAGTCCTCAAAAATACCCTGCATTGAACATGATAAATGCAGCTCCTCAACATCCTCGGTCAGCAATAACCGAAAGCATTAATGCACATACAAACTTGATAGAATGCATTGGAACAGCTAACCTCTTTGAGCCACAAGGGATAAGGAATTATTATACATGACATGGTGGGCCTAATCTATTGACTCACAGCAAAATTGATATATGCTTTATTAACTGGGAATGTTTCACTAAATTCCCACGTTTCTCGATTCTCTTTGCTAATCATTCCTCGAGCAATCACACTCTAATAATTTTCAATTTTGATACCCAACAGGAACATGCCAAAAACATTCCTTTCAAATACGGCAACGGATGGCAATATAAATCAGGATACAAGCAAATAATTGAAGAGGAGTGGAATTATTCTTATATTGGAAATCCTTTACTCCAACTCCTAACAAAGCTAAAAGCAGTAAAAATGAAACTAGAAAAGTGGAACAGATAGGAACATAATTCTCAAAACAAAGTTGACGATGTAAGGAAGGAGCTGGACTAGTCCTACAATCACCTAATCATCCACCCGAATGATGAACAGATTAATAGACTTTGTAAACAACAGTTTGATAGTCTAACCTGAGAGCTAAACAAACAAGCTACAAAAATTAGACAAAGATCCAAAATGAAGTGGCTAACGAAAGGAGACAGAATAACTCAAATTTTCCACTTAAATGTCTCCTATCCAAAGACAAATCAAAGCAGGAAACTGATGATGGATTCACTTAGTACATTTTTTTACAAATGCAGGCCATAAAGTAGATCAGAATTTTCTTATGGCTACAATGACCTCCAATATGCTTATAGCTACAAATGTAACGCTAAGTAGAGAAAGTAAAATAAATAGGACCAAATTTTTGCTTTTAGAGTTCTTGTAGTATTGAACAAAAGCATGAAGTCAATGAAACTTGAAAGCGGTCCAGCCTACTACTACCTACACATACTACAATATCAAGAAAAAGACACTACAACAGACTTCCTACACATTCATAGTTTGTTATTTTTGGATTTATTAAACACAACCAGGTATTCTAGATTGGTTAGTAGATATAGAAATTGTAATAAATGTTGCTTAAACTGATGTGCTCTACAAGCTGTCAAAGTCAGTGACCATGAGTACGACATTATTTAAGCATATAAAATCAAAATGTATTGAGCATGTACAAATTACTTGCTCATAACACAAATCTGACTTTACTGGAAGCTCAATCATATAAGATTTGCAAGTTGTAACTACAGATGAGAACTCAGATTACTGAACTGAACCAAATTGAAGAATCAAAATCAAATTGCAATCTAACAAGTCTTAAATTTAAACATTCGAAAATAGGAACCAAATTGATGATTTAAACATAACGAACCATTCATAAGGAATAAAAATAAAAATCGATTCGTATTAAATACCTTGACCGGATCGATTGGAAAATGAGATCGCCAGATTCTTTTTGAACTACGTCGATAATCGATACCTTTGCCTCAATTGAGTGTAGTATGTCAGTGTTTAACAATTGATGGCTTTCAAGAGATTAAAATTTGGCGATCTGAAGATGAAATTAGAGAAGAGTACGGGGACGATATTAGGGCAAATGGTAAAGGAGCGTACTATTTTGGGAATAAGGGGGTTACACAAGTGGCAATGAACTAAAAAAAATCACAACGGCTTCGACCGGTTGCAAAAGTAAAACGGCCTTTAGCCGTTCTTATTGATTTTACAACGGCTCGAAACCGTTGCTATTTAGCAACGGCCCAAAACCGTTGCTATTCTTCTGCATGAGGGGGTTGCGAAACTGCTAATATGGTGTAGTGTTAGGTCAAATGGCCCGGATTTAAGGTAATCTAATCCAATGTCTAGCATTGATTCGAACCTTATAAATATGGGCCAAGCCCCTCGCATTTCATCTTATATTTTCTAAAGCAACGATGAAGCTTCGCCATTTTCTTTTCTCTACAAATTCTAAAAAACTATATAAGCTATGATCTATATATATATATATATATAAGTGGAGAATAGTGGAGAATAATGGGGAAGATGAATCGGGTCGAATTGAATCATCAAAGCCAAGGTAAATTGTAAATTTAATTCTAAATCTATACCTAAATTCAAATCTCTTCTTGGATCTAAAATTCTAATAAATATGTACATGTTTTTGATACATATTTTGGTAAAAAGGAAGGGAGTCAATCAAGAGTAGCAAATTTAGATCTAGAGATTTAAAATCTTAGAGGTGAGTGGAAAATTATATATTTTTATATAACATGGGATGTATATCATTGTAAACCTATTCCTTATATGCTCAAGTGTAAATTTTGGAGTTGTGGGCTTAAATATACATATGTAATAAAATTGAGAACCATGCCTACATATTCTGTGAATTTTTAACTTTGATTAAATATTGCATATACTTAAATACGGAAATTAAGAGTGAAAGTTGGCCCTAAATTTATGAGATAATTCGGTAGTGAGATTGTATAATAATTCTAGGTTCGTTAGTTGAATGTTATATGTTAGTTAACATGAAGTGGAAGTTGTGATAAATTGGATTGGGATTTGAGTAGCATTTTAATTCATTGAAATGAAGTGTTTTGCAATCTAAATTTATAAAGATTATCCAATTTTGTAATTATGTATATATAAGTGTATTGTTTGAAGTAACAAAGAATATGTCTAAAAGAAAGATATGTATAATATAAGGATGTTTACCATATTTTGTACCGTCTATTTCAATAATAACAAGAAAAGATAAGTCCTTGTAATTCCAAACAGAACACAAATCCTATTTTTAGATAATTTATGGGAAATTACTTTGTTACTATTTCCTCTTGGGAAGATGTAATTCCAATGCATTAAGATATAGAAATCCCTAAGTATAAACCAAATATTGTAAGTAGAAATAATAACAATAATTCAATTGTCAATCTAATATACGTAATTTAAGATGAGTTAGAGAATAAACAATAAGCAATGAAGTATAAATATAGCAATGAGGGATTAAGTAAGTTACAGTAATCAAAGAAATATGGTTAATAGTTGAAAAGGAACAACAAACTATATCTAATTGTGTTAAGTGGAAGTTAAGCAGTAAAAGATATTTAAATCTATTAAATTATAAATAAGTAGTAAATGACACCAAATGGTGTTAATAAAGTAAGAAGTAAGTCATGTAAAAATAACTGAATACTAATGGTTGAAGATAAGAGGTGTTGTAATTCCATAGGATTTATATAGCCTTGGGTATACGTTTATGACGGGTGTGAAGTATTGTGTAACGATCCCGGATTTTAACTAAATTTAAATTGATAATTAATTTTATTTTTGAATAAAAAATTGTGAAATTAATTGGTAAATTGAAATTAATTTTATTTTTGAATAAAAAATATGTGTTAAATATTTTGAATTTCTAAAATATATCTTACCAATATGTAAACATAAGTGTAAAATAAACATATGTTATAAGTATACGAAGTAAAATAAAATACATTCAAATATGAAAAAATAAATATATGTGTACACTTGTAAAGGAAAATATATATGTAATAGCTTGCAAAAGAAGATACTAGTTTATATATTCAACTATGTACAAGCAAATGAAGATAAGTATGTAAGTATAAAACCAGACAACAAAATATAAATATCTATGTACAAATAAGGATAAGTATGTAGACAAGATCAAATTGGATAAGTATGAAAGTATATATGAAAGTACTTGTAAAACAAGACAAGCCTAATTAATGCAAGCACAAATTTTATCATCAGCCACCAAAGAAAAGAAAGAAAATCGGTTGGTCAAGCAAACATACAAAAAAATATCTCTGATGTATTGTACAAACACTGTCTTCTCCATATTTACATCAACTCTATTTCAGTTCGTTCAAACAAAAACTTAGCAAGCCTGAAAATAAACATCATTATCTTACAAACCCAAATATCATTCAAGATCAAAACAGAAAGGATTTACAGGAAAATCCAACTGCAGCCTTTAACACAAAATTGTTCTCTGTTCAATCTAATATCAGGTGAGCAAACACTTGAATCTATACGAATATCTTCTGGTTTGCATATGATGATTTGTGATTGTGTATGCTTGTGTGAATATGAACTTCTGTATAGATGGATATACTAGTGCATGTCTGTACACAAAGCAAATGTCTCTGTTCCAGGTTAACAGGGTTCCAAACCTGTTTTCAAAAATTTAAATTTTCACTTCTAATCCCCTTTAGCCCTTAGGATTCAAACAAAATGTGTTTGTTAAATCTTAAGCTAGTTCTTAATAATATTTTTAAGAAAATCAGAAAGTAAATTTTGAACTGGAACAAGAATTTACAGTGAAACTCAAATAAATACAAAAACCCAAGTATCTTAATTTCTTGAATCAATTATATTATGTGATTTGTTCTTGAAAATAATGATTTTTCAAAGAAAAATCATGATTTTTAATTTGGTAGATTTCAAGAATTAGTAGGTTGAACGTGAAATGGGTTTGAACGAAATTACGGTGATCGGTGGGTTTTTAGCTCTCGTGATTGAAGTCGAAGACTGCTGGGAGGATGTAGATGTGAGGAAAAACAGTGGAAATGTTTTTAGATGATCGTGGTGATGGATTGACGTCGATCTAGGGTTCAACAGTCACTTTTGGCTGTTGGAGTTCTTGGGGAGATTGCGACTTCGTCATGGTGTTTGGGCCGATCGCACTGATGGGGAACGGTGCGTTGGAGTTTGTCGAAGCTCCGACCAAAATTGCGTGGTCTCTGGTGTACTAGATCGATGGGACGAGGAGTTTTTCGATGATGGTGATTTGGTTCCAGTGGTCTCGAGTAGTTCGATTTTGATACTCCAGTGATCTCGTCAATCTAGGAGGTCGGGGAAGTTAGGTGGGTCGAAGATGATGTGTCGGTGGTCGCAGAGATTGGTCGACAACGTTCGGTTCAGATGCGCACGTTCACGACAGCCTTGGTATGGTGTAAGAAAGTTGAGGGTGAATGACTCGAGTTGATGCTCGAGAAAATGAATGGGTTGCTTCGAGTAAAACCTGAGTGCGCGAGAGTGCTTCCTAATATTCAAGTTTAAACTTAAACTAAAAAAAGAAAGATAAATGGTTTATCTTAAAAATGTTTTGATTACTAAATGACTTAAAGGTTGTCAAAGTTTAGTCAATTGTTAATGATGATTTACTTTATTTAACAAGGATTAAAGGGTGTAATTAAGTGATTAAATAAGAATAATTACTTTGTGTAATTAAAGCAAAGTTAATACTTTGGGTAATTACCTTCAAGGATTGATAAATGAAAGTGATTAAGGATAATCACTTGTTGTAATAAATCAAGATAATTAATTTAATTAATTAATTGATTTATTAATAAAGGTTAATTAATTAAAGAATAATTAAAATAATTAAAGGTTATTCATTAATAATTAAGGGGTTAATTAATTATGTAATTAACTTAAAGGTTAATTTAATTGAGGTGATTGATTAATGACTAATAAATTAATTAAAAGTAATTAATTAATGGTAAAGCTTAATTAATTAATTAATTAAAAATAATTACTTAATTGAAATTAATTAGGATTAATTAATTGATAATTAATTCAAGGAGGATTAACTAACATATAATCAACCAGAATTAGTGATTAATCTGGTTTCAATTAATCAGATGATCAATTAACCTTATTTCTAGATGATTGTATTCTATTGAATGCTGTGAATTGTTTTGTCATCTCTGCTGTGTGATGCTTTGTGATTAGAATTGTTTTAATTCAAGCTGTGATGAATGTAATTTATTTATTTATAATGCATTTATATTATCTATCTGTGAATCTGTGAATGAACGATAAGCGTTATAGTTTATACCGCTTATCAACTATATTTCTATGTTTGAATCTGTGATGATTGAATGATGTTGCACTATTGTGTTGAACCCCTAGACTACACTATACACACACAAATATGGATTGCACGTGGAAGTTGGTTAAGTCACAAATCTTTGAAATAGTTTTAAAATTGAATTTTTGAATCCAAATGGTTTTGAAAATGGATCGGATTTAAAGTGGAAAGTTTCTGGAAAGGGATTTCAAAGATTAAAGTTATTTTTGAATAACTTGATTTAGTTTCGAAATTTGATTTAAATTTGCATTCAAAATTTGCAATTGAATTCTATGTTGAGAAATTATGATGTAAAAAGGGTATACAAGTTTATATGGGTTTTAAACCTTATTTTTTGTATTGTTTGGGAATTTGAATTAACCCAAAGATTTTAACTTGTATAAATGAGATCGGATTTTTCCGAAATAAAACTGTTTGTTTTCAGATGATAAAAGCTTTCATATAAGAAATGAAATTCCAATTTAAATTAAAGGAATTTCAAGTTTGAGTTGAAAATGGTTTTCCAAGTTACGAATAAATCTTTGGAAACGTGTTTTGAAAGCTATAAGTTAAATCTTTGATTTAAAGATTTAATGAGTTAATCCAATTGAAATGGAAATCGATTTGAAAATCTATGAATAGATCTTTGTGAAACTGGGTGAACTTTGTGAGATGAATCTTTTTGTGTAAAAGATTAAAATGGTAATTTGTTTAAACCATTTGAAAGAGAAGTTTTGGGTAATAAGTTGTGACTTAACTGAAATCCCAATATCCATATGTTTTTAAAATTAAGCGCTCATTGTTCGGTTTAGCCGGGAGAGGACTTTGTGTCATATAACCCATTACGAATAGTGATACGACGTGAATGGATAACATTTGAAGACCGGTGTTGAAGACCGGGTGTTTGCGAGAACGGTAGGATAACTTATCGATTGTCTATGCACTGAGTAGCTACGGTATAGAGATTCCCTAAGTGATGGGAAGTCCGATCGGGATTGTGAATACCCGGATTGCAAGGGCTTCTTTGGAAGTACCTTCGATTCTGTTCGAACCCGAAATAGATTTATATGGTTGTATGTCTGACATTACACTTCGAGATATAAAGCAGATTTCTTTCAAATACATTTCTGTTTGGTGGCGGAGAATTTATTCTCTTAGCTTAACACCCTTCTCTGAGACGTACGAGCTCAGAGGTTATGTAGTTGAAGGTTATCAGTGATATACTCCCAATTTGGTAATGTGGCATGCTGAGTGCTGCTGTGTGTTGCTGATCATTTGTTGATCAAAGCATGGCTTTTGTGAAAAGCGTAGCTTTTTGGACAAGACCTCATCGAGCCTCACAAACCGGTAATGGTCGAAACAGGAAAAATGCGGCAAGGTTTCAGGGGTAGCTCCCCTAGGGTATGTCCATTCCTTCTGGAAGAGGGTGGTATCATGGTATGGAGCCCAGATACTTACTCATGTGGACATTGTAGTATATTTATTACTGTGTGATGTTGTTGGTGTAGAGGATCCTCAGATAAAGGTCGCAAACGACCGGGGGTGGCATATCTTAGGTTTACTTCCTGGGAAGGGGGTAACCGGCCTTGTGTTGGCAGTAAGCTAGTTAGTTCTCGGGACATCACTCCAGAGGCGTACTCATGTGGTAGTAGGAAGTTCCTTAGCCTAACCATTTGTTGGAAAATCCAAAGAAACAATACGAGCCTTGTACGGTTTTAGTTGTAGAACCTGCCATTTAAAATGGTAGCTATAGTAGGCATAGTATAAGGGTACCTATGCTGGCTAAGATTAATATTATATTTTCGAAATGTTTCCTACACTATGCACTAGTAATAATATCAAAGAGTTTTCTCGTATTAAGCATATCTGACTATCATAAGGAGAAATCTCTCCCATGTGTGTGATTGCATTGTGTGTGTGCCGGGAGGCCTTATGGTAGTTTCATTTTCCAAAAAGCATTGCGGATTTCAATGTTTAAAATTCTTTGGTTGTTTGTTTTAAAGATAAACTATTTTTGTTTGCTAATACCAGTCCCATGACTGACTCGGAGTTTATTGTTCCCTTTCTAAACTCTAGGTGCCCATAATTTTCCACACGGGCAGCCTAGAGTCAGGTTATTCTGGAATTCAGAAGTTGCTGTGGAGATCTGGAGGCGAGCTGGATGACGAGACATATCACTTATACTAGTATTATTCCGCTGTGTATTATGTTATGTGGACAAGTTTATATAACTGTCCAGTGATGTGTGTTGTTGTAAACTCTGATGATGTATTGTATGAACTGATATAGTTCTTTTGTTATAAAGGTTATTCGTTTATCTATTATATATTGCTCCGCTGCGAATGTTAGATTCTGATATTGTTTCTGTTTCTTTTTCTTCTGTCTTCTTCTACCTCTTCTTCTTTAACCCGAAGACTCGTACTTTTGTTCCACTTTGAGCTGAATTGTTGTGGAATTTTGTCAGCTCAAAGGGGTACGGATTTTCGGGCCTTCACATATTGGGTCTAGCCAATTACTTAAATTAATTAACAATGGTGCGGTCAATAGTAAAGGTTGGAATAAGAGGTCAGTAGTGTTGCACTACAGAGGTCTGCCCTTCGAAAGGGGCTACCAACGGTTTTGTATGCATTGTACTGATGTGAGACATCTCTAATTGTAGGACATATGGGAATAAACATTTGTGTATAGGTGGAGGGAATATACTAAAATAGGGTTCACCTCGGTTTGAAGAGTTAATGGGCCAAGTAGGGTCTACTCCAACCCTTATAGCGGGTGTGTGTTAGGTAACCGAGTGGGCATTTCCTTGATTTCATTAGGCAATCTAAATGGGACGGTGAGCATAAGCTCGGTGCTATGTCAGCAAGGTTGGTACCATATATGTGAGGAGTATGTATGTACACATAGGTCAAGATCATCATCGTATCTGGAGCGATTAGTAGAAAAACTCGGGTTACGCCTAGATGGACTACACCTCCTACTAGTGTAGGTCATGTATGGGACATGCACCGCCTCAAAGTTGTTTGTTAGTTTGTTTGTAGTTAAGAGGCAAGGCTAGATAACCCTAGAGATTCTTCAAGTTACGGTAGCCCAAGGAGTTAAGTCCTCCATTGAGGAACTGAGTCCTCAATATATGATAGTCCGAGGAGGTGTCGAGTCCTCGATATGAAGCGCCTGGAGAGTCTTTAAGATAGTTAGAATACAGCTAAATAGATGTAACGCCGTAATGAGGCACAAACGGAAGGATTCTCGGTGTACGCAGGAAATTCAGCCTAGACACAAATGGTGGATATCTAGCATGGTGAAGTGTTACGGATAATAGCAAGGATTGTATCATGGTTCATTCAGTGACTGTGGTACTTATATAGACATACATATGTATACATATGTATGTAGTTATTATATACCTCCAGTACGTAGAGCGTATCGTATGTGTACATGAAGTTAAGACGACTAAGCTTTATATAATAGACATAACATAAAATGGAAGACAATCAGCATAAACCAATGCTTTAGATAAAATATGTAATTTACCAGTCACCAGAACGTTGTTCTGACCCTCATCCTCATTACAACCCATGGGATAGATTAAAGGGACATGTACTGGTACTGGTACAAGGTGGGAATGTTGGAAGGACAGATTTCCTTATGCATGCTAGACAATGACAAGGGTTGTAACAACCCGCATATTTATCGATTTTATATTTAAATATTTTATCGTTAATCGGATTTTGGTCCGAAAAGCTACTTTTTGCATACGGTCAAATTAGGACACGAGACCACTTCCATTGAGTTCAAAATGACGTTTGCGATCTTTTAGAGTGTAAACTTCGATATGTTTGGAGATAGTGGAATTTTCATCACTTTTTGCTTTGGGCTTTTGGTTTGGGCTGAACCTCTTCTAACTCAGCCCAACACCCTCCTTCTCTTCATACTTCATTTCTAATTTCTTAAACTTTGAAGCTTTATCAAAAATGGTGGAGGGAAAGGGAAATTAAAACTCCAAAGCCTTCTTCTTCATTGCTAATCCAACATCTACTCCAAATTCAAGTGAAGAACATAGATTCAAGCTTGTTGTTGTTCTTGCTTAACTCTCAAGCTTCATCTCCATCAATTTCCGTGAAAAGGTGAGATTTTTATCTCAATATCTCATCTATAACTATCTTTGACTGTTGGGAATGACTCCCTATCACTTTAGCACGAACATTTGCATTTGGTTTGGATTGAATTGGTGAAAACTCCAAATTTTCGTGTGTTTTGACAAAAAACTGGGCTTAGGTCGTTCTGCCTATGCCATCAATTGTTCTGCGTAGCTCTCAGCCAACATAGGTCGCATCGGTACCTTAGGTTGTAGGTCGCATCGGCACTTAGGTCGCTAGGTCGCTCGGCCTTCCCACAATTAAGTCGCTCGCCCTGTACTTTATTAGGTCGTTTGAGTATGATGAGACCCGCCTGCATATAGCTCGTCCGAAGTTAGGTCGTTCGCCCCTTAGCTCGTACTTCCTTTAGGTCGCTCGGCGATCTAAAACATCGCTAGGTCGTTTCCTAGCTCGCCATTAATAGGTCGTACCCCTTTAGGTCGCGTATCCTTTAAGTCGCGTATCCTTTAGGTCGCGTATCCCTTAGGTCGCACACCTCTTAGGTCGCGCCACCATGGCTGAATGCTCATCACTGCTTAGGTCATTGGACCTTATTCCATCTCGGTCGCTCGACCCTTGTTCACCTTAGGTCGCGATTCTTTAGGTCGCTTGACCCCCTTCCGCTTTAGGTCGCTGGCCTTTAAGTCGCTCAACCTATTTACTTGTTAGGTCGTGCCACACTGTTAGGTCGTGCAAATCGATAGGTCGCACCATCTTCTGTCTTAGGTCGCTCGGCATCATTCCTTAAGCCGTAGCTCCTTAGGTCGTTGCACCTTAGGTCGGCCACGTTAGGTCGCAAATTTCCTAAGTCGTATGCTGTGGATGTTTAGTCTGCATTTCTACTTTGATGGATTTGGAATTGAATTCCTTGGATTTTTCTCACGTCTTCGAATGTGAAATTTTGTGATTCGATTTGCCTCAACAATCGTTTTGTGACTTGTCACTTTAAAAATGTGAAGGCTTCAATACTAGTAATGAATATCAAAACTCTTTCATCAAAGTGATTTCATCTCTATTTTATTACAAAGCTCTTTTTCCTAAACCGTTTTCCAATCTACTAGTATATACAAGCCTTTATTTCACTCGGATGAGAAATCTAATTAAACGGCTTAGTAAAACAAGTGGTATGAAACGCTTGCGTTCACTTCGTCGGTTAATTCTTGGACTTGTTCGATTGAGCCTCTTGTGACAATTTTCTAGTGAAGATCTACAGTTTGTTCGTAAATATTTAAGTTAAGCAAGTGGTTATGGGACATGAAGCTAAACTCATATATTTACTAGCTTAGTGTGATTGACACTTCTTTATGACCATGACGATCATTTTTGTGATTTAGACTAGCGATTGAGCGATGTCTCTTTGTCTGCGAGGGAGACTAGACCCCGCTTGTGTGATGTTTCTACTCACATATATGGGGTAGCACCCCATGGTCTTCGGGCCGTTCGTGTGTCAAAGGCCTTCAGGCCATTCGTGTGTTCGAAAAATTAAATGGATAGCTTCCATGAGATAGCTTCTCGTTCGTGTGATAGGCCTTCCCTCTTTTTGTGAATACTGGATTTCGTGTGTTGATTTCTGGAATTTGTTCTGGATTTCGTGTGTTGATTTCTGGAATTTTTGCTTCACCAATTTTCGTGATTTTCATTGATATGTTTTATCCATTCTTGTGCATTGGTGAATTCGTGTGTCAGTACCTTTTTATGGATTTGGATCTTTGAGAAGATTCTTGTGATATTGATTAATCTCTTGTTGATTATCATTTACATACTTATAGTAGTATGCCATTATGGTTATTACATGTTCATGGCATGTCTTTTATTTTATACCATATCATCTGATATTTATAGCTAGACTGATCCGTTTATTATTTTCTTATAAATAATACTCAGGTCAGACCGATATGTTTCAGGTGCTTCTGCTTGACTTCTCTTCTGGGATTATTCTGACTTTTGGCTAACTACTTAGATTAGTAGTTTTTGGATGTACACATTTGAGATATAGACTATATGTTGTGTACTTATCCTTTTGTATAACACGTGTTGCTATTCTTTTGTACTATCGTGGATCTTTCTGACCACTACTCTGATGTACACTTTCATGTGTTATATATATTTATTCATATCTTTTTCCGCCTTTGTGATATGGATGTCTGTGACTGATTTATGTTATGTTTATTTCTATGTTTGTTTTTAAAGATTATATAAAGCCACCGTGTGATAGCTTTGAGTTTGTATCGGTATGTCGGATTTCCTCCTTAAATAAAGTTCATGCTATACTATCTGACATATCGGTGCTCGCACAAAGAAGTTACATGGATGGTCGCTCCTCAACAGCCTTATTCTCCGTGCTAGTTGACAGCATTACATCGTAGTGTTCTTGGCTAGCGTGGGTATAAAGGTGGGGCGTCACAGCTTGGTATCAAAGCCAAACTTTGGAACAATGTAGAATAACTTAACAAGGATCATCGTCCTATGTCCAACTTAGGAGTCGTGCCTTAGGATTTAATTCGAGTCTTCGTACCGATTTATCCTATTTCCTTTTATGTATCCTTGTTTTATCTATCAAGACTTGCTTGATACTTATTTGAAGAATAACTTTTCTTCTTTTTCTCTTCCTTAAAGAAGAGAATGTCTAGACCAGGCCGTCCCAGAGCTGGACCATCTACTACTACTCCCCAGGATGGAGTTTTTATGACTGCTCAACAACTTCTTGATTTAGTAAAGAATGCTCAGGCAGCTGGCCCTAATCCGGAACCTACTCATCCTAAGTCTAGGTTTGCACGCTTGTGCAACGATTATACCAACTTGGGTGGGAAACCATTCAAAGGTTTCGAAACTATTATCGAGGTCCAGGCTTGGTTAAGAACATGCGATCGAATCTTTTCTCGCATGAATCTTGTCGATCTTCACCGTGTTCAACTGGCTTCTAGTATGCTCCAAGAGAGAGCATTGGATTGGTACGAACTTCTTATTTCTGAAATTAATGAAGCAGATCTCAGCTGGGAGCAATTCCGGGAACGCTTCGAATTAAAATTCGTACCAGAAGCAGAGAAAGTGACATTGGCTCGATGTTTCATAGACCTTGTTCAAGGCGAATCCACTGTGACAGACTATGTCGCATCTTTCGAGTCATTGTCTAAATATGGGGTTGAATACATCAACACCCCATTGAAGAAGAACCAGAGGTTCGTCTATGGCTTAAACAAGAATCTCAAGAAGCCATTACTTCTAAAATTAGAAGTATCTTTCAATCAACTCATTGATATCGCTCTTCGTCTTGAAGAGGCTGATAAGGACAGTGATGTTGAAGTGGTGGCTGCCAAACCAAACTTCAACAACAAGAAAAGGCCTAACAAGTTCAAAGGTCCATATCCCAACAAAAAGGGTAAGCAAGCAACTCCTGCTACAAAGAATTTTTCCTCTAGTGAGGGGAAATGTTACAACTGTGGTGCTAGGGGCCATTTTGCGAACAAGTGTTCAAATCCCCGTTCTTGTCGCTACTGTAAAAGTCCGGATCATTATATGCATCTATGCCCTAAGCTTCCAAGCAAGAAGGAGGGAAAGTTAAACGTTGCTCAAGCCCCTGGCAGCACATCTCGCGGTCAAGGTATGTCTCATTCTGTCCTTGATGGCATTATTATATTTCATGATCAACCTATTAGAGTTCTCTTTGATACGGGTGCATCCCATTCTTTTATATCAAAGGAACTTGTAGACACTCTTTCTTTAAGTGTTGTTGCTTTAATGACTTCTTTAAGAATTGCGAATCCGGTTGGTGGATCCGCAACTCTTAGTTTGCTTTGTAAAGATGTGGAGATTATTTTGTGTGATTTTCCTTTCCTAACCGATTTGCATGTCATGCGTTATTTAGGCTTTGGAATGATTTTGGGTATGGATTGGCTTAACCGTTATGAAGCTCATATCCTATGTCCTGAGCGGACTATTTATCTCCGACATCCGCAATCTGTTAATCAGATTTCTATTGTTCTTAAAGATTCGGATTCCGCTTTGGTTGCATCTTTATATTCTTTAAATCCTCATGATGATGACAATGATGATGAGGAGGATGGCATTTCTCTTATTCGTGTCGTTCGTGAATTTTTCAACATATTCGAGCCCGTCTTAGGATTACCACCTAAGCGAGCAATTGAGTTCAAAATTAATCTTATACCTGGAGCTCAACCTATTACCCGTCCTCCTTATCGCATGTCCAATAAGGAGAATGAAGAGATGCGCAAACAATTATCCGAGTTGGAGACGAAGCAACTTATTCGCTCTAGTTCCTCGCCTTGGGGAGCTTCAACTATTTTCGTAAGTAAGTCCGATGGTACACTTAGGCTTTGCGTTGACTACCACAAGCTTAATGATCTAACTATTAAGAATAAATATCCTTTACCTCGGATTGATGATCTGTTTGATCAACTTAGTGGTGCAAGAGTCTTTTCACAATTGGACTTGGCTACCGGTTTCCATCAGCTTCGCATTGCAGAGGATAGTATTCCTTTGACTTCGTCCCGTACACGTTATGGATCTTATGAATGGCTAGTTATGCCATTTGGTTTAACGAATGCTCCGGGTTATTTCGTTGACCTTATGAATCGAGTTTTCAAAGATTTCCTCGATCGGTTTTTTCTCATCTTTATTGATGATATTCTTGTGTATTCTAAAACCGAGGAGGAACATGAAAAGCATCTTCGGATTGTGTTGGAAACTCTTAGGAGCAATCAATTAAAGACAAAATTTTCTAAATGCCACTTTTGGCAATCTAGTGTGAAGTTTCTCGGTCATATTATTTACGAATCCGGAATATCAGTGGATCCTTCAAAGATTGAAGCAATTCAAAATTGGAAGAGACCGGAGAGCGTGACTGAAATCCGTAGTTTTCTCGGATTGGCAGGTTATTACCGCCGCTTCATAAAAGACTTTTCTAAGATTGCCGTGCATCTTACTGGCTTAACCAAGAAAGGTGTTAAATACATTTGGTCTGACAAATGTGAATCTTCTTTTCAGAAATTAAAAGAACTCCTTTCTGATGCTCCCATTCTTGTTATTCCCGAAGGGAATCAAGATTTTGTTGTCTATACCGATGCTAGTCGCGTTGGTTTGGGTGCCGTTCTTATGCAAAAAGAACGTGTTATTTCTTACGCTTCTAGGCAATTGAAGCCGGCTGAGACTAGATATGCCACACATGATTTAGAACTCGCGGCTATCGTTTTCGCCCTTCGAATTTGGCGACACTATCTTTTGGGAGAGAAATTTATACTTTATACTGATCATAAGTCTTTGAAATATATATTTTCTCAAAAGGAACTTAATTTGCATCAACAGCGTTGGCTCGAATTCCTTGCCTCTTATGATCTTGATATCCTATATACTCCCGGAAAGGGAAATCAAGTTGCCGATGCACTTAGTCGCAAGCAACAAGCAGTTGTTTCTATGATGATATCCGAATGGAGGGATCTCGAGGTTTTATCCACTTGTGAAATTCGAGATCGTGTCTCCGATTTATGTTCATCTCTTGTTTTATGTAGCCTTGAGGCTCATCCTTCTCTATTAGACCGAATTTTTGAAGCTCAACAGTTAGATCCTGAATTGGCTTTGCTTGGCCAAAATCTTAAGGATAAAACCGATATTGAAGGTTTGAAAGACTTTGATATTGATTTTCGTGGCGGCATTCGAAAATTTGGTAGACTTATCGTACCAAATACTAGAGATCTTCGTAAAGATATTTTAGAAGATTCTCATCGTTCCAAATTTTCCATTCATCCCGGTAGTAGTAAAATGTACGCGGATATGAAGCGACTTTATTACTGGGAGGGAATGAAAGCTGATATTGCTAACTTTGTTAAGTGTTGCATGACTTGCCAACTTGTTAAGGCCGAACATCAAAGGCCCGGTGGGTTATTGCAACCATTGGAAATTCCAATTTGGAAGTGGGATCAAATTTCCATGGATTTTATAGATGGCCTTCCCCGTTCTCGTTCGGGTCATAATAGTTTATGGGTGATCGTTGACAGACTTACTAAATCTGCCCATTTTATTCTTGTTCGGTCGAACCGAACCGTTCCTCTTTTGGCCAAACTCTTTATCAAAGAAATTGTTAAACTGCATGGAGTTCCTTCTTCTATTGCTAGTGATCGTGATCCATTATTTACTAGTGGATTTTGGAAGAGTCTTCAAAAAGCTTTGGGAACGAAGCTTAATTTTAGCACCGCTTATCACCCCCAGTCCGATGGACAAACTGAGCGTGTGAATCAAACTCTTGAAGATCTTCTTCGTGCTTGTGTTCTTGACTTTGGTGGAAGTTGGGTGGATCATATTTCACTCATTGAATTTTCCTATAATAACAGCTTCCAATCTAGTATTGGTATGGCACCTTTCGAGGCACTCTATGGGAGGCCATGCCGATCTCCTTCTTGTTGGCTTGAGGCCGGTGAGAAGCTGGTTTTAGGTCCAGATTTTATTCGGGATTCCACAGAGAAGATTGACCTTATTCGACATAGGATGAAAGAAGCCCAGAGTAGACAAAAATCCTATGTCGATAACCGAAGAAGAAAATTAGAATTTTCTGTTGGTGATCTTGTATTTGTTCGTGTTTCACCTATGAAGGGTGTTGTACGTTTCAATCGGTCGGGAAAGTTAGCGCCTCGATATATTGGGCCATTTCCTATCACTGAACGTATTAGTTCTATAGCTTATCGCCTTTCGTTACCGGCTTAGTTTTCTGCCATGCATGACGTGTTTCACGTTTCTCAATTACGGAAGTGCCTTCGGGATTTCGATTCTATTCTTGAGACCGGTGTTGTGGAAGAGATTGAAGTTTCACCTAAATTAACTTATGAGCAGCATCCTATTCGAGTTATTGCTTCGGAGGTCAAACGACTTCGAAATAAAGATGTTCCGCTTGTTAAAGTTCAATGGTCCTCAAATCCTAAGGATTGCTCTTAGGAAACTAGAGAATTCATCGAGCGAACACATCCGGACTTACTTTCTCATGCCCTTTGAGGTAAACTTCTTATTCCAAATCTCTTTTATGTTAATATGCTTTTATGGTTGTTACTTTTTATTTCCATCTTATATATTGCGAGGACGCAATTTCTTTAAGGAGGGGAGTCTGTAACAACCCGCATATTTATCGATTTTATATTTAAAAATTTTATTTAAATATTTATCGTTAATCAAATTTTGGTCTGAAAAGCTACTTTTTGCATACGGTCAAATTAAGACTCGAGACCACTTCCATTGAGTTCAAAATGACGTTTGCGATCTTTTAGAGTGTAAACTTCGATATGTTTGGAGATAGTGGAATTTTCATCACTTTTTGCTTTGGGCTTTTGGTTTGGGCTGAACCTCTTCTAACTCAGCCCAACACCCTCCTTCTCTTCATACTTCATTTCTAATTTCTTAAACATTGAAGCTTTATCAAAAATGGTGGAGGGAATGGAAAATTAAAACTCCAAAGCCTTCTTCTTCATTGCTAATCCAACATCTACTCCAAATTCAAGTGAAGAACATAGATTCAAGCTTGTTGTTGTTCTTGCTTAACTCTCAAGCTTCATCTCCATCAATTTCCGTGAAAATGTGAGATTTTTATCTCATAATCTCGTCTATAACTATCTTGGACTATTGGGAATGACTCCCTATCAGTTTAGCATGAACATTTGCATTTGGTTTAGATTGAATTGGTGAAAACTCCAAATTTTCGTGAGTTTTGACAAAAACTGGGCTTAGGTCGTTCTGCCTATGCCATCAATTGTTTTGCGTACCTCTCGGCCAACATAGATCGCATCGGTACCTTAGGTCGTAGGTCGCATCGGCACTTAGGTCGCTCGGCCTTCCCACAATTAAGTCGCTCGCCCTGTACTTTATTAGGTTGTTCGAGTATGATGAGACCCGCCTACATATAGCTCGTCCGGAGTTAGGTCGTTCGCCCCTTAGCTCGTACTTCCTTTAGGTCGCTCGGTGATCTAAAACATCGCTAGGTCGTTTCCTAGCTCGCCATCAATAGGTCGTACCCTTTTAGGTCGCGCACCCTTTAGGTCGCGTATCCTTTAAGTGGCGTATCCTTTAGGTTGTGTATCCCTTAGGTCGCACACCTCTTAGGTCGTGCCACCATGGTTGAATGCTCATCACGGCTTAGGTCATTGGACCTTATTCCATCTAGGTCGCTCGACCCTTGTTCACCTTATGTCGCGATTCTTTAGGTCGCTTGACCTCCTTCCACTTTAGGTCGCTGACCTCTAAGTCGCTTAACCTATTTACTTGTTAGGTCGCGCCACACTGTTAGGTCGCACAACTCGATAGATCGCACCATCTTCTGTCTTAGGTCGTTCGGCATCATTCCTTAAGCCATAGCTCCTTAGGTCGTTGCACCTTTGGTCGGCCACGTTAGGTCGCAAATTTCCTAAGTCGTATGCTATGGATGTTTAGTCTGCATTTCTACTTTGATGGATTTGGAATTGAATTCGTTGGATTTTTCTAACGTCTTCGAATGTGAAATTTTGTGATTCGATTTGCCTCAACAATCATTTTGTGACTTGTCACTTTAAAAATGTGAAGGCTTCAATACTAGTAGTGAATATCAAAACTCTTTCATCAAAGTGATTTCAACTCTATTTTATTACAAAGCCCTTTTTCCTAAACCGTTTTCCAATCTTCTAGTATATACAAGCCTTTATTTCACTCAGATGAGAAATCTAATTAAACGGCTTAGTAAAACGAGTGGTATGAAACGCTTGCGTTCACTTCGTCGGTTAATTCTTGGACTTGTTCGATTGAGCCTCTTGTGACAATTTTCTAGTGAAGATCTATAGTTTGTTCGTAAATATTTAAGTTAAGCAAGTGGTTATGGGACATGAAGCTAAACTCATATATTTACTAGCTTAGTGTGATTAACACTTCTTTATGATCATGACGATCATTTTTGTGATTTAGACTAGCGATTGAGCGATGTCTCTTTGTCTGCGAGGGAGACTAGACCCCGCTTGTGTGATGTTTCTACTCACATATATGGGGTAGCACCCCATGGTCTTCGGGCCGTTCGTGTGTCAAAGGCCTTCGGGCCATTCGTGTGTTCGAAAAATTAAATGGATAGCTTCCATGAGATAGCTTCTCGTTCGTGTGATTGGCCTTCCCCCTTTTTGTCATTTCTAGATTTCGTGTGTTGATTTCTGGAATTTGTTCTGGATTTCGTGTGTTGATTTCTGGAATTTGTGCTTCACCAATTTTCATGATTTTCATTGATATGTTTTATCAATTCTTATGCATTGGTGAATTCGTGTGTCATTACCTTTTTATGGATTTGGATCTTTGAGAAGATTCTTGTGATATTGATTAATCTCTTGTTGATTATCATTTACATACTTATAGTAGTATGCCATTATGGTTATTACATGTTCATGCCATGTCTTTTATTTTATACCATATCATCTGATATTTATAGCTAGACTGGTCCGTTTATTATTTTCTTATAAATAATACTCGGGTCAGACCGAGATGTTTCAGGTGCTTCTGCTTGACTTCTCTTCTGGGATTATTCTGATTTTTGGCTAACTACTTAGATTAGTAGTTTTTGGATGTACACATTTGAGATATAGACTATATGTTGTGTGCTTATTCTTTTGTATAGCACATGTTGCTATTCTTTTGTACTATCGTGGATCTTTCTGACCACTACTCTGATGTACACTTTCATGTGTTATATAAATTTATTCATATCTTTTTCCGCCTTTATGATATGGATGTCTGTGACTGATTTATGTTATGTTTATTTCTATGTTTGTTTCCGAAGATTATATAAAGCCACCGTGTGATAGCTTTGAGTTTGTATCGGTATGTCGAATTTCCACCTTAAATAAAGTTCATGCTATACTATCTGACATATCGGTGCTCGCACAAAGAAGTTACGTGGATGGTCGCTCCTCAACAGCCTTATTCTCCGTTCTAGTTGACAGCATTACATCGTAGTGTTCTTGGCTAGCGTGGGTATAGAGGTGGGGCGTCACAAGGGTACTAGACACCAGAGGCATTAAACTTGGTCAGTAATTCTATGTTTTACTATATTTACTTATTCCACCATGAGTTCTTATTGATAGTTTCTAATATACTTTTGTTTATTACAAGATACTAAACTCCAATGATCTATACCCTAATGGACTTGGATATTTGATTTAGCAAAAATTCAGGCCTACTAAGTGTTGGTTGATACACGTATATATTTGTCGAAATTAAATATATGTTGTGCTATTAAAATGTGTATACGGACCATATACATATACTATAGTATAGTTAAGCATATTTATATAATTAGGCATTTGTATTCTCGATATGCTTATGAATTTTCATATGTATATGCAAGTATTTATACAATACTATTAAAGATGAGTAACTCATCCTTTGTTCTCATTGCTTCTCAAAATATTTATTCCATGTTTGACATGTGGCAGACTTTTTGTATTCAACATTCTTTTTGTTTCATTCTCCCTCTTCCATCCATGTGGAAACTCTTTTGGTGATGTTTCATTTGTTACATACCTCTCATTTGACATCCATTCCATTCTTCTCTTTAGTGCAATCAATTCTTTAAAAAAAATATGAATGCAAAGTTCATATGTCTCAATTCTTCTAAATCAAGCTTCAAGTTATGGATTTCACCTAATTTTAATCCAATATCTATGCCATGCATCTGTAGGTTCGATATGGTGAGGTTTTCCCTAAATTCTTCCTTAATTTGTTACCGTTAATTACAAAGTAATCACCTATTCTGTTAATGAATTATTGTAAATCAATAATTAAAGCTTTGGAAAGGTTGTGACTTTACAACTTTAGGGCTTCACTCAAACTTTGGTATTAAAATTTTTGGCCCTCGCTCAATTTGATTGTGATGACTATATATTAGCTACAGTTGTAACATTAATTTTTTTATTTATAGTGAAAGCATAACGAAAGATAGCTAGCTGATGGTCCTTATGTCGATCAACTTAAGCAGAAGAAGATTGATGAAAATAGTATGTTTTGATATGGTTTTATTTTTTATTTTAGATTCCTAAACATAAATTGTGAGGACAATTAAATGCCTCTAGAGACGAGCTTTAAAATCTCATTCAAATCAATCGTGCCTATGGACAAAGTTTATAGTTCCAAACTTTAGATGACTCCAATAGTCCAATTACAAAAGATATCAATATCCAAAAACCATAATATATCTATTTTAGAAAGCTAATAGAGACATTTATTGTTTAATTTGGTTTTATTTGCCTGATTATGCTACTCTATTCCAGATGAGTAACTATACTATACTACTATAGATGAGTAACTCATCCTTTGTTCTTATTGATTCTAACAATATTTATTCCCTATTTGACATGGGGTAGACTTTTCATATTCAATATTCTTTTTGTTTCATCTCCCTCCTTCGTCCATGTGGAAACTTTTTATTATTGGTGATGTTTCATTTATTATATAACCTCTCATCTAACATCCAATCTATTCTTCTCTTTTGCACAATCAATTCTATCAAAACAAAAAAATTGAATGCAAAGTCTAAATGTCTCCATTCTTCTAAATCAAGCTTCAAGTTATGGATTTTACCTAATTTAGTCTCATCTCTATGCCATGCATTTGCAGGCTCGATATGCTAGGGTTTTCCCTAAAAAAATTCTCTTAATTTGTTACCATTAGTTACAAAGTAAATCACTTATTCTATTAATGAATTAGTGTAAATCAATAGTTATAGTTTGGGAATGGTTATGACTATAGATTTCGGGCTTCATTTGGATTTTGATATTAATTTTTTTATCCTTACTCAATTTGATTGTGATGAATATATATTAACTATATTTTTGATATTAATCTTTTTGTTTACAAGAAAAGCTTAACAAAAGATAGCTAGTTGATAGTTCTCATGTCGATCAACTAAATCAGAAGAAGATTGATGAAAATAGTATGTGGTATGGTTTAATTTTTTGTTTTGGATTCCTAAATGTAAATTGTGAGGATAATTACATACGTCCAGAGATGAGGTTTAAAAGCTTATTCAAATCAATCATGCTTATGGACAAAGTGTATGGTTCTATATTTTAGACGATTCCAATATTCCAATTACAAAAGATATCAATATGCCGAAAACTAGTATATCTATTACAAAAAGCTAATGGAGACATTAATTGTTTAATTTGGATTTATTTGCCTTATTATGCTAGTGAATTAGTTTGGGGTGGTAGCAATTATATAATACTATAACACCCTAACTTGAAAATTGCATTTGTTTATGCTTTGCATTAAGATTTTGTGAATTATGAATAAAAATTAATACCAACTAAGTTCTTTTAAATTGAAGATACATTATAATAGTTGATATGTTAAACTTGTAGAATTTATCAAGTCCTGTATTCAGTTTTGAAGTGAAAAACTTGAAATCTATTTGATTACTTAAAAAAAATTAACCATTTGTGTTCTCCTTTGTTATTCATTCTCAACTCATATAATCAATTCTCATTTGACCTAAGAGAAAGTTTGTATTTACACCCTCATAACTTTTCACTATCTCTTCAGTATAATTGTTTTCAATTTTTTACTATTGCTTTGACAAATGAAAATGTTGTTGATACTTGGCATTCCTTAGAAAATTTTTTAGTTTTGTTTATCTCTTCCAAACTAATTACTATTAAAGTTTTCAATGATAAAAATGTAATAAAAACGCAAAATTAGATATAATCTAGAGATATGTTTTCTCAACCCATTAATGTAGGCCGGAGGCAACAATAAGTTTTTCTTATTTGTTATTCTCATCAAAGCCTCAATTATGACAATCTTTTCATGATATTCTTCTAGTTTAGTTTTTTTTAACAGTGCATAGAGAAAGATAAAAAACACTGAATCCTTATATTTCTTAAATTTAAATAACTCCAATAACTTTTAAATTACTATTTCAAAATTTTAATCAATATTTAATTACTTATTCAATTAAACAGTTGATGTGTCTTCTCTTACTTCACTTATCTAAATGTACATATAACTTATGTCACAAATCATTTTCTATTTCATTAAATATATTGTAACATTGTGATCGGTTTCAGTACACTTATCTTAGCATATTTTTACAAACTCAAGTCGAAGAAAATTTTAACATCTAAGATGGTGCATCTCTATGAGTCATTATATTAAAAATCCATGTAGTCAAAGGTATGTTATTCAATTATTATTCTTTTTGTCTCTTTTATCAATTTTATTTTTCGGACAAAATAACTCCTTTAGGTTTTAGCGAACTATATTTTTCACAACTTAGTTTTGTAAGTGTTCTCTAGGATTTGGAATTAAAGCGTTGAAAAGTATGTATAGTATTAAAGTTATTTTAGTTCCTATTATATACATACATTTAATTGATATTTAGTTTGTTTCTTGATTTGGATAATTAATTTACTTACCTTTTGAACCAACTAAAAAAATAAAGATATAGACTTCGCGAACTCAAGGCTCTAGATATAGGAGAGAGTAAGAACCTGAGATACCATCTCTTAGAAGAGGTAGAAGATGCAAAATACGTAATGAACCGAATTTTTGTTTCATTTAGTGGATGAAATTTAATTTACTTTGGTTGACGAAGGTATCAAAAGAAGCTAAGTATATCTAAAAGTTTTACTTATTTTTTAAATATTACATTTTACACTTTTTTTAGTATTATGATAGCATGTTATATACAAATTTATTGTATTATATTAAAAATAAAAATACAACTACCATGACATATTTGCATTCCCCTTAATTTAAGATACATTTTTTTCTAGTAGCCTATACAAAATTTTCATTTTCCACAAACCATACAAGCATTAATTTTGCAATTAATGGTATTTAATCAACTATGTAAAAGGCAAACTCTCAAAAACTACTCTTATGCTGGTACTTCTTTTGATAAGCACATTGTCATGTTTGCAATTAATGGTATATAATCCTCCTCTTCTCCATGTTTGTAATACAATTTATTAATTTTCACATTTATTTTTCATCTCCATTTTCTTTCCTTCCAATTTCACTTCCTTATAATTTTATCTTTTCCCCTTTCCAGTTACATATGTATACTGTTGGGTACGTTTATACCACCACCGAACCATGCTCCTACCGGACCATTCGGTACCGAGTCAACAAGCTCCAAGCTCCCACCGAACCATGCTCCTACTGGACTATTCGGTACCGAGCCAACAAGCTCCAAGCTCCCACCGAACCATGCTCCTACCGGGCCACCTACCACCGCACCGAGACGTTCCAAACCAAGCTCCTTCCGGACCAACACTACCAGGCCAGATCACGTCAGCCCAGGCCCACCAGCAGCTATATACATCCAAGACCCCTACCCCCAGCCTCGCTCTATAAATAGAGGGGCAGGGGTACAACAATGGGGGACAAGTTTGAGAGCTCAAGCACGGAGAGAACTTTCAAACAACTTTCAGATACTAGTATCAAAGCTTTGTACTTGTAATCTAAACAAGAAAATAGAAATAATATATAAAGTGGACGTAGGCACATTCTGGCTGAACCACTATAAATTTGCGTGTCTTCTACAGTTTAGTCCCTGCTTTTCATATATTTGCATAAATCATCCAAATCACTAAGAACAACGTAAAATCAATTAAATCATACGACTTTGAGGTGTTTGTCCATTTTTTGTGCAAACATTTTTGGTGCTTTCACTGAGAACTAGAAGCTCGAAGCTTCAGCTTCTTCCACTTAACCTTTTTCCTAACAGCATCGTTCATCGCTTGGAAAACATGCCTCCCAAGCAGAAGAAAGATGTTAACAAGGGAAAGAACATCGCAACCAGCAGTCTTCCAGATCCAGTGGTCACAGATCAAGTAAATCGTCCCCCTCCAGCAGCAGTACCAAATGAAGGTCAAGCTAATCCAACCACTCCTGCCGCAAAACAGCCTGCAGCAATTACTAGGGCGGATCTAGACAGGGTTGTGGCTGAAGTAACTAACCGCTTCACATCCCAGCAGGAAGCCTTGGTGGACCATCTCATGTCACGCTTAAGGGATGCTGAAGAGTCCAACCGCAACACTGAATCATGGGGTGAGTCCCAGTCTGGAGGATCTCAGAGACAACAAAGATCTTCCTTCTTCGAAGGAGCTAATGGCAGAAGCAGCCATGGTAGGAGCTGAGATCGAGCGCAGCCCGAAGTTAGGCTTGAGGAAATGCTTGGAACCGAACCCAACGGGGGAGGTACCGGGCATAGGTCAACTGTGGCTGAGCCGGTTGTACTGCCTAACCACAGAAACGCCAGTGAACGGGGCCGAGCTAGAGTCCAGCCCGAAGTTGGACCCGAGGAAGAGCTTAGATCAGAACCCAGCAGGGGAAGATCAAGGAAAGGGCCAACTGTAGCTAACCCTAGCATGCTCCCAGAAGACCAAAGGCAGCCACTGGAGAATATGAGGAATGATAGACGATACCATCCCTACAGGTCATCTGGACGGAATCAATCCCACAGAACAAAACCGAACTCGTTTCTATCTGCTCCAAATTCTAATGAAAGGATGGCACGCTTGTTCAGAAAATGCATCCAACGGGAGCAAAGGGATCGAGGGATAGGCGCTAGGGTAACAAGCCCTTTCGCCCGCAATATTGAAATTGCTATCACCCCCCGAGAATGGAAGATGCCAACAATGGAACCTTACAAAGGAACTTCCGACCCCGTTGTAAACTTAAAGAGATACACACAACATATGCTCATGAGTGGAGCAACAGAGGGAATACTGTGCAAATGCTTTCCACTATTCTTAGCAGATCTCGCTACCTCCTGGTTCTGTCATTTACCCCAGGGATCCATCAGCTCGTGGGAAATGTTGAAAGAAAAGTTTATTAGTCAGTTCCGCATTCATGTGGAACAACCTAAGGACGCTTATTCCTTATCCAGCATCAAACAGAAACCTAGAGAGAAACTGCAGTAATACCTAACCCGATTCAATGCCACAGTGGCCGCAGTCCAAGATGCCGATGAGAAGCTTATCCTAATGGCCCTCTGTAGTGGTGTGCATCCGGACACTAAATTTGCTAGAAGGTTGACAAAAGAAAAACCAGCTACTTTACCCGATTTCTTCCATGAAGCCGGGAAATATATGAGGCTTGAGAATGCTGCCGTTGAGGGGCAGTCAGGACAACAAAATAAGGCAACTCACAGCAACGCGCCTGCTGTGGCAAGGGACGTTCGAAGAAATGATTCCAGAGACAATGCTGGGGGCAAGAAGGGAGAAAAGCGCCTATATCGGCCAGGACCGAGATTCGACACTTATACTCCTTTGAACGAAACCGTCGAAAACATCTTCCTTGCCACCCAAGGCGAAGTTAGATACAAACGCCCACCATACAAGAAGGAATCAGATAACGCGCAGAAGTCTGGAAAGTTCTGCCGCTTCCACGAATCTCATGGGCATGATACCAATGAGTGCCATAATCTCCGGGACTTGATTGAAGAACACATCAGAAGGAAGAAACTGGAATGCTATGTAAAAGGTCAGGACAGGACTCCAGCTCCTGCCAATGAGAACCCAAGGCTACCCTCACTGGAGATCGGCAGAGGAAACCGCAACACTAGCGGCTCTAGTCAAGAGAAGATAGTGGTCCATACCATCTCGGGAGAACCGCACATCGCCGACAGAAGCTGGGCAGAGATGGAAAGATATGGAAAGTCGCTTAGAAACAATGAAGACTGTGTTAATTCTGTTATAGAAGAGCGCCACCCGAAGCGGAAAGAGAATCATGACATCACATTCGGTAGGCGTGACCTAAAAGGAAGGCAATACCCTCACATGGATCCCATGGTTATCTCTGCCCGGCTCGGTCCAGCCGAAGTTTTCCGAATTCTAGTAGACACTGGAAGCTCAGTAAATATCCTATTCAAACATGCATTCGACAAAATGAAACTATCGATGAAGGATGTATCTCCCTGCAATAAACCACTACACGGTTTCACTGGAGGTGCGAAGATGCCCCTCGGGTAACTGGACCTCTTTGTTGAAATTGGAAGCCATCCCCACTCCGTTGTACGGAAACAGACGTTTGTGCTAATAGAAAACCACTCGGCCTACAACGCCTTCTTAGGAAGGCCAACCTTGTCTGACTTCCAAATTGTCCTAGCCCCATGGTGCCTAAAGATGAAATTTCCAACGGACAATGGGGTAGGGGAAGTAGAAGGAGACCAGGACGTTGCTCGAGACTGCTATGTGACTGAACTTCGCAACAACCACAGGAAGGGTAAAGAGAAAAGTGTAGAGGTTGCCCTCTGCACAAAAAGTTTGGAAGCATAGCAACTAAAGAAAGCCCCTCCTCTTCGATATACCAGCGACCCTTTCAATGAATTAGACCCCAGGGACAAAGAGGAGGAGGCCACCGCCGAGCCTGCAGAGGCTATGGAATTTGTATCTGTAGACAAGCACGACTCGAGTAGACTATTGAAAATCGGGTCCCAACTAAAAGCAGAGTTGAAGGAGCAACTCATCGACTTTCTCCGCCACAACTTGGATGTATTCGCATGGTCACACGCTGACATGACCGGAATCTCCCCCGACGTAGCATGCCATGTACTAAACATTGATCCTACCAAGGCGCCCGTAAAACAAAGAGAGAGAAGTATGGGGGCAGAACGATCAGCAGCCCTCGATGAAGAAGTAAAGAATCTACTTGCCAATGACTTCATACGAGAAGCCATCTACCCAGAATGGATCGCCAACCCGGTACTAGTAAAGAAGGCTAATGGGAAGTGGCGAACATGCATTGACTTCTCCAACTTAAACGACGCCTGCCCAAAGGATTGCTTCCTACTTCCCCGAATCGACCAACTTGTAGACAGCACAGCCGGGCACGAACTCTTATCTTTTATGGACGCATACTCAGGATATAACCAGATTCCTATGCATGCTCCCGATCAAGACCACACTAGTTTCATCACTGACCGGGGTTTATACTGCTATAAGGTAATGCCTTTCGGACTTAAAAACGCAGGAGCCACCTACCAGCGCCTCGTCAACAAGATGTTTGCAGGGCTAATAGGACAAACTATGGAAGTGTATGTGGATGACATGCTGGTAAAGTGAAGGAAAGCCGACGGTCACGTAAGCCATCTGGGCGAGATGTTTCAAATACTTCGCCAATATGGAATGAAACTCAATCCTCTAAAATGCTCCTTCCGAGTATCATCAGGAAAGTTCTTGGGATTCATCGTCCATGCTAGAGGGATTGAAGCAAACCCTGAACAAGTCCGAGCGCTAAAGGATATCAAGATACCCTCCACTCGAAAGGAAATGCAAAGCCTGAATGGGAAAGTGGCCGCCCTAAGCCGATTCATCTCCAAAGCAACGGACAAGTGTGTCCCCTTCTTCGAAGCTCTGAAGAAAGACAAAGGAAAGTTCGAATGGACTGACGAATGCTTAACCGCTTTCCTTAACTTAATCGAACACCTCCAGAAACCGCCGGTACTCTCGACTCCAAGCGAAGGCGAAGAGTTATACCTATACCTTGCTGTATCGTCTCACGCCCTAAGCGCTGCGTTGGTAATGGAAGACAACCGCACGCAGCGGCCAGTTTACTTTGTAAGTAAGAGGTTTACGGGGGCAGAAGTCAGATATCCTAAACTTGAGAAGCTAGCATACTGTTTACTGATCACGTCATGGAAATTGCGTCACTACTTCCAGTCCCATTCCATCAAAGTTCTGACCGATCAACCACTGAGGCAGGTATTCCATCGTCCCGACACTTCCGGGCGACTACTTAAATGGTGCATTGAACTGAGTCAGTATGATATCACCTATCACCCTCGCACCGCCATCAAGGGACAAGCCATGGCCGATTTCATTGCATAATTCACCACCAACGAAGGTAAGGAGCAATCGGAAATAGCAGAAGACATTAAGTGGAATCTCTTCGTGGATGGGGCGTCAAACGACCAAGGTTCGAGGGCAGGTGTGGTAATAGTCACCCCTAGGGGAAATAAGCTGCACTATGCTATAAGGTTGGAGTTCGCTGCCACCAACAACGATGCAGAGTATGAAGCAGTGATAGCTGGATTAGAACTTGCCTTAGAAATCTGTGCCAATTCTTTGTGTCTTCATAGCGATTCTCAACTTATTGTTAATCAAATACTAGGAGAATTCCAAGCTCGAGAAGAACGACTCATAGCATATTTAAAGAAGACCAAGTTACTTCTCAATCGATTGGACCACTACTTAGTCAAACACATTCCTTGAGAAGAGAACCGAGAGGCCGATGAATTGGCGAAGCAAGCAAGCGTGAGAGACGGCGCTATTTCCGGAGCGGTAACCATCTCAAGGCAACTGACCCCAAGTTTTGAGCAAGTGAATCTGATAGCTGCAACCGAAGAAGCAACTTGGATGACTCCCATCCAAGACTACTTACAAAGCGGCACACTACCCAGCGGGCGTAACGAAGTCAAGAAAATCTTGAGGAGAGCTTCCCGCTACACAATACAAGAAGACATCCTCTATCGGCGCGGATTCTCTAACCCCTTATTAAGGTGTGTCGCTGGAAGGGAAGCCAAGGAAATCTTATCCAACATTCATCAAGGAAGCTGCAGAGATCACAATGGAGGGCAAACTTTAGCAAAAAAAGATACTCCGATATGGATATTTCTGGCCCACCTTAAGCAAGGACACCTTAGATTTCGTCAAAAAATGTGACAGATGCCAGAAGTTTGCTAAGATTCTGCGGCTACCAACAACTGAGATTACTCAAATGGCCAGCCCTTGGCCCTTCGCAGTATGGGGAATTGACTTAATCGGCGAACTACCAATGGGCCGAGGCGGGGCCAAATATGCTATAGTGGCAGTCGACTATTTCACCAAATGGGTGGAAGCAGAACCTCTGAATAAAGTATCTTCAGCAAAAGTTATTAACTTCTTGATCAAAAATGTTCTGTGCAGGTACGGAGTCCCATTCAAAATCATATCGGACAATGGACTTCAGTTTGACAGCGAGGAATTCGCCAACTGGTGCCGAGAGCACGGAATTCACAAAAGCTTCTCATCCGTAGCGTATCCCCAGGCAAACGGACAAGTCGAAGCCGTCAACAAAATTCTGAAAACTCTAATAAAAAAGAAACTCGAAAAGTCAAAGGGCGCTTGGGTGGATGAACTCCCTACGGCACTGTGGGCCTATCGCACATCTTCCAGAACATCAACAGGGCATACTCCTTTCTCTTTGCCATACGGATCGGACACTATGCTCCCAGTTGAAACCATAGTGCCTTCCCACCGTAGGATCCACTATAACCCAGAAGAGAACGAAGAACTCCTTCACATGTCTTTGGATCTAATTGAGGAGAGAAGAAATGATGCAGTCCTCAAAGCAGCAGCCCACAAGCAAAAAGTGGCAGCACAATACAACTCCAAAGTCAAGCATCGTACCTTACAAGAAGGGGATCTTGTCCTCAAGCGAATCTTCCCTCGCCCCGGAGCACTAGATCCAATCTGGGATGGACCATATGTAATTCATAAAAATATCCACAATGGAGCTTATATTTTGTCAACAGTGGATGGAGAGGTGTTCCAGAGGGCATGGAACATCCAACACCTCCGTCGATACTTTTCTTAACTTGTACTGCCCATATGAAGTGAATTAACAAAGAGAATCAGTGGACGTAGGCATTTTTACGCCGAACCACTTTAAAAAAACCTTGTCTCTTTTTTAATTTGTCCCTTTATATCTTGGCTGCTTGTTAACTTTATCCTTTTCTGTTGAACAAAATCCTATGCATGTTGCATTTCCATTCAAAGCACTCCACAGCGCAACTTCACCCGAACAAGACCTAACAGGTACTATGCGAATCTATGCCCTCGCCAATGAGACACTTTTGCTCCGGCATCCCTCTGCTGCGGGTTAGCTCATTGCTCGCGACGGCCCTTAAAGCCAACTGTAATGAGCCGATTATAAGCCACCGAGAAGGCCGACTATAGCCGAGGTAGCTCATTACGGCGTTCGGCTCGTCGGCAACTGTGAACCGACTATAAGCCCCAACATAAGGTGTGGCCAGCCAAGGGCAGTTCACGGTTGACGATCGGCACCCACGCTAGCCGGCCACAGTAAAAAAGAATTAACTCCCCGCTGAGGCATAAGATGGGTGACAAATGTGTCCAAGACCCACAGCTAGGGAAAGTGACTACAAAGCCCGTTTTCCACGAACTTAAGCACATCGAAGGCCTTCCGTGATTGGAAGTTTTACTTTTTCACGTATTTCAATTTTATTTAAGAAACTTTTCTCCTATCCTCTGTAACAATCCCTGAAGTACAGGACATAGAACAGGAGACATTCACTAATGGAAGCGGATACTCACAGCAAGATACTGGACCGCATCCCTTACTCGGTCACACAGGATATTCAAAGCTGCCATCTACAAGCAAAATATAAAGGGCGGTATTTCCTTCTTTCATGTGTAAACACGTGACTATAATTTATTCACACCTCACGCTAACATTGAAAGTCATGAAATTATGTTTTAAACAAGAACCTGACGTCAGACACAATTTAATTACAAGAATATGCATAGCTATATTTCTCATACAACATGTCAAAATAGCAAGAACATTCAAAAGACAACAGAATCAGCTTAAGTTAAAGAATTACACGTCAAGAATAGTGTTGTTTATTACAAGTAGCATAATTACAACCTAGGAGTTACTATTCTGAGACTAACATATACAACAATGTCAAGTCTACAAAAAGATATCCAGGTCTAGTCATGCAATGACCCTCTCTTTTCTACCTTCATTTTGTAAGGATTTTTTTTTTACAAAGTGATATATATATATATATATATATATATATCATATATTAACAAACATCTTTCCCCAGGGTCATTTTTCTTTTTCCAATAAACAAACTTTATCTAGGATCAAAAGTTTTACCAATATAGATATATTCGTGCAACCACAAGGATATGCACACACATATGAAGATGCATGTGCCCCTCTTGCTTAATCAGGTTATGGCAAACAAGAGGTTACATTGATTGATTAAATTTAATCAATCCCCACATAGCTTAATTTTTATTATTTATGTAATAAAATCTTATTCATATAGGTAACAGTATGATTTTTAATCCTTGATAGCTTGTTGGATCCTCTATGAAACATGATCCATAAAAAAACAGATAATTATGTTATGATTATCTATAAAAAAATCAATAGTGCAGTGTCTGTGCTCTGAAAATGATATAAGCTTCTATCATTTTCTATGTTTGCTTTCCTATAAAATCTACCTTATATGCAAACTCATATCTGGGATATTCTTAAGTGAATTATCATATTCCAGAAGCTTGATTCCTTGATACCAAGATACTAGACTAAATGAAATGCAGTCCGGGGTGAGTTTCCTGGGAAATATGGATACTTAGCAAAGAAAAACATGGGTTAAATAGACTCTCTGCTCAGGCATATTTCAGAGGGTCTTAAAATGCATTTTGCTCAAAGCTTTAGTAAAAAGAAATTCAGGTTTTATGTTAAAATTCCTAAGGTACTGGTGTGACAATATCTGAGCAAATCATGTCTGAACCTGTATAAAATTTACTAATATGGATCTAACTTCTCCATCCTATAAAATCCCTATTGTGGATCTAACTTACAAAATTATAGCTAAAACTTTTCAACATTCCAGATAATAAAACTCAGATTTTTTTTTTGATTCCAGTTACAAGCCAAATACTTAACCAAATATCCAACATCACTCTGTACTTACTACAATGGAAATTTTTAAAATATCAATACATGCAAATTTCATCTTTTAAGCTCTTATCTATCTAATTCTAGCATGCTATAATCTTCTTCTCAATGCTTTGCTTCTACTCCTACCTAGAGGCTGCTGTTCCTGAAAAAGCATTTGAAGCTGCCTCATTTTAAATGAGACACCCCAGATGCCATTAGCACACTAGGGTCAGACACATGTCTGGTATGAGAAAATTCACAAAAGTAATTAATTAATTAAGTTAAAATTGAATTAAGTACATATACATAAAGTTCTGCCCTTTGAAAACAAGTAATACTTGTGTGCATGTTCTGTGTCATTGTGCATGTGTACACTTTAATCTTTCTTTCCAGAGACTTTGTATAGATATGGCACATACACTCAGGCATACAATATAAATCAAATAATCATTCACACCAAACAGAAAATAACCAATATGAGTTAAATCATTCATTCTTTCCTCATATTTTATTTCTGGGAAAACTCTAGTTTATCATCATATCAAATATTCTTCCCTTGATATATTTTTCTACCCTGGTCTCATCTGCAATTTTATGAATCAATGAACACATTGTAATGAACTAATTCACTCCATTACACAAAGATCTCAGGACTTAAACAAGCCATGTGTCAACTTGTATTACTCAAGAACACAAGTCATTCCTGCGGTAATCTTGACCCCATTTCCTAATCAAGTTCTCAGGTATTTTCTCTTTTTAGATTTTTCAGGGCAAACCCAACCAGTGAGTCATTTTACAAAAACAAGCATTCATCTCATAGCATTCCTCATCATTCTCATAAACAAACAGAGGTAATCAAGCAATTTAAGTATTGGTACTTATTAAAACATGTTCTTGTAATTTTAAGGAGATATAGACAACTAACATTGGTTTATGGCTCTATGAGAAGATTTTATTGCAAACATCTGTGCTTTAGTTAACTCAGATTGACCAAGCTTCCTAAATCACAAAATCTATTTGCTAGGTGGTTATTGTATATTTTCTTTGAATCAGGAGTATCAGCACATAGGCAAGTCTATTGCACTCCTAATTCCTTTTTAACTTAAGCCTTAGCACATATACATATGTATATTGCAGCCCATATGCTCATCAATTCTTTTGGGTTGAGCCAAAACCAACACTACTTGCTTATATTCCACATTTTATTTTCTGGGTATTTATTTATATTTCTAACCAATATCATATTAGAAAGAGATCTGGGTTTTTAAGATACTTATGCATGCATACTGATCATATTTAGAATATTCACAAAATAAAACAACCAGAACAACCATTTGGCATTAAAGCATCCTTAATTTCTAAAAGACAATCACATACACTTTTAAGAAAAATTAATTTATAACTGGCTGCCTTCATTAGGACTTAGTGCCTTAAGCTGTTGAGTGAGTTTTCTCACCTAGCTCTCTTCTTTGCTTCCTTAATTAATTGATAACTTCTGCCTTTAGCCTCAAGCTCTTTTCCTTCACTTGCCTTATGTTTTTTTTATATGGTGTTTTTTTTTCCAAAGTTCTTTTTGAGAAGGAGAGGAGGCTGCTGCTTATAAATATACAGAGTTCTCCTTAGGGTTTTGGGTATTGGCTAAAGCCATTTTTGCCCACCAGAAAATTATGTTATCTGCATTTTATTTGAACCCAAGATTCTACCCTCCCCGGCTTAATTTGGTGAAGAGAAAAGTGGTTATCTACTTTGGTTATTTTCAGAAATCTTGCTTTTCCATAAAATGCTTTTTCTCTTGTCTATTTGCATGCTAAATGTGTGATCTGATTTCCAGCAATATTATATACATATTTCTTTCTTTCTTAATTCAGCCCATACAAAATACAATTTTGTTTTCCTCCCATTTTCTATTTTTAGCCTTTACTTTATTATCTGGTGTTTTTCTTCTTATTTACCCACCAGAGAAAAACATATTTGTGTGTTTCCTATTACTAGTTTAAATTCTAATACTTAGTTAGTATACTTACATATATGTTTTACAGACAATAACTTATATCCATATATACATCTATATTATTTTATACTGATACATATATGCACATGTATACTTAGTTATATTTCTGCATATAGCACATTTGAGGGTTTTCTTTATTTATCAGTAAATATATATATACATATATATATATATATATATACATTTTCCATGCATAGCATCATGTACGCATTCATAGTATACAGGGATCTAGCTTTGCTCATGTGTATTTTCTGTGCACAAAGGCACATCATTTTATTATACCACATCAAGCTATCTCATCTTTCCCTTAAACATGATTTTATAAACTGCTTACAATTATTTTAATCTTATTTGTATTTTTTTTTTCAAGATAAATTCCTAAAATCTTGGGTCATTACAAATCAAGGGGCCAGCTGCGTCGGAGTCTTATCCTTGTCCTGTTGCCCACCTTTCCAGTCAAGAAAAGAATTCATTAGTGATAAGCAACCAAGTTAACAGGGGGACTGAAAAGAAAAACTTACCAGCATCTGCTCCTTGATCATCTTGACCATCATCCTCTACTTCCACACCTACCTCCTCGACGGCAAGTAACTGCATGCCCTCCTTCACCGCCACTTTCTCCTCCTCAGTAAACCGAGCTGTGACCACGTCCATTCGGAAGGCAACACCACCCTCTTTATCCGCATCAGCCCTAGCCTCCTCCAGAGCCCGGAGATAAACCCTAGCCATGACCCGGGGATAATCATCCATCCAGGAGAGGTTGCCCTGCTTCCAAGTACGAAAGTACATATCCTGGAGCATTTCATCCATCATCCCCTCGTTCTCCTCAAACTCCCTCGTCTGGGCCTCGGAAGCCGACAACCTTATGACGACAGCATCTCTCTCCAATTGGTATCTCGAACAGTCAACCTGAAGGGATTTCCGCGTCGCCTCCATCTCCTCCTTCAACTTAGCTTGAGCAAGCTCTGCGGCCTCAAGCCTCCCAGATAACTCCTCTATCTGCTCAAGATCCGCTTTCCGAACCTCATCCACCGTGGCAATGGCCATATCGATCCGTTCCTTGCAAATAGCCTCCATTTTCCGCAGTTCGGCCCGGATGGCCTCTTCCATAGTTTTCTTTAGACGTCCGGAGGCGGCCTCGTGCTGAGAGATCTGGATGGCCCGATCGGCGAGTTGCTTGGCCTGGTCGGAAACCACTAACCGCAGTCTTATGTTGGCACTCCCAATTTCCTCCCCGGCCTTAACCGGTCGGGCATGATGCCCCATCAACTTCCTGGTCTCCTCAGCAACCCGGTCGATATTTGCCTTAGCTTCGTCCCCCATAGCGACAATCCGAGTAGTAAGCAAATCATGGTCCAGGGACTTGGCCTCATAAAGCACCCTTACCATAGGATTGCGAGGAAGAAGGTGCTCACCAGTAACCTCATCAAAAGAGATGTCATGAGATGTCGGGTCCAGGTCCGGATGACCCGTAAACGGATTGCGTACTAAGCCAGGATGATCTATGGGGATGACGGTTGGGTTCTCAGACGGATGGGGGGAGGGCATAAGCTCGGTATCCTCCTTTGTAATGTCGTGAATAGGCTGGAGTGGGGCCGGGGGTTCAAGAAGAGGTTCAGACGAAGATTGACTCCTCTTCCTCTTTTGTATATCTTCTTCAATAACTCCGAGAAGAGGACGATAGCCGACTATGTCTCCCGGGCGGTTAGTAGAAGGCTTCGGCTTGGCGGAAGCTTTGAGGAGTTTGTATTGTTCAAGCCTGTGCCGAAGATTTGAGGTCTTGGCCGTTTTTTCCACTCCTGGAGTAAAAATCAAGTGTCACCAGTATGCATTGAGCCATCATTCGAGAATAAAAAAGAACAGAGGGAAATTCACCTTGAACCACAGAGGTTGCCTCAGTAGAAGCGCTCCTGGAAGATAAATCGACGCCGGTCCCAACTTTCTCGGCTTTCCTGGACTTCTCTGTCCCCTCCAAACCTTCGAAGGCCTGGCGGAAAGCGTCATCCGTCCACTCTTGCATCTCGCCTACTTGCCCAGAAGACAAAGCCCCGACACCATCGCCACCTCCAGCACCTTCTCCTCCATCTCCGCCTTGCTCCTCCTCCACATCTCCCTCCTCCGGGATATCTAGACATGTGTTGGGAGAGGGACCGTCAGACTTTTTGAGCTTCTTTCCCCCGGCAACCGGATGTTTCGGAAAGGGCCTCCTTTTGCTGCTCTTCGACTCTGCCCCTTCTTTAGCTTGGGCAGCTTTCTCTTCAGCCGTGTCCCTCTGCGTGACCATGGACTGCTGTGGAAGGATCAAGTTGTACTCCAAAAGTGTAGCGTTCCTGATCAGGTAAGCAGCCGACCTATCTCTTCTAGTAATAGCTTCTATTTCTGCTGCCGTCTGAACCAGGCGATCATTCTCCACGACCGCAAAACCACCTGTCGCTAGCAAAAAATAAAAACACATAAGAAGGAGCATTGCAACCAAAACGGGAATTAAAAATAAAGCTTTGACTTACATCCGGAGGTGAAGCGCCGAATAGAAATGGAATCATCCCTGATAAAAAACCATTCCTTCTTGAACATGCTGTACTTGGAGTATAAATCCAGGACCGACTTAAAGGATACGGCCGATTCCAAGCTGATGTAGGGAGACCCCTTCTTATAGCCTCTCAAGTTGTACAAATACCGGATCTCACGGTTGGAAGGAGGACGCCCATATCTCCTCTGGAAGATGACGAAGAGACTCACTAGAATGGCATAGGAGTTGGGCTGAAGCTGGAATGGAGCTACCTTTAGATATGTGAGAAAGCTGACTACCCAGGCGTTGAGAGGCGGGATGGCACCACACATGCAATGGTATCTGATGTAGGCAAAATATCCTTCGGGAGGATCATACGGCATCACTCCCGCATCCAGCAATAACATGCGCGCTCGGTCGATCCCGAAAGAGCGAGATTTAACATCAAGTTGCTTGCCCTTGAGTGAGCTAGGGAAGCAATCAGGAGGCAAGTTAAGAAGTTCATGAGGACCGTATCCATCCACCAATGATCTCGGGGTGGGCCCATGACGGGCAGATCCTGGCTGAGCCGGGGGCACTGAGGAAGGCTCTTCTCTATCCTGAGATCTTTTCTTCTCTGATCGGGTTTCCACTCTTTGAGACATTTATCTGCAGACACAAGAAAGTATATCGTTAGGACACATAAACTATGTAATCTAGAGTTTCACTGGTGATTCAGGTACAAAAGTCCATCTGGTAAAGGGTTCATTCAACACTCGGAATCCCCGAATTCATTCAGTAAAGCCCAACTAAAGATTCGTTCGGCATTCTCAGTAAAGATTCGTTCGGCATTCTCAGTATAGATTCATTCGGCATTCTCAGTATAGATTCATTCGGCATTCTCAGTATAAGATTCATTCGGTTTCCTCAGTATAAGGTCCATTCGATACAGAAAATTTTCAAGTTCGTTCGGTTTCGAGTTCGTTCGGCATTGAAAGTCCTTAGGTTCATTCGGTACAACAAAGAGACTCAATCTTAAAAACTGGTTCGGCAGAAGAAAAATTACCTGGTCCGGCAGCTAAGATTGATTCGGCAGTTCAGAATTTGACTCTGCTATTTTTCGTTCGGTAAGGTATGACGAAGGCATATGGCTCCTACTTATAGAGGAGGGTTGATAGCCGGACCAGCCGGTTCGGTTCTCGGGCCGAATATGGTCGTCCAAACTGGAACAAAGCACGACATACGCTGAGCGTATGCCCTGCTTTGGGGGGCAATTGTTGGGTATGTTTATACCACCACCGAACCATGCTCCTACCGGACCATTCGGTACCGAGCCAACAAGCTCCAAGCTCCCACCGAACCATGCTCCTACCGGACCATTCGGTACCGAGCCAACAAGCTCCAAGCTCCCACCGAACCATGCTCCTACCGGACCACCTACCACCGGACCGAGACGTTCCAAACCAAGCTCCTTCCGGACCAACACTACCAGGCCAGATCGCGTCAGCCCAGGCCCACCAGCAGCTATATACATCCAAGACCCCTACTCTGGAAAGGTACAAGTCAATGTTCAGAACAAGCCTAAACAATCTAAAGGATCCGGTGGGGGAAACCCCGGAAAGAAAAACGAAGATGGAAAGTGGAAACCAAGGATCCCAACTTACAACGAGTACACTCCTCTGAATGCATCTCTGGAAAATATTTACCTGTCAACTTGTAATACTTTCCAATATCGAAAGCCACGCCCAAAAGAGTCTACTGAAGAGCAAAAGAGGACTGGGAAGTATTGCCGCTTCCATGAGACTTACGGACACACTACTGAGGAGTGTAGGCATCTACATGACGCTATAGAAAAGTTGATTAGATGGAAAAAGTTACTGGAGTTTGTAAAGAATCCTCAAGAGGGTGGACAGGGAACGTCCAATGCCGGTTACGCACCAGCCCCACGTCACCCTGAGGAGCTGCTCGGACCGTGAGCAGACTGGTCATAAACATGATAGTAGGCGGACCTCACCCTGCAGATAAGAACCGGCGAGAAATGGAGCGGTATGCTAACTCCTTGAGGCATGCAGATTTTGAGTGTTGTTCAAATATGGAGGATGGTACCCCGCTAAACAGTAGCGCATGATGACAGACGATATAGTATTCAAGAGCAGAGATGCTGATCAGGTGGAGGCTCCTACCGTTGACCCGATGGTCATATCTACGACAATCGGGTCGGCATTTGTGAAAAGAATTTTGATTGATTGTGGAAGTTCTGTTAATATCATCTTCAAAAAATCATATGACCAGATGAAGATGGAGACGACGGATTTAAAGCCATCCAAAGCTCGTATCAATGGCTTTAATGGCGCGACGACTGATGCAGTGGGGTATGTTGAGTTGCCAGTTGAACTGGGACAAGGTGAGCGTAGGAGGGTGCGAATCCTACCTTTCATACTTTTGGATGTAGATTCTCCATACAATGTGTTTCTGGGTCGACCGGCCATGGCTGAGTTTAGGGCAGCATTGGCCCCGTGGTGTTTGACTTTGAAATTTCCAACATACAAAGGAGTAGGTGTTGTGCATGGCGACCAGGAGACCGGTCGTGCATGTTATGTGGCTGAGCTTAGAGAGGCCATGTGGAGAGAGAAAGGAAAGGTTGCGGACAGCTCCGTCCGCAACCGAGTTGTTGAAAATTGACAAGTAATGCCCGAGCCCTGGCTTGGGAAACACGATTGGATCTGTAAAGACATAGATCCAAGAGACGATAATGAGGAACCCAGGAAAGAAAAGATAGCGCCGGCTGAACTGACGATTGACATTTCAGTCAGCCGGGATGATCCGTCGCGATTACTTAAGATTGGATCACAACTCGACCCCTCGCTGGCCGAGGATCTTACTGACTTCCTCCGAGCGAATTTGGATGTTTTCGCTTGGACACATTCTGATATGTGCAGGATTTCTCCCGCTATTGCGAGTCATATGTTGAACATAGACCCGAAGTACGTTCCTATGAAATAGAAAAGACGGGGCATGGACCCGGAGAGGTCCACGGCCCTCAAAGAGGAGGTGGACAAACTCAAAGCCAATGGTTTCGTCCGCGACGCCCTCTACCCAGAATGGGTGTCTAATCCTGTGCTTGTGAGGAAAGCAAATGGGATGTGGAGAACTTGCATAGATTACTCTGATTTAAACAAAGCATGCCCGAAGGACAGTTTCCCTTTACCTAGAATCGACCAGCTGGTCGACTCAACTGCCGGACATGAGTTACTGTCATTTATGGATGCGTACTCGGGATAAAATCAGATCCCGATGCATATTCCAGACTAGGAACACACCAGTTTTGTTATAGACGTTGGGTTGTATTGCTATGTAGCGATGCCCTTCGGATTGAAATGCGGGAGCAACTTATCAGCGTCTGGTGAATCGAATGTTTAAAGACAAAATTGGTAGAACAATGGAAGTCTATGTGGATGACATGCTCGTGAAGTCACGGCAGTCAAACGACCACATTCGAGACTTAGCGAAGATGTTTCATATACTGAGACATTATGGAATGAAAATCAATCCTTTGAAGTGTTCCTTTGGCGTTGCGTTAAGGAAGTTCTTAGGTTTCATCGTAAATGCACGGGGCATCGAAGCTAACCTAGAGAAGATTCAAGCTATTCGAGACATACAAGTGCCCAGAATTATAAAGCAGGTACAAAGCTTGAATGGAAAGGTGGATGCGCTGAGTTGATTCATATCCAGAGCCACAGATAAGTGTATTCCCTTCTTCGATGTGATAAAGAAAGGAAAGAAAATTTCGAATGGACATCCAACTGTGAGGAAGCGTTCCGAGCTCTGGTAAGGCATTTAGAAAGTCCCCCAGTGCTATCAAAACCGGTAGACCATGAGATTTTGTATGTGTGCTTGGTTGTATCCCAGCATGCTATCAATACAGATCTGGTTTGGGAGGAGGACAGAGTTTAAAAGCCAGTGTACTATGTCAGTAAACGTCTGACGGGGCAGAAAGGAATTATCCTAAGATCAAGAAACTAGCCTATTGCTTGGTGATTGCATCACGCAAGCTTCGTCCATACTATCAAGCACACTCAATCAGTGTTTACACTGATCAACCCTTGCGACAGGTACTCCAATGACCAGAAACTTCTGGAAGGATGTTAAAATGGAATATCGAGTTGAGCCAGTTCGATATTACCTACCTGCCTCGAAAGGTCATACAAGGGAAAGCGCTAGTAGACTTTATCGCTGAATTCACCATGTCGGACGAATCGAGTAGTAACGATGTCATGCCTCCCGTTCGATGGAAGCTGTACACCGACGGGGCATCTAACGACCATTGCTCGGGAGCTGGTATAGTTCTTGTGACTCCTGAGAACCGATCAATTTGTTATGCTTTGAAGCTCGAATTCCCAGCGATAAATAATGAAGCCGAGTATGAAGCATTGATTGTTGGCTTGAGACTTATCAGAGAACTGGGTGTAAAATCGGTTGAAATCTTCTGTGACTCACAATTGGTGGTATACCAAGGGCGGGGTGACTATCAAGCGAAGGGACAGAGACTTACCCCATACCTCGCTCGGGTTCAAGAGCTACTAGAAAATCTGGAATATTATGATATTTTGCATGTCCCGCGTGAACAAAACAGAGAAGCTGATTCATTGGTGAAATTTGCGAGTACTGGTGATGCACAGCAAATGGGATTGGTTCCCGTCGAAACCTTACATACTCCGAGTATAAATATGATGGAGATAGATTTTGTGTTAGAAACTGAAATCGAGAAAGAATCATGGATGACCCCATTCAAACAATACATATTACACGGAACCTTTCCCGAAATAAGGAACGAGAGACGACAGGTCATTCGTAAAGCTTCGAGGTATATAATGCAAGATGGAATAATGTATCAAAGGGGGTTCTCGGTTCCCTTACTCCGGTGCATCGCCCATGATGAGATAAAACGAGTTTTGATGGAAGTGCACGAAGGAGAATGTAGTGACCATGCTGGGGGGCAAACACTCGCAAAAAAGATCCTCCGCTATGGGTATTATTGGCCAACTGTGAATCGGGATGTTGCAGACTACGTAAGAAAGTGCGATAAATGTCAAAAGTTTGCAAAAATCCCAAGAGCTCCTCCAACGGAAATCTCGCAAATAGTTAGTCCTTGGCCATTTGCGATTTGGGGGATCGATATAATCGGTTTCTTACCTATTTCTAAAGGTGGTGCGAAATATGCAATTGTTGCAGTTGATTATTTTACCAAATGGGCAGATGAAGAGCCCTTAGCGACAATCACCACCAAAAAGGTCATTAATTTCGTTGTACAAAACATTATATGCCGCTTCGGCCTCCCACGGACTATCATAACAGACAACGGAACTCAATTCGAAAGTAGAGAGTTCAAAAAAAATTTGTCAAAAGTATGGCATTGAAAAGAGGTTTGCAGCAGTTTCCCATCCAAAAGCCAATGGGCAGGTGGAAGTCGTGAACAAAATAATCAAGTCCATATTGAAAAAGCGTCTGGAAAAGGCTAGAGGCATGATCTTCCAACGGCACTTTGGGCTTATCGAACCACCCACAAGTCCGCGACTGGCCACACTCCATTCACATTGGCATATGGCATGGAAGCCGTTATACTCGTAGAACTTCAAGTTCCGTCACACCGGGTAACTCATTACGACCCTAAGACGAATCAGGATCTTTCGTTGGAATCACTGGACTTTATTGATGAAAAACGTGAAGAAGCTAATTTAAGAGCGGCTGCGTACAGACACCGAGTCGCTCAATATTATAATGAAAAGGTCTGGCCGAGAATCTTTGATGTGGGTGACCTCGTTTTGAAACGAGTTTTTCCAGTCCCGTCACATATGAATCCCACATGGGAAAGTCCATACGTCATTGAACGGAAGCTTGGAGAGGGAACTTTCAAGCTAACGAACTGATGGTGCGATACTCCCCCGAGCATGGAATAGCGAGCATCTGCGACATTATTACACTTAGTCTATTTCTTTCATATTCTAGTTGCAATTATTTCCAGCACATTTTTATTTCGTTGATTCTTTGTTTTCGGCATGTAATAAGACAAATTAGCTTGTTTTTACTAATAAAGGCTTGATGCCATCTTTTCCATGAATTACTGATGTTTCTATGCATGATAATCTGATGGCAAACAACTAGATTTACATTATTCTATCTGACGTACGAACGCGTATAAATGAATTAAATCTCCAAGTCCCCTGAGTGCGGACTGGAGTACTCTGAGTCCCCAGAGCACGGACTAGAGTATAAACGACTTAAATCTCCAAGTCCCCTGAGTGCGGACTGGAGTACTCTGAGTCCCCAGAGTGCGGACTGGAGTATAAACGACTTAAATCTCCAAGTCCCCTGAGTGCATACTGGAGTAATCTGAGTCCCCAGAGTGTGGACTAGAGTATAAACGACTTAAATCTCCAAGTCCCCTGAGTGGAGACTGGAGTACTCTGAGTCCCCAAAGTGCGGACTAGAGTATAAACGACTTAAATCTCCAAGTCCCCAAAGTGCGGATTGGAGTACTCTGAGTCCCCAGAGTGCAGACTAGAGTATAAACGACTTAAATCTCCAAGTCCCCTGAGTGCGGACTGGAGTACTCTGAGTCCCCAGAGTGCAGACTAGAGTATAAATGACTTGAAACTCCAAGTCCCCAGAGTGCGGACTGGAGTACTCTAAGTCCCCAGAGCGCGGACTAGGGTATAAACGACTGAAAATCTCTAAGTCCCCAGAGTGCGGACTAGAATACTCTGAGTCCCCAGAGTGCGGAATAGAGTATAAACAACTTCGAATCGAAATCCCCAAAGTCCCCTGAGCGCGAACTGGAATGTTCTGAGTTCCCAGAATACGGATCAGAGTATAAGCAATTCAAAAAAAACAAATCTCCGAGTCATATGGAAGTGAACTAGGGCTTATGTAGCTCACAAGGTTTCAGATTTCAACTACGAGTTATACAGTGAGCTGAACAACAAAAGTCATTTGAAATACAAAGAATGAAGTTTTATTCATTAATTCAAAATGAAGTCCTACTGCAACTTCTCCCAAACTCAAGGCAAAAAGTCTATCTACAACGGCTATGAAAATAAATAAAAATAATAACACAATCCAGACTGGTTCTCGTTGAACGAGCAGGATAACTACTTCTTCGTCTTCTTCCCCTTATTTGGCTTCTCAGACGATTCTTCCCCCACGCGTTTTCTCTTGGACGTTTTGCTCGCTAATGAAGGGGTGTCCAAAGAAGGAGGAGGAACTTCCTGTGGCCTAATCCCACCGGGAAGGATGACCATTAAAGGCCTATTCAGTGGGTCATCAAGGTCGACCACTTGGGACTTGACCTTGATCTATACTTTTTTCTTCTTCTCTTCTGCAAGTAGCTCCTTCATGCTCACTTTCGAAGTGTATCCTGAGGCGCCCATAATCTCAACTTCATAACTTTCTTCGACGAGGGACGAAGTTTCGAACTTATCCTTGTCGAGCGCCTCAATCACCTAAGCATTAGGACCGGGGGTCACTCCCACATGAGTAGCCTCACTCGCTTTCCCCTTTTTCTCCTTGGCATCATCGCTCCTTGGAGATGGATCAGGATCAGAACGGTTTGCGCAAAATCACAAGAGATGAACGTTAGAATACAATAACCTCTCGCTGAAAACGACGGTTCTTTGAACTTTAAGAAAAAGAGTTATATACTGTCTTCTTTCTAGCTCTCAACCGTCCGAGGAGTCTCACCCTCTGGAATGGGAGATAGAACATGAATGCCGAGGCCAGAATCTTCCGGGTCATAACCAGCGTGTTGCTCGAATGGATCAAGTATTGGCCGATCAGCCGATTGAGTAGGAAGAGGAGCTGGAGATTCGGTTCCAGACGGACCGGCAATGTCACTTTTTTCCTTTGATGGGGGAGAGTCTTTGCCAAAAAAAGCCTTCGCTGCAGTCAAGTCTGAAGGCTCGTTCCCCCTGAGAAATTCTTTTATTAAAGCCTCCTTGCCAACCTCCTCAGTGCTTGACTCGACCTTTCTGATCTTTATCAAAGTTTCTCATGCCTCGGCTAGAGATTCGAGGTAGCCCTCGCCAAGAAAAGTCAAATCCCGATGCATGAGGACATGGGCATTATATTCTGCTATAAGTGGGTCGAACAAGCACTTGATCTCCTCCCTGCCAGCCTCTATAGCCGCCTCAAGGCGAGAGTCAATCTCTGCGGATGCTATTCTCTTGCCCTCTTCACGGGCTTCATCCTTCAGCATCCCGACCTTAGAGAGCTCGTCATCGAGCTTTGCCTTCAGGAGTCGCGTAGCAACAATCTCATCGCAATATCGTTGCGACTCTTCCTGGGCAACAGATTTTTCTTCTCTCTCTTTGCAGAGTAAATCTTCCAACTCTTTGACTCGCAAGGCGAATGCATCACTTTCTTTTTGAACAGAGTCCTTTTCTAAAGCCAAGGCCCCACAGCGTTGGACCGCTTCGTCAATTTCTTTCTTATGAGTTGTCTCCAGACGATTGACGGCCTCCGTAGTATCTTTAGCACTTTGTTGGGCAACTTCGAGTTGGGACTTATATGAAGAGAGCTCTTCATCCTGAGCTTTGATAATGTCTTTATCGTGAATGGCTTCAAGCTTCAAGCGGTCGATTTCGTTTTGACACTCAACAGAGACTTCCGAGACTTTTTCAGCTAGATGGACAAATGCGTCATGTTGAACATAAACGACGTTGTTACAAGCAATGGCGCTCTGTTTGACATGTCCCGGAATGTGATGGATCGTCGGGAGGAACTTCAGACCATCGAAGCAGATTTTGGGGAACTTAACCTTAAGCTCGGCTAGCCTCTCCGATATCGTCGGATCGGTTGTGGGAACAGGGGGAGATGGCTTTGAAAGTTCAGTCTTCTTGTGATGTTCCCGAGACTGCCGTGTGCTGGATGAACCAAAGTGTTGATCACGGGGGACATCAGATTGCGATCCCTTCTGTGCAGACTTCTCCCTGCCTTGCTCTGATTGAGAAGGATGATCGTGAGAATATAAGGATTGGCTGTATGTTTTCCTTCGATAAGTTGATTCTCGGGGGTGATAATCTCGGTCTCCGGAGTCGTCTCTATCTCGGCGCTTGCTAGGGCCCGAATCCCGACCAGAATGATGAAAAATAGATGACCCGCAAAGACGATCGAGTCCGTGAGTGCGTCCCATGTCACCTGCACAGAATTTAAATAACGACAAGTTAGCGAAGGGTAGAGCGATGATGGAAATTTAACTGCAAGGTGAAGTGCTCGTGTCTGTGTGTGTCCTAGTGTTTCCCCCCGACGGACCAGTTTTTTTATCTCTACTAATAGGAGTTTTCTCTCCCTGGTTTTGGGCTTGAGCGCCTTCATCACCTTTCACGGGTGAGCAAAGCTTCAGGGCTTCCGGATCATCGAAGCCATAATTAAGCAAATCGTCGGAAATAGTGAGGTCCGACAAGCCTCTCAATGAACTCTCTAAGTGTTGAGGAAAAGGCTCTCTATCCACTGGAGTAGGGGTGACCTTAGAGGTTCCACCCACCGTCTTCTTCCTCAATTTGTAGGTCAATTTCTTCTTTCCCTTCGAAGGGGAAGGCGACTTCTCGATAACGTGGACCTCGACTATCGGGTCCCGAGCAGGGCTAACATTTTCGCCCTGTACTTCGAGCGTTTTGGCTTCTCTAATCTCCCCCTCCTCTGGTGTGTCAAGGGCGTTACGTGCTGAAGACCCATCCTGCTTTTTTCCTTTGCCTGAAGCAGGCCTGGATATAGTGACGCCTTGAGGAAGGCTTATTCGGCGACCTTCCGCCAGTAGCCTAAAATTCATGAGCGATTCATTTGAAATGAGAGATCTAATGTCCCGGTCTTCTGTGGGAATAGCTCGGATAGCTTCGACAGCTTCAGAATACCCGTAGCCTTCGAGACATGGGTTGACACCTGTAAAAGTATAGAAAGAGTTAGAAAAGGTGCAGTTTCCGCCAAACTCGAGTATTGATCCAGAAAAAAGACTTACTCCCTTCCACCCATCTCCTCGCGAAGCCGGGAGGACTGCGTACGTAGAACCACTCCTGTTTATACTGGGCGAACTTGCTCCATTCCCCAGTCAGGATTTGACACTTGCTATGTGGTTCAAGGAATACAAAAGATGGACTATCTGACCGTCTCTTAAAGCGATAGATATAATGGATATCGCCAGGAGTCGGGAGCCTGAAAAGGACACTCATGAAGAGAATGCAAGTGTCGTATATGAATGCGTGGCTGTTTGGATGTAATTGCGATGGGGCGATCTCGATATACTGTAACAGGTCCCGAAGAAAGGAGTTGAATGGTGGCACGCTACCGACCCAGCACATGAATCTGTTGCAGGCTGTATATCCTACTGGTGGCAAGTGAAGATGATCATGTCCCGATGGAACCAACACGTCGTCGAAAGGAATCCCGTGTACTGAGCATATACGGCAAAGCGTGCTTTCGTTAATCTTCGAGGCTTGAGAATCGATCGGATCGTTTAAAAAGATCGCTGCATCCAAGGCATCGGGAGCCAAGTTGACATATGCGATCGCGGGATTCGGCATGTCTTGTATTGGAGTAGACGACGGATTTGAAGTTCTAACTTCTTCTTGTTGAGAAGATGGCCCGGGTCTGTCCGAGATCGTGGTAGAACTAGATTTCCTAGATATCTCTAATGTGTGTAGAATCTGATGAAGCACCTGTTTAAACTATACTTGAAAAACGATCAACATTAGACTTAACAACAAAAATACTCCCCCGTGTGGTGTGTGAACTAGTGCAATCATTCAAGTATAAGTGCCAAGGAATTAAAAGTCACAAAGTTGATGAAACAAAGTTGGGTTTTAGACTATCATCTTCGAAGACCGTCATCGCTGACCGTCTATGAGAACTTGTCGTATGATGGTTCCTGTTTTGAACTCGGCTTCGACACTGTATGTGAAAGGTTATTATATGTTTTAAACAAGTTAAGTTCAGATTTATAGTTGTCAAAACAAGGGGGTTATCAGTCTGGATTGTCCGATATGCTTAATTGTTTAAGTCCTCGTACTTGTTCACTGTCATATGATCGAGCATAAAAAATATGTTGAGCCAACTGTGCATTATGTTCGACTAGTGTTGCTGTTGTACACCACTCTCCTACCATCCATCACTACCGTTCGGCATGTAGCAAGACATGCCGAACCGCAATCATGCCGGACCGCAGGCATGCCGAGCCGCATCGCTCGGTAATTTGCCCACAATGCCAACTTTCTTCCTACACATCCTCTCTACCGCTCGGCAAAGACGAGTCATCCAACAAGTCATACCGAGCCGCCTCGTTCGGCACTCTATCCATCTCCCACTTTTCTCCTGCGCTCCCTCTAACACCGTTCGGCATAGGGGGTCATGCCGAGCCGTGGCTATATCAAATCACATCGCTCGGCACACTAAACCCAATCTCAACTTTACTCCTACACACCTTCGCATTGTTCGGCATGAGGAAGACATGTCGAGCCACATCCATACGTCTTCTTCCAACTCCATTCTTCAGACAAATTAAACATCTTCCTAAATGGCCAGTTGACCACTACTTCAACTCGCACGCCGCCCTCGACCAACATTGATTAACCTCACCAATTCCCACTGGACCGACACCCTCTTCTTCTTCCTCTCCATCTAATCCTAAGGCTCGTTTAAACCGCCAAGATCCATCTTCCTGATCTATGTGGCTTCCATCGTCTTTGAGTTAGATGAAAGTCACGGATTCGAGTATTGTATGAAGCCCTAAATTGGAGAACGTCAAGCAAATGAGAGTTGCGTACCTTGGAAAAGGAGTAGGAATCTCATAAGAGGCTTGAATTGTAAGTGGAAGTCGATTCAGGCTTGCTGTTAAAGGCAGTCGAGAAGTAAGCAATAGGACTTGAGGATTAAATGAGAGGTTGAGGTGTTAGCAAGGGTTTAAGAAAAGTTGAGTTCATGAGGGTGTTTAGAGTGGAGGTAAAAAGTAAAAGGGAAGAAGGGGTGAAGTATCGAATTTTATAGATAGAAAGGAGGAAGGCGAATAATCAGCGACCGGTAGAACCGGTCAAGGCACCACCCTCGTTCGGCATCAATGTCATTCGGCATTCATTATGTCGTTCGGCATTCGATGTATCGTTCGGCGTTCAGTGTGTCATTCGGCATTCAGGAGAACACTCTCGAGAGGACAGAACGAAGGCTTAAAGGAGAACACGGAGTACTCATGGATCAAAGTGCATCATGTTCGTCCACATGATACACTTTGGGGGGCAAGTGTTACCCGGTGGCTTGACCAAGTAACAAGAGGCTCGGCGTAAAGAGGCCGCTCGGCATCTAGCCTCGTTTGGCATCCAAACCCCATTCGGCATCAAGCCTCGCTCGGCATCCAAGCTTCGTTCGGCACAGAAGGGTCGTTCGGCATAGCAAGGTCGTTCGGCATGAGCCTCGTTCGGCACCCAAGCCTCGTTCGGCATGAGCCTCGTTTGGCATTTCACCTCGCTCGGCATAGCAAGGTCGTTCGGCATGAGCCTCGTTCGGCATCTCCCCTCGACCGGCATCAAGTCTCGGTCGGCACAGGTCTCGTTTGGCTTACACCTTCAGTTAGCATATTGTCTCGATCGGCATGCAGATACCGTTCGGCATATCTTCCTCGATCGGCATACGAGTGTCGTTTGGCCCGGATATGTGGTTCTGCAACTGCCGTTTGGCAATTGTGGCTCGACGTACAGAAGTCACTTACTACGGGCCGAGGCATCTTACTCCTAGGCCCATGATGGAAGTCCAACCCATCTTCATCTATAAATAGAAGGGCAGGGGCACAGTGAAATGGACTCTTTTTGGAGAACACTAGGGAGACTCTACTGCATTCCAGACTTATTCTATTTTACTAAGCACTTGTATTCAAGTCTTTGTAGTACGAATTGTATCTGTATTTAATCATTGGTGAAAGCACTAAAGATCAAAGCTTAAAGTGGACGTAGGAAATTACGCTGAACCACTATAAATCCGATGTTCTTGTTTTTGCACTTAATTTAGCATACAGTTCTCTGTTTTAATTTACTTTCTTAATTACTCTCTCTACACAATCTTTCTCAAGGGTGTTAGTGACCAATTTTGGTGCTAACACAGGGGATGTTGGATTTATAAATATATGGATAATATAGATCTTCAACTGTTCTATGAAATATATGATTGGCGTAGTTGAACTATTTTTTATTGGTAATTTTTGTATTTACATCGACGTTCATTCGATATCTTTTCATTTAGTACGATTGTGAATTTCAATCCTTTATTTATTTTGTTGGGCAACATATATCTTTACTACTAATAATGAAAATTTCATGAATTGATTTCAACCGTGTCTTTTTTATTTACCGAAAATACCCTTCATGTCAAATTACGCTCAGAGAACCCTCAATCATTATCATTTCCAACCTCATTCGTCATGTTTGCCCTCTCTCCACCCCACTCTCTTTCTAACCCCGCATTCTTCCCAATTCCCTACATCGAATCCATACCTCCTATAAAGTCAAAATCGGCCAGAGATCTCGCTGCCACGTCATCCAATCGAATGACTCACCAGCACCGCTATTATCGAAACTACCATGGGTTTTGTCTACTTAGTCCAAGCTGAAACCCGTTTCTTCTACCTTAGTGCTCCTTCTATCCACTGTTTACTGCTAAGATGCAGGTATACTAAATATTGACTCAAGATTTATGTAACTAGGGTTGTTAATTTGTATGCTAAGATGCAGGTATGCTAAGATTTATGTACCTATTTGGATTTCTACCCACAAAAGTATGTTTTAGGTTGCTGTACCGAATTGATTTGTATTTCTGTATAGTTATTAATTGTATGCTTCAAATGGTACATATTTGGATTCGTACCTACAAAAATATACGTTTTAGACTTTTTCACAGTATGTTATTCCACTGTTTTCTATACCACATTGACAAATAGTGAACAAAGCGTTGCCAATAAAATAAAGACGATAGTAGATTGCTAAAATATTTGTTTTATAAGGTTGGTGGAAAGGATGAATAGTAGTATGAATTGAATTTATATAAAAACAGTGCTAAAATGTATTGTAATATTCTTTTGTACTGACATTCAGAATATTGTCTCTTGAAGTAGGTTGAAATTATTCAACATGTACAATATGATACTATAACTGTACAAGAGAAACCTATTACTGATAAAAGATGGAAGTTCGAGCAAGTATAGCTTCCACTGAACAAAATTTAGCTTAAAAGTAGAAGCACTTTGGGCCTAATAGATGTTATAATCAATGCTTCCGAAATAGAACTACAACATACATTTTTTAACTGTTTTTCTACATTAACTCAATATTGCAATATCGTCTTAAATTTTAATTCTATAAATACTTCACATTCTGTTATGTGGAAGGTTAACAGGCAATTTTCTTACATGCTAACATGTTGTGCAATTTGAATTATTTTTGGGATTATAACAGTATATAACCGTATGTACTTGAAACGTATTCAACATGCAAGTTCCTAAAAGGTACAGTAAAATGTATGTTTAAAATGAAATGGCATGACTTATTTTAAGTCTAAACATGTATTTTTGAATCTGCACTCAACTCTTTACAAGAATTGTGTATTCATAAAAGTTTTCAATATTTTGTTTTTAAATTCACAATTCGATAGTTCATATGACCATGCAAGTGAATCAGTTAACAGACCATCAAAGCTCGAATATCCTACCATTTAAAACTATTTAGAAAAATTCAATATTATGACAATTCTGATCCCAAAATTGAGTTGATACATGCTCAGGTATGAAATATTCTGAATTCGAGAAAATGTGTACTTACATCTTCTAACTTTTTTGGTGTATAGTTTCATGTTAATAGTCCTACTCTATCCCTGCAATATGCCCATTTGACCAGGTACAATCAAACATGTACTGTAGACCATTACTGTCAATTTTTTTCCAATACAATTCCTTTTATTATTTCCAGTTACTATTATTAAAAGGTAACTGCATTTTCAAACTTTAGAACTACATGTAAAAATACATAAACTAAAATGCTTTATGAAACTGACGTGATTTCATAATCTATTGATAGAATTTTGTAAGCATCAGAATAAAAGCATTAAGTTTTATCACACTAAGCATTACTACTAGATTCATATTTATTATTTATATTCAAAGTCAGAATAAAGGCAATCATTGATTGTGTGGTGTTCTTTACCTAATCCAAATATATACGGGAGTATTAAATATTTCCAATCAAGTTATCCTTTAATTTATTAGATAAAGTATGAGAGTGTATAAGCACATGAGTTAACAAAGAGAATCAAATAAGTGTGAACTTGCTTTTGTAATGTTTAAAGTGGGATTGTCATCCAATGTGCATGTTGCGTAAATTAACCTATGACTTTTATTATTATTGATTATTGGTAGAATTCTGCTATGTTACTTTTCCTTTTGTGATTCATTCTCTTACCAAATTTTGCTTTGGGCTAGAGTGGATTTTGATTCTTAAATGGATAGTCAAGTAATGTAGTTGACTTATTTTATAATGGTACTTTGTCATTGATCCAACGTTTTTTCTTATAAGCTTTGTGGATTTATTACAGGTCTGAGAGGAGGAGTTGAGGATGTGTTTGCAGATTTATGGGTACATGTTTTGATTTCGTTGACGTTGTGTGCATATATGCTGGACTGATGCATGAGATTAGGTATTTGGACTATTTTTATTTGTGAAATATTCATGTCTTAATGATTCCAAAGTAAGTTGGTATACCAGTTAGAAAATGCACTTAAATTTGTGACACAATAGATTTGTCTCATTCGATTATTTATGTATAAAGCCAAATAAATGTCAACAATATGATTTTGTTTTGTTGTGTTAATTGAAATTTGAAACGTGGTACATGGAATTTATAAGTGGAAACCAATGGTTGCTCAATGCTCATGCTTTAAGATATTTTATTTCCTTTATGTCATATATTACATCTTCACGATTCTGTAGCAATCGTTTACTAAACATGGTACATGGAACATTTTCTTGGTGTTTTTAATATGAGTATCTTATGTTTACTCAAAGAAACATATGAAATTCCATTTGGGATCTATCATTATTCTTCTTTTTTGTTTACAAATTATAGTATATATCCTTTATAATTTATGTTGCTTTTATGTATTATAGGGTATTCATAACTAGATGTAAATATGATTTGACGACTAAATTCAAAGTTTGAAAAAGAAGTCAAATGCATCATTTCATCTGTTATGCCCTTTAATTTGTTCAAGAAATCAAAAGATACCCCTTCCTCTTTTCCAATAATCTTAGTTCAATAAAATTTGTGTTGATTTTGTATTTTTGTTCTGTTTTTGGTGATTCGAAGGAGAGCAATAAGAATGTGAAAAAATATGGCACTTGAGTTAATGCAACATTGCCATATGTCGTGCCCTCTAATATGTTCAAGAAACCAAAAAATACCCCTTCGTCTTTTCAAATAATCTTAGTTCAATAAAATTTATATTGATTCTGTATTTTTGTTCTATTTTTGGTGATTTGAAGGAGAGCAATAAGAACGTGAAATAATATGGCACTTAATCTCACTTATGCATCCATGGGCTAATAGACATGCATCAACTAATGACTCATATTTAAACAATACAGTTATATTCAAACCAAAACCTAATCTTTGGAAGAAGAAATCAGGTTTAATGATGTAACGAAACATGAGTAATACATGTTGATTTTAAGAAAGCCCATGTTAATTACGGTAGTACACAAATTTGATGCATGCCTCTACACTGATTGGTAAAAAAACTAAGTTTATGGTTCCATAGATTATTATGGTTCAGTCGCTTACAATGCATATTTATTAACTCACGCCCATAATTTATAAGTCTTTTTAGCTGTGTGGTTGATTTCATAGTTCATTAATGTGGTTTGTTCTTTAGTTATAAACGGAATCTACATGTTACAAATAAAAGGAAAAAACCTCCATGTTACGAATAGAAAGAAAAGAATATCGTTCATTGATTATATGTAGGTCCATCTGGACGTGCATATATACTCGTACTGATTAGTCTTAAGTTCCGTATAATCAACTAGAGGTAAAGTTGATATGTTTTCCATTTTGAAATATAAATATACAAGAAAAATCAAATTACAAAAAATATCGTATTTTCTTCCTATTTTTGTTCCAATTTGTATGATTATGGATTTTATTTCCATTATTTATTACATGAGTTTATTAGATACATGGATATCATATAATTTTTAGTTGTTTTGTAAAAAATTTGATAAGTAAAGTATAACTATTTTTCTCTAGTTTTGTACTAACATCGAGGTTCATATGATTTTTGTTTGTTTAGTATGATTATGAATTTCATTTCTTATAACATTAAATCTTTTAGAATAACATTAAATCACCTGGAACATTGATTGGTTACCATCGAGGTTTAAATTAGTAGAATAACATTAAATTTTTCAGAATAACATTAAATCAATTTTCAATAAACTCTCAAATTGATGGTAACTAATTCATTTAACTAACGTTAAAGAGAATTGATTCAAAATCAATGTTTGATCAGTTCTCTAATTTAATATAATAAAATATAACATTAAATTCATGTCGTAAATAAAACCCTAAGTAATTTACATTCGGTTTCAAATTAGTAGATATCGTAATTTACTTTAATTCTCTGAGTTAGGCACAAATTTAAAAATAAATTCATTCTTATTGTGTTTGTTCTTATATTTATATATCATAGTCATGTAGATATTGAATGATTTTAAAAAATTAAGCCATAAAATTTTTAATAATTATTTACAAATTTCAAAATATTCAGCGTTAGAGATGCTTTTTTTTTCAAAATGCACCATTATCGAACATGACGATCCTTCATATTTAGAAGCTATTACTAGCAAATATGCTTTGTTTATTTTTTTATAAAGAATATGCATAGCTTATTTAATTTGAAATTTTATAATAATAGTCTTTTTTTAGTTTAGTAGATAGTTGATCATATAGCATGGTGACGTGATTCTACTTTTACACTACAAAATTGTGAATACATACGAACCTTATTAGAGCTATTTTGTTAATAAGTTGAACACTAAACATGGTTGTTAGTTATTTACAATAGTAATTTGCATACAAAAATTTCTTCGGTTTTTCTCTTAATATTTGGTTTCAAGTATTGTGTGTGTGTACACACACAAAATAAAATGAATATACTTACATGTTTATTCATACATGTCCAGCAAAAGCATCTATGTATTGTTGATGTTTATAAGTAAACTAAATTCAAATAGTAATGATCATACTAAATAGTATTACCAATGAAACAAATCAAACATATTAACATGAAAGTGAACTAATTAATTGTGATTAATATGAATTTAATCTAATTAAAGAATTAACTACAATTAATTCTCTTTGATTGAAATTACATTTAATCAAAATATCAGATAGATATTAATTCTCTTTAATGTTAATCAATCAGAGAATTGATTTGTAATCAATTAATTCATATTAACTAAATTCTTTTTCAACAACAATTTCAGAATCATTGTAAATTCCAAATCTACGAGAGAGTACGTAATGTGAATGGTTTTATTACACTAACATATATTCTTTTAACGTAAATAAATAATAAAGTAGAAAGCACTATCTGTTCTTTACAAATACATTTGTTTCCATCACACATTTAATGAAAATAATAAATAAATGAGAAAAAATATTTATATATAATTTTTCGAATAAACAAATAAAATATTCTTATGGTGTTATTTGTTTATTCTTTTAAAGACAACGTTATATTTTATGTATTTTTACATGCTTGAGAAAATATATCATATATTCTATATATAATAAAATATAATTATAATCATTATCATACATGAATAACATATGAAACTAAAAATATATTTTGCTGGCATTTTGTTGTACAAACGAAAAATATTATGAGCATTTGTACCGATGTGGAATTAGCACTCCTAATAAAATTCATGCCTGTTGTCTGAGTAGGCCTCCACAGAATACTCACGGTCAATGTTTGGAACCACGATATCATGTAAGGAATAAAAATGTATGAAGACTAATTACACGAAAATAAGGTTATGAATTAATAAATAAGAGTCGAATATAATGGAAAATATGTTTTGATCTTGAATAAGGTATTAAGTGTTTGCACCAAAAATGGTCACAAACCCCAAATATCTTGAAAGCACCAGTGTATGAACACAAATCAGCAATAAATGATTACAAATCACAGATCTAAGTAATGTAGAGGATGAAAAATGAAGAATAATGAACTTAAAACGGAAGGAAATAGATAGAGACTCAAGATTTATAGTGGTTCGGCTATCTCCGGCCTACGTCCACTCCAAAAGTTAATCTTTTATTGATTTTCCTCGCTGGTTACAATTGATTACAGCAGATAATTATGATAAAATCTGAGTACAACAGCAGTAATGGAGTACAAAGTTGAATCGGGCAGAGTCTGGACGTTGAGAAGCCCAAAGATCCCCTTTCTGTTGGCTCTGTGGGTCTATTTATAGGTGTAGGAGGCTGATATTTCACTCAGATCTCGGGAGACTTCTTATAGCACGTGAGTGGGGCCACGCGACCGAGCTCGTGAAGTTCCGGCCCGATCCGTGATCGATACGTACGAATTTCGTATCGATCAAGATTGTGTCCAATGGAGTCGAAATTTGGTGTGGACATTCTTTAGCATGCACGTAAGCTCCTGTGAAAATTTCATAGCATTTGGACATGTGGTTTGTGAGATATGATCGATGCAAGATTGCACTTTCGCTAATGTTGTCGCATTCGAATCGATCCTTCGTATCGATGAGAAGCATTGACTTCGTATCGATCACCTGTAGCTCTGTTCACATCCACGCTTCGTGCTCAGTCTTCTTCGTATCCTTCGACCGTTCTTCTATTCGTATCCATCGACTATGCCTCTGTTCGTATCGACTCGAAGTATCCATGCTGATCGATACGAACAGTATCGATTCGAAGTGTCCAATCTTGATCGATACGAACAGTATCGATTCGAAGTATGCTGCTACGCTCCATCCCGTTCGATACGAAATCATCGAGTCGAACAAATCAACATGCGCCTATCTATTCAATCCAAGTCCACAGCCATCGAGTCAAAACCCATCTGGCCTTCCTATTTGATCGATACGAACGTGCTGTTCGTATCCATGCTGATCGATACGAAAGCCTTGTTCGTATCGATCGATAAGCTTGAGCAAATGAACTCCGTTTGTCCTGAAATTTGAAACGTAGTCTCTCCTAGCCTTGATCATCATTCCCAATCGATCCCGCCTTGATCGGAGCTCGGCCAAATTTTGACGACATCGATCGAAGCCTTGTTTCCAACCGATTTCCAATCCTGATATCCATCTTTTCTAACCAATTTGTTGATATTCCAGCCTTGGCCAAAAGGTGGGATAACATTAAGCGATGTCATTTTTCTAAGGAGAATAAGTATAGCAGATATTTCAATTTAGTTATTTATTTAAAGATTTTGCACGAAAATAATGAAGTTCAATAGTAAGCATAACTAATGTTGAAATTTTAACTTTTCTATCAATGGAAAATAACATAATATATCCATTAGTAACCCATAGTTTCCACATATTTTGCTTTGTTGACTATGTTTCCTTACACGATTTGACTTAAAATTTATCTTTATTGAAATATTATGTGAAGTATTTATATGTATCCATAAGTATTTTGTTTAATAATGATATTAATATACTTTGAGTTATGGATTATCATTTATTTCTTAGTATGAATATTTTAAGTAAAGGGTAAAATTATTTGGCAATTCTAAAATTTTGACTACACAATGTACATATTATGCATAATTCTCATTTCGTATTACGCCATCTGCAATAAAATATACAAAGTTTCAAATCTATTATATTGTTTTCTCCGATTTAATTAGTATTTTGTATTGTCATAAAGTGTAATAATGAATATGTTGGAATGTGGTTTCTTTGAACCAAATTTAAACACAATTTCACTTTGAACACAAGTTCCCTATTCTAGGTTTAGAACTGTATTATCAAACATAATTGTGTATGTATTTAAATTTATAAGTTAATATTAGGATAAAATTATTGAACTTATATTGTTTACATTTGAAAATTAATAAATAGACATGTTTAGTAATGTAATGTTTACAAAGTTAGGAAAAATAAACAATATATGTTATTATTTATATTGTATATAGTCATTATGCTCTAAAATATTAATTATATTTTATATACTTCGAGATAAGTTAAGAAAATTTATCAAAAACATTTATCGGCAGTGTCTACGAAAAAGCTAATTTAAATAATATAATCCGTGAACATGTATTTTCAGCTTCATATAACTGGAAAAAAAATCTAAAAATGCATCGTCCACATTATATGATAAAATCCATGTTCATAACACGGGTTCACGCTACTTATATATGTGTGTAAAATTGATATATATCCTAGTATCTATATGTATATATAGTTATACACATGCTTATATGTCTCTATGTTATCATGTGATGTTATGGGTAAAGATATATATTCAAAATAACATTAAATTATATTAATTAATATGATTTATAAAACAAAGAAAAAACAATTTTTAATAAAATATGATTTTATTTAAATAAATAGATCGGATCTTATGTTTGTTACAAGACTTCATAGGCCTATTAAAATCCAAATACGGAATTTTTTAAAGTTTACCCATTTCGCCCGCTGTGAAACAGACCGAGACATGTTGTTTTGAGGGTGTAACCACGAGCAGGTGCACATGATATTTTAGATAGTGTAAGTACGCGATGATAAACCAATTATTTTAAGGATGAGATTCTAAGGAAGTTCATCGATGGTTTTGAAAGATACACAGATTATGGTGGACATGTAGTCGGTATAGGGGTTATCACACCTGTGTTATTTATCGGTATGTTAGTGGGGTCGATAATTCCTTGTTATTATGAGTATGTGCGCTTTATTTTGATGAACTATATTGATTTCTTGTTTATATATATATATATATATATATATATATAAATTTGCACATGCATGTCTGGATCAAACTGAGGTTTGTTGTGAACTTTTGTTATGGGTCGTTGTGGTTGAATAATTGAGGTGCATAATATGACTTGTGAACAGAGTTGTTCTATGATTGCAATTGTTTCACACTTTATTGATGCAGTGTTATTTTACATATTATAGTCTTGATTACATGCTCATGGAGATGTATGTGTTACTATAGTATGTGTGCGTAGAAAATTGCATTTATTGTTATGAATGGATTTCGTTGTGTCATAATTGGTTGTGTGTTAGGGTTGTCGTAAACCACTTTAGAAGTAGGTAGTTTATGATTGGTATACTTCCTTATATTTTGTATAGCTAAGCATACAATGTGGAATGATGTTTTATATGTTGGATTAAGAGTTTATTCTTTAGGGAATTACGAGGGTGCAATTCTTTTAAGGTGGAAGAATGTAATGACCTACAAATTCGACACATTAAGTTTTGAATTGAGCTGATGATAAAAGACAATTTGAAAAGAGTTGTCTTTTGGGAATATTGGTATTTCCATTATGTTTAAAGATATCAAAAACCTATGTTCGATATATAGCATGATATACTTTCGTTAGAGGTCGAAAATAGGTATTTCTGGTCTGTATGACCTCTTTGGCCCAATTGTCATTTTTCGCCTATAAATGGACTGCTATGTGAAAACCTGAGAGAGCCACTACTCTATTCCTCTTCATTTTTAGCATATCCTTTGTAACAACCGGCCTTTTTGGCTATTGATTTAAATGCCCAAATCGATGTTCAAACCATGACTAGTTGAAAGACAAGTCATTAAGAGATGATAATAAGAACTAAACAAGATTTCTAACTATAAACTTTCTGAATCTTATAGCGGAAGGAAACAAAATATAATATTATAATAATAGCGATCATTATTTCATAACACCGTAGTGTATCGACATTTTCGTATACATATACCTTTACAACCCTAATCTAACATAATCCATACACAAAAGTATACTCATGTCTAACCCATTTTTACAATATATACATCTAGGTCTTCATCACATGCTCCAACACAACTCCAAGCTCCATCAACCTAGTGATATAAATGAAGAAGGAAAATAGGAGTGAGCCAGACTTAAGTCTGAGTAAGTGAGTCATGCTTACTTCCACATCTTTACTACTAATAATAAGAATTCTTTGAACATGATTCAACCGTGTCTTTTTGAAGTACCAAAAATGCCCTTCCCTTTGCAATGTTGTTCGGGTCTTCTTTTCCACTTCTACTCGCATATACGAAAACGTTTCATTCCACTTTCTTCCTAAACCTAATCGCCAGGGCGATTCACAGCTCATCCTCCTCAGAAATCATCAACGCCTCTTACTACTAACTCGATCGACACTGTTGCACCGCTCATCCTCCTCATCCTTAATCGCCAGGGCGATTCACCGCTCATCCTCCTCACAAATCATCAACGCCTCTTGCTATTAAATCGGTCGAAATTGTTGCACTGCAAGCTTTGCTTGGCCATTTCCAACACCGGCTGTTGTTGTTGCCGACTTATCCTATGTTGCCTTTCGCTTTTAGGTATGGTCGACTTAACCCTAATTTCACTGATACTTATATTTATGATTTTTTCCATAATCCGAATACTGCTGCTTAGGGATATTGTTGTCATCAATCGACAACCATTGTCATCGGCGGATGTTGTAGTTCCGACTGTATCTACAAAGAGTCTGCAAGATAGAAATACGAAGTTGTATTTATGTTAGAGAAATTGGGACTTGGAGGAGGAAAGATGTTGAAACAACGATGCTTATGAGGTATCTTTCTAAATTACCGCGTGCTTTGTTTATTGATAATATTTGTTTATATTTTTCAAAATTTTAAATTAATGCTTCAGGATTAATTGCATATCAAGTAGTTACTTTCTGTTGCCAATTTATGATCTAATCATATGACATATAGACAGAATAACAATAAAGTTGACAAGAATTATAACTGAACAAACTTCCAATTACTGTCAATTGAGTCACTAGGTCAATGATACATCATACTGTTAGCTACACCAAGTAGAAGATTTTCCAATAAAATGTGATTTCAAAATAGTCTGTATTTCCTATTTTGGAGCAGCAACCATAGCCAGATTAATGATGGAGCTCATATGCTAAATAACGACTCACTCTAGACTGCAACAATGTATAAATGCATATCCTAAGATGAAATAAGTAGATAAAACAACCTTAAAGCTTAATGGTCTCTATATAAGTAAGTAGATATGTGATAAACTCTCACATTTTATCATAGCATAACACGATTAGGTACATACAAATATTCTATAGAAACTAAACTCATATAAGAAAAAAAACAAAGACATCTTTGATATTATGTTTTTCAAGTGTTGAAAAATATGTTTTTTGTATGTATTCTTGCTTAATTAAGAGTAATGAATGAAAGAATAAGAGAAACAAGATATGTTTGAGATTTGTTTCTTCCATAACATAATGGGAAAACACAATTTTATTAAAGATTTTGGTTTGATTAAATGTAGATAAATGCGATAAGGAAAAAACGAATATTTATTACATTATAAATAATAATTCATGCAAATCACAAGATTTATTAGTAGTGATTGAGTCTGCATTTGGTTTTACTATTTTAGATAAATTAAGTGGGGTAAAAAGAGATTTGAAAAGATGACAAAGCTATTTTTTCTTCTTCAATGTGCTAAGTTTTGTTATGGCATTTGTTAACTTTAGATAGAAATTTAAAAATAATTGTTTGTGTCCACATGATATCTATTTTGTGACATTCTAACATGTCTCAAATAATGAAGTAATAAGGAATTTTGTTTTTATACTAACTTTATCATCTATTATTAGTGACAACCTGATTGGATCATCCTATTCCACTTGCATTCGTTGTTCTACTTGGAGATGACTTGGAACCATCAATTATACTTTATTATTCCATAAGTATAGTGATTTTTAGTACAGCTACATCAATAACATCATGGTGACTCTTACATGCTGGAACAAAAAGGTGCTGCAAGAATTTTCTTATGATTTCTAATGAACAAAGTTCATACTGAAAGTTGGTATAGTAAAAACTTTTATTGATGTTTTGGTTTGTAGAAGTTGCATGAATAATTGTATTTTGCTTGCCCTAACCCTGTAAATGGTTGTTATGCTTTGTATATTTTCTTATATAGTACAGTTTGTGTGGATTTCAAGTGTTTATCATTATATATTGGATGACATGTAGTTCTCTTGGCTTTTATTTGAATTTTTTTCCAATATGCACCCAAATGACAATGTAGTAAATTGTTGTTGAAGGTAAAACATGGAGAGAATTAGCTTTTAATGTTATGTTTAAAAGCTTTTGTGACGTTGCTTTTGTTATCACCGAATAATTTTTTGTTGTTGTTGAAGGCAAAACATAGAGAGATGTAGCTTTTTATGTCACGTTTAAAAGCTTTTGTGACCTTGCTTTTGTTATCACAGAATAAATTTGGAAGCTGATATATTACTATTTTAAAGTTACATAGAAGTAGCGTTGTAGAAGCAGGGGCATGGAAGCAAGAATGGGGTTCTTTTTGATGTGCTAATTAATACTTGAAATATGATATGTGCGATATTTAAGTGGAAAACAATATTAAATTCTTATTCATGCATCAGTAGTATAAAATTTGGATGATTAATGAGTACGTTTGTTTCGAGTGAAAGATATATCAGAAATAAAGCAAAAGGATGAAATTAAATTTGTTCATAGATTTCAATGTATTATCATAAAATTTGAATTGGTACAAAAACATCACGTTGAACAGTAAAATAAGTTGAGTTTCATTTGTAGCATTAGTATGCAGATACATGATTTTTTTTATATACATTCATTTAACCAATAAAAAAGCAAATAGCTAATTTATTAACATTATGTGGAAGATAAAAATGACTAAATAAGAATTTTGTTTCACTTGAGAAGAATATAACAAAGAAAATTAGGGAAATATCAATTGGAATAATGTAATATTAAGGCAAGTAGAACAGTAATCAAAATATGAACCAATAGTATCAAATTCGATAATCATCAAATAAATGGCAACGAAGGGAATAAAACATGTGGTGGTAGAGATGTTATAATACATAAGTTTAAATACCTAAGCAATTAAACACAAGTCCATGCGGACGTGCATATATACTCGTATACTACAAAGATACTAGTATAATATGTTCGGTGTCTAACAAGTATACGAACACTCCTAGACTCGCTTCATGCGCTATAGGTCGGCATTATAGTTATCCATCTAATACATAAGTAGATACATCCTGGACTAGCCCGAGGCCCTACAGGATCATACTACCATTGGCTATATAACATGTGATTAATTACATCATGGACTAGCCCAAGGCCCTACATGAGTATATTACCATCGTCTATCTAACTTTAGACTCATGTTCTGGACTATCCCGTGGCCCTACAGGAACACTTACCATCTAGCCACAAACATAAGATTGGACTCACGCCTTAAAATTGCCTCATGCACTACAAGTTTAATATCCAATCCTCCTTTTGAACTAGCCTGAGCCCTACAGAAGAGCATCGTACCCTGGGTGGCCCACTTGCACTACAGGTTCGTACATGAATATATCGATGCAAATAATTCCATCGCAAGGCAAATATAATTCATCTTTATACAACAATCAATATATATAAATTCCTCCTTAGCTTTGAAGTTTATTTAATTAGTGATAAATCTTTCAAATACTTTGTATGTAGATTCCTAATCATCATTAAAGCATTATCAAAGATTAATACTTACTATTTATCCTATTTCTACCCAAACCCATGATTTAATCTCTTAATTCTAATATTTATTGTTTATTGCTTAAATTATTGACCGTAAATCATTATTATGGAATTATCTATGCATTATATCTCAATGAATGAATCACTCACAAAATCTCTCAAAATACACTTAACCAATTTTGCCTTTCACTGTCATATTCCTTTAGTGCATAGAAACCTCTGTAATTTACCTCAATCTTTCACCAGATCGTAGTAGTCATCTCCACGATTGTTTTGATGGGTAGATTTCCAAAATCTGTTGAAAATTGGGAGAGATATGCCACTTTAAATTTATGAAATGAAGGAGGAAGACTGATGACGAAAAGACAGAAGATAAATTAATTTTTCTAGTAAAAAATGGAGCTTTTATAGTGTTAAATCTAATTAAGAAAGCTGTTCCTTCTAAAAGTTTAAATAACTAATCCCACATTAATTTAAATTTTAAAAAATTGAAAATGTCGTTAATATGTTGATATATGTCAAACTATATGCCGACATATGTATGATATGTCGACTTATCATGCTAATCTCACTCAGCTATTACTTCGTCTGTACCTCCTACATACAACCTCTAAATCAAACAAAATTATATGTTGTTTTGATCAGAAAAACAAGCCAGTTGCAATGACGCATGTTCGATTAACAAATTCAAAAACTGAAAATGACTATTTTGCCCTTCTTTAATTTACATAAAATTATTTACTCGTTAATCCAGTTAATTATCATCGTTGTATTATTATAATATATCTTGAATTTCAGGGTATAACATCTCCCCTCTCCTCTCCCCCTCCCTCTCCCACCTAAAAGGATTTCGTCCCTAAAATTATAAGGAACGGGAAATATATAATATAATGCTCGCGTATGAATTGTCAAACATACAACAACCAAGTAAATAACAATTGCATCTAGTATTTCGAAAATAGTAACATGTGTAGCATATAAATATAGATGATGTCATGTTGTTAGAACTGGGTCAGCCCGTAGCAAAAGAAATGGGTGAATTTCAAAAAAAATTTACCATTTTCGGATCATTAACGGGCCTATGAAGTCTAAATGCATTTAGATCTTATCTAAATTTTCTTTTAAATAAATTCAATATTTTATTCAATATGGTAATTTAACGAACTTTAAATATACAAATGTATGTGATATGATGAATGTATCAAATACATTCATTTATGTCAAGTGTAAGTACGGTGTATAAGTGGTGTATATATGTACAAATAAAACATGTAAAAATAAATTAAGAGAAGGTAATTATTTGTTTCCCTCTGTTACTATATTCAATTAATAAAGGGAAGATATGATAGAATATGAAAGGATGGAAACCTATCATTTCTTTCAACATTTAACTATGACAATTAATACATTAAATGACATTTATTACTTACCAATCAAATCTACACGTGGATACGATAGAATATAAAAAGAGGGGAACCTATCATTTCTTTCACCATTTAACTGTGAGAATCAATAAATTAAATAACATTTATTGCTTATCAGTCAAATCTACACATGGATTTGATATAATATGAAAAGAGGAAAACCTTTCATTTCTTTCACCATTTAGCTGTAACAATTAATACATTAAATGATATTGACTACTTATCAACCAAATATACACATGCCTTTATTGTCTAAATTTCGTTAATGAAATATATGCATACATTCATAATAATTATGGATACATACATACATACAAAGTGAAAGCATATTGGTTGTTTTAAATAATTTGAAATCCAAAATTAACATTAACAGAAAAAATTCAAATTGAGAAAATGTTTAACAAAAAAAGGTTACATTATCGCTCATAATCTGTGTACAAATTTGATTTAAATAAAACTTTTATATTACATATAAATGATAATTAAAATTTAATAATTTGGATCTGAAAGTATATATTGGCAAACAATGTAGCATATAGTATATGTGTATATACATTTGTACAAAAGGTTTTTTGGTTTTAAAGTTAAAAGTTTTCATTAAATTTTTAATTTAGGAATGAAACAATACATCAAACTTTATACAAAACTTTAAATATTGAAAACAACAAATAATTAAAATTTGCACTAAAGTCCATTCATTAATATTAAATCAAGGTATCAACTTTTGTTTTAACAAGGATTGTGACAGTTGTAAAAAAATTAACATGTGTAATTAAAATCAAATTCAAGTAATGGTAAATCACTTAACATATATATATATATATATAATCCATTAGCATTTGAATATGTAAAGATTATCACATAGTATACATAAACCTCATTCAAAGTCAATTTTTAATTTCATAACTATCTAGAATAAAATAAAAGAAATTAAACAAGGTAGGCATGCGTAAATTTTTGATAAGAAATTACAGATCCAAACAACACAAAGAATGATGACAATTTATCAGAAATAATATAAGATTCAAGACATGTCGATTTATCATAAACATACATTAAAAGGAAATGATAAACAAATATAGATCAAAATAATAATACAATAAACATGTAAATATCGAATTATACGCACATATAATTACATTAGGATGAAGCATGTAGAAACTTGAATGATAGAAGAATACCTAGATCTGATTGATTACTCTCTAGATCCGATAAACCTTACCCTTCATCACACCTTAATTTGTGGCTTCTCCTCAAATTTCAAAAATCACCAACCCACTTTGCAAGAGAAGAATGAACCACTTTTTAATTTAGTTTGATGATTTGAATTTGTTTTGATGTTTTTTTGGGATGAAGTTTCAGCCATGGCTGAATGATAGAGAAGAGGAAGAAAAAAGTAAAATTCACATTCTGTTTTCTGTACTTTCAAAAATAAGGATGTTTTGTTTTTAATAGAATTAAAGGAACCTTTTCCTATTCTCCTATTAGAATTTCCTCCTTTATTTCCTCTTTTTAAATTTCAATTAATCTCATTAATTGATTTCCTCCTCTTACCATTATATGGCAGATCCAAGCACATTCCAAATATGCAACTTTTCCAAATAAAAGAAAACAACTTTTATGTAATTATTTTATTATTTAAAACATGTTTAAAATTATACCGATATTGCATATCGATATATGCAAATATAACTTTTACATATGCATTAAAATAATTACCAACAACATTCAAAACATCTAATAAATTAACAATAATTAATATTTCATAAATATTAATTAATTTAAACAGTTTGCAACATTTTACAAACTAATTAAATTGTGTGGTTTTCGAAGAAATCACAAATGCGGTTGTGCGACTCAGAGGTGTGAATTCAGTTAGCGATTAATATTGAACAATTCAAATATTAATGTTCACACGTCACTTAGCAGGTGGTATGACAGTTTGGCTGAATTCATCGCTTACAGTTCGGTAAAATAAAATTTTACTTATTATAAGCGGTACCTGATAGTAACAATTATTTACACCAATTCTCTTCATCAAAACTATATCACTTTGGATTTATGGAATTTGGTAATGGTCAAAATTCCAATATCATCCACATTCAATTTTGTAGTCCAAACACAAAGTCTTTGGTTTAATAATAACAATTATTATCAACCAAACTGCTCTGGCCAGAGCCTTTGACTTTGAGTTGACGTTAGTTGAACTTAATACTAACCTCATATAACCGAGGAGACAAGTCCTCTCTTGAATAGTGTTTTACTTCCAATGCTTCCACTCGACCCAACTATAGTAGTTCGATGGACGCCGTGCCACGATTTAACTATAATCAAAGCGGAGCTTCCACATTGAAGATCAACGGTATTCTCAAGCCGAGAGAACTGTGTAAATTAGTCACTTCGATATTCTCTGCTTGACCTTAGTTATATTAACCAACATAAAACTATATAGTGAGCCATTCCATAGTTATCCAATAACAATCAGTACGTAACCCCTTGGTGCCCCCAACAGTCATGAGTAATACACCGCACAACATTTAGAGAGCGTTAGTCCCAACGCATACATCGATATCCATTCTCGATGCATCTTGACTAGGAACATTTAAAAAGGTATATTTGTTTCATTGTGATAAATTACTCACGGTTACAACACTTTGCAACTACTATCACAAAACATACCATTTGTGGATTTTCTATTAAATATACTTTTAATTAAATTGATAGATTAATATAATCACATTATATCAAGTATATAATAGAAAAAATTACCTTTATTTCGAACAAGATTAGTCAACGAGTTTGATATATGTAACAAATTACATAATTGCCCCTAGGGCATACCCCTAACACTATAAATCTCCCTCTTGCACTTGGGTTCAATTATTGAATCTTATTCCAACTTCTCCAATCGGTTTTCTCAAAACCAATTGGGTTAGTCCCTTTGTGAACGGGTATGCTATTATGTTTTAATTAGTGAAAATAAGGGACACATCCCTAGAATCAAACTTAATACACAAAACATCCTCCCCAAAAAAAGATATAAATTACATCCCTATTTTCAAATACTGCAATTTTCTTCCTTAAAATACCCCTCTGCTCCATTGCTAAATGTTGATTCTTCTTATGTGGATGTTATTCTCACATCCATAATTAAATTTTGCACCCCATTAATTATCAATTTTTAAAACGCAATAACTTTTTGTAGAAACGATGGATTAACAAACCGTTTTCACCATTAAATCGCAAATTTTATTATCTTTCTAATGAGTGGCATTGTGCATATGTAAATACAATTCATCCAGTTATATGCAATAATTGCATAAAATTCTACAATTATATGGTATAGTTGCACTTTTCTATGATTACTTGGAATAATTGCAGAGTTTTCTGCAATTATTCATATAATTACATAAAAGCATGCACTTATATGGAATAATTACAGGAAAATCTGCAATTATTCCATATAATTGCATAAAAGCCTGCAATTATATGGAATAATTGCTGATATTTGAAGAAAAATTGATGATCATTTCTGTTTGCACCAAAAATGGTCACAAACCCCAAATGTTGTGAAAGCACCAGTGTATGAATACAAATCAGCAATATTCAGACATAAATCTCAGATCTAAACAAACAACAAACAGCAATCCAAAAATAATGAACAAAGACACGAGGTTTATAGTGGTTCGGCTGTCTCCGGCCTACGTCCACTCCAAAGTTTTTATCTTTTATTGATTGATGCTTGAAGATTACAATTTCCTATCGCGTAGTACAACGGATTTTATGATTATAATCTGAATCTAGGGCAGCAATGGTGATCTGGAGTAAATCTGGCAGAGTCCGGGCGCTCTTTAGCTCTCAAAATTGTCCGACCTCCTTTTTGAATGACCAGGGGGTCTATTTATAGGTGTAGGAGGCTGATATTTCGCCTAAAATGAGGGGAGACCAGTTCTGGTACGTGAGGGGGCCCACATGCCCGCTTTCTGGAAATCCGGGCCCACTTTGGGATCGATTCGAAGCTATGTTCGAATCGATCAAGAAATTGTCCAATCGAGCTGAAATTTGGCGTGAACATTCTTCAACATGTGCTCATGCTACTGTGAAAATTTCATAGCATTTGGACTTGTAGATCTCAAGTTATGATCGATTCAAGTTGACGTTCTTCGCCCTATGGATTCGTTCGAATCGATGGGCTTCGAATCCATAGGTTCGAATCGATGGTGTTGCTCGTGAAGATAGTGACGTGTTGCGTGTGCTTCGGGTCAATCCAGCTTTCGCTCCGAGTTTTACTGAGTCAACTCCGTGTATCTCGCTATTTTGACTCGATAGATCCGAGGGGATGGACTCGAAGATAAGTGTCTTCGAATCGATCAAGGCGTACTACTCTTGATCGATTCGAAGCTACCTCATGAGATGGAGTCGAGGTCCTTATGACTGCATGGATTCAAAGTAATGGTTCCAGATGGATACGAAGTGACCAGCCTTTGTGGATTCGAGAGAGCGTTCACCCAAGGGTACGAAGCAGATGCAGTCGATCCTGATGGAGTCGAGCGTGATGGATTCGAAGCTGAGCGATCGATACGAACAACCCCACCCTAATCGATACGAAGTCCTATCGATTCGAATCGTGCTCTGATGGATATGAAGACGATGAAGTCAAAGGCTAAAGCGCTTCTCATGGATTCGAAGTTATCAGGAGATCTTTGTTGGAGTCGAGTTTGATGGATTCGACCCTAGGGGATTCGAACCATTGGGTGTGAGGTCTCTGGATTCGAACAAAGCATTCTTTCTACCTTGTATCGATCGTATCTCCTCCGTACAAACTCCGATTAACCTGAAACTTGAAAGCTAGCCTCTCCTAGTCCTCATCATCATCTCCAATAGATTCCGTCCGGATTGGAGCCCGGTCAAATTTTGACGATATCCATTGCAGCCTTGTTTCCAAGTGAACTCCAATCCTGATATCCATCCTTTCTTGTCGATTTGTTTGGTATTCCAGCTTTGACCAAAAAGCGGTATAACACTTGCCCCCCAAAACATGCCTTGTGATAAGATGGCGTGTTTTGAATAGTTTCCAAATCCAATGTCCAAAGTCCATAGCCAATTCCGTTCCCATCCAAACTCGAAGGCTGAGTTATTAGTCCGTCCTTATCCAACAACCGAATCCAAGACCTCTCCGGGTTGATATCCAAATCCATAACCTCTCTGGGCTCTTGCCAAGCGCAATCCACACCTGACGACCGTGGTCCAGTGTCCCTGGACGTGGAGCTAACCTCTCCGGGTCCTTGCCAAGCGCAATCCACACCTAACGACCGTGGCCCAGTGTCCCTGGGCGTAAGTAATGCCGTGGCTTAAGTCCTAAGCCGAATCCTGGTCGCTCCGGACCCTTGTTGAGCATAGTCCATACTCAACGACCTGAAACAATAATCGATCATAGGGGGCCTAAGTCCTAGGCCGAATCCTGGTCACTCCGGACCCTTGCCGAGCATAGTCCATACTCGACGACCTGAATGAGTCACTTTACCGCGTTCGGGCAGAACGACTCACCCCTTGCCAGGCATAATCCATACCTGACGACCGTTTATCAAAAACCAAAAAGAATCCAATCAAGATCCAATCCAAAATCCAAATCAAATCGGAAAACCAGAAATCCATATCAAAAATCAAAACCATCATCCAAAACGGAGAACAATCATCCGAATGAATGCCAAAAACCGGAAAAACAAGCAAAATCAGGAGTTCAATCTAAACTCCAAAAACCAAACCAGAAAACTAAGTGTCCAATCCAAAAACAAAAGAAAACAGATTTCGCAAACCATGGCTTCGCATTTTTTCATCATTCAGAGCATGCCTAGGGGCTATCTCCGTCCCCATACATGTGTAAATGACTTGATTGCTTGCCAACGGTTTGTTACTTATTCCATATTATCCTGGTCAATGGATGACCAATCGACCATCATTCCTGGGCCTCGCACCATCATGGCTCGAGGTAGGCGGTGGTTGCTCCTGCTCCACCGCTGCATTCCGCACCCCAACATACTGCCTCAACTGTCCATTCCTCACATGCTCCTCAATTATGTCCTTTAAATGCCTGCAGCTGTTGGTATCATGCCCGTCCAGATCGTGGAAGACACAGTGCCTTCCTGATGCCCTTTCCCGTTCAGATGGCTCTCTTCTAGCCGGCCTTCGGTAAGGAAGGCGATTCCGAGTTTCCAGGTAAATCCGCTCTAGCGTCTCATTCAATTCTGTGTATGTGGAGAACTTTGGATCTTTCCATCGCTTCCTAGCTTTTTCAGAATTTTCGTCCAGCTTCCTTTTTCCTTTATCTTTATCCGAGCTTCCATCGGATGGTCCTCCGCCCCCGGTCACATTCACCTCTTTTAGCTTTAAGTCCATACATGCATCTTCTTGCCGAAGAAATCTTTCAGCTTCGTGAAAGAATTCCCCGAGATCCAGTGGTGGGTCTCGTACTAAAGATACCTTAAAATCTGAATCCTCTCTGACTCCCGACACTACCGCCATCAAAACCATCGATGGATCCGGCCGATCCACCGAAGAAACCGCCGCATTAAATCGAGTTAAAAATGCTCTAAGTGATTCATCCGTTCTTTGCTTTACTGATGTTAACGTCATCACGTTCTTAGGTCTTTTGATATGAACCCGAAACTATCCCAAAAACCTGTCCACCAATTCCCTCCAATTCCTGATAGACCCTTCCTCCAGCTGCCTAAACCACATTGCCGCTAGGTCTGTCAAGTATAAAGGGAAACATCTGGCCATCACTTCCTCCGATGCCCCCAGCACTTCCATGTGTCTAGCGTATCTCATCAAGTGATCAGTCGGGTCAGCCTTCCCATTATATACTTCCACGCTAGGTAACTTGAACTTAGGTGGATTCTGAGCCATCCTGATTTCCCGAGCGAACGGACTCCTGTTCACTCCTTCCAAGTCTCTATTGATCGAACCTCCACGCATAGTCTTCCTAATGATTTCTATTAATCCAGCATTGCCAGTTAGGTGTTGCCCCCCATGCTCCCGGGGGAACTCCGGCACATATTCTTCATGTGGCTCATTAGCCGCAACGTTGGCTCTAGCCTGCTGAACTCCTTCCGAAGGTTCTTCTGCGTTGGATCCTGTGGGCCTGCCCCCAAGTCCTTGTTGATTGCCTTCCGGTTCTGTATTCTGTCCTCCATTGGGTTCCGCAACCCTAGTTCCTTGTTCTACATTTGCATTCGCTATGGTTGGTCCAAGATTCTGTGTTCCTACAGCTCTCATTTGCTCGAAGAAAGTCTGCATCATATCCTGTTGACTCTTCAGCAACCTCTCGTGCAATGAATTTGCCATAGCTTCCATCTCATCTCTGGTAATGTAAATCGAAGCTTGCCCTTCTCCAGCTCCGGAGGATGCCTCTTGACTTCCTCCCTGTTGGCTCCTCTCAGCCCTTTGTCTTGTTTGTCGAGTCATTGTAGAGTCAATCTGAATCCTTCAAATCTTCGAATCTAAACTGTGAATCTGGTGTAGCGGGTGCTAGTCCTTCTCAGTGAAAGCACCAAAGTGTTTGCACCAAAAATGGTCACAAACCCCAAATGTTGTGAAAGCACCAGTGTATGAATACAAATCAGCAATATTCAGACACAAATCTCAGATCTAAACAAACAACAAACAGCAATCCAAAAATAATGAACAAAGACACGAGGTTTATAGTGGTTCGGCTGTCTCCGGCCTACGTCCACTCCAAAGTTTTTATCTTTTATTGATTGATGCTTGAAGATTACAATTTCCTATCGCGTAGTACAACGGATTTTATGATTATAATCTGAATCTAAGGCAGCAATGGTGATCTGGAGTAAATCTGGTAGAGTCCGGGCGCTCTTTAGCTCTCAAAATTGTCCGACCTCCTTTCTGAATGACCAGGGGGTCTATTTATAGGTGTAGGAGGCTGATATTTCGCCTAAAATGAGGGGAGACCAGTTCTGGTACGTGAGGGGGCCCACATGCCCGCTTTCTGGAAATCCGGGCCCACTTTGGGATCGATTCGAAGCTATGTTCGAATCGATCAAGAAATTGTCCAATCGAGCTGAAATTTGGCGTGAACATTCTTCAACATGTGCTCATGCTACTGTGAAAATTTCATAGCATTTGGACTTGTAGATCTCAAGTTATGATCGATTCAAGTTGACGTTCTTCGCCCTATGGATTCGTTCGAATCGATGGGCTTCGAATCCATAGGTTCGAATCGATGGTGTTGCTCGTGAAGATAGTGACGTGTTGCGTGTGCTTCGGGTCAATCCAGCTTTCGCTCCGAGTTTTACTGAGTCAACTCCGTGTATCTCGCTATTTTGACTCGATAGATCCGAGGGGATGGACTCGAAGATAAGTGTCTTCGAATCGATCAAGGCGTACTACTCTTGATCGATTCGAAGCTACCTCATGAGATGGAGTCGAGGTCCTTATGACTGCATGGATTTTGGAGTAATGGTTCCAGATGGATACGAAGTGACCAGCCTTTGTGGATTCGAGAGAGCGTTCACCCAAGGGTACGAAGCAGATGCAGTCGATCCTGATGGAGTCGAGCGTGATGGATTCGAAGCTGAGCGATCGATACGAACAACCCCACCCTAATCGATACGAAGTCCTATCGATTCGAATCGTGCTCTGATGGATACGAAGACGATGAAGTCAAAGGCTAAAGCTCTTCTCATGGATTCGAAGTTATCAGGAGATCTTTGTTGGAGTCGAGTTTGATGGATTCGACCCTAGGGGATTCGAACCATTGGGTGTGAGGTCTCTGGATTCGAACAAAGCATTCTTTCTACCTTGTATCGATCGTATCTCCTCCGTACAAACTCCGATTAACCTGAAACTTGAAAGCTAGCCTCTCCTAGTCCTCATCATCATCTCCAATCGATTCCGTCCGGATTGGAGCCCGGTCAAATTTTTACGATATCCATTGCAGCCTTGTTTCCAAGTGAACTCCAATCCGGATATCCATCCTTTCTTGTCGATTTGTTTGGTATTCCAGCTTTGACCAAAAAGCGGGATAACAATTTCATATTATTGCAGAAAATGGCAAGTATACTGAATAATTGCAGAAAAGTCGGTAATTATATGGAATAATAGTAGAGAAGTCTGCAATTATTACATATAATTGCATAAAAGTCTGTAATTATTCCATATAATTGCATAAAAGTCTGCAATTATATAGAATAATTGCTGACATTTGAAGAAAAATCAATGATGTTCAAAAATTGCAGAATTCTCTGCAAATATATGGAATAATTGCACCCTTACTGCAAATATGATTTTTTTTGGTATCGACAATGGATCTCATTTTAAAGATCATAAAATTTATGATTTTTTGGTTAAAATCGTATGTTGATCCGGTGTTTCTAAAGAAAGTTACACGGGTTTGAAATGCTAAAAACGTAAAGGGTATTTGGGTCTTTTGGCGCAGGCGGATTTGAAAACAAGGACTAGAAACTTAAGTTTAGTTTGGGAAGGATGCTTTCTCTATTTTGAAACTTAAAAAGGATGTAGGCCAAACTGTCCCTTTTAATTATCTACTCTAACAAATCAACTCTCTCCGACGATGATAAACTGTTTTATCATGTGGAACAATTTAGAGTATGTCTCTCGACTTCAAGAAAGCTCTAAGTTCGGTTATGAACTATATTACAACATTGTTACCATATAACTGTGTCATTAGATTCTCAACATTTGGAGTCGGCTCGGTCATAAATTTGTGCACTTATATTTTTATATACATTTTTTTATTGTGTCTCTATTAAAGGCGATGTACCTAGCCTTTTTTTATTGAATCAACCACGGTCTTTCATTTGGAACATTTCCAACATAAAGATTCTTAACTTAAATTTATTATCGACATACTACACTTAATATGACTTATGAAGTTTGCGTTCGAACACTACTTCATAAGGAATTTTTGTAAAAAATACTCTAGTATTTCAAAAATACATGAGAACACTTCAAACAACCAATTAGTGATATCAATTTGGATTTGATATTTGCTTCATGTATCAAATACATAAACAAATCATGATATTGTAGACAACATAACATGTATCAAAATTCTTATTTCCAATGCAAAGGAATCAACCTTACATGATTCGTATTAAACATTTTATTAAGGTGTCCTTGCATATCATTTGGGACATTCCCGATATCTTTTATACTTACTATATCCAATGTTGAGTATTAAAACAACTAAGGCTGATTTTGACACTAGTACATCGTTAAAATCAACAATGTGTTGTTTACTTGAAGTTTAGAAATATCAATGTACCTTTTAACGTTCTATCTTATGAACACACGTTTCCTCTGCACTTTGATTGAAAATCAAACTATTTGATATTTCTATCAAAGTACTTATTTAATCTTGATGCTTATAAAATGATGCTTTCGTATCTTGGATCATATCCAAAGTCTCACAAACTCAATATCGCTCCCACTGACTTTGAGACATTTTTGGTTAATATGTGTAAATAGCTTACTTTAAATCGTTATTTAGAATTTTCTGTTTCAATACATATGTACCAAAACAATAGGACTTATCAAGCGATAATTTTGTGAGTAAATATGAACTGACTTGAACATGTTGAATATCTACTCTATTACGCCTATTTCAACAATTGAAATTTGCGATATTATTCTTATCAACATTGCTCATTTAATTCTAACTGCATTAGTCTTACTCATAAAGACACAGTCGTGATCGATGGATCATATCCCTTCAGCTACGACCACCAAAATTTATACTTTGATAGCGTACTTGGAATTGTTTTGGGTTTGCGCATCATACCAAATAGAGTCAACACTCTTAATGGATTAATTAAACAATCTAGTATTATATATTTTCGACATTAATAAGAAACTCATAGGTTCTCTTCAATGTGCGAGAATACTTATTAGACGCTCTAATGCGTTGTGTTCGTTTTAGGTTAGTTAATTTCATTTCATCTAATCAGTATTATCTATGGATTGTATCCAATTCTATTTTACCACAGTAATTCCTCAAAGAAATTTCTTTATAAGGAAGTTGATATTTCTTGAAACAACAATTGTTTCCCAGTGCAACAAAATAGGTATTCATAAATGTTTTATTAATTTTATTTATTTATAAAACTGATTTGGTTTCAGTTTACAAAACTTATGTTCAAAACATAAATATGTCATCCAATGACAGTCTTCCAAAAACTCTTTTAGGGAGATTCATACAAGATCCCTTATGAACAATTATTAAGTACAATCTTTCGACTTACACAACCTGCCAACTCCTTGGCCTAGGATATGCTGGAGTTTCTTATAAATCCTTATTTTGTAAAATTTTGTAAACTATTATTCAGATGAAATAATATTAACCTTGTGTACTACCCTTAATTACATTACCTTATAGAAAGAAACTAACTCAAATTCACTCACAATTAATTATACATTGTCCAACCAAGTTCGGTTACTCCATATCGATGCATCATTATGTATCACATGGAGGAGTAATTTTGAGATTGAATCTTTATTCATTTTAGGTACATTCAGAACATTTTCCAATATACTTACTCATTCGATCAAATCAAATCGTTCTATCGCATGTTATTTTATTTAGTTCTATTTTATATTCTATAAGTTTACCATAGACATGCTACATGTGTATCAAATACACATGTCCATGTCGACGATAACTCATCAGTGAATATGATGAAATATGTGGAACCATTTTGGTATTTATAGAATTACGATTGCATACATCTATATGCATCAATCCGAAGAGTTCATCAACTCTTATAATACTCCCACTAATTGGATGCATAGCCCTTTATTGTTTGAGATATAATTAACAAGTATCATATGATTCAAAATCATATAATAAAATTATTTCTCAAAACTACGGCTTAGTCTATAATTCCAAAACAATTGCAAATAATATTTGATACTTTGTATTTTCTAATGCATCACTTTGTTATAAAAAATTACCACATTATAGTTTTATTTCACAAAGAATATTCATAATATTCATATTGAAATATAGCTACGTCTATTTTTTAGTCAGTACCAAAAAATAATCATTATTTCATAAATAATGTATCGTAAGTTTTACAGAAACAATTTTCGTACTATATGCAATTAATAAGTGCTATATGGCATGCTCCCACTATTTCCACCATTACTATTATAGTGTGCTAAATTCGGAGGTCCATCATTCACTTAATACAATTTGTTTATTTCATACAATTCAACTATTTACAGTAGAGAGTTCATTGATCAAATATCTTGAGCTCAAAGAAATAAATCTCGTAGAAAAAAAATTTCTATATGAAAATACATTTCGGAATAGAAATCATATTTCTTACTCCAATATTAAGTATCAATTATTATTACAATTCCCATTTCCAATGTTTCTCTATGAAACAAAGGTGACTATTCATTCTCTTCATCCCAACTGTATCTTAAATTACATCTATTCTTATACATTTGTTTTCCTTTCAAATGGTCAAACTATTGAAAAGAAAACCATACTACAATATCATAACAAACCCTTTACAAAAGAGCATTCGATTATCCTTAAAATTTAAGAACATATGTTGCACTTTACGTAAACTGATCAAATTGACATTTCAGCGATCGAGTTCTTATATCTATAGTTTTTGGTCTTGTGTTACACTAATATAATTTGATCCCTTTTTGTAATTAATCGGATTGAATACTCGATCTCGCACTAAGGTTTATTTGGTTTTTCAGATGAACTAATTTCATCGAAATATTGTACATTATAAACTTTAACCGTTCACAAAATAACATTTATATGCAATTGTATGTTGATCAAATATCCATAGTCTTGTATTTCTTTTAGAGTTCGAAACTCACAGAATGCAATACATGGCCTTGTCCAAATCACGAATGTATTCAGTAGTTGTAAAATCAGGCACTTGCATGGGTGTTGAAACGTTAACATGCAATAAGAATTTAATAGTGGGTATTATATTTCCATTTGTCAACTTTCAATTCTGTTCATTTGTATATGTTAATTGATAAACATTTTATCAATCAGGTTAAATGCATAAATTTATCATTGTAGATTATTATAACATTATTTATCATATGTTTTTACAATATTAGAAAGGTTAAATGTTACCATTTCATTTTTCTAATAAGGCTCCCACTAGTCTTTCATGTTTCTCCAAACCCTAAGATGAAACACGGAAGTCTTTCGACTTCAGTAGTGGGTGTTAGGACTCGTCTGTCTTGGTATTCTGACCTTGAGTTTGCTCAACAAATCATAGCCCCACAAACGATGGATAACTCCCTATCGGTTCTATCACATACAACTCCTAACCCATTTTTCCCTGTCCTAATCTCATTTCGACCTTGAGTTTGCTCAACAAATCGATAGAGATTATTCACTCGTGTCTACCATATCGTGATGGCGTAAGTATAGTATATGTACCTTGGGTTTGCTCAACAAATACATATAGTTATCTTACCTCTTCTGTTTAATATACTAATAATACTACACATAACATCCCCAGCTTGAGTTTGCTCAACAACTAAGGAGTATGCAAGTAATTTATTAATATATATGGTAGAGGACAACATTATATTGAATATTCATAATCTTCAATATATTATATTGAGTGATATCGACTTATGGAATAATATATTTCTTATGAAATACCCTCGTGATTCAAGTGTCAAGCACATCAGAAATCACAGTATACGTACATTTACGTATGTATTTATTCCTTAAGTCAATTTGGTTTCTTTGATATTCCATCTTTAATTTATACATTCATATCATATAAGTTTTATTGTTATATAACTTTTATATTTCATATCACTTATACGATAGTCTTTTGTATGATATTTTATTAATTAAATCTTATTTAAATAATTTTAATTAATTAACTCTTTAATTAATTTTAAATTAGTATTCCAATACAACTTTTATATTGGACATATCTACTATAACCTTTATAGTAAGTCACATATATCTTATATATGCATACTTTTAGTTAATTAACCGACTTTCAATTACTTTATAAATTAAACTATTTTAATTAAATTGTATTAACTTCAAAAATTTATCTTATATACATACATGTATGCTTATGTTATCTTAAACACTTTAAAATAACATAACATATATCAACATGTATAATACATGCATATAAGTATTAATTAATTAATTCATTTAATTAATTTATATTATTAATCTTATTAATAATTTTAAATTTCAAAAGCAATATTTACGTAGTTTCAAACATTTTGAATTTTTCATTACATTTTGAAAATTTATGTTATATTATTAACTTTTATAATAAACATGTTTTTATTTTAAATTTAATTTTTAAATTTAAAATCACGTCTTAATTTTCAAAACTATTTTGAAAATAAGCTCAAGGCCCAATTCAAATTGGGCCTATTCTATTAGGGGCAACCTTTGGGTTCACATCACCTTTCAGGCCAGGTCGGCAACCAGGTAGGATAGGGTACTTGATTACCAATTCCAATCCTAGACATCACCTTTCTAGACACCGTACTAAGTGCCCAAACTTTATTAGTTCGCCCTAACATGACTAATCTAGACCGCATAGGCTATTAGGCTCCGATACCAGTGTTAGAACTGGGCCAGCCCACGACGAAAGAAATGGGTGAATTTCAAAAAATTTACCATTTTGGATCATTAGCGGGCCTATGAAGTCTAAATGCATTTAGAATTTATCTAAATTTTCTTTTAAATAAAATCAATATTTTATTCAATATGGTAATTTAAGGAACTTTAAATATAAAAATGTATGCGATATGATGAATGTATCAAATACATTCATTTATGTCTAGTGTAAGTGTGGTGTATAAGTGGTGTGTATATGTATAAATGAAACGTGTAAAAATAAATTAAGAGAAGGAAATTATTTATTTCCCTCTATTATTATATTCAATTAATAAAGGGAAGATATGACAGAATATGAAAGGAGAGAAACCTATCGTTTCTTTCACTATTTAACTATGAAAATTAATACATTAAATAACATTTATTACTTATCAATCAAATCTACACATGGATATGATATAATATGAAAAAAGGAAAACCTTTCATTTCTTTCACCATTTAGTTGTAACAATTAATATATTAAATGACATTGATTACTTATCAACCAAATCTACACATGCCTTCGTTGTCTAAATTTTGTTAATGAAATACATGCATACATTCATAATAATTATGGATACATACATACATACAAAGTGAAAACCTATTGGTTGTTTTAAATAATTTGGAATTCTAAATTAACATTAAAAGAAAAAATTCCAATTGAGAAAATGTTTAACAAAAAAAAGGTTACATTATTGCTCATAATCTTTATACAAATTTGATTTAAACAAAACATTTATATTACATATAACTGATAATTAAAATATAATAATTTGGATCCAAAAGCATATACTTGCAAACAATGTAGCATATGGTATATGTGCATATACATTTGTACAAAAGGTTTTTTGGTTGTAAAGTTAAAAGTTTTCATTAAATTTTTGATTTAGAAATGAAACAATACATAAAACTTTACACAAAACTATAAATATAGAAAACAACAAATAATTAAAATTTGCATTAAAGTCCATTCATTATATAAAATCAAGGTATCCACATTTGTTTTAACAAGGATTGTGACAGTTGTACAAAAATTTAACATATGTAATTAAAATCAGATTCAAGGAATGGTAAATAACTTAACACACACACACAGATATATATATATATATATATATATATATATATAATTCATTAGCATTTGAATAAGTAAAGATTATCTCATAGTATACATAAATCTCATTCAAAGTCAATTTTTAATTTCATAACTAACTACAATAAAATAAAATAAATTTGAACAAGGTAGGCATGCGTAAATCTGTGATAAGAAATTACAGATCCAAACAACACAGTGAATGATGACAATTTATCAGAAGTAATATGAGATTCAAGACATGTCGATTTATCATAAACATACATTAAAAGGAAATGATAAACAAACATAGATTAAAATAATAATACAATAAACATGTAATTGAATTATACGCACATATAATCACCTTAGGATGAAGCATGTAGAAACACCTTGAATGATAGAAGAATACCTAGATCTGATTTATCACTCTCTAGATCTGATAAACCTTACCCTTCATCACACCTTAATTTATGGCTTCTCCTCAGATTTCAAAAATCACCATCCCACTTTGCAAGAGAAGAATAAACCACCCTTTTTTATTTAGTTTGATGTTGATTTGAATTTGTTTTGATGTTTCTTTTGGATGAAGTTTCAGCCATGGGTGAATGACAGAGAAGAGGAAGAAAAAAAGAACTTAAATTCACGTTCTATTCTTTGTACTTTCAAAATGAGGAGGTTTTGTTTTTAATAGAATTTAAAGAACCTTTTCCTATTCTCCTATTAGAACTTCCTCCTTTATTTAATGTTTTTAAATTTCAATTAATCTCATTAATTGATTTCCTCCTTTTACCATTAAATGGCTAATCCAAGCACATTCCAAATATGCAACTTTTCCAAATAAAAGAAAACAACTTTTATGTAATTATTTTACTATTTAAAACATGTTTAAAATTATACTGATATCGCATATCGATATATGCAAATATAACTTTTACATATGCATTAAAATAATTACCAACAATATTCAAAACATCAAATAAATTAACAATAATTAATATTTCAAAAATATTAATTAATTTAAACAGTTTGCAACATTTTACAAACTAATTAAATTGTGTGGTTTTCGAAGAAATCAAAAATGCGGTTGTGCGACTCAGAGGTGTGAATTCAGTTAGCGATTAATATTAAACAATTCAAATATTAATGTTCATGCGTCACTTAGCAGGTGGTATGACAGTTTGGTTGAATTCATCGCTTACAGGTCTTTTCAGTAAAATCAAAATTTACTTATTATAAGCGGTATATGATAGTGACAATTTACACGAATTCTCTTTGTCAAAACTATATCACTTTGGATTTATGGAATTTGGTAATGGTCAAAATTCCAATATAATCCACATTCAACTTTATAGTCCAAACACAAGTCTTTGGTTCAATAATAACAATTATTATTAATTGAAATGCTCTGGCCAGAGACTTTGACTTTGAGTTGACATCAGTTGACCTTGATACTAACCTCATATAACTGAGAAGACAAGTCCTCTCTTGAATAGTGTTTTACTTCCAATGCTTCCACTCGACCCAACTATAGTCGTTCGAAGGACGCCGTGCCGCGATTTAACTATAATCAAAGCGGAGCTTCCACATTGAAGATTAAGGGTATTCTCAAGTCGAGAGAACTGTGTAAATTAGTCACATCGATATTCTCTTCTTGACCTTAGTTATATTAAAAAATAGAAAACTATCTAGTGAGTCATTCCATAGTTATCCAATAACTATCAGTACGTAGCCCCCTGGTGCCTCCAACAGTCATGAGTAATACACTGCCCAACATTTGAAGAGTGTTACGTACTCTAGTCTCAACGGATACATCGATATCCACTCTCGATGCATCTTGACTAGGAACATTTAAAATGGTATATTTATTTGATTGTGATAAATTACTCACGGTTACAACACTTTGTAACTACTATCACAAAACATACCATTTGTGGATTTTCTATTAAATATAATTTTAACTAAATTGATTAATTATATAACCACATTATATCAAGTATATAATAGAAAGAAAATACCTTTATTTCTAACAAGATTGGATAATGAGTTAGATATATGTAACAAATTACATAATTTCCCCTAGGGCATACCCCTGACTCTATCACATGTAACTAGTAGTTATACATTTATAATGTAGAAATGCAGCTTATGCATCCTATATGAATGCGTTAAGATGACATTTCACGCACAAATAAATAACAACCTAATATGAGCATATACTATGAATGAAGCAGTTATATCACAACCATCAAGTACATATCGGGTATTCCTAAATCTAATGGTAACCAATTCTAGCAATCAAAGCACTTAATGCATCCAAATCCAACCTAAGAGTAGCCCAATCCTAAGAAATTAGACTAAATTAAAGAATGTCCCAAAAAAGAGTTGAGGGTGGGAGGCTTTCATCTTCTCTTCAGGCTCCATGTACTCTCGGTGGGGTCGTTCCCTAACTGCACTCTAACCATCTTTACCACTATACTCCTAAGTCGCTTCCCCTTATGCTTGACAATGCGGGCTGGACCTTAAGATGAACTCGACCCAAGGTCAAACTCCCCTCCTCCAACCAACTTGGCTCAACTATAGTGGTTAGCTCCTGTACACATTTTTTCAAATGTGATACATGATGTACATTGTGGACTCTTACCAACTTCTCTGAAGCTCTATACTAGTCTAGTAGTTGTTAATATATCCAAACCTGTTATAGGTAGGTGATCCTCCCAACATCCATTAAAATCCAATATACATGCCTTAAACAAATCTTCCAACACCCGCTTCACCCTCTCATCCTATCCATCGGTTTCGGGTGATTAGCCGTACTAAGATTCAGCTCAGTCCCTAATGCATTTTGTAAGCTCCTACCTGATTCACTAGTGAAAAGTGGATCCCTGTCACTTACTATATTTGTCAGAACTTCATGAATTCGAACTACTTCCTTGACATACAATGTCGCTAGTGTCGCTGATGTTCTCGTACTCTCGACTAAAATAAAGTGTGCACTTTTCATAAATGGATCTACTATAACCCAAACACTTTCAATCCCCCTCGTATTCCTAGGTATTCCATCTACAATGTCCATAGATATGCATTACCATTTCTAGTATAGTATGTCTAGGGGAATCAATAGCCCACTCAACTTCTTTTACTCCACCTTTATCCTTTGGCACATCAAAGATCTTGTTAAATACCATGTTTTATGTCTCTTCATCCCTGCCAATAGAATATTCTTTTAGTGTCCTAGTACATCTTACCTCCTCCTAGATGAATAGTCATCCAAGAATGATGACACTCAGCCAAAACTTCATCTATCAACTCCATGACCTGCGGTACACATAATCTCCCATTTCACCTCAAGTAACCCTTTTCATCCTTAAAGTAACGATTCAATGGTTCGATCGTTCACTCCATCCCAATTGCTCCATGATATTAACTAACAATGCATATTGCTCTTGACTTAATCCAATATAATCTATCCATGCAGGCCTAATGTAATGACTCATAATTTACGTATAGGATCATCATAAAATATTATTTTTAAATTCATGGGTCGTATAAGGATATAACTTTAGGTGATATTGAGTAGTAACATTTTTATCCTTAGAATTTTTATTGGACAGTTTCGGCCCCAAGAATTCTTGTAATGCCTATAACCTTTGATAAAAGTCGAATTAGGTTCTGAAACCACTTCTAAATGAAAGATGTGATGGTTTCTTATTTAGTAGAGTAGTCATAATAGGAGTTTGGACTTATTGTTTAGAAGTTATGACATTTTAAATTTGGATAGTCTTTGGGCAGATTAGCGGGTAATTAAGAGGTGATTACTGTAGCCCATTAACCCATTTTGAAATTAGGGTCAGTAGCAGCCTCCTCTAGTAGTCATTAGTCATATTTTCTTTTTTCTAAACATTCCCAAACCTCCTTAATCCTAATTATATGAAAATCAAGCAATTTCTTCAATTAATTTTCCAAAATAAGTGATTAGTTGGTAATTAACAAAGTAGATCAAGGGGATTTAAGGATATTCTAATTTGTGTTGCATTGCGATCCATGAAGTGTTGTTCACATCAGATTGCCTTGGTATTCATACTATTTTGAATACAGGAGAGTGGTTTATCCTTCTCATTATACTATTCTTGTCTATATAGTTAAATATGACATTTGTAAGTGTATTTTTAATGTTAAAATGTTTTCAATCCTAGATCTAACCTTAATAACATCTTTTAAATGGTTTTAAAAAGAAAATTGCCGATTTTGATTTATTTTTGGATGTCAGATCAAACAACTTGTCATTTCCTATTTTGCTAGATGTAGGGCAAAATAATTGTCTAAAATGTGTTTGGATTGCTTGAATATGATGTTTGGATTTTATGTAATATTTGTGTGAAGTCGTTTTCTTGTATTTTAATCGATTTGGGTGTGATTTGAGAGTTGTCATCATTTGTGTGATTCGGTAAGCAAGATTGTTTGAAACATGACGAAATTGACAGTAAGTTTTGTTTAAGGCCTAGAGACCCTAAAATTTTTGGTCATGAGTTATTTGGGTTAAAAATGATCAAGTTTTCACATGTTTGAAATCATGTCGATGGTGATACACAAAACAAGTCCGTGGCAGGAAAATTTCATGAATTTTCATGCTCGACTTCGGGCTTGGAAACTGGTTCCTCGTCAACAACGTTGGGCATGAATGGATTGGACAAAAGGCTTGGAAATCAAGTGGAAAATTGTCTAATGTGGTAGAAAATAACTTGGCACCGACATGACGACTTTGGGCATCTTCGAGTGCAACTTAGGGGCTCTGGGACCGGTACTTCGAGCAATATGATGACGACAAGAGGTTCTAGATTGCGGACTTAAGCAATTTTTTTTACCGAAACACCTCTGTGTTGACTTGATTTGCTTTGAGCTGAGGGTTCAGCAACTTCGGGGCATGGAAGGGGAGACTTCGAGGAAGCTTGAACGATGAGAGGTTTAGAGGAGATAAAGAAAATTAACCATTTTGGTTGAGTACACATGTCGACACGGACATGATCAAGTCGGAACTAATATGATTGTGGTTGGTGATGACATGTGTGGTCCAAGAGGGAGTCAAGGCATAGACTTTAGGGATAATGATGTTTTGATTGTTCGGTCGACGTTCGATTTAGAAGATATGACTCTATGACAAGTGATTTTTTAAGGGTGAAGCGATGACGTGACGCGTTAGCTTAGTGAACTCGGAACTTGGTGATAATAACTCTACAACTAGTGATGGATGTCGATGTTTCGAACTTCGACGATGTAAGGCATTCTATCGGGTGCTTCTGGTGCGAAGTGTGTGTAGTGGACTAGAGTCATCCAAGGAGGCACGTTTAACAAGGAGGTAATGTGATGGGACATGGGATGTCTCAAATTGAGTCATGTAATAAAGGGTTCATTGATAACTCCAATTATGATGTGTGTTTTATGGGGCTAGGGTATGTGAGGATACTCATCTGTGTACCTTGGACCATGAGATGGTTTGGCCTTCCTTGAGAGGGCACTATCTATGAGATGGGTTTGAGATCGAACATCGAATCCGATTGTAACATGAGATATTGTCAGCCTAAGAGATTGTTGAGTGAGTTATCATGTATTCGAGTGACCTTAGTGGTGGTCGTGGTGAAGCAAGGTTTTAGTGATGTCATGGTGACATGAGACATTGGTAAAGGTCGTGGTGATGCAAGATCTGGGTGATAGTCATGGTGATGCATAGTGATGCGAGACCTTGATGATAGTCATGACGATATGAGATCTTGATTATAGTTATCACCGAGTGTTTGCTTTGTGTTTGTTGTGATCACTATTATTAGTGTGACTGTTGTATGATGGATGGACGTCATGTGATGTAGGTATTCCTAGGTTAGGTATCCTTACACCGATATTACACTTAGTGTAGTATACCTATATGATGTAGAGGATAGTGTTGCATATATAATGTTATGTGCTAACTTGTTGGATGCAGGAACAGATCGGGTATGATTCTCCATACCCAGTGTCCTTGTTTTACTATATCAACTTTTATTGTATTTTAAGATTGATTATCACGCACACCAGACTATTGTCTAACTCATGGTTTTATTCTTTGCTTCTTATTGTCTTGGGTACTCTGAAATGAGTAAACTTGATAACAAGTCTAAGATTTGCGTATGAAGCTATTTAGAGGATAAGAAGGAGGCTGGCGCTATTATTTATTACTAGGTTTGTTGCTTATTCCACTATGTAGCACTATGGAGCTTTATCAATGATTTACTTAATTTAGAGATAGATTTCCTTTGAGTTTATTTTGATGATGTATAAACTCTACTCTATTTTCTTTGTATGACTATTGCGACTCACACTCTGATATCTATTTTGAATTCATTTAGTTATACTTATCTATCTCTCATGTCATATATCTATATAGATATTATATATTATCAATGTGTTGTGAGATATACGATAGTTATGCTTGAATTTTTGGTTATTTCACCTTAGGCAATCATCTTACATCGATCGGGTAACACTACAATGCACTCTACATGTTATATTGGGTATTGGGGTTGTATGTTGGTCGTCACACATGGTATCAAGCTTATGTTGAGTGACTGACCTATGTTGGTATTTAGATCCATTAAAAATAACGTAGGTGAAACACGATAGAATGGATCAAGCGATATATGAGAGCGTACTTGTTATATATTTTGGTTTTCAAAACTATATATTCATAGTATATATAGTATATAAGTTGCATTGCACACTCGAGTACCATATATGTTTTTTCCTTTATGAGAGACTGATCATTCTTATTACATATTTTAAGAATGAGTAGGCATCCGAGGAACACAGTTAGAAATTCCAAGTCAAGAGTGGAGGAATGGGGAGCAGACTTGAGGGCGGGTAACCCAAATATGCAGACTATGTTGAAAGAGATGATGTGGAACATGTTGTAGAATGCCTAAAGCATTACTCTGATTGCTATTGGTGGTACTGCTATCGTGCAAGCGCCTTGACCCAATTTTGCCAAGTTGACAAGCCTTTGGGGAAAACCATTCCTTGGAATGGTATCGATTGTGGAAGTACAAGATTGGTTGGATACCTATGGACGTATCTTCGAAGATTCACAGTTGGAAGATGCAATGAAGAGGGATTTAGCCTCTAGGCAACTTTAGGATCGAGTTGATAGTGGAATGCTGTTAAGATTGTTACTCCTGGGGATCAGTAAACTTGGGAGTAGATTAAAATCATATTCGAAGACAAGTTTATACCGATCATCCAGAAGTCGATATTATTTAAGAAGTTTACTGCTAAAACAGGGAGAGATGACTATTTCTGAGTATATGGTTGAATTAGACATGTTGTCGAAGTACGATTTGTCCTTTATCGACACTCCACTGAAGAAGAATGAGGAGTTCATAGTTGGCTTGAATGAGTATCTAGGAGAGAGGATGATTGGTCATATCGATGAGACCTTTGAGAAGGGTGTGGCTAGAGCTTTAAGGCACAACTGTCTTTGCCCAAAGCCAAAAGCTGAAGATGTTGTTTCAAAGAAAGAGCCAAGGCCGTAGGTGAGCGGGGGAGGTAAGAGGAAATAGAACAACAATTGAGCAAAGAAGTCCCAGGAGGATGATGGTTAGAAGAAAGGCAAGTGGGACCTAAAGTGCTTTAATTGCAACGAGCAGGGTCATCTCGGTAAGGACTGTAGATCCCCAAAGAGTGGGGTGAAAGTGTTTTGTTTGTGATAAGGCTGGACATTTGAAGAAGGGTCGTTCAGAGCTAAGGAAAGATGAGCAGAATGTGACTATTTAAGCATTAGATGTCGCTTCTACTTTGTCGAATGCACCATTGATGAAGGAGAAAGTGAAGGACATTTTTATTTGAGGTATAGTTTGTGAGTCAGCGAAATAGGGATCTTAAGGCTAAATTAACACCAGAGGAGGGTGAATAGTGTTTAATTTAATATATGAATATTTTTCAAATTCCTTAAGATTCTACTTGGAATGATGTAATTAACAATCACAGAAACAACTATAGAATTAAAGTGCAGATAAAAGTAAATGCAGTAAAAGTGAAAAGGAAATAACACACCAGGATTTTATACTAGATCGAAGTTACCCTACATCCAGTCCCGCACAATTCCTTGTACGGGTTCTTTTCAACTAGTATGCAAATACAATCTCGATTTCAAGGCTACGAGACACACCCTTCAGAATACCGACCTTTGGGTAGAGTCACTTTATTTCCAAGCTACAAGCACACCCAATTAATTTACGGGCTAAATCACACCCAATTGATTTTACGGGCTACAATCACACCCACAAGTATAGTAGTATGATTTGACAAAGTTTTACAAACTCATATCTTCGATCTTTATTATAATTGATCTTATAACTCTTGAATAGCACTTTGATCTTGGTTTGAGTGAGAGAGATGAGAGAAATCAAAGAGTAGATGAAAGAGAAACAAACTAGTAATGATTGAAATTGATTCTGGTTGAATTTCGGCAGATTTTGGATATATTTTGATTTAGAAAAATGAGAGAGTGGAAAGAGGAGAGAAGAATAAGAAAGTAGATGATAAATATTTGTTTGGAAGTCTGGTATATATATGGAAACAACGGTCATATCCATTCGCGAAGAGATACGACGAAAAGATACTTCCATTCAAATTAGATTTTGAAAATTACGGCCAATATATCGGTATATACTTATACAATATGTCGACATACTCTTCACAAAATTGAAAAACACTTTAAAATATTATGTTTGAAAATCCGTTGCTTTATAAATAAATTTGATACTTCGTAGAATCGTTTAAATATAGTTTATATATATTTTAATTAAAATATAACTTAACAAAACTTTATAAAATAATTTTGAAAGATATAATAAGAATATTCAATATTATATAAAAATCAATATAATTATAACTTTTAAAAAAATTTAATATACATATAAACTTAAAAACACTAAAATAATATCTTTATAAGTATAAGAGATTGAAAGTCATTTTGGGAAATATTTTGAAAAGATTATTTTAAAACCAGGATATTTGAAAAACAATTTAAATCAAAATTAGAGAAGGCCAGAGAGGTCAGGAAAGTGCTATGAAGGTTTTAACATATATTCAATGACTCTGTAACTTATCTAGAATATCTTGAACTCTTCAATACTCATGTGTCTTCAATTATCATCGTCTTGGATCTACTCTTGATACTGTACAGTCTTATTAATCAACACCTATCTAATATCTTGCACTATACATTATATATAACTTAGAAAAACATTAGTATCTGTATTTTATATAATTTCCTATAGTTGTTATCATCAAAACCAAAACCAAAGGTACTAACAATCTCCCCATTTTTGATGATGACAACTCTGTATATAAAATATAATATAACTCCCCTGGGTTATAAAACTCCCAGTTAATCTATGCCTAGATTTTATATATTTCTCCTCCTTTTTCATCAACAAAAATAACCAACTAAAACTCTAACACTAACTCTTACTCTAGTTCTTACTCTAACTCCCCTTTAAATAAAATACTAACCGATATATATATATATATATAAGAATTATATATAATGATGATGAGAAAGATTGTATAAAAACAATAAGTGATATGGAAAATTAGATAATCATGAAATAATCATAACCAATCCAAATATTAATCCAATCCTAACAAAGTTAGTGTCACACACCATTCAAACAAATCCACACGAATCAAACCAATCAAATCCAAACCAAATTAAGTATTATTATTTATATACAATCAAACCTATTTAAACTAGAAATTTCGAGGAACTTCAACTAATCCATCAGCGCCAAAGATTGGATCCACTTTGATAGCATCCCAATCTTTATCATCTTTGATGGTACACTCTGAATTGGTGGTTGGTTCTTCTTTGTTCAAGGAAAGAATCATCCACCGGATTGCATCGAAATGCCTTTCTTACTCCTTAATCATCTGCATTTGACTCAATTCTAAGTTCCTTTGGTTTCTTAGTTTGAAAGAAAAATGTTCTTGAATGGTTCAAGAGTTTGTTTGAGGTTTTCAGTTAGTTTTTGGATAGGAGAAGCCATTGATTTTTATTAGAATTTAGGAATGAAAAGGAAGAAGGAAGAGACTAGAACAAATGATTCTATGGTTTTAATAGGTATTTAAATAGGTGAAAATTCATTGGAAATGAATAGAAACTTGCTATCTATTTAATTTTCAAAATTAAAATTTTTGTAAAATTAACGTTGTATGTCTACATACGTACCCAAGATATGTCGACATATATAAAGAAATTTTCAAAACAATTTTGTTTTGATATTCTAATGTATCTAGCTTCTAAGTTTATACTTGTATGTTTTCCAGAGATGATATTCAATGTACAACAGTAAGAAATAGAATTTTCATTGATAATAAGGATGCGTACAATAAGGAAACATGAGCTTCAACATAAACTTAAAACTAGAAAATCCAAATACAAAGATAGGTTAAACAAACAACTAGAAAGATGTGGATGAAGATGAAGAAGAACCACCAAGCTTGGGAATGATCTTTCCAAAGAATTTATCCATTTTCTTGGAAATTGAGGTAAATCTCTTTGAAAATGATTCTTAAGTTTCCTTTGGTTGTTAATGATCTTCTCTTGATTTTTGAGAAGGTCTTTCTTGGATGGATTGGGTGGCATATTAATACTTTCCAAAGAAGTATCCTCCGCCTCTTCTTGTTCTTCCTCCTCGATTTCCACTTTCTCTCCTTCTTCTTCTTCCTCTTCCTCCTCTTCTCTAATTTCTTGCACCTCTTCCTAAGCCAGCCTTTGTTCCTTTTCCGCAAGCATTTCATAAGGCTCGGAAAAGGATGAAATATGCATAAGTGAAATGTTGGCCTTGTCAAATATGTTTTGAGGAATTGTTTCCTTTCCTTCAAGATCAACACCAAAATAATTGAAAACACAAGTAAGATACGCATCTTGAAATATTGTGTTTTCACGTATACAAAGATTTTTAGGAAAAAGTTCATCCAAAATGACTTGAGACCAATTTATGTCGTATTGACCATAAATGGGAAAAGAGCTTCGGAAACCTTGTGTCGGATTATTATAATTACCCATTCTAAGAGTGGTACTTTATTGCAAAAGAAGGCTTAAAATTCTTGCTTTTGGATGCAATTTTTTGTTTTTAAATTCAAAATCATTATCACTTTCGAAAATGTCATGGATTTTGAAAATCAATTTGAAAATTTGAAAGGTCCATTCCACTAGATTTGCATCTAAGAATGTGACTCAAAAGTTCACAATTTAAAACAATTTTTGTCCCCTTGACATTACTCCAAACTTCTCCTTCTCTTCCATCATAAAACTTTCCTTTCAAATTTGCATGAAACAACTTTACTAATTTTGGATAACAAACGAAATTGTAACAACCCGGGGTTTTGCTGTTAATTTATCTTCGTCATTAATCGATTAAATTGCTAGCTAATTGCTGTTTGAAGTTTTTAAAACCCGGTTTAAATTCTTTTGAAAATTAGTTGAATGTTGAGTGGGCTTTAAAATGCAATCTGGGCCCAAGTTCCTTTTTATTTTGGTGTTGCATTAGCCAAATTAAGGACCCGTTCCTCATTTCATTGGATTTGATTCATTCTCAAAAACCCTAGGAAAAACAAACGAGAATAATAAATGGCGGCTCGTCCCTTTTCTTCGTTCGATTAGAGCTTAGGGTTTTCATGAAATTTCAAAGTTGCGACTTCAAAGACTCGATCAAATTTGATTTCTTTACTCTGGTAGATGATCCTCTCTTCGATTTTGCGAAGGCTACTAGGGTTTGCCTCCGCTTGATTCTCGAGTGCCACGGCTTCGAATCCAATTCGTGCTCTTCGACATAGGTGAGTAAATCTATACTCACATCTAATTAAATTCTGCATTTCGTGTTTTGGGTTTGAATCCCCTGGTTTTTCGTTCGTATATGTTTTTCTGAGTTTGTTGTTTGCCGTTCGATTTCGTTTGGAAATTTATGTTGCTAGGAGAATCTCTTATGTGACTTTGGCTTGTTTGTATTTTGCTGTTGATAGGAAATTGTTCGACTGTTTCCATATTTTTAATAATTGATTCTCTGTTTTTTCTTTGATCACCTGACTTTTGAATCTGATCATCTCGACTTTGTTCTGTGATATTCTTTTCTTTTAGACTTCACTGTAAATTTAATTCATATCTCTGATCACCTGACTTTTGTTCACAGCCTTGATATTCTGTTTACTGGTATTACTGACTTGCTGTCCCATGATTTCGACTATACTGTGAATTCTTTGCATACTTGCTTCCTGTTGACATTTGCTTTGCTTTTTGCATTCGACATTGCCGTGCTCTTCACTGTGGGTACTGCTATCATGTTTCCACTGTATATACTTTGTAGCTCTGTTTCCTTGTAGTCTCCATGTATATGACTTGTTTCAGTTACACTTCATTGAGTCTTCACTGCATTTGAATGTATATGTCTGTACTGCATTTGTTGATTCATCATTGTTGCTAGGTCTTGTCTGGTTCATCATTGTATAGCTTGATGATCATATCTGAACTGGTCTTGTTGCCTGTATGTTGTCACTGTTCTTTTGTCCTCTGATATGAACTTCACTTGTTAGTTAAACTGTAGCCACTGTAGACATTTATTGAGGCTGCTGTGTTCATGTGCTCACTTGTACATGTTCATTCATGGGTTGTACATTTTGTATTTCATGGTACATCTTTGTTGAACATGGCTGTTTACCTTGACCATTTATTCACCTTGATGTATATGCAGTCTTCATTATTCATGTATCTGCATTACATTCATGTTACCCTGATCTTTAGTATGCATTGCCACTCTGGTAATCCCCTTGACTTGGTGGAGCTTGTACTTGTTATCACACTAATCTGGTCTGGCCATCATGTAGTTGCATTGCATCGAGTTCATGTTGTGCCATACACTTGAACTCGGTTGCATTTGTCTGGTTCAGTCTTGTACCATTTGCTGATATTTTCTCGGTTCATTGATGCTGTGGCCATTTCTAGTTGTTCAATATGGATCTGGTTCATGTAGGTTATGTGCATTGATCTCCTGTGTAATTTGGTTCGATATTGAATTATGGTTCATGTCTAAACCTACCAGTCAGGCCTGGTTGCTTCACTGCATAGCTGTGTTGCCATATCGATCCCTCTGTTTGCTTTGGCTTCACTGCATAGCATATTTGTACATATTAACAGTGTAGCATCATTGAGTTTGCATTTTCACTTGATTGGAGCTTTATACTGCCATCACTTGAAACTGTTTTGTTGTTGCAGTTGAGTTGAGTCAGTGACTTGACCTCTGCATTTTGTAAGTGATTTGGTTTTGCAGTTTCGACGTACGGTAGTGGCGAGGCAGTGCACGCATGCGTGTACTGCAGCCACACCGAGATTTAATTTGGTTTGATGCCATCTGTTTCTGCTTCCTTAAGCTTTTGTGTACTTTATCACTGTAGTGGCGAGGCAGTGCACGCATGCATGAACTGCAGCCACACGGTATTGATGTTTTAACTGATATTTTAATTGTTTGAATTGTTTTGTGTTCAATTCAATGTTTGAGAATTTTATTTGATTCCTTTCGATCGATCATTTTGTTGTGTCTAATTATCTATTCGATAATTAGATTCTGAGTTTCTAATTATTCTTAAATAATTGGATTTTGTTGTTAATTGCCAATTAGGCAATTCTGATGTTTTCTAAATTATCTTCATCGATATTCTTTTCACTTATCTTTGTTGAGGATTTAAGTCTGCTGATTTGTTGTTTAACACTGTTAAGTGTTATATCTGCCATTATCCGATTCTCTTATAGGAGAGTTGGATATACGATATTTCTATGACTGTCGTTTATTTGATATTGATTATTATTGCTTATGTGCATTAATAACTGAGTTTGAATTAGACTGACCCGTGTATTATTTTCTTTTGAATGTAATACTCGGGTCAGACCCGAGTTATTTCAGGTTGTAGATTTCCTGCTTTGAGTTGTTGTTTGAGCTATGAAGACTTTTCACATCGTTTGGAGTAGTTGGGTCATAGTATAGGTTGATATGTATTCATGTATATTAGTTGATAATGTATGTGTATATATAACTTCCAGAGTCGACAGTTGTAGTTGTATCATATGTATTGTGTCAAAATGTATTGTAACTGACATCAGTTATATATATATATATGAGATTTTTGTTATCTGTGTTCTGCATTCTTTTTGTATCTGTGTTATTATTATATATATTGTCCTAATCTATTATGAACCATCGTAGTTCGTTTTATACTGGAAATTGGGTGTGTCGATGGGAGTAAATAAATAAGAGATGAAAATTGAAAAATATATATCACTCCTATCGAGGTAACCAATACTAGTGTAAGGCCAACTACGGATGGCCGCTCCTATCCAGCCTTATTCTTCGTAATAACAGACAGTATTACTTTTAATACTCTTTGTTATTGTGAGCATAGAGGTGGGGCGTCACAGTTGGTATCAGAGCTTGGGGTTTATGGACATAATATAAAACATAACTTAGATGGAACATATGTTACAACTATTGGTCGATGTTTTATTGTGTTTTGAGTCAAAACTAAAGTTTTGAAATTATGATGAAATTTTTAAATATCTTTATTTAAAAATAAAAGTGAAATTGTGTTTTGTTGATTTGATTGATTTGAGTACTGTTTATCAGAGTGCGCAGCGGAAACAGTGAAACTGTCTTCGCTGAGTACAACTGATAATCTTTTTGATTTAAAAATCGAAATATGAAATTGAAATAAATTTCGTTTGTTGTTTACATAGTTGTATTTATTTGTTTCTTCGAAAATTTCGAATCCGATTTGAGGATTCGAAACGACTGCAGTTATGTGATTTTTGTTGAGGTTTTAGCTGAATTCCTTTTGTGCTAATAATATATTGATTAGATTTTTGTTGTTTTGAATTATCTTCATAGAAGATATATTCGAATGATTTCTTTGTTCATTTGTAGTACGTGCAAATTTGAGTTGCACGTTACTGCATTAATTTTACGTTGAACCGATGCTTGGTTATGAAACGTATTTTGTAGCCGTTATTTTTATAACGGGATTTTTACACCAATGTTATATTTTTGAAGCACGGTGTTTTGTGGCATTTTTGATGAATGAAAATTCACTGGTGTTACATTTTGATGTGAATTGTTATTTTTATAAAATAAACAAAATTGTTTTCAGGAATTTTGCAGTTTGCGCTTTCAAAAGAATGAGGAAGCAATTTAAACGTTTCAGCAAAATCGAGGACTATGACCCCTTTCTTTTACTAATTCGCTTAATTCCGGACTTGTCCGTTTGAGAATGTAAAATGTATTTTTACAAAATACACAATTTTGCACTTTCATGGAAACGATGAAGAGAATCAAACGGTTAGTAAAACACGTGGTATGGGACATGTGCGTTTGCTATTTCAGTTAATTCCGGGCTCGTTAATTGAAATATCTGTTGTTTTGATGATTTTACACTTTCAAGGAAACGATGAAGAGAATTAAACGATTTAGTAAAACTCGTGGTTATGGGAATGTGCGTTTGCTATTTCTGTTAATTCCGGACTCGTTAATTGAAATATTTGATGATTTCGTGTGCTTTCGAGCCACTATGTTGGACCTTCGGGTCATATGATGGACCTTCGGGTCAAATACCAGTACTAGACCTTCGGGTCACTCTACGGACCTTCGGGTCATTTGTTGGGCGCCAAAATTATGCTGAGTACTTGGTAGGCTTCGGCCATTTGTTGATGCACGTGCGGCGAATTAAAAACTCGCCATCTGATGGGATCGATCCCAGCTTTTATGTTGATTTTCTAGTCTTCTTAATTGATTTCTAGATATTTGTTGTTTCTAATTATCTGCAGGTAATTAGATATCTGATGTTATGAGATTTAATTATCGTATCGGTAATTAAATATTTGTTGATTCTGGTTATCGTTTTTGATAATCGAATATTTGTGTTTCTAATTATCGCTTGTGATAATTAGATATTTGTTGATTCGGATTATCGTTTTTGATAATTGAATATTTGTGTTTCTAATTATCGCTTATGATAATTAGATATTTGTTGATTCGGATTATCGTTTTGATAATCGAATATTTGTGTTTCTAATTATCGCTTGTGATAATTAGATATTTGTTGATTCGGATTATCGTTTTTGATAATCGAATATTTGTGTTTCTAATTATCGCTTGTGATAATTAGATATTTGTTGATTCGGATTATCGCTTTTGATAATTAAATATTTGCTGATTTGAGATTTAATTATCGCTTTTGATAATTAAATATTTGCTGATTTGAGATTTAATTATCGCTTTTGATAATTAAATATTTGCTGATTTGAGATTTAATTATCGCTTTTGATAATTAAATATTTGCTGATTTGAGATTTAATTATCGCTTTTGATAATTAAATATTTGCTGATTTGGGATTTAATTATCGCTTTTGATAATTAAATATTTGCTGGTTTGGGGTTTAATTGTCGCTTTTGCTAATTGAATATTTGTTGATTTGAAATTTGATTATCGTCTTTGATAATCGAATATTTGTTGATTTGAAATTTGATTATCGTTTTTGATAATCGAAAATTTGTCGATTTGAAATTTGATTATCGTTTTGATAGTCGAATATTTGTCAATTTGAGATTTGATTATCGTTTTTGATAATTGAATATTTGTTAATTTGAGATTTGATTATCGTTTTTGATACTTAGACATTTGATGTTTCCTGATTATCGTTGTGATAATTAGATATGGCTTGATTGTTGATTTTATTGAGATGAGATTTACTAGTCTCTAATTGAGTCTAGATTATGTTGATTTTATTGAATTGCTATTTTCTATCTATCTCTGCTGATAGTAGAGTTTGCTGATTATGAAGTTTGTGTTATCTAGTTAATTGTTGAATAACTAGATATTTGCAGTTTTGCGAATTGTGATTTGTGCTTTCTAATCATCTCTGTTGATAATTAGCTTTTGTTGTTTTCTAATTATCGTATCGATGATTAGACATTGTTGTTTTATGATTTTCTTTATTTTAATTATCTAATTGATAATTGAATATTGCTGATAATTACATTAGTTCAGTTTCGTTGTTTTCTAATTATCTATTTGATAATTAGATTTTGTTGAAAATTTGTGAATCTCTTTTATTGGAATTAAAAGATTTCTTTAGCGTTTGTATTTCCAATTTTTATTTTCCTAACTTAACCAGTTTATGTTAGAAAAATAATTGTTATTGACAACCTTAATTATGAAAATTGCGGGGACACAATTTTTATAAGGAGGGGAGTCTGTAACAACCCGGGGTTTTGCTGTTAATTTATCTTCGTCATTAATCGATTAAATTGCTAGCTAATTGTTGTTTGAATTTTTTAAAACCCGGTTTAAATTCTTTTGAAAATTAGTTGAATGTTGAGTGGGCTTTAAAATGCAATCTGGGCCCAAGTTCCTTTTTATTTTGGTGTTGCATTAGCCAAATTAAGGACCCGTTCCTCATTTCATTAGATTTGATTCATTCTCAAAAACCCTAGGAAAAACAAACGAGAATAATAAATGGCGGCTCGTCCCTTTTCTTCGTTCGATCAGAGCTTAGGGTTTTCGTGAAATTTCAAAGTTGCGACTTCAAAGACTCGATCAAATTTGATTTCTTTGCTCTGGTAGATGATCCTCTCTTCGATTTTGCGAAGGCTGCTAGGGTTTATCTCCGCTTGATTCTCGAGTGCCACAGCTTCGAATCCAATTCGTGCTCTTCGACATAGGTGAGTAAATCTATACTCACATCTAATTAAATTCTGCATTTCGTGTTTTGGGTTTGAATCCCCTGGTTTTTCGTTCGTATATGTTTTTCTGAGTTTGTTGTTTGCCGTTCGATTTCGTTTGGAAATTTATGTTGCTAGGAGAATCTCTTATGTGACTTTGGCTTGTTTGTATTTTGCTGCTGATAGGAAATTGTTCGACTGTTTCCATATTTTTAATAATTGATTCTCTGTTTTTTCTTTGATCACCTGACTTTTGAATCTGATCATCTCGACTTTGTTCTGTGATATTCTTTTCTTTTAGACTTCACTGTAAATTTAATTCATATCTCTGATCACCTGACTTTTGTTCACAGCCTTGATATTCTGTTTACTGGTATTACTGACTTGCTGTCCCATGATTTCGACTATACTGTGAATTCTTTGCATACTTGCTTCCTGATGACATTTGCTTTGCTTTTTGCATTCGACATTGCCGTGCTCTTCACTGTGGGTACTGCTATCATGTTTCCACTGTATATACTTTGTACCTCTGTTTCCTTGTAGTCACCATGTATATGACTTGTTTCAGTTACACTTCATTGAGTCTTCACTACACTTGAATGTATATGTCTGTACTGCATTTGTTGATTCATCATTGTTGCCAGGTCTTGTCTGGTTCATCATTGTATAGCTTGATGATCATATCTGAACTGGTCTTGTTGCCTGTATGTTGTCACTATTCTTTTGTCCTCTGATATGAACTTCACTTGTTAGTTAAACTGTAGCCACTGTAGACATTTATTGAGGCTATTGTGTTCATGTGCTCACTTGTACATGTTCATTCATGGGTTGTACATTTTTTAGTTGCATGGTACATCTTTGTTGAACATGGATATTTACCTTGACCATTTATTCACCTTGATGTATATGCAGTCTTCATTATTCATGTATCTGCATTACATTCATGTTACCCTGATCTGTAGTATGCATTGCCACTCTGGTAATCCCCTTGACTTGGTGGAGCTTGTACTTGTTATCACACTAATCTGGTCTGGCCATCATGTAGTTGCATTGCATCGAGTTCATGTTGTGCCATACACTTGAACTCGGTTGCATTTGTCTGGTTCAGTCTTGTACCATTTGCTGATATTTTCTCGGTTCATTGATGCTGTGGCCATTTCTAGTTGTTCAATATAGGATCTGGTTCATGTAGGTTATGTGCATTGATCTCCTGTGTAATTTGGTTCGATATTGAATTATGGTTCATGTCTAAACCTACCAGTCAGGCCTGGTTGCTTCACTGCATAGCTGTGTTGCCATATCGATCCCTCTGTTTGCTTTGGCTTCACTGCATAGCATATTTGTACATATTAACAGTGTAGCATCATTGAGTTTGCATTTTCACTTGATTGGAGCTTTATACTGCCATCACTTGAAACTGTTTTGTTGTTGCAGTTGAGTTGAGTCAGTGACTTGACCTCTGCATTTTGTAAGTGATTTGGTTTTGCAGTTTCGACGTACGGTAGTGGCGAGGCAGTGCACGCATGCGTGTACTGCAGCCACACCGAGATTTAATTTGGTTTGATGCCATCTGTTTCTGCTTCCTTAAGCTTTTGTGTACTTTATCACTGTAGTGGCGAGGCAGTGCACGCATGCATGAACTGCAGCCACACGGTATTGATGTTTTAACTGATATTTTAATTGTTTGAATTGTTTTGTGTTCAATTCAATGTTTGAGAATTTTATTTGATTCCTTTCGATCGATCATTTTGTTGTGTCTAATTATCTATTCGATAATTAGATTCTGAGTTTCTAATTATTCTTAAATAATTGGATTTTGTTGTTAATTGCCAATTAGGCAATTCTGATGTTTTCTAAATTATCTTCATCGATATTCTTTTCACTTATCTTTGTTGAGGATTTAAGTCTGCTGATTTGTTGTTTAACACTGTTAAGTGTTATATCTGCCATTATCCGATTCTCTTATAGGAGAGTTGGATATACGATATTTCTATGACTGTCGTTTATTTGATATTGATTATTATTGCTTATGTGCATTAATAACTGAGTTTGAATTAGACTGACCCGTGTATTATTTTCTTTTGAATGTAATACTCGGGTCAGACCCGAGTTATTTCAGGTTGTAGATTTCCTGCTTTGAGTTGCTGTTTGAGCTATGAAGACTTTTCACATCGTTTGGAGTAGTTGTGTCATAGTATAGGTTGATATGTATTCATGTATATTAGTTGATAATGTACGTGTATATATAACTTCCAGAGTCGACATCTGTAGTTGTATCATATGTATTGTGTCAAAATGTATTGTAACTGACATCAGTTATATATATATATATATATATGAGATTTTTGTTATCTGTGTTCCGCATTCTTTTTGTATCTGTGTTATTATTATATATATTGTCCTAATCTATTATGAACCATCGTAGTTCGTTTTATACTGGAAATTGGGTGTGTCGATGGGAGTAATAAATAAGAGATGAAAATTGAAAAATATATCACTCCTATCGAGGTAACCAATACTAGTGTAAGGCCAACTACGGATGGCCGCTCCTATCCAGCCTTATTCTTCGTAATAACAAACAGTATTACTTTTAATACTCTTTGTTATTGTGAGCATAGAGGTCGGGCGTCATAGAAATCATTTTGAGAAGCATCGATTAAACCAAGAATTTCATTTTTCAAACAAGATTAAAAAGGTCATAAGTCAAAAATAGGAAATCTTCCGAGAAAGACTTTTCTGAAAGATATATACTCAATATAGCCTTGCATGCTTCTTGATCATTAAAAAGATATTCTTTTATTTTCTTAGAAAGCATCATGGTTGCCTTAGTATTGCTTGAGGATGCCACTGAAGAGTAGTTTGAAGAGATAAGAGAGTTTATGATTTTTGAATTTGAAAATGAAAGTGAAAAATGAGTGGATGGAGATATAGTAAGTAAATAGAGAATCAAAGGACATGTTCTTTGGTCAAGAGACAACTTTTTAGAACATAGGAGTTGGAAAAAGGTGAAGGGAAATTCAAATTTTTAAATTGAAATTGAAATTCAAAATCCGTCTACGTATGTCGATATATGCATGTAGGGTATGTCGACATATATGTCGAAATTTTCAAAAATGATTTTTGTTTAACTATATCCTATTTTATTTTATATATATATATATATGTATGTATGTATGTATGTATATGTATATATCAATTTATAGTTATTCTATTTTCAAAAAATATTATTTTAAATATATTTATATTATTATTATATTATTAACATATATAAAATATTTAAATTTAAAATATAAAACACTATATTCAACCAATATTACTATTAATCTATAGGATATTCCTAAAAACCAATAAAGCAACCAAAAAAGATTTCATTCAAGAAATTAAAACTTTGATATATTAAAAGCGTAAATTTTTCTGATCCATTTCACCATTTTGTTCTGAATTATGTATTCTGTGAAGCACATGTTAGTAATTTCTATATCTGATTCATTATCACTTAAGGATGTGTATGAATTGTCTATGTTGCAGTATAAGCTCTTCTCCATTTTCTAGATGAATCGGTGTTTAGATTAGTTTTTAGTTTATCTAGATGTGGACAGTCTCGTTTTAAATGGCCAGGGTCATTGCAGTTATAACATCTAATTCCATTTTCATTTCCGCTTCCGCTTCTTGGATATTTGTTGTCATTTCTTTTGAAAATTTTCACCTTCCTATATTTTAGAAATTTTCTGAAATTCCTTGTCATGAAAGCCATTTCTTCATCGTCGTCGCTTTTTGAATCCAGTTTATCCGTCATTGCATTAAAAGCTATAGATTCTTCCCTATTGCTTTGCTTTCTCTTCTGCCCTGCATTTGTGCTTCAAAAGACATTAAATTGCCAGTTAGCTCTTCAATTTTTAGAGTGCTAATGTCATTAGCCTCTTTGATTGCAAGAGTCTTTTGATCCGATTCAGGAGTAAGTAAATTGAGGATGTTTCTAACTGATCCTCCTCAGAAAAACTTTTACCCAGTGCAATAATTGAGTGTGCTATATCTTGAAATCTACTATACATATCAGATATAGACTCATTTGGACTAATTTTGAATAATTGAAACTGGTTTGTTAACATGGAAATTTTGGTCTGTTTAACATTACATGTGCCTTAATGTGCAACTTGCAAAGTTCTCCAAATTTCAAATGTAGACTTACATATAGATACTCTATTAAATTCATTTCTATCTACTGAACAAAATAATATATTCATAGGCTTAGAGTTATTTATGCAATTTCTTTTTGGTCAGTAGTGCACGGTGCAAAATTAGCCTCGGGTTTAGTGTACTTAGTTTTTGTGATATTCCAAGTGTCTAAACCAACCGACTGTAAATAAATTTTCATTCTACATGACCAATATTTGTAATTACTGCCATTAAAAAGTGGAGGTCTAGCAGTAGATTGTCCTTCAACAAACGAGTTACCAACAAGTGTATTAACAGTGTTACTAACAGTACTATCACCGGTGTTGGTAGCCATTTAAAATTTTTCAAAAATTAAATGATGAATACTTTGAAAACCAATGCTCTAATACCAAATGTGAGTCAGTGGAATGGGGATCTTAAGGCTAAATTAACACTAGAGGAAGGGTGAATAGTGTTTAATTTATTATACGAATATTTTTCAAATTCTGTGAAATTCTACTTGAAATGATGTAATTAACAATCACAGAAACAATCATAGAATCAAAGTGCAGATAAAAGTAAATGCAGTAAAAGTAAAAAGGAAAGAACACACCAGAATTTTATATTGGTTCGGAGTTACCCTACATCCAGTGCCGCACAGTTCATTGTACGGATTCTTTTCAACTAGTAAATGCATATACAATCTCGATTTCAAGACTATGAGACACACCCTTCAGAAACCCGATCTTTGTGTAAAGTCTCTTGATTTCTTAGCTACAAGCACACCCAATTGATTTACGGGCTACACTCACACCCAATTGAATTTACGGGCTACAATCACACCCACAAGTATGGCGGTATGATTTGATAGAATTTTTGCAAACTCAGATCTTCGATCTTGATTACATTTGATCCAATAACTCTTGAATTACACTTTGATCTTGGTTGAGTGCGAGAGATGAGACAAATCATAGAGTAGATGAAAGAGAATCAAACTAGTAATGATAGAATTTGATTCTGGTTTAATTTAGCAGAGTTTGGATAAATTTTGATTTAGAAAATAAGAGAGTGACAAGAGGAGGGAAGAATAAGTAAGTAGATGATAAAAATTTGTTTGAAATTCTGGTATATATAAGGAAATAATGATCATGTCCATTCGTGAAGACATACGACGAAAAGACACTTACATTTAAATTTGAATTTTAAAAATTATGGCCACTATGTCGACATATGCCTATAGAGTATGTTCACATACTCTTCATAAAATTGAAAAACACTTTAAAATATTATTTTAAAAATCCATTGCTTTGTAAAATAATTTGATACTTTGTAGAATCATTTAAATATAGTTTATATATATATATTAATCAAAATATAACTTAATAAAACTTTATAAAATAATTTTAAAAGATTTAATAAGAGTATTCAATAATATATAAAAATCAATATAATTATAACTTCTTAAAAAATTCAATATATATTTAAACTAAAAATTATAAAATAATATCTTTATATGTATAAGAAATTGAAAATCATTTTAGGAAATATTTTGAAATGATTATTTTAAAACCAGGATATTTGAAAAACAATTTAAATCAAAATTAGAGATGGCGAGAGAGATCAGGAAAGTGCTATCAAGTTTTTAACATATATTCTATGACTCTATAACTTATCTGGAATATCTTGAAATCTTAAACTCTCCAATACTCATGAGTCTTCAAGTATCATCATCTTGAATCTACTCTTGATACTGTACAGTCTTCTTAATCAACACCAGTCTCATATCATGCACTATATATATATATATATCTTGATAAAACATTATTATATATTTTATATAATCTCCTAAAGTTTTTATCATCAAAACCAAAACCTAAGGTACTAACATACTTTTTATTTATGATATATTTATTCATGTTTTTTTGAGATTGATATGTTAGACCCTTTATATATAGTGACTTAGTGAGTAGTTAGTGTTGTGTCCTGACCTAGTAGACAAACCTAAAGTTGTTTTGAACTTAGTGATGGTTTGGTCAACTTAAGTGTGGTTTGTTAAGGCTTAGTGTGTCAAGCCACGAATGATTGTTTTCTTGTCATTATTTTTTTGAGTTTTGTAGGGTTCGGCATCATTTGAGGGTGGAGTGGCCAAAGAGAAACGGGATGAAGGTGAAATTAAGAGGTGCAGCAGATGACGAATAGGAAAGGGGAGGGTGGAATCTAGAGTTGGACTATACATCTAAGTGTATAGGAGTGTATAGTTATGGTTAGCTTCGTGTATTCTCTTGGGATCCCACACTGGGTGTTGTCATCATTTTTCCATGGTAAGGGAATATCCAGAGGTGAACAGACTAACACCACGTAGAGAGACTGAATTCCATATTGACCTAGTGAAGGATGTTAGGCCGGTGTTATACTTTCGAGGAGGGTGATACTCAAAGAGCAATGAGGACTGGAGGAGTAAGTAAATATCCTACTGAGAAGAGGGATCGCTCATAGAAGTATAATCAAGTGGGGAGCACTTGCAGTATCCTCATATGGGTGGATGGCTCTTTGAGCTGGTGTGGAGTGCTGAGGGCTAAGGGGGCTTATACCAATATTCGTAGTTGATATATTGTCTTTTAATAAAGGAGATTAGGAAGTATGTTCAACCGAGATAATTAGCTCTATATAGAAAGTAAACTAGTTATACCTGACATTGATGGATTTAGAGATGAGTTGTCGTGAGAGTGCCATCATTTGAAATTTATTACATTTTTTGATACCAATAAAATATATTGGACAGACACACATTGGAAGGGAGTGGAGGAGGAGTTCAGGATTGAGGTATATGGATTACCGACTAGTTAAAGCTGGGTGGATGAAGCATAATCGGTTTTCGCAACCACTTGGGGTTCCCAAATGGAAATGAGGATAGATATTGATGGACTGCTAGAGATTAGATGTAACGACCTGTATTTTACATATCAAAGGATCATAAAATACTTTTATCTTATTCATATAAGGTCATATAAATCTAAAATTTCGGAAATTGATTCTTAGGGACATTTTCCACATATGTGATTTTTATCGAATTTCTATATAACCATGTTGACCCTGAAAATCTTGTATGGACTATAAATTTTGATAAGAGTTGAGTTAGGATCTCAAACTACTTCCATCGCTTTAGGATGATGGTTTTTCGTGCCGTAGAGTAGTCATAATAATAGAATGGACTTACCACTTGAAAGTTATGGCTGTTTTAAGTTTTGGCTACTGCTGGCTAGAATTAGCAGGCAACTTATTTCAGGATTTTCTCCTAACTAAGGCTGATGGGACATCTCCAATCATGTTTCCCACTTCCCAATACAATCCCAAGCCTCCATTAAACTAATTCTATAAATAAGCTTACCTTTTTATAACTAATCTTAGACTAAATCATCATTAGAGGGATTGGAGATTATCATTTTTGGCTGATTTAAATTCGTTCTCCTTGATGTCGATTTTCAGAACTAGAGGAAAGGTTGGTATTTTAGGTATTTGGTGAGTGATTCTTGATCCCTCACTGCTCTATACTTGTCCATATAGTTAAAATTGATGTTTTTAATATGGTTTTAATGATAAAACATTTTCTAACTTCAATCGTACTTTTTTACATGTTTATGGCCGAAATTACAAAGGTTTAAAATGGCGTTTAAACGGTTTTACAACCCTTTTTGATCATATTCACATGCTAGTATGAAAGTCAGATTTAGGCTATAACTTTTATGATTATCATGGTTTGATGAATTGCATGTGTATATGGATGTATATCGATGATATTACATATTTGTATGTTGTTCTTTGATGTAGTTTGCTAGTGCTTATAGGTAGTTAGGAAAAAGGTTGTCAATTCGAAGGCAAAAGTGGTTGGAATTGGATGAAACTTGGCGGAGGGGCTTTGGAGCAAGGGAAGAGCCCACAGTTCAAGTCGCATCAAGATTGGTTTGGGGAATTCTTCTCTCGACGAGTAGAAAGTGGTCGGTGGGAGATTCAACTCTGCAGGATTTGACTTTGGTCCTTCGAGCTTGCTTTGTGAAAGATGTAGGAGTCCTTTGAGTCAAGCCATTGATTGGAAAAGGAGAGGAGTTCCAAGGGTCAGAAGCCAAAATTTAGCTAAGTAAAACACATGGAATAACCTCTTAACTTAGGATCGAGTACTTTTCTGGAGCATGAAAGGGGTCTAGTGGCTTAGAAATTAAAGCATTGAAGGAAAGAAGCTTCACAAAAGGAGATTGACCCAAAGTTGGTAAAGCATTCAAATCGGCATTGAGTGGATTAGGTCGGTATCGACCTGTAGTTTTTGATCAGGTCAGGGTGAAACTTCTAAGAGGTGAAGTCTAAGCTCTACAAGTCATGCTAAAGGTGTTTTTTGCTTTGCTTGGGGACTAATGGCGATGTAGTAGCATAATGTTAGCTTTGGCACTTCGATGATGGTAACTCGAAGGTGAATGGAGTTAGGTTCCAATGGTAGTGGCTCGATGATTAGAGCCAAAGTGATAATCCAAAGAGTGGGTTCAATGAGGAGAGTTTGTGGGTTGAATTAGAATGCGGTCCACTATGGATATGGATAGAATGAAAATATGATTTCATTCCATTATGAAGGTGTGTGCAAAGGAATCATAGAGACTCGGAGGTTTCCTATTTGCTCATGTCGAGGGAGTACGTGGGGACGCCCACCCGGACTATGACATGTGCAGATCTTATGACCGTAGATTACCTTGGAACTTATGATTTTGGGTCTATTTCCAGGCCTTATGAAGTGGCATGGACTGAGCATCGTCGAACCGAGATATGATTGGGTCTTTTTCTTATGATAGTTCCATATGAGTTGCCTTATATGCAAGCACATTGAGTGATAGTGAGGACTGTTTGATGGATGTTATGTTTGCTTTGTTGTTCTCCCCCATAGTCTGTCATTCTAGAGATGTCACTTGATGTAGGTATCCAGGATTGGATACCTAGACCCCCAATATTGTACTTAGGACGTAGTAAATTTTGATGATGATAGTAGAGTAACATATTTTAGATGTTATGTGCTAACTCTTTGGTTGCAGGGACAGTTTAGGTATAATTTGTATACCTTATTCCTTATTATATCTACATATATAGTATTTTGAGATTCATTTATTGCTTACATCATACTATTGTCTGACTCGAGGTTTTATGCTTTGCTTCTTATTATCTCGAGTACTCTTAAATGAGTAGACTAGATAGCAGGTCAAGGTGTATGTAGTGGCAATCCAGAGGACGAGCTAGCTGGAGCTTTCTCGTATTATATATGGATATTATGCTTATTTCTCTATGCAACACCATAGAGCCTTGACGGTGCTTGCTTATTATTATGAGACGATATTTGGATTTTTTCAGTTGTATAAACTCTAATATGTTATATAACTCTATGGATCTGTACTTTGATATTTGATCATTTAGTTATTACTGTCTCTCATGTTTTATATTTGTGATGTATATTATATTTTATTTCATATATTGTGGATACATAATGTCATATGTGGTCCCTTGACAATCGTCTTACATCGGCCAGGCACCATAACAGTGCATTATTTAGTTATAATTGGGTGCTGGTGTTTAGGGCGGTCGTCGCATTTGGTATCAGAGCTTAGGTTACACGATTAACCTGAGTTGGAACCATGATCCATAGAGATAGGAATGGAGTTATCATCCTAGACTGGATTGAGAGTATATATACAAGAGAGTGCATACTTGTTATATATTTTTGTTTTTAGAGCTATATAATTGTGTATATAGTATATAAGTCGCATGCACACATGAGTAGCATTAATGCAGTTTTCTTTATGAGAGACTGATCATTCTTGTTACAGATCAAGAATGAGACGACATATAAGAAATATTGTGAGGAACTCTATTTCTAGACTCAATGAAGGAGCAGGTTCTGAGGCTGCTAACCCTGACTTGTTGGCAATGTTCAACACGATGATGGAAAACATGTTGCAAAATGCCCAAGCGGCTGCTTTGAATGTCGCTGTAGGTAGTGGTGCCTAAGTGTAGGTGCCTAGAGTTGATTTCACTGAGCTAAATAAGGATTTTGCCAGTCTTAGTGGAAAACCATTCCAAGGAATGGAATCAACTATGAAAGTGAAGGATTGGTTGGATGCCTGCGAAAGAATCTTTGATGGCATTGAATTAGCTGATGCTATGAAGATGAGGTTGGCTACCAATAGCTTTAAAGGAGAGGAATGAACCGGTAGAGCGCATTTATAGTTGCTATACCTAAGGATCAGTTTACTTGGTACCAATCCAAACCCGATTCAAGGAGAAGTTCAATTCGGCTACTCAAAAGTCAGTGTTGTTTAAGAAATTTACTGATTTGAAGTAGGGAGACATGTCTGTCGCCAAGTAGTGGTTGAGTTCGATGCCTTATCAAAGTACGGGATGTCTTTCATCAACACTCCTTAAAAAATAATGAGAAATTTCTTATGGGTTTGTACATTTATTTGGGGTAGAAGTTGGTAAGTCACAGTAATAAGCTATTTGAGAGATGTTGTTGAACAAATGAATGAAATTTACGATGATCACACAGATTCGTTGTTTGAAACTTATATGAAACAACGTGAACAACAAAATCAAATTCCAACATGTGACGAGTCAAACAATAATCCATCTTTTACCCAAATCGACAATTTTCAAATAACAACTTTTGAAATTGAAAACGAAAATCTTAACGAAGTTGTTGAAAACACGGTAATTGAGTTGGATTTCAATTCTTTCGAGGGTGTGGGACAAAATTTAAAATTCGATCTTCCATTTCTCGATTTCTAAAATTTGAATACAACAACTTTAGATTTTGAACTTGAGATACACAATGAAGTTGTTGATAATATAACAAAGGAAGACGAATTTAATAAACACAAATTTTTTGGACTTCTTGAAAATGAGTTGTTAAATTCTGAAGGGGAGGATTTGAATCACCATTTCGATTTTGAATCAATAATTTTGAAAAATTTGTTAATGATGAGCTTAACTTTCAATTTGGTAAACTTGAATTTCAATCAATTGTTTTATCAACCCCAAAAATCGTCGTAAACAAAACAACTCATACGATTTTCAATAAAACGATATTCGTTTTTCCAAATCAACATTCAACTTTGAAACCTTTTACGATTTGGTTTTTCGAGCTTAAGCTATGTCTCGTATACTTGACGAGACAAATGAATCGGTCTTTGGAAGACCGTTTCATTTACTTTTTGACGATATACTTTCTGATCTCATGTAAATACCTTTAATTTTCATTTAAATAAAGGTCATGTTCTCATTTTTATTTTTCTCCTTCCACTTGGGTTGACTGTGGGGACACAGTCAAAATCAAGTGTGGGGGGAGACTCATCTTCATTTTTTCTTTTTCATGATTTATTTTTGCATTTTCTTTTAAAAAACTCAAAAAAAAATCCCAAAAACAATTTTTAAGCATTTTGATTTATATTTAAAGAAACACTATAAGATAAATATATGGTTTTGGTTTATTAAATTGAAATTTTTGAAAATTTATTCGTCTTAACAAAAATAAATATGAAGTTTGATTACAAATAATAATGGTTTAACTAGTATATAGGAAGATTCATACGTGATAATTATGAAATATATCCTAATTGAAAATCTTTATTTTAAAAAGTGGTTGATTTAAAGTAAAGGATATAACCTTTTTTGTCTTCTAAGTTAAATGATGCTAAGATGATTTTGCGAAACTCTCTCCCTAAAAAAACAAAAACAAAAATGAAAAAAATTGTATATATGTATATATTTTCTTAATAAACACCTAGAGTCATGTGTTCACACTCGTGTGTTCACTCGCCATGCTCTGTACCCTTCTCACGTAAGCCCGAAAGGTAGTGCACGATCGGTATATCTGGCCTCAGTTTATCTGAGTTAGGTGTGTATATAAAAAATTATTTTACAAATAACGCCTACAGTCAATAAGTGTTCACACTTGTGTGTTCACTCGCCACGCTCTGTATTCCCCTCACATCAGTACGCAAGGCAGTGCATGGTTAATATATCTGGCCTCAGTTTATCTGAGTTAGGCATATGTAAATATTGTTAATATCAATAAAATTTTCAAAAGAAAAAAATGGAGAGAGTAAGCAAATGAAATCCAAGCACTATTTTAACTTATTTGATTTGACTTGTTATTGAAAAGAAATGAAAATACCACTTTGATAAACTTTGATAATCAACTAAGGATCCATGTCAAATTACACTGTGTTATCAACCAAAACAACGAGTTAAACTATTGTCTATTTGTTATGATAACTTGATTTTTGTTGGAAATTTTGACAAGTAAATGACTTAAATTTTCAAAGATAATAACCAAACCCATATTTAACTTATTTGTGTTAATTTAAAAGTTAATCTTTCACTTGTAAATATTTTTAAAAATTCGCATTCATCTCTTTGTAAATAAATCTTGCATTTTGTAAATATTTTCACTTTGCATTCGGATTTTGTGGGTAGTATCCGCTGAAAACCCTCACGAGACAACACTAGTCCTACTGGGGACACCCAGAGGTTTAACGGCTTGTTGCATACGCTCAATGCAATCGTGCTTCCTATGAAAATGGATTTATCTTAGTTTTTAGTTTATTTGAGGACGAATAAAAAGATAAGTGTGGGGGTATTTGATGTGCACGTAAATGTGCATATTTTTACCACCATATTTAATCTATTTAAATTAACTAAATGATCATATCGGGTATTTTAACTTGTTTAAACCAAAATTCAAATTATTTTCAAATTGTCACATATTCATCTTCATATAGGGGTAAAATGGTCATTTTTATGCATTTATTAAATTGTGAAAATTTACTTCAAATTTTCTATGTTATTTTGTAGGAAATTTGGTGAATTTTAAAAGTGGCTTCATGATAATATATGCATGCACAAGAGTGAAGAGAACAAATGAAGATGGAAATAATTCAAGGTGAAGATAATGGAGGACCCCACCTACCCACCCACCTTAATGTACAAATTAGAGGCTAATGCACATGCTTATGGAATTAATGGCTTCATATACAATTAAATGAGGATTATTTGAAGCTAATGATTACTTGGCCTCCACACTTCCTAAGAGGGTATTTTGGGCATTCCCCAAAAATATGAATTAGGGTTTAACACATGTATAAAATCCCCTTATGTTTCATGTAACCCTCCTCTTCTTGGTCTCTCTTAGTTAGTTTAGGCTCAAAAATAAAACTCAAAGCTCTCTTTCTATTTTCATGGCTACTTAGCCATATTTTTATTTCATGTAACTTTCATTTTTTTTAATGTTAATTAGTGCTCTCTTTTCTTTTACATGCTTCATTTCCTTTCATGTTGTAGTGTAGATCTCTCTTATTATGCAAGTAGATTAGTTTTTCCTTTCTTTTTTCTCTCTTTTTCCTCTTGTTTGTTTAATGTTGTGTTCTACATTTGTTGATTTGATAACAAAAATGAGAGGCTAATCCCTTCAATTTAGGGGTAATGAAGCTCTCTTGAATCATGTAGATGCAACATAATTTCTTTTATGTCTCTTTTGAGCTTAATGGAAAGTAGATGTTTGTGTGGTTTTGTGTTTAATATTGAGCTTGATAGATTATATTGTTCAAAACAAATAGGCTATGCTTAGTCATATGAATCATTAATTACCTCTTCATCTACATATGATCATGCTAATGGAAGTGGATTTAGAATCAAAATTTGATGGTTTATGTTTCTAATTCAATAGTTAATAAACCATGCTTAAAATAAATTCTACTTTTGATTTCATATCATTTTCATTGAAGTTAGTAAGTGGGTTAGAGGGTGCATTAAAGTTTGATGGTTTAAGTGTGTTAATTAATAACACAATTAGGCCATGCTTATGATAAATGCATCAACTAAACTCACATATGACCAAAAAGAGATCATAATGTCATTATGTTGATTTATATGATCATGAGAGGGGATTTGCCTCTAAATTGCTCTTTAATCTCATCTTTTTATTCTCCTTAGTTTTAGTTTGTTTTTACTTTCTTTTAGTTAGTTAACAATCACTCGACTTTGGTTTAATTTGATTGAATAGAATTTTAAAATAATCAATTCCTTGCGGATCGACCCGTATTCTCTACGTGCTACATTCGTACACCGTGCGCTTGCGGTTAATTTTAATTTAAATTCGTTCGACGGTTTTCTAAACCGATAGAATTTCCATCATCGAACAAGTTTTTGGCGTCGTTTCCGGGGAGTTGCTTTGATTTTTAATTTTTATTCTTCGAATTATTTGTTGTTTGATTTTCGTGTGTTTTTATTTTGTGTGTGTTTGCATTTAAAAAAATTGTGTGTTTGTTTGATTTTTGTGTGCATTTGTTTGTGTGTTTATTGTTCTAGTTTCCTTCTCCATTTGCATTGCATTTCTATTCCAAAAAGAAAAAAACTTCAAAAATTCAAAACACAAACAAAAATATTTTATTGCATTTATATTTTTACATTTACAATTTTTTTCCTTCTTTTTACATTTAAAAAAAAAGAAAGAAGCATACACAGTGCAGCAAAACTTTGCACTGTGTACAAAACTGTGTGCTTGCTACAACTCTTTGCATTTCCCTGTGCATATCAGTGGCCAACACATTCACCTCTGTCACAAACCAATTCCACCACAAACAACCTGCCTGCAACCACCCTCTTCCTTGTCAACCACATACATCTGCCTCTCAATCATTACCCACTTCCAAACACCACTCTGCATCCTGCTTACCTTCCTTCTTCTGCTGTTCCTACCATCAGACGCCACCACCCGAAACTGACCACGAGCACTTCTCAATTTTGTGCAACAATAGTGCATAGTTTTTGTGCACTTCCACACTGCAAAAGCACCCACCATTACAAACATTACAAAAATTCCAAACCACAACTACATCTTGCTCTGTCCCCATACTTCTTTGCTTCACTTCTCCATTCATACACTTACTTACAATTCCTCCATTGCCAACATCCTCTGCCCCTCCAACAGTGCTTCTTCCTCCACCCTCCCTATTCACAGCCTTCAACATCCATTCATCCACCTCTGTCTCCCTCACAAAACTTCTCCTCCACTTCCTCACATAAAACACAATCACCTGAGACCTCAACAACAACTTCACTGCCTTGATTAAACTGCAGCCATACCATCCATCAACCACCACAAAACTACAACCCCCCTTGCTGCTACCCATTCACATATTAACTAAAACAACTTCCTTCACTGTTGCCCTTATCCAATTCATCACCTCCTCTTCAACTTCCCATCTGCCAAGTCTTCCACCTCCTTGCATATTCCCACTATCTCCACCATCACTCCAACATACACAACATTCATCATTCTTCATCACTGACAACAGCAACTTGCTTTCAACAGTGATGGCTTCCCCCTCCTGTCACAACACTGCATAATTGAAAAAAAAATTGTCCAAAATCTAGAACGTCACAGGCCGAACCTCCTCAACGCCGCAAAAATCACTTCATAAATCATTTCGAATCCCAGCTGCTACCTTGCCGTAGCCTATCATAACTTCAACGCTTCAAAATCACTTCGAATTCACTGCATAAATCAGTGCACACTAGTGCACATACCTCCTTCACAACATTTTGACTTCATCTTCCATTTCCATTCAAAACTTCACATATAAACTACTGCAGTCCCTCCCCTACAACATTGCAGTTCACAATTTCAAAGCTTCGATGCGACCAATCGCCTCAACTTCAACCGCAACTCCAACTGCTACTCACCTTGAACTGCAATCTCCACCGAGACAACAACCAAAATCACCAAACACACACAAATTCCACGAACTCCAACTTCCTCGAATTTGCAATCCTCGAACTATACCGCGACCATCAACTACATTCGCCTTGAACCCACGCTCGACCCAAATCAGCAATCCACTGCAGTTCACACTCACTTCCGCGCCTTCGCCTACTTCCCCAAATCGAACCCCTGAAACAATTCATAGCAGCCAAACATCGATTACCAACTTGGCGAGCACTAAACTGCAAACCCTATTCGCGAATCGCAATCCAACAATTGACAGCAATCACCACCTCCACCATTTGCGAATCCACCTCGACGAAACACCGCTTCAAACTCCGCTTCCATCCCCTGAATTCAATCGCGAATTGCCCAATTTTTTTTTTATTTTTTTTCTTTTCTTTTCTTCTGTTCGTTATTTTAGTTGATGTGAAAAGGAGAATATGTTTGTTTGTTTAATATTTTCTGTTGTGGTAAAGTAAGTATTGGGCCGGGCCGGTTGGCTCTTGTTTTGTCATTTTAGTTTTATTTTGTTGATTTTCCTTTCTCTAGTTCATTTTTCATTTTTCTTCTCTTGTTTAAGTTTTTTTTTAAAGTAAAACGTCACTTTTAAGTTTCCTTTTCAAAAAAAAACTGTATATATATTTTGTTTTTATTTCAGGTTGCCAAAGTAGAATTGCAGAAGGAGTAGAAGTGCTTGCTAAAATAAATTGCTAGCGTGTTGAGCTTGCCAAAAAAAACTGCTTGTTTACTTATAGTTCTCTTTATTTGCCTTGCATTGTATATATCTATTGTTTTTGTTTGTCTTGCACTATTTTTGCTTGCATTTTAAAAAAATCAAAAAAAAAACAAAAATCATTTGTAGTTGCATTGTTAATACACGTTTAATTTCTGCTTTGCATTTCATCCTAGAATTTGTTAATAATAACGGTTAGACATCGATAGCTCTTAATTGTATATTGACAAGTTGTTTTCTTTGAACAATTTACTTTCTTGGTGTCTATGCTACGGTAGAGTAATAACCATTTATAAATATTACGGTGGTTCGTAAATATTATAGTGGTTGTTCCTCTGAAGGTACTTAAACCTTCGGCTGCATTGCTACGGCGATTCGTGGTGCACCGATAACTCCTGCCCGTTACCTGGCTGAGAACTATCTTGTTGATTTAAGACAATTTGTAATTATACAATTTTGGGTTAACTTAGGATAAATCATTTGTAATTAAACCTTGCATTCATTTAGTTGCATTAGTTCATGCATATTAAAAAAAACAAAAAAAGTCAAAAATCCAAAAATAAAAAAAATTGTGAATATTCCTTTTCCCTTGAAATTTTTAAATCCTTTTTCTTTGAAATTTCAAAAATCCAAAAAAAAAATTAAAACCAAAATCCAAAAAAGAAAATTTATAAAATCTTTTCAAAAACGAAATAAAAATCAATTTTCCATTTTGAAAAAAATAAATTCTATTTGTAAATATTTTTCCTTTATAAAAAAAACCCAAAAAAATTCTTGAAAATGTCTGAGTTTCCCTCCTCACTTGAATTTTACTATAGTTGTAAAAATCAGTATAATCCATATGATTTCAATCCAAATTTGTATGGATATTTTAACGACAACTATTGTTCAAACGATTTGGATTTTGCACCATAAAGTTTTCAAAACGATGACCAACCCTCAAATTTTGAAAAGAGCATTTCATCTTTACTTGAAATCTCTACACAACAAAATCAAATGGTAAATGATTTGTGTAATTCATATTTGGGCAGTGATTCAAATCAAAGTTTTCAAAATAATCGAAATTTGAATTCACTTCAAAATTCAAATGATTTCGAGTATAACCCGTGCCAATTCAATTTTGAACTCCAAAATGAATTTCAAAATCAAAACGAAAATGCGATCCACTTTTCAAATAATTTTTGCAATGGCAATCATCTCGACTATGATGCAAGAGAAATTTTTTGTTCTCAACTAATCCAAATCGAAAATCCTGAAGCTAACAATTATAAATTGGATTTTGTTGAACAAATGAACGAAATTTACGATGATCACACGGATTCGTTGTTTGAAACTTATATGAAACAACGTGAACAACAAAATCAAATTCCAACATGTGACGAGTCAAACAATAATCCATCTTTTACCCAAATCGACGATTTTCAAATAACAACTTTTGAAATTGAAAACGAAAATCTTAACGAAGTTGTTGAAAACACGGTAATTGAGTTGGATTTCAATTCTTTCGAGGGTGTGGGACAAAATTTAAAATTCGATCTTCCATTTCTCGATTTCTAAAATTTGAATACAACAACTTTAGATTTTGAACTTGAGATACACAATGAAGTTGTTGATAATATAACAAAGGAAGACGAATTTAATAAACACAAATTTTTTGGACTTCTTGAAAATGAGTTGTTAAATTCTGAAGGGGAGGATTTGAATCACCATTTCGATTTTGAATCAATAATTTTGAAAAATTTGTTAATGATGAGCTTAACTTTCAATTTGGTAAACTTGAATTTCAATCAATTGTTTTATCAACCCCAAAAATCGTCGTAAACAAAACAACTCATACGATTTTCAATAAAACGATATTCGTTTTTCCAAATCAACATTCAACTTTGAAACCTTTTACGATTTGGTTTTTCGAGCTTAAGCTATGTCTCGTATACTTGACGAGACAAATGAATCGGTCTTTGGAAGACTGTTTCATTTACTTTTTGACGATATACTTTCTGATCTCGTGTAAATACCTTTAATTTTCATTTAAATAAAGGTCATGTTTTCATTTTTATTTTTCTCCTTCCACTTGGGTTGACTGTGGGGACATAGTCAAAATCAAGTGTGAGGGGAGACTCATCTTCATTTTTTCTTTTTCATGATTTATTTTTGCATTTTCTTTTAAAAAAACTCAAAAAAATCCCAAATTTTTTTTTAAGCATTTTGATTTATATTTAAAGAAACACATAAGATAAATATATGGTTTTGGTTTATTAAATTGAAATTTTTGAAAATTTATTCGTCTTAACAAAAATAAAAATGAAGTTTGATTACAAATAATAATGGTTTAACTAGTATATAGGAAGATTCATACGTGATAATTATGAAATGTATCCTAATTGAAAATCTTTATTTTAAAAAGTGGTTGATTTAAAGTAAAGGATATAACCTTTTTTGTCTTCTAAGTTAAATGATGCTAAGATGATTTTGCGAAACTCTCTCCCAAAAAAAACGAAAACACAAAAAAAAATTGTATATATGTATATATTTTCTTAATAAAAACCTAGAGTCATGTGTTCACACTCGTGTGTTCACTCGCCATGCTCTATACCCTTCTCACGTAAGCCCAAAAGGCAGTGCACGATCGGTATATCTCGCCTCAGTTTATCTGAGTTAGGTGTGTATATAAAAATTTATTTTACTAATCACGCCTACAGTCAATAAGTGTTCACACTTGTGTGTTCACTCGCCACGCTCTGTATTCCCCTCACATCAGTCCGCAAGGCAGTGCATGGGTAATATATCTAGCCTCAGTTTATCTGAGTTAGGCATATGTAAATATTGTTAATATCAATAAAATTTTCAAAAGAAAAAAAAATGGAGAGAGTAAGCAAATGAAATCCAAGCACTATTTTAACTTATTTGATTTGAATTGTTATTGAAAAGAAATGAAAATACCTCTTTGATAAACTTTGATAATCAACTAAGGATCCATGTCAAATTACACTGTGTTATCAACCAAAACAACGAGTTAAATTATTGTCTATTTGTTATGATAACTTGATTTTTGTTGGAAATTTTGACAAGTAAATGACTTAAATTTTCAAAGATAATAACCAAACCTATATTTAACTTATTTGTGTTAATTTAAAAGTTAATCTTTCACTTGTAAATATTTTTAAAAATTCGCATTCATCTCTTTGTAAATAAATCTTGTATTTTGTAAATATTTTCACTTTGCATTCGGATTTTGTGGGTAGTATCCGCTGAAAACCCTCACGAGACAACACTCGTCCTACTGGGGACACCCAGAGGTTTAACGGCTTGTTGCATACGCTCAATGCAATCGTGCTTCCTACGAAAACGAATTTATCTTAGTTTTTAGTTTATTCGAGGACGAATAAAAAGATATGTGTGGGGGTATTTGATGTGCACGTAAATGTGCATATTTTTACCACCATATTTAATCTATTTAAATTAAATAAATGATCATATCGGGTATTTTAACTTGTTTAAACCAAAATTCAAATTATTTTCAAATTGTCACATATTCATCTTCATATAGGGTAAAACGGTTATTTTTATGCATTTATTAAATTGTGAAAATTTACTTCAAATTTTCTATGTTATTTTTTAGGAAATTTGGTGAATTTTACAAGTGGCTTCATGATAATATATGCATGCACAAGAGTGAAGAGAACAAATGAAGATGGAAATAATTCAAAGTGAAGATAATGAAGGACCCCACCTATCCACCTACCTTAATGTACAAATTAGAGGCTAATGCACATGCTTATGGAATTAATGGCTTCATGTACACTTAAATGAGGATTATTTAAAGCTAATGATTACTTGACCTCCACACTTCCTAAGAGGGCATTTTAGGCATTCCCCAAAAATATGAATTAGAGTTTAACACATGTATAAAATCCCCTTATGTTTCATGTAACCCTCCTCTTCTTAGTCTCTCTTAGTTAGTTTAGGCTCAAAAATAAAACTCAAAGCTCTCTTTCTCTTTTCATGGCTACTTAGCCATATTTTTATTTCATGTAACTTTCATTTTTTTTAATGTTAATTAGTGCTCTCTTTTCTTTTACATGCTTCTTTTCCTTTCATGTTGTAGTGTAGATCTCTCACATTTCATGCAAGTAGATTAGTTTTTCCTTTCTTTTTTCTCTCTTTTTCCTCTTGTTTGTTTAATGTTGCTTTCTACATTTGTTGATTTGATAACAACAATGAGAGGCTAATCCCTTCAATTTAGGGGTAATGAAGCTCTCTTGAATCATGTGGATGCAACATAATTTCTTTTATGTCTCTTTTGTGCTTAATGGAAAGTAGATGTTTGTGTGGTTTTGTGTGTAATTTGATAGCTTATATTATTCAAAACAAATAGGCTATGCTTAGTCATATGAATCATTAATTACCTCTTCATCTACATATGATCATGCTAATGGAAGTGGATTTAGAATCCAAATTTGATGGTTTATGTTTCTAATTTAATAGTTAATAAACCATGCTTAAAATAGATTCTACTTTTGATTTCATATCATTTTCATTGAAGTTAGTAAGTGGGTTAGAGGGTGCATTAAAGTTTGATGGTTTAAGTGTGTTAATTAATAACACAATTAGGCCATGCTTATGATGAATGTATCAACTAAACTCACATATGACCAAAAAGAGATCATAATGTCATTATGTTGATTTATATGATCATGAGAGGGGATTTGCCTCTAAATTGCTCTTTAATCTCATCTTTTTATTCTCCTTAATTTTAATTTGTTTTTACTTTCTTTTAGTTAGTTAACAATCACTCGACTTTGGTTTAATTTGATTGAATAGAATTTTAAAATCATCAAGAGACTTGTCGGGAAAGCACTTTGCTGGAAGAGTTTGCGCCCTAAGTCCAAATCAGCTACTATGGTTAAAGTAGATCCAAAACCGTAGAAAGGTGGTGGTGGAAAGAAGAAATTGAATGGCAAGAGAAGACAATTGTAGGTTAAGGGGTGCTAGAAAAAGGGTGAGTGGGAGCTTACTTGCTACAACTGTGGAGAGAAGGGTCACCTCATTAAAGAGTAAGGCTGAAGGAAGGAAGTGCTACAACTATAACAAGATGAGGCATATTCAAAGGAATTGCCAAGAACTAGTGAAGAAAAAATAGGTGGTGAAGGCATATGCTTTGAATGTTGTCCCGACTTCGTCAAATGCTCCATCGGTGAAGGAGAAGGGGAAGAGCGTCGTTATTCCAGGTATGCTTTTCATTTATAATATTCTCATACTTGTTTTGTTCCATATTAGGGCTTCACATTCCTTTATATCTAGTGACTTGATAGATAAATTGGGATTGAAAACTAAAATAGTTTACTGATATTCGATTGTGACGAACCTTGTTGAAGGCTCCATGTAATACCCCTAATTTTGATTAACATTATTTAGGATATTTGATTAGATAAATTAAATATAATTATGTAAAATGATAAGGAGATTGATATTTGACAACTAATATGGGGCAAGCCTTAATAAGTGAATTAATGGGATTATTTAGAACATTAATAAGAAGGAGGATATATGAGGAGGGAAAAATAGGAAAAGAGCACATTTCCTTAACATAAACCTTCATATTCTCATTCCTCCCTCACTTTCTTTCAAACAAATCTAAATTAAACCAAGGCCGACCATCATTAAGAGCATCAAGAGGAAGACAAAGCTAGGAAACAAGGAAAAGCTTGGGGAAAATCAAGTCTAAACTCAAATCTCAAGTTCATATAACAAACCAAGGTGGATAATAGTTATCCATCTCAAGTTTATCTACTATTTTTGGTTTTAAGTATGAACCCAAATCTTTTGCTTGTACCATGCCATGTTTTAATTGTTTGGATGATTGTATGCTTGAATGATGAATTATAGGATTTATTATGGAATTATTCAATAGGTTTTAAGTGTGAAAACCTAGTTTTTGATACCTAATCGACTTGAATTTTTGATGTGATGTTAAAAACACTATTTTAGAAGTGGGTTTTTAATTTCATAATTTTTTAAGCAAGTAAGAATTTATTATGAATTTTTAAGTGGAGAAAACAGTTTATTTCTGGTTTTAATTAAGAAAATAATTATTAGATAAATTTTTAGCCCCAAAATTTTAAAAAGTTAAAGAATATATTAAATTTAATTTATTGTGATTTTTGGGTATTTTTCCCAAGATTTTTATGATGTATTCTGAATTTATTAGTCTAGAAAAGCTTACAATTATCTTAAAAAAATAATAGGTTTGCAAATGTTTTGGGAATGAGATTTCTAGTCTTTGGTAGATTTATGAAAAGGTTTTGATAAAGTAAATTATTATCCAATAAGATTTTGACAAACAATGGGAGTTGATGAAAAGAAATTACTTTTATTAGCAAGAAAACAGTTTTCATAGTAATCACGGCTTTGCCACGCTGAGGTTTATGATGACGTACTTCATTATGCCGCTTTTATGCCCTTCGACATCAATCTTGGGTAGTAGATAGGATATCAACTTCAGTTGATATGAAATGGATCGGCCTTGGTTGAAATATGAAGGAAAGTATAAAAGTCGACATCAATAACTTCGACGTGAGTAATGCCGCATGGTTTCAATGACGACGCCGACCCTATAAGGCAGTGATGCCGCTAGTCTTCTATTCCAACTCTTATTATAGTGACGCTACTTCTATCTGTATTGGCTATATTGGGGATGCATTCCCATATTTTCAATGTTGACCCCTTAAGGCATTGACGTCGAAAGCCATCAACGTCGTCGTTCCTATATATTAAGCCTTATAACTTTATACTATGCAAACCTATGAAACTCGATGTTATGATCGGTGATGTAGATTTATACTTTATTGAATCAAGTTCTTTTCCACAGTTTTCGACAATATGAAGGGTGCGAAGACCCAAATCAGCGATAATCATGCCGCACTTTATCAATTTAAGAGTTATAGTGTTTTGGCATAGTAGCCTATAGTTTGAGGAGCGACTACCTCAAAGTGATTTTGAATTTCATCAATAATTTTACAAAAGCATATATCATGTCATAAATATTTTGGATAAAGTAAAAGACTATACTTTCCTTGTTTTAAAGTATGATTTCAGGGGTAAAAAAATTATAAAGAAGTATGTTTTCAAGGATATAAAAAGGTACTTAGCCCAAAATTTTGCTAAAGACAATATTTTACTTATCACCTTTAGATAAATTGTGATAGGATGAATTGACATGGAGATTAGAAAACCAGATGGAACTGGTGTAGGGCAGCGTCCTATACTTCAACTGTTAGCCCATAGGTGAGATAAGTCCAAAATTTCAGTGCATAGGTCTTTGTCATGGGGATGACTAAAAGTAGGTTTACACATAGAAAGGAATACACAAAAATGAGACAGGTTATTGGTGAGCCTGCAAATCATTAGGATCATGGTGGCCCTATGAATATTAAGTTTCGGACATACCATCCAGTTGTCTTCAAACAATATTTGATATATTTGGTATGCCCGAGCCAGCCATTGGTTTGTAATTACCTTGAGAAAACTATGATGTTGAGACAGATAGTCCATTGATTCAGACAGCTTGGTCATGATTACCAATGTTGCATGCATGCATTTTATTGTTGTTATTTCCTATTTTAACCATTATGGTTGCAGGAGTTTAATTTGCAAAAGATATATTTTTAAAGGATATTAGTGAGGAGAAAACGCGTTCCACTCAGAGGCATGGTCTCACTAGATATCCATAAATCGAGATGACACATCATTATTCACACCAGACTTTTCGTCCGAACTGAAGTTTTTTTCCCTTTAACTTTTAGGTGCTCATTTGAGTAGTTCGAGAGCAAGGTTTTCAGGTTAAGTAGGTTTTGGCGAATAAAGCTTCCGAAAACGTGTAGGAGAAAAGGCTAGCTATCTAGGAGTTTATATATATATAATATCTGCTATGTTGAAGTTTTATTATGTTGGAATGTATGTAATGACAGGTTTTATAACTGTCTAGTAGTAAACTCTGATCAACCAAGGAGGCATCTTCATATGTCGCTCTTTGAGTATTTTGTAATAATTATATTTTATCTGAACCTAGGCGACGTTTTGGATTATGTAATGAATTTGAAATATTAACTTTGAAATGAAATGTGAAAGTTTGTTTTGAAATTGGGTTAAGAATGGGGGATGTTACAACTTGATATCAGACATAGGTTTATGTAAAACTAAAAGACTTTTGAACTTTAAAAAGAGTTACGAAAATATAATCCAAATGAATCAAAGAATAAGATTGGGGTATGGGATAACATTATAGTAACATACTTATATTTTCTATATATTAGTATATATACCGTATCTCTATTCCCATCTCCTATAGATTGTTCTTCTGTATCTTACTAAGGTTCGAATTCAGATTAACGGAATGTAAGATATGGAGGCAGAAAATGAAAGAGTGAATCTCAGTGGGGGGAAGCACCACAACCAACAGAAATGCTCGACCCACTATTAGAAGGAATCCTGGTTTCGACAGGCAAATGCTAATCAAAATGCAAATGCCAATATGGATGCTGGAATACCGTAGGTGGATATGAGAGCTATGTATCAGTTCTTCGTCAACATAGTGCAAGTAAGAGTTGCAGCTGGCTTAGTTGGTGGAAATGCTGAAAGAGCATATTCTGAAGTTCCGGTTGTCAACAACTATGCGGTTTTGAGTAGAGATTATGCAAGACTTGGAGGGAATCCATTCATTGGAACTGAGGGTGCTATCGAGGTAGAGAATTAACTACTCTATCGTGAAAGGATTTTTGCAAATTTAGGACCAAACGATGAGCATAAAAGGAGATCGGCATCCAAGCAGCTATAAGGAGCTACATTGTACTGGTGGAATGGTGTAACTGTGGGAGTAGCAGAGAAACTTTGACTTGGGCAAAGTTCAGAAGGAGGTTCGATGAGAGGTTTATGTCTGAAATTGCCAAGTCAACCTTGCTAAGAAAGATTGCTGAGTTAGTATAAGGAGACATGACTATGTTGGAATATGCAACTAGATTTGAGGAGTTATCCAGATATGGGTATGCTACGGTTGATATGATGATAAAGAGGAATGAAAACTTTATCCATGGGTTAAGTCCTGAGCTTGCTAAGGCAACCTTGCCACATCTCAGAGATCCATGTGACATGGTAGTGGAGATGGCATTAAGGAATGAAGAGATGCTTGTTTTCTTTGGTGGTAATAAGGCAGTGGAGACTCAGAGTGGGCAGAATCAAAAAAGGAAGTTCTTTCATAAAAAGGGAGCATGGAAGGGTGGAGCTGCTAAGAAAGGAAATGCAGAAGTTATGTGTTACAAGTATGACAAGAAAGGCATTTTGTGAACGAATGTCGTTCCAGTGATGGAAAGAAGGTTATTGGGAGAAAGAACATCAAGTGTTATAACTATTACCAGATTGGACATTATAAGAATCAGTGCAAATAACCAGCTAAAGTGGAGAAGGGAAAAGTGTTTGCGTTGGAACCATATGCCTCGAGGCCCATAGTAGTGGAGAAAGGAAAGGTTGTGATGGGAGATCGCTTTTGATTCATGGAATACATGTTAGAGTATTGTTTGATACTGGTGCATCGCATTTGTTTATATCTCATTGTTTGGTAGAGTCTAGAACCCTTATACCTAGTTACTTCCTTAAGGGTTGCGAATCCGATATGAGGGTATGCAACTCTTGGGATGAGATGTGACCAGTTAGAGTTCGAATCATTAGGTCATTATTTGCCTACAGTTTGCATTTGTTTGATTTCGTAGGCTTTGGGATTATTTTGGGTATGAACTAGTTAAGTCAATACGATGTTAGGATATTTTTTCAAGATAGGACAATATCACTAAGACACACTAATACTACCGACCGAATTATATACTTGGTAAAGTACTCGAATTTTGATGTTTGTGCTTTATTGGATACAATTGAGGAGGAAGAGGAGTTGAATGAAGTTTTAATTGTTAGATATTTTGCTGATGTCTTTGAGCCAGTAACAAGACTACTCCAGAAATGAGCTATTGAGTTTCATATAGATCTTGTATCTAGAGCGGAACCCATAAGTAGACCGCCTAGCAGAATGACACCTTCAGAGTTAAAGGAGTTAAAGATGCACCTAGCGGATTTAGAATAGAAAAGTTTTATTAGACCAAGAAGTTCACCTTGGGAAGAGGCCACGGTTTTCATGATGAAATTAGACGGGTTGTTAAGATTATGCATCGATTACAGAATGTTGAATGAGAAAACGGTGAAGAATAGATATCCCTTGCCGAGAGTCGACAGCTTATTTGATCAGTTGATTGGAGCCAAAGTATTTTCTTAGTTCGATTTGGCGGCAGCGTTCCATCAACTGAGGGTAGCGAAAGATAGTATTCCATTAATAGTGTTTAGAACAAGATATGGTTCGTACGAATGGTTAGTAATGCCGTTCGGACTAACTAACACGCTTGATTTCTTCGTAGATTTGAAGAACCAAATCTTCCAAGAGCATTTGGATAGATTCGTGTTAGTGTTTATAGATGAGATTTTGATTATTCTAGGAAGGAGTGAGACCGTGAGATTCATCTTAGAATAGTGCTTGAGACACTGAGGGCGCATCAATTAAAAGCAATGTTTTCAAAGTGTCATTTTTGGAGGAAATAAGTGAAGTTCCTTGGTAGTCTCAAAAGAAGGGTTATCAGTATATCCATCCAAGATAGAAGCTATTTATAATTGGAAGAGACCCGAGACAGTGACTGAGATAAAGAGTTTTCTTGGATTAGCCGACTACTACCGGAGATTCATCAAATATCTCTCTTGTATAGCAGCGCACCGATGAATGAGCTAAAAAGGAAGGATGTGAACTATATTTGGACCAATAAATGTGAGGAGGCATTCCAGAAGTTCAAACATTTATTGACCCGTGCTAGTGTTAGTTGTTTTGGATGGAAATCAAGATTTGGTGGTGTATACTAATGCTTGTGGAACATGATTACAAGCTATGTTAAAGCAAAAGGGTAAAGTGAGTGCCTATGCTTCTCAACGGCTAAGACTGCATGAAGTTAGATATCTGACTCATGATTTAGAGTTGGCTGCCGTAATTTTTGCTCTGAAAGTATGGAGATGTTATCTTTTGGGAGAACGATTCGAGTTGTATATAAATCACAAGTCTTTAAGATACTTATTCGATTAGAGGGAGTTGAATATGAGACAACAGAGATAGTTGGAGTTTTTATCTGCTTATGACTTTGGAATTGAGTATACGCCAGGGAAAGGGAACAAGGTCGCAGATGCGCTTTGTAGAAAACAACAAAATGCAGTATTAGCAATGATAACTGAATGGAAAGATTTAGAGGCATTGACCGCATGTAGTGTGCAATTAAGATCAACGGCTAGTTCTAGTCAGAGTACTACAACGTTATCTTGCTTAGAAGTTCGACCAGTACTGATTGAAAGGATTGCTAATATGCAAAGAGATGATTTATCATTAGCTGAACAAATTAGAAGATTGGAAAGTGGTACTGAGATTGATGATTTGAAGGGATTTATCTTGATCAAAATGGATCATTGAGAAAGAAGGGACGATTATGTGTTCCAGATGTTGGAGAGCTAAGGAAAGAAGTCCTTAGGTAGTTTCATCGATCAAAGTGTACTATTCTTCCTGGAGGAACTAAGATGTATCAAGATATGAAAAGGTGTTTCTTCTGGGAACTTATGAAAAGGGATGTAGACTTATGGGTAAAACAATGCTTGAATTGTTAGCAAGTGAAAGCCGAGAACTAGAAGCTTAGTGGATTGCTTCAGCCTTTGATTACTAGTGTGGAATTGGTATTCCATATCTATCGATTTTATAGACGGGTTGCTAAGGTGGAATAGAGGAAATGAATGTATTTGGGTCATAGTGGATAGATTAACTAAGAGCGCACATTTCATTTCAATCAAATCGACAAGAACAACATCTGTTCTAGCTAAATTGTTTGTAAAGAAGATTGTCAGTATACACAGAGTTCCTAGTAGTATAGCTAGTGATAGAGATACCCTATTTACTAGGAAATTATGGAAAAGTCTTCAAGAGATTTTAGGTACCAAGCTCAAGATGAGTACCGCTTACCATCCACAGATAGATAGGCAAATGAAAAAAGTTTCCAAAGTCTTGGAGGATTTGTTAAGAGCTTATGTGTTTGACTTTAGAGGATCATGGGGAAGACCATCTACACTCAGTCGAATTTTCCTATAATAATAGTTATAAGACTAGTATAGGGATGGCACCTTTTGAAGTTTTATATGGAAGACCATGTAAATCACCCGTATGTTGGTTGGAGACCGGAGATATATTAGTCCTTGGTCCAGATTTAGAAGAGAAGCCACGGAAAAGATTGAGTTAATCCGAGCTAGAATGAAGCAAGCTCAGTCTAGGTAGAAGAGTTATGCAGATAAAAGACACAAAGACTTAGAGTTCTCAGTTGGAGATCATGTTTTCGTAAAAGTATCACCGATGAAGGGTGTGGTAAGGTTTGGGAATTTAGGGAAATTGGCACCTAAGTTTGTTGGACCATTTCCTATTATAGAAAGGATCAAGAAACTCGCTTACAGAATCGAGTTACCGAATAGTTTGGCAGGAGTCCACTATGTTTTCCATATTTCTCATCTTAGGAAGTATGTTCGAGATCTAGAGACTTCTATTACTTCGATTTCATTGGAAGACCTAGTAGTGGAACCGGACATGACAATTACTAGACAACCAGTTCATATTGTAGCTAAGGATGAGAAGAAGCTCAGTAGCAAAACAGTCAGGTTAGTAAAAGTCCAATGGTGTGACAATGAGAGAGACTGTACTTGAAAGACAGAGGACAGGATTAGAGACACTTATCCTATTTTGTTTTGATGGTATGTTTATGCCTTTGTTATATGTTTATTATATACATTATCGTAATTTCGAGGATGAAATTCTTTAAGGAGGGGAGTCTGTAACACCCCTAATTTTGAGTAACATTATTTAGGATATTTAATTTGATAAATAAAATAAAATAATGTAAAATGATAAGGAGATTGGGATTTGACAATTAATATGGGTCGAGCCTTAATTAAAGAATAAATGGGATTATTTAGAACATTAATACGAAGAAGGATATATGAGTTGAAAAGAGCACATTTTCTTAACATAAACCTTCTCATTCTCATTCCTCCCTCACTTTCATTCAAACAAACCTAAATTAAACTAAGGCCGGCCATCGCTAAGAGCATCAAGAGAAAAAGCTGGGAAGTAAGGAAAAGCCTAAGGGAAATCAATTCTAAACTCAAATCTCAAGTTTCTTTATCAAACCAAGGTGAATAACAGTTATTTATCTCAAGTTTTATCTACTATTTTCGGTTTTAAGTATGAACCTGAATCGTATTATGCCATGTTTTAATTTTTTGGATGGTTGTATGCTTGAATGACGAATTATAGGGTTTATTATGGAATTATTCAATAAGTTTTAAGTGTGAAAACCTAGTTTTGATACCCAATCGACTTGAATTTTTGATATGATGTTAAAAACATTATCTTAGAATTGGGTTTTTAATTTCATAATTTTCTAAGCAGGTAAGAATTTATTATGAATTTTCTAAGTGGAGAAAATGGCTTATTTTGGGTTTTAATTAAAAAATAATAATTAAATAAAGTTTTGGCCCTAAAATTTTGATATGTTAAAGAATATATTAAATTTGATTTATTCCCAAGTGTTTTATGATGTATTATGAATTTATTAGTCTAGGAAAGCTTAACAATTATCTTAAAAAACTAAAATAAAATAATAGGTTTGCAAATGTTATGGGAATGAAATTTCTAGTCTTTGATAGATTTCTGAAAAGGTTTTGATAAAGAAAATTATTATCCAATAAAATTTTGACAAACAATGGGAGTTGGTGAAAAGAAATTACTTTTATTAGCAATAAAACAGTTTTAATAGTAATTATGGGTTTCCCACGTCTAGATTTACGATGTCACACTTCACTATGCCACATTTATGGCCTTCGATGTCAATCCTGGGCGATACATAGGATATCAACTTCAATTGATATGAAATGGATCGGCCTTGGTTGAAGTATGAAGTAAAGTATCAAAGTCGACATCAATAAATTCGACATGAGTAATGCCGCATGGTTTTAATGATGACGCCGACCTTATAAGGCAGTGATGCCGTTATTTTGCTATGCTAACTCCTATAGGCGGTGACCAAATTACCACCACATAGAGAGATCAAGTTCCATATAGATTTAGTAAAGGATGTTAGATCGATAGTTGTGCCTTTGAGGTGTATGGCATCTAAAGAGTAAAGGAGTTGGAGGTGCAAGTGAGTGATCTTTTGAAGCGAGGATCCATTTGTAGGAGCATATTTGTGTGGGGCACAATCCTACGGATAGCTCTCTGAGGTTGTGTGTAGATTAACGTGAACTGAATAAGGTGACAAGGAAGAACCCACTCCTACATATTGATGATTTGTTCGATCGGCTCTACGGTGCGAAGGTATTGTCTTAATTGGATTTAGCGATGGGATTTCACCAGTTGAGAGTAGCGAAGGAGTGTGTGTCGATTACCGCATTTTGTATGCCATCTGGTTTCTATGAGTGGTTGGTTATGCCGTTCGGGCTAACCAATGCTCCGGCATACTTTGTTGATCTTATGAACCATGTCTTCATGGATCGGTTGAACAAGTTCTTACTTGTGTTTGTGGATGATATTCTGGTCTACTCTAGGACAGAGGAGGAGCATAAGACACATTTGAAGATTATGCCTGAAGTGTTGAGGAAGCACAGTTGAGAGCAATGTTTTTAAAGTGTCGCTTCTAGGGGAGTGAAGTGAGATTATTAGGTCATGTCGTCTCTGAGCAAGGCATCGCAATAGATCCTACCAAGGTGGCCGTGGTTCAAGATTGGAACCCACCTAAGAACGCTATTAATGTAAGAGGTTTCCTTGGATTGGTGGGATATTATAGATGTTTTACCAAGGACTTCTCGTAGGTAGCAGTGTCGTTAACCAATTTGACAAAGAAAAAACAAACTTTTGTTCGGGACGCGAAGTGTGAGCATGAGTTTGTAAGTATAAAGGATATGTTGACAAATGCACTAGTGTTGATTATTCTGAACGGGAATGAGGAGATGACAGTATACACAAACGCATATGGTACTGGACTAGGTGCGGTGTTGATGCAGAGGGAAAAGTTGTTGCCTACGCTAGCCGACAGTTAAAACTACACAAGAAGAAGTATCCGACTCATGATTGAAGTTGGCAGCGATAGTGTTTGCTTTGAAGATTTGGAGGCATTATTTTTTAGGAGAAAGGTTCGAGCTGTTCACGGACCACAAAATCTTGAAGTACTTTTTCTCCTAGAAGGATATCAACCTTTATCAGCAACGATTGCTGGAGTCCTTAGCCTCCTATGACTTTGACATTTCATATATGCCCAGTAAGGGAAATGCAATCGTCGATGCATTGAGTAGAGGACATGCCAGTTTGGGAGCGATGTTCCTAGAGTGGGAGCAGTTATAGTAAATTGCTAGTTATGACATCAGACCTCATTGCGAGTTAGAGCCATAGATGTTGGCGAGTTTGACCGTTACACCTACTTTGATTGAACGGATCGGTACTAGTCAAAGGTGAGATGCTAGGCTAGTTGAGATCATAGCGGAAATAGACAAAGGAGTATAGTTTAAAGATATGAAGTAGTACGGACTCGACCGATATAGGAGAATATTTTTCACTAACGTCGATAGGTTGAGGCATGAGGTGCTACGAGAGTGCTATCATTTGAGATTGACTATACATTCCAGTGGTAATAAGATGAATCATGATATGAAGCACTCCTACTATTGGAAAGGGACGAAGAAGGACGTCGAGGCGTTTATCTCAAAGTGTAAGAACTTCCAGTTAGTGAAATAGAGTAAAAGAAACCAAGTGGATTACCTCAACCACTTAAAGTTCCCAAGTGGAAGAGGGAGCAAGTATCGATGGATTTTGTTGATGGACTGCCATGGACTCGAGAGGGGTACAATAGCATTAGAATCATAGTCGATTTATTGACGAAGGGTGCCCAATTCGTACCCGCCAAGTCTGGTAAAACTACATCCAAATTGGTCGAGTTGTATGTGAAATGGATGGTGCGATTCCATGGTGCGCCGAAGAGCATTGTGATCAACCAAGACCTTTTATTCACTAGTGGGTTTTGAAAAAGCTTACAAGAGGCATCGGGGACCGAGCTGCATCTCAGTATAGCTTATCACCTACTTAGGCAAACTGAGAGAGTGCATGTATATTGGAGGATCTCTTGCGAGCTTCCATACTTGATTTCGGAGGCTCGTGAGATGATCACTTTCATTTGGTAGAGTTCGCATACAACAATAGTTATCAGTCTAGTATCATTATGGCACCATACATAGCATTGTATGGCCGACCATGTGACGCTCCTTCATGTTGGTGGGAAGCGGGCAAGAAACTAATACTTAGGCCAGACATGACTAAGGTAATCTCGAGGAAGATTGAGATCATTCGACAACGAACGAAAGCTGATCGGCATATGTAGAAGAGTTATGCTGAGAAGAGACGTTGAGATTTTGAGTTCTCTGTCGGCAATATGGTGTTTGTGAAGATTTCTCCATTAAAGAATGTTATTTGATTTGGTAGTAAGGGGAAGTTAGCACCGAGATTCATAGATCCTTTTCCAATAGTAGAGAGGATTCGAGACCTAGCATATAGGGTCGACTTACCTTAGAAGATGGCGGGCGTGCACAATATCTTCCACATCTCTCATTTGCAAAAGTTTTTGCATTACTCAAGCATGAAGATTGCACCATATCAACTTGATGATATCGAGATTGAGCCAGAAGCTTCGAGACCTCGTAAGCTGCTTCGTATTGTCAGACGTAGTACGAGACAACTTAGAAGGAAGACAATGGGGTTAGTGAATGTTCGATGGGGCGAATTGAAGGCGACTATAACTCGGAAACCAAGGAGAGCATGAGGGCTACATACTTGGAGCTATTTGCATGGTAAAGCATATTATTTATCATAATTACTTTCACCTTTGATATCATATAAGATAGTTTAGTATCTCGCATGCTTGGATAGGTTTATCTATACTATTGATTGCAGGTTACTTGTTTAATATGTTTGACGATTGCATATGATTGTTAGGCATGTGGGGTAACTATGGTTGGCTATTCTTTGACTTGTTTGGGGATTTCGGCGGTGAAATTCCTAAACGGGGGAGAGTGTATCGACTGTATTTTAAGTATCGAAGGATCGTAAAATAATTTTATCATATTGATATGAGGTTGTATGACTTTAATTTTTTGGAAAATGACTCTTAGAGACATTCACAACAATGATTGTTATCGAATTTCTATGTAATGATTTTGACCCTAAAAATAATTATGGACTATAACTTTTGATAAGAGCCGAGCTAGGGTCTCAATCCACTTCCATCGCTTCTGGATGATGGTTTCACATTATGTAAAATAGTTATAATAGTAAAAAGGACATATCGTTTGAAAGTTATGCTTGTTTTGAGTTTTAGCTGCTGCTGGCCAAAATTAGTGGGCAATTAGTTAGGCCCAAACCTAAGATCATTAACAAATTTTGGGATTTTCACCTAATTGGGGATGATGGGACATCTCCAATCACATTTCCCAATTCCCAATATAATCCTAAACCTCCATTAAACATAATTATATCAAAAAGCTTACCTTTTTTACTAATCTTAGCCTAAATAATCATTAGAGGGGTAATTAGCATAAAGAGATTGGAGATTACAACTTTTGGCTAATATAAATTTGTTCTCCTTGCTGTCCATTTTACATCTAGGGGAAAGCTTGGTATTTTAGGTATTTGGTGAGCGATTCTTAATCCCTTGCTACTCTATACTTGTCCATATAGTTAAAATTGATGTTTTTAACATGGTTTTGATGATAAAACATTTTATAACTTTAATCACACTTTTATACATGTTTCTGGTCGAAATTAAAGATGCTTAAAATGGTTTTTAAGTGGTTTTACAACCCCTTTTGATCATATTTACATGCTAGTGTAAAAGTTAGATATAGGCTAGAACTTGTATTATTATCATGGTTTAATAAATTGCATGTGTGTATGGATGTATATCGATGATATTTCATAACTGTATGTTGTTCTTTGATGTGGTTTTCTAGTGCTTTTAGGTAGTTAGAAAAGAGGATGTCGAATTGGGCAAATCGAAGACAAAAATGGTAGAACTGAATGAAACTTGGAGGAGGGGGAGCAAGGGTAGAGCCCACAGTTCAAGTCGAATCAAGATTTGCTTGGGGAATTCTTCTCTCGACGAGTACAAAGTGGTCGGTGGGAGATTCAAGTCTACAGGATTCCACTTAGGTCGTGCTCCGAGCTTGTTAGGGGAAAGATGCAGGAGTGCTTCGAGTCAGCCTTGGATTGGCAAATGAAAGGAGTTTCGAGGAAAGATGCATGAAAGGGGCTAGTGATTTGGAACTTGAAGCATTGAAGGAAAGAAGCTTTACGGAAGGAGATTGACCCAAAGTTAGTGAAGCATTCAAATTGGCACCGAGTAGATTAGGTCGGTACCAACCTATTTTTTTTAACAGGCTGGGGTCAAACTTCCAGGAGAGGAAGTGTAAGCTCTACATGTCATGCCGAAGGTTTTGTTTGTTCGCTTGGGGATTGATGGCGATGTAGTAGCATGATGATAGCTGCAAGACTTCGATGATGGTAACTCGATGGTGAATGGAGTTAGGTTCCGATAATTGTGGCTCGATGATTGGAGCCGAAGTAATATTCCAAAGTGCAGGTTCAATAAGAAGAGCTCGTGAGTGGAATTATAACTCTGTTTCACTGTGGATATGGATAGAATGGAATTATGATTGTGTTACATTATGAAGGCATGTGCAAAGGGATCGTAGACACTTAGAGGTTTCCTATGTGCTCATGTAGCGGGGTTACGTGGGGACGCTCACTTGGATTAAGACACTGTCCAAATCTTATGAACGTATATTACCCTCGACCTTATGATTGTGGGTTTATTTCTTGGCTTTACGAAGTGGCATGGATTAAGCACCATGGAACCAAGATTGGATTGGGTCTCCGACTTATGATCGTGCTATAGGGTTGTCTTATATCCTAGTACATTGAGTGATAGTTAGGATTTTTTAATGGATGTTATGTTTGCTTTGATTGTTCTCCCTAGTAGTCTATACTCTAGGGATGTCATTTGATGTAGGTATTTAGGATGTGGATACCTAAACCATGATACTGTACATGTAGCACATTTTGATAATGATAGTAGAGTAGCATATAATAGATGTTATGTGCTAACTCATTGGCTATAGGGACAGTTCAAGTATGGTTCGTATACCCTTGTTCCTCACTTTATCGACCTATACAGTATTTTGAGATTCATTTATCGCTCATACCATACTGTTGTCTGAATCGAGGTTTATGCTTTGCTCCTTGTTATCTTGGCTTCTCTTAAATGAGTAGACTAAATAACAGGTCTAGGTGTATGTGGTGGTAGTGAAGAGGACGAGTTGGATGGAGCTTTCTCGTATTATATACGGATATTGTGTTTATTCCATTGTGCAACACTGTGGAGTCTTGATAGTGTTGACTTATTGTTATGATACAATATTTGGTTTTATTTAGTTTTATAAACTCTAATATATTGTATAATTATGGATCTGCACTATGATATTTGATCACCTAGTTATTACCGTCTCTCCTATTATATATCTGTGGTTTATATTTTATTTTATTTCGTGAGGTATGAGATATATGACAGGTTCTGTGGTGTTTTATTCTTTTTAAACCTTGGCAATCATCCTGCATCGGTTAGGCACCGCTACAGTGCATCATCTAGTTATATTGGGTGATGGTAGTGTAGGGCAGTCGTCACATTGGAGAAGGACATGTTTTCCTTTAAGTCATAGTTGGTAGGTGGACGAAGAGCGCACAAAAAGCCAAGTGGAACGGCAGTGATTGGACGAGTTGCATGTGAAGTAGATTTTGTGATCCTAGTTCGTGAAAAAAGAATATTATAAGCGATAGAGACCCATTATCCCTGAGGGTGTAACACCTTATAAAATTAATTAAGAAAAATCTATTAGTTAATAATAACGCTTAAAATAGAAATTTAGCAAACGTCTGAATTTGGCAATGAAACTTGCACCACTTTGTCCATAGCGATATTCTGAGCATCTTCATATGTAATGCTTCGCAACCGGAGTACAAATGAAGAAGTTATAAACATTAGAAAATTGCGGATCGAAACTAATTCAAAACGTATTAAGCAAATAAATATTAATAAACTGAATGGTAAAGTAAAACGTTAAATGTAAACTTAACATTTAAGTAAGTGTTAAAATAACGCTTGGAGGGACCATCGGTCGACTCCCTATAAGGATCGGTCGACCACCCATGGGGAGTAGTCGACCAATTATGTTGTGAGGCTAACGTTTTCCCTGACCTAAATGGTCCAGATCCTAAACTAATAAAATATTCTCGATCCATTGGTTCCGGTGCCTCCAAGCTACTATAAATAAGAGACTAGCCCCATCATTCTTTTCATACAAATCTAAAGCCAGGAATGGCACTCTGCTAATTCTCTTTCTCCCTAAAAATTTCTTCAACTCAAATTCAAAAATAAATATGTCTTCAAGGATTAGAAGAAGATTTGAAAGAAGCAAGCCAAAGAGAAAGGTAATAAATTATATATATATATATATATATATGGATGTATTTATGTATGTGTGTATCTACCTTAATCTACACATTTTGAATCTAGAATGTATAAATAAATCAGATATATGTTAAACAATAAATAGAGGATAAATTAGAGGAAGAGATAAGGCCATCGCACGAAGCCAATTCAAGGAGATTCATTGGGTATTATTTGTGAGTGGATAATTTTTCCATAATAGTATCTTACGTAGTCTGCTTTTGGATTTTTACCTTTTCTTAGGAGATTTTGAATAGAAAATTTATCGGTTCAAAACCCCAAAAAATTTCCATAAAATATAAGTTGTCAAATTTATTGAAATCCTAATTGTTTTATTTTAACATAGTGGAATTGAATTTATTATTATTACAATATAAATATATTGTATCCCATTTAATTCTACTTCTCAAACTTTGATTATAATAACAATGAATTCTAAGTGGAAATAGAAATGGGTGTGCAAAGTAAGGAAAATATAATTCGTGGAGTGGGAATATGACTAAGTTAGAGGGATGTGAGGTTAGTTAAAAGCACATAGAAGTCTGCCCAACTAATATGGCTCCCAATAGTGTGACTTTTTAACCGATGAGGGACATCGCTTATAATAAGTACATACAGTGGACATGAGGTTAGTCCCAATTTTTTAGGGTAAGTCTACCTAGCTGATGTGGCTACCAGCACCTATAAATAGTCAGACTAATGTGGGATGTCATAGTTGGGTTACGGGCCATAAGGATGGAGAAATTCTAGGAGAAGACTTTTTCGGGATTGAGGTATTAAATGGCTTATTTAGAGTCTGCCTCCTCCCCATTAAGAAGTATTAAATGACTTAGGGAATTTCTTGTAAATAAGTTGGGTAATTCCAGGATGGACCTGCTTCGAAATTGAGGTATTAAGTAGCTATTGGGGTCTGCCTCTTTCCTAATTAAGAAGTATTAAATTGTCGGGATTGCCTTTTGGGGGCGTTAATGAGAATCTTTTAGAGGGGTCCGCTTTGAGGTTGAGGTATTAAGTAGCTTATGTGTCTGCCTCTTTCCTATCTAAGAAGTATTAAGTGGCATATGGGAGATTTTCTACGATGTCAACTAGGGAGTACCAGGAGGGGTTCGCCTTGGGTTTAGGTATTAAATGGCTGGAGAATCTGTCGTGGGTCTAGGTATTATATGACTAGAGTCTGCTATCCCCGTTTAGATGGTCTTAAATGGCCCAGGTACTATCACTTGCATCGTTAGGATATGATTGGACGGAAGGTGGGTTGTTGAATCCAATATATTTCATAGTTGCATTGCACCTATTTCTATAGTCATGGAATTAGGCTTGTAGTGCAATAATCCTACATTTAGAGATATACTTTGAGAAGTATAATAAATATGTAAGGCATGATACTTATCTGAATACTTGATACCTATATATTATTACTGTAAAACTTGAGATTTTTATTCACCGGACATTTTTGTTCTGACCTACAGTTTAGGCGTAGTGATGAGTATGGAGAAGATGGTGGAGATTTGGTTGGCAATTATCTATTATAGATATCTACTTGTGTTGTTATGATGTACCCAGACTATATATTAGACATATTTTTTGTACTGGTGACACGGTGTACTTCTGTGATTTGGTTTTACAACATGGGCACTTTATTTTATTATTATATTTTATTCCTTCCATTGTGAGACTCTGAAAGCATAGGTAGATAGCTCTATATATTGTTTTATCAATTATACCAACCAACGGCCAGTTGCGGAATAGACCTAAGGTTCGATTGGCTTTTATTGGATCGATAATTAGTCCTGTTTCGGAGAGGGTTGATACATTTGGTATCAGAGCATAGGTTATCTAATCAGTGGAAATAGAAATACATGAGAGTACATATTTGTTGTTTTTGAAAATCTTTTTCAAACCCTACTATATATATTAGTATACATATATGGACACACGCAAACACACTATGCAAATTCTTAATTCAGCTAGTAATACTATCGTAGTAATTCATGAGTAAACTTTGAACCTATAGATAATTGATAATGGCTGAAAACAACGGCTCTGATGTCGGGAACCACACCACCCAGGAGATACCCACCATAACGAGTATGCCAGCATGGTTTCGACAATATTTAAGAGTTGCGGGGCAAGTCCTCATTCCTCGGCATGCTGCACTAGCGGTGCTAGCTGCTTCACCTATTGAACCATCATTATGTGTACTAGATTTACCTAAATTATGTAAGAATTTTCAGAATATGGGTGGACGGGTGGTCTTAGGCACGGAGAACTTTGTAGAAACCAAAGGTTAGATCAATAATTGTGACTGCATATTCAAGGAACTAGAATTAGAAGACCGAGTAAGGAGGAAGCTAGCTTCATGGTACTAGAGAGGAGAGGTGTTGAATTGGTGGACCATAGTAACCGCAAAGAATGCCAAGGAAGGCATTACTTGGGCTGATTTTATGGCTCGCTTCGAGTCACGATTCTTGTCCAATAAAGAAGTGAATCTACAGTTGGAAAAGTTCATCCATCTGAAACAATCGGACTCTATGGTAATGGAGTATATTAATAAGTTCACAGAATTGGCCAAATTTGGGACGAGTTTAATAGACACCCAAGAAAATAAGGCGATGAAATTTGTAAAGGGCCTAAATTCTCCCTTAAGGGAATTACTCTTAACATAAGTTCCCGTAAGTGCCACCTATGGAATGTTAGTCGAAATGACACTGCTCCACACTATTGGTAAAGAAGAAGGGGAGAAATTTGGGAGGTCCAAAAACCAGGCTGGATCAAAGAAAGGGATTTTTTAGAAAAATATAAAGGCCAAGGGAAAATTCAAGAAGGGTGGTCCTACATGTTGCACATGCCAAAAGAAGGGACACGTCGCTAAGGATTACAGGGTGAGCTTGATAAGGGAGGATTTCAAAAGGAAATGGTATTAGTGCCACAAAGAAAGTGCATTACAAGAACAGTGTTCGGAACTAGCAATGGAGGGGTAGGTCGTGCAGGATTATTTCATTGAAGCTATATTTACCTCAAGCAAACCTCCTCCCAATGCAAGCGAAAAGTTGCTATGGAAGGTATGATTATTATTTCTTGGAATACTATTCGAACCCTATTTGATTTAGGAGCATCAATACATTCATAGCCAGGAACATAGTTAAAGACTTGGAATCAAAAACCTAATTTGTCACCGTTCATATAGTTGTGTTGAATACTGTTGGAGGGTCGATACATCTTTCTATGATTTGCACAGACCTAGTAGTGGATAAATGTAATGTTGACTTTATATGTAATGTGTATGTTCAAGGTTTTGAGGAATATGGACTTATCTTAGAATGGATTGGTTATTTTACTACGGGGTTGTCTTAGATTGTGACAGGAGGATTATATGATTGAGGAATTGTGGGGGCTAAGATATAGATGTTCAAGCATGCATCAAGGCTTCGCTATGTTAAGCTATTTGTATTCTCTTAGGCTGTCACGGGATGAACTCTCACCTGTACCCGTAGTATAGAAATTTCAAGATTTTTTTGGAGAAGTCTCCGCTCTCCCACCCCAAAGAGAAATAGAATTCATGATTGATTTAGAGAAAGATGCTAAACCAATTGCACTGCCATTGAGGCATATGGCCCTCAAAGATAGGCGAGAACTAAATAAGTAGTTTTTTGAGCTATTACAAAAGAAGTTTATTCGACGTAGTACTTCAGAATGGGAAGCACCAGTTGTCTTCACAACTACGGTAGATGGCTCTTTAAGGCAATGCATTGATTACCAAGTACTTAACAAGATGACCAAGAAGAATAAGTAGCCCTTACCTATAATAGATGACTTATTTGATTAGCTTGTTGGGGCTAAAGTCATTTCTCAATTAACCTTGGCCAGTGGATTCCGCCAATTGAGAGTGGTCGAAGATAGCAAGGAGAAGGCCGCTTTTCGCACTCCAGACGGACTATATGAATGGGAGGTAATGCCTTTTGGGTTAACAAATGCCCCTACATACTTTGTAGATTTGATGAATAGAGTCTTTAGGAAGTAGATGAATAAGTTCGTCATAGTATTCATGGATGATATTCTAATATTCTCAAAAATTGAAGGTAAACATGAAAAACACTTAAGGAAAGTACTAGATACCTTAAGAAGGCACTAGCTAAAAGCCAAATTCTCAAAGTGTCATTTCTGGAGAAAGAAGATAAGGTTTCTCGATCATATTGTCTTCGAGAAGGGGTTGTCTGTTGACCCTACAAAGGTAGCAGCTATTCAGGACTGGAAGATTCCAAAGAACGCTATGGAAGTTAGGAGTTTTCTTGGTTTGGCTGGTTACAATAGTAAGTTCATTAAGGACTTCATAAAGACAGTTGTACCATTAACTCGCATAACCAAGAAAAACTTAGTCTTCACATGGAATGAGAAATGCATGGAAGCCTTTGAGAAGCTGAAGGAGCTATTAACCAGTGCACATGTACTAACAATCCTGAATGGATCAAAGCCTTTCACTATTTACACTGATGCATGCGGTATAGGGTTAGGAGCTATTCTTATGCAAGAAGGCAAGGTGATAGCCTATGCAAGTGGAAAGTTGAGAGACCATGAAAAGAGATATCCCACTCATGATTTAGAAGTAGCGGCTATCATACTCGCCTTGAAGATATGGAGGCATTATGTTTTAGGAGAAAGGTTTGCTCTATTTACTAATTATAAGTCCCTTAAATACATGTTTTCCCAAAAGGATCTGTACCTTAGACAGCAAAGGTGGATGGAGTTCATAGCATCATATGACTTTGAAATTCAGTATACACCCAAAAATTGGAATGTTGTTGTCGATGCCCTTAATCGAAGGCATGCTACTCTAAGTGCTACATATAAGTGGAGGCACTTGGAGTTCCTCTCGAATTTTAATTTCCAATCGCCATCAGAATTCACTCCAAGATATCTGGCAACAATGGAGGTAAGGCCAATGTGAAGGACAACATCGGTCAAGAGAAAAAGAAAGGTGTGGCGATACTAAATATTTTGGCTAGGTTGAATAAGTGAAAGGATTTCCCTCATCTCTACAAGTATTCGGTCAATAAAAGAGGATGGCTAAGGAGAGATAGACAACTATGTGTTCCAGCACTGGAGGTTTTTCTGGAGGAAGTGTTGGCTGAGTGCCACCATTCTAAGATAATTATTCATCCCTGTGGAGATAAGATGTATAGAGACATGCAATGGATTTTCTATTAGCCGGGAATTAGGAAGCAAGCAGTGGAATATGTAGCTAGGCGTTTGACATGTCAATGAATCAAAACTGAGCGAAGGAACCTCAAAGGTATGTTATTACCATTGAAGGTTCCAATTTGAAAGTAGGAACAAATATCGATGGATTTCATGGATGAGTTATCTAGAAGTCATAGAGGCAATGAAGCTATTTGGATTACAGTGGATAGGCTCACTAAAAGTGCCCACTTTATTTCGGTAAGAAGTAATAGGAGTGTAGTATTTCTAAAACAGATTTACATCTAGGAAGTAGTCTAATTAGATGGGATTCCGCTCGGTATTATCAACGATAGGGACCCCTTATTCACTAGTGAGTTTTTGAGGAGTTTGCAGTCAGCTTTAGGGATGACGCTGAATCTTAGCACCACTTACTACCCTCAAACTGACGGGCAGACGAAAAATGTGAACAGGATCTTAGAGGATTTATTGAGAGCTTGCATCATGGATTTCGAAGGACATTGGATGCAGCGTTTACCTTTAGTGAAATTCACCTATAATAATAGTTACTAGGTGACGATAGGTATGACACCCTTTAAAGCCTTATACGAGAGGTCATGCAATTCACTAAATTGCTGGTGGAAAAAACCAACAAAATTCTACTTGGAATAGATTTCATCCAAGAGACCACGGAGAAGATTGAGGTAATTAAGCGGCGAATGAAGACTACTCAAGATCGACAGATTATGCTATAAGCGAAGGAAAGAGTTGGAATTCTCAGTTGAGGACATGGTATTGGTTAAGGTTTCCCTTCTTAGGAAGGTTATGAGATTTGGAACCCTGAGGAAGTTGGTTACGAGGCTTCTTAGGCTTTTCCCGATTTTGGAGAGAACGGGAAGACTTGCGTATTAGGTAGATCTTCCAGCTAAGTTGGCTGGAGTCTATAATATTTTACATGTATCGCATCTGAGGAGGTGTATGCACAGCACAATCAACATAGTAGAGCATGATCAATTATTAGATATAAAGATGGAGTCAATAGCACCACGTGCCACTGCATGTATAGTGGAGCACATAGTTAGGAAGCTTTGTAACAAAGAAATTAGGTTGGTTCTAATACAATATGGAGAAAATTTGGTAGAGAGCACCTGAGAAACTGAAGAGAAGAAGAAGTCTTCTCACCCAGAGCTTTTCTGTAGTAAATTTTCTCCTTTTGGATTTAGCATTATATAGGTTTGGTTGAATCATGATTGCTAGATTGGATGGTAGAGGATAGTTTCCACACTTTTTCCTGTTATTTTTACACTCATATAGAATTTTATGCATATTTAGGTTGTTTTTATACATGCCTATATGTTACGATCTTGCAGTCATGCTAGGGTTGAACTCACCTATAGTTATACTGCATGTAAAACATGGTCATACAACATAGTTGTAGAGTGCATGTTACACTATCTGTCCCTTAATAATTTTGGACAAGAAATTCTTTTGGTTGAGTAGATGGTTGTATAAATAACTTGGTGGTACAACATGGTTGTAGAGTGCATGTTACAATGTCTGTCCCTTAGCAATTTTGGGGAAGAAATTCTTTTAAGGGTGAGAAAATGTAACACCCCGTAAAATTAACAGGAAATTAATTAAGAAAAACAATCAATTAACAATAACATTAAAAATGAAAATTTAGAAAATGTTATAATTTGGCCATGAAACTTGCACCATTGTGTTTGTAGCAAACTTCTGAGCAACTTTCATATTTAAAGCTTTGCGATCAGAGTGCAAATGAAGAAATTATCGATGTTTAAAAATTGCGGATCAACAATAATTCAAAATGTATTAAGGAAATAAATAGTAATAAACCTAATGGTAAAGTAAAACCTTAAATATACACTTAACATTTAAGCATTAAAATAACACTTGCGGGACCACCGGTCGATCGCCTATTGGGACCGATCAACAGCTAACGGTTGACCGCCCATAGGGAGCCGTCGACCGGTTATTGTTGTGACGGCTAGTGTTTTCCCTAGCCTGGCAGTGCTAATCCTAAGCTATAAAAATATTCTCGATCCGACAGTTATGTTGCCTCCAAGCAACTATAAATAAGAGGCTAGCCCCTCATTCTTTTCATAAAATCTAAAGCTGGGAATAACACTCTATCAATTCTCTTTCTCCGCAAAAATCTTTTTAACCCAAAATCAAAAACAAAATATATATCTTCAAGGATTAGAAGAAGATTTGAAAGAAGAAAGCTAAAGAGAAAGGTAATAAATTATATATATATATATATATATGAATCTCTTCCCTAATCTATAAATTCTAAATCTAATATGTATATATAAATCAGTTATATGTTATACAATAAATAAAGGATAAATTGGAGGAAGAGAAATTGTCATCACACGAAGCAAATCCAAGGAGATTCATTGATAATTGTTTGTAAGTGGAAATCTTAATTTTTCTTTAATTGTATCTTGCGTAGTTTGTTTTTGGATTTGTACCGTGCCTTGGGAAATTTTGAATACGAAAATTTATTAATTCAAAACCTCAAAATTCCCCAATAAAATGTAAGTTGTAAAATTTGTTGGAATCCTGGTTGTTTTATTTTAATGTAGTGGAATTGGATTTATTTATTGCAATAGGAATATTTTGTATTCTATTTAATTTTATTTCTCAAACTTTGATTATAATGACAAAGAATCCTACATGGAAAATAGAATTGGGTGGGCAAAGTAGGGAAAAAGGGGATTTTTCCTCTCATTTGTAGTTTAGACCGCCTATTTCAACAGTTAAAATAAATATGCTTTCGTTTTCATTTTAGTGATATACATTTAAAAAGTTGAATGGAATATAAAAGATTGAATTGTAAATTTGCTTCTTTAGAAAACGAGTCGGTGGTACTACTATATTTAATATATTGCATGTTTGGATTCCAATTTGAATGTATACAAGCCTATTTAGTGTAGCTAATTTGTTGATGATGTTAGCTATTATGTAATTTGCTATGTTGGATCGAGACTTGTATGTAAATTGCAGATATTAACATATTAAAATAACATATTAACCCAAATAAGAAACAGACAAATTAACTAAATAAATATAGAAACAAATTTACCATAATTTAATGTTAGCCGTAAATGTAATAATAACATATTCTTTTAAGTTTTGTAATATATGTAATAAATAAGGCATTTAATAAAGAAATCGACAAATAAATGACAATTAACAATCAACAGTAAATATAAAAGTGAGTTAAGGACAATTATGGAATTTAATCCATAAACAAAAGGTAAAACAAGGAGTTTCCCTTATAAGGCCTTTAAATGTGTAATGTGGGCGAAGTCAGTTATGGCATAGTTCAACATTTTATTTTAGGGGAATATGGCTAAGCTATATGGATGCGAGATCAGTTGAAAGTGCACAAAAGTCTATCCATCTAATCTGGCTACTAGTAGTGTGACTTTTGTAACTGATATGAGATTGCTTTTAATAAGTACCCACACTGGACATAGGTTAGTCCCAATTTTGTAGGGTAAGTATGCCCAGCTGATCTTGCTACCAACATCTACAAATAGTCGGACTAAAGCGGGGTGTTACAGTTGGGTTACGGGCTCTAAGGATGGAGAAATTCGAGGAGAAGTCTGCTTCCGCGTTGAGTTATTCAATAGCTAGTTTAGAGTTTGCCTCCTCCCCATTAAGAAGTACTAAATAACTTAGTGAATTTCTCATAAATAAAGTTGAGTAATTCCAGGATGGGCCTGCTTCAGAATTGAGGTATTAAATGGCTATTGGGGTCTGCCTCTTTCCTAATTAAGAAGTATTAAATGGTCAAGATTATCTTTTAGGTGTGTTAGTGGGAATCTCTTAGGGGGGTCCGCTTTGAGGTTGAAGTATTAAATGGCAGAAGTGTTTTTTCTCTTTCCTATCCAAGAAGTATTAAGTAGCCTATAGATATTTTCTATGATGTCAGCTAGGGAGTACCAAGAGGGGTTCGCCTTGGGTTTAGGTATTAAATGGGTGAAGAGTCTGTCTAGGGACTAGATATCAAATAACTACTTGCTTATCCTTGTTTAAAAGGTCTTAAGTGGCTCAGATACTTTCTCTTCCATTGTTAGGATATAATTAGATGGGAGGTGGGTTGTTGAACCCGATATACTCCATAGTTGCATTGCATCCTCCTTAATAGTTATAGATTTAGGTTTGTAGGGCCATAATCCTACAGTTAGAGATATACTTAGAGTGGTATAGTAAATACATAAGACAATACTTATCTGAATATTTATTACCCTTATACTATTATTGTCAAACTTGAGGTTTTCGTTCACCAAACATTATTGTTCTGACTCCCTCCTCATTACAACCTACAGGTTAGGTACAACGATGAGTGTAGAGAAGATGGTGGAGACTTGGCGGGAAGTTATCAATTACAGCTATCTATTTATGTTGTGATAGTATACCCAGGCTATATATCAAACATGTTTTATGTACTAATGATACAGTGTACTTCTATGATTTGGTTTTATGAGATGGGTACTTTATTTTATTATTATATTTTATTCTATCCGTTGTGAGACTCTGGAATCATAAATAGATAGCTCTGCATATTGTTTTATCTATTATACGAACCAACAGTCAGCTCCGGAATGGACCTCGGGTTCGATGTGCTTTTAATGGATCGAAAATTAGGCCCGTTTCGGAGAGGGTTGTTACAAAAGGATACTGGAAAGGCTTACAAGATGCATTAGGAACGATGGCAGTGGATCAACTGGATTATATCAAGATTGAACTAGAAAACTCAAGACCTCGTAGGCATATTCGGATAGTAGGATGTAGTATTGAGTGGCTTAAGAGGAATACGAGGAAGTTAGGTAGGAGTTCTTTGAAGTGAAAGCGAGTGCGATAGTGCAGAGGAGACCGAGGATGGCACGAGAACGGCTTATATAGAGTTCTTTACTCGGTAATATTTTATGTTTATCGCATTCACTTTCACTTGTGATATTATATAGAGTTGTTTAGTACCTTGCATGCTAGGGTAGGCATAGGTTTTGCTTTTCGCGAACATGTATGATGGACAATATGCTCGCTTATGGTTGATAAGCATGCATGGTGTTTGACCTTACTTTATTTTATGGGATTTCAAGGGCAAAATTTCTAAAGGGGCGAGGGGGAGTGTTAAACAACCTATATTTTATGTATCAGAAGATCGTAAAATACCATGTTTAAATTAATATTGGGTCGTGTGAGGCTATAAATTTGGGTGATGTTGAGTAGTGACATTTTTAACCCTTAAAAATTTTATTGGATGGTTTTAACCCTGAGAAATTTTGTAAGGCCTGGAAATTTTGGTAGGAGCCAAATTAGGGTTCGAAACAACTTCTAAATGAAAGAAATGATAGTTTCCCATTTCATACATTGGTCATAATAGAATTTTGGACTTACCTTTTAAAAGTTATGGTTCTGTTAATTTTAGACAGTCTTTGGTAGATTAGCGGGTAATTAAGAGGTTATTAGTTAGAACCATTAACCCATTTCAGGATTAGGGTTAATAATGGCCTCCTCTAACAGTCATTAGTCATATTTTATCTTTTCTAAACATTCCAAACCTACATTAATCCTAGTTAGCCCAAAATCCATCGTTTTCTTCACTTTAATTAGCCAAGTTGAGTGATTAGCGGGTAATTAGATAAGGAGATCAAGTGGATTGCAGGATTTGCTGATTTAGGTTGCATAGCATCCATGATTAGATTTTCCTTTATATTCATGCTATTTCGGATCTAGGTGAGTAGTTTATCCTTCTACTATACTATTCTTGTCTATATAGTTAAAGATGACATTTAAAGAGTATTTTGAATGTTAAAACATTTTCAAATCTAGACCTAACCTTAATAACATCTTTATTATAAAGACAAATGTTAATTTTGATTATTTTTTGGTGCTATCGACCGAACAAGTCGTTGTTTCCTACTTTGTTAGATTTAGGGCAAAATAATTATTTGAAATTCGTTTGGATTACTTGCATATGATGTTCGGATGTTATGTAATGTTTGTGTAAAGTCATTTGCATGTATTTTAATCTGTTTGGGTGTGATTTGAGAGTGGTCATCATGTGTGTAAATAAGTGAGCAAAAGTGTTTGAAATATAACGAAATTGATAGGAAGTGTTCTCTGTGGCATAGAGACCATACGCTGTTGGTCGCGGGTCATTTGGGTTAGAAATGATCAAGTTTTGGCATGGTTAAAATCATGTTGGTGGTAATACACAAAACAATGGTCAGTGAACTTCGAGAATTTTGGTGCTCGACTTTGGGCTTGTTAAGTGGTTCCTCAACAACGACTTTGGGCATTGATGGATTAGACGAAAGGTTTGGAAATCGATTGGAAAATTGGCCAAGTGTGGAAGTAAATAACTCGGTGATGACATCATAACTTCATAGGTCTTGGAATGTAACTTTGAGGCTTTAGGATTGGAGCTTCGAGCCAACATGATGATGACTAGAGGTTATGGAGTAGGGACTTAAGAAAATTTTGGTTAAGCCAACAACTCGGTGCCTACTTGATCTGCTTCAACGCAGGGGTTCAGCAACTTTGGGGCATGGAAGAGGAGACTTTGGGGAAGCTTCAACGAAGAGGGGTTAAACGAGATGAAGAAACTTAACCATTTTGGCTAAGTAAACATGTCAGCATCGACATGATTAAGTCATTACCGACATGATTGTGGTCGACGATGACGACATGTAGGGTCTAAGGGAGAGTCGAGGTGTTGACTTTGGGGATCATGCAAGGTTTGTTCGTTCGATCGACGTTTGATTTCCACGATATGACTCTATGACGAGTGATTTTGGTGATGAAGCGATGACAGTACGCATTAGCTAGATGACCTTGGAACTTAATGACAGTGACTCTACAACTTGTGATGGATGTCTCGAAATGTTCCAAACTTCGACGACGTGAGACGTTTAATCGCATACTTCCAATGGAAAGTGTATATATGGGACTAGAGTAGTCCGTGGATGCATATTCGACGAGGAAGCGATCTTATTAGACATAGGATGTCTCGAATTGAGCCGTGTGCTGAAAAGATCGTTGATAACTCTGGATGTCATGTGTATTTTATGGGGCAAGGTTATGTGAGGACGCTCACCTATGTACCCTGGACCATGAGATAGTATGCCCTATCCTGAGAGGGCAGTACCTATGAGATAGGTAAGTGATCGAACACCAAATTTGATTGTGACATGAGATGTTGCTAGCCTGAGAGGTCGTTGAGTGAGTTATCATGTATCCAAGAGACCTTGGTGGTGGTCGTGGTGAAGTGAGGCTTTAGTGATGATCGTGGTAATGTGAGACCTTTGGAATGGTTATGATGATGCGAGATCTTGGTGATGGTTATGTTGACACATGGTGATGCTAGACCTTGGTGATAGTCATGGCGATGCTAACCTTGATGGTTGTTATCTTTGCGTGTTTACTTTGTGTTTGTTATGATTGGCGCGACTATTATATGATGGATGATGTCTTATGATATAGGTATTCCTGAGTTAGGTACCTTGACACCTATATTATACTTAGCGTAGTATACCCATATGATGAAGAGGATAGTGTAGCATGTATAGTGTTATGTGCTAATTTGTTTGATGCATGAATAGGTCAGGTATGATTCTCCATGCTCGGTGTCTCAATTTGACTATATCGACTTTTCTAGTATTTTGAGAATGCTTATCGCTCACACCAGGCAGTTGTCTGACTTGAAGTTTTATGCTTTGCTTCTTATTATCTCGGGTACCCTTAGATGAGTAGACTAGATACCAGGTCTGAGAATAGGCGTGGAGCTATCTAAAGGATGAGAAGAAGACTAGCGCTATTATATATTTATTATAGAGTTTGTTGCTTTTTCTGTTGTGTAACACTATAGAGCTTTATCGGTGCCTTACTTTATTTAGAGATAGATTTCCTTTGAGTTTATTTTGATGGTGTATAAACACTACTTTATTTACTTTGTATGACTACTGTGAAATCACTCTTGATATATGTTTTGGGTTCGTTTAGTTAAACTTATCTATCTCGTCTATTTTATATCTGTATGGATATCATATTTTATTTGATGCGCTGTGAGATATATGATAGGTTATTGTTTAACGGCCAATTTTCTATCGGTTTAGAAAATCGCCGATAAATTTTGAATTAAAATTACCGCAAGCGCACGGTGTACAATTCTAGTACGGGTCGATCCGCAGGGAATTGTTAGATTTTAAATTTCTATTCAATCAAATTAAACCAAGAATTTGAAGAGTGTGAACTAAAAATGTAAATAAACTAACTAACTAACAAAATAAATTTGATAAAAATATGAGAGTTAAATGACAATTTAGAGATAATTCCACTCTCTAGGTCATATAGTTCAACAAACATGAAATTATGATCTCTCTTTTTTGGTCATTAGTTAGTTTAATTGATGTGTTTATCATAAGTATGGCCTATTTGTGCTATTAATTAGCTCAACATAAGCCATCAAACTATAACACACCCCTTAAACAACTTTTAACTCTCATGAAAAATGACAACAAGTTGGAAATAAAATCTATTTTAAGCATGGCCTATTAACTATTGTTTAGAAATATAAGCCATCAAAATTTAATTTCAACATTCACTTCATTACCATCATCATATGTAGATGAAGAGGTAATTATTGTTCGTGATTGTTTAAGCATAGCCTATTTGTTAGGAACAACATAGACTATCAAATTCAATATGAAAAAATAAATCACATCAACATTCATTTAAGCACAAAAGAGATCAAAATTAACAAGTTATGTTGAAGCTACATAATTAGAGAGCTTCGTTACCCCTAAATTGAAGGGGTTTAGCCTCTCATTTTTGTTATCAAATCAACAATTGTAGCATGCAACATTAAACAAATAAGAGGACAAAATGAAAAGCAAAACTAATCTACTTGCATAAAATAAAATCTACTCTACTTGCTTGAAAATAAACTAACTACTAACAAGAAAGGAAAAGAAGCATGTAAAAGAAAAGAGCATGTATTAAATTGCATAAGAAAGAAAAGAAAAATTACATGAAATAAAAATGGCTAAGTAGCCATGAAAAGAAAGAGAGCTCTTATTTTATTTTCCTAAACAAGAGAAGAGATAAGAGAAGAGAGACTAAAGAAGAAGAGGGTTACATGAAACATAAGGGGTATTTATACAAGTTTAAAACCCTAATTCACTTTTTTGGGAACTACCCAAAATACCCTCTTAGGAAGTGTGGTGGCAAAGTTATCATTAACTCAAATAATCATCCATTAAGTGTGCTTGAAGATTTAATGGCCTTTTAGCATGTGCATTAGCTCCTAAGTGTACATTAAGGTAGGTGGGTAAGTGGGGTCCTCCATGATCATCACTTTGAATTATTTCCATCTCCATTCCTTTGTATTCACTCTTGTGCATGCATATCTTCATGAAGCCACTTGTAAAATTCACTAAAATTCCTACAAAACAATATAGAAAATTCCAAGTAAATTTTCACAAATTAATAAATGCACAAAAATGATCATTTTGGCCCTATATGAAGATGAGTATGTGATAATTTGAATTTTGGTTTAAACAAGTTAAAATACCCAATATGATCATTTATTTAATTTTAATAGATTCAATATGGTGGTAAAAATATGCACATTTACGTGCACATCAGTTATGTTTGAAGTTTTAGTTATTTCACCCTTGATAATCGTCCTACATCGGTCCGGTACCATTACGACGCACTCTGCATGTTATACTGGATACTAGGAGTGTAAGGCAGTTATCACTCCTAACCTCCATCGTTGTCAACAAACTAGGTGCATATTCTAACTGGGGTTAGAATTCAAAATCTGAAATAAATTCCAATCGCTCCCATTCCAATAGCATATCCTTCAACTCATTATGCCTCCTACTCAAAGCATTGGCAACTACATTTTCATCCCCTAGAGTATAAGCAATCCCAAAGTCATATGATGATGAGAACTTCATCCATTATTGCTGTCTTAGATTCAAGTTTTCTGGGAGAAATTGTACTTAAGTTACTTATGATCCATAAACAGCTTGAACCTCTTCCCCAATAGATAATGCCTCTATGAGTACAATGTGAACAAAATAGTAAGCAATTCAAGATCATGTGTTGGATAATTCCTCTCATGAGTCTTAAGTAGTAGGCTTGCATATACCACCACCTTCCTTTCTTGCATAAGGACAGCACCAAGACCATTATTGCATGCATCAGTATACATCAATAACTGGAGCACTCATCAATAACTGCTTTGAACTAACAAATGCCGCTTCACACTCCGAGATCCAAGTATATATCCAGTTCTTCTTAGTCAAATGAGTCAGAGGTGCTGAAATCTTTGCAAAGTCTTTAATAAACTTCTATAGAGTCCTGCCAATCACAAAAATCTACAGACCACTGAAGCATTCATCGGCATCTTTCAATCTCTAGCAGCCACTACTTTCCTTGGGTCTACTACCAAACCATCTAGGGATATAACATGCCTAAGGAAATGAACCTCCTTGCTCTAAAAGTGACATTTTGAAATATTTTTCCTTTAATTACTTCCTCCTCAAAACATCCAACACTTCTCTCAATTGAACCTCGTGCTCCTCCTCACTTCTGGAATATATTAGAATATCATCCACGAAGACTACTACAAACTTATTCAACTGCTCTCGGAATACTCTACTCATCAAGTAAATAAAATAAATCAGGGCATTAGTCAGCTCAAATGGCATGACAATCCCTTCAAATAATCTTTTCAATGTACAGAATGCAGTCTTCGAGATACTATCTTCAGCCACTCTCAATTGATGAAATTTGATGGCCAAGTCAAACTGAGAGAAAAATATTGCTGCAATAAGTTGATCGAAGAGGTTGTTAAAGCGAGGCAAAGGAAAACATTTTTCCTTCATCAGCATATTCAGCTCTCAATAGTCGACACATAACCTAAGGGAATCGTCTGTCTTAGTGGAAAAAATGTTAGGCCCTCCCCACTTTGAAATACCTCTCCTAATAAATCCTTTCTACAAGAATTCTAAAACTTATTTATCCATCTCTCTCCTCTCCTTTGCAGCATATGCCTAAGAGGCATTGCAATTGGTCTAGCTTTTTTCTCGAGGTCGATTCTAAATTCAATTTCTCTTTAGGGAGTGAACCAGAAACTTCTCAGAATACATCCAGAAAATCTATCACAATGGGGATATATGAAAATTCCACTTTAAGGTCAAGAAAATGCAAACAAGTCCCTATAACAAAAATATCTGGCTAATAACATAAAATCAAGTCATGCCCCTCGTCACTCTCTAATCAAACCATTCTCTTAGCACAACCTTATACAACCCCATAGCACGACATCTAGTCCATTCCCAAAATCAACCCATACCCTGAAAAACTCAGTACATATACATTGCAAAAGAACTCCACACCATGTTTGACCTACTTTAAATCATGGCATATCAAAGATATAAGGGTCTCCTCTGACAAGATTCGACATCGAAATGGATTCATTTACGATGTCAGGTTTTAAAACTAAACTATCAACCAATGCACTTGCTATGAATGAATTGAGATGTATAAATATCGAACAAAATACAAACAAGAGAATCTGATAATAACAGCACACCTTTCATCATAATCTTCTTTCTCCTCTCCTGAGCCGACGGTGGTGTAATGTTGGTGGTCGAAATGGCATTCAAAGCATATGCCTGAACCACTTAACCTTCCTTCTTCAAAGCCAGATAGTCTCTCTTCACATAACTAAATTGATCACAGTTATAACACTTTATCTTCTGTAATCCAACCTACAATCCTTCATCACGTGACCTAATCGATTACAGTTGTTGCACTTGGTATTCAAAATATTTATCATATAGTTCTTCGCAATAGACCCACCTTCTGACACCTATTACAAGTGATCACCTATTTCTTGCCTTGTCCTCCTTAGGGTCCATTACCTGTATGCTTACCCTAATGATGATTCTCTTTCATCCAAGTCCGCTCCTTATTCACCCCTCCATCAATTGAGTTTAACAAAGCCGCATCTACCAGCCCTTCAAAAGTAGCTCCATACGAGATCTAGTTCAATGCCAACTCCTTTAGTGATGAGTTCAATCCTTTTTGCAAATTGCATTACCTTTTTATCTAGGGTATTTATCAAGTCAAATCTAAACCTTGCTAATTCATTAAACCGATTTACATATTCTCTACGGTCATGGCCTCCTACTTTAAATTAATAAACTTCTTCAATAGCAAACCCTTCTCTGCTCCATAGAAAAACTTTGTTTCAAACTTTCTTTTAAACATTGCCTAAGTAATATTATCCTCCTCCACCTCTGTAGTGACTACTTCCTACTAATTTGTTGCCTCTGCTTATAGATTCTAAGATGCTAGTTACCTCCTAGTAAAGTCACTAAGTCCTAAAAGATTGAAGATGTTTTCATAAGAATTAAACCATGCTCAAGTTATTGCATATAGTTCCATTTGGACATATATCTTCTCTCCTAGACTGGAAAAGTCCCTTTATAGCTTGGGGAAATTCACAATTGGTAGTGATTGGATATGAACCACTCTTTGGGTAGTAGTAGTAACTAGGGGTTCAATGGGGTTAGTACTAGTTTGGCTTGTTGCTTGTAAATAGCATCCGAACCATACAGGGATGTTCGCACTTGGGTCATCCACTACATCCACTCTAGTACTAGTCTCAGCTCTGGTTTCCACCCCACGGACAATGCGAATTAATACGGTTATTTCGGGATTATTTGAATTGATTTTTGGATTGATATTGGTTGTTGTTATTGCTTGTTTATTTACTTTGACACCATCCCAGTTATCACACTGCAAGTTCCCTTTGTTATGCTTTGATTTTGAATTGAATTGGAATCGGGTTGAAATGATAAATACCCAAATTGAACTTTGACCTTGGATATAGAGAATTAAATAAAACCCGATTGGTCAAATAATTTGATTTAAAATTAAAATAAAGATTTTATTTGAATAAATAATATGGTTTTGAAATGAAGTTGAAATTTTAATGAAAGGAAAATGTTAATATTTAAAAATCTGAAACAAATTATTAAAAATGTAATTGATGAAAGAATGTTGTTTAATTTGAGAAATGATTGAATTAAGTTTGAAATTATAATTAAGTTTGAAATTATTAAACTTTGGAATGATTTAATAATTAAGTTTGAAATTGTAATTAAGTTGAAATTATTAAGCTTTGGAATTATTTAATAATTAAGTTTTGAATTATTTAATAATTAATCAAGATTGAATTATTTAATGATTAAATCGAATTGAAATTCTTTAATAAGTGAAATTGAACTTTTAATAAGTAAATTTTTACTTCGTAAATAATTGAAATTGAGTTTTCTTGATTAAGTAAGTTTTTGGGAAATTATTTAAGAAAGTAAATAAGTGAAATGGAATTTCTTAAACAAGAAATGAAAATGTGATATTTTGGAATTAATGTAAGACTTGTAATTGAAAGAATTGATTTGACGAATTTGGTTTAATTCAAATGGTAAGTTTTGATTTAATGAAGTTGAACTTAAGAAATTGATTTAATGAATTGAGAAGTTTAATAGAAATTGTTTTAAATGAAAATAACTTAACGAATATTGAATGAAATCGATAAATGAGTTTAAATTGATTTGAATAAAATTTATTTAAATGATTTCGGAATGAAACTTATACGAACTTGAATCAATATTTTAATTGTTTTAAATTGAAATTGAAATTGAATTATAAGAATTTGAAATTATGATTTGGAAGTTTTGAAACGTAAATTATGGAAATTGGTTTAGAAAGACAAACGAAATGTTGATTTACGAATTCTAATTGAATTGAAATTGATTTGGTTTTGAAATCTATTAAACGACCAATCGGTGAAATAATTACGAAAGTTATTAAAGAGACCGGAATCGGTTATGGACATACTCTCTGTCTAAACCGAAACCACTTTAATAACTATACGCGGAGTGATGATCCAGAATGAAGTGGTTGGAATGATGTACGTGTTGACTGAAGAAAGAGAACGATGATGGATAGCCTTGACACTTGTGTCAAATTGGAAATGACTAAAACAGGAGCTGTGCCGGGCAAATGGAGGATTAGCTACCTCAAGTGGACACACTTCTTCGAACTACTTATACTTGTTGTCGATTGGTGCACCCTTGATTTTGGGAGTGTTGTTTCACGGTGTTGCGGGCGCTGCGGCGTTGCGTTCTCACCAGTCCGGATCAGGCGAACGGTAGTATCACTACCTTGGGTATTGCCTCATGTGCCTTGTCATACTTGTATTCCATTTATGCGCGACCACTACGATTTTGATTTGTACCTTTAGTATATGGATTGCCCTCTGGTGACTTCCGATTTTGGGGAAACTATGGTCTTGTATATGCTTTTGGGAATAAAAATGTGTTAAGGGTGGAATGGGCCATGACTTAACACTATTTTGATATCTTTATATTACTGATAGACATTATCTACTTAGCGTATATTACTACCTAGTAGATAGTTTGACGGATCCTTAAAGGATGGTTATTCCAAACATCCTTTGAGTTACTTGTATTTCAATTGCTATTTCACTTGAGTTGGATTTATTAATATAAGAATGTTAATCCTGACTCGAGTGTCTTGTGTTTTTGCTTTACGCTCGGGTCAGACTGAGTGTACCAGTATTCGAGACTCACCTTTGGAGTTGGAGCTTTGCTTGAAGATCCAACCATCTATTCTGCTTTCAGTATTCGATGATTCCAGTGATGTATTCTGATTTGTATCTGATGTATCATGTTACTCTTCCGTTGTATCTGGTTTAACTCTGATGTATCGTATTTCTCTTCTGTTGTAAACTCTGATGTATTTTATATATTCATATAGTAGCTTCATGAACTACTATCTCTTTTATTTCCGCTGCACTTATTACTCTGTGTCTGTGATCTGTGATATTTATTTACTGTATATGTTCAGTTTTGCCAATTTAAATTAACAACGCGGTATTTTGAGCAATTCAATTCCGGCATGAGTGTCTACCTATACACTTATAATGGATGCGAATGGTCCAAAATGGCGGGTCGTTACATAAGGATTTTGGTTTAAACTCTAAAAGTATGATTTGATATATAAAAGATATAAGTATACATATTTATTTCAAATGATTTGAAATGAACCCGGTATTTAAAAAATTTAAGTTCTGTCAATTAATAATCTTCAAATTATTTGAAGGAAATGAAACATTTGGATGACCAGAATTTATAAAATAAAAGAATTAAGAAATCTAAGCTAAATGTTTTGGGAAACTTTAGAGTTGAACTGTGCAACCTTAAAATTGAAAGTAAAGAAAATTTAAACAAGTTAAAATAGTGAACATTCTAATTAAGTAAAATGAATTAGGTTAATTTGTATAATACCAAATTGCATTCTAATAACATATAATAAGACTTACCAAATGATTAAAAGTTAAAATGATGATTTGGATATGTAATGGGATATTATACAAGTAAACAAAACTTAAAAGTAATTAAAATGTATATAAATGGAAATTCAGTTGTAATAATAAATGTTATATACTTAATTAGTATATTATGAAAAGATTAATGACTAAATGGAATAAGTAAGTGGAACTTAAGAAAGTAGACAAGTGAATTAAATAATATCTTTGTAAATTGGTTATAGAATTAAATATAAATTTGCAAAGAAATTTTGAAATTGAATTTGTAACTTTTGAGATAATTATAAACTTAGATAAAGTCGTATATAAAAGGTTGGACTTTTATAGAATGATTATGAACTAAAGTGATGATTAATAAAATGTTTCACAAAAAAAACTGTTATTAAATGAAATTGTGAAAATAAATGTGAATTAATTTGGAAGGAAACTTAAGTAAGGATATAAGAAACAATTCATTAATGATGTTAATGCTAAAAATGGAGATATGAACATTATAATTCAAATGTTTCGCAAACATGTCAAGTTTATAGTTTATAACTTTGATGAATGTTAGTTAAACAATATGTTAAATTAATTGAATATAGATGTTAAAGGAAGGAAGTTAATATTGAATTATGAAATGAATTTTAACTTATGAAAAGCAAACCAAAATGAATAAATAGAAGAAGTTAGTGAATTGTATTAATAAAATGAGTAAATGAAATAACATTAATTTAAAATGAAAAGGAACTTAAGTGTAGAATGAACGTGAATAAATAAATTGATATGAGATGTTGCTAAACGTAAAAATAAAACAATTGAAATTTAACAAATTGAATTGAATAAAATTGAATGTAAATGGAATAGATTTGAATAAATTGGAAGTAAATCAATTAAATGTTGATAAAAACTGAATTTAAATAAGAAATGAAGTGTATAAATTAAATATTGGCATTGGATAATGTAAATTCATACTGTTATGAATTAATTGGATGAATACTAATAATTGAATGGTTTCTTTTGTTATAAATCATCGTTATAACCGTTTTATTGTATTTGATTGTTGTTTGTCGTATATTAATGCTTATGTTTTGGTTTGGGTTTAAAATTCATGTTATATGCTTCTATAAAACTCATACATGCTTTCTATATCATTATATGCAACTAATATACTAAATTAAGTTGAGATGGGTACATACGAAGACCGTTTGGACGTATACGCGGATTATATTTTGCTTTTGCTTGCTTAATACGAGCAAACTCGCTCGTATTAATAATAATAAGGTACACATCAAGGATTGCTGCCACACTTTTATATTTTTCCCTATGGGATGCCTCATCATTGAGATGAGATGTATATTTGATATATTGGTACATTTGGGTTATATATTGAATTGTAATAAAATTTTGATCGAGCCGCGCAAAGGAGACTCTGCCGAAATTTTCCATAAATCCGGGAGTTAGAAATTTTTTGAAGTTTTAAAATTTTTTATAACTTGTTTTGATAACTAACGTGTAAATTCCGTAAGCCAATCGGAGTAGCGTAGTAGAAACGTAGTAATGGTTTTATAAATGAGATTTAATGTTTTATAAGTTGATAATTTTGGATAAAATATATCGAATGTTAAATTCTGTACTTGGTCCCTTTTCGAGGACGAAAAGTTTTGAGTGGGGAGAATGTAGTGACCCGTATTTTTAACTATTTTAAATTATTAAATTTAGTGAAATTAATGAATAAAAATGGTTAAAAATAAAAAAATTAGTGAATTATTGATGTAGTTATTGCATATGAACTTGAAAAAAAAATTCGAAATAATAATCTCCGAAGATTTTGACAATAATAAATATTGAAACGAATTTCACGTATTGAATATATTTATAACCAATAGTTGGGATTGAATAATAAAATATTGAATTGTTGTGAAATGAAAGTAGTTCTTTTATTATTTGAATTTGTTTTAAAAGTAAATTTTATAAGTTAAATGACTTATATTTCTATTATGGTGATTTATTGGATAATTAAATTGTTTAAATTTAATATTGGAAATTTCAAATAATTGAATCCTAAATTAAAAATGAATGAAAATGATTTTTAAGTTGATATGAATTCTACTTAAACGAGAATGAAGATTGTTAACTTTTAAAATTGAATTTAAAAGAGAATAAATAGAAATTGAAAATTTTATATTTAATTGACGAGTAAAAATAGCCTTCCGGTGCACAATCTCGGAATTCAACGAAACCAGTTCCATTGGATCGGTAATAGTGTATTATTATCGAATTTCAAATTTCGTAACATTTGGAGTCATCGTTTGGACGTACGGGATAGAAACGCATCGAAATTAATATCAAAATTCTAATATTATAATTGGGTTCAAAAAGCTATCTTCTCCATACGATCGAATTGGAACTCGAAACTTTTTCCATTACGTTCGGAATAAGGGTATAACATTATGAACGCTTGGCGGCACGCCTCGATCGGGGTTCGAAAGAAATATCTAGATATTTGTGAATTTTAAATAATTTAATTTCGTCGATTTGACTAGGCGGCCCATATTCTTTCAATTCGAGCCAACCATCACTGAGAAGCAGACCTATTTTGTACGTATAGCTGCCATCCCCTTCGTTTAAATCGCAACCTCCATTTTCTTTTCCCCTTCAAATCGAAGAAGGATTCAAAACGGAAAAAAAAAGAAATGGCCGCTTATATTCTAAAATCAAAATCAAATCCCATAGGCAACTATAAATCACGAAATGAGGATTTTTGGATTCGTTGCGTTGAGATCTTCAAAGCCGTATTGGTTTCTTGGGTTGCATCTTCGCCATGTCGAGTTCGACATTTTCACAGTCGAACTAGGGCTCGACTTAGAGGATGATAGGGGCAGAGTTAGGTCGAGCCAATGGATCCTTCGAGTCTCTCGCGTGGTGGAGCTTCGGACGGCAGGGCGGGATGATGTGCGACGCTTGGATGGGAGGGGCGACATCAAGCTACAGTATTCGAACGGCCCCAGGTCGCGTTTTGTTTGAGCGGGCCGAGTTTGACATCTTGGGTCCGGGCATGTGGAGATCTAGGAGAGAGAGTCGTTGGCGAAGACGGATTTCGATTTCATCGACTATTGCTCCGTATCCATGCTCTGCCGTGCACGCGTGATGGGTTGTCTATGCATTTCCATTTTTGAGCAGTGTAGAGAGGAAGATAGGTTAGATGAAGTGTTTAATTAATTTGGTTAATTAAATGTTAATTAAAATCGTTAAATTGATTATTGAATATCTTTTTCGTGCGAGGTCCGTTTCAGACGAAACAAATCGCGTTGGGATCATATCGACGTTGGCTTCAGTATGGAATTGAGTTGGAATTTATTTGAAGTTGGAAAAATTTTCAGTTTCAAATAAAAGGTGAGTGTTTTATAATGCTCACAATGTACTAAAATGTTTTTATGCTAGTTAAATTTGAAATTTTGAAGTGATATAAATTTATTGATTGATGTTTGATAAATTTAATTGTCATCTAAATTGTCATTTGGATTAACCGTTAAAAATTAAAGTTGACAGTTAAATTTGAAATTGGAATTTAATTGCCAGTAAAATACCCGATATTAATAACTACGAAATTGTTGTGAATTATTTTGATTGTTCGGATGATTGATTGTAATGGATGTTATTGGTTGATATTTTGGATGATTTGGATGTTTATTTATTTTTATATATTCTATTATCACTCTAAAAATTATTTGCAATATATAAAACTGTAAATTGAATTATTTCGAATAAATTAAGAAATAGGTTGAAATGATATATACATATGACACTGTGGTTTGGATTGAAATGATATATATCCATCCATGAAATTAAATTGAAATAACTGATCACTTGGCCATAGGATAGAAAATTATATACGAACACCGGATTAGTTAAATTAAATGATTTTAAAATTTTTGATTTGAAATTTATTTAAATGATTTGATTTTAGGAAAATGAAAATCGAATTTATGGAAATCAAACTATTTCAAAATTGAGCTCAGAATTGAATTATATTTGAGGATTTGGATTTCAAATTGGGTATTGGAAGTAAATTGATTTAAGTGTTTTGAATTGATGTTTTGAAAATCGAACTCGGAATTGATAAAAATCAAAATGGTTCAAAATTTGAAATTGAAATTATTTTGGAATTGTAATTTAAATTAATTTGAAATTGGAATTGTAATTAATTTGAAATTGACATCGAAATTAATTTGGAATGGAAGTAAAATTCGACTTGAAATCGGAATTGAATCGATTAAATCAAAATGGAAATTTAAAAGTGATTTGAATTGGAAAATTTGGAAATTGAATCAATTTGACTTTGAAACTAATTTCAAATAAATTATTTTGATATAAACTATTTAAATCTATCTTTTTAAATATTCAAATTATTTTGGATTTTCCAAACGATTTTGCTATATAAACCATTTTAATACTTAAACTATTTTATATTAAACTATTTTAACTATTTTAACCATTAAACCATTTTTAACTATTTTAATTATTTAACCTATTCAAACAATTTTTCAAAAATTCAAACTGGTCAATGGTGGAATGTTTTTTTTAAATCATGGATTTAAATACGATTTGGGTCGAATGAAGTTATAACCCAAATGGAAATTTGAAACAATTTTGGAACTGAAATCGAAATATTGAGGCGAAAATGATTTTTTAAGTGTGGTATATTTTGAGTAAATATGATGATTTCGAAATGGATTTGATTTTGAAGCGAATATGATATCTTAATATCAAGTATGAACTGTTTTCGAAATGTAAATGTACCAACCGGTGTGTAAAACGACGTTTGGTTGTTAAACAGACCGGGGCCGGATATGGGCACTCTCTGTCGATACCGGAACCACTTTAACAACTGTGTACGTGGAGTGATGATCCAGAACGAAGTGGTTGGATTTGGCGCACGTTTGCTGGATTTGAAGAAAGAGAACGATGATGGATTAGCCTGGCACTTGTGCCAATTGGAAATGACTAAAACAGGAGCCGTATCAGTCAAGTGGGCTAGCTACCCCGAGCGGACACACTTCTTCGTTTTTACTATCATTTACATTGTGATTGATTGGTGCGTACCCTCGGATTTTGGGAGTGTTGGACGCAGTGGGCGATCATGGCTATGATGCGTTACCACCACCCGGGAAGGGTAAACTGGTAGTATCCTAACTTGGGCATTGCCTCATGTGCCTTGTCATACTTTTATCCCTATACGAGACCCATAAGATTTCGGTTTAGTGTTGTCATATCACAGCGCATCCCTATCTACCGACAGTTTATCGGTGTTTTATATGCAAATTGTACGACAATGCTTAAAAACACGTTAAGGAAGATCAATGTAAAGCCTCGACGCTAAGAAAAAATATTTATTTTACTGATTAGACATTATATATGTAGTGTATTCTACTACATATAAATATTTTGACGGATCCTTAAGAGATGAAAAATCCTGTAACATCTCTTGAGTTATTGCACGCACGTTATACACTGGATAGGAGATGTGAAACCCCATAAACATATCTGACGCCATGGCACTCATTTTATATGTGATATCGATTTGACTCACATAAGAATATTTTAGTCCTGGCTCGAGTGTTTTGCCTTTTCATTACGCTCGGGTCAGCTTGAGTTTTCAGGTTATCGAAGATTATTCTCTGGAGGACGAAGACAAAGATTTGGCATATTATTATTACTATTAGTATTCCTACATCATATTGTCTGCTGCATTATTTATTTATCCCTGATGTATATATAACTTTGATAAATGTTGTATAGATTATAATCAAATCTATAGTATAAACAGCTTCATGAACTGTTTATTTGATTATTATATTTTGACATTCCGCTGCAAGATTCTGTATTTGTTTTCTTCTTCTTTTCTTATTTTTCTTAATTAACCCCAATGATTATCTATGTTCTGGATTGTTTAAGTTGGACATGTGTGGATTATTATCGATTTAAACCTTCCGAAATGTGGGTCGTTACAAAATTATGTTTTAAATTTTTAACTAATAATACATTTGAAATAATAGGAGAAGTAGATATACCGACACTGATGACGTTTCCAATCCCAATAACATATCCTTTGGAATTATCCCCAAAAGTGACTGTGCCACCGTCCATGTAAGTGTTGTTTGATAGTATGTGTGCATTTCCCGTCATATGTTTGGAGCATCCACTATCGAGTATCCATTTCTCCTTATTATTAATTTTGTTTTTGGGTACCAACAAAATAATAAAAAGTTTTAATTGGTACCCACTTCCTCCATTGGGGTCCTATATGTTAGTATGAGAAGATAGTCGTACCCATGAGGGTTTGGAACCTTTAGAGATGTAATTTTCATTATGAACTATAACTTTTAAATATACATCTATGTGTTTTTGTCTAATAAATTTGTTATTTGTTTTAGGAATCCATGTTTTAATTATTTTTGTTCCCTTATTTTCATATTTAGATTTTGTTTTTTAAAAATTTGTATATAATGTACTATACTTCTTAAATCCTTGATTATTATTAGAAACCAAATTATTTCTTGAACGTTTATGATTTTTTTCGTTAAATCCTAATCTCTTCCTATTTCTCATGGTTTTGAAATCTTTATCAAATTTTCCAGATTTTGCTTTTCTTTATTAAATTTTGAAACATTGTTAGTAATTTTATCTAGTTTATTTCTGAGATCAGAAATTTCTATATTAGCTAATTCTAAATTTTGTTTCAATTCATACTTTTATTTTTAAAGTTTATAATTCTCTATTCTGTTATTCTCTATATCATGTGTTAGAATAGCATTTTGAGATGATAATTTTTTACATTCCTTTTGTGCTAATTCTAATTCTTCTTCTAAAATAGTTTTCTCATCTTTTAACAATCCAATTTCTAATTCAGCTCTATTTAATTTCCCACATTTTCATTATGTAGTTTTTTTAATTCTCTATACTTGTCATCTAATTCTATACTAATTTCAAGAATTTCATCATATGTTAATTCAGGAGGTACCTTATCTGTGCTAGCCATGAAGCAAACATTTGCTTGTTCTAAGTTACTTTCGCTATCGGATGAAGAGGAAGAGTCGGAGTCATCCCAGTTACTTGAAATGCTCATCTCTTTTTCTAGAAATTTTCGAATTTGTTTTTCTTATTATCATTGTTGAGTAGTGGATAGTTCTTCTTCATATGGCCAAATTTATCACACCTGAAGCATTTCATTGATGTTTGATTTAAGGAATTTGTGTTGCTGTTGTTTTGAAATTTCGTCATTTTTTGAACTTCTTGAACTTGTTGTAATTTTTAGCGATGAAAACAATCTCATCTTCTTCCAAGTCGGAGTTGTCATTATTTTCCTGAAATATGATGTTTTTCCTTTCTTGATTTTGTTCTTTTCTTGCCTGTAAATTAGCTTCATACGACATAAGATTTCCTATTAACTCTTCAACTTTGAGTTGGGAAAGATCATTAGCTTCTTCGATGGTTAAAACTTTTATTTCCCATTCGTTTGTCAAAGAGTTCAAAATTCATGTGACTAAATCAAAATCAGTGAATTTAACTCCTAGCGCCATGAGATCATGTTGTATAGTTTGAAATCTAGCATACATGTGAATAATTTATTCATTTGATTTCATTTTAACAGGTGAGAATTAATTTTGTAGAATAGAAATTTTTATTTGCTTAACTTTTTTTGTGCCTTCATAGGTAATTTATAATGTACGCCATACATCATAAGCAGCAGTGTAAAGCATGACTCATGAAAATTCATTTTTATCGAGTACAAAATAATACATTCATAGCTTTGGCATTGTTAGATGCCTCTGCTTTTTGTGCATCAGTACATGTGCCAATATCGGTGTTAGGTGCTTCATATTTATTTTGAGTTGCTAGCAATATTTCTAATCCATTTGCTTCCACAAAAATTCGCATACGTCTTGACCAATAAGCATAATTAGACCCAGTAAATAGTGGAGGACGAGCAGTTGATTGACCTTCTTTAAATGTACTAGCCATTTTAATGATTTCAATTACGTGTTACTGTAGATTGAAATAACCTTGCTCTGATACCAAATGAAAATCTTATGGATCGTATATTATCTAACTTGTGTATAATATGCAAGTGTATAAGTTAATGCTATAGTAGACAATAAATAGTAAAGTATAAAAAATGTGTAAACCAGAGTTTTTATACTGGTCCGGGCCTCCCATCCTATGTCCAGTCCCGAAGCTCCCCTTCGGTATTTCCTTTAAACAAATTACCCTCGCTTTGCCCAGAGGAATAGGCTAATACAAAAGTATCTCTGACAATCTTGTGTTCCAAATAACACAGTTTTTGACTTATAGTACAAATCTTCCTATGATCTCTTTTAAGTATATGAATATGAATGCTTTGAGTTGTAGGAAGTGGTTTAACCAAAATTATATTTTGGTTATAATAGATTGAGAGTATGTGAACAATGTATATGCAAGAAAGTGTTTAGAAATCAAGAGAGGAAAGAATAAATTAATTCAAGTTAGTCGATTTCTACATCTCAATGAAAGTAGTATTTATAGGTTCAAATGGGTGCAGATGAAGAGTTGTCACTATCTGAGAAGATCTATTCATTTTAATGGTTGCAACCTTTCGATGAACGGTGATATCATTTTGTTTCAAACAGAAGTGTATTTTCAAAATTGACAGTTTTTACATATGACAGACGTCTGTAGTAAAACCTCAGACGTCCATGACTTCAGAAAATTTTAACCTGAGAATTGTCACAGACGTCTATTGTTTTATTTCACACGTCTGTGGGTAATAAAAACAGTTTTCTAACTTAATTTTGATGCATATGAAATAGAGTATGAATGGAGTATGATTTGTATGCATATATACTCAAGGAGACTTTAACAATAATTTATCTAAGACTCTTTTATAGTAGAATAACCATACTAACAGTAGCATGGTCAATGAATCTTCGTTTCTCTTTGAGTCTCAATATCTTCGAGCATGGTGTCTTCTTGTAGCATATAATTGTAATCTTGATAAGGTGGGTGGGTGTGTGTGTGTGTATGATTGTCTAGTTGTTATCATTGAAACATAAACTGGAGGTTCTAACAAGTATTACTAACATAGAGTAATTAGTAGCATTTATTGGATTTGTACTTGGATTAATGATGTTGATGCAATGTTAGTAATGATGGATGATTAGTACATATATGATGGTTTTTGTTATTGATTTATTTAGTGGTTGGGATTAACATTGAGTGTTATTGAATCAATGTGATGTTTGATGGTTGTGTGTTGCTATTATTATTATTATTATTGACTATGGTGGAATGGTAGAATGTTTCTTTGTGGTCAATTAGGTACATGTTTCATTGTATTCAGAAGCCGTTTTAGCTAAACAAATATAAAACAATGAGAGCGTCTCTAACATTGACCGATTTATGTTAAATATTCAACAAAGTTTTCTAGCAAAGTAAATGGAGATGCTCTTCAACCGCGAATATTACCTTGAATGACTAGGTTAATATTCAGATGTTCCTAATTAATAAACGTTTGATATCAAACGCCTATTATATATGCTTTTAGAGTTCGGTCGCCTATTTAATAGACACGTGATAATTAGACGCCTACTAAATAGACGTTTGCCATTCACGTGCATATTAAAAAAGCATCCAAGTTACAATGGTCGAATAACAGCCAGTGTCCCCTTCAACGGCTATTTTTCTTCACACAGAAACATAATAAAACACTTTTAGTCTTCAAAATACATCACAGTTTACACTACATTCACTAAAACTATCAAATCTTATACCAAATTCAATACCATTCGGATTGTTCATACAAATATCAAGTTCAATAATTTTTCATTTGAATACGATCGAGGGTAAAGTAAAGCACCTTTTAGTTTGCATTCATCCAATCCATGACAATATGAAAAAGATTTCGATTTGTATTACGTATATTGCCACTATTCTAAATATTCGATTATGGAAAATAACTAAAGCTGTGAATAGTCCTGGACAAAAGTAATGGATTGCTACAATGAAAAAGATCCGAGCAACACATGATCAGTGTTTGTGATCCAATGCCGATTTGGAGAAATTAATTGACAGACAAAATATTACGAATCGTATACTTATAAAATTAAGAAAACAAACTCTAGTGGAATGGGAGGAGAAGGTTAGTTGGTATGTTTCATAATTTTCCATTTTGCAGTAACTAAAACTTAGATATTTATTTTTATTTTTATTTTGCAATTAGGAAAAATAGCGAATGTGGAATTTTTAAAGTATTTGCAAGAGAAATAGTAATGTAAAAAATCACTACTATCAATTTAGAAATTATTACAAACTGTTGGCTAATCGACCAAAGTGGATTTCTCACAACGTAAAGAACTTAAGTGATGTTCAGACCAAACAGAAATGGAAGAAGAAAGCTTCAAACTCATCATTACATTCCAATATGAAAGACTCATCCAATAGAGATACAACTTATGAGGATGAAAATGACATGGATGTACTTACCCAAGGACTCGATGAAGAGTTTACCAATGGGAGCGAAAATTACCAAGAGAAGAACAAGATCGTTGAAGCCTTGGATTTTCGAGTACGCGAACCCCACGAAAGACACATAAGAAATAATGATGAAAAGGGAATTGCTGTAGAGAAAAGGTTGGAGGTAATGAAAAGGTTTGCAACCATTGTGCAAGAAAAGATGGCTCTTGAGTATCAGAGATACGAGACCATGTTTATGGAAAAAGATTTGACCTTGATGGATATACTTATAACAAAATATTGAATGAAGTATAAATGAAGAATTATTTATGCTACCTTGGGTAAATAGTAGTGTATATTGAACAGACATTCTGTATTCCTAAATATTTACTCTATATTAGTTGAAATGATGTGTTGTAATTTCTTAGAAAAATTGTAATGTATCTTGAAATTATGTTATGCAGGTGGTAGACCACCACCTCTCAATCGAGGCTGATGTGAGTGGAAGGTCGTTGCCTCTCAACTAAGATCAATATGAGTAGACGATCAAAAGACTAAACATGTCTAATCTTTAAGCAATAAGCAAATAAACTGGCTTGTAGCCTATCTATTAGAACACGAGTGAGTGTGTCGTAAAACTATCCAATGCGCTTGGATCTACCCGGACAACTGATACACCTAATATACTTGCTCTATGTAATTAATAACAATGCATAATTAACATGCAATCAACCTACATTGATATACATACAATTATGTAATATTAGTCGTTGTATATACAGGTTTACGATTTACAATTATAATTAAAGAGTGAAAAAAGATATATACATGATTAACGTATATGGCTGAAAGCTCCTGCATGCAGGCCCGGCCCCAGGGCAAGGCAGCCAAGGCGGCCGTCTGGGGCAACAGATCGGAGGGGGGCAACAAATTTCTAAATTTCTTTTAAGTGATTTGTTTAATTTACATAGAAGGGCAACTGTTATTAAGAAATACTTTAGTGTAGTGGTCTGAGTTTCCACTTTCTCGTTGACGTGCGCAGTTCGAGTTTGCTTGCTGTTCATTTTTATTTTCCAGCTGTATTCATTTTTCTTTCACCTCATCTTCGCCTTGGGCAACCATACTTAATGGGTCGGGCCTGCCTGCATGCTCCGTAAATTGTCAGTCTTTGCATCAGGTCTAGGACCAACATGAATCGAACCACTTCCTCCTGTATCTGCTTTTGAATGGCTGCTCTAGCAATTTTGGTTCACGCAACGACATTTCGTAGTATTTTTGAATAAAAAGAAGAAAAATTAAGTGGAAAAAACAATACTTGAATCTTTTGTAAATGCAAACGTTCAAACACCTATTTAATAAGCCTTGAGATTCGGACCCTTACCTAATCAGTGTTCGAACTTCAAAGGCCCATTTAATAGGCGAAGCTTAAGCGCCCCCATACCTATAAAATATGTACTCAATTATTGAAAAATTATAGGTTAACCCTTGATATGGAGATCTCGTGTAGCGTTTCCAGATGCTCCGAAAGGAGTGCAATTTTGTTCACACTATGTGAGCAAAACAGCGCTTCTCATTGGTTGATCAATGGGCTCCACGTGGAGCCTGCTAATTTCAACCAATGGGGAGTCGTGTTTTGTTCACACCGGTGTGAACAAAACCGCACTCCTACGAGAGTAGGCAAATACAAATATTTCAGTGACGGAATGATTTTAATCATCTTTACAAACAAAATAAAATAAACATGGATCATTCTTGGTCAGCAACTACGTGGGCTACAGAACTCTTTCTTTATTTAATGATTTTGCCGATTCATCTCAGTTGATGGAATCTTGTGAATACTGCAACCTTTAATTTGGAAAATAACAGTTCTTGGGTAATTACTGCTACTTTTACACGTATCATTTCTCTTTTGATTTCCGATGATTAAAGCAGCTTTCCAAATGGAATTAAAAAACAATTGTGCATACGTTATTTGATTACATGTGACGAACCATTCTACCATCTTCACGTGTGAATCATTTTCAATCCACGTCTCTTCCTTTTTCCCATCTATTTCCTCGCAATAATTGTGTTATGCCATGTCAAAGTGCGTTGAAATGTTACACATACAACATAATATATTGTTTAATGTGTTTAATGTGACAATTTTTAATTGCATATTATGTATAGTATAAGACATGTTGAGAGAAGAAAAGAATCCAGTATAAAATATTTACTTGGCAAAATTCATTGTATTTTACAACCAAATAACTTACAAGCTGCAATCATCGCGTTGCTACAAAACCGGCTCTTCCCGGTCACTGGACGAACCTTCACCGGCCACCTGTCCTGCACCAACAACAAAAACCGATTTCAACTTCTCTTTCCAAAAATCCTGGGCCCACCTACTGTCCCCCTTCTCAACCTCCACCACAGCACATCCACCTGTCGTCAACCGGTAAACCACCACCATCGCCACCAAATTACCATTTCGCCCTCTCATCACTACCCCCAGTTTCCCATTTTGCCCCTTCCTTTTCACTACACACCCCTCCCTCATCCCCACCTCCTCCACTTTTCCCAAAATACCCTCCGCCTCTTCTAACCCCGTCACGAACCTCTCCTTCTCAGACCCCGTCTCGAAAAGCCCTAACAGATTTACCCCTCTTGACATCAAGATCAAATCAAACGCGTTTACTTCTCTCTCCTCAAAGTTAAGCTCCTCGTCTTTCTCTTCTTCGTTATGAAAACTCATCATATCTTTGAATTTCTTCTCGTCCAGTCCCTTTTTGAACCATGGATCATCTAGTATTTCATCAACTCGAATTCTCGTTTCTGGATTCGTATCCAGAAGTCTGGAAAGTAAACTTTTTAGTTCAGGCGATGTCCATTTGGGTACTCTGTACTCCCCTCTGTAAATTTTTCTATACATGTTCATCAAATTGGGATCGTTGAAAGGTAAATAACCTGCGTTTAGTACATAGAGAATCACGCCACATGACCAGACATCCACCTTGGCACCATCGTAGCCGTTTTTTATGAGGATCTCAGGCGCCACGTAAGCAGGGGTCCCACAGAGTGTGTGGAACATTCCATCGGCTCGGATCTGGTCGTTGAGGGCACTGAGCCCGAAATCGGTGACCTTAAGGTCGCCGTGTTCGTCGAGGAGAAGGTTTTCCGGCTTGAGATCTCGGTGGAAGACGCCGCGGGAGTGGCAGTAGCCGACGGCGGAGATGAGCTGCTGGAAGAACTTGCGGGTTTGGTCCTCCGGGCAGCGACCGTGTTTGGATATTTTGGCGAAGAGCTCGCCGCCCTTGGCGAACTCGAGGACGAAGAAGATCTTGGTTTTGGAGGCGAGGACCTCGATGAGGCGGATGATGTGGGGGTGGCGGAGGCGACGGAGGATGGACATTTCGCGGGTGATGTGCTGTGCTTGGTTCGACTTGGCGACTCGAGATTTGGAGATGATTTTGATGGCGACGCTCGTCGTCGAGTTGTGGTTGTTGGAGGAGGCGGTGGTGTTGGGGTGAGGAAGGGTGCGGGCGTGGTAGACTTTGGCGAAGGCGCCACAGCCGAGGAGGCGGCCAAGCTCGTACTTGTTGAAGATAATCTTCTTCGGGTTTGGATCCGAATTAGACATTTGGAGAATTTTGGTTCTTAAGGCGTTTCAACAGGATTGATGTTGGGTTTGATTTATGACATTTAAATGAAGGGAGAGGTATTTAATTGAATAATACGGAAGTTAAATTATTCAGTAGAGGACTGGAAAAGTACGAATAACGAAATTACCATTTAAATAGATGGTTTGGTTCGATGTACCTACGGAATCGTTTACTGTTCTTAAAATGGTTCTGTTAGTGTGTTGGACAATATCAAAATGTTCATGAACAACAATCCTACGGTTCATAATATCATTTATGTTGAAAAATGTACCAAAAGAATGTTAGAATTAGTCAATAAGGTGTGTTTCTATTAACGTTTTAAGTGGTGGTTAAGATCCACATCTGTAGGTTAGTGGATAGTTGTTTTTTAGTCTATTTAAATCTTTGTATTTTCTACCGTTCAATTAAGCAATAAACAATGTAGTCTCTTGTGTTTCACGTTTAATCTCTCTCCTTCTCCTTTTAAAATTCTAACATGGTATCAGAGCCAGATTGAGGGAGAGAGAAGCTGTTGAGAGGAGATCAACAATACAAAAAAAAAATGAGCGAGAGTTGCGAGAGAAGAAAAAGAAAAACCTAAAAGAAAATTAGCCTCAAACAAAATATTCTGTCCAAAAATCAAATCAAAGCCCTCAAAAACAAATCATGCTCACGTTCATTCATACTCATGGAGTTTTGACATCTGCTCCTGCGTAGATTAGTCGACGTCTGGAGGTTGTCACTAAGACCGCTTCTATCTGTTCGTGCTTCTCAAGTTATGGTCGCGTCGGGATCTGAACGTCAGAGCTGTCGTGCCTGATGTCTCGCATCGACTGGAGTTAGATCTAATTGCCATGCCATCTACTTGATTCAGTTTGAAGTCTCGAGTCCCCCCTTAAAGATCTGCCGTAGCCTATCTGAAGCTTGGATGATTGAAACATTGTTTGCTGGTCTTAAGTAGGGTTGCACACAACCCATATCCAACCCGACCCAACCCACCAACCCGACCCAACCCACATAAACCCAACCCAACTCATCCTAGTTCGGGTCGGATATAGGTTACAATTTGTAACCCATACTATATATGGGTCGGGTGTGTTATTTTGTTCAACCCAACCCTACTTTAACCCAACTCAATCCTATATTAAAAACCTAATTTAATATCAATACACTTAAAATTAGAATAGTCTAATCCTAGAATAATGTTTATGTATTCTACAGTAAATATACGAAAAGACATATTTTATGTCAACCCAAACAAAATAGAATTTGGCAAAAATATTCCAAAGGGCATTTTAATGTATTTTAAAATGAAACACTTGTTCTACTATGTAGTGAACTAATTTCATATGATGTGTTTTACAATGAAATTTTAATAAAAATATATGTTATAATGAATTAGTTAGTTTAAGTGCGTTATGCTAGCTAAAATCTAATATATTATGTGGAACATTTTAATGTTATTTTTTGAAAATATTCTCTTATATTCTCATTTTTTATTAGATTCATGCAACCCAACCCAACTCTACTAAACCCGACCCAACTCATACTTCGACCCAACCCATATCCAACCTCATATAGGGTCGGATACGGGTTGAGCTACCTTAAACCCATACCTATGCGGGTCGGATGAAATATTTGGTCTGACCCGACCCAACCCATACTTTGTGCAGCCCTAGTCTTAAGTGTCTCGTTTGCAGTGATGTTATGTGGAGTAGGTGAGGGCGGTTTGGTTAATTTGCGTTTGAGAAATGAATGATGCCTAGAATTGGATGCAGTCCTTGCTCCTAGTTCTGAAACATGAAGCTTGTTTCCTGAACATGACCAGATTTCGAAAATCTCTGGACCTGGTGATGCGTGCAAATGTAGTCGTTCCTATTTGAACGTGAAGGTGCTGTTCGAAGTCTGCTGCCATGGAATGGAGTTGTGCAAGTTCAGGACTGTTATATGAAGGAGGTATGTGTTCTCTTACAAACTCAAGCCTTTTGTCCGCATAATCATCCAGAAGTTTTTGTAACTTGATTTGATAAATTTTGGGGATAGATTTAGAAGATGTCTCATTTATTTGAGTTAAGATTGGAGTTGAATTGGATTTGAAGGAGGAGATGATGAGTTGTTTGGATCCAATAAGACTTGTTCAAAATTATGCGAGAAGGTTTCGAAATGTGGAATTCATTTTTGTGCTGAAATTTGAACAGAAAGTTGAGTATGCGGACTGATGTTTTATTATTTATGAGTATTTGAATTGTTGGTGATGAAACAGGGGAAAACTTATTGGTTGGAAGTATGAATGTTTAGCAACAGTGAGGTGAGTAAAGTGGCAGTAGGGAATGTGTTGATGGCTATAGTTGTTGCAGAGGTAAGTGATGGTATGAAGTTTGGGGTGTTAAAGTGTAGTTGAAGATTTTGGTGGTTTTGAGGGTATGTGGAGGAAGTTGGTAGTGAGTATGGCAGTAGTTATACTATTTGATGGTTAGATGGGAAATGAGGTGCAATGTAGTGGTTATGGGGCAGTGAGCAAGCAGAGGAGGTGGTTGGTTTCAGGTAGAATGAAGAAGTGGCAGGCAAGTTGGCTTGTGGTGTTGCTGTGCACTGGGAGGTTGACGGTGTGGTGAATGCACAGTGACAGTTTTGAATGAGAATGGCATCGAGTTGGGATGATGTATTGTATGGATTAGCAGGCAACATTTTTGATGTGGTAGACAATTGTTGTATAATGTATTTGTGACAGGGTTGAATGGTATTTGTATGGTGGCAAGTTCGTGATATTGGTGTAGTGAAATGGTTGTTGAGGAGTTGCTGATGGCAAATGGAAGTTCGGTTAATGGTTGAAGTATGCACCGTGGAAGGTAGAAGTGATACGGTGGTTTTCTAGTGGTTGGAGTGAACAAAGATGAGGGGTATTTGAACTGTTGTGTGCACAGTTGATATGCAAGGCTGGTTGTTGTATTTGATGTGATGGCAATGTAACTGGAATGTAACGGTGCAGTAGTTAGTGCAGGTAGAAGTTGTGAAGTGTGGAAGTAAGCAGAGGTTGATGGTGGATAGATGATGTTTGAAGTAGAAGTGGTGGAGAGGTTTGTGGATGTAGATGGTGGTTATATGGAGGAGTTAGGCAGCAGCACTGTGGTAGTAGTGTGAGTATTTGATGGTTTTGAAAATTTGTAGTGATGTTGATATAGTGGTGAGTAGAGGATGGAATGAATGAAGGCAACAGTTTGTGGCACATGAGATGTTCAAAGTGCACAGAAATGTGAAGAGGTGTGTAGATGTTGCTGTTTTATGTTGTTGGAGGATGTCTGCAGTGGGTAGTGGTGAACGTTAGCATGATGAAGATGATGTTCAGCAGAACGTTGGTTGCAGATGTGATAGCGAAGAAGACGAAGTCAGTAATGAGGTAGGACATTTGTGGAGTGCTCGTGAACTGTTTGATAATATGCCTAAGAGAAGATAGACATGCCTACAAGTGAAGTAGGTAAGACTGCGAGTGAAGCAGTATTGGTTTTTGTGTCATCCAACAAGCAAATGAGGAAGAGCCGCAGCTCTAGCTTGTTGGGGGGATGACAGATACCGCGGTATCAAGGGATGGTCCATATGGAGAGACCAAAAAGGTCCCTCAAAGGAAACCAAGAGTAGTTGTTGATGGTTAAAGTACCAATCAACACGAAACAGTTAAGCATGTCCAACCAGATAGAGGTGAAAATTATGATCGAGTTCGTCTATGCAAGACGAAGAAATTGAGAACCGCAGTTCATTGTTTTGTAAACTGGATGTTAGCACATCTAGTTTAAGGGAGGGTGTTAGAATTAGTCAATAATGTGTGTTTCTATTAACGTGTTAAGTGGTGGTTAAGATCCACATCTGTAGGTTAGTGGATAGTTGTTTTTTAGCCTATTTAAATCTTTGTATTTTCTACCGTTCAATTAAGCAATAAACAATGTAGTCTCTTGTGTTTCACGTTTAATCTCTCTCCTTCTCCTTTTAAAATTCTAACAAAGAACAACCAACAATGCTCATTTCAACAAAAAAAATTAACATAACCAGCCACAGCATAAACATATGTACAACTTATTTAGTGTTCCGTGATTGGTTTTACTCGTTTTAATAGCTGATGAAGGGAAAAAAGAAACGAGAAAGGTTGTTCCATTTTATTGCCCCCAAATGTTCACTCCGACTTAGTCTTTAACGAACATATTACCATTCATTCTTACATCCACCAAACTGAAGCTCTTCACATCCATCCTCTACTGCACAAATCATGCCTTCTTCCGCCAAAATTAACAAGTCACCAAAGCAAGATTCGGAAAATTAATATCACTCCTCAAAATTAAGCATTGAACCTATCATACTCTCTTACTGATTATCGAGACGTTCATCCTCACGATCAAGAAAAAACATTATACCGTAACACGAATATAGTATACGATGTTTCAAAACGTCCAGTGCACTCAACCTTACCCTCGCATCTTTCGACAATCATTTATAAAATACAAACTACTATACCAATCTTTTAAACGGTTCAGTTTCGATTCAGTTTAATGTAATACGGTTCGGTTTTGGTCCGGTCCGATTTAAATTCATATTAAATATGGAACAAGAGAATTACTTCCATCGACAATGAATTTAAACGGTGAATTTAAGAAGATGGCTGCGTGAAGCTTTTGCTCTTAAATGTTAAAACACAGATATTATATTGAAATGAAATATTAGTTCTTAATTGTATAAATATTTCAATTCAACATTTAGCTATAAGTGAGGTTTTTTTTTTATATTAATCAACCTTCAACATTAATCAATAGGTAATCACTGAGTAACATAACTAGAATAAAATTATAATTAACATTTATTCAAAAAAATTAAGTTGAAAAATATCATACTAAAACAATAATTCTTCCTTTATGACAATTATTACTATTAATATAAGCTGAAAAATAGAATATAAAATGAGATAGAAGTTGCTTATATTTTTATCATAAGATTACTAGTGTAAATATCTAGTTCGTCCAGTTTAATACGGACTTCAATCGTTCAAACCGCAATCAAAACGTATCGAAGTGGATCGGTCCGGTTTGGGGTATTTACTTTGGTTAGAAAATTCGATGCAGGTTTTCGCACCGTTTATGCGGACGGTTTTCGTATAGCGGTGTCGTTTATGTTCACCCCGCTAAAAAGGTAAAAAGAAGTAAAGGTAAAATAATATCCACAGCACCTTAGATTTAGATTTGATTATGAAATCTTATTATTCCAATATAATAATGCAAAATCAACCATAGGTACCTATGATGTAATACACTAACATGCATTAACACGCAAGTATCTGATGCATATGGTTGTTTTATTTACAGTTTATGTGATTCAACTGTTACCAGAGTTTCTATGGTGGTTGCCCATGGATTGTCTTATTTGACAACCTTGCCCGACTACCTTTAAAACCGGTCTTTTATTCTGTGTGCGGGCACGCGTGCGTGTATGTAATTTGATGTTTGTTGATTTTATATTAAGGAAAGATACAAAATACAATATGAGACACATATTAAGCCCTTGTACGCGACTTTAAAACAAAACAACTAAAAATAAAACATAAAATAACAATCAAAAAGCCCTGCCCGACTCCATTCCGAATTAGCATCGCTTTCGGTTGTTGTCCAAGGTTCATACCAGCAGTTGTGAACGACTGGTTTAGTCACTTTTAGAACGTGGACACTAATTTTCCTCTCATAGATCATTTTATTAAGCAATTCAATTGGTTCGGTAAGGTAGCCCAATATTCACTGGCCGTGTTTCTAAGAAAACAACATCATTTAATTTAGGCCCACTTTAGCCCAATAACTGGTCACGTTCTTTGATTCTTGAAACCAGAAAGATTTTTGGCAAATTCTATTTCAACCCATATTTTCAATTAGCAGCCCCCCAAAATATTAAAAAGATTGTAAACCCCCAAACTTGCTTAGTAGCCCCCCGTTTGTTCCAAAATTACCCCTAAACTTATCTGTACTATTTTTTTTTTGAGTTTCTGTGTTCACCACGCACTGACAAGACGTGGTTAGATACCTAACCACGTAGAGACTATGCGTGGTTTATCATATAACCACGTAGTGGCACTACGTGGTTATATTACCAACCACATTTGTTCGCTCCGTACTGGAACAACATTATGTTTTAACCCAGCGTGGTACTTCCAAAACAATAAAAAAATTACGTAAAAGTTGGAAAGTAGGGTTTTGGAGTTTCGATGTTTTAGAACAGTGAAAAATTACGTAAAAGTTGGAAGAATTGAGAAAAAAGCTTCTTAAGAGTATTTTTGTCTTCAGAAATTTATTTTTTGAAGGGGGGCTACTAAGTAAAATTACGGGTTGAAATAGAATTTGCCAAGATTTTTTAACCCAAAAGATGAAAACCAATTGCCTGTTCGATAGATTTGCTTTTCATGATATGGGAAATCAAATTCAAGACATCTAACTCCGCTGATTAAAATATCGACGGAGATTTGGACTCGCGTTGAAATTGAGGTTGGGAGGAAATTACCTGGATGGTTCGATTTGTGGGAAAGGGTACCAGATCCATCTTCGTAATGCTAATGCGGTGAATTAAACTAGATCCAACGTCAACACACCCTTGCAATTCATGTCATCCAAATAGTAGTCATAACATTTAATCCATTTTCCCTTTCTTTAAAGCCAGCAATTTCTGAATAGAACACTACCGTCTTTTGACATACACGCGCATGCCTGTAGGCATTCGAATATATATTGATATATACAAAAATATACCCACACATAGTTTAGTAATATATTTGATGAGCTGTACATATTATAATAATCAGTATAACCATAAAAAAAGTTAATAAAAATATATTATAATACGTTAAAATTTATATAATTATTTATCCGATCAAAAAATTAGTATTTTTTATTATTTTTTAACTTTCAAAGTTAATTACATTACATACATGTTAATGTCTAAAGTATTGATTTTGATGACAACAATCATATAAATATTGTTACAAACGTTTTCTCAAGTGATATAGTATATTGTGCATGATATCAGTAATAATTAACAGAATTATATAAGTGCTGATTGAATAAAAGCTCAAGAACTAATCAGTATAAATCAAGAGTTGATCGAGATTTATTTGAAGACCTAATTCAAGAATAAAACCACGAGAAGCTCAAGACATTTGAAGAATTCAAGAATAAAAGCACGAAGAGCTCAAGACTTTTGTGTCACCATTTTATCGAGTTTGGATTAAATGTTAAAGATCATAGTAGTATCGTATCTTTGATTATTTTTACTTCGAAAATTATTTTCCACTCAAAATATTTTTAATAATATTAAATTTATTTATAAAATCAATTTCAATAGAATTTTCGTAAAGAAATACAGTTTAAAATATTTTCAAAGTGGTTTTGAACATATACAAATAAATTTGTATATGCCCACAAATAAGAATTTTATATGTCGATATACAAACAGTTGAGGTGTTTTTTGAAATTTTGAAATGAAGCAACTTTTGATGCTATCCTTTCGCGAATAGATGCATCTCTTCAACAACTTTTTTCTTCTCGCTCTTCTTCTTCGTTCTCATTAAGGTTCAACGAAGTGCTATCGATTTCTACATCAATTCTCCTTTTCTACATTCAAACAAAAGATCAAATAATATTCACTTCTGTTCCAGACCACCAACTCTTTGATCTTCGCTCTATTATACTCAAAAGCAAAGATATTCCCCTTCTGAAGGTCTGTGAAAATTATATCAACAAACTTGTAATTGTGATCGAAAGATTCGATTTCTTGTAGTCTACCACTACTAATTATAAAAGGGTGATCTTAACCACCCAAGTGAAAGTTAAGATGAGATTGTAAAGGGAGTTGTCACTACAACAAAAAAGACATTTCGCAGCGTTTTAAAAATGTTGTCATACACATCGACCGCGTTTCGAAGAACGCTGCCTAATAGCACGCTGCAATAGAGTCAGGAGATACCATTGCATTTTAGAAACGCTGCTAAAAAAATGTCCACCGTAGCTTTTACAAAACGCTGCAGTTAATTAATTTTGCAACGTTTAAAAAATCATTGCCAACTCATTCTTTATTCCAACCAATTCAATTTTAAGTTTCCACTTCCTCTTAACATTGATTCGATCACAAATCAATTTAAACAACTTCAATTCCCACTCCAAATTTAACTTTATTCCACTTCGATTTCAATCTTAATTTATTCAAATAATTTTCAAATTGGACCAAATTTTCAATTTCAATTCTTTTTAATTTCTATATGAATTAATCCCAATTCCCATTTGAATTTGAACTCATTCAATCTTCAATTTTATTTTAAATTAATCCAATTCAAATTTCCCATTTGAATTTTTATACTTATCCATCTTCAATTCTAATTAATTCAAACTAAATTCAATTTGAACTAATGAAATCTAAATCTCAACCTTAAACCATCTCGAATTATATAAATTCGAGTTAAATTTTCAAATGTTGATTTAACCCCTTAAATCAAATTAACCTTTATTTTTAAATCAATAATCCAAATCTTTAAACAATTTAATTCTAAGTCCAATTCTCAAAATTCCATTTTAAATTATCTTTACTTAACTTATTCCAAAGTTCAAATAAGAGTTCAAAACAATTTTATCTTAAAAATTAAATTTATTACCCAATTTTTATCGTCCAGTTTAAAAACCCTTTCTTAAACAAATTCTAATTTACGAATTCAATTATTCAAATTTTCAGTTCAAAGTAATTCCATATCCTTAATTTCAAATTAAAGTTTAATTTCCCTTTATCACAATGATGGATATATTACCACACTTCATTCCTCGTTCATTTAAACAAATCCAATTCACAATTTAAAGATTATTAATAACAATAGGATGACATCATCCAGTTTATTCTAAAACATCCATCCATTTCTAATTTTCGGATCTTAAACCCATTTTAAGATCTCACAAACTTCTCATTCAAATCAACTATTTAACTTCCCAAGTTAAATCTCAAATTTCATCTTGAAATTTCCAGCTCAGGTTGTTCACTCCAAACTTATTTAACTTCTTCTAAGTTAAATTCAATTTAATCCCATTAACCTTACTCAATTTGAATTCCCATTTCAAATTTTAAATTTCTATCAATATTCTTTCTTAAAAGTTCTAAACTTATTTCATTTTAAGTTTTTACATCACACTTCAGGGAAAATTAAAACTCATCACTCTAGAGTTTATTTCAAATTATCTTTGATACTATGTATATCCCTCATCTATACATATTATTTCCTTTACACACCAAGTTATCCTTAAATTTTAAACCACCTTGGGTTTTTAATTCAAACAAATTCCTTTAAATTTTCAAACAACTCCTGTTTGAATCAAGCCCTTTCATTCAAATAATATTATTTATTATTTCTTTATCACTTTGAAATAATTTTCAAATTCTGGGCTCAGATTTAAAACTTCACAATTTATATCATCTTCAGTTCCAATTTATAAGTCATACTTGCCTAAATGTTTTACTTCTCTAAAACATTTCATTTTGCTTACTCATTAATACACATTTATTATTAAACACAACAATCATTTATGATAATAACCAAGATTATCATATTTGGAAACCAATTCATTATTATCTTATTCTGAAACTTTCTCCAAATTCAAGATTTAGTTTCAGTTTGAATCCATTTTAAACTTACCTTTATTTAATTTCAATTTGGTTTTATTTCTATTACCTCTTAATTTAATTCTAATAATTTAACAAACAATTACCTTAACATTCATTGGTTAAGGAATATTGCTTTATATATATCAAAATATATTCTTATATAAAATCATTTAAACTCTTTATATAAGAAAATAACAAGTACGCTCTCATATATATATATATATATATATATATATACACGCTTACACTACATGGGAGGCAGCGCTTTCCAACGGCTCCAAGCCGTTGACGGCCGTTGGAAAGCCGTTGGAAGCCGTTGGAAAGGCCGTTGGAATACACTTCAACGCCTTCCAATGCCTTCCAACGCCTCCAACGGCGTTATACCAACGTTTACCAACGGCTCATCTGGCCACGTGGCAAGCTTCGTTGACCAACTTACCGTTGGTATGCCGTTGGAAAACGTTGATATGGCCGTTGGTAGCCGTTGGAAGCCGTTGCCTATGAATGACCAAATGGCCGTTGGTATCCGTTGGAAGCCGTTGGAAATCTGAAACTTTTTTTTTTGCCCAGCAGCTCCTGCTCACCTCCGGCCACACACAATATCATAAATATCAAAACTGCTCCATTTTGAGCGTATATCCAATAACAATCACATATATATAACCAAACACAATATAATAATCAAATCATACACATAAACAACCAAACCATCAAAACAAACTAAATTCTACATCCATCAAATTAGTTTCTACATCAAAACCAAACGTCATCCAAACCAACCGTCATCATATATACAAACCAAACACATAAAAAGCCATCACCAATCGTCATCCAAACCATCACCAAATGTTTAAGACATCCAAACACATCACCAAATGCCTAACACATCCAAACCATCACCAAATGTCTAACACCATACAACAATATATACAAACCATCACCACTCCATACATAAGAAAACATCTCAAACATACCTCAACTCACTCGCCAGCAGAACCACCGGAGGAAGGAAACCGCCCGTATTGCTCCATGAACTCCGCCACTTTATTGTTTAGCTGCTCCATTTGTTCTTCACGGTGGCGATCGCGGTCTTGAAGCGTGGCGATCTGGGCTCGTAGCTGTTCGATCTCCTCCTTATCTTGATCCCTCTGGTAGTTCTTCTGCACTACGTCAACCTGTAAATATTAGTAAATATGTGTAAATATGTATAAATATTTACTCTAGCTAAGCTCACATCTAAAGTGTTTATATATATGATATCGAAATGAACATGCTTCATAAAAATTATTTAAAATTTAAATTAAATTACCGATTGGCTTCCAAATCCAAAGCGCCTCCCGTGGGTCGCTGGATCCATGACAGACTCAAATATTGCGTTCTCCTCATCAATGGTCAACTCTGCTCTTCCGGTGTCCTGGAGCATCAATGTCTGTGCGTCCTGAAACTTTTCCTAGTATGCAAAATACAATTGAATTTAGATAATGCTATTTTAATAGACTTAAAACTTTTAGTTCATTATCTTATACTTACATATGCGGCCCTTGCTTTGTCATTACTTTCCCAGGCGTACGAATATGAGCCTGAATCGTCAATCTGAGTCACCGCATGCGTATGCGCAAATACATCCCAACGACTGACAGGACCACCGCGCTGTCTTTCCTGAAATATGCACATATAAATATATATATTAAATATTTTTATATAAATGTTTATCTTAATTAATAAATATACCAAGTCCTCGCGGTGATGCTGGAATGACTTAGAACCACCGCGATGTGTGACGGGGTTCTTGCTCCTGTTAGCAGAATTCCTAGTTGACTCTTTCTGCAAATTTAAGTTGAAAAAAAATTGTTTTATAGTTTAAATTTAAATATTATTTGCGTAGAACAATTTAAATTAAATATATGCTAAATTTACCTGAAATTCCTCATTGTCCCACCAGCTGACAAACTGTTCCCACACAACAGCGCTCATCCAATTTGGCTTGCTTCCACTTGATTTCACAGCATTTAAAGTCTCCCTGTAGTTCTTTGCAATCTTACTCTGCCAATGACGCTGTACAACGGAAAGATCTGCATCCTGGATGTCCACATGGCCCTGCACGTTTGATTACATAAGAGTTATATAGTTTTTATGCGTAGTGCAATTATACAAGAAATGTTATATTTTGATTAAGATACATGTGTGCATATTTGTATATTTATTAATTAAGATACAAGAAATGTTACATATATAAGTATATTACCTAACAAATGGTGCAACTTCAGCACAGTTGAGAAGAATATATGTGTGTGCTACGTGATAATCTCTGTCATCCAACCATACTTCCACACATTTACCAGAAGGCCGACCATGCTTTTTAAAAATAGATATAGTCGATTGACAATCATCTTGATCAATGTCTTCATCATTACGCGGAGCACTTTCAAATGATATGTTCACATGGTCACTAAAATAATAAGAGAAAAAAAATGAAGCTTCTTCTTCAATGTATGATTTGCAAATCGAGCCTTCAACTCGAGCTTTCTGCCTCACTTTTTTCTTTAGATGATTTAAATATCTATTTCAAAATATTTTAAATCAATTTTTTTATACATATAATTAAATCAATATTTAATGAACTAAATATGAATATACCTTTCAGATGGATACATCCATCCATATTGCACAGGCCCTCGAAGACGTGCTTCAAATGGAAGATGAATAGGTAAATGCTCCATAACATTGAAAAAACCAGGAGGAAATATTTTTTCCAATTTGCATAGCAATATCGGGATTTCTTCCTCAAGTTTACGTAGACGATCAACTTTTAATGTAGTAGAACAAATCTCTTTATAAAACAGACTAAGTTCTGTTAGAACAGTCCAAACTTTTACGGGCAATAGTTCTTTAAAAGCGACGGGTAATAAATTTTCCATCATAACATGACAATCATGACTTTTCATCCCGCTAAGTTTATTGTTCTTATAGTCCACACATCTACGAAGATTAGAAGATATACCATCCGGGAATCTTAATCCTTCCACCCATTTTAAAAATATTTTAACTTGATTATTGTCTAGCTCATAGCACGCTTTTGGCTTTTTTGTTTCATTTGGTTTCATATGAAGCTCAGGACGATTACATAATACTTCGATATCACGCCTTGATTTCAAATCATCTTTCGTCTTCCCCTTGACATTCAAAACTGTATTAAACACATTATCAAACACGTTTTTCTCATTGTGCATCACGTCAATATTATGACGAATCAGGAGATTTTTCCAATAAGGCAACTCCCAAAATATGCTTTGTTTGCACCAGTTATGAATCGATGATTTACCTTGAATTTCAATTTGCTTTCCGGTTTCATGTATTTTTGGATAATCCTTTACAAGTTCATAAATATCTTCGCTTGACCAAACCGTAGTTGCGCTTAAAGTTTCAACTCTATTAGCTATAAAGTTTTTCTTATCTCTTCTAAATGGATGATTAACATGAAGAAAACATCGATGACAGTCAAACCACGAAAAATTTTTTCCATGAGGTAAAGGAAATGCTCTTGTTTCTTCCATGTAGTAAGGACAAGCTAGGCAACCAGCCGTACTCCAACCTGAAAGCATTGCATACGCAGGAAAATCGCTGATTGTCCATAACAAAGAAGCATACATGCGAAAGTTTTTTTTTTAGAAATATCATATGTTTCTACTCCTTCGTACCATAATGTTTTTAGTTCTTCAATCAAAGATTGTAAATAAACATCGATTCCTTGTCGGATCATCAGGACCAGGAACAACAACTGTAAGAAACATGTATGGAGTTTTCATACACATCCAAGGAGGTAAATTATAAGGTGTGACAATTATAGGCCAGGACGAATATTTAGAACCAAATTGAGAAAATGGTGAAAATCCATCCGTACATAAACCAAGTCTAACATTACGACTCTCGGATGCAAAATCAGGATATTTCTGGTCAAAATGCTTCCATGCTTCCCCATCAGCTGGGTGTGTTAACGTACCTTCCTCTCGTATTCTCATACTGTGCCATCTCATATGTTGCGCAGTTACAGAAGATGCATATAACCTTTGAAGTCTAGGAGTAATTGGTAAATAATGCATATGCTTATACAGGACTTCCTTTCCCTTTTTCTTTCTTGGTTTGTACCTTTCCTGATTACATATTTTACAATGTCTAAGATTGATATCTTCCTTCCAAAACAGCATGCAACCGTTTAGACATGTATCTATTTTTTGATATGGTAAACCAAAAGCCGACATTAGTTTTTTTTACTTCATAATGATTTTCGCACATTAAATTATTGGGAGGCATATGCCGTTTTGCAGCTTGTACAACAGCTGTAAATCCAAATTCTGTGAGGTTGTATTTAGATTTCATCGCAATGTACTCGGCAGTCACTGACAATTGGGTTCCGCTTGTGCAACCTTCCCAATGGGTTTCTTTGCCGCTTCTAATAAATCATATATTTTTTTTGCACCAATATTTAGTTCGCCTTCAGTATTACCATCGTCATCGGTTAATTGAGAAACAGGGAACATTGAACGTGCAGCATCTTCAACCATATGTTCTACGAGATTTGTCGTATCAATTTCATTACTCAATACCTCCTCAGCTTCAACAAGATTAGATGCTAACGGTTCTCCATGACGATCCCAAACCAAATAGTTCGACACGAAACCGTACTGACGCAAATGAACTCTTACCATTTCTGGTACCAAATGCTTTAACAATTTGCATTTAGTACATGGACAACGGATTTCTTTGTCGTTTCCGTTATTACTTAAAGCGAAATCAATAAATACGCGAACACCATTATTACACTACAAGATAAAACGTCTATTCCAACGGTTCCTAGCCGTTGGCGACCTTTGGAAACCATTGGAATAGCCGTTGGAATAAATCCCATGCCTTGCAATGCTTTCCAACGGATCCAACGGACCATTTCCAACGGAATTTCCAACGGCCGCTAACGGCTTGCTGCCGTTGGAAACCGTTAGAAACTGTTACAACAAAATGGCCAATAAACCGTTGGAAACCGTTGGAAGCCGTTGGAAATACTGGGTTTATTTTGCTGTAAAACAGCAGGCCTATTAACCTTCCACCCATGCCATTTCCAATCCATTCAATTTCCATTCCATTTCCAATCAATTCCACACATATATATCAATATCAATACAAACAATACACATAAATCAATAAAACACCAATATAAACAAACCAAACCGATCAAACATCACAAAATCCATCAACAAATGTCAATGTACCATGTACATGCCATCAAAATATTTCTCACCCACTCCGTACCAATATATACAACATCACCATCAACATCAAAACATCTCCAAGTCAATATATACATTGTTCAAGCACAAATACTCAAAAACATACCTCCTCAAGGATCCTCGTCGCCTCCCGAAGCACCAGACGACGAAGGAAGGGTACCATGATTCTGCAAATACTGCGCAAGCTTTTGATCCAGCTGCTCCACCTGGATGGCTCGTAGACGATTCTCCTCCCGTAGCTGCTCAACCATAGCTCTAAGCTCCTTGATTTCATCTTTGTCTTGGTCTTTTTGAGCTTGTCGAGCCTGTCGAGCCTGCAAATAGAAATAATAGCAAAAGGGTTGTCTCAGCATATAAAATACTATAACATTATATATCTAAACGCTGATTTTTTGTAAATACGTAAAAGGAATAATTACCGTTAGGTTCCCGAAGCCAAAACGTCTACTCCATTGCGCCGAATCCATAACAGCAGTAAAAATGTTATCCTGCTCCTCCTGTGTCAGCGCATCACGACCTGACTGCTGAAGAGCATTAGCCTGTGCCTCCTGCAACCTCGACTAAAATGAAAAAAAAAATTCAGTTGAAAAATAGTAGCATGTAATTATTTCGCATAGCTAGAAATTAATAAACTTATCGGTGTAAGTATTAGAAATTTAAAAATGCATACATATGCCTCGGTCGCCCTATCTTGATCACCCCACTGATATATGATATTGCCAGCCTCATCTACTTGCCTAGACGCGTGGGTGTGAGCAAACACGTCCACTAAGCGAACAGAGCCTCCACGAGCACGTTCCTGCAATTGATAATTTGGATAATTTAACTGTACATAATTAACTAATTACTGAACTGATCAATATACAAATGTGATAATAGATAAATTTACCAAATCTTCGCGGTGATGCTGGAAAGATTTGGAGCCTCCACGGTGTGATACAGGATTCCTACTCCTGTTTGCCGAGTTCCTAGCTGACTCCTCCTGCAAATTTACAATGATTAATTATTTATTAAACGGTAAAAAATTGCTGAGATTTATTGTAGAGTTACCTTGAACTCCTCAGAGTTCCACCACTCAACCCACTTCTCCCATACAGTCGCGCTCATCCACTTGGGCTTCTTTCCTACTTTTTTAGTCTCCGACATAGTCTCCCTATAGTTCTTCGCGATCCTGGAGTTCCAGTGTCGCTGAACTAAATTGACGTCAGGCTCTTGCAAATCTATGGCGCCCTGTAGAATGAGAAAATATTACCAATTATTTATTTGTATTTAATTAATCATCTTGTAAAGCGGTATACACTTACCAGAAAATCTTGCCAAATCGTCTCTCTCACGTCGTCGGGGATCTTGCCTCACTTGGGCCAGCAATCGGTCATCCTAGCCATGTATGCCTGCTTCGAAATGTTCAGAACCACTTTGGATGGCTGCAACTCAAATCCACTGCGTTAAATATAAAATTGAACTTTAGACAATTATAGATATATCATGTACAATTAAAAAATTAAAATGCTATGCTTGCTAATTATGATACTTACGTCTCATCAGCCTTAGGCTGCAAGTAAACAAGTGGCCGAGCTGGTTGCTCACCACTACCCTCTCCAACATGACGTGAAGAGCCACGTCGCCGAGACCCAGAACCAGAACCAGAACCAGAACCGGACATAATATATATATCTGCCATATATACATACATATACAATTCATAATAATCATGATATGATGAACCATTAAAAAATGTAATACACTTATTGTCATTAAAATTGTGTAAATTGGATAAATGCATTATTAATCAGAGACCAATGTAATGTGAATACTTTTAAAAATTACCGCATATTACTCAATCGTCCTCATCGTTTTCTGATTCAGACTCGGTTTCGTGCTCTATGTCGTTTTCCTCTACACTCTCAAATGCTTCGACTAATACATTTGTCTCATCATTTAAAGGTCCAAAATCAGTTTGATCGTCTGTAATTGCTATTTCAGCATTTTCCTCCAGATCTGCTTGATAGGCTTGTTCGTCTGGAATATTTTGTCCATCGAACGTAAATCTTGCTTTGGTTTTAAATACCGCAGACCAATCTGCTTTATCCCTTTTTAGAGATGGATAAGGGGCATAATAAGCTTGTAGGGCTTGTTTGGCTAGTATAAATGGGTCGTACTTTTGATAACGCGAGGTATGTTTAATTTCTGTAAGATTATATTGTGGATGCACGTTAATTCCAGAACCTGGAACATTGCTGAACCAGTTGCATCTAAACAAATAAACATCCTCCACGGGTCTTGTAAAATATGTCAACTGCAATATCTGAGTTAACACGCCATAAAAATCATTTATATGATTATTAGGGTCATCACTGCCTTTAACAAATACACCAGTATTGTTTGTTAATTTTTCAGCACCGTATTCTTTGGTGTTGAATTTATATCCATTAACAAAAAATATTGGATACGTATTAACTTTTCTTTTCGGTCCAAACGCCAAATGTTTCAGTCCTTTATCGAGCACATTATTTGTGGGATCAGAAATGTATTTCGAAAACCAAGTACTAAAATCTTTGCTTAAATCGCCGCCTGGATTTTGTGATTCATAAATACTGCAAACACAAACATGATATATTACATTATTATTTATTCACACGTGTAGTATTAAATTTAACAAAACTTGGAATGTGCTAATTACCTAACAAATGGTGCAACTTCAGGACAATTAAGAAGAATATATGTGTGTGCTACATGGTATTCTTTATCATCTAGCCATACTTCCTCACATTTTCCAGCATGTCGGCCATGTTGTTTAAAAATAGATAATACTGTTTCAGAAGAAGAATCTTGTTCAACGGCCTCATCGTCATTACGCGGAACACTAACAAATGATAAGTTCACATGGTCTTTAAAATAATGAGAGAAAAAGAAAGAAGCTTCTTCTTTGATATATGATTTGCAAATAGAGCCTTCAACTCGAGCTTTTTGTCTCACTTTTTTCTTTAAATGATTTAAGTACCTAATAAAAATTATTTGGGTTAAGTATTAACTACTATATTTATACTTAAATCAACATTTGCATACTCAATATAGTAACATACCTTTCGAATGGATACATCCATCCATATTGCACAGGACCTCGAAGACGTGCTTCATATGGAAGATGAACAGGTAAATGCTCCATTACATTAAAGAAACCCGGAGGAAATATTTTCTCCAGTTTGCAGAGCAGTATAGGAATTTCTTCTTCAAGTTTAAGTAGACGGTCAACTTTTAACGTAGTTGAACAAAGCTCCTTGTAAAATAAACTAAGTTCTGTTATTACCGTCCAAACTTTTACCGGTAACAATTCTTTGAAAGCGATGGGTAATAAATTTTCCATCATTACATGACAATCATGGCTTTTCATTCCACTCAGTCTCCCATTTTTATAGTCGACACATCTACGAAGATTAGAGGTAATTCCATCGGGAAATCGTAATCCTTCCACCCATTGTAACAGTACTTTAACTTGGTTGTTGTCTAGTTCATAGCATGCTTTGGGTTTTTTATTGTCGGGAGTCATATGAAGCTCGGGACGATTGCATATTTGCTTTATATCACGTCTAGATTTCAGATCGTCCTAAGTCTTGCCCTTCACATTCAAAACTGTATAAAACACATTATCAAATATGTTTTTTTCGTTATGCATCACGTCAATGTTATGACGAATTAATAGATTTTTCCAATAGGGCAATTCCCAGAATATACTTTGTTTGCACCAATTATGAAACGTCGATTTACCTTAAATTTCTTCTTGTTGTCCGGTCTCGTGTATCTTTGGATAATCTTTTACAAGTTCATATATATCCTCGCTTGACCATACCGCTGGTGGTCGTAGAGTCTCATGTCTATTAGCTATGAAGTTTTTTTTGTCTCTTCTAAAAGGGTGATTAATATGAAGAAAACATCGATGACAATCAAACCATGAAATTTTCTTTCCATTTGGCAAAGAAAATACTCGTGTTTCTTCCATGCAATAAGGACAAGCAAAACGATCGGCCGTACTCCAACCCGAAAGCATTACATATGCAGAAAAATCGCTAATAGTCCATAACAAAGAAGCGAACATCCGAAATTTTTTCTTTTTTGATATGTCGTATGTTTCAACTCCTTCATACCATAATATTTTCAACTCTTCAATTAACGGTTGTAAGTAAACATCAATGCCCTGTGTCGGATCATCAGGACCAGGGACAACAATCGTGAGAAACATATATGGAGTTTTCATACACATCCACGGAGGTAGATTGTAAGGTGTGATTATTATAGGCCAAGATGAATATTTAGAACCAAACTGATAAAACGGTGAGAAGCCGTCTGTACATAAACCTAGTCTAACATTTCGGCTCTCCGCTGCGAAATCGGGATATTTCTTGTCAAAATGTTTCCATGCTTCTCCATCGGATGGGTGTGTCAACGTACCTTCTTGAGGTGTTCTCACACTGTGCCATCTCATATGATGCGCTGTTACAGATGATGCATATAATCGTTGAAGTCTAGGGGTGAGGGGCAAATAATGCATACGCTTGTACGGAACTTCTTTTCCCTTCTTTTTCCTCGATTTGTATCTTTCCTGATTACATATTTTACAATTTCTAAGATTGATGTCTTCTTTCCAATACAACATGCAACCCTTTAAACATGTATCTATTTTTTGATATGGCAAACCGAAAGATGACATAAGTTTTTTCACTTCATAATAATTTTCGCACATTATATTATCGGATGGCATATGACGTTTAGCAGCTTGAACAACAGCCGTAAATCCAGCTTCTGTAAGGTTGTATTTTGATTTCATTGCAATGTATTCTGCAGTTACCGATAATTGAGAGCCGCTTAAACATCCATTCCAAAGGGGTTTTTTAGCATGATCCAATAAATCATATATTTTTTTAGCTCCAACATTTGGTTCCTCTTCGATGTTAACATCGTCGTTTTCCATTACAACGGTAGGGAACATTGATCGTGCTGCATCTTCGACCATATGTTCTATGAGATTCGTACTACCTTCTTCGTTGATGACCTCCACCGACTGTTCTTGATTATTAGGGGCTACAATTTCTCCATGACGATCCCACAGCAAATAATTGGGTACGAAACTGAATTGGCGCAAATGAACCTTAGCCATATTCGGTTCTAAATAGTTCAACAATTTGCATCTACTACACGGACAACGAATTTCTTTATCGTTTCCAATATTACTTATAGCAAATTCGATGAACACTTGTACCCCTTTTAGAAAATGTTCGCTTATTGCGCCACTAATTTCCCTTCTTTGATACATCCAGCTCCGATCATTAAAGTAATTGACCATGTTTCCCTACTAGAAAACCTATGATAGAGTAAAAATGTTATAAATCATTTGTTTTATATTTTGCAGGAAATTTTCAAACGGCTTCCAACGGACGCAAACTGCTAATTTCACAAACTTTATTTTAAATAAGCAACTATTGTTTCATTGCCACTTATGTGTCTTTCTTTGATGTTCGGTCATCCTACTTCCCATTACAAACACAATAGTAATTATATTTCATAAATCATATCATTTTAAACGATTTACAAAATTTCGGCAGCATTTCCCCCGTGTTCCTTGTATCGTACACAAATGCGTGTACACAAGGAACGTAAAGGAAATGTCGTCGAAATTTTGTGAACCGTTTAAAGTGATATATGATTGACGGAATATAATTACTTTATAGTGTTTGTAACTTGTCCAATACTGGGACAAATCCGACAAATGATGTATCAGATGAATAAAGTTGTCCGTTTTGTGGAAAAACGGATAACCCTAAAACGATCATATACAACACTTGTCAGACGGTGCCGAATAATATCTAAGGATTTAAATATTTGTTTATATTAAATTTTAATATATAACTCGTTTAATTAATATTGGTTCTAACGGCTTCCAAATGTTCGCGTGTTCGCACAAATACAAAGCTCGTGTTCGCACAAATGCAATATCCGTCCTAACGGCTTCCAAATGCAATAAACTCTATCACACACATACGTTTAATATACTTATAACCAAATAAACATAAACTAATGTAATATCTTAAATTACAAAATTTTCAATCAATTATAATAACTTGTTCATTATGTTATAATAGTTGCAATTAGGGGATAACATAATGTAATATGCATACACTAACAATTAGGAATCAATCAACATTCGAATTAAACCCTAAATCTAAAAAAACCTAAATATTAGCTTTAGGAAAATTACCGATTTGGAGAGCTAGAAGGGTGGAGATTGGCCGGAGCAGCTTCTAGATGGCGTCGGAGGCTGTTGGGTTGGTGATTGGGGCGGCAGCAGTTAGGTAGGAGGTGGTGGAGTTGGAGAATTTGGGGAAAATGTAAGTTGGGGAAGAGATAATGAAGTGCAGGTCTGGTCTCGGGTCGTTATCTCAGGAAAATTTCCAACGGCTACCAACGGCCGCAAACGGCTTATTTCCAATGGATTCCAACGGCTTCCAACGGCTACGTAAAAAATTAACGGACCGTTGGAAGCCGTTGGAATAACCGTTGGCGGCCGTTGGAAAAGAGGCGTTGGAATATACCGTTTTTCTAGTAGTGTTAAAATGTTCACTAATTGACGTTCCACTTTCAACTCTTCGTTTTTTGTACATCCAGCTCCGATCAGTAAAATAATTGTCCATTAACCTACGTATATAGTTAAAAAGTACGATATTAATTTGCATTGACATATTATTAAAACAGTTTACAGGTGAATTTTATAATAACTGATCATTGACTCTATGGTGATGGGTCGTCCTACCTCCCATTACAAATACAATAACGTAATTAAATCGCGTAAATTATTTCAATTTAAATGATTCAACAAAATTTCGGCAGCGCTTCGCTTTAGTTCCTTGAACAGTACACATTTGCGTGTACACAGGGAACATAAAAGAAGCGCTGTCGAAATTTTGTGAACCATTTAAAATGAAATAATTTACGCGATTTAATTACGTTATTGTATTCGTAACTTGTCCAATACAGGGACAAATCCAACAAATACTGTATTATAAGATGAATACAGATGTCCGTTCTGTTAAAAAAACGAATATCCACATAACGATCATATACAATACTTATCAGACGGGGCCGAAAAACATTCTAAGGGTTTTCGAATATATTACATATTCTGTAACATATTATATTTATATAAAAAATTGACGTTCGATACTATACTTACTGTCATTTTCGATATTTTTTAACCGTACATTATAAAATTAATACACTATATTACTTATTAAAAAAATCAAAGTAACCGTATGTTATAAAATTAAATATCATTTTCGATATTTTCTAATCTAATGTCATCATTCAACTTATTGCACTATATTTTCATACAAGCAGCATTCTACACTACGCTATACACACAATACACTATACACCATACATACAATATACTATAATATACAATTAACTTACAATACATAGGTTAATAATAAAAATTAAGCATCAATAAACTAAACTACACATACAATAGTCAATACAAACGTATAAATTGTAAATCTAACACTAAATTACCTAATTGAATAAAAAAGGGGATTAGGGTTTATACCTTGATTGGAGAGGATTAGGGGTTGGAGAGGGCTTCTAGATGCTGCCGAGTGACGTTGGAGGTTGGAATGGAAGTGGGTGGCGAATTGGGGAGGAGGATAGAGGGTTTTGGGTTAGATTTAGGTAAAAATCGAAATGGGGGAGAAGAAGCTGCTGCTGTGAATTTTGGTTCGGGTTTCCAACGGCTACCAACGGCCGCAAACGGCAATTTCCAACGGCGTCCAACGGCTATCTTTTTTACCTCTTGGTAATAATCCGGAAAATACTTACCATTGGAAGCCGTTGGTCAATGCCGTTGGCGGTCAACGCCGTTGGCGGTCGTTGCCCCCCTCCGTTGGAATAAACAGTAATCCTTGTAGTGTTACCTCATTCTAGGGTACTATTGACCCTATCCTTAATGAGTAAACCCACTAGAGCCAAGGTTCTCGCTTAACCTTCAGCTCTGATACCAAATGTGACGACCCGAAATTTTCGATCGTGAAAATTCCAGATAGTTAGGAAAAGAAGAAAGAGATAGAAGAAGAAGAAACAGAAACACAACACTGATTCTCACAAAACGCAGCGGATCAAATATAATATCAAATAATAACAGTTTACAAAAGAATACTGTATCTGTCAATTACATTTTTACATTCAAGTTACACACATACACTGGACATATACAAATCACAAGTCCCAGATAAACAGAAATAATATCACAGCGGAAACACTCCATACGTTCCTGCCATCCAGCTCGCCTCCTGAGCTCCAGAACGTCCTTACTTGAAAATCTGTAATACTCGGTCTGACCCGAGCATTACATCAAGGTAACATCTGGGTCAGGCTGGAAACCAGCGTGAGTAAACCCATCTAACATGAAATACCAATGCATACAACTATTTAAAACCCGGGTAACTCATACCTTATCACGAGTCCTTAACTTGCCAAAATCAAACTTATTTCACACACAATCCTCCAAATACCACTACATAATTTAAATGGTCCAACCTACTTGAATTATTCCATTCCAGCCTATTGATTTCACAAATTAATCTATACATAATTATTGTAGATTCTAAATTGAAGTGGTTTCGTGTATTTACTGATACCCGACCCCGGTCTCTTCGAATTTGATGTCATCTCTAAGTTTAAACAATATCATTCATATCTAGGTTATCATATCACATTACAACTCAACTCAGAGGGGTAACCGCACATCTCAAACGTCCATCAGAGATATCATTAATCCAAAACATCCAATATCATTCAACCATCCTTAATCAAAATTTATTAGAGATATATAATTTCTAATTAATTATCAACCTAAATCCACTTTAATCACTTGGATCTCTAACTAATTTATTAATCATCCACTAATTACTTCATTAGGTAATTATACTTAATTACAAAGTAATTAAGCTTAATTTATTTTATTAATTAATTATTCTTAATTACTCTCAACTTACCTAATTAAGGATAAACTTGCATTTATTTTAATTACTTACTCAAAACATTTACCACATTAAAACCAATTTAGAAGTCAATTCGAAATATGAATTTTCTTTTAAACAATTCAATTCAAAACACTTGATTTTAATATGCTTAATAATCTTTAATCCTTAATTAATATTCCCTACATCTAACTAACTAATGATTTTTAATTACAATTTAATTAATCATTAATTAATTAATTTAAAACTCTTAATTACTTAATTAATTAACCCAAATCGTTAAATAAATAAATAAATTATCCATTTTAATTACCTTAATCATTTAATGAATTATAAATCATTAAATTTTAATTAACTTTGAGATAAAACTTTATTCTTATTAATGATTAAATTATCAGTAACAATTTACTTAAATTTTAGTTCCAAACTCCATTTTAAATTTTAGATTTAAAATGAATACAAATTTAACTTTAACAAAGCTTTTAAAACAATTCAGGACCTCTTGTATTATATGTTCAAGAAATATTTGTCTTATCAAGAATTTAAAAGAATTTTGAACCAAATTCATTTTTAAATTCAAACCATATTTAAAATATACTTTAACATCCAAAGTTGTTTTAAAACATTTTAAATTCAAAAACTCTATTTTATTTCAAAACTAGGATTCAAACTAAACTTGAATCCAGATTTAAACTTATTTAAACTCTGTTTAAAAATTTATTTCAGATTTAAAGTCATTTTATAAAATACTTTAACCATTTTAAGTTGTTAAAAACATTTCATTTTTATAAAACTTATTCATTTAAAAACTAGGATTCAAATTCATTTTGAATCCATACTTTAAAACTTACTTCAAAATTTTGATTAAAACTTACTTTTCATTTTTAAATTCAGTTTAAATTCAAAATCTAAAACACTGACAGGCTTCAAAACCTGTAACAAAATTTGACCCGAGCCTATATAAAAAAAAACTTCGAGTCAATCACCCCGATGCTTCGATCAAAACACGAAACAACTCGAATGGATACTCGAGTACCCTTCCTCCCAAATCAACTACAGATACACCATCACCTCCGTGCACATGCACCAGCACTGCCACCCTTCCAATCACTCGCGATGGCTTACGCATGTCGGCGATCACCCTCGAACTCGATTCCGACCATCAAATCGTCACTACAAACTCGAATTCAAATTCGAGCTTACTAACCCAAAACTAGAACCAAAGATAAACCTGGAATCACCTCGTGTTCGTTACTCCGACCACTGGAATGTCAGAGGCTCCAGCCACCACTTCGCCGACGTCCAAGCTTTCATTTTCCAAGATCTTGTTGCATTCGATCATCCAGAGATGCAATGCCGATCAAAATACCCAACCAAAACAAAACTAGGGCTACGGACTTCATCGACCAACCACCATCGCCACCGACCACTGATCACCTTCTTGATATTTTTGCCTGAACCTCCAATACCCCCTCCATCTCCAGTGATGTTCCCGACCACTCCAATAGCTCCGGCTACCAGAATTCGTCCAAAAACCAAATTCTAGTCATCCCCCAAATACACATTCAATTCAACATTAAAAAATTTAATATTTGTTTTAAAAAAATCATAACTTTTAAAATGGATTCAAGTTATGATCTTGAAACAGCAGATTAGAGTGATTGATTTTAGCATATATAAAGAAATCCTACTGTACTCTTAATTACCGGATAAACTTTCAAATATTTTAACTTAAATTCATTTTTAAAATTAAATTTATGTCTAAACAAACATTTCATGTTTGAAAACCAAGCCTTAAAAGAAATCAGGGGAAAAGAGAATGAATTATCTCTATATTTAGACTCTGTATTATGAAACAGAGAAGAACAAAAATACAATCAGACATGCACATCTGTACACACTCATATATAAGATTTTATACTTATATCTACACATACATGCATCATCATCACAGAAATTCATAAGCAACAACCATAGATATACTTAAGTTTTAAATTTAATGTTTACTCACATGAAGACAATTTGAACAGAGAACACTTCTGTTTGGAAAGCTGCTAGCTGCCTCTGGTCTTTGTTTGTGTTGAGTTGTTTATTCAAGTTTAAGTGTAAGATTTGTTTCTGAAATGCTATATTTTGATGAACGAACTGGAATAAGAAGAATTATGTACATATATAGAGAGAAAAGGTGTTTTACGGGGAAGGTATTTACTGGTACAAAAATTTTCTTTCTAATCCTTTGGTCAGAGATTTTCTTTTCTTGTGGAGGCTGATTTGATTTTATATAAAAACTTTGATGTTAAGTTTTGTAGGCTAGGATTAAATGCTTGTCACTTTGTATGTTTACATACATATCCATTCATATGTATATACATACACCATATGTATATTTCCATTCTATCACTTTTACCACTTCATTTAATATATATACATACATACTTACTTATGTATATTTTTATTTGATAAGACTTGTCTATATGTTTGTCTATATATATATATAAATTTATTTGAACATTTTCCTTTAATCTAATTTATGGAATTTATATATATATTTCCACATGCATTTATGTTTGGTTATCATCATGCACATTTATATTTATATTCATACATATATATATTTTCTTTACTTATATGTATGGTTATATACATATTTATTTATGTACTTATATATACTATAAAGCTTGTATATATATCAATTTACATATTTATGGATATTTTTGTCTTGAATTTAAATGGTAAAGTTTACCTATACAAAAAGTTTATTTTCTTTTCTATAGGATTTATCATACCCGGAGATTTTTAAAAAAAGAAATCTCTAATATAGTTTTTAGTTCAATTTATATATATTCAGACATTTTAATTATCAGAATTTCATTTGTTCGGCTTATCCAAATTAATATTCCAACGGTTTAAATCAGTTAGCTTCCGAACTATAGACATCAGAAAAATCCGGGTCGTCACACACTCTATATATTTATCGGAGTCAACTGATTATTTACCACAATGACAATTTCATAATTTTTCAAAGGGACAATTATGTTAAATGTATACCATTCAGTTATGTGCAAGGGATATATATGATAAGGGTAAAGTAAATCTTTAACAAAAGCCATAACAATTAAGTATTTTTTTTCAACGGTTCCCTGGTAATTAAAAATGCAGCAAGCAGAAGCAGCACAATCATATAAAAAGGACAAAAATTTAATGTTGAAACAGGTAACGTGGCTTGTTATAATTACATTGTTAGTGTGAATATCTTTTAACAAAAACAAAGCCCACAAGCAAGCACACCTGTCATATCACATGTGCCTTATATATATATATATATATATATATATATATATATATATATATATATATATATATATATATAAACACACATATTTTTCAACAACAACCTCCATGCGTAGTTGACATATTAGACTCCTACTTCCCTCACCCTTCATTCAATTCGTTCTTTTCCAATTTCAATTTTTCCAAAGCTGATCTACTTCACAGATTTCACCATGGATCATGAAAAAAAAAGATTTAAACACAATACGGTTATCTGTCTTCCTCTCATCAACACGATCGATATCAAACCCGTAGTTCAGTTCAACATGGCTTTGCAACTTTGTATAATAAATCAACATCTAATTTATGTTAAAACTAACATGGCTTTGCAACTTTGTTTACCTGGAACAGTTGCTGTAAATTCAGAAGATGAAAGCCAGACCTTCATCATTATTATTTAACGATGTGAAATAATATTTAACACTGCATTTTGAACTTGCATCTGAGTAAAAGAAATCACCATAAACCATTTTTGTGAACTTGTATCCACTTTATCATTTACACACTATAATGAAATCACATGCTACCCAAAAATTAAAGCATTGTCTAGACATCACAAAAATGGACAAAAATCATATGAAGAATATAGGACAGCGATAATGATATAAAATATAGGCCCAAATTGACTGTACTAGTAAATTGACATGGAAATGAACCATAGATTCCTACACCAGGTTATCAAAAATGTAAGATGAGAATTGAACCATAAATTAAAGCATTTTGTAAATTAAAAAAATCTAAAAATCGAGAAACGGTAAGATTACCCGAATATGGAGGCTCCAAATCAAATGATTGTACCTTCAAGACTAACGTCGAAGGATCTTTGAATTTGTGGAGCGGTTGATGAAGAACGATGACTTCTAGAGATGTGGAATGCTAGAGAATCTCTGAAGCTCGAGAGAAGGGTTGCTGAAGCTCGAGAGTAGGGTTGCTGAAGCTCGGGATCCACGGAAGAGTTATGAAGATTTAGATGAAGAGAGTTTGATTTTTAATGAGATTTGGGATTATAGTTTTGTAGGAGAAAGAGGGATTCAACTTCTGAGAAAGGCGGCATCGTTTTCTTTTCAGCGCTTTTTATTAAAAATCCGTGAATTTGTTTAACAGCAGCGATATAACGATTATTTATTTAATAATTACCTAGCTAATGGCAGCTTTTTCATTAAAACCCTGCAACTAGGTGCTGCGAAAGATATATATTCTTGTGGTGTCCTGCCTACTGAATTAAAAACAAGATAGATGCTCTAGTTATCTTTGCTAAATTCTAGAGAATATGTGGGTTACCCAAGTCAAATTCCAGCAGGTATCATTTCCACCCGAGTCAAAGTCAAGAGGTGCAAGGAGAGTTCTTGCCACGTGATTATACGTCAAGACGTGATTAATGAAATTCTATATGTCGTACATGACTGGATCTAGGATTGCGAATTCGAACCAGTATAAAACTCTCGATGTCTTCTTTACCTTTATTTTTACTCCATTTACTTACTGTTATCTAATTGTTTTGGATTATATTATCATTTATGTTTGAATATTCTGTGATAAAGTTTGAAATTTGCAAGTATATTGATAAAAAAAGGTTTAAATGTACTATTCACCCACCCTCTAGTGTAAAATAGTCGTAAGATTCTTTCTGTTGTAGTATAGATTAGGTTATCACACCTATCATCACCCTATCCACATTTGGTATCGAAGCACATGATTTTCAAAATTAGTAATCTGATTTTTGAAAATTTTAAATGCTACGAACACTGGTAACACACTTTTTAACAATTTTGTAGAAGGCCAATTAACTGCTAGACCCTCGCTTTTTGGTAGTAGTAATTATGCATACTGGTCACGTATATTGTAAATTTATTTTCAATCCAATGTCTTTGAAATTTTGAATATTACCCAAAGCGAGTATACAGAACTCAAGATTGCATATGCTCTGTGGACAAACGAGTAAAAGGCACAAGCACTTAGTAACTCAAAAGCTATGACTATATTGTTCTGTTCACTAGATAAAGATGAATTTAAAAGAGTTTCCATATGTAAATTTACGTATGAAATATGGAGAACACTGCAAGTTACACACGAAGACACTCGTAAGGTTAAATAAACCCGGATTTATATGTTAACTAACCAGTTTCAATTATTTAAAATAAAACCAAATGAGTCTATTTATGACATCTATTCTAGATTTCACGACATATTACATACTTTAATTTCATTCGAAAAATAATACACTGAAGAGGATCAAGTTTGAATGATTCTTAATTCACTTACAAGTGAATGGAATCAGAAGATTCTGAACATAGAAGAGCCAATGATATCGGCACAATGAAGGTAGAAGAATTAATAGGTAATTTAATGTTATATGAAGTTCATTTGTAGGACAAAACGAAAAGCTAGTCAGATGAGAAGAAAACACCGACGCTCTTTGGTATTTTATAGAACTGTAAAACATACTTAAGCTTTTTCTTTCGTTTTATACAATGCGACGTTGTATTGTTTACAACGCAATCAATTTGGTGTTGTTCCATTCATTGCATTGTTAAAATGCAACATACGTGAATATATATCTTTAATTTATTTGATTTTGCTAAAATTACTTATTCATAAATATAATACATTTCATATATCTAAATCATACTAACATTAACATTTTTAGAAAGTGGAAATTAAGATCCGGTCCTTATTTTCAAAATTAATACCTGAAAAGCTATTTTTAAAAACAAATTTCATAAAACATCTCTGTCAAAATTTCCAGCTAAAATATGCATTTTAAACTGCTTATATTTGTAGCTGGAACTGTAAAATTTTGTAAAATAAAAATTTATAGTCTAGACTGCAAATATTTAAAGTATAGAATTCACATTCTTACAGTGTGAACTGCAAAATTTTCATTTTACAAAAATATACAGTTAAAACTGCAAATATTTATATTTCTGACTACAAATATATGCGGTTTAAACTGCATATTTACGCTGAAAAATTCGACAAAGGTATTTAATGCAACTTATTTAAAAGGAGTCAAAGTGAGTTTTAAAACTTTTTAACGTGTTTTAAAAAAGTCCCTTTTAGAAATTACCATCAACTGTGCAATTTTTTTTGTTTCTCCATTGAAAATTGCATTTTAGAAATGCAAGCAATCTAAATCGTAATTTTTGCAATCAGCTCGAAGTTTATAGTTTTGGATTTATGAAGTAGTTTACTAACTTTTAATTGTTGTAGATTTGTATGTGATTTTATTGTTGAATTTCAATGATTTATTTGTGGTATAAAATCAAAAGAGTTATTTTTTATATACCTTTTTTGTTAATAATAAGAGTTTTTTTCGAAGAAGTCCATTTTCACAGCCATATCTGTGTGAAATATTTTGGACCACATACATGCTGTGTTTCTCCATATCCACTATCAGACATGCATTCTTATCAATCTTTATTAGTTAGGTACCCGTTAACCAGAAGAACTTAGGGGCATTTCAGCAGAAGGACAAAATTTGCAGTCCAATTAGTTTCTAGGACACACATCCACAGAAATTTATTTCAAGGTCAAAGTCAGCAGTCCAATTACTTTTAAGGATATAATTTCATAGGTTTTTAGACCTTAGAAACTAATTATTTTGCATTTTGTCCTTAAAAGTAATTATTTTAGTTGTGTGTACTATAAACCAATTGCACTTGCTAAAGAGACCCATGTGACTAATTTTCACTAGAACTTATGTAACACGTAATTAATCATCAAATCTTCTAAAACAAAAAATGTTATCATAATAAAGCAGAATATCCTTCAAAATGTGTACTGCAATAAATTTCAAGACAAATTGCGGTAAAGGAACATTCGGTATAATTCCAAAACCATAAATAAGAAGAGAAGAACAGGTTAAAAAGACTGCTGTTGCGAAATTATTTTTTTTGGAACGGTGGGTACAGTGATTGCGATAATAAGTAGCCAGCAATACATAATTTCTCTTGTATTTATATTTAATACTAATAAGCAGAGTGGTCATCATATGAAGTGTGAGCTGGAGATTCGTACGCTTATAAGTAAGTTAGTGCGCGTATATGTATGTATGGCCTACTGATCACAGTGGAGTTTCTTGGAGTTGTCTGTAAGTATGTTGTGTTACTAATCAATGAGCATGTGCTTAATTCTTTTTTTTATTCAATAAATGTACGTCAAAAGATGTACGTAAATATCTCAACCATTAGCAAAAATAGGAAATGATTATTTTTATTTGAGGTTTCACAATCAGCTGTAGATAATGATTGAATTTCAACTTTTTATCATGATTATTTTGAAAATAAGGTGAATCAAACTTTATATGTAATTCATAAGATATAATGATATATGGTCTTACCAATGGACGATAAAAACAAAAAAAGTTCACATTTTATGAATCATAAGTTACTATTGAAAAGTCAACAAGTATTTGTAATTTATTTCTTTATGTTTCGCTTTTTACTTTTTTATTGCACTTAAACAATCATCTGCATACGATGGATTTATTAATTTAAGAAGATAAAGACAATCAATCATTTCCTTAATCAACTAATTATCAAATGAGGTATTTTATCAAATCTATTATAAATAGATATGTATAGGGTTTATTATAAGTGTGAAAAAATTGTTATTTTTTAAAGATTTTAAAATCGAAATATCTTCTCAATTTCAGAGTTTTTTTTGTAATATTTGAAGGAATTAATAAAATGTTTTGTTTGAAGAAATTTGTTTGTTATAAAAAATTTCTTCACATCTTATCTTTTCTAAAATCTAATTGTGTAGCAATTGTAGTAAAACCCATAATAATATGTTTAATGGTCAAATAATGTTGCACCTCTTATAATAAATGCACCGTCCTCCACTAAAATAATTGTCATCGATCCCATCTTTATATTCATCTCTAAGTGTGGAGTATTTGGCCTCCGACTATGGAAGTATTTTCTAGTCAGTCAATTCCTCCCCTTCGTCTTCTACAATTACTCCCTTTCATCTTTTGCATTGGTTGCCTCTGACAGAGGCCCATCATCCTTCGATGTCGTTGCCAATTTGGCGCATACCGTTATGATCCGGGCAAGAGCAATGTGATGCAAATCGATCGGTTTCTCTGTTTCTATGAGTGTGTTTACAATGAACGGAATTGGAGTATTTGAACGGGATATTTAAATGGTAAAATTAAGTGAATGAGGAAAGCGTTTGTGTGCTATGAGCGGAGTATTTGAAGGGGGTGATGGAGAGAGAAAAGAAATCAACGACTGTTGATGTCAACCGTAGAGTACGCGTCGGATGCGATAGACGATAACATTCCTTCCCAACCATTCTTATAACGGGGCTAACCTCGTTGTGGCGTTCGACGCGTCGGATGCGCCTCCAAAAGGAAATAGATCAAAATTTAAGTGCGAACGGACACCAGTATCCTCTTTAGATCTATGCTTGTCCACTAAAATTTTGAATCTGTACATCTTTGTGAAGTTAATTTGATACCTACCGATAGTGTACTATTCTGTTATATTATTTGTCATTTTTCGACTTTTTTTATCGGTCCAATGTCTTGTTTGTCAACTTACTGTCACACCTTAGTGGAGACATTTCCTAAATAACATTCTCTTTTATTGTTATAAAGTATGAATGAATTTATTTGTCTTATAGTTTCAAGATGGCCTTTTTAATTCTATAAAAGTTGGGAGATATTTAGAAAACTCGAGAAAAAGAATCTTAAATCAATAAAAACTACTTTTTACAAAATATATCTCGGGTTCAACTGTAGAAGAATACTTTTTATACGGGTATACTCTATTTATATTGGTTAGTTTTTCCCTCGAAATTCATGTAAAATGAGTGTATTAGTATTTTTTCAAAGTAATAAAAACCCCTGTCCAAAATCATACATAAAACAACGTAAGTTGTTTGATGGCAGAGTATGTTAATATGTGACTATTGGTTATTTGTGGTGAACGTTAATCAACCTACACACTAGCTTTCATGTAAAAATTTAAAGGAACCGTTTGACTAAAGTCCTTATTAAGTTTCGAAATACACCAGACATCTTTTCCAAAAAAGTATGTAAATTAGGTCTCTAAAATTAAGTTGCTGAATAATTGCAGACATTTATGTAATTATATCAAAAAATTGCAGACATTTACGCAATTATTCACTGAAAAATTGCGGAAATTTCCGTAACTTTTTGAAAAGTTTGCAGAAATTTCCGCAGTTATTCACCAAAAAGCTACAAACATTTCCGCAATTTTTCGAAAAAATTGCGGAAATTTCCGCAATTATTCACTAAATAATTGCGAATATTTATGCAATTTTTGGATATAATTACATAAATGTATACAATTATTCGCTCAATAATTGCATAAATATATGCAATTATTCAGTAATTTAATTTTAGATACCTAATTTACAATCTTTTTTGGGAGGAATTTTCGTGTATTTTGTTTGATTTTAAGGACCTGAACCTAATATTCACAAATTTAAATGCGTATCACACACCGAACTTAAGGATAATTTTAAACTATTATATCACTTAAAATTTAATTTAATAAATATTATTAAGGTAATATTGCTAACAAAATCATTCAAAATTAAGCTGACTTCTATAAAGTTGGAAAATACTACCCTTGAATTCTTTGGAGGAAAATAGTTTTTTGGCTATTGAAAGATATCATGTAGTAGCCATAACAAGGTTTTATGAAGCTTTTCTTTGTAGAGCTATTTGAATGAAAGTGAATTACGCTTAGAATATATTTTACATGGATTTTGAGATCGACAGAACCAAAAATCTTTCATTCTTTTTAATTTACTACCTCATTCTCAACGAGTTGCTGAGGCTGGATTTGGTTCGGTATCAAAAGTTTATATTCAAAATCATTACTATATCAATTTATGGTAATAGAAAAATTATATCATTACGAACCAAAGTAATCGAAAAATCAATGCTTCGGTTCATGGTTGGTAGAGGTTGGTAATAAACTTTTATCATTTGCAAATATGATATCTATTTATTTGCAATATTTCATCTTAAAAGAGTAAATTGTTAAAAGTTGTTATTTTTTATTATCCGATGATCTATCAATTTGATTTTGTGTAGTCAAACATACAAGAAAATGATGTGGAAGAAGCTAAAATATTATATAAAATTATATTATTTTATAAAATACACGATATGAATTGCATTCAATCTAATATCATAATAGCATTTTTGCTTGACTTTTTACTAATTATTACACATTAGATGTTAGATGTTATATAATAAAAATATATAATTGAAAGTGGAAATTAGCCACAAGGGCCTCTTTAGCATGTTGAATTAGTTTCTAGGACACACAACTGAAATAATTACTTTTACGGACAAAACATAAAATAATTAGTTTATAGGGCCTAAAATCCTATGAAATTATGTCCTTGAAAGTAATTGGACTGCTGACTTTGTCCTTGAAAGTAATTTGTTTGAATGTGTGTCCTAGAAACTAATTGGACTGCAAAGTTTGTCCTTCTGGTGAAATGCCCCTAATTGAAATATATATTGGTAAGGTAAGTGGTAGACATGGTAATTACTATTATTAATAATTAATTATTATTACCGTACCGCATATTTTTATGTGATTCTGTAAACCGTACTAATCAAATCAGTTAGCATTTTTTCAGTACCATTTTAGTTGGCAGTGGTCGGTAATGGTTGGTAAGTGATAATATGGCAAAAATGTCCATCCCTACTCGTTACACTTAACAAAAATGCAATTAGTCGATTCTCCTTTTAATCAGTTTTCATTGACAAAATATAACGGGCGGACCTCATTTATTTTGCATATCACTTTCTCATTTCCATTTGATTGATAATTAATTAATTATAATTATCAATTTACTTGAGTCTTTCATTACACTTCATTAATTAATTCAGCGTTCACTTTGTTATACTTAAAAGATATAATTAAGTGCTAAAAATTCAAATAATTTGCATTTATCAAAATAGGAAACGATTGACAATTCAGTTTACCAATTCCAGGTAAGTGTATTTCCTATACTTAACTAAATAATTAATCTTCCATTATTTGCACTTATTCTTTTCCGCCAAGATCTACCTATTAAACAATGTAGATTAATTAAATTAACTGTTAAAGAGGCTTGTCTACTCTAAGCTTATGAAACCAAATTGTGCGAAGTTAAAAAATCAATAGCATACCTCTTTAAATCTCTCATGTTATTTAGTTTATTCTCTTTACTAATGTTTTCTTTAATATATTTAATTTTAATATTTTTTCTATCCGATTATCATTTGATGTTTAACTGAAATTAATAAAAATCCAGACTAACAATGTTTTTTTTAAATTATAAATCTAACGGTTGGTTCTCTAACGCTGTATAGTTGTACTAGCTTATTCGTAAAATTCATTACATAAGTAAGAAGCATAAATTAATTAACTCATCAATTGTTAAGTGAATCACCACAAGTAATTATTGATTATCCAATGTATTTGAATAAATCTGATTTTGGTAATATCATCGTTCAATTTTCACATAATCGTCACATTGTCAAATATGACACAGAGACATATATATAGATACATAAACACACAAGTGTGTATTTATGTACATGTGCGCTGGGAGAGAGATGTGCACACACACAAAGATATATACATCTACACTCACGAGCAGTTACAAGATATTCAGAGCATTCCTAGCAGAGTAAATCCATGCTAAAATAGGGGAGATCCCAGCTTCCGTTCATCCAGCAGTGTAAATTCGAGCGTTGGGAGGAACAGGAAGTGGGGATTGCCCCCCTTTTTTTAAAGCGCGATCATTAAACGGTTTTCTGAAAACCGTTTAACCAAAAGGGTTTTTAGAATCCCATTTAAGTTTGTTTTTTGTTTTCTTAAGTTTATTTAGTTTGTTTTCTTAAGTTTGTTTCTGGTTTTCTTTTAGTTTTGACTATTTTTAAATTTTATTGTTCATCTTTGTTTAATTTGTTTATTTATTAATTTGTTTATATATATGTGTTTTTTAACTTGTTAGTTTTAGTTTTGAATATTTTTTAATTTGTTTATATATATATATATGTGTGTGTGTGTGTTTGTTTTGTAAATTTTTAATGTGTATTCATGAAGTCGATAAAATAACAATAACCGTGAGAAATATTCTTTCAATAATCCAAAAAAAACACACAAACCAATAGTCAAATTCGGTTTGATTCATAATCCCAAAACCACACTATAAACACAAACATTAAAAATCAAAGCCAACCGTTGAAATTATAATAAGAAAACAACACTCTTGAAACAACACCGTAGAATTCATCGACATCCCAGAACTACCCTCTTCTTCTTGATACCTAAGTTGTTGAGCTCTCAAAATGCTACGTTTTTTGGCCAAGACGTACTCTAGAAACTCTCCAGTTAGATGAGAAACATCTTTTGATAGATACTCTTCCTCTTCCTTTTCCTTCAAACGTCTTTCACACGCCTTTTTCAATTCAGTTCTTTCACGTAGAGCTCTAATTTTATCTGCATCTTGTTGAACCTACAATTCCATGAGCCTTAACTTCTGCTCTTTCAGCTTCAAACGTTCTTCTTTTTTCGAGGCAGATGCAATTGAAATATCACTTAGTAGCAAAGTTAGCCTATCACTAGCCATTGCTAAATTACTTGCCTCCTTGCTTATCAACAAGGATCTCTTGCTTGATTTTATTCCTTCGGGCCGAGTATCAACTCCAGCATAAAGCATTCCCGAAGTCGGAGTCAACGGATTGCTACTGTTCCCCAATCCGTCTACTGTCATGGGAGAATCGTTTAAATTGCCAAGGGATGAATCCATCGAGAGTCTTGAAGCTACCTTTCTTAAATTTGATGCTTCGGTATCTCCTAAGTCCACATCATCTGGCTTCGTTGAAAGAATTTCAAATGCTTCATGAGCAATGAAATCGCAATTATAAGTATCACGATATATCTTATCGTAATCGTCTTTCAATTCTCTAAAAGATTGTTCACTTCTCAGTCTATCCCCCCTTTGTGCTATTATACTTTTGTATTTGGTATACATACCATTCAGGTTATATCATGCCGTCTTTGTGCTTTCAAATGTTCTCTTTGTTTGGCATTCCGCATCCTCGTTGTATATCTTATTTACCCTCAGATAGAAAAACTTCCCAGTAGGTCGACCCGATGGAACGACAGATGCGTTTACCCATGCGTTGGCCAGCACCTTATAGTCATGCGCTTTCCATGCTTACCACTACCATTGCTTGCGTCCACAGAATCTTCACCCCGAGAATCCTTAGGCTTTCGTTTATTGTGAGCTCGTTTTACCTTGCCTTTCCCTTTGTCGCTTGTAGTTGCTGCTGAAGAGGTCTCTTGGGTTGTAACTGAAGGAGGAATCATGGGTTGTGAACCAAAGATATTGTGGTTTAGAGGAATTTGACTGTACAAGGTACCATACTACTGTGCGAAATTAAATTGGTTAAGATACTGACTTTGTTGTGGTGTTAGAAATTGAGATGGAATCATTGGTGGAGCTTCGGGTTGTGATAGTAAACTTGTAAAATTTATGAGATTATCATCATACAAGTCAGAGACATTGTTGTTGTTTGAGTTGGCCATTACTGTGTTTGTAATTTTGATGTAGTAAAATCAAAATTTCTCAAGTAAGAAGCATTTACTAGTTTTTCCATATATATGGAAAAACTGATGCAATTTTCTTTGTAAATTAAATTGTCTTCTCACCTCATTTATGTGATGTCTTATCTTATCATTTGTTTTCTGCACTGTATAGTCTTATCACTTGTTTTCTACACTGTATAGTCTTATCACTTGTTTTTTGCACTGTATAGTCTTATCACTTGTTTTCTGCATTGTACAGTTTTATAGGCTATACAATTCAAAATGATAACAGTGTTCATCTTATTGGTTATTGTGAGTCTTTATTTGTTGTCTTTAGTATGTAGTCTTATCACTTGTTTTCTTTTCTGTATAGTCTACAGTATTCATCTTTATTGGTTATTGTGAAAATAGTGTTAAACTTTATCGATTGTTGCGCTTATAGTGATCTTATTTATCGTGTATCGTTTATAGTGATCTTCTTTATCATTTATTGTTTATCGTGAATATAATGTTCCAATGATTTATTATTTCTTTTACTTTCTTCTATATAAACGAATGCAACTTCATTTTGAGCCATAACAATTCAAAATGACATCCGAATCATGGACTGCTGCGGATTACTTATTATTGATAAAGGCCTACATTTAGGCAGATGCACTTCACATGGAAGAATAGATAAATCAAGATTTTTGGGTTACTCTTAATGAAAAGTACAACAGTCATTTAGATTGTAGATTAATACGAAAGAATCTAGCTACAAGAAGTGCATTCTACACATTTAGTAGATTATGTAGGAATAACCGCAATAGATGAGGTGAAAGAGGAGGACGTTTTCCAACTATCACGCTCGACGTACGACTCATGTTACTTTTTCGAATATCGTACAAACTTCGTAGGGGATGGAGCGTACGAGTTATGGTACAACTATATGTTACAATTTGAGTAACAACCTCATAGTGTATGTGAAGGCTATTATTTATTTATCACTATTTGTATGTTGCAATGTTTGTTTGAGCTATTTATCGAAATATAAATCATTTTTTTGAAATATAAGATGGTCATTAAGTTTATTGATTTCATTCTGCCACCCAATAGATTGAGTTTGCAACGTTGTAAGTTGATATGCTAATTCATTTGCATAGTCAACGGCTCGATGAGGAAACGACTCATCAATCCACTGCCAAAAGGCACACCCTATTGGATAAACGTGGCATTTGAAATAACGACGATCGATGTTATTTCCTCTCGAAATAACGTCTTCAACAGCGGCATATCCACAGTCACAGATTACAATTGGTGAGTCAACTTCCTGTTCGTTTTCCACTTGGTTGTTTTAATGTTGTCGATGCAATGAAACACATCTTTGCTGTCAACGTAGCCTTTCTTCGTGTCGTCTTTGTTCTCGATTTTGTCTTCAAAGTTCTTCTTGCTCTTGTTCGTGCTCGTGCAAATCTTTGTAGTGTCTTTCTTGCATTTCAATGTAGAAATCAATATCAGTTTCCGGTGATGATGGGTTAGAGGGCATTGTTTTTACTGCAAATTGTAAGTTCACTGAATCTCTATATACAGTGGGTATATATAAACACAATGAAACATAAAATATGTATTGATATGACTAGTCAATGTCATTGTGGCAATAATTAAAATGTCATGCATGGACACGGAACTGTTAGAACAGAACAAAACAGTACATAGCGGGATGTGACTAAACAATAAATGACATTATAGATTTGACTAAACAATACATCACACATGACAACAACGCTAAAGTACTACAATAACAAAACAATGCATTTAAAGAATGAATTACATCGGAGCATTCCTCTTTAGATGGCAAACCTTGCTTACAAAACCCCAAAAGCACGCTCTACGTCTTTCCTCGCTGCCTCCTGTCTTTTAGCAAAATATTTTCTTTTTCTGTGTTCGGATTTGAAATTGTTTGGACGAGTGTACCCCGCGAAGGATATATGCCATCTGCTAAATAGTATCCCATATCATACGAATTTCCTACAATACTAAAATTACATGCAGGTGCTTTTCCATGTGCAAGGTTCTTAAACAAATGTGATTGGTGTAGCACGTTAATATCGTTCATGGAACCAGGACATCCAAAGAACGCATGCCAAAACCAAAGATCATGTGAGGCAACTACTTCAAGTATCATTGTCGCTTTGGGATAATGCCCAACAAATAGACCATGCCACACTGTGGGGCAATTTTTCCATTCCCAGTGCATACAGTCAAGACTACCTAACATTCCAGAAAAACCTCTTTTGGCTCCTAACTTTTTTAGTTTGTTGACATCGCTTTGCGTTGGAGATCGCAAATATTCCTCGCCATATAATTCAATGATAGATACACAAAACCTTTCTAGACTTAAACTAATAGTACTCTCATCCATTCGGACTACTTCATCAAATGCATCCGGAGCTATTCCATACGCTATAACACGTAAAGCACCTATGATTTTTTGATACGGTGAACATCCTAATGTTCCAGCATTATTACGTTTTTGAACAAAATAATCTTCATGTCCGATAACTCCATTAAAAATACGCATAAACATATTCTTACTCATACAAAAGCAATGACGAAAATCTTCATGGTCGTAAGTACAAGTGGTGTTGAAATAATCTTTAAGTAACCTAGCTGTACCTGCTTTATGATCCCGTATCTTCCTTTTGTCTATACGGCCATACACACTACCACCACGAGTACCACCAAAGGATCCTTCCATTAAGAATTTTTGCACCATTCCTTGATGAACGGTAACAGCTTGCATCATTAGCTCTAGCTCATCGCTATCAGTCGTGCTTTCCGATGATAATTGCAGAAAATCTCTTTGTCTAAACAGTTTGTCTCCTTCATCAGAATCAGTTTGACTTTTCTCCGTACCAATATGGCTGTTGCTGTTTGAATCATCGATCACCAGATTCTCATCAAAAACTTCATCATCGTTACAACTGTTATGGGACATTTTTTATTTTTGTACAAATTAATTGAATGATATTGTTATATGAAGAATTTAAAATATAAAATATAGCCGTTTTTATAGTTGTTGGGACAATTAAGATCCATCTTTATGACCGTTGCAAACCTGGAGTTCAACTGCTATAAATTTTAATTATATTTTAATCTTTGACGGCGGTTTGATTCTTTAACGGCCATATTCTTTAACGGCTATAAATTTTAATTATATTTTAAACTTCTTTAACGGCCATATTCAATCTAACTATTTTGGTTTGTTTTGATTTTAATTATTCATTCATAGTTGGATTCAAAGTTGATTTTTTTGAAATGTTTACCGTGGGTTTTTAAGTTAATTTTAATTTTAATTCTTTAACGTTAATTCAAAGTTAATTCTTTAAAGTTAATTTTAATTAAACTTCTTTTTTTAAGAGGTTTTAAAACTAAACGGGAATAAAAAAATCCCTTTTCCCTAAATGGTAAACTGAACACCATTTAGAGCTTATACGGTATTCTGATTACTATTTAACCACTAAACGGTAAACAGTTTGCCGTTTAGGTCAAAAATTAATTTTTTTATTATAAACAGCAGTCATCAAACATGCATACATGCATGTCATCAAACATGCATACATGCATGTTTAAACATGCATACATGCAAACATATATAAGAAGTTTAAACATGCATACAGGCATCTAAGCTAGCATTCAAACATACGGCCAAGCATCTAAACTAGCATTCAAACATATAGCCAAGCATATATACAGCCAAGCTCCATTAGCAAACTCAAACCCACTTACAAGTCCTCCAAACCCAGAATGCTTTTCCGGCTTTTGCTCGATTTACTTATCCCTTTAAAAATTATCACTTTCACCTTGCTCACAATTCCACCGCTCTTCTTTTTTCCTTTATCTACACTCTTAGCCCAGTCGGAACTTGCAAAAACTAATTTATTCAGAAGAAGACTATAAATTTGAGTTTTTAAATATATATTAAAATTGTACCCGAAGTGAATGAAGAAGTGGTTGGACCTTTGATTTTAATCCCATATTTATTTGTACGCACATGACTTGCTACGCCTTCGTGATCGTCATCGTCATCATCACCGGCGTCATCATCATCATGATCGTCGTCGTCGTCAGCATCCTCCCCTTCCTCCTCCTTTTCCTCTTCTTCTTCGTTCCCATCATCGTCGTCGTCGTCTTCTTCTTCATCCCCATATTGCATTTGGTGGATTGTCTTTCGTTTTTTACGAAGTTTTGATCGACCTGGGGATTTAGTGCAAAGACCCAAAACAGGTTCCCTGATAATCTCCATGTTCTGTGCAAATGTGATGACCAAACACCATAACTGTAAACTATTAAGTACATAAATGTCAAACGTGTATTGAGCAATAAATTAATAACTTACAAAGTCATCTGCTACTGTATTTGTCTTATTCAATCCTTCTTCATAGTACCGTGATTCTTGAAGAGCTAACTGCCGCATATCCATATTCATCTCCCATAGACTATCGAGGGTGTAGTTCGACGGAACCGGAGGTATATCGGGCAAATGGGTAATGGATCTCGCCCTGTCCTTTGCATATTCCATATAGGATCCCCTGCTCAATCTGCTTGTTGCGGTTGTGGATAAAATTGTGATGCATAATTGACCTCTGAAGACATGACGATAGGGGCTTGAATACCTGCCTTCAAAGCAAAATGCTAAAAAAATCCATATTCCCTATACGCACTGCAACATATAGTAATGGACCAACATCTTTACCAATTGATTTCCAATACGTGTTGTAGTTCATGTCTTGGCCTTGATAGATATATTGTTGGCAGTCATCTTGGTATAGTTTTTGTTGCATCTCCGCATAAGTTGCATGTGTCATCCTACGTGTCATGTGCAAGGGAGGATCTAAAGGGATAGTTTCCCATCCAATCAACTAACGCAAGCACCTCTCTTCTAGAAACAACTCATAAAAATATCCTAGGGGAACAAGCAGATGCAACCGTTTCATTGATAAATTTCATGCATGTACAACCTCACCAAAATCAAATGCAACTGAATTGTGCCAAGGATTCCAATTTATATGACTGGCCTGTCGATGATCAATATGATAACGCGTGCTAGAAAACAGATGGGCTGAAGTATCATGTGTTATAAGTCTATTTTTTTCCTCCCACGCTTTCAATCTTGGGTAAGCTAACTGCCTCACAAATTCTTTTATAATATAACCACAAACCGTCATATACTCAAAGAACCAATACTGCAAATCACAAAATTACTATATTAAGCAATAGTATAATTAAGCAGTAAAGATAAAATATTTCGCGTGTACTATAAATTAATATACCTGCAACAACTCGACAAAGCCGGTGAGATGACCTCCCTTAATCATAGCTAAGTCCAAGTTCTGGTATAGATAACCCATAATCGCCGAATCTCAATCAAACTATTGAGCCAGGTCCAAATCCAGTATGGACTCCAAGTACCCAAGATTAATTGTGTCATTTGTTGTCGTAAAAAAAGGAGTCCCCATCATGTATAACACAAATATTCAGGCAATATGATCGAGATTATTGACATGGGCCCCTATGTAGTCATCACCAAAGTACTTAACAAGATGAGATATGGCAACATTTCCAATCTTAATATCTTTCTCAACAAGAAGTGGTAAAGATTGACTAGCATTGGTGAATTGACTCCAACTCTCATTATACGGTATACTTAGTGTGTTCATTCCAATGGATATGGATGTCAACATCGTAAAATCTAAGGATGTAAAGCCAATCTCCGCACTAGGAAATAAAAATGTATGCATAGTCGGCCACCATCGCTCAACTATAGCATGTATGCATATATTATCAGAGTTTTTCAACTCGATATCCATAAATCTACCAAATATTTTCAACACTAGATCTCTAATTTGAGAACGAACATTAAGTTTTTTCCACCATTTCAACATAGTTGTGAATGCTCCATGACATCTCATTCTGTCACGATTCTATTTATATAACAGTATAATGTAAATTATTTGTACATATAAAGGAATTAATGTTTTACCACTATGAAACAAAAAAGATATATACCGTTAGCTCTTTCCCTTCGTTGTAAATATGATGAACCCCTTCTTGAAGACTCGTGACCAACCTAAACGAAAATGTCGGTGAAATCATGTCGTCTATACCGACTCCATATCCGCCATTGTCGCCACCGAAAGCCCTTCGATTCCTACTCGATGTTTTTCTTCTATGAATAACTGATGCAAAGCTAGATCCTACAACATGCAGAATCGTTTACACACTAGAGGGGGGGTGAATAGGGTCTACTGAAAAATTAATGCGGAAATAAAAAACAGAAAGTAATGCAGTAGAGATCACACATAGATTTACCCAACTTCGGCAAAAACTTGCCTACGTGCCACCCCCAAGGTTTCTACTAGAAATTAATTAATCGGTCGCTTACAAAGACACGTAAAATCGAGATACCCGCTAACTTGATTTACCTAACTCTAAGCTCAAAACTCTACCACAACTCAGCCACTGAGTTGCGAATTCTCAAACTATACCTCGTAGTTTGTACCTAGTTAAACAACTAGAAATTTACAAGATTTTAAATTAGAAAGTTACAAAATAAAATTAAAACTTAAACAAAACCCTAGTTTTATAAACTAAGCCAAATTAACATAAACTAAACCGGCCCACTTTAAAATATAACTCGAGAAAAAAAATGTCTCCTTTTCTTTTGTATACTCTCTTCGGCCAATTCCTTTGCTCTTCAAAAATTAGGGTTTTTCACCAATTGATGCCGCCGCTTAAAATTAGATTGATTGAAGTGATGATTTCAACTCCGGTTTGCTTCGTCAACCAATTCCTAGCTTGAGTGCACTCGGTTGCTTCAATTGTTGAGTTCGAATGAATAATACTGGTATGCGATTTCCTTTATTTATTTGGTTGATTTGCTTGAATTCGATACTTCTGCCAATGATGATAATTGGGAATTTATAGGGAACGAAACCCTATTATCTCATTCGTATATTTTGGTTTGAATTTGTCAGTGAGTTTGGTGCTTACGTTGATTTCTAATCGAATGGTTGTATGATTTTTTGACTTGTTCATCTCTGACTATCGGCTGATATATTCGAATTTTTCTTGGGTCGGTTTCGTTCTTTCCTCCTATGATCTGATCATCGTTCGCTGACTTGTTGGCATTTGATCTTGAGATAAATTTGACTTATTACCCTCTGTGATTTTAAACAATTTTCTGAATTCTTAGTTGAACACTTTGACACTGTTTTGTTTGACCATTTCTTTTTGAAACTGCTCCCTGACTTTGTTCGAACTTCTACTGATACTTACCTATGCTTTGATCATGTCATGTTCACTTGTATGTGTGTCACCATGTATATACATACATACATACATACATACATATGTGTGTGTATATGTGTTGTGACGCCTATGTTCTGTCCACTGTGCTAGTTGCTTTGAGTTCCATTTGTATTGTATGTCCTTGTGAAACTGAACTTGATTGACCATATTAATTGGTTCCAATTGAAGTCTGGCTGCATTGTTATTGTGGTCTCTATGAGTATGCACTTGGTTGTTGCTTCTTTGTACACTGCTGTGTTGACAGAGGTTGATTGTTGCTTGGTCGAGTGTTCATACCTGAATGTAGTGACCATTGCATTGAACTTGTATGGTTTCATGTGATGTTTGATCTGGTGCACTTTGAACTGTGGTCTGGTTTCATGTTGATTTGAGTCTTCTTGTTAACCCATTTGTTATTGTTTTAAGTCTGGTTGTATTCATTTGGTGGTCTGAACTGCTGTGTTCGTTCACTGCTCTGTTTGGGTTATGATAGTCTGGTTTCATGCTGAATTACTTGGCATTTTGTTCCATGGTTACATGTTGGTTGAGGCTGTTTTGGTTGATTCTCGAGATGCTGGTCTGTTCTTGCTTGAGTTATGATTGTCTGGAATTGTAATGCTTTGATTTAGTTGCTCCTGACCATGTCTTGTTAGCCTTGCATTGCTTCGAGTCATAATTGCTATTTGTTGTACATATATGTGTGTATACTTGTATATATATGTTGCTGTCATTTTCTGGTCATGATGATTTTGAAATCTGGTTGGAGTCTTCATGTGTACATTCATGAAATGCTTGCATATCCATGTACCATTTGTTCTTTTAGTCTGGTTACATATGAGCTGGTCTGTTCTTGTGCCATTTGAAGTTGAATCTGGTCTGGTTTGGGTTGCCTCTGAACCTGTTTTTGCTCATTGATTTTGAAAATCATGCACATATGTATATACATGCATACATATGCATGTATATATATGTGTAATTGTGTAATACATGTGCTGTATCCATTTATATTCGATTTGTACATATGTGCATTTGCACTAGTCTGTGAGATGGAATTGGGAAACGGCCTTGTGATATTCACAGTGATACACTGTACATATTACAAGTTGTTCGTGCATATATATTTAGTCCCTGTCAGAAAATATGAAAAGAAACAACCCAAATACCCGAGGCAAAAATAAATTTTAAATTCAATTTTATTTTTGCAATTCAAATTTGTTTCGTTTTCCAGTTTACTGCGTTATTTATTCGATAGGTATCACAGATGGCTGGACACAAGCCGGAGCAAGTCAAAATCAAGTGTATGAGTGAAGAGTGAATATGTAGTGAGGTGAAATTGTAAAGTGAAAATTGTGTTGTAATTGAAATTGTATTGTAATTGAAAATGTGTAAATGTGGTGAGAGCTTAAATTTGTACTATTCGAATTTGTAATAAAATATTTGTTCGAATAAAATATTTGTTTAAATATGAATTCTGAGTTATTTATTTTATTCAACAAATATTTATTTAATTATGTGAAAAAATAAAATAGTACAATAACAAATACATTTAAACGAATATATATATATATATATGTTTATTATCATTAAACAAAAATCATAGGCTATTGTATTCTACACAACGTTTTCATCTTCCATCTTCAAAAATCAACAAAATTAACAAACCCTAAAATTTGGGAATTTTGTGATTGTGGAATTTGATTAGATAAATTGATTATATAAGTGAGGAGATAGGCTAGAAGGTTGATTCTATGTGATTGAATATGATTGTGGGTGAAATTTTGATAGGTTTAGAAATGTTGAGATGTGGATGCTGTCATTAAACTCGAGAGAGTTTTTACAGTGACCGAATGTCACCGTAAAAACTCTATCGGGTTAATATTATTTTTTTCTCATGCTCTAAACGGTTTTCTGAAAATCGTTTAGGTGTTAAACTATTTTTAGAAAACCATTTAACGACATTTCTCTTAATAATAATAATAATAATAATAAATGGCTCCTCATTCGCTGCTGGCCGAATAGAGATTTTTACCATTTTAATTCTTCCAACCATCCGTGAAATTTCCCCTCCTGCTGGGAATGCTCTCATTATAGTCTCTTTTGTGTTACTTTGATTGTGTTTATTGTATCTTCAAGACGTATGCCAATTACAACTCTTCTTAATGCAAATGACATAAAGATTTTAATTTTATACATTTTTGTTAATAATAACTTGCAGTATATCGTAAAGGTGTTGTATTTAATTGGTGTGCTATAAAATTATCTGATATTCTAAATATTATTTATCTATGCTTTTTTATTCACTTTATTGAGCTTGCATTTTAAACAGTGCAAATAATTTGATATCCTATAATCATCAATTTTGCACGGACTTTGTAAATTTTGAATTTGTATTTATAATTTACAATCATGACGAATTTGGATTGTGATTTATCATTTGTTGATTTTACGGGCTAGATTAACCGACATTTAAATTTTCCATAGGAAGAGTGTGTGTTGGATTAAAAAATAAATTACCTTTTCAAAAAGTCTGAACTATTTGAAGGCTCGTATCGCGGAAAATCAAAGAGATATAACAGTCCATTTGAGAGAAATTCAATGAGAAATGGGAACATTAAAATTTTAAAGATTATACTTGTCATAGCTACTTTTCTCCCTTGTCCATGTTTTGTCACACATTTTGAAAATTATGCTTAATTCTCAATTTCACTTTTAAACGGTTTTAAACAGCTGACCGCAAATCTTTGAACTTCACTTTGGTTGCTCCTGTTAACCAAATAAATCAAAACTGTTTCATTTCAAAATTGTTTATTTACTAAAATTATTAAATATAAAGCGAACGGTTAGATTTCACGTCGATGGACTACGGAAACCGAGACTAGGGATTATTTTCATAAACTGCTACATCGCATATGGGGGTAAATTATGATGGACGCAAAGTTTGATGTCCCGATGTCAACAATTAATAATAACACTTAATATTTTACATGGGAGGGAATCACTTGGTTTCAAAATTCTCTGCTATGAGGTGCCATGACGTGCTCAGCCAATCAAAATACGGAGATTTTTACAATAAAATACGAAGAATGTGTGATCGAAATCTAACGGAAGCAGAGGTGTAGTCAAATTGGGATGTAGCATATGTATATGTGTATATTTAAAAACAAGAAAAGAGCCACATGTCCCTGTTTTTGATGTTGTTATACAAAAAGTCCCTGTAGAAATGAATTTGTAAATTTGGTCCATATTTTTCAAAAATAAAAAAAAACGCAAAGCGTCTTGCACTTTTTTGACAGAAAATGAAAGATAACTTGTACTTTTCTAATTTTGAAATATTTTTCAAAATTTTCTAAAATTTTGAAAAGCGCAAGTTAACTTGCACTTTCTAATAGGAAAATGCAAGCTAGTTTGCGCTTTCTAATTTTGAAATTTTTGAAAAGCGTAAGGTAACTTGCGCTTTCTAATTTTGAAATTTTTGAAAAGTGCAAGGTAACTTGCGCATTCTATCAGGAAAACGCAAATTGGTCTGCGCTTTCTGATTTTGAAATTTTAAAAAGCGCAAGCTAACTTGCATTTTCTGATTAGAAAAAACAAAGACTAAATTTACGTACTTATTTCTACAGGTACTTTTCTTATAACACAATCAGAAACATAGACCTTTCGTGCAAAAAGTCCCATTTAAAAAAACCTGGCATATGTCTCTGCTTTTAACAGATATTCAGTGTATGCGAAAACCGGTTTAAACATAGATATGGTCCCAACATCGATTCACACAATTTTACAGCGAATTGTTTACAGTCAATAAGACAAACATGCTATCATCCGTCCATTTGCTGAATATTCGACCATCCTCAATCATCGATTCTCTTACATATTTATGTATGTTCCTTCCCTGACCAATTGCATATTCCAATATATGCTATGTACTTCTTTATTGTCATTTGATCCTTTAACCATTACAACTTGTCCAGTGCATTTTACATCACCGAAATAAGCAGAACTCCTTTTTTATATTCATGAGCTGGATCATGAATCTGCAATGTTAGATTATACGACAACTTTGCATTGCCAGATAACTTATATTTATATTTTACAAATTTGAGTTGGTATTATGTCGCATGTACACTAACGTCATAGAACGCATTTATTAAAAAATTCAAATATACAGATGATACGTGTCTACCTTTTCACTCTAAAACTAGGATGTATTTCCATCTGCGTGATATGTACTTTTTAATATAATATAATGATTGTTTTATTAGGTAAATCAATGAGTTACGTAATTATTATAATGATTGTTTTTAGTTAAGCAAGCTGACTCGTTTTCAAGTGGTCTCGCATGCCACTCGGAATCTTTTGGTACAATGTATCACTTATTTCAGATTAATCAATGGGATGTGATGTTCGTCAATCATTGAATGCGGGGGTTTTTAGTTCTGTATAGGCGTTTTGCTAATTAATTAATAATCGCATTAGTTTGTGGGGTCCACCAACAGCTTATCGCCTGTTCTGTCGTAGTGCTTTTAGAAATATGCTCGCGCGCAAAAGCTGACGAGGTAAAGTTGGTGCTGCGTCGGTCCGACGCGTCAAATATGAGACCCGTCCAGTCTAAACAAGTGGATCAAGACACATCAAACGTTAACGTTAATTAATCACAAGCACCATTTGTTTCTTATTATATATTTAATATTTTAATTGATTTCAAACTTCAAACACAGATAAATAATTTTTTTTTTTATAATAATAACATAATAATTAAAATGACTTTTTCAAAATGATTCTTTTAAGACACAAACACAATTCCCTTTTGGAGAACCATTCCTTTTTCATATTCTTTTCCCGTGCTTTTTTCGTGTGTTCATTTTGTGTCGCAAATAAACGCATCTATAATGTAAATAGTAGATCCACAAGTTCTACTGATTATTTTGAAACAAATTAAATTATAGTCATTTAGTTATTTCTAATGATTTGTTTGGATTGACTTATATAAGGCGCTTATTTGCTTTTTTAAAGTCAGCTTATTCATTTTGGATTTTAAAAAGTCAAAAAACGACTTATTTAAGTCGATTCAAACAAAACTAAAATTTGAATGAGGAAAATATTCTAAAGGATAGGTTATCCTAATAATTTAAACATAAGTACACAAATCTATTTTTTTTTTTGCTACAAGGACGGGTCCAAAGCCCATCATTCAAGCACGCTTTCCATCGTTCAATTTTTACATCATCCGCGGGAAGTCTCATTCTCTTTCTTAAATTCATCTTACGTGGATCGTACATATTTTCTATCACGAATTCCTCCTGCACCGTTCATCCCAAGCTCCGACTAAGATCCAATAAAACAAAAATCCAGTAGCGAGCTTCTTCATGCAACCGCAGCCGTCGCTCTCTTTTCAATTCTCCATTCAACCTTCTCGAGCCTCGCCATCCATTCCGCCTGATCTTGGCAATAGTTCCTCTCGCTTAGAATACGATGTAGAAAGTTTTCACTACAAGAGATGGCCAATCCACTTTCAGTAATTCATGCAAATCCACATCCAAGCCAAAATGTTCTGCCAGAGAACAAGGTTCAATCTCAACAAAGTTTGCAACCACACAAATCCCCACTAATCAGGTACATAAAATTTATTTTTTTTACTTAACAACAGTGCTACCAATCAAAAAAATAACAAAATCAAATACCTAGTAGTTGTTTGATTGAAATTCATGCTTGGTTATTTTATAAATTATTTTGAATGTTATTTATAACAAAATGATACCTAGTTTCTGTTTGATATAAGTAGATGCTTTGTAAATTTAATTATTTAGTTGACTGTTGCTTATGACAAAAGTGACATCGATATAGTGCAAAACTGATACTTATATATATGCACAATTGATACCTAGTTTCTGTCTGATATAAATAGATGCTTTGTAAATTTAACTATTTAGTTGACTGTCGTGTATGACAAAAGTGACATCAAAATAGTGCAAAAATGATACTCGGTAGCTGTTTGATTGGTATTCACGCTTGGTTATTTTATAAATTATTTTGACAGTTATTTATTACAAAACTGATACCCATATATATGCAAAAAAAGATACCTAGTTTCTGTTTGATAAAACTTAATGCTCTGTAATTTTAATTATTTATTCGACTGTCAAGTATGATAAAAGTGATATCAAAATAATGCAAAACTGATATTTAATATCTATTTGTTTGGAGTTGACGCTTACTTTCTTTATAAATTATTTTGACTGTTGTTTATGTTAAAGATGATACCAGAATTCGTGAAGAAGTGTCGCCATTGGACGAGCTTCGAGGAGGAGCTCCAAACTCTAAGTCACGTTGCTGAAGTAAAGTGGAGGAGGAAGAAGTCCGTTCGGTGATGAGGAGGCCGGACGAGAAATCTCGTCCGGTGATTTGTTGCTCGGTGTTGAGGCTATAAAGGCCGAACGAGTAATCTCGTTCGATGGAGGAGATGCCGGACCAAAGATTTGGTCCGGTGGGATCTCGTTCAGTGATTGAAGAAAGAAGAAGTGATTTGGTTCGGTGCTTAGGGCAATGTTTGCCTGGAAGAGTAGGGGATAATGCCGAATGAAATATTTCGACTGGTGGCATGCCGGTCCAAGTTTTGTGCCGCTCCAAATATTTGGTTCAGTGATTTAGGTTGCCGCTCCAGATTTCTCGTTCGGATATTGGCTACCGAACCAAGTTGATGCCGGTCTAGATTTGCCATTCGGTATTTGAGCATGCCCCTCCAATAGGGGAGATGCCGGTCTAGATTGTGTTTTGCCGAACCAAAGCGATGTCAAGCTAGATGTGCCGAACCAGATGATGCCGAACCAAACCCATGGCTACTATATAGCAGCTACCCCTTCTCATATCTTCACCCTACGAATAGTGGAGCTTCTGGACAACAATGACAGCCATCCTAGAGAGTTGAAACTCTGCAGAATTTTGTCTGTATTGTAAATTCATCTTTTGTACAGCCTCCAAAAGTGAATCAATCATGTAACTATAATCTTTCAATGATTAATAAAATTTCCTCTCCTCAAGTGGATGTACACTGCCTCGCGGTAGTGGAACCACTATAAATACTGGTGTTATTTATTTTCTGCATTGCATTGATTTGTGACTATCTGTTTTGGTGTTTATCTCTGTTTGTATCGTCGCGCTACAATCACAATCCAGTTGTTTTCCGCTGTGTTGGGTTTTTTTATTCCTTTAGACTGATCATCTAAAGGGATTTTCCCCAACAGTCTGGTATCAGAGCGAGGTTGATTGAGTAGTGTTAGACGCTATGGTAGGAGATGAAGCGACTCCAGTTATTACAAGACCCTATACTAGAGGGATGTATATCGCGTCAGGATCACAGTTGGCAATTGAGAAATGGAATGGGGATAAAGACTTCGAGAAGTGGCAATGGAGGATGACGGCTATTCTAATGAGGAATGAAGTCCATCCAGTAGTATTTTCCCCTAAGAAGTTGACGGCTGACATCTCAGCGCGGAAAGGAAGGAGATAGAGAAATGGGCGTTTACTACTTTACAGCTAGCTATGGGAGAGAATGTTATCTCAAAGATTAGCAGTGAGACCGCTGCTAGAGGCATTTGGACCACGCTAGAAAATCTCTACTTGAAGAAATCGCTGACTAATCGTTTGATATTGCCGAAGACATTTTTCACCATGCGGATGAGAGAGGGTACTTCAATGAAGGAACATCTTAATTTCTTTGATGATCTCGTGATGAAGATGAAGACTGTTGACTTGAAGATGGATGAAGAGCAAATGACAATGATTCTTTTGTGTTCTCTTCCGGAGCGATACACAGATTTCGCTAAGAGCCTTATCTTTGCTAGAGACACATTGACAGTGGAAGATGTGAAGTCAGAACTTCTATCCGAGGGCTTGACATATCAGATGAAGGAGATAAGTGAAGGAAGTAGAGGTGGAAGTAGTAGTCACGACCTGTTTGTTGAAAGAGGTAGAGATGATAAGAAGAATTGGCACTCTAGAGGGCATTCCAAGTGCAGGAAGCCCGGTAATGGAAGGAGAGGAAAGTCTAGGGACGGGAAGTGCTTTATCTGCAAAAAACTTGGTCATTGGAAAAAGGATTGTCCAGGTTTGAAGAAGATGGATCTTCATCATTTGCGGTAGAGAAGTCTGTATCTGACGATGTGTTGTCTGCAGCAGTATCGGATGTCTCAAACCATTGGGTGCTGGACTCGGGGGCGTATTTCTATATGACGCCTAATAAGGATTACTTCAGTTCTTTCGTTGGACGAGAGAGAAGCTCTATTCTTATGGGTAATGATGCTAGCTTAGAGCAATGGGTGAATGTACAGTGAGGATCAAAAAGTTTGACGGAGTGATACGCACTCTGACAGGTGTCCGATATGTTCCAAGTCTTCGGAAGTCCTTTATTTCTTTAGGACAATTGGCATCTTTGGGATGCAAGGTAACTATCGAGAAGCATAGGCTGAAGGTTTCGAGAGGTGTACTAGTTCTTATGAAAGGAGATGTGTTCTGAAATCTATATTTTCTGAAAGGAACCGCAGTTCTTGGAGAGTCGTGTGTTAGAGTAGATAGTTCTCGTGCATTGGATGCCATAAAGCTTTGGCATCTCAGGTTGGGTCATATTTCTGAGAAGAGCTTAGAGTTGCTTCGGAGACAGAAGATGATCAAAGGAGAAAGCTTAGACAAGATGGACTTTTGCCAGGAGTGTGTGTTAGGCAAACAAACTAAAGTTTCTTTTGGAGTTGGACTCCATAGATCGCGGCGAGTACTTGAGTACGTACATATAGATGTTTGGGGACCGGTTGCTACTCCTTCTCTTGGAGGAGAAAAGTATTTTATCTCTTTCATTGATGACTTTTCTTGGAAAGTATGGGTGTATGTGATGAAGGCCAAATCAATAAGTTTTGAGAAGTTCAAAGACTGGAAAGCGCTTGTTGAAAATCAATCTAGTTCTAGGTTGAAGGTGCTAAGATATGATAATGGCAGTGAATTTGTCTCTAGGGAGTTCCTTGATTTCTATAGACAACATGACATTCAGAGACATTTCACTACACACGGCGGTCCACAATTCAATGGGGTTGCCAAAAGGATGAACATGACTCTATTGGAGAACACTTGTTGCTTGAGATTGACGGTGGGCTTGTCCAGAGGCTTTTGGGCTGAGGCATTATCAACTGCGGCGCATATCATAAATCGAATTCCGTGCTCAGCCATAGATGGGAATATTCTAGAGGAGAAGTGGAGAGGTAAAAGTGTATCTTGGTTACTTTCGAATTTTTGGTTGTCCTATGTACGTTCACCATACAGGTGATGATAAGTTGGAGGCTAGAGCATACAAGGGCATACTAATAGGATACACTAATGGTATCAAAGGGTATCGAATTTGGAACTCCGTTGATTGGGAGATTGTTCATTCCAAACATGTTACTTTTGATGAGTCTGCTATGTTCAATCCGAAGAAAAAGCTACCTACCATATCAGAAGATTCTGATAGGCATAAGGAGATGGAAGAAGTTCCTGTGCTCCAACCAAATAGTAGAGTTGTTGTTGATGATGTCGAGGAAAACATAGTTGATGAAACATCACAGAATAGTCCACATGTACCTTCTAGTAGTGTTGGTGATGTGCATAAATCTAGAGGAAGTTCAGTTCAAGGTGGAGCTGAAAGGAGTTTAGGCGAAGCAGTACCTACCCGGGTCAGTCGTAGGACTATTAGGCCGCCCGAGAGGTATGGTGATTGGCAGTTTGCGAACCTTAGCCTTAGTGATCAGTTTGACTATGCCCTACATGTGGTTATGAGGAGCTGCTTGACCTTGATGAAGATTTGAAGTCATGTGACAATTCGAAGTAGATGTGCACTATGGAAGAGGAGTTAGAGTCGTTGAAGAAGAACAAGATTTGGGATTTGGTACCACCTCCTCAAGTAAGCTGAGCCATAAGTTGCAAATGGGTGTTCAAGGTGAAGGATGATGGGAGATACAAGCCTAGACTAGTTGCTAAAGTGTTTTCACAAAGAAAGGGATTGGAGTATGATGAGATATTCTCTCCAGTAGTGAGGCATACGTCCATCCGCATTTTGCTCGCTATCGTCGCAGCTCATGACTTGGAGCTGGAGAAACTGGACGTAAAAACTGCTTTCTTGCACAGAGACTTAGATGAGACCATCTACATGAAGCAACCATAAGGATTTGTTGTAGATGGGAAGGAAAATTGGGTTTGCAAATTGAAGAAGTCCTTGTATGGACTTGAGCAGTCGCCTAGACAATGGTACAAGAGGTTTCACTCTTTTATGCTTTCACTTGGTTTTGATCGTAGCATCAAAGACGCTTGTGTGTACTTCAAGCATTTAAAGAATGGTAGATGGGTGTACCTACTCTTTTACGTGGATAATATGTTGATTTCTTCTAAGGATAAGGCTGAAATCGATAGTTTAAAGCGAAAGCTGAAAGCGGAATTCGAAATGAAAGAACTTGGAAAAGCAAAGAAAATTTTGGGTATGGAAATCCAAAGGGATAGAAAGCTAGAACTTTTGCGCTTCACTCAAAAGAAGTACATTCAAAAGGTGCTTGCTCGGTTTAGCATAGAAGAGGCAAAGGCAATCAGCACACCCATGCCTTTGCACATACCGCTTTCTAGTAAAGGCTCTTCGATTTCGGAAAAGGACAAGGCTTATATGATGAAGGTCCCACATGCAAGTGCAGTTGGCAGCTTGATGTATGCCATGATCTGTACTAGGCCTAACATTGCACAGGATGTTGGATTGGTGAGTAGGTTCATGGCAAATTCAGGAAATATGCATTGGGAAGATGTTAAGTGTATCTTCAGATACCTTAGAGGAAATCCAAACCATGGACTTGTCTTTGGCGGCAGAGGAAGAGATTTCAGCTTGGTTGGATTTTTCGATTCTGACTATGCCGATGATAGAGATCGAAGGAAGTCAACCTCTGGATATGTGTTCACCATTGGTGGGACAGCGATCAGTTGGATAGTGAGGTTGCAGACGATTGTGGCTTTGTCTACTACAGAGACAGAGCTCATAGCTACGGTTGAAGTGGCTAAGGAGGCGCTTTATTTAAGGCGATTGTTGTGTGATTTGGGCTTCGTATATGAAGGCATGAATGTGTACTGTGATAGTCAGAGTGCAATTCACTTAGTTGAAAATCTGGCATTCAGCTCGAGGACGAAGCATATTGAGGTGAGAGAGTCGTTCCTTATCTCGACGAGTGAAGAGAAGCTTGTTCATCTTCAGAAAGTTCACACAAAGGAGAATGATGCAAACATGTTTACCAAGTCGTTGTTTGTTGCTAAGTTCGAGCATTGCTCGGACTTGATTCGCTTAATGAAGTGCTAGGTGCCACGGGGTGGCACGGGGGGAGAGTTGAGATGGTTCATGGAGACATTTGTATTCATGGTGGAGATTGATAGGTTCTACACAGATTGGGTACTTCGAACACTTTGTTGACGGGTGGTGGCCTTGTCGGAGTTCGTTAACAAAGTGTAATGGGTGATGGTATTGCCGAAGCTCATTGGGTAAGTATCCATCGCTTGAAGCATAAAGATGTAGATGAAGTTGGAAGGCTTGATTGGAATTCAGTATCAAGGTGGAGATTGTTAGAGATAATACCAGAATTCATGAAGAAGTGTTGCCATTGGAGAAGCTTCGAGGAGGACCTCCAAACTCTAAGTCACGTTGCTGAAGTAAAGCGGAGGAGGAAGAAGTCCGTTCGGTGATGAGGAGGTCGTACGAGAAATCTTGTCCGGTGATTTGTGGCTTGGTGTTGAGGCTATAAAGGCCGAATGAGTAATCTCGTTCGGTGGAGGAGATGCCGGACCAAAGATTTGGTCCGGTGGGATCTTGTTCGGTGATTGAAGAAAAAAGAAGTGATTTGGTTCGGTGCTCAGTGCAATGTTTGCCAAGAGGAGATGGGGATAATGCGGAACGAAATATTTCAACCGGTGGCATGCCGGTCCAAGTTTTGTGCCGTTCCAAATATTTGGTTCGGTGAGTTAGGTTGTCGCTCTAGATTTCTTGTTCGGACATTGGCTACCGAACCAAGTTGATGTCGGTCTCGATGCGCCATTCGGTATTTGAGCATGCCACTCCAATAGGGGAGATGCCGGTCCAGATTGAGTTTTGCCGAACCAAAATGATGTCAAGCTAGATGCGCCGAACCAGATGATGCCGAACCACACCTCCTCATATCTTCACTCTATAAATAGTGGAGCTTTTGGACAACAATGACAGCCATCATAGAGAGCTGAAACTCTACATAATTTTGTCTGTATTGTAAATTCTTCTTTTGTATAGCCTCCAAAAGTGAATCAATCTTGTAACTCTAATCTTTCAGTGATTAATAAAATCTACTCTCCCCAAGTCGATGTACACTGCCTCGCGGTAGTGGAACCACTATAAATACTGGTGTTATTTATTTTTCTGCATTGCATTGATCTATGTCTATCTGTTCTGGTGTTTATCTCTGTTTGTATCGTCTCACTACAATCACGATCCAGTTGTTTTCCGCTGCGTTAGGTTTTTTTTATTCCTTTAGACTGATCATCTGAAGGAATTTTCCCCAACAGTTTATATCAAAACTGATACCTATATATTTGCAAAAACGAGACCTAGTTTCTATTTGATATAACTTGATGCTCTGTAATTTTAATTATTCATTTGACTGTCTTGTATGACAAAAGTGATACAAAATAATACAAAACTGATACATAATAGCAAATTGTTTGGAATTGATGCCTAGGTATTTTGTAAATTATTTTGACTGTAATTTATTTTGAAACCGATACCAAAATATATGCAAAAACGATATCTAACATTGATACTAAAGCTTTTAATTATTTTATTTTAAAGCATATGATCCGTGTGCACCATTATCTCTTAAATAAAATGTTTATTACATACCTGATACTACAAGTGATGCAAACTGATACTAACAATATATTTTGCTTTAAACAAGGTTGACTGCGGGTTATATGTCATGATATTCATCACATCATTGAATTGAAGTAAAATACCGATAAAAATAGAACCTGAACAATTGATACGAACAAGAGCCAGAGTGTGTGTGACATATTAACGGACAATGGTCACTACTGAAATTGATTTTCTTTACCAGCTTGCCTGCTTTAAAGAACACTCTTATTGTAGTTAGCATTTCACCTTCAAATTGGACCAATGGATTTTGTAAAATTTCACGTTAAACCAATCCGGACTTGTGTTGAGTTGTCGTTGACACTAAAAACTGCCTTCCTTACCTCCTCTGTAACGACCCACTATTTTGGACCATTCAAATCGACAATAAATCCACACATGTCGGACTTGAATTGCTCAAAATACCTAATTGTAAATATAAATTTGGCAAAGCTCAGAATATACAGTAAATAAATCACAGATCACAGACACAAAGTAATATAACAATGCAGCGGAAGCAAGAAATAGTAGTTCATGAAGCTACTATATATATAATAACAGAGTTCAACAAGATACAACAGAAATTACGAACACAAAGATGTCTCAATACAATAGTCAAATACAAGATCAGAATACATCACTGGAATCAACTGAATGACTGAAAGCAGAATCAATAGATGGATCCAAGCGAAGCTCCAACTCCAAAGGTGAGTCTCGAATACTGGTACAACTCAGTCTGACCCGAGCATAAAGCAAAACACAAAACACTCGAGTCAGGACATACATATTTATACAATGTAAACCAACTCAAGTGAACTGTAATAGAAATGCACAAGTAACTTAAAGGATGCTTGGGATCGCCCATCCTTTAAGGATCCGTTAAACTATCTACTATGTAGTAATATACGCTATTATAATAATGTCTAAAGTAAAGTAAACTATCAAAATAGCGTTAAGGCTTTACATTTTCCACCTTAACACATTTTTATATTCCCATAGTCTATACAGTACCATAATCTCCCCCGTACTGGGCGTCGTCAGAGGGCACTCCATAGGTATGGTACAAAACAAACTCGTAGTAAAGCTCGCTAGGGTAGGTGACACGTCACAAAGAGGCAATGCCAGGGTAGATATACCAATTACACACACGGGCTGGTGGAAACGCATAGCAGCCACTACCGCCCACCTCGGAACACACTCCCAAATCAAAAATCGAAGGGTGGCCACCAAATCAATCACAAAGTAATAGAATAGTATCGAAGAAATGTGTCCGATCAGAGGTGCTACCTCATTGGCCCGAGATCGCTCCTGTTTTAGCCACCTTATGCCAACTCACGGGAGTCGGGTCCACGTATATACCTTAATAGGATCGTCGCCACCATCCTACTTCATTCTGGAATCTCCACCGCGTACATGGTTGTCAAAGTGGTTTTCGGTATCGACAGAGAGTATGCCCATATCCGATCCCGGTCTCTTTGCCAACCAACCGTTATTATAACCCATGGATATTTATTCCGAAATAATTTATACCTCAAAACAAAATATCGTATCCATTTCAAAACTAGTTTATACCTCAAACAAAATATCATATTCAAAACTAGTTTATACTTCCAAAAAACAAAAATATCATTTGAACAAACCCAAATTTCCAATCACTGAATATTTCTTTCAATTTATTCAAACTTGAAATATTCCTTTTTAAATCATCTTAAACTAAAACCACTTTATAAAGCCATATTCTTAAATCTTAAATTGCAAATCAATATATTCAAAACAATTCTTAATTAAATACTATTTCAAATAAATTCATTTCCAAAATCTTAGTACTTTCAAAGTTATAACACCTTTGCAACCAAACACTTTGAAACCATAATACTTTGAAACCATATCAATTTAAAATGTTATCATTTGGAAATCATAATATTTAGAAAAATCATAACACCCTTAAAAATAATATTCATTACCAAAGTTATAGCATTTTTAAGTTCATTCGTTCAATTATACCAATTTCGAAAACATTGTATTAACTTATAAATTTCAAAAATGGTTTATATTTTACCTCAAAACATACTCATTTAAACCATTTAAATTCAATGTAAAAATCTTCCAAAATAATATTCATTTCCAAAGTTCATTGAAATTTCAGCCTCAGCAGCACATATAAAGTGTTAGGGTAAATATATTAACATTTTAAAAACATTGTCAAATTCAAAACAGCAGCACTTATAAAGTGCTACGGTAGATATTAGTATTTCAAAACAGTAGTTTCAGAAACAGCAGCACTTATAAAGTGCTGAGTAGACATATTGGTATTTTCAGAAATAGTTCAAATTCAGAAACAGCAGCACTTACGAAGTGCTGTAGTATTATAGTTATTTAAGTTAATAGTTAAATTTCAGAAACAGCAGCACTTTGGAAATGCTGCCAATACAATTTCAAATTTATTATAACATTTCAGAAACATTAAAAACTTCAATTTTAGCCATTTTTAACTTATAAAACATATCTCACATTTCAGAAATATTCATTTGGATATCAATTTACTTATAATTTACATAAAATAACTTTTATAATTAAAATATCCAAATTTTCTATAATTCATTTATTAAGTCAAAAGTACACTATTTACTTAACTTTTTATTTTAACAAATAACTTAACACGTTATTTGAAATACCCATTTCATAAACAAAATATTCTTTTCATAAGTCAAACTTCACCTTACAAATTGAAAACCAAATTTCCATTATAAAGTTAAGTCATAATTTAAGATACATTTTACCATTTTAAATCATAATTATTTATTTTACAAAACATATCTATTTCATAAAATAAAATCTATTACCATCACTAGGTAAGATTTAAAATTCCACATTAAATCAGATTTAATTATTAAGTTATTTATCATCAATAAAGATCTTTAAATTGCAATTTAAAAACTAATTATTGGTATATAAAGATTCCAACTTATAGAAAACCAATATAACTTTATAATTTAAAATCAAACCACTTATTGACTTATGAAAATTCCATATATTTAAAATCATTGAATCAAATTTTTAAGTAAATTTTCATATATCTTAAAACTTAAACTACTTAAAAATTTTAAGAAAATATTATTAAATATATAACCATGGGTCTGTATAATATTTTCTAACCTAGGTCAAGTGATACGGATATGTATCATTTCAATCCGTAATTTAAAAAGAAAAATCTAGGTTCTATCATTTCAAACCCGCAATCCCAAGTCAAATAAAATACAATAAAAATCACTCGAGCCTATCATTTCAGCTCATAATGATTTTTCCATATTCTAAAGTCCGTTCGGGTATATATCATTTCAACCCATAGTGAAAGGGAACTTGAAGTGTGAGATATAGAAAATAAAATAACAGTAGAGCATATAATATCATATCAGGTGATGTAACAAACACGTAAGCATTATATAACATCATATAATCATATCACAGGCATATATGAACATAGCATATTAATTTCTACAATCCACATGTCATTGTTTCACAATTATATAAGTACGAATGTCGAGAGTGATAAACTCACCTTTTAAAGCTAGAGATGACAATTCAAAACACACAACTACACTCTGAAAAGCACGACAAAGCACGAACTAGATTTTGAATGGATGAAGAGTCAAGATCCCAAATCTTGCACACAAACAATTACAACAATTATAAGTGTATGATTCAATATAAAAGATTAGAAATTAAAATAATGAAAAATAAGAATTTAAAATGACATAACTTGCTTTACCCAACACAAGTGGCTCGGCCACATCACTATTGGGCTAGACCACTTCAAAGTATGCTCGGCCATGATGGGTTAAAGGCATGATAGGCTCGGCCATGGTCATGTACACACGTCTATGGTTGGTGGAATGTGAAGAGGGGCAAGTCAAAGGTGTTGGAAGGCAAAAAGGAAAGAGTTTTGGAAGGTCACAAGAAAACATAGGCTCGGCCCTATGTCTACATGGTTCGGCCATAGGGCTTGGTGCATGGGTCGGGTCTAGAGTAGGGGTTGGGCACGGCCAGGGGCTTGAGGAGGAGTAGGTGGTGGAGCCAGAGGCAAACAAGGGGATGATGGTGAATATGTGAAGGTTGGCTTGGGTTTGTCACATGTTTTGGTGGTGGATTTTGAATCTAAGGCTCACGGCAAGGCATAGGGAAGGTGATAAGGTGATGGTGGTCGGTTAGGAGGTGGTGGAGGTGGAGGAAGATGGTCGGCAAAAGCATGGGCATGTGATGGTCGAGCATAGCTTGTAGATAAACAAAAGAAAATGAAAAGAGAAAAGAAAGAGAAGCCATGGAATTAGGGCTACCTATTTTTTTTCTTCACGCAAATGAAATGAGGAGATGAGAAATGAAGTGTACGTCAGTTGCAAATGAAATGAACGGCTAAGAAGAGTAAATGTACGACTAGCACATGAAAAAGCTAGGGAAAAGGAAAAGGCACAAGTTATATAAAGAGGAACCAAAGTCTCTTGGATTTCGAAGCCAAAAATCAAAATAAAATCCAATAAATAAAATCAAAGTCTAAACAAATAAAAATAGAAAATAAAATAGAGAAATGAACATTGGAAAATAGAAAATAAAAATACAGAAAATAACTGCGTGTAAAACGCTGTATTCTATCCAATTTAAAAAGTATAAAACAAAATTTGACGAAACAAAAAGAAGGACAAATATTAGAAACAAATACTGCTTCAAAAAAAAAGATTAGAAATTTAAAATTCAAATTTAGAAATTTCAACTGTAAGTCAAAGTTTGACTAAAGTTGACCAAAATATAAAATTTCCAGAAAATAATTGTTTTATTATATTTGGAAAATAAATTACAAACAAATTCCAAACTTACTTTGAAAAATTCTAAAAATTCACTTTTAAATGATTTAAAAATCAAAGTTTTCAAATAAAAATTTAATTAAAATATTTACAAAATTATGGGTTGTTACATCCTCCATCTCCACCACATTATTAGAAAATTATAGCGATAAGCCATAGTAACAAACCTATACACAGTGAGAGGTAGAGAATGGTTCATGATGTGTTGATTGCAGTTATCATACAAAAATCACAACCTGTTTTCCAAAGTTAATTTTATCATTGCTAGCCACTCCGTTAATTTCCATACCCACTGCCCACCGATTCCACCTCCTTTTCTTGGACATTTTTGCATAACAATAGGCAGAAGGTTCATCTCTATTTATCAGCCAATTGCATTTTTTTTGCAGAACACCCAAGTACACTTTTTTAAGGTCTAAGTCTAAGTCCAATTTTGCCTTTAAAAATTTATTTGCTGTAATAATATCATGTACCCCTTCCAGCTATTTTTGAAGTTCTCTATATTTTCTCCAAGTCGACCCACTTCCTGATATGCACTCCGCTTGTCCCTATACCACTCCTTCAACAACTCCTTGAACCCTTTTTATTTCATCGTCATGCAATACAGAGAACCTCCCCTGATATCCAAGCTCCACCCTCTTATAAACGTAGATTGATAATCCTAATGTAAATGCCAATAATTCATATATCGAAATGTCTTGATTTTGGTCTAAATGAGTTAACCTAACTTGGATAGAAGATTGGTCACTGCTACTTGTAGGTAAATATGTCAACTCCTAAGTCAAAAAATTCTAAATCGGTTGAACATTGGCCAATGCTTTGTTTATTTAAAAAGTTAGGATGTTTTTCGCATGCCCAGATCACTATGAAAACTTGGAACTTTCAATGTCCATATCAGTTAGCCCTACATGTACCATGCAGCTATCAATGCCAGTCATTTTACTAAATGGAACACTATTACCTCCTAACTTCTCACTTGCGTGTCTTATGCAATTAAAATCACCAATGAGAAACCAAAAACGAAAAAGGTTAAACAAAATTCAATGTTAAAGAATAAAGGTTGTAGGGTTTGATATCACAAATGAAGTATACTGAAGTATATTACATACATGCGGGTTGTCTGTAGAATGCTACCCGAACCATTTCCCAGCCAGCTTTTATTTTTTGCATTGGGCTTGCCTTATTCGGCCCATTATCACTTTGTACTTTATAAATATTATTGTATTGAGTTGTAAATGCATTGAGAATCATTTCTGAAACTATCAATAAAATTATCAATCAGTTTTATTCAAAACTTTACATGGTATCGGAGCCGAATTTAAAGCTTAACCGCATTTTCATCAAAGTTCATACCAAAGAAAGTAAAAGCTATCAGATTCAGTTCGAAAGAAACAACATCAGATTTAGTTTCATCATCTGGTGATCTTTAACCCATCTGAATAGATTTCATCATTAGGTTATTTCATGTTTTCTCACTGAAAATCGGTGCCTCGTCAAGAAAACAATTTAAAGATCTGGCTGCTCGAATTTTCAAGAGAAAAGCATCAGGAAAATCCATAATTCTAAGAAAAAAAAAATCAAGAAATCATATCAAAACAACAAGAAAGGCAGTGTCATGCCAAGAAAATCATCAGACTCATCATTCGATTCTTTTGGCTGCATCATAGCTGTGTCTTGATTCTGATAGAATTTCTTGCGCTCAAAGGAAGTTCCTAAATTCTTAAGCCTCTTCTTGTTTCAAGATTTATCATCATGAGAGAAGGAAGTTCTGCTACATCATCAAATCCATCAAATTCATATCAGGTTGCCACTGAAAGCCTCACCAAAACCATCATTAGCCCTCAAAGTCAGTTGATTACAGCCCATCTCGAAGAAGATAATTATCTTCTTTGGAAAATCCAAGTTGAAACAGCAGCCAGAGGCTATGGCCTCGAAGGGTTTCTTCTTGGTACAATACCTATCCCACCAATGTTCATAACTGATCAAGAAGATAAAGCAGTCAGTAATGAAGAGTGTATAAAGTATCAAAGACAAGATAGCTTAATATGTTCATGGCTATTGTCTTCCATAAGTATGAAATTACTGCCTCAAGTAATAGGAAGCAAGACTGAAAAAGGGATATGGACAACAGTTGAGAGAATTTTTAATTCTCAGTCTGCTGCCAAGATAATGCATTATAAAAGACTCTGCATAGCATCAAAAAGGATAATCTGTCCATGGGTGAATACTTAGCAAAAATTAAGACAACTTGTGATTTACTTGAGGCAGCTAGACATAAAATCACTGATTCAGAACAAGTGTTGATCATATTAAGTGGTCCAAATGATGAATATGAGTCTGTTGTTGGTGTTATATCATCTCAAAGATCAACACCACCCATAGAATATGTGCATTCTATACTTCTTGCACATGTAGGAAGAATTGATTTCAAGAAACCCACTGACTCTGATATGTCCATTAACTATGCAGCAAACAACAAGAACAAAATTCAATACAACCACAAGACTGAACATCAAAATTAAAGAAGTAATCAGTCATTCAGAGGAAGGGGCAGAGGAAGGTGGAACAGTAATAACAGGCCAAAGTGTCAAATATGTGAAAAAGTTGGTCACACTGCCCCAAAATGCTATTTCAGACTTAATTTGAATTAAGTTCCAGGACAGAATTCAAGCAATCAAAGAAACAACAATTAAAGTGCAAATTTGGCACAAGTGCAGTCAGAGGCAAGCAATCAACCAAAAAACAACAAAATCAAATTACAAGGCTAGAACATATTTAAGATGATGCATGGTATCCTGATTCTGGAGCAACAAATCATATAACAAGCAATCTTGACAACTTGAATCTTAGATGTAAAGAGTATAAAAGTACACAATCAATTTGCGTGGGAAATGGTGAGTCTATTAGTATCACTCATTCTAGAAAAGCACATACAGAGGTGCTAGACCGTTGTTTCTAAGTAATTTATTGAGAGTACCAAAAATAAAGAAAAATCTGATTAGTGTTTCTCAATTTGCTAAAGACAATAATGTCTATTTCAATTTTTTCCCAAGTATTGTTTGGTTAGAGACATACTAACTAAAGAAATTTTATTGCAGGGTGATGCTAATAGAGGGTTATATTGTTTCAAACTAGTTAGTCATATCAATCATGGAAAAGAGCATCAAAATTGTAATTTGTCTGAAGCAACTTAGACTGTGAATCATAAAAGTACTTTAGATCTATGGCATTACAAGCTTGGACATCCAAATATGAATGTTGTTAAATAAGTACCTAGTGATAATAAAATTGTATTTGATGATATTTCCTTACTATATGTTTGTACATATTGTCAGATGGGTAAAAGTCACAAGCTTGCATTTAACACTTCACATACTGTATATTCAAATCCTTTAGAATTAGTTGCTACAGATCTATGGGGTCCTGCCCCAGTATGCTCTGATTATGGTTACAAATATTATATATCTTTTATTGATGCTTATTCTAGATATACTTGGATTTATTTCTTAAAAGCTAAATCTGAAACATACAATGTTGTAATTCATTTTATATCTGTTGCTGAAAAGAAAACTGGATGTCCGGTTAAAACTATCTAATCTGATGGTGCTACTGAATTCAAGACTCTTAGCAATTATTTTAATAAAAGAGGGATAATTCATAGAATAACATGTCCCTACACTTCTGAGCAGAATGGTTTAATAGAGAGAAAAAATAGACACTTTCTTGAGACAGGACTTACTCTTTTGGCTCAAGCATCTTTACTCTTAAAGTTTTGGCCTGATTCATTTAACACAGCAGTCTATTTAATTAATAGACTGCCAACAAAAGTTTTAGAAGGAGTAAGTCCTATAGAAAAGTTGTATGGTGTGAAACCTGACTATCAGAGTCTAAAGAACTTTGGATGTCTATGCTTTCCCTATTTAAGACCATACAATAAAAATAAACTAGAGTTCAGATCTCAACCATGTACTTTTATAGGATATAGTGTAAATCAGAAGGGATATAAGTGTTTAGATGACAAAGGAAGACTTTTTATTAGTAGACATGTTGTATTTAATGAACATATATTCCCTTTTAACAATGCAGATATGAAGACAACAAAGAAGGTTCTTAATCCAAGAACTTCAATACCTGACTTACTTATCTACTCAGATAATTGGCAACATGAAGAGACTGAAAGGACTGTAGAAGACTCTGATTCACAACTGCAATCAGAGAATGAACCATTTGAAACATCCAACTATCACACTCAGTCTCCTCCTCAACCTGTCAGTCAAGCTCAACAAGTCAGTGAAGAAAGTGCAAGCACTCAACATGATATATTAAGAGATAATAGTGATCAGACAAATAGAATAGAATCATATGTCAGGTCTAGTCACCCCATGATCACTAAGGCAAAAAGTGGCATATTCAAGCCAAAGCTCTACATTGCAACCACTACAGCTGAGGAACCATAAAGCTTTGATCAAGCTGCAAAAGACAAGAACTGCAAAACAACCATGGATGAAGAGTATAATGCACTTATAAGAAATAAAACATGAGGTATAGTTTATCCACCAAATAACAAAAATATAGTGGGATGCAGGTGGACATACAAATTAAAAAGAAATCCAGATGGATTTGTAGCCAGATATAAAGCAAGACTTGTTGCTAAGGGTTACACTCAATAATATGGATTCGACTTCAATGAGACATTATCCCCAGTAGTCAAACCAACAACTATCAGAATCATTCTTACTATTGCCTTACACAAAAACTAGAGTATTAGATGACTTGATGTTAATAATGCATTCCTGAACGGTGTTCTATAGGAGGAGATATATATGGAACAACCACAGGGATACAATCAAAATACAAATTATGTGTGCAAGTTAAACAAGGCAATATATGGCCTTAAACAAGCACCAAGATTCTGGTTTGATAGACTGAAAATTACTTTGATAAAACTTGGATATCAGTCTACCAAATTAGACAATTCTCTTTTTATTAAAAATGGCAAATAATCCATAGTATACATTCTAATATATGTTGATGATCTGATTATTACAGGTAACAGTGATGAAGATATCAACAACCTCATTCTGTATTTAGACAAAAAATTCTCTGTTAAAGATCTTGGGGATCTAAACTACTTTCTGGGCATAGAAATCATAAAAAAGCCAAATTCAAAGATAATACTCAGTTAGAGGAAGTACATAACTGAATTACCACACAAGTCAAAAATGAATGAAGCAAATCCACAACCAACTCCTATGATAAGCAACTATCAGCTTTCTAAAAACAGGGGAGAACCAATTTTTAATATTAAGCAATACAGTAGTATTGTTGGTGCATTACAATATGCAACAATAACTAGGCCTGATATATCATTCAGTGTTAACAAAGTTTCTCAATTTATGCAGGAACCATTGAATGAGCACTGGAAAGCAGTAAAGAGGATTTTAAGATATTTAAAAGGAACTGTTAACTATGGACTATCATTCAAAAAGTGCAACAATCTCAATATAGTTGGCTACACAGATGCTGATTGGGCTACAGATCCAGATGACAGAAAATCTGTCTCTGGATACTATATTTACATTGGAGAAAATATCATATCATGGTGCTTTAAAAAGCAATCTACCATCTCTAGATCAAGTACAAAGGCGGAATACAGGAGCCTAACCAGTGCTACAGCAGAAATTTTATGGATTCAATCTTTATTAAGCGAGTTTAAAATTAAATCAAATCTCAAGCCAATCATATGGTGTGATAACCGAAGTACTGTGCATATGTCTGAAAATCCAGTTCTTCATTCAAAGACAAAGCATATTGAAATAGATTTATACTTTGTGCGAGAGCAAATAATCAGTGAAAAGCTTCAAGTTAATCATATACCTGCAACCTATCAGAGGGCTGACGTGCTTACCAAGGCTTTGTCAGCAAGAAACTTCATAAGATTCAGAGATGAGCTCAAAGTGAAGTCGAGTTCCAACCGACTTCAATGAATCAGATCTACTCCAAACATGTGCTGAAATCTTGTCAGCAAGGAGATCATAGCTTCAGATCTAAAGAAAATCAGTAGATCTAAAACTCAAAACTTCTCCTTTACTCAAAATCAGCAGATCTGAAACTCAAAACCTTGCCTTTACTCAGATCTGAAGGTTTAAATGTCTCAGAGACCAAATCGAGCATATACATGTGATGAGAACTCAACTGCAACAAGATTTTAGCTGCAGATCTAAAGAATATCCTTAGATCCGTAACTCAAAATCTCAGTGACTCCGATCTGTGGATTAATTGATATATAGATTCAGATCGCTCAATCTTCCTCTTAAATTTCTCATCAATTTTGAAGTATTTGTTTGGATCTGGAAGGATTTGAAGAAACCGCAGTTTGCCCTAGCCTCGGTTTTGAAGAGGGGAGTAAAGAATAAAGGTTGTAGGGTTTGATATCACAAATGGAGTATACCGAAGTATATTACATGCATGGGGTTGTCTGCAGAATGCTACCCGAACCATTTCCCAGCCAGCTTTTATTTTTTGCATTGGACTTGCCTTATTTGGCCCATTATCACTTTGTACTTTATAAATACTATTGTAGTGAGTTGTAAATACACTGAGAATCATTTTTGAAACTATCAATAAAATTCTCAATTAGTTTTATTCAAAACTTTACAATTATACCATAAACCTTCTTGCAAATAATCAAAGTTCTGTCCATAAATGAATGAACATGCAAAACCTTTCCGTCAACCCCTTCAGCAATAAAAAATGTGTTGACCACTAAAGTTGATGACCCTGAACTCCCATATTTCACTATCAAGCTGCTAAAATATGGCATTTATATTAACATTCCACATTACTAATTATTTTTCCAATTATTATCAAATAACTTTTGCGAATTCTCTATTTCCTTAGCTCTTAGTTTATTTCAAGTAATCCAACACATCTAACATTCTACTTATAAGTATGATTCTTAACATCCCCAGCCTTCTAGAGGGCTTGTGGAGGTCCCTCACATTTTAGACCAATCTCATTGTTTACTTATTGATTTATTTCTATTTCTCAACTCCCTGCCTCCGATGATGTTACCCTTTGATTCACTTTCTTTTTTTCTTTTCACTTTCCTCCAAAGCTCGACTTTTTGTAACTAAAAGGTCAAGTTTTACACTATCCATCTTTTTATTTCTCTTGCATGGGCTCTTTTCGTGATGTTTAGTAATGTAGCTGTGGCTCTGGCTTTTACATATAATCTATAGGCTAATTATTTTGTCAATGCCACTTGCCACTACTTTCTCTTGGACCAATATCACAAGAAGCTGCAAATTTTAAGATTTGTTAAGTCCCTAGTGACATTTTCAAAATTATTACTAGACGAAACATAAGGGTTCGGAATTGAAATATTTTTGAAAATCGGATCATGATCACCCTATGATGACTCATTTCTATCCACTAAGGTCGTTGGTATAGTTAGCCTGGATGGGAATGACGTTGTGGCTCCTACTCCGATAATAGGTATTAGTGAAGTTGAAGTGTAACGAGGTTCATTCTTATCTACTGATTGCTCCCTCCTCTCCATAGAGCCTATTGAGGGTATATTTATTTGTTTATCCAAGATCTCTACCTCTTCTGCCACAACCTTAAATTCCTCTGAATTTAACTCTTCCACAATCTAGATAGATGACTCCTGTATTGTTTTACCATCACCTTCAACCGTCGATGAATCTTCAACTTTACCATTTCTATCTTCCCAGTAATAGCCCCAATCTTTATATCACCATTCTCTTTCCAATCGTTCTCTATCTATTGATGTTCCATCTCCATATTGCTAAGGTGACCCTCTTTATGCAAAAAATTACTAGTATCCCTTTGTCTTTTCCTTTTGAACTATCGTTTCCCGTTGTTTTAACACATTGTATAGTGCTAATTTGAGCTCCATAGCACTATCAGTGTCCGCTATAGTTTTAACCAAGCCATCTTCCTCCTGTCCACTATCTCGCTCAGAGTCAATCATCACCCTTGTGTCCCCCTTTTTAAATTTATCTTTAACTCCTCACTTATTCATCATGTCCTTATTTTCCTTATCTACTGAAATCTAAGTCTTGACCATTGGGCATTGAGATTTCATATGCCCAAAACATACATAAATTTTACATCTGAGTGGGAGTTTTTCATATTCAGCTACCTATTTATACACCAAACCATCCTCAAACACCCCTTCTAATAAACTCAGAAAACCTACATCTACATTAAGCTCAACCAAAACTCTCGCGAAAGAGATAGGAATCCTCATAGTAGTAGGTTAGTCAATTTTAGTCAGGATACCAATAGTGCTTACAACAGAGCTAATCGCTTTGGCACCCTATATCTTAAAGCTCAATCCTGACAACCTAATCCATACAAGCGTTGAGGGAAGAAGTTCTTTATTGGTATTCATCTTTAGAGTTAAATATTTCAAAAAGATCTAACTTTTATCAAAAAACCATGGACCTTGTTCAATTATATTAGTACAATCCTTCTCACACCCGAATCTGAACACAAAAAGCCATTCGCCCTTGATTGCAAGGAAAACTCTTTTTCTATTTTCCATAGTCTTTTTATACAAGCCTTAAATAAATTTATAATATGGTATTAGACCTACTATGTAAAGTAACACACAACACCACCCCACTTCAGCCTCCTTTATTGCATGAGTTGAAAACAATCATCTTTTAGATCCACTATAAATCGCCAGTTTAACAAAGAACAGTTGCCGATCAACCAATCTACTACTAGTTGCGCCTTTTACTACAATAGATATACCCTATTACAACATCAAAAAAATGTTGTAATATGAGCTTTGCAATGTTTTTGCAAACATGGTATTAGACCAAGTTGTAATATGATCGGCGTCTTTTACAACATTTTTTGGATGTTGCAAAAACCGTTGTATTATATCTTATTACGACTATTTTTAGATGTGTTATATTTTTTACAACATTTTCTAAACATTTCAACATACCTTTTTACAACTTTTTTTAAAGGTCGTGGTATATTTTTTACTTTAAAAAAAATTACAGACATTTCATGTTGTTTTTAACCTGTAACTATATCCTCTTTAATATTATTACCGTAAATGCAATAATTTATAAATTTCAATACATAAAATTCAATGACAAATTATTAGCAACACAAATTCCAATCGTTTCCATTCAAAAGAAGTCAACAATTTATTAACACAAAAATATTTATATTAATTTCACAAAAACATTCATATGAAAATTCAAAATCTATATGAATTTCACAAAGTCAACAATAACACCACTTCAACATACATAACATAAAAATATCATAATCCAAATGTTAAGAAACTTACAAATATCGCAAATAATAATTGGGCTAAATCTTTATAAAATCTTCGACCTCACTTTAGACCTTGCTATTGTTGTCCATCATCCTACTTTTAAGACAGGAAGCCTTCTTTTCCTTGTGTAATGCCAAATTTGGAGCACCCTATTGTGGATATTTATGCAAGTTGCTTAGAGAAGTCACTCTTGGCCATCTATCCTCGGTAGGTGTTCCTAATAGCATTCGAAATGAACATATAACATGAAGTAAAAGCATATATAATTAACCATAACTAAAACATTCACTTAATACAATACTCAATCTCTATGTTCTTCCTGTTCTATTCATCCTTTTCCACATTTACATATTTTTCAAAAGACATTCAATTCCAGTTGTTTTTCTGCTTTCTTTCTTTTCCATTTATCGACCAAGCTTCATAGTAGCCACTTGAGATTGTTTTGCACCAATATTGATCTATACTATGAATTGAATAATAATAAATTATCTGGCTAGAGTTGGATACATCCAACTTTCATTTTGTTCCTGTCATGGGGATGCTCTACCTGGATGGCCACTAATTTTGTAAAAGGATGAGTTTTTCTGATTAGAGTTCTTAGGGTACAACGTTTAACTAATTTCATATGTAATTAAAGGAATGAAAAACGAAGCATAATTTGTCACTCCATAAGGAAAAGGCTCACAGCAATGTATTGCTTGAGAAGTTTATACAACAGATGCAACAAAAACTAAATTGATACACTCATAAAAAATTGCTTCTCACAGCAGCTACACATTCATCGAGTCGCTCATATGCAATTTTGGTTTATGATTGTCTGCTCCTCCATCTCCGTGAACTCCTTGTGCTTTAGGTCTGGCCTTAGGTAGTTTGTCCACCTCAGCCTATAGCTCTTCTCACATCTTTGCAGTCCTATACATATATACACACTTTTAATCCTCTTTACTTGCAATTATAAAAGAAGAATAGTTATGTATAGTGTGTTAATTATCTGCGTGTTTAGGAATTGGGTGCCAGTTACGAGTGCAATGTCGAGCAATGTAGGAAGCAAGCTTGTTGTCTTCCTCGGGTGTCCACTATCCTCTTTTTACATTATCCTTTTCGCAGCATGGGATCCTACCCATCGTTTAATCTGGATCTTTGTTATATATTAGTGTTTTAGTAGATATATTATATGTAATTATCAAAGAGCTAGCTATGGAGTGGATTTATATATATTTGCACGAATGAGGTTAAAAATGTATGAACACGCTCCTCACTATAAGGTTTAATGATATTTTCAGACGTAAGTATATGCAAAGTACTGAATATATGCAAGGTGCAGTATGAAATGAAGAGTTATGAAACAAACGTTATTTCATATAACTGTGTATCGGGTAAACTTACCCGTTTATTACAAAGCAACCCAATAGGCTCATATACTTGTATAAATACAAAGCAGTATTGTAACCGAATGATTATCATAGCATCAATAAAGAAAAGCAATTTATTTTACAATTCAAATACATTTTATCAGTTTTCTTAACTTGGTATCAGAGCCACTCAAGCCTAACGGTTAGCCAACGAGTGTCATGCCTACCTTCATCAGAGATTCTTCATCACCTGAAGGTGGCTGCACTGGTAGTGATCTTCTCAGTTCATTATCATCATCGAAGATACCCTATTACCCACTTCTTGAATACAGATTTACAATTCTGTTTCAAGAACTGTAAACCTGCATATTTAGTTTTCTGCATATATGATCATCACTGCTTTTCTTTCTTCTATGCCTCGCCAAGAAAGCATCATCATAAAGAAATTCATCACCCGATACTTGCTGGCTGCACAGTGTCTATCAGTCATCACTGTTATAGTGCTCTTCATCCTATTATTCCTCTTTCTTGTATCTTGATTTGTTAGATCTCATCATGGCCGAAGGCAATGGCAATGAGGCAGCAAGCTCTCAAAACAACTCAAGAATTGCTACATCACAGCAGTCAGCAAATCAAGATCTGATCAAGACAATGATAAAGCCACAAAGTCAGATAATCACAATACAATTAGATGATTTAAACTACTTAATGTGGAAATTTCAAATTGAAACTGCCATAAAAGGTTATGACATCTAGGAATACGTTCTTGGCACAATTGTTGTTCCACTAAAATATATTACAAATAATGAAGGGAAACTGAGTGTAAATAAAGACTATTTGAATCATCAACGACAAGACAGTCTCATCAGTTCATGGCTCTTATCTTCAATTGGTTCAAACATTTTACCACAACTTATAGGATGCAAATCATCACATGAGATTTGGCATTCTATAGAGCAAGCATTCAATACACAGTCAGCTACAAAAGTTTTATACTACAAAAGGCAACTGCAAAACATAAAGAAAGATGACATGAACATGAGAGACTACCTAAACAAAATCAAGATTCTGTGTGATAAACTTGGTGCAGCAGGACATAAAGTGTTAGAGGCTGAACAAGTATTATCAATATTAAGTGGCTTAAATGATGAATATGATGCTGTTGTTACTATAATTTCTTCTAAGGAAAGAACTCCTTCTATTGACTATGTGCACTCAATTCTTCTCTCTCATGAGGGAAGAATTGAGCAAAAGAAACCAATTATCAGTGATTTTACTGCCAATTATGTGTCCAAGAATTAAGAAAAAGGATACAATAATAAAAACCAAAGAGGTGGATCATCTAACAGATCCAGAGGTAGAGGAGGTAGGTGGCAGAGCAATAATAACAGGTTGAGGTGCCAACTTTGTTAAAAATTTGGACATAGTGCAAACAAATGTTATTTCCGGTTTGATAGCAATTTCACACCAAACCAGCAAGGAACCAATAATCAAAGAAACCATCAAAGTGCAAATATGATCAACTTACAGCAAGATGCAAAGAATCAAAAAGAAAACACTGCAAAAGTTGAAGACATTTCAGATGACAGTTGGTTTCCAGACTCAGGAGCAACAAACCATGTGACTAGCAATCTTGCAAATTTAAGTCTTGGCAATCAAGAGTATAAAAGTAAGCATGGTATACATATGGGGGAATGGTAAGTCTATAAACATCACTCATATTGGTAATGCATATATCAATGGTGCTAGGAAACTCTACTTAAATAATTTGCTTAGAGTACCTTTGATTAGAAAGGATTTATTGAGTGTTTCACAATTTATCAAAGACAATCATGTATATTTTGAATTCTACCCTAATTACTGTCTTGTTAGAGATCTTCTAACCAATGAAATTCTTTTACAGGGTAAGGAATGTAATGGACTTTACAAGTTTAATGTCAACAACTCAAGAAATCAAATGCATAGAGATAAGTGGTGTAACTATTCAGAGGTAGCTTAAGCAAACATGTGTAAAACCTTTGATAATTGGCATTGCAGACTAGGTCATGTAAATGCAAAAGTTGTAAAACAAGTATTAAGCAGCAATAATATTCCTATTGAAAATATTTCTTTGCCATATGTATGTACTTTTTGCCAAATGGGTAAAAGTCACAAGCTAGCTTTTACTGATTCCACAACTAAGTATTCCAAGGCATTAGAATTAGTTGCTATTGATTTGTGGGGTCCTACTCCTATCTGTACCGATTATGGATACAAATATTACATATCCTTTATAGATGCTTATTTAAGATATGTATGGATTTATTTCTTAAAATCAAAATCTGAAGCATCCAATGCTGTGATTCAATTTATTAGTCTGGCTGAAAGACAAACAAATAGTCAAGTAAAAATATTACAAAGAGCAGAATTTTATTCTCTGAAAACTTATTTACAAAGAAAAGGGATTGTTCATAGAACAACATGCCCTTATACTTCTGAGCAAAATGGTCTAATAGAAAGAAAACACAGGCATATTGTAGAAACTGGTTTAATTCTATTAGCTCAGGCTTCCTTACCTTCAAAATTTTGGCCTGATGCCTTTTCTACTAGTGTATATTTAATAAACAGGCTGCCATAAAAAATCTTGGGTTTCAAAAGTCCTATGGAGGTTCTGTTTGATAGAAAACCAGATTATTATGAGCTAATTTTTTTTGGATACTTGTGTTTTCCTTGTTTAAGACCTTATAATACTCACAAGTTAAATTTTAGATCATCTTCTTATTCATCCCTAGGATATGCAACAAACAAGAAAGGATACAAGTGTATAGATGGTAATGGAAAAAAATTTGTGTCTAGACATGTCATTTTTAGTGAACAAATTTTTCCATTCAATGATGTGAACATAAAAACTTCAGAAAAGGTGCATAATGCAAGATTTTCCATACCATCAATACCTGATTTAGCTATGCAGAATATCAATGAGACAGGTCAAGCATCACACCAAGATACATCAAACTCTGTTGCTAATGATGTTCAAAGAAATGAATCTGACAGTTCCCACCAAAGTGGACATAGTAGCAGAAGCTTGTCTAAATCCATTCAACCAATTGATGATTCAGAACCACCAATTGATCAGCAGGAAACCTCAACAAGCAATATTGGTCAACCTACTACTCAACAAATCACTCCTGAAAATACTGGTCATCATATGATCACAAGAGCAAAAAGAGGAATATTCAAGCCAAAAATATATAATACAGTTGCAAAAAATGACAAGCCAAGTACTTATTACCAAGCTATTCAGAATGAAAAATGGAAAGCAGCCATGAATGAAGAATATGAGGCACCGCTAAGGAATAAGACATGGGAACTTGTTCCACTACCAAAAGACAAAAACATCATAGGATGTAAATGGACATACAGACTAAAGAAAAATGCCAATGGTTCATTTTCTAAATACAAGGCAAGATTGGTGGCCAAAGGGTATTCACAACAAAATGGTTTTGATTTTAGTGAAACCTTTTCACCTGTTGTGAAACCAACATCAATCAGAATTATTATTACAATTGCCTTGCATAGAAATTGGATCATAAGGCAACTTGATGTGAATAATGCTTTTTTGAATGGTGTTTTACAGGAAGAAGTTTATATGGAGCAACCACTTGGATTCAGAAGAGACGGTTCTCAGCAACTTGTATGCAGGTTAAAAAAGGCAATTTATGGACTGAAGCAAGCACCAAGGGTCTGGTTTGATAAGCTCAAATCAACCTTGGTTAAAATGGGTTACTCATCAACCAAATCAGACAACTCAATATTTACAAAGTTTGATAATAATGACTCTACATATATACTGATATATGTCGATGATATAATTATTACATGAAGCAATTAGATGGAAGTCAGCAATACAATCAAACAACTAAATGAAGCATTCTCTATTAAGGATCTTGGAAATTTAAACTACTTCTTGAGAATTGAGGTCAATAGAGAATCAACTTCAACATTGCATTTAAGTCAAAGAAAATACATTACAGAGATTCTCATGAGAGCCAAAATGGAAAATTCAAATCCTCTACCTACACCCATGATCAGTAACCTACATCTATCAAAGGACAAAGGAGAACCAATCACAAACATCAAACAATACAGAAGTATAGTGGGAGCTCTACAATATGCAACCATCACAAGACAAGAAATTTCATTTAGTGTAAACAAAGCAAGTCAATTTATGCAAAACCCACTTGATCAACACTGGAAGGTTGTGAAAAGAATACTGAGATACATAAATGAGACTCTAAATCATGGTCTGACTCTACAATCAAGCAAGACCCTAAACATCACAGCATATGCAGACGCAGACTGGGCAACAGACTTGGATGATCGAAATCCACAACAGGCTATTGTATCTATTTGGGTCAAAATCCAATTTCATGGTGCTTAAAAAAACAATCAACCATTTCTAGATCTAGAACCGAAGCAGAATATAGGAGTGTAGCAAGTACCACAGCAGAGATTATTTGGATTAAATCTCTAATGAGTGAACTAAAGATAATAGTTCATAATAAGGCTACGATCTGGTGTGATAACATGAGTAAAATAGCTCTAACGGCCAACCCAGTATTACATTCAAGGACTAAGCACATGGAACTTGATATATACTTTGTTAGAGAAGAAGTAATAAAAGGGAATATCGTTGTAAATAAAGTACTGACATCTTACCAGATAGCAGATATTCTTAGAAATCCTCTGTCAAAGATAAACCTTCTTCGACTAAAGAAGGATCTAAAGGTCACTGAACTTAGCAACGACCTTTCAGATACTCGGAAGGCTCAAGCTCAAAGAAATCGAAGTCAATCTGAAAGCTTTTGAAGCTAGCCATGTCTATTGAGTCTCTTCAGTAATTTATCGTCTTATCGAAGCATCACAACTACAAAACTAGATCAAAGACCTAATTTTGCAGTTGGAGCTTCTATATGTCATCTCGCATGGGAATCGAAAGCATCAATCTGAGATCTTTCTCTCAATTTCTCCCAGGATCTGATGTATAATCATCAAAAGTCCGTTTTTATCATTAATTTACGAAGAGATTCAATAATTTTGGAGAGCGGCAGCTTTGAAGAACAATCGCAAACCCTAACCCTAATCGGGTTTGAGGGGGGTATGAAATGAAGAGTTATGAAACAAACGTTATTTCATATAACTGTGTATCGGGTAAACTTACCCGTTTATTACAAAGCAGCCCAATAGGCTCATATACTTGTATAAATACAAAGCAGTGGTGTAACCAAATGATTATCATAGCATCAATAAAGAAAAGCAATTCATTTTACAATTCAAATACATTTTATAAGTTTTTTTAACTTGCAGACATAAGTATCTAAGAACAAATCTGTTTGATGGTTTGAATTCTATTTTTAATCATATAATCTCTTTCCTTAATCTTTATTCCAAAGTTCCTTTATGTGGTGAGATATTTAACTAATTAATCATAGTTCTTTTGGTTCCACATATATAATATTAATATTGCGTGTATTTGAATGTAGGATTTTACGAGTTGAAGAGCAAATAAAGGTGCTCAAAAGCAGGAATACTGAAGAGGTGCCTATACAACTGCGGGGTGTGCTGTAGCAAATGCAATTGTGTGCCCTCTTGAACATACGGCAGTAAAGATGAGTGTCATTGCTACCGTGACCGTGACCTGAGAAGCGACAAAGGAACCCCTAAATGCCCTTAGATACCCCCATTTCTTCTTTTTTGTTTCAACCTTTCTTTTGTTTTAGGCTAATGTTATGTTTTGCTTCACTGATATGCGTCTAAGTATTTGTGCTACTTGTATTTGGTTGGTAATAATTTGATGGTTTGAGTTCTCTTTTAACTTCAGTTTACTACTCTACTCTGAGACTCAGTGATGTACTGCTGAACGGTGGTCAAACCTTGAAAGAAGCGAGCAATTTTATTTTACTATTACTAAAGAACTAGGGAGTGGCCCATATAATTTTGTTTGGTAATAATTGATATGAAGTTGGTTGGGAAATTAAAACAAACATATTAAATTCATTAGTGATATACAAGAAATTTGGTTGAAACACACACACACACATTTGCATTATCAAACTTGAATAAGTGCATACCATCGGTACAGTAAGAAGATTGAGATAATCATATTTGCATTATCAAAAATTAAAACAAGGAAATTAAAATTGATGGGGTATAAAATATACTCATTACTGATGTATCCAGAATCAAGTGGGTAAAGCATATCAAACCTTGAAACATGAAATTAGCTCTACCAAAACTCTCAGTCTTACTCTTATGCATCTAAAACTCAAATAAAGAAACATAAACTCAGCGTATGAAGCTTAAGTAAAGTTGTGAATTAAACAGCTGAATTGGCGACTGCACAAATTCATGCTATCTAAGAAAATGCCTTTTCCTAGATAATTGAAACAAAGGGCATTATGGACGAGTGCAAACGATGGAGAACGAAAATGAGTATTGCAACTGTCAAAAGATTTGCGATGTCGCAACCGTTGTCAAATAGAAGAACATGAATGAATAGAGAGAGAACAAATGCGGCGCTTTCCAATTTAGAAGAGAACATCGGTTAAAATTTAGGATTTCGATTAGGTGAAAATTGAATTTGGCGATTTTAGTTTCAATTTGGATATGGAATTGAGGGGCGCTGTTAGGGAAAAGAACATCGGTTAGAATTTGGGATGGGAAGGAAAAAAAAATTTGCTAGAAGCCAAAATTTTGTGATTGGACCCTAAAGAAAACTTGTAATACTTTGTATCATACAAAGTTGTAGAGTTTCAATACATTTTGCAATAAATTTTATTTTTAAAATTTATGAATATTTATAACAGAAAATTATTGTCAAGAACAAAATTTCTCAGCATTTTAGCCTCAAGAACAAGCCTTCGGTATTTTAGCATGAAGGACAACTTCCTTTAGGTGTTAGTTTTTAGTTATTAATAGCAGTTTTTAGGTATCAGTTTGTAGTTATCGGTGACAGTTTTTTGATGCAACAGCGGAATGATCAAAATGTATGTGACGATGAAAGTAGCAATCGATGGATTAATAGATACCGAATGGTCCAAATCCGTTGATCCAAAGATACCGGATTCTAGCTATCCCAAACACGTTGATCGCGCACGATACCGTGTTTAAAGATCTACGATTCTTCGACGTTGATCTAGCGCACTAGATTCCGTGAATCGGCTTCAACAATCGTTGAATCGAGCGTGCTCGATTAACCGAAGGGGGAGATAGGGGATCACACTCAACTACCAATTTGAGAAAGAGGCACAAAGCACTCAAACAAAAGTTTTATTCAAAATCAACTCACTATTACAAGTGACACTACCCGCCTATTTATAGGCTTACAACACAATATTTACATCACATCACATAGGTCGTCCACGACCTAAGACCCTGCGACCTAAAAATCATACGACCTACGACTTATGTACAGAGCGACATACGAAAACATTTTACAACACATTATATTACAACACATTACAACACATAGGTCGGTAACGACCTAACACCTTGCGACTTAAAACAAACAACAACACCAATCGGAGAGCGACTCAAGGTCAACGACCTAAGTCCAAGCGGCATACGACTTACGACCTAAGGTGGTTGCGACTTAATGTTGACGCGACTTAAGGAGATTGGCATGTGAGAATGCAGCATATCTTGCCTAGGTCGTAGCACAGTCCATTTAGGTCGTAGCTCGTCATTACGTTCTGAGCGACTTAAGAATGAGCGATATATGCACTTTAGCGACCTAAAGAATAATGTCTTCAGCGACCTAAGTCTTGAGCTTCTCACGCGACTTAAGAATGATCGATATATGAACTTCAGCGACCACTACGCCATAAATGACCTTCTGCAACATTTTTGCAAGGTGTTGCCAGCTAAAATGTTGCGATAGATATAAAATTTTGGTCCTACTGCAACGTTGTATTTATGGTGTTACCTTAGCCATAAAAATGTGTTGCTCTAGCTAAACAAGTGTAACACAATGCAACATTTTTATATAGTGTTGCTATAGATGTATTCAGATTAAAAAATTAATAAAATCAGCAATCCGCGTGAATACGATCCAACGGTCTACATTTAATCTGATTGTTAAACTGGATCACCGCTACAATTTGCCACAAATTTTCGTTTTCCCGCTTTACTTTTCATATCATTTTCGTTCTCACCCCCAATTTCCGAAATCCCTAATTTCCAAATCATATTTTCGTTTCTTTTTTTTCTTCCAAAAATCCCTAATTCCCAAATCCTACCAACCGCAGCCCCCAACAAAACTCCACTACCCCACCACCGTTTCTACAGCCTGATTCCGATGGCCATCGAGCACATATCCCGTGGCGATGGAGTTCGGATTTAGTGATGGAAATTGGCGATTGGTGGTTATAATTGGGTTCGCTGCTGCTATTAATTTGCAGAGGAAGTCAAAGTTTGAAGTAGGTCGTTGGTTGGGTTGCGATGCTGCCGATTGAGGGTCAATTGATGGTTGTTGGCAGTTGACTGGTTGAGTATTGTGGTGGTATGGCTGCAGTTACTGGAAATGGCAGCTGTGTATAATGTTCTGTTGATTGAAGCTGGTTCGAAGTGTTGTCGAAGTAGTGTTGAAGTTTGATGGGCAAGTGGTAATTGAGGCTGACAGTGGTAATTGAGGAAGTAGTGTTGAAATGGCAGCTGCTGTTCCTCGAATCTGAGAATCCGTCTAAGCCGCTTTCTCTCTATATCAATTCACCTGGTGGTTCCGTGATGGATGGGTTGGCAATTTATGATACTATGCAGTATATTCGATGTCCCGTCTCTACTCTCTGTGTTGGCCAGGTGATGTTTTGTTATATTTATGGAAAAGTTGTGAACTTTAACATTGGATTTACATTTACCGACGAATAGGCTTACATGTTTTTGTTGATTGGTAATTGTGGTGATATGCTAGTTCAACACGAGTTGCCACTTTGTCCTCCTCTTGGCTTATGACTAATTATGTGAACATACTGCTGCTATGATTAGCTCTTTGATTACATTCAGTTCCAATCTCAGTATAGATTGCACGTGCTTATACTAGAAAGTAGCCAACTAGATTGCAGGCTGCAATTTCATATCCTGATTCAAAATGTACCAACTGTTGTTAAGGGCTGTAGGGGTTGTAAGTTGCAGCAGTTTGGGGAGTGGATGGTGGCAGTGTAGAGGTTGAAGTTTGGTAGTATTCAAGGAGAAGGAGTTGATGTCTAGTAGGATGTTTAGATGAGTGAACTGTGGTAATGTATTACTTATTAACACGCAACCTGTTCGATGAAATGTTAATTTTTATTTATCATGGTTTCAGGTCTTTTACCAAGGCAGAGCTAAAAGTAAGGTCGGATGATTCAGAAGAAGCCATGAAAGAGTTGCAAAAGTCAATCATCGAGGAGGTGTTCAAATTCGCAGGAGGTGTTCATTTGTGCATCATTTTACGTCGTTTCAAAGAAGGCTCGATCTTACGAAGGCGAGGTCGATCCCCGCCGGGACTGCGGTGCCCCGGACCCCCGCCGGCGCTGCGCCCGGACCCGCTTCTCGCCTCGCCTTCGTCTCGGCACTCGGCTCGCCTTCGTCTCGGCACTCGGCTCGCCTTCGGCTCGGCACTCAGCTCGTCATATATTTGTCAGTGTCGGTGTCTGTATAAATTGAAACTGCATATGTAATGAGTGAACTGAGTGATGTAGTGAGGAATATCTGTATATGTGAATATCAATGTTATATATCATTGAATTGTAAAATAGTGGAGTCAGGAATTTGTACTATTTCAAATGTTGAAATAAAATATTTATTTAAATAAATTACTGTTTAAATATCAAATTCTATGCAAAAGCATTTTATTAAATAAATATTTATTTCTATTAAAAAATCAAATATGCTCTACATTGTGGGCCCCACAAATTCAGAAAGTTAATATCTATGGCAACATTTTGGAATGTTGCTACAGATACCTATGGGTGTTGCCATAGACCCAAATAGGGTTCTATTGCAACAATATTACTTATGTTGCCTTAGATAGTCAAAATGTTGCCTTTGAGGTCTAAGGCAACGGCAAAAATTGCATCACCCTAAAAGTGTTGCCATAGACCTATGGCAACATTTTTCGGGCCTGAGCCAACATTTTTTTTGTGTTGCAGTAGGCCATTTATGGCGTAGTGGACCTAAGGAAAAATGTCTTCGGCGACCTAACTGGGAAGCGGCATAGGGATTCTGCACGCGACCTAAAACTTTGTGACCTATAATTCTGGAACGACCTAAGCTTCCAACGACTTAAGGAAATGTGGTATAAGCTTGTTAGGTCGTTGCTCCCGAACTCGTCACTTAACTGGCATACTCCGCTAGGTCGTTCAAGCGACTCAAGGTATAGCACGTTAGGTCGTAGCCTTTTAGGTCGTGGCCTTTTAGGTCGTAGCTCGCTCACAGGCTTTACTTGTGGCCATAACTCGCCTTCATTCCTCGTTAGGTCGCTTGCGCGACTTAACATCTTGTTAGGTCGTTCGCGACCTAAAACGTAAGAAGATCGGGCTGCATCATCCTCCCCCTGTTGAAAGAAATTCGTCCTCGAATTTACAGTTTCTTCGTCTTCGATACTCTCATCCTCGTGAAACAGAACCAAATGTCTGATATTGTCAAAGTTAGCAATAGGAAGATGATCCGGCAAGCCCATCTTACAATCATTCTCACAAATGTCCTTCATAATTTCCATACGACCCATTCCTTCAGCATCTAGCTTATTGTAAGTATTAACAAAAATTTGTTCAACCCCCTTCCTTATTGACGGCTCAAATCAGAACCTTGTAACCATCTGCATGGTATGGTCACTGTCCACGTGTCTTTCTACACGCTCATCTTTAATAACTTTTATTTGCCAACTGTGATCAGGAATATACAATTGCCGTCTTTTGAACAGAAACCCCTCAACCAATCTTCTCAATTCTACCTACTCCGTTGGACACATACATGGCATATATGGGACAATAGCACTTGACACTTGATTATCATGATGTATGTTTTTCCGTGGCAGTAATTCTTTGGACAACTCACAAGGAATTGCCTCCTCACAATCATTCACCATTGACTTAACCTTCTCAGGAGTCTCGAGATCTCTACTGGTTTCATTTCCATTCAACATAAACCCTTCCGCTCTATCCTCCACTTCTGTAACAAATTCTTCTGTAGTTAAAAGACTAATCGATTCCACATTCTTCACCAATAAATCACCCCCTTCATCTCCTGACACACTTCCTTCATCCTCATCAGACTTTGCTGGTTGTGAATTTTCAACCTCAAGTTCATCAGATTTTGTTGGTTGAAAATCATCAACTTCTTCTTTATCAATCTTTGGTGGTTGAAAACACTCGACTTCATCTTCTACATCAACAAATTCCTTTAAAGACAACAAAGTCTTTAGTTCCTCGATTTCCTCCAATTTGTTTTCACTCTGCTGTCGCCTCTTGGGAACCAAAGTGATTCGTGTGTCTTCGAACATAAAACTGTAGCTGTTGGTTCGACCATCATGTTGCACAGCTCTATCGTATTGCCATGGTCTCCCCAACAACAGATGGCAAACATCCATATCAACCACATCGCACCAAATTTTGTCTTTGTATTTCTTCCCAATGGAGAAATTAACACAAGCTCTTCGATTAACTTTCACTTCCCCCCCTTTCCTCAACCAAGCTAATTTGTAGGGGTTGGGATGTTTCTCTGTTTCTAATGATAACTTCTTTACAACTTCTGAAGAAATAATATTATCGCAGCTTCCTGCATCGATGACAAATTTACAAACCCTTCCCAAGATAGTGCATGTTGACTGGAAAATGTTACTTCTCAACCAACTCGAATCATCCTCTTGCTTTGGTGTCAAACACGACCTCCTCACCAACAAACTACAACCCTCATCTCCAGACAATAATTCTTCTTCTTCAATTGGTACCGAATGGACACACTCTACCTCCGCATTTTCATTCTCAATCCCCGCAATCATTGCTCGCTTCTTGAGCTTTGTACATTCATTGCTTTTATGGCCCAACTCTTGACAATTAAAGCATTTGATACTACTATTAACCTTTGCTTTGCTGGTTTCATTCATAATCGGCTTACTGACGACTTTGGAAACATCCACACTATTACTAACATCCTTGTCGTGGTTGTTGGAATTTGTAAACACACCACCACCTCTCCTACCTTGCTTTTCCCACACCAACGCTTTCTGATGTACTTTAGCAATAGATCTAGGGTCAAACATATTCACCATGTCTTGAATCTGTGTTCGCAACCCTCCAACATACCTAGCTGTTAGTTGTTCCTCTGTTTCCATAATATCATTCCTCGCTATTAATTGATAAAATTCATCTGCATACTCATTTACTGATCTCGCCCCTTGTCTTAGGTTCTGCAAACGTTGATACATAAGAGATTGATAATTGTGCGGCAAGAAAGTAGCTTTCATCAGCTTCTTCATCTTATCCCATGTAACAATCTTTGACTTTCCCATTCTCTCCCGTGTAAGTTTAGTCTGCTGCCACCACGCCATAGCTCTCCCTCTTAATCTCGTAGCAACCAACTTCACTCTTCGATCCGCGGGAACTTCTTTGAAGTCAAAAATTTCCTCAACATTTGAAACCCTATCCAGAAATTCCTCCGTTACCATTCTTCCCTTGAATTCTGGAATTTCAGTTTTCATTCCCGACTCCCATCGGCGATCATCTTCTACATCCCAATATGCATTTCATACTTGGTCTCGATCTCGTGAATGAACACTACATCTACCACCATCTTCATAAAAAACAGATGTACTTCGATAACGATCTCGACCACCCTCATTTCTATGATTTCGCATATCTCTTCTACTTTGTCTTTCATCATCACGGTATGGTTCATGCTCAAACTCACGTGGAGTTCTTCTCTCTTCATCTCTATACTCGTGATGTTCTCTTCTCAATGAAACTAAAGATTCTCTTCTTTATCGATAAGATTGCGGCGACACCCTCCTCGCTTCCGTAACTAATGGCGAAACTCTGTTTCCTCCATGGTTCGAGATTGGCGACCTTCTCCTTTGTCCTTGATTCAAATCGTTCATCAGTTTCTCTAACTTCCCAATGCCTTCATCAAACTTTTCATTGATGCGTTGTTCCATTTGCTCGGCTTCTTCTCTTCTATACAACGCTTCAACATTCTGATGGCGATTAGCTCTTCTCGACGGCATGATTGAATCTTCACAACTTCAACTTCCTCAAATCTTTAACTCGGCCTTGATGATGCACGGCTCAAACACTTCAATAAGAATTGGCTCCAAGACTCGGCTTAGCTATGATTGGCTAAGTCTAGCTCTGATACCAAATGATGCAGCAGCGGAATGATCAAAATGTATGTGACGATGAAAGTAGCAATCGATGGATTAATAGACACCGAATGGCCCAAATCCGTTGATCCAAAGATACCGGATTCTAGCTATCCCAAACACGTTGATCGCGCACGATACCGTGTTTAAAGATCTACGATTCTTCGATGTTGATCTAGCGCATTAGATTCCGTGAATCGGCTTCAACAATCGTTGAATCGAGCGCACTTGATTAACCGAAGGTGGAGATAGGAGATCACACTCAACTGCCAATTTGAGAAAGAGGCACAAAGCACTCAAATAAAAGTATTATTCAAAATCAACTCACTATTACAAGTGACACTACCCGCCTATTTATAGGCTTACAACACAATATTTACATCACATCACATAGGTCGTCCATGACCTAAGACCCTACGACCTAAAAATCATACGACCTACGACTTATGTACAGAGCGACATACGAAAACATTTTACAACACATTATATTACAACACATTACAACACTTAGGTCGGTAACGACCTAACACCTTGCGACCTAAAACAAACAACAACACCAATCGGAGAGCGACTCAAGGTCAGCGACCTAAGTCCAAGCGGCATACGACTTATGACCTAAGGTGGTTGCGACTTAATGTTGACGCGACTTAAGGAGATTGGCATGTGAGAATGCAGCATATCTTGCCTAGGTCGTAGCACAGTCCATTTAGGTCGTAGCTCGTCATTACGTTCTGAGCGACTTAAGAATGAGCGATATATGCACTTTAGCGACCTAAGGAATAATGTCTTCAGCGACCTAAGTCTTGAGCTTCTCACGCGACTTAAGAATGATCGATATATGAACTTCAGCGACCTAAGGAATAATGTCTTCAGCGACCTAACTGGGAAGCGGCATAGGGATTCTGCACGCGACCTAAAACTTCGCGACCTATAATTCTGGAACGACCTAAGCTTCCAACGACTTAAGGAAATGTGGTATAAGCTTGTTAGGCCGTTGCTCCCGAACTCGTCACTTAACTGGCATACTCTGCTAGGTCGTTCAAGCGACTCAAGGTATAGCACGTTAGGTCGTAGCCTTTTAGGTCGTGGCCTTTTAGGTCGTAGCTCGCTCGTAGGCTTTACTTGTGGCCATAACTCGCCTTCATTCCTCGTTAGGTCGCTTGCGCGACTTAACATCTTGTTAGGTCGTTCGCGACCTAAAACGTAAGAAGATCGGCCTGCATCATTTTTAGGTATCAGTTTTTAGTTCGGTAGCAGTTTTGAAAGAATGTTTGTCATTATAAATAATTTTGAAAGAATGTTTGTCTTTATGATTAATTTTTAAGGGAATGTTTGTCCTTATGGTTAAAATATTGAGGTCGTGTCCTTGAGACTAAAAATTTACAAAATTTTGTCCTTTAAATTAATTTCCCCAAATAAATCTATTATCGAAAATTTTAAAATTTCATTTTAAAATTTTAAGAATATTTTAAATTTATTATGGAAAATTTTAAAATTTCAAATTTTTGATAATATTAAATATTAAATAATAAATATTTAGTTATTAACTATTAAATATTACTTATCGATTATTGATTGTTAAATATTATTCTTAATTAATTATTTAATCAAAATTACTAATTAATAATTATTAAATTAAGTATTAAATTTTAATTTTTTGAAAATTTCAATTTTTTTTAATTTTTTTTGAATATTTTTAAATTTATTTTACAAAATTTATAAATTTGAAATTATTTAAAATATTGAACATTAAATATAATTATTAATTATAATAATTAAATATTAAATATTAAATACTAGATAATAAATATTACTTATTAATCATTAAAGGTTACTTATTAATTATTTAGTAGTAATTATTTAATTATTACTTCTTGTTTATTAGTTATTACTTATTTCTTCTTAATTATAATTGAATATTAATTATTCAATAGTAATTACTTAATATTAATTATCAATTATACTTATTAATAATTAAATGTAATTAATAAATATTAACTATAATTTACTATTATTGACGATTAATTATAATAAATTATGAAACATAAAATATTATTATTGATTATAGATAATAATTAGTAATTAAAAGTTATTTATTCATAATCATTAACTATAATAAATTATAAATAATGACCTATATATAAGCTGTGGACATTTAAAGTAATAGTAAATATATTTGCTACTAATTATAAATTACTAATTATTATAATATTTAAAGAAATAGTAAATATATTTAAAAGATTAACGTTAATTTAGCATTTTCCTACAGTGAACGTTTCCTCAAAGTTTTTTACAACCTATGACTAAAACAACTTTTATTGCAGTAAATTAATATTTACAACTTTTAGGTAAAAGTGGTAAAAACAGTGTTTTACAACCATTTAGTAATAAAAGTTGTTAAAGCGATATTACCACAATGTTTGCAAAAAAATGTCGCAAAAAACAAGGTTTTTACGCCGTTTATTATAAAACGTTGTTAAAAACGAGGATTTTATAACGTTTTCTTGAAAAATATAGAAAAAACCCTTTTTACAATGTTTTAGAAATAAACGTTCTAAAATAAACATTGTAATAAGCACTTTTTATTGTAATGTTTCATCGCTTCACTATATGGAACATTTCTTGCATCCGCTGAGAAGCAAATTTCGCCTGAACATCCATTCCTTTCTCAGATCTGCTAGGCTGGCTAGATTTCACGGTCGCTGCATAAGATGAGCACCTTTTCCTACCTCACACAATTTGCCAAGCATCGTCCTCCGCTCTTTTGCCTCGCTTTATCCCAAAGCACCTACCATCTTCACCTTCACTTTCGGATCCATGTGTGAGATGTTAGATTTTAATTTAATGGAGAGATGTAAGAGGGAGAAAGTTGGAGAAGAAATTTCGAAAAAGAGAAAAACAAAAACAAATCCTAGGGCTGGCAACCGCCATGAATAGAGTTTGGTATTTTTAATTAATATTAACTTCTGTATAATATAAGATTTTTTGAAGATACATTCAAATATACACGCGCACACACACACATATCATAGTAATTTAATGTAAAAATAATTGTATATTGTAATATATATATATATATATAGTTTCGTTTCGTTTCGTTCTTATAAACAATTTGTAAAAGTATATATGTATACTTTTCTCGACAAAAACTTAATTTAATAATCAATTAGCTAGATTTCTAAAATATGTATGCGTGTTTGCGTATTATATAAGTTGTAAATTCCAAAATTAAATTAATAACAATAATACTTAAATATTAATTCCAACACAGAAAATATACTTTAAAAATATTATATTTTAAATTTTAATTATAGATTCTAATTTCTAGGCACTTCAAATTTCAATAAATGTTGTATTATATAAATTATAAATTTTTAAGTAACGATTACAATAATAATTTAGCGATTATAACATAAATTAAATATTTATTCAAAGATAATATATTAAAGATATTTAGTTTTATTGTTTTTAATTTAAAATGTAGATCCTAATTTTCATGTGATTTTAGTTTCAAAATAACTATTACATTTTGGATTTAATAATTAATTAAATATAGTACAATATAAACATATATATTATCATAGTCGAAATGTTTTATACATGCTATTTTATGCATATGTGTGCGTGTGTATATAACTAACATAGTTGGTGCGTGTGATTAATGGTTTGAGCCGTGTGACCAAAGTTCACAATTTCGTACCCCAAGATCGACAACCTTTAAACAAGTACCCAGAGTGTGTATTTGACAGAAACATGCTTTTCTAGAATTTACAAATGAAGTTTAGCACTTTAGATCATTCATACGCACACACATCCACATATATATACATTTACATACACATACATACATACATACATACATACATATATGTATGTATGTATATATATATATGTATATATGTACACACACACATTTGCATATACATATAAACGCCAATATACTTACCTATATTATTTTGCATACGCAAGCACACACACTCCCTAATATTAGACATTAGTGTAATATCCTATTATAAAGACACCTTTATTTAGTCATAAATTTTTTGAAGTTCATGATTTATGTATATATAAAGTACAATTGATATTAATCAATATATAATAAAATAAGTAATTAACAATAAAAAAAAGTTAAGAAAACATTAAATATGATATTTTTTTTTATAGAATTTACTTAAGTATGATATGATGTAAACAAAAATCTATTCGTCATAACACAATAAACGATTTTGTTTGAAATATTAAATGGACATTTAGAAAATAATCTTTTCCATGCACCAGTATGTTTAGTACCAAATCCAATGCAACCACACATTTGAAGTGGATTTTTTTTTATTTCGATCAACAAGTTTTCAAGAAATTTAAAGTGATTTCACAATTGACATGATAGTGTATATCTACTTTATAGAATTATGATTTTATTAATTTGCATGAATTTACAAAGAACGATTACAAGTTTGATAGTGGTTAACCCTTTGATATAGCTGATTTCTCACAATCGAATTTCATCCACACTTGAAAGAGATGTAATTAAGTTATATATGAATTAAATTATGTCCTGATTTTTGTACAATGACAAATTCTACTCAAACACGCAAATATGCTGAGTAGCACCATTCCAAAATTTTAAAATATTAGTTGGACTAAAATGCCCATTCTAGACATCTACCGTTTATTTCTTTTTTTTTCTTTTTTCGTCCACTACGTAAAGCGCCTACGAGATAAGTTTTTAATTTTATAGGTCAACTATGATGTAAGCCTTTTAACCTCATAGGTCAAGTGCGTGGTAGGTACCTAAACTATGCACTCACACTATGTGGTTAAATTAGTATCCACTTAGGCGCATTATGTGGTGATAAAAAATACTTAAATAAAATACGAGGTAGAAATTCAATGGTGGGCATTTTTTTTCCTTTTTTTTTAAATTAGAGGGGTATACTCAGCGCATTCGGGGTTTGAATAGATTTTTCCTTGTATAATAAGTTAGGAAGACATCAGCATCCAACGAAACCTAGTCCAATTCTTCAATACAAACATAAGAAAATACTAGCTTTAAAACAATTATCTCAACGATCAGTCAATGAGGCTTAACAACTCAATTTGTAGAGCATTTATGCAATTTAACCTCTCATGTGGTCGATCTATAGGAGTTGATGATCAAAATAGCATTTTAGAGTTGTAAAAGCATTCTTAGTGATCGACGGATGCAGTCTTTCAAGTTTTATTTTAACAACCTATTAGCCAGCCTTGCACTATTCAATCTTATCCCGTACATAAGACCTCCAACTTGTGATCAACATATTTTTTTATAAATCCGCTCTTTTCAACCCTCGGATTTAATGCCCGAACTGAAGTTCAAATCCCAAAAACTGAAAATGCCATATTATTAGGTTATGATAACAAGAAACAATCTGATATTTCTACTTATATACTTTTAAACTCACTGTAAAAGAAAAAATATATAATATAAAAATAACTTATATTCAAACTAATCTTTATAACATATAAAAGGTATAAATGAATACATTATACAACTGTCAATTCAAACAACACACGACACATTATAAAGTCAGATGAATATATATGCCATATATACAAAGGTAATGCCTTTGCCATCTGCACCATTGACATCACCTAAGTTAGTTTGAGTCATAGTCTGTCAACCTATCAATATCAAATAGAAACAATATGGAGAGAGTGTAACAACCCGCATATCTATCGATTTTATATTTAAATAATTTATCGTTAGTCGGATGTTAGTCTGAAAAGCTACTTTTTGCATACGGTCGAATTAGGACTCGAGACCACTTCCATTGAGTTCAAAACGCCGTTTGCGATCTTTTTAAGTATAAACTTTGATATGTTTGGAGTTAGTAGAATTTTGCTACTTTTCCCTCTTAGGGCTTTGGTCTTGTTTCAGCTCACAAGACCCAAGCTTCACCCCTCCTCTCTTCATTACCTTACTTCAATTTCCTATTACTCAAGCTTTTACAACAATGGAGAGGGGAATGGGTAATTAAAACTCCAAGCCCTAATTTTCTTTTGTAAATCAAGTTCTAGCTCCAAACTAATAGAAGAAGCTTTGGTAAGCCTCCTCCTCTTCTTCTCCAACTCATTCTCTTATCAATTTCAGAAATTCCTAAACCTAACTTAGGAAATGTTTCTCTTTTTTAGCCTTGATTCAAGGTTGTTGAGTTGGAATTGAAGTGTGATTGCTCTTGCCATTGCTCTATAGCTTCTTCTTCATTGTTTTGGGTTTAAAGGTGAGATTTTTATCTCACATCTTAGTCTATAATTATCTTCGGTTGTTAGGTATGAATTCCTAACACTTCTTCTTGTGCAATTGATTTTGGTTTGGATCGATTTTGTGTATATTTCAATTTTTGGTGTTTTGGTTTAATTTTTGTGAAAATCCTATTATGGATATTTGATATTGATATTCGAAGCGTATCGAAGAGCCATTAAGGCTGGGTTGTCGCTAGGCATAATTTCTTAGTCGTTGTTGCTCGACCGATCGTTATCGATGTCGTTTGGCCATTTTTTGGCCTAGGTTCAGGGAATGCTCTGAACAACAGTTTCAGACGTCTGAAACGTATGGTTCAGACGTCTAAATGGAATACTGGGAATTTTCTTTTCCCAGCATTCAGACGTCTGAATCAAAGTTTCAGACGTCTGAATTAGTTCGTTTTGAACCAGAAAAGAAATAGGCTAAAAAGTGCCTATTTCAGACGTCTGAAATCAAGGATTCAGACGTCTGAATTCTGTTCTGGAAAATATTTTATTTTCCAAATTCAGACGTCTGAATCCTTGATTTCAGACGTCTGAATCTGCTGTGTTTTGCCCATTTGCCTTTTGAGCTTGAATTTCCAACTTTAGTCGATTCGTGTTGGTTCCCTTTTTATTGTTATCATTTATTATTGGCCACTTTGTTAAGTCGCCCACCTTTTTAAATTTAGGTCGCTTGTCTTCACTAGGTCGTACCGTTTTGGATGGGGCGCTGCCCCGCACCCCGCCGGGGGCGCTGCCCCCTGGACCCCCACGACCTGACCGGGCAGGTCGAACACCGTAGGAGGGGCGTTGCCCCCGCACCCCCACCTAGGGGGTTGCCACCCCCTGGACCCCCCTTCGTAGGGGATCTTATTTGAAAAACATTCAACAGAACTTCCTACTTTGATGGTTTTGTGAATTGATTTCTTTGGATTTTTCTCACGTCTTCGAATGTGAATTTATGTGATTCGATTTGTTTCAACAATCGTTTTGTGAATTGACACTTTAAAGATATGAAGGTTTCAATACTAGTAGTAAATATCAAAACTCTTTCATCAAATCGATTTCAACACTATTTTAAATATCAAAAGTTCGTTTTCTCAAACCGATTTCCAATCTACTAATATATACAAGCCTTTACTTCACTCGGATGAGAAATCGACTTAAACGACTTAGTAAAACGAGTGGTATGAAACGCTTGTGTTCACTTTGTCAGTTAGCTCTTGGACTTGTTCGATTGAACCCTTTTGTGACAATTTCCTAGTGAAGATTTACAACTTGTTCGTAAATATTTAAGTTAAGCAAGTGGTTATGGGACATGAAGCTAAACTCATATATTTACTAGCTTGGTGTGATTGACACTTCCTTATGATCATGATGATCATTTTTGTGATTTAGACTAGCGATTGAGCGATGTCTCTTTATCTACGAGGGAGACTAGACCCCACTTTAGTGATGTTTCGCCATCACTTATATGGGGTAGCACCCCATGGTCTTCGGGCCATTACTGTGTGGAAATTTAATGGATAGCTTCCATGAGATAGCTTCTCATTCATGTGTTTACGCGTATGTGAGTTTTCATGCTCCCATTCATGTGTTAGGCCTCCTCCTTTTTATGTGTTTTCTGGATTTCTGGTGATGATTTCTGGAATTTTGTGCTTCACCAATTTTCATGATTTTGATTGATATGATATCAGTTTTTGTGCATTGGTGAATTTATGTGTTATTGACTTGTTATGAATACAAGTTTAGGGTATGATACCCTATTTTATCTTTGAGAAGATTCTTGTGATATTGATTGATCTTTTATTGATTATCATTTACATACTTATAGAAGAATGCCATTATGGTTGTTACATGTTCATGCCATATTATTTATCCTATACCTTATCATCTGATATTTATAGCTAGACTGATCCGTTTATTATTTTCTTATAAATAATACTCGGGTCAGACTGAGATGTTACAAGTGCTTCTACTTGACTTCTCTTCAGGATTATTCTGACTTTTGGCTAACTACATAGATTAGTAGTTTTTGGATGTACACATTTGAGATATAGACTCTATGTAGTGTACTTATTCTTTTGTATAGCACGTGATGCTATTCTTTTGTATTATCGTGGATCTTTCTGACCACTACTCTGATGTACACTTTCGTGTGTTATATATTTATTCATATCTTCTTCCGCCTTTGTGATATGGATGTCTGTGACTGATTTATGTTATGATTATTTCTATGTTTGTTTCCAAAGATTATATATAGCCACCGTGTGATAGCTTTGTGTTTGTATCGGTATGTCGGATTTCCTCCTTAAAAGATATGCATTCTATTCTATCTGACATATCGGTGCTCGCAAAAAGAAGTTACATGGATGGTCGCTCCTCCACAGCCTTATTCATCGTGCTAATTGACAGCACTACATCGTAGTGTTCTTGGTTAGCGTGGGTATAGAGGTGGGGCGTCACAGAGAGGGTCAAACTTATGTGCAAGTGAAACTAATATATCCCACATATACGTCAAATGTAACGATCGCTCTTTCGGCCTCCAAATATCGACACTAATACATCCACGGTATTCACGTGTCGACCACCCAATTGCCAAAAGATAGAACATTAAGGTAAAAGAAAAAGAAGAAAATAAAATGAACAAGAAAGAGGAGAAAAAATATCAGAATCTCACAGCGAAATGATAACATATAATATCAAAATGATCTTTTACAAAGTAAACTGTATGAATATAATAATCAGAGCAAACTAACCTATCATCAGCTTGGATAGCTATAACTATCTGTCCTTACAATTGCTGATATATGTATATATATAAACAAAGTAATGCAGCGGCAATAAAACTATGGTAGGTAATCGTCTAGCTCCTCTCCAAGGGCTTCAATAAACATCAATGAAATCGAGAAAATACACATGGCTACCCCAAGCATTATAAGAAAATAATACTCATCAGTTTGGTAAACTAGCTTGAGAAACTCAAAACATTTGGATTATTTGATATTATAAAAACTTTCAACACAAAGGTATTTCATAAAACCACGCTGCAAATAAACACGGATGAGTTTTACCTTATGATATCCACCTCATTTCATATGAAAATCTTACTGTATTATAATAATGTCTAGGGTTTAAAATAAATATATAACATAACTGAAATGCTTGCATCTTACATTCTAACATATTAGAGTACATCTAAAACTGCTAAGGCACGTTCGCATAATGGATTTTCCACGAAGACCTCTTCAGTAAACTAAGACCGATCACCTATGACAAGGATTATAAACTACCTTCCGAGCGCTATATATCTCTTGATAAAATATACCATAAGATAAACACAACTGACCCACGCCCGAACGAGCGAACTCGAACCGCATCGAACCAAAGCATCTTCAATTCCTTCCGACCAATATATCGATAAGCATACTCTAAATAACAGAGTTGATGTACCTCTTTGGGTTAGTAAAAATCCTATATTGTGCATCTACTCTGTCTTTAGTCATTTTCCAATGTTGAGGTTTTGTTCGGCATCTTTCACACGAGTCTTCAATACCGGAACAAATAATGAATCCCACATCTTAACAGATTTCAAAACCGCACATGGATTCCATTATTCCACTTCCAAAACATAAAACCCATATCTCAGTCTTGAAGTGGTTTTCGATAAGTAGAAAACTTACCGATCCCGGTCTCTCCAAGACAAAATCGATGAATTTGGTCTTATTCCACAATAATAAGAATGATCACATAAGGGAACTAAGTCCCGTATACTCTCCATAAGTAAGTAAACACACAAGTATTATCAATTCATCCAAGCATGATCAAGTCACACAAACAACTTTCATTACCTTATTTAATTAATTTATCTTTTATTAATTAAAACCTTTTTTATCAGTACAACAACATTTTATCAAATAAAACTTCATTCTTAAGTCAAGACTTCCTTTATTAGTTAATACTCCATTATTAAATAAAACTTCATTTATTAATTAATACTCCATTATTAATTAAAACTTCCTTTATTAATTAATACTCCATTATTAATTAAACTTATACTCTGGTCAATACTTCAAAAGTATTCATATACTTATCTTAATGGTACAAGTATATTCATAAATCACTGAACAAAGTTTTCCTTACTTAAAATATAATCACAGAGGTTAGAAACAAATGTTACATAAACATTATTACTATAAACCTCTTCTCATTTATAAATTAAACATATAACTCTTTCTATCTTTTTATAAAAGACTTCAATACTTGTGACTATCTTTAACATTCCATTATCAAAGATCTAAATATTTTCCTAATATAATTCAAGGGTTTAAAAACAAATGTTACTAAAACATTGTTTACTACAAACCTAAAACACTTCATATTTAATTGTTATCTTTAAAACTCTCTTTTAAAGATTTAATTACATTTAAAAGGGCTTAAGACAAGTGTTACTCAAACATTGTCATAACTAGTCCAAATCATTTCATACTTTAAAGACACCTCTCTTTAAACTTGCTTTTAAAGATCTAATTACATTTAAGGGTTAAAGACAAGTGTTTTTTAAATCATTGTCACAACAAAGCCAAATCGTTTCATATTTTAAAAATGCTTTCAAACTTTCTTTTTAAGGATTTAATTATACACAAAGTTTTAAGACAAGTGTCGTTTAAAACATTGTCACGACAAACCCAAATCATTTCATACTTTAAAAACTTTTCTCTTTTAAACTTGCTTATTAAAGATTTTATTATACATAAGGGTTAAAGACAAGTGTTGTTCAAAACATTTTCATAACAAACCCAAAATCATTTACTTGTAGTTATCTATTAAATATGCATTAATAAATATCTAATTATATTTCTTAGTATTATTAACAATAAGAGTTAAAAATAAACGTTACTGAAACATTGTTTACTACACACACTTAACCATTTTCTTTGGAACTTTTTATTTAAAGATCAAAGCAAATCCACACTTATTAATTAAGGTAATGCACTTTTACTTGATTCCACAAAACCATTTATTTTAACTTAAGTGTTAAAATTCAAACTTCCTTTATTATATTTATGAAATACTTAACTTACTTTTAAAATCTTATATGTGTATAAAAACACCTTTAAAATACTTACTAATATGTTAAAACACTATTAAAACTACTTAATAATATATGATAATTATTTATATAGAATATTATGTAAAAATAAATAGTTTTGAAATAATTAGAAAAACCAAAATAAACATGTTTTATTTTAAAAGCTACTTAGTTTAAAAATTCATAATTAATTGTTAAAAATATATTTAAAATTGAAACCAAATTTAAAACACTCTATTATAAGTTCGAAAACAACCCTTAAAAGATTAAATAAAAATACATAATTTAAATATCATTTCTACACAATTTATAGTTTCAAATATGAAAGATAGCATTTCTAGAAATGCTGTCTAAAGTTTTGTTACAAGTTTTAACATGTTTCGTTACAACTTTTCGCCTAGTTTTCGACACCTTAGCAAATGATTTTAGATCCATTATTTTTAAAATAGTTAATATACTTTGGGTACTTAGAAAAGATGAAGAAAAATCCTAAAATATATCTTTTAATTATTTTGTGGAAATTTCTAAAAACAAGGTATTTTTTCAAAGTGTTCATATAACGACTATTTTGCTATAACTTTTGCCCCTTCATTCAACTAGCTACCAAGTGATTTAAGATTCAAAAAATTTACAATAAGAATAATTTATTATTTATTTATTTTAAATGGTAAAGATATCCCTAAGGAAGTCAATACAAAAATAAACGTTATTTTTCAAAGACAAGTTATTTAAAAGTGTCGTTATAGTAACCTTTTTGCTAATAACTGTTACAACTTTGTTTTACATTTTCTATAACTTTCCTAACATATTCTTTGCTTTTCAAAACACTTATAAAAGTTTAGATAATAACCAAAACAAGTTATATTAAGATATGTTCACATATCACCAAATTTCACAAGTTTAAAGTTAAGGGATTCAAAGTGCGTTTATAGCGACTATCGCTATACGGATAATTTTATATTCAATTCAATATCCAAATCATTCAATTTTATACATATATATGATTCCCAAATTCAAACCACATCACTATGAAACATGTATTACCATATGTACTTAATTAACATGTCTACAGTAAATGTCCAAATTCAATATTCAAATTTCCAATTACATGTACTTATTTTAACAACCCAATTCAAAGATTTTTAAGGCACATTACTTAAACAAATTACAACCTTTATAGGGCACATAATTAAGGATTATAACTTTGAGAGTTGGCTATATTATCGTAGTTTATAACAAGCAATTTCAACAAGCAATTATCAAGTTATTTAAATTCATTCAAACTAAGGTAACTCACTTTTATTCAAACCATACACTTCCTACCAACATTCAAGCAATCAACCAGACACTCCTACTAACTTCCTTTTCCTCCTAGCCCACGACCAAAGCCCTATCCTTCCTTCCTTTGCATATGTCCACTACCTCCACTATAGCTCACGCCTTAGTTTTCCTCATCCTCCTTAGCTCACGGCCCAAGGCCATATTTCCCCCTCCATAACTCATGACTCAAGCCTTCCTCCTCCTCCATAGCCCACGACCTGAGGCCAAAAACTCCTCCATATTGCTCACATCTATAAGGAAGAAGAGGGAAAGAAGAGAAAGAAGTGAAGACATGGAATGAATGAATAAAAAGAGAGAGTAAGGGGGTGTTTATATAGAGTCAGGAAATATGGAAAATGACCTTCCATAACCCTCCAAAGGAAGCTTCCTCCCTTCTTCCTAAATCCATGAGACATGCCATGAAACATGCTCCTTAAAACAAGGCTCCTTAATCCATGCCTTGTTTTAAGGCATGTCTTATGCCTTATGTTCCTTTAATTAAATATGTTTACTTTAATTACTTTGTGGTTAACATTTATGTTATTAACTTGTTATATGTTGTTATATTACTATACAAGTTACAAAATAGTTATACAACTTGTATTGAACAAAAAGTTAATTTTTAACAAAACGTTTTCGGTCACATTTTCAGTATTTCTACAAAGTATATATTTTATAAGCACATTTCAAAAACAAGTTGTAACGAACCGCCTTTCTTACTTCGAAAAATGAGTCATTATGGGTAAAAGAAAACGAAAGATAAGAAGAAAATTTAAAAATCATAGAATCTCACATCGAAAAGGAACAACATATAATATATAACATAGGATTATACATAGTCACTGCTATCATAATACATCAGAGTCATAATAGTACAAGCTCCACACTAGGACAATTATAACTACTTGTCCTTACATCACAAGTCCAAAATACATATATATACATACACAGCGGAAATAGATACTAGCTAGCTATCGGTGAAGCCACCTGCTCTAGCTCCTCCAAAATGCTATCGTGAGAAACCAAGATCACTTGGATACTCATAAAAATTTGAGTACCCATGATTTTTAGGAAAATAAAACTTCGGGTTAGAAATGGGTCTGGTCTAAGTAAACTCAAACAACTTAATTCTTACTTTTATAAAATAATTTGAAAATCAAAGGTATCTCGTAAGACAACACCGCACATAAATACGGACGGGTTTTTACCTTACGATAACCAAAACACTTTGTATTGAAATTCAATGATATTATAATAATTTCTAGGGTTTTGAAGTAGGATAGAACATAGCTAAAATGCTTGCATCTCACATTTCAACATATTTGGGCACAACTAATTCAGTACAACACTTATTGGACAATGGATTCCATACATGACCAGGTAAGGAACTATCTTCCGAAGATGCACCTCTAGATAAAATACAGCTTGGGTCTGACAAGAACATCTTGTACCCTTGGTACACAGAACCGGTCTACCACTTGACTAGTAGTACCGAATACATCACCACCACAGTTGGGATCAGCAACCGTACCGGAGCATATAAAAAAAGGGTCATTTATCGATTCTAGATACGGTGGTAACATACCCTTATGAGAGCGACCCACATAGCCCTGCTGCATACCCTGTTTTGGTCATTTCCGATTGATGAGGCCTGAGGCTATGTTTACCTTTTCTAGAGCACTGCCACTTAGAATGCTACATCGCCTTCCAGATGTTGATACAATGTCAACATTCATCCATACAGGTCGTTCAGGAGATGAACGAACCGAAGGTACTATTTCCACTACACCCATTTTGGAATCACCCTTAAGGTTAGTAGCAAATAGCCCTTGCACTTCAAAGTCTTTATCTTGGACCTTGCCTTTTCTATTTCCAATTCGAATGTTTACGTTGGTTCGAAGTGGTTTTCAAATAACAACCAATATCCGACCCCGGTCTCTCTAAACCAACCTTCGATAATTTTAAAGGGTCAAGTTATTTATAGTGAACTATCCCACTATTAGTATGTGAAGATTACATATGAAAATATGTTCCATATGCTTAGATTATCATGACCCGCTTATCAAAATTAACCCCCTGTATTTATCACGTTCCTAAAGTGCGGTATTTGTGATGAGTACAAGTCGACTTACTTTTAATAAAACGCATCATCGTTTTATTACAACTATTTTAATTCATTTGGCTACTTAATAGCATGGATAAGAGATCCTTGGTTTTAAAACAATTCACTTAAACAAGAAAATTGGTTAAAGATAAATAACCGATAGGGTTTTTTAAGAAACTTTAAAAACAAATAAACTTTAACTAAATCATAAGTTTAAAATCAGTCAAAACTTAATTAATCTTAATTAAATCAAAATTAAATCATTAACAATCCAAATTTTATTTATAATTAAACCCTAATTAAACTATATTTAATTAACATTTATTTAAGAAATTAAACCCTCATTAAGTGGATAATTAATCTTTAATTAAATAACAATTAATTAAATGATTAACTCTAATTAAAAATTAATTAAAAAAATAACTTGATTGTATAAAAACTAGTTTCCTTTTTATCTTTGTTAATCATTATTTAAAACTTACTTAATTAAAAATAATTTACTTAGTCATTAATTTCTTAAACTCTAATTATTTAACCTAATTACTTAATTAATTAATAAATTAATAATTACCCAAATTAATTTAAATTAAATAAATAAATTATTAAATAATTAAAACTAAACTTTTTACTTACTAAATTTATTCAAAATTGGTTTTCAAAAACAATCCAATAGAAAACACTTAAAACTTGAAATCGTGAAATTTTCCGAACTACATCCATAACAACTATCGCTATAAGTGCAGTTCGCTAGAATTGATTTCTAGGCGAAACTTACGCTTGGCTCAAGTGGTGCCATACTTTAAAAAAACTTATGTGAAAGGTTTTGAAACTTTCAACAAGCTGTAACTTGGAAAACATTTCCAAAATCAAACCAAAGAAAACCTATTTCTTTCCATCGGATTTCAAATCGCTTTGCGACCATTTCAACACTAGTTCACAACCATCTCATTACTAACTTGGATTCCGTTTTATAACCAGTACTACCAATATATCATAACCAATATGACATGTCTACAACCATATCCATATAAAACATATACATATCCAAATATATTACATATCAATCACTTATCCAATTCAAACAACCAACTTGCAATCACATATTATCCAATTCACATGGCAATTCAACATATCAACCTAGCATATTTAACAACATATATAACATCAAAACAAGCTAAATTTTCTTTCCCAAAAATTAGAAGTTTACTCACCGAAAGCTTTACAAATCTCAAAGTAACTTCCACTAGAACTTTGATATATGCTAGCACTTGGTCCTAACTTGCAAACGTGAAGCTTTTGGATGCCTAAACACCTAGATTAGGCTCAGCCATGGTCATATTTGGGCTCGGCTAGATGTGTTTTTGGTAGAAGGGTACTTGATTTTGGAAGAGGAAGTGTAGAGATGGATGTAAAATGGTTTTAGTGAGCTAAAGAGAATAGTTTGAGTGGAAAGGGGTGATTTTTTCTAACTTTTACAAACTATGGAAGCCATGGATATTTTAGAGAGCAAGTATTAGAAAGTGAAGAGGAGTAAGCAAATGAGAATGTGTGTGTGTGGATGTATATTTATAGGTAAAAATAATTAGAGAAAATTGCTAATTTACCTTTTAATGATTTAACGTAATATGTCATGATAATGAAAAATCACATCACCTTCCTACTCCTCTCTCTTGTCACATCCCCTCCTTCTCTAGTCAAATCCTTAAGCTCATGATGAGTAAAGATGTCTAATTATGAAAAATATTAAGATATGACAACACTTAATAATGTATATTTATATATAATGTTTATTATTTTTAAAGTAATGAATTGTCCTATCACTTGTTAATTATAATTAACATAATATAATGTATTCCTAAGTGTATTATTATTTAGTTAATTATCTACTATATATGTGTACATATGGTGCGGAAAGTCGAACAACATTCCCAACTACTTTCCGATGTCGAAAGGTCGAAATTTTGAAAAACGTTCTTCGATCACATTTTCTATTTTTCTACCGACTATTTAGTTTGGTACGCAAATTTTGAAAATGATTTTTCCCTCATTAACAATTAATTAACATGAGTTTATTTATTAATAAAAATATATTTATTTATTATATAATATATATATATATATATATAATTGCCTAGTTAAAACGACCAAATTTAGGGTCGTTACTCAAGTTTTCTATCTTTAGTTATTAATTATAACGTGTTTAACAAGGTTATAAAATCATATTTAATCACACTAAATCTTAGACATAAATATTTAAATAATTCAGATATTTAAATACGAAGTGTTCAAAATTCCGGGTCGTTACATCACATAATTGTTATAACATCATTTTTATCTATTTAACTTGTGTAAACATACCTTAACCTACCGACATGCATATGAGAGTAATAACATCAACATCCATGAGTTGACAACTGGATTAAGGTCATTATTACACCTAACCGCTTAACGTATTCATCCAAATGTCTTACATATATCAATTAAACGATATAGCGTGTCCTATGCTCATTATCCTTCACCGATGGACATAATTGCAGGTATAGTCCATTGATAGTCATCTAAGCCTGCTTGTGGACGTATCCATTATCTCACGATCCATATACTCGTTATGTGCGATCCGTGATACCATAGTACGTCAATAGGAGCCTCTAACATAATTATTGGATTGATATGAACATCAAATATTAATGACTATATTCAACAACCATATAGACACACACACATACATACTTACATTCATACACATATAGATATAAATACACACACACACACACACACTACAATGTACCCATCCATTATATATGTGTTCAATTTTCAATCACGTAGGGAAATCATTTCAAAACGTAGCCTAAAAGGTCACCCATAGCAAACCAATACATTAGCATCCATAAAACAACAATATGTATCATCTGAAGGTCCTACCCAACCCCACGTATGAGTCGAAGAACGAAAACCGAGTAAATGCTATTTTATATAGGTTCTATATGGTCTACGTTCATACTACCTTTGTAAAAAAGCTAGAGGTTGATCGGTAGGATTTTCATAAGTTGACCACTGGTGTATAATTTTACAAGAGTAACATTCTTGTTGTATGTTTTTTTCCTTTGTTTCTTGCTCGTTTTTAATCTCTTTTTTAATCCATTTTCTTCTAAATTTTTATATCGTTCTCTATTATCTTTCACCTCTATTTTATAAAAAGATTTGTATCAAAACCATTTCAACTTCTATCCAAAACCTCTTGCTTACATAACTAGTTTTAAAAAAAATCAAAGTATAAACTTTTAACATATATACTTTAAAATATTATTAACAATTATATTAAATTCAAAATCATTTATATTTAATGCCTAAAATACTATATCACACTTATAGACATTTTTATATGATTTATATACATATATAATGTATATTATGATATATATATATATATATATATATATATTCCTTTTATACACAAAAACACCACTTTTTAATATATTGCCAAATAATGCACATAAAATGCATTTAAAATCCATTTAATTTTTTTTACTTACTTTATGAGATACATAACTTCATCTTTGAAATCGTTTTATAAACCTTTTACTTGATTATATGTGGTATTTTTCGTTTACCATGTTTATATATTTCTTTGACTTCCAATATCACTTCCAATATCAGATTTTCTCCTTCGTTAATTACTATTCAAAATTAGGAATTATCCATTTTGTTCTTATTTAAAGATTAAAGTGTTATTATATCATTATATTTGATTTATTAATGGAAGAGGCAATCCAACTCACTAATTTAAAGATCCAACCTGAAACCTAAGCACTATGGACTATTGCACACACCAACTTCATAATTTCCTACTATTTCCTTTTTCGGGACTTAGCTCTTGCTCTCACGATCGCTTCGATACAATGAGGAGAGGGGCTCAAACTTATGTCTAAGTGAAACTGATTTATCCTATATATACTTCAAATAATTGTTATGACACCATTTTAATATATTTAACTTGTGTAAACATACCTTAACCTACCGACATGCATAAGGGAGTAATAACATCAACATCCATAAGTTGACAACTCGATTTAGGTCAATATTACACCTAACCGCTTAACATATTCATCCAAATGTCTTACATATATCAATGAAAAGATATAGCTTGTCTTACGTTCATTATCCTTCACCGGTGGAGATAGTTCCAGGTATAGTCCGTCGATGGTCGTATAAGCCTGTATGTGAACATATCCATTGTCTCACATCCGCATACTCAATATGTGTGATCCGTGATTACCATAATAAGTCAATAGGAGGCTCTAGGATAATTACGAGATCGATATGAACATCGAATAACAATGATAATTTTCAACAGCCATATAGACACACACACATACATACATACATTCATACATGCATATATATGTATGTACATATATATATGTATGTACATATATATATGTATGTACATATATATATGTATGTACATATATGTTTATATACTACAATACACACATCCATTATATACGTTTTCAGTTATCAATCGTGCGCAGGGAAATCACATCGAAACATAGCCTAAAAGGTCACCCATAGCAAACCAATACATTTGCATCCATAAACATCAGTGTGTATCATCCAAATTTCCTACCCAACCCCACGTATGAGTCGAAGAAAAGGAAAGTGAGTCAACCCTATTTTATATAGGCTCCATATGGTCTAGGTTCATACTTCCTTTGTAAAATAGCCAGAATTGACCAGTAGGATTTCCAAAAGTTGACCACTGGTGCTTAATTTTGTAGGAGTAACAGTCATGTTGGGTATTTTTTTCTTTCCTTTGTTTCTTGCTCGTTTTTAATCCTAATTTTATTCCGTTTTCTTTCAAATTTTGATATTGTTCTGTATTATCTTTCTACTTCTATTTTACAAAAATATTTGTATCAAAACCATTTAAAATTTTCTCCATAACCTCTTGTTTACATAACTACTTTTTCAGAAAATCAAAGTATAAACTTTTAACATATATACTTCAAAATATTATTAAAAATATATTAAACTCCAAATCAATTATATTTAACACCTAAATACTATATCACACTTATAAACATTTTTATATGATTTATATACATATATAATGTGTATTATGATATAAATATTCCTCATATAGACAAAAATGCCAATTTTCAATATATTGCCAAATAATGCACATAAATTCATTTATATTTAATTTTTTTTACTTACCTTATGAGATACATAAATTCATCTTCGAAATCATTTTATAAACCATTCACTTGATTTTATATGATTTTTTCATTTATCATCATGTTTATATGTTTCTTTGACTTCCAATGTGACTTCTCTTTTTAATTATATCTACACGTACATTATATATATATATATATTTGTGTGTGTGTGTGTATGTATGTATCCATGCATTGCAATATGCATCATAGCCTCAAATTATCAACATTTTGTCTCATTATTCAATTTTGTGGCCAAACATCAACATAGTTCCATTTCTATTGATTATACTAATCAAAACATCATTAAATCTTAGATTTTCTCCTTCGTTAATTACTGTTTAAAATTAGGAATTATCCATTGTGTTCTTATTCAAAGATTAAAGTGTTATTATATCATTATGTTTGATTTATTAATGGAAGAGGCAATCCCACTCACTAATTTAAAGATCCAACCTGAAATCCTCAGCACTCTGGACTGTTGCGTACACCAACTTTATAATTTCCTATTATTCCTTTTTCGGGACTTAGCCCTCACTCTCATGATCAATTTGATATATAATTTGTGTGATTTTATTAAGAAATGAGGAAGTTATGGTTGTTTATTAGAAACAATGAATGAGGGTGACGATGGGAAGAAGTAGAAAGCAAATAAGAAAAGGAATGTATGTTATTTCAAAATGGTCTTTTATAAAATTGGAAGGAATTGTCCATTCAAAGCTTGAATTTTAGTTTCAAATTATTGGACCAAGTCCACTTAGCCTAACACAAACCCAAGCTCATATCTTTATTATATGACCTCTAACTAGGACGAACACATATATCATTCTGATTAGAAAAACAAGCATATGTCGCAACGGTGCAGGTTTCGTTGCCCAATTCAATTGTTTGTAAAATGACCAATTTGCACTTATATTTTTAAATGATTAAAATAAAAAATTTAATTTATTTTATTATTATTACAAAAAAACTGGGTATTACATTCTCCGCCCCCTTCAAAAAGAATTTCGACCTAGAAATTCTCAAAGGACGAAGAATGTAACTCATACTTTCTTATACAACGTACAAGCACAATATGCCCAAAAATCAATACAGCCAAACAAACCCCAACATATAACAAACACCATGAACTATTCAAAAAAATCTTTATATATACATGGTTGAGATGCACTTAATAACAGATATGGCATAACATGATATATAAGTATATGAAATGATAATGGCATGTGATATACTGAATAAAGCGCAAATATGCAACTACGGCCACCTAGATGAATGCAAAAATCATGACATGCTAGGCATGAATGCAATACGACCTGATATCATCATATGAAATCTATATGATGCATCGTCCACGAGCATATGATTATAACATATGGATATAAACCAAACTAAGTAACCAAAATCAAACAATCAAATCAACCAAACATACCATTGCCTAAGCATAAGTATATACAATAAGCAGTCAACTATACCTAGTTAAACTCATATTCTAACAAAAAAACTAATGGAATAGTATTTCGAAAAAGTGATAAATGGAAATTTTATGCCCTTGATGGAAATTTCAGATCCTCTCATCGGCTTCTCGAGCTCCCTTAACTTGAGCTCTCATCCCAACTTAACTAAACAAAGTCACTATTGATACATATAATCATCGATCAATACAAATCTGAAATGTACGCGCACCTCTACTACTTCTACAACTCATGCTACTAATCCAAATATCAGATGGCGAAACACCCAACAACTAGTAGCCTTGGCCTAAACTAAAATGCAGCCTCACAAATTTCAAATTGCACAGAAACTATACTCTACAAACAAACCAGATCCCAATAATCCAGTAACGAACTTATCACTCAAATGCAAATGGTGTCTTTCCTAAACAGCCCATAACCAGAATCACTATGTGATTCTTCATTTCACCTAAGAACATCAAAACAACGATGTGGTGAATAAAACATATATTCGTCTACTACAAATTTTGATTCAATTTAAGTGGTATCACTTTTCTTATTATATCACCTCTCCAAACTTCCAACCAACATGATACTAAAAGTATCACCATCCCAATATACACAATCCTAAGTTCTATGACAAGGAAGCAAATAATCTTTCAAACAAAGGTAATCCTATTTTTCTATTTAACCATACAAACAAACCAACAAATTTCCTAATCTAAGTGAAAATATATACTAAGTGAAATCCTAAAATAGTTTAAGTATATGATCGACTATGTGACACATTTCTCATGTGCATATCTTATGTAACATAAACCATATGCCCTTTAGTCTCTACTCCAAAAGAGTTTCTTTGAACACACAACCTCTTTTCAATCCGAGGGATGATTGAAAAGAATCCATCTATCATCTTCTCTGTACCATCCTTAAATATCTAAATCTCATTTTTCATGAAAATCTCCTCTGCATTTTAATGCATGCAACTCTATAATCTCATTTCCAATTAATTCAAACATCTTTTCCAATGAAAGTCAACTTTATATCATCCTTCGAATTTTTCCCCATTTTTAGTTGTCCTTTTACACAAGCCTTCCAATGGTACCATTCCCAAATAGAACTTTATACCATTTTATCTTTGTAATGTTATGGATAAGACAACTCAATAGGGACTGTGTATCACCATGTATCAATCTAGTAATAATAGTTCAAAAATCTAAATAGCCTCTTACTTCCGAAACACTTCTAGGAACACCACAAATGGAAAAGGTCCTTACACAGCGAACATGGTATCGAACTCAAGTCACCTCTTAGCAGTAAAACATATCCTTTGACGAGGCAAACTCTACATTATATCAATCTAACCGTAAACAGCTTGCTTGTAGTTGCGATGATAGCTCTAGTACCATCATCTTATAAATATTTCCACCAAATATGTAAATGGTAAAACAAGATTCTATTTTCTAGTACCATTCCATTTCCTAAGTCAAAAAAATTTGTGTGGTGTAAAGTTATTTGCAACATCAGATTAACGACACTTATCCGCAAACAAATCCATCAACTACAAAATCAATATGTGTACTTTAATGTTATCTACAACATCAGATTAATGACACCTAACCATAACCCAATCATGTCGTCTATCCAAATCGACGTTGCTAACGAAAAAGCATCTACATGTCATTTGCCTCCATCTTTGATAATTACAGCAATGAAACAGAACAAAAGAGCACAGATGTTAATTATTTCCAAATTTTTATTATGAGCCGATCACCAAGTCAGGTTGCATAATAGTTTCATTGGGTAACCCGAACCCTATCATAAAATAAACTCTAGCTCCTTAAATTAAAATCTTAAAATATTTTCAATCGATTGGTTAACAAGATCCAACAAATTGAAATTCCTGTATCAACTACATCCGTTTAACCATTCCTACTTTCCAAGCGAAACTCTATTTGAGATATATCTTCAAAACATCTAATGTGGCACACAAAAATGCTACGATAACTTACAATAGTGTTTTCAAGAATGTTAGAAAATCCTTTATTGTATCGTCTTCCAAACGCTACTAAATATCTTTATTATAGCATTTGGAAAATGCTACCAAAAGGTACTGTTCGACTATAAAATAAGTTAGTAGCTTTTTTAAACGCTGTTATGGATGGTTTAGTTTAAACCCAATCCTTAAAGCTATGTTTATTAAATGCCACCATATATATTTTGGTGCGTTTCATTGCCACAATATACCATTTATGGATTTTCTATTAAATTACTCATTGTGATAAATTACTCATGGTTACAACACTTTGTAACTACTATCACAAAACATACCATTTATGGATTCTCTATTAAATATACCTTTAATTAAGTTAATTAATTAATATAACACATTATATCAAGTATATAATAGAAAGAAAACACCTTTTATTTCGAAGAAGATTGGTTATCGAGTTAAATATATGTAACATATTACATAACTGTCCCTAGGGCATGCCACTAACTCTATCAATCTCCCACTTGCACTTGAGGTCAATTAGGAAATCTTATTCCAACTTCTCCAATCGATTTTCTCTAAACCAAACGGGTTAGTCCCACAGTGAATGGGTATGCTATTATGTTTCAATTATCTATTATCAATTAACTCTCTTCGACGCTATTAAGCTATATTTATCAAGTGGTACAATTTGGAGTATGTCCCTCGACTTCTAGTGAGCTCTAAATTCTGTTGTGAACTACATCATGATATAATTATCATATATTAATGTTATGAGATTCTCAATGTTTGGAATTATCCTCTGCTCAGTTATAAATTTGCGCATTTATTATATATGCTTTGTTTTTATTGGTGGCGCTATTCAAGTCGATGAATTAGCCACAATCTTTTCTATTTGGAACATTTCCAACTTAAAGATTCTTAACTTGAATTTAATATTGGCATATTATACTTAATATCACTTATGAAGTTTGAGTCTGGACACTCCTTCATAAAGAGTTCATTGTTACTATAAATAATTTTCTAGTATTTCATAAATACATGAGAACACTCCAAACTATCAATAGTGATATTAATTTGGATGTGAAATTTTCTTTATGTATCAAATACATAAACAAATCATGATATCGTAGACAACAAACATGCAAGATAATCCCTATTGCCAATGCATAAGGAATCCATCTTCCATATTTTGTATTAAACATTTTAATAAGGTGTCCTTGTATATCATTTTGGGACATTCCTAATATCTTTTATACTTATTGTAAAAGGCATTATTTACAAATCCGACGTCGAGTATTGAAACAACCAAGGCTAATTTTAATGCAAGTACATCACAAAAATCAGCAATGTGTTGTTTACTTATAGTTTTAGAAATTCCAATGTACCTTTTAACTTTCTTTCTTATGAACACATGCTTCCTCTGCATTTTGATTAATAATCAAACTATTTAATATTTCTATCAAAATATTTATTCAATTTCGATGCTAAAAAAACTATATGAATCCTATGATGCTCCCACTAAATGGGTGCATAGCCCTTAATTATTTAAGATATAATTAACCAATATTATATGATTCATAATTATATAATGAAATTATTTCTCAAAACTACGGCTTAGTCTATAATTCTAAAACAATTGTAAATAATTTTAGATACTTTAGTATTTTCAATGCATCATTTTTGTTGTGAAAACAAATACCATAATGTAGTTGTATTTCATTATGAATATTCATAATATTCACATTAAAATATAACTATGTCTGTATTTTCAATCGGTATATTTTTTTCATAAATAATGTTTGGTATGTTTTACGAATTTTTTTTGTAACTTAATGCAATCAATAAGTGTAATATGGCATGCTCCCACTATATCCGCCATTACTATAATAGCATACTGAATTCGGAGGTCCATCAATCGCTTAATATAAATTATTTATTTCATATACTGCAACTAGTATACAGCGGTGAGTTCTTTAATCAAATATCTTGAACTTTAAGAAATAAATCTCATAGAAAACAATTTGCTATATGAAAATACATTTTGGAATCGAAATCATATTTCTCATTTCAATATTAAGTGTTAATTATTATTACAATTCTCGTTTCTCATATTTCTTTATGAAGCATAAGTGATTATTCACTTTCTTCAACCCAACTATACATTAAATCACATCTACTCTTGTACACTCGTTTTTCTTTCTATATGGTAGAACCATTCATAAGAATGCCCTTACTACAACATCCTAACGAACTCTTTACAAAAGTGCACCGATCATCTTTAATATTTAAAGAAATCAAATATGTTGCACTTTACGTAAACTGATCAAACTAACATTTCAACGATCGAGTTCTTAGATTTATACTATAGTTTTGGTCTTGTGTAACATTTAACACAATGCGATCCTTCTATATTCAATCAAATTGAATACTAGTTCTCACAGTAATGTTTATTGGCTTATTTCAAATGAATTAACTTCATCGAAGTATCGTACATTACGAACTATGACAATTCCTCATATATAATTTATAAGTGATAGTATATGGATCAAATATCCAGTCTAGTATTGCTTTTAGAGTTTGAAACCATAGAATGCTACACACGATCTCGATCGAATAAATATGCAAGCGACCAAATTATGAACATATTAAGTAGTTGTAAAATTAGGCCCTTACATGGGTGTTGAAGCATTAATATGAGATAAACATTTATTAGTAAGCATATTTTATATTTCTGTTTGTCAATTTTTAATTCAGTTCGTTTGTATATCTTAATTGATAAACCTTTTATCAATCGTATTAAAGGCACAAATTTGTCATTGTAGATTATTATAACATTATATAGCATATGTTCTTTCAATATAGAAAGGTTAAATGTTATCATTTCATTTTTCTAATAAGGTTTCTACTAGTCTTTTATGTTTTACCAAACCCTATGCGAGACATAGAGGTCTTTCGACTTCACTGGTGGGTTTCAGGACTCGTTAGTCTTGGGATTTTGGCCTTGGATCCGCTAACAAATCATAGCCCTACTAACGGTGGATTAATTGATGGATAACTCCTTATCGGCTTTATCATATATAACTCCTAACCCTTTGGTACGTTGTCCTAGTTCCGCCTTGAACTTGAGTCTGCTCAAAAAATCAAAACAAAATTATTCACTTGTACGTACCATATCGCGACGACCTAAGTATAGTATATATACCCTGAGTCAGCCCAACAAATACATATAGTGACCTTACCTCGTCTATTCAATATATTAATAACATTACACATAACATCCCCCAGCTTTAGTCTACTCAAAAACTAAAGAGTATGCAAGTAATTTATTAATATATAATATATATATGGTAGAGTACAACATTATAATGAAGATTCGTAATCTTTAATATATTATATTAAGTGATATTGACTCGTGGCATAATGCATTTTTTATGAAATACCCATGTGATTCAAGTGTTGAACACATCGAAAATCATGGTATACGTACAATTACGAATGTATTTATTTCATATGTCTATTTAGGGTTTCTTTAATGTTCCACCTTTAATTTATACATTCACATTATATAAGTTTTATTATTATTTAACTTTTATATTTCATATTACTTATATAATAGTCTTATGTATAATACTATATTAATTAAATCTTATTTAATTAGTTTTAAATAATTAACATTTTAATTAATTTTATATTATATTTATATTAAATATTTATTTTATACTATATAGTATTACACATATATCATATATATGAGTATTTTATTTAATTAATTAACTTTTAATTTATTTATTTAATTAAAAAAATTATATTAATTTTGAAACTCAATTCGTATACATGCACGTATACTTATGATATTTTAAACATTTTAAAATGTTATAACATATATCACAATATATGATACATGCATATATATTTATTAATTAACTATTTTAATTAATTAATTTATTAATCCAATAAATAAATTTTAAAAATTTTGAACTTAATATATATTTTCAAACATTCTAAATTTTTTATTATATTATAACTTTTATAATATATTTATATCTTATTTTAAATTCAACTTTTTAAATTTAAAATCTTGTATTTTTAATTTTATTTTTAAAACTAGCCCAAATCCCAATTCAAATTTGGGTCTTTTCTTTTGAGGACAACCTTTGGGCAGTAGCTTAATAGTTAACCATAATATGGCTAATATAGACCGCATAGGCTATTGGGCTCTGGTACCATGAGCCAACCCGCAACGGAAGTTATGACTAAATTTCAATTTTTTTCCCTATTAGATCTTTATAAGGCCTATGAAGTCTAATTTATTTAGAACAGTTCTAAATTTAATCTAAATAAAATAGTATGTTTCATTTAAATTCATAAATTATTGAAAGAAATTTAGTTAATTTATTTTCAATTTAAATATAAGTATACATATGTATCATGTACACATGTGTATGTGTATGCACGTGTAATATGATATTTCGTGCAAGGTATAACATGGCCGTACATAGATGTTGGAATTTAAATCGCAACAGACATGTTACCTCATCCATATGTATTGTATGTTGTCCAAATATGTGTGTATGTTTATAATAATTTTATTTAAAAACCCAAGTGTGTGTGTGTATATCTTATGAGAAAATATTATAGATATATACGTAAAATATTATAGTGTTAATTGTTAAATAAACATATACATATACATACATACATATATATATATATATATAGGATATAACTTTATTTTTTTCATTATATATATATATATCTCTGTGTGTGTGTGTCTGTATGTATGTATCTATGTATATGTACGTATTAAAGCAACATAATTGCATATATATAACAATAAGTATATATAAATATAAATATAATAATTAATGTAAATATGAGTTAGTATAGTTTATATAAATTTATAAATTATAAAATTAAATTTTTTCAAAACATTCCAGATCAGATACACTACAGATCCAAATTTAATTATAATTTTATTATATATATATATATTATGAATTAATTAGATAAATATTTTAGAAAATTAGGAACGATATTTTTAGCTTAGGATAATTTTTCAGATTTTTCTTAGTAAATTTTTTATTTTTTATTAATTAAATACCTTTGGGCGAATTTAAAATGATTTTTTTAAATATAAAAAAGGTTTAATTTTTTTTATTTTTTGGAGAGCTTCTATGATGACAAATTAATTTTATAAAATTTAAAATCAAAATTTTGAAACATAATTTATTTTATTTCAATTTATTAATTCATACAATGATTAAATGATAATAATAAATAAAAAATAATTACCAAACAATTATTTTCGATCACTAAAAATCATAATTGATATAAATATATACATTTGAAAAATGTTAGTTTAAATTGCCTCATAGTTTAATACAAATCATATAAATAAATTAGTTAACATATTACTATATGTATATATTAATTAATAAAATATGAGAGAATAAAATATAATGGTTTCGGCTGTGTATATCAGATCCTTAATGAAAAATTTGTTATGTTTATCCAATAAAAATTATACATATAACAAATCAATATGTGACAACATCAATACCTACAGGAATCTCATCTAGCTACAATACAATTATCACAATATAGACACACACACACATGTACAAACAATATACAGTTATACAGAGATTATGTATCATATGTAAAACCAAACACTTATCTAAAACTAATTCCATTAAGTCCACTTTGTAATAATGAGTTCTCCTCTCTTTGAAATCTTTTCGATTCGAGAGATTGCTAGTCTTTGCACCGGAGACCCTTAAGTATCAAATAGTGGTTAATTTGAATTGATTTGTGTTTTGTTGGGGCTTTAGGAGGTGTAGTTTGGCCAAAATGATGGAGATTGGAGGCAGCAAAAAGTCCTACCAAAGTTAGGTTTAGGGTTCCTTTTATAATGGTTGAATCAAAGAGAAGAGTCGATCACATCACTTACCTTTTCTCACCAAATCTTAACCACCCATTACACACATTTTATCCTATTTTTGGCCGCCCCCTAAACCATACGTTGGCTATCGAAAGACGCCTCTAACATTATGGTCTAATAGCCCATTTAAGCCCAGGTAAATATATTTAATTAAATCCAATTTTATTCCTTATCGATATCTCATATCTAGCAATATATTTATTTCTATTATAAATATATATAACAATATTATTCCTCAAATCATATTCAAATTTTATAATTAATATTTCATAAATACTAATTAATTTAATTAATTTATAATAATCATAAACTAATTAAATCATTTGGTCTAAAGAGAATTCATCATTTCAATTGTGTGACTCGTGGGGGTGAATTCGGTCAGCGATTAACATTGAACTATTTGAATGTTAACGTTCACACGTCACTTAGCATGTGATGTGACATTTTGGCCAAATGTATCGCTTACTTAGTTTCATTAAAATCTAATTTCACTTTATTAAGTGTTACCCGGTTGTGACATTTATTTACCCCAGTTCTTTTCTTCAAAACTATATCACTTTGGACCTATGGAATTTGGTAATGGTCAAAATTCCAACTTCATTCATATTCAATACTATAGTCCAAACACAAAGTCCTTCGTTCAATAATAACAATTATTATTAACCGAAATGCTCTGATCAAAGACTTTGACTTTGAGTTGACCGTGATACTAACCTCATATAACCGAGGAGACAAATCCACTCTTCAATAGTGCTTCACTTCTAATACTTCCACTCGACCCAACTATAGTCACTCGATGGATGCCATGCCATTATTTAACTATAATCAAAGCGAAGCCTACATATTGAAGATCTGCAATATTCTCAAGTTAAGAGAACTGTGTAAATCAATCACATCGATATTTTTTATTTGACCGTAGTTATATTAACTAACAGAAAACTACCGTTTGAGTTATTCCATAGCTATCCAATAACTATCAGTACGTAACCTCTTGGTGCCCCCAACAGCTATGAGTAATACACTGCCCAACATTTAGAGAGCGTTACATACTCTAGTCTCAATGGATATATAGACATCTAGTCTCGATGAATCTTGACTAGGAACATTTACATTGGTATATTTGTTTTTTATTGTGATAAATTACTTACAGTAACAACACTTTGTAACTATTATCACAAAATATACCATTTATGGATTTTATATTAAATATACTTTTAACTAAATTAATTAATTAATGTAACACATTATATCAAGTATATAATAGAAAGAAAACACCATTTTTTTAAAACAAGATTGGTTGTCTAGTTAGATATATGTAACAAATTACATAACTGGCTCTAGGGTATATCCCTAACTCCATCACCCATTTGCGTGCATGTGCTGGCTTCCTAGTAATCCATATTACCCATGCCAAATCAATTAGTAGTAGAAACTAAGATATATAAAGAGGAGAATAAAAAAATACCAAGGGATGCAAGACTAAAGTTTTATTACGGTTATCCAAAAAATTCCCTCTAACAACAAGAAAACTATAAAAGAAAAAAGAAGACAACCTAAGCAAAAGGAAAGTTTTTTGTATATCTAATAATATCTTTTGATTTGAACTGATACATAAGAATTGGGCCTATTACTTATTATATGTAGTGAATTTCTCTTAGATTACAAGATACGGGCGAAAACTCACAATTCGTACTACAATTTTGATATATGCACTTCTCTATGATTAGTAAGTGCTTTTTGTAGTCAGGAACCTCTAGCTTAAGTGATTTGAGATATGGAGCTTTAGAAAAATGTTCTAGAGGTCATGCATTCGAGCTTTTGAGACATCATAATGAGTGCTCCACTTGAAAAAATATCGCCTTGTATCAAAAAGAGTTTGCGCTTTTTGTGGCCTTGCGCTTATCTTGGGAACTCATGAGTGCCATGGAGAGATGGCCTAAATTCTCCCATAGACGGCAGCCCCGCCTTTACACTCAAGTAGGTGAGTCCAAAAAATTTCATCTCCCTAGCATCATCACATCTCTCCATGCACTCATTAAGAGCAAAAGGCTCAATCGTAATTCATATAATAGAATCCAGCAAGTGCATTTAAGAAGAACCACCATGTTATGGATTCTATTAGGCATAATTTGAGGTAAAGTAAGTAAATTCCATCAAATGCATCTTAAAAGCACCACCAAGACTAGTTATGGATTAAATAGAAAAATGTTAGAAGAATCCATCAATAGCGTCTCAAAACAACCGCCAAAATCAATTATGGAAATATGTTAATAAAATCCACAAAGTGCTTCCCAAAAGTACCTCCAAAACTGGTTATGGATTTAACTGGAAAAATATTTACATAATCCATCAATTATTTCTTAAAATCACTAATAATATTGGTTATGAATTCAAAAGGATTAATTAACTCAAGCACAGATAAATAAGAAAACTCCATTAAGTGCGTAACATAACGCCGCCAAGACTGTCTATGGACTAATGATGAACACAAAGCTCAAAATAAAGACTTACAAAAATGAATCCATCAGGTGTGTCATCAAAGCACCACTACAACTAGTATGTATTCAAAAAAGAAATCAAATTCTTAAATGGGTTGGAAAAGAGCAATCATGTGGTCATTTGTGATAGTCGATGATATACGCCACATTTACCTCTACTCTAAGCCCGAGGCCCATTCCTCTTGAAGATTCAACGACCATATTTAGGCAATCCTTTCGAGAGCAGATCTGCCAAATTCTTTTCTAATCTCACGTACTAAATGAAATCATTCTTCCTTCAAAAGTCTATTGACCGCTTTGTATTTGACATAGATGTGCCTTCCTTTTTTCATTATACACACTATTCTTTGCAATTCCTATAGTGGCCTGTGAATCACACTAAAAGAAACTAGAAAATTAGTTTTCTCCCATATTGGAAATTTTGCCAACAAATCTTTCAACCATTCCACTTCTTGACCTACCAAATCGAGATCAATAAACTCGTATTCCGTAGTAGATTGTGTTATGTCAATTTAGAGGATTTCCATGATATAGCACCTCCACCTAAAGCGAACACATAACCGGTAGTGGAGCTATCTTCTTTATTATTAGTAACCTAGTTTACATGACAAAATCACTCCAAGGCAGTGGGATATTTGTTAAAATGCCAACACCAATCAATTATACCGTTAAGATGCATAATCAAATGACGATGAGCATTATAATGTTCGTTGTTGGGGTTGTGAGTGTACCAACTCAAATGACTCATAGTGTAGTCCACATCAGGTTTGGTATAATTCATAAGAAATATTATGCTTCCAATAACTTTGGTATATTCACCTTGTGACATGCTAGGTCCCTTGTTCTTCTTAAAATGCATAATACGCTTAGAACAACAGTCACATAAAAATAATTAAACCTTTCAAAAAATTTCTCTATGTAGTGACCGACTCAGTGAAAAACCATAAGTAGTTTTTCTCATTTTAATTCTCAGTATCACATTAGCCTCTCCTAGGTCTTTAATCTCAAATTGGAAGGATAAAACTATTTTGAAATCATTTACTACAACCAAGTTTGTACTAAATATCAACATGTCATCAACATAATGGAATATAACCACACAACGAGGACATAAACACCTTTGAAAATACATAGGAATTGTAGGCATTCACATTATAACCATTATTTTCTATATTCCAATCAAAATTTTCATACCATTGTATATGAGCCTATTTTAAGCCACAAAGAGACTTTCATAATTTGCAAAACCTATTCTCCTGACTAGGTACAACGCAACCAATAGCTTGTTCCGTATAAGTTTCTTCTGCTAATCCACTATTAAGAAAAGAAGTTTTTACATCTATTTGGTTTTCTAGTAGTATGAATAGCAGTCATGACAACTAAAGTTCTAATAGTACCCACTTTGGTTACAGAGGAATAAGTGTCATAATAATCAATGTCTTTTATTTGTGTGAAGCCAACGGCTATTAATCTAGCTTTAAATTTATCTACAAAACTATTAGTTTTCAAATTCTTTCTAAAGATCCACTTAGTCCTAATTAGTTTGCACACCAAGGTAGGTCAACTAAGTCCCATGATTGTTTAGATGTTATATTTACAAGTTCACTTTTACTAACTTCTTTCCAAGAATTACCATCCCTAGAGCTAATTACCTCTTCGTATATTTTATGATCTTCCTCAATTAAAAGTACCAAAACAAGATATCATTAATCCTTTCAAAATGTTTAATCTACCGAAATGGAAGTAATGAAGTTTAGTCCAAAGTTAGTCTATATATGTTGTCATACTAAATTCATTGTTAGATTTATTGACAATAGTTAACAGAGAGGGCAAATTCCTTGATACACTGGTGGAAAGGGAAGAGATAAAAGGACTCCCATCATTACTGTTCTTTAAAGGTGTAACGACCTGATATTTTCAACCATTCGCATCCATTATAATAGTGTCTAAATAAGTAAAGTATAATCATATAGAAAATAGCGTTAAGGGGATGGAGAACCTTAACGCGGTCGGATCTTAAAATCATAATCGTAGTAAAGCTCGATATGGTAGGTGACACGGCACAACTAGGCAATGCCAGGGTAGATATACCAATTACGCACATGGACTGATGGAGCGCATAGCAGCCACTATCGTCCACCTCGAACAACACTCCCAAATCGGAGGATGGCCATCTAATCAATCACAAGTAAGAGTATAATATCGAAGAAATGTGTCCGAGAAGAGGTGCTACCTCACTGGTCCGAGATCGCTCCTGTTTTAGCCACCTTATGCCAACTCACGGGAGTTGGGTCCACGTAACATACCTTAAGAACGTCGCCACCATCCTACTTCATTCTGGAATCTCCACCGTGTACACGGTTGTCAAAGTGGTTTTCGGTATCGACAGAGAGTATGTCCATATCCGATCCCGGTCTCTTTGCCAACCAATCGTTATTATAACCCGTGGTTATAACTTTTAAAAAACAATACTTTACTTCAAAATAAATTATCATTTCAAACCATATCTTTATCAAAATAAAGATTAAATCAATTCCAAACCATTTCCATATATTTAAATTTTCATATCATTTCAAAACTTCATTTCAAATCATTTTAATAAAATATCATATCCTTACAAAACTTCATTTCAAATCATTTTAATAAAATAAAATATCATATCCTTACAAAACTTCGTTCCAAATCATTTTAATAAAATAAAATATCCTATCAGTTCAAATCCAAATATTCAACTTTAAATACCTTTTAAATTCAAAGATATCGTTCATTTACTATCATTTCAAATCACCTTTAAATAGTTTATATTCCAATCAAAATAATTCATTTAAACCTTTTAAAAGTGTAATTATTATATTTTCAAATCAAGTATTCAATTTCCAAAGTTTTCAGACCATTCTGAGTTCGTTTACTAAGTCAAAAACCTTAATTATTAAAATTTCAGCATTTCACAGCATTTAAAAACAACTGCTATAAGTTATATTTGAAAACATTTTTAATTCAGCAAAGACAGCACTTAAAACTGCTGTTAAAACTCAGTTTTAGTTGAATTATAGTTTAAAACAGAAAAGACAGCATTTCAGAAGTGCTGCGGTAGTTTAGATTTCAAAACAAGGGTTAAATTTGGTTTCAGCAAAGACTGCAGACCATTATAGCATTTCCAGAGAATGCTATAATAGACCTGAGTTCAATATTAGCCTATAAGTTCAATTACAGCAACTACAGCATTTCAGAAATGCTGTAATTGCTCTTTTTACACAATTTTAGTTCAAAACAGAATCTATAGCATTTCTGAATGCTATTAAAAGTTAATTTCAGGTGTTAGTGTATTTCCAGCAATTAAATAACTTTAATTTAAAACACATAAACATTTTAAAAATCATAATTTAACATTTAAAATGTTCATTTACATATCGTTTAACATATATCTTTTCATAATAAATTTCTTATAATAAAATCCAATTTTCAACAATTTACTTAATAAGTTTAAGTGTAAAAGTTTCCAATTCTTCACATTTCAACAAATAAACTTAACACTTCAAATTTAAATTACCATTTCACAAATTTAACTAAATTTCCAATTTTATTTAATTAACTTAAACTTTTAATTAAAACCAAATTTCAAATTTCCAAGTCAAGTTATATTTTAAAAGATCACTTTTAAACATTCATTTATTTAACCACTTAAATTCATAGAAAAATCAATAATACTTTAATAAATCACTTAAATTCAAATTTAATCAAATTATCATATTTACCATTTCCAAATAAAATTTAATATCCATTTTATTTATATAACTTAAAATATCATTTTTAACCAAATTCCAAATTTCCAACTTAAGTTATATTTCAAAAATCCAGTTAAACCATTCATTAATTACATTTTTAACACATAGAAAAATCATAATTTCTTTATTTTAAAACATTTCAAAATATATTTAAATCAAATTTCAAAAATTTATAATTTTTAAAATACTTAAAAATATCCAAAACACTATAAAATAACCACGGGCCTGTATATAATTTTCTAACTTAGGTCAAGTGATACGGATATGTATCATTTCAATCCGCAGTTACAAAGAAAAATCCGGGTTCTATCATTTCATACCCGCAATCCCAAGTTAAAATAATTTAAATAAAAATCGTTCAGGCCTATCATTTCAGCCCATAACAATTTTTCCCTATTCTAAAGTCCGTTCGGGTATGTATCATTTCAACCCATAGTGATTCTAATCTACAGGGAACTTGCAGTGTGATAACAGATATAAATAACAGAATAACATTAAATAACTGTAACATATGATATAACAGGTGTAATAACAGGTGTGAACATCATATGATAATAATATAAGCATATATAACATGATAATATATTTCTACAGATTCGCAGAGTGTCAATTTACTAGTTATATAGGTACATATTGTCTGGTGAGAATAACTCACCTGTTTGTGCTGGAGATATCAAAACCAATGACACAATGAAACAAAAGCACGATGACAAGACTACAGACTTGAGTGGAGAGCAAGATCCAAAGCTACAACTCTTGTATTACAACCCAAAACATACATCAAAACAAACACAATTTCAACGCACTTGAAATGGAATAACTTTTAAACGAAAAGAGATTTGAATGTCAAATCCTTTGCCTTGTTTTCTACAATGTTTTTCATGGCCTAGGGGTTTACTTAGGTCAGGTTTGACATGACTTTGGCTCAGGTTTGATCATAGGAATGCATGGCATAAAGGCTAGAACATGTGGAGGAAGTTACAACACAAGAATATCAAGAGACGAGGCAACATAGTGGAGTTTGGTTCAACTTTTGGCTCGGTCTATGGGTCAAATGGCTCGGCCATCATCTGGTACAGGTCTGGACAGAGGTTTGGGTGATGAGTAGCAGCAGCCAAAGGTCATGTAGCAAGTGGTGGTGGTGGCTAAGGGGGTGGCCAAAGCAAGATATGGAGGGTAGGTGATTATATGTGTGGTCTAGGCAATGTTTTGTGGAGTTTTGACATTGTTTTGTGGTGCTAGCTTCAAGGGGAGGTCATGGCCATGGATGGATCTGAAATGATGGCTGGAGATGATGCCAAGGAAGAGTGGTAGGGGATGGTGGTCGAGGCTATGGTGAGAAGGCCGTGCAAATAGAAGAGGAAATAAGGCAAAAAAGTATGAAAAATTGAAGAAAAGTGAAAAGAGAGGAGGCCATTACCGAGGAACTTTGTAAGGCCATGAAAAATGAATTGAGAAACAAAAAAATTCTTGAAAAGTGAATAACTCATGGCCAAAACTGAAGGAGTGGGCAGCAAAAATTAATTAAAGTGAAGGTTATGGAAATGAAGAGTTTCGGAGATGAAAAGGCTTCGGTTTCAAAAGCAGTTTCAAACTCTTCATATATTCACTATTTCTTTTTAAATTTTATATAACTGAAAAACATATATAAATCCAGTTAAAATACGAAAATATAACAAAAAAATAAAATAAATAAATATTAATTATAAATAATTAAATCAAGAAAATAGCAAAAATGGTCAACTAAGCTAGAAAATTTGAAAATAAATGGTATAAACTTTAGAAAATTCATATGAGCTTGTAATATATTTTTAAACATAAATAATAACATAAAATAAAAATACATTCACAAAATAAATATATAAAATTTAATTTAAATATAATTTTAATGAAGAAAATAGCAGAAAATAAGAAAACAGCCTTTAAAAATGAAAAATAAGTACAGTAAATTTTGGAAAAATTCTATTATCATTTAAAAATATAAAAAGACAAAAATATACATAAAATAACATATTAACACATATTAAAACAAAATATAAGAAAGAAAATATGATTTATAAAATTTAAAATAGGCAAAATTGCACAATAAAACAAATTATACTAAAAATTGAAATGTACATAACTTTTACATTTTAACTCCGTTTCCAACAAAACGAAAAGCCTTATTCAAGTTATTAAATCTATTGTCATAATAAACGATAAAATTTATAATTTCAAATATTAAAATTTAAATTTAAAAGTCAAAGTTTGACTATTTGACCAAAATTCACATTTTCTGGAAATATTAAATTTAGTCATATTTGGAATTCTAATCCACATCAAAAATCAAAGTTTATACTTAAAATAACAAAATTTATTCTTTTTCATAAATAAAGCCTTTGAATCTGGAAAAATCAATTTAAAAATATTCGAAAAATACAGGGTTGTTACACTCTCCCCCACTCAAAACTTTTCGTCTCCGAAAAGGAACGAGGTACGGAAAAGCACAGAAAAAGATAGAATGAAATAAGATTAAAACAAGATGATAAGAAGATTGGAATTACACCTGATAACTATTGTTATAGGTAAGTTGACAAGATGGAGGTGATCAAATCAAGAATACAAGCACGAAAAAGATCCTCTAGAGTCTGAATCACCCCTTTCACTTGACCGACGGTCTATGAATGGAAAAACAGTGTTCAGATCCAGATGAGTAACAAAGATTATCAAAGGTTACAGAAAGATTTCTAAACGGACTGGTATAAGCAATAGCCTTCCCATTCTGTAACAAGATAAGAGAAATAAGGACAACCAAAAGGTAGTTTGAAAAACAAAATAAGATAATAAATTTGAAACCATAATGCTTTGAAATCATAATAATTTAGGGATGTTTATCATTTGGAAATCACACTACTAAAATCATAACACTTTGGAAATGTTATTCTTTAAAAAAAAACATAATACTTAGAAAATCATAACACCTTTTAAAAATAATCTTTATTTAAAATATTTTAATTCATTTAAAAGTTGTAACATTTCTAAGTTCATTCAATTATAAAAATTTCCAAAACATTGTATTTTCAAAACAGCAGCACTTTTAAAATGCTACAGTAGATATATTAATATTTCAAATCAGTTTAATTTCAAAAATATTCATTTAGATATCATTTAACTTATGACTTATTAAAACAAACTTTTATGAATGGAATATCCAAATTAAACTATACTTCGTTTATTAAGTCAAAAGCTCACTATTTTACTTAGCTCTTAATTTAACACATACCCTAACACTTTATTTAAAATACCCATTTCATAAATAGATATTCCTTTAATAAGTTACACTTAAAATTTCCATTTGAAAACCAAATTCTCAATTATCAAGTTTTAGTGATGTTAAAATACATTTTAACTATTTAAATCATAATTATTCATTTTTCAAGACATATCAATTTCATAAATAAAATATTTATCATAGCAAATATAACAATCAAATTTCTTTACACATTTATTCATTTAGACATCAATTAAACTATGATTTCAAGTTAAATAAACTTTATTACAAAATGTCCAATTCAAATGTATTTTTTTTCTATTCAAAGATACATTATTTATTATACAACATATTCATTTTAAGAAATAACCTTTATTAAAATTCCTAGGTTAGACTTAAGGTTCCATATTAAATCAAATTTGATTATTAAGTTATTTAAATAAAATCTCTTTAAATTCCTTTTTCACTATTTACCTCTGTTAATCTTTTATAACTAAATTTAAGTGTATAAAATTTATTATAACCACTCAAATTTTATTTATAAAATCCTTTTTATATTGTATATTATCCAATTACATTGTTAACTTCAAAAAAAATTTAAGGTAAGTTATATTTGAATGCAATTGTATTATACAAATAAAACTTTCCAATTCAATTATCTCAAGTTTGAATCATTTATTCAAAAAAAATTTGATTTTTCTTCTTATAACTGAAATTATTCTTTAAAATAAAATTTTTAAGAATTAATTTTCCGGTGTCCTTCAAACCAGTTAGAGATAAATAAATATATGTACATAATATGTCAAATCAATTTAAATCATATATCTATATATATTATAAATCAAATCATATTTAGAAATTCAAATAAATTAAATCTTTCAAAACAAAGCTGTAGTAAGACTACAGAATGGTCTCTTCAGTTCAAAACTCGAAAATGAATGTCGATGATGCTGCAGTCATCACCGAAATTATTTTCCAGCGACAAAGAGAAGAGCACTAAATTTTTAAACTTTAAAATCCTTTAGAAACAAATTTCTACTTGGAAATACTTTAAATAATATATCATTTTAAAACTTTTAATACAAGGTTTGCATCCATCGGAAATTAAATTATTAAATTTCTTGTTTTAAATTCATTTCAGTTCCCAAATAAATTTATAAACAACTATTTATAAATTCATTTGTATAACAATAAATGATAAATCAAGTATTATCACTTCAAATTATCAATTTATTAAGTTCCATAAATTTTATATCAAAATTTATTTCATTAACCAATTTTTTTTTTATAATATTGTGTCAGTTTGTTCTGTCAAAGTGTTTTAGAAATCCTATCGATAGCGTTGATCAGACGAATCGATCAGAAACCCAAATCAACATCAACAACTCAAACAACACAATATAAACAAAATATTAATTACAGATTTAAAAATACAATTCAAAATGTTTGGAGATAGTTTAGAAACAAAAGACAAGATGGTTAAACAGAGTAGAGAGATGGGTAAGCTTAGATAAATCGCGGATAACCTTAACCGGGTCAACCGTGACTTAAAGAATAAGATCGATGTGGATTTTTCTGGGATAAATCTACGTTCGATCTCAAGAGATAGAGTTTGGAATAGTAAGCGATACTAGCATCTAAACCGAGGATATAAAATCTTTGGTGAATCGATGCTATTGTAAAGGAGTTTCACCCTTTTACAAGAAAATTAGAATATTGGCGAGACCGCCAATTCACTATAAAGGTCATTCGAAGTGGAGTTATGTGATACTCCAAAATCAAAAGAAGATGAATAGTGAGGGACAAGAATGAATTTTGGAACCGCAGGGAACATTCCAAAAATTCAAAGGAAATTCGAATCAAGAGGAAAAGATTCAAACTCGAACGAAAGTGATTCTGTAAATAAATCTACTCCATATGCTGAGTTTTGCCTCAAAGCCAAAGCTCTGATACCAACTGTAACGACCCGATATTTTCAACCATTCGCATCCATTATAATAGTGTCTAAATAAGTAAAGTATAATCATATAGAAAATAGCGTTAAGGGGATGGAGAACCTTAACGCGGTCGGATCTTAAAATCATAATCGTAGTAAAGCTCGATATGGTAGGTGACACGGCACAACTAGGCAATGCCAGGGTAGATATACCAATTACGCACACGGACTGATGGAGCGCATAGCAGCCACTATCGTCCACCTCGAACAACACTCCCAAATCAGAGGATGGCCATCTAATCAATCACAAGTAAGAGTATAATATCGAAGAAATGTGTCCGAGAAGAGGTGCTACCTCACTGGTCCGAGATCGCTCCTGTTTTAGCCACCTTATGCCAACTCACGGGAGTTGGGTCCACTTAACATACCTTAAGAACGTCGCCACCATCCTACTTCATTCTGGAATCTCCACCGTGTACACGGTTGTCAAAGTGGTTTTCGGTATCGACAGAGAGTATGTCCATATCCGATCCCGGTCTCTTTGCCAACCAATCGTTATTATAACCCGTGGTTATAACTTTTAAAAAACAATACTTTACTTCAAAATAAATTATCATTTCAAACCATATCTTTATCAAAATAAAGATTAAATCAATTCCAAACCATTTCCATATATTTAAATTTTCATATCATTTCAAAACTTCATTTCAAATCATTTTAATAAAATATCATATCCTTACAAAACTTCATTTCAAATCATTTTAATAAAATAAAATATCATATCCTTACAAAACTTCGTTCCAAATCATTTTAATAAAATAAAATATCCTATCAGTTCAAATCCAAATATTCAACTTTAAATACCTTTTAAATTCAAAGATATCGTTCATTTACTATCATTTCAAATCACCTTTAAATAGTTTATATTCCAATCAAAATAATTCATTTAAACCTTTTAAAAGTGTAATTATTATATTTTCAAATCAAGTATTCAATTTCCAAAGTTTTCAGACCATTTTGAGTTCGTTTACTAAGTCAAAAACCCTAATTATTAAAATTTCAGCATTTCACAGCATTTAAAAACAACTGCTATAAGTTATATTTGAAAACATTTTTAATTCAGCAAAGACAGCACTTAAAACTGCTGTTAAAACTCAGTTTTAGTTGAATTATAGTTTAAAACAGAAAAGACAGCATTTCAGAAGTGCTGCGGTAGTTTAGATTTCAAAACAAGGGTTAAATTTGGTTTCAGCAAAGACTGCAGACCATTATAGCATTTCCAGAGAATGCTATAATAGACCTGAGTTCAATATTAGCCTATAAGTTCAATTACAGCAACTACAGCATTTCAGAAATGCTGTAATTGCTCTTTTTACACAATTTTAGTTCAAAACAGAATCTATAGCATTTCTGAATGCTATTAAAAGTTAATTTCAGGTGTTAGTGTATTTCCAGCAATTAAATAACTTTAATTTAAAACACATAAACATTTTAAAAATCATAATTTAACATTTAAAATGTTCATTTACATATCGTTTAACATATATCTTTTCATAATAAATTTCTTATAATAAAATCCAATTTTCAACAATTTACTTAATAAGTTTAAGTGTAAAAGTTTCCAATTCTTCACATTTCAACAAATAAACTTAACACTTCAAATTTAAATTACCATTTCACAAATTTAACTAAATTTCCAATTTTATTTAATTAACTTAAACTTTTAATTAAAACCAAATTTCACATTTCCAAGTCAAGTTATATTTTAAAAGATCACTTTTAAACATTCATTTATTTAACCACTTAAATTCATAGAAAAATCAATAATACTTTAATAAATCACTTAAATTCAAATTTAATCAAATTATCATATTTACCATTTCCAAATAAAATTTAATATCCATTTTATTTATATAACTTAAAATATCATTTTTAACCAAATTCCAAATTTCCAACTTAAGTTATATTTCAAAAATCCAGTTAAACCATTCATTAATTACATTTTTAACACATAGAAAAATCATAATTTCTTTATTTTAAAACATTTCAAAATATATTTAAATCAAATTTCATAAATTTATAATTTTTAAAATACTTAAAAATATCCAAAACACTTTATAAAATAACCACAGGCCTGTATATAATTTTCTAACTTAGGTCAAGTGATACAGATATGTATCATTTCAATCCGCAGTTACAAAGAAAAATCCAGGTTCTATCATTTCATACCCGCAATCCCAAGTTAAAATAATTTAAATAAAAATCGTTCAGGCCTATCATTTCAGCCCATAACAATTTTTCCCTATTCTAAAGTCCGTTCGGGTATGTATCATTTCAACCCATAGTGATTCTAATCTACAGGGAACTTGCAGTGTGATAACAGATATAAATAACAGAATAACATTAAATAACTGTAACATATGATATAACAGGTGTAATAACAGGTGTGAACATCATATGATAATAATATAAGCATATATAACATGATAATATATTTCTACAGATTCGCAGGGTGTCAATTTACTAGTTATATAGGTACATATTGTCTGGTGAGAATAACTCACCTGTTTGTGCTGGAGATATCAAAACCAATGACACAATGAAACAAAAGCACGATGACAAGACTACGGACTTGAGTGGAGAGCAAGATCCAAAGCTACAACTCTTGTATTACAACCCAAAACATACATCAAAACAAACACAATTTCAACGCACTTGAAATGGAATAACTTTTAAACGAAAAGAGATTTGAATGTCAAATCCTTTGCCTTGTTTTCTACAATGTTTTGCATGGCCTAGGGGTTTACTTAGGTCAGGTTTGACATGACTTTGGCTCAGGTTTGATCATAGGAATGCATGGCATAAAGGCTAGAACATGTGGAGGAAGTTACAACACAAGAATATCAAGAGACGAGGCAACATAGTGGAGTTTGGTTCAACTTTTGGCTCGGTCTATGGGTCAAATGGCTCGGCCATCATCTGGTACAGGTCTGGACAGAGGTTTGGGTGATGAGTAGCAGCAGCCAAAGGTCATGTAGCAAGTGGTGGTGGTGGCTAAGGGGGTGGCCAAAGCAAGATATGGAGGGTAGGTGATGATATGTGTGGTCTATGCAATGTTTTGTGGAGTTTTGACATTGTTTTGTGGTGCTAGCTTCAAGGGGAGGTCATGGCCATGGATGGATCTAAAATGATGGCTGGAGATGATGCCAAGGAAGAGTGGTAGGGGATGGTGGTCGAGGCTATGGTGAGAAGGCCGTGCAAATAGAAGAGGAAACAAGGCAAAAAAGTATGAAAAATTGAAGAAAAGTGAAAAGAGAGGAGGCCATTACCGAGGAACTTTGTAAGGCCGTGAAAAATGAATTGAGAAACAGAAAAATTCGTGAAAAGTGAGTGATAACTCATGACCAAAACTGAAGTAGTGGGCAGCAAAAATTAATTAAAGTGAAGGTTATGGAAATGAAGAGTTTCGGAGATGAAAAGGCTTCGGTTTCAAAAGCAGTTTCAAACTCTTCATATATTCACTATTTCTTTTTAAATTTTATATAACTGAAAAACATATATAAATCCAGTTAAAATACGAAAATATAACAAAAAAAATAAAAATAAATATTAATTATAAATAATTAAATCAAGAAAATAGCAAAAATGGTCAACTAGGCTAGAAAATTTGAAAATAAATGGTATAAACTTTAGAAAATTCATATGAGCTTGTAATATATTTTTAAACATAAATAATAACATAAAATAAAAATACATTCACAAAATAAATATATAAAATTTAATTTAAATATAATTTTAATGAAGAAAATAGCAGAAAATAAGAAAACAGCCTTTAAAAATGAAAAATAAATACAGTAAATTTTGGAAAAATTCTATTATCATTTAAAAATACAAAAAGACAAAAATATACATAAAATAACATATTAACACATATTAAAACAAAATATAAGAAAGAAAATATGATTTATAAAATTTAAAATAGGCAAAATTGCACAATAAAACAAATTATACTAAAAATTGAAATGTACATAACTTTTACATTTTAACTCCGTTTCCAACGAAACGAAAAGCCTTATTCAAGTTATTAAATCTATTGTCATAATAAAAGATAAAATTTATAATTTCAAATATTAAAATTTAAATTTAAAAGTCAAAGTTTGACTATTTGACCAAAATTCACATTTTCTGGAAATATTAAATTTAGTCATATTTGGAATTCTAATCCACATCAAAAATCAAAGTTTATACTTAAAATAACAAAATTTATTCTTTTTCATAAATAAAGCCTTTGAATCTGGAAAAATCAATTTAAAAATATTTGAAAAATACAGGGTTGTTACAAAAGGAAATACATTTTTAAAGAATACAATATCTCTAGTTCATAAATAGTTCGATCATTTAAAGATATGATTCTATGTGCAACACTATTAGAAGCATAGGTAATGAACACTCAATCAAATATCTTGGGTACTATATTAGTTTTTCAAAAGTCTATTAACCCACTTTAGCTAGGCACCTCCACACTTTAAAAAAATACAGGTTTGGAGGAAAACTCATCCACAATTTGTAAAGGGTTTTATCCAACCTTTTATGAGGTACTATACTAAGTATATAACAAGCAAATAAAACTGCTACCTCCGCATATGTTAGTCATATTAGGACTTAAAAGCATTGCATTCATCATTATTCAAATTCCCATTTTTTTCAGCTGTCTATTTTATTAGGGGATGTGTAGAACACTATTTTTATGGATAATTCCATATTTCTAACAGATTTTTTTATAGAAAATGAGTATAATACCCTCCACCCCATCTGACCAAAGCTTTTTTATTTTTTGGTCAACTGGTTCTCAACTTTAGCTTTAAATATTAAGAACATCTCTACAGTCTCATCTTTAAGTCTAAGAAGAGAGATTTTGATGTACCTAGAAAAGTCATCTATGAAAGTTAAATAATATCATTTTCCTCCTCGATTGATTGTGCTATTAAAATCTAACAAGAGTGAGTGCAATAATTATAGTAATTGATACTTCTCTTAGTAGGTGATTTGAAAGCTTTTTTTAGCATGATTGGCATCAACATATGTAGGACATTTTGGAAAATAAAGTGCCATTTTCTTTATTTAGCATATGCGGTTTTCAAAATATATTAATTGAACCTACATTCACATGTCTCAATCTATAAGCAAAAGAAAAAGTACTTTCATTACTAGTAACAGTAGTGTTTACTACATACAGATCATTAATTAGATATACCTTTATCACAAATTTCCTATTCCTAGTTATTACCACTTCATCAGATTCAAAAATCAGCTTTATCCCTGCATTTTTCAATAATCCACCAATAATATATTCCTACGAAGGAATGGTTCATACAATCATCATTCAAAACCAAAGTTTTTCCAAAAGTTTAAGAAGAAACTTTCCTTTACCAAGTACTCAAGTAGCAATAGAGTTTCCTATGATAACACACTCACCATCTCCTGCATCTTAGTACTGATAGAAAAGCTCTCGATTTGCATAGAGATTTCAAAATGTTCTTGTGTTTGGCAACTAATTAGTCTTGTTTTCCACCAAATTAGCCTCGATAATGACTGCAGCTGTGACATCTTCATCCTTAGTAAGATTTTCTTGTATTGTGACACCGGTAGGTTATGTCTGATTTACATTGTCCTTTTTCCTAAAAGCATTGATATGACTAACAATCTGCCATCTAGAGCACTTTGATTCATGCATGAAATGACGCGAACCTCATAGACCATTGACCTATTTAACGTTAAATGTTAAACATATCATAGAGTTGTCTATAGTATTATACATTTTAATAAACTTATGGTGGAAGGAATAAAATATAATACTGAAAAATACCATAATCCCAGAGAGATAAAACAAACTGCAACTAAGAGTCTCTGGTTACAAAATGTCTCTAAATGCTAGAAATAAATAAATGGTCTGAATGTTTTGGAAAATATCAAAAAAATATAGATAGCTAATAAATGGATGCACATCTCCATGATACCGTCGCATCTTCGAAATTACCATCAATCCTCTCTACCTACCTATTCGAGTAAACAAAAAGGTGGAAGAAATAGAGGGGACGGGCATACCTGTGATGAGTAATATGCATCATGTAAGTATATAGTATTAATAAGCTAGTGAAACAACACTTGTGCCTGAAAAGCAGACCTTAACATATGTCATCTGCACTCAACAAGTCAATTATACACAATACAATGCTATGGTGACATCATAAGTTAAGGTTTCACTAAAATATATCCCATGCCTAATCAAATGACCACAATTAACCCCAAAGGCTGACCACTATGGCCAAATCGTATATTAAGGACGTAACTGCTCTGACCATGTTGTGACCCTACATTGAATACTGAGGACTCAGCACCTTAGGCAATCGTATACTAAAGACTCAGATCCTCAGATTATTGTATATTGAGGATTCAGATCCTTGGACTATCGTATATTGAGGATTCATCTCCTCGGACTATTGTATATAAAGGATTCAGCTCCTTGGACTACTATATCATCAAATATCAACCATGTATAACAAACTTTCCCAACTTAAATGATTTTATAAAGTATATCAAAACACAACAAATAATATACATAAACATTCCCTGTCTTGCCACGATCATGATGCTGCTAACTATGCATGAAATGGAGGCCGTATGCGAGAGTTATAAGCATTTGAAGATAGAAAATTATTTAATTAATTATTTGATTATTATATTTTTATATTTATTTTCCCCTCTTGCGCATTGCTACAGGAACCAAAATAGCCTGTTCATCACTACCATCCACTCAAGTCACCAACTTTAGGTCGTCACTACCACCCCTTAAAGCTTCATTCTTCGATTGAACACCACTTTGATGACGCACATGCTACTCTCTTCTCTTCCGACCTTACCATTCAGATCCCAGTCAACCTTAATAGCTCCACTGCCACCTATTTTCTAGATTTTGGCTAATTACGGCTATTAGGGTCAATAGGATTTCGGCGTGGCAATTTGCTCAATCTTCTCTTCACATCCATTTTCTTCAATTTTCCTATCATCGTCGTTTCACTGATGGATCGAAAAGGATAGTCCTCATTTATTAAATCTTCTAACTCATTTTTGATCATTCTGTAACTCAATCGATGAATGAACACTACCGGTAGGTTCGTATCATCGAGAACTACAATTGTAACGCCCTATATTTTAGGGTACCATAATATGGGGAAAGTTAATCAAATAAACCTTTGAGATAAATTAAAGACAAGCTAATTAATAAAGAGTGAATGAATATAGGATGAGGAGTTAAGGATTTAATAAGAATAGGCTAGAATGAAGTTTTAGCTCAAGTCCAAAGCCTAAATTATTAAACCTTCACACCCGAACTCATCTTCCATTCTCTTATTTTCCACATAAAAAACAAAAAGCAGCAAACTAAGGTAAGGCCGGCCATACATTCAAGAGGAAAGAGAGGGAAACTAAGAAAAAGAAAGGATCTTTTATCATTAAAAGAAATTCTAACCAAGCTTAATCAAACCAAAGGTGAGTAATTCTTTTTTTAAAACCTTCCTAACCCATATAGGTTAGGATTGCATACATGTTCGATGGTTTTGATGATAAGGAACAAATATATGCATGTTAACTGATATTTGCTCATGACTTGGGAATTTTAGGATGATGATGTTGGTGTTAAGGTAAATTAGAGAGTCAAACCCTCTCTAAATCACTTGAAATTTTTATATGAAGTGTGATGTTAATATAAAGATGGGTTTTTAGTTTCATAATTTTATAAAATTATGTGAAATTTATATGAATTTTCTAAGTTAAGAAAAAGTACAATTTTGGAAATTAATCATTTAAAATAGTAAAAATAATTATTTTGGTCTCGAAATTTTATGGAAAGCCAAATATATTAAATTGGAATTTTAGTGAATTTTTGGGATTTCCCATGCATTGTCGAATTTTTATGAATTAAGTGATAAAGGGATATGTTAATTATCCATGGAAATAAAAAATGTTAAATAATTAAGTAATTAACAAATTCTGTAAAGGAAACTGAAAAGCTTTGGCAAACCAATGAGAATTTGACATATATCTGTGTTATGTGAAATGCAATTTCTTTTAATGGAAATAAAATAGTTTTCTAATTAATTATAGAACTGTTATATCAACTTGCAATAGCCCATCTGAATGTCAGCTTGCAAGAGCTCATATACATACCAACTCATAGTAGATTATAAATACGTCAACTTTCGACAGCTACTATGAGCATCATCTTGCGATAGCTAATATGAACATCAACTTGTGGTAGTGGGTTAAAGGTTTAATTGGTGCAACTGATATAGGATCAACTCATGATAGTTCAGATTAGGTCAATATGCGATAGCCTAATAAAGGGAAACCTACAATAGATAATAAAAGATGTCAACTTGCAATAGCTAGGGTTATGTTAATTTGCGATAGTCTTAGAGGACTAAACTTGCGATAGCTAGGGTAATATTATCACATGAAGGCCCTAGGAAACTCTATATGCTGTAGCCATGTAAGGTTGGATTGAGATAATGAACAAAACTAAGAAAATGCTAAGTATAAGTGATGATTGTTCCTAAAGATGAAATGGATTTAGGAAATAATAAGCCAATGAAGAATAAGTTAATTAAAAAATGAAATTGAGGTCGAGCTTGATTAAATTATGGGATGATAAGTTGAATCAGTAAAAATATAAATGCAAATGAAATGCCTTTGTGGCAATAAGATGTCTAAACATGACACCTTATTCGATAGGTAATGATGTAAGGCCTTAGTGGCAACTATATGTCCATGTTTGACACTATAATTAGTGGAAAGCCCAAGTGGCCACAAAATGTCAAAACCACGATATCGTAAATGATAACTTTGATGGAAGGCTTTGTGGAAAACCATTGTCATTTCATAATGGTATAAGAGAATGATGGTGTAAGGCTTACGTAGTGTCCAACTGTCTATTCACGACAATATACAAGATTGAAGGACTACTACTTTTGTAGCATCTAGTCGTCTATTCATGAAATTGTATTGGATGATTGTTTGCACAAGGCCTGAGTGGAAACCATTTGTCTAAACCCTAGAAAATGGTGTAAGGCCTTAGTGGAAAACTCATTATCTATTCACAATAAAATTGAAAGAAAATAAGTTAAATACGTAAGTGGAAATCTTAAGTGTCAAGTACAGTTATTGAATTTGTAAGAGTAAGGCATGAGTGGCAATTTAAAATGAATTGACCATAGAAACTAGTCAAATATATGTGCAAGAAATCTCATTTATGATGAATTAATGATTTATTTTGGCTAATGACATGATGTTATTACATAGAATGATGTAGTTGATGATGATTCGAACAACGAAGGGAAAACTCATTCCATGCTTTAGCGGCATGATCTCACTATATGAATGTTTATTTTGGTAAAGTATTACTCATACCACGCTTTATGTCCGACTCTTATTTTAATCATTTCCTATAAACTCATCGTACTTATTCAAGTAGGCTCAGTTTATGACCTAAACATGTATCTTATGGAGAGATGAATAAAGAAGCCGCAGACAAAGCATGAGACTTATTTTGCAAATAAAAGTTATTTTGAAAATTTTGCTATGTAAAACAAACAATTATAACTGGTTAAGTGTCCACATCGACAACTTCATATGTCGGGCATGACACTCTATTTATATTTTATTATATTTAGCCCTATGTGGGAATGAAATGGGTTAATGATAATGTAATAGATCATGTAAACAATTCAATGTAATGGAAATTTATTTAGCTACTCTGTTTACTTAATATTGTACAAAATAATATGGACTCTCCTTGTCGTTTAAAAATGATCCTAGTGATGGTTGTAGCATCCTCGGCATCTATTATCCCGCCTTTTGGCAAGTCCGTGATATCATCGCCTTGGCTAGGAGTGGATGGTCTACAGCCTCATGAATAAATTACATACAGTATTATAGACGATGGCCGGGTAGATTTGGACTGGGACCCAATCGAGGTGCAGTCAGCATGGAGTAACTGGCATGGCCCTGTGAAGTTATATTTTAAATTTGAAATCGATCAGAGTTCTTATGCTCAAGTTGCAAATGAAGCAGTGATTTGCGTGGATCGACTAAGAACGATCCATAAAATAGTTCAAGTCATCAAAGAATGCCTAATATCTCAAGACCCACAAGACCAGTTCATTTGAAACTTCCAGGACATCAACAAGATGAAGATTAAGGCTAACAAAAACGATCGGAAGTCCTAACCCTACATTTAAGATTTAGCCGATCGTTATTTGGCCGATCATTTTGGCCAAGTCCTAAGAACGATCGGTATCTCCTAGTTCATAATCCAATTTCAACCAAGGCCGATCCATATCTCTCAAGTTGCAAGTCAGAACGATTCCATATTTTAGAAGCAGTATTAAGAGGCATGTGGGACCCTCCAAAAACGATCGCACCAAGATTGAAGACAAGAAAAAGGATCGGCTAACATTAGGCCGATCATTCTTAATTATCGAGTTAGCTTCGCCGATCGATATGGTGTGTCCTTTTGACCTTGAGAGCCTTTTTCCAAAATCTTAGCGAAATATCTCGTCACCTCTCCCTATAAATACAGGCCCCGTGGTTCTCTTTAAGGGATCTTTACACTGCCAGTTACTTGGGTCTTAATTGTAATCAAGCTTTTTCTTACTTTTTGCTACTGTAATCAAACTTTTAGTGAATTAATAAAGATAGTCTTCAAAGTAGATGTAGGCATACAACACTGAACCAATATAAATTCCGGTGTTCTTGATTATTGCTTTGATTAGTCTGTTAGTTTATTCTATTCCTCAGTTTAATTTTACTTTCTTCATTTACTTCTCTACATAAATCTATTCTTGGGTTTTTGTGACCAATTTGGTTACAAACATTTTGGTGCTTTAATTGAGAGCCTTGATTCTTAGCCTCTAATGATCCCCTTTATTACTACTGGATTGGACAAATCCCCCGAGGAGATCCGTTATCATCTTCATAAAGTTACTTACGCTACTCAGATTTGCTAAAATATAAACAAGGAGATTGATAATGGCGAGATATACCAGATCTACTTATCAGAATTTTGATGGGAATGAGACTGCTAACATTCAACAAGGAGGCCCAAGCAACCAACCTGTAAATTTGAATGCTGATTCGGTTGAAGTTCAAAACCCTACCGATTCTATAACCAGAGCTGAATTTCATAATCTAATGAGAGAGTTGATGGAAAGCCGTCGACAACTAAATGAGAAGATTCAGACCAATATTAGCCCGAGGAACCAGATCACTCAACATCAGCGTGGGAAGGCCAGAAGGGATCCCACTCCTTACTCGGCATCGGAAAGTTCAAGCTTATCGGATAAATACCACAGGCTTAGGCGTCACAGGCTTGAAGGAGATCACGTAGAAACATCGGAGCACCGCTTGGTAGACCAGTATGGTCTGCCAAGATCGATCGGTGTCGATACCTCCCTACGGATCAGTACCGATTCCACCTCAGAGGAGGGATTCCCTCACTACACTTAGGTAATCATGCTAAAATTCTTCCCCGAAGCTTGGCTACTGAAGTTCAATCGAATGCTGACTAGGTATCCCACGACAACAAAATGAATGTTCAAGGTGCGCATCAAGAGGATGGTGAACCAAGAAGGCGTGAAATGACCCGTAGACATTGGCTGGACTGTTCACATGAAGTGGAGTGCGACCACCGCTTGGCACTACCTATCCAAACGTCGGACTTATCAGTTATGGTCAGACAGTTGGTGAGAGAGAACCAAAGCTTAACTAATGACGACTAGGGAATCTCGAGAAGCTATACCCCATTTACTAACAACGTTCTACACGCAAAATACCCGAGAAGGTTCAACATTGTTTGATGTGTGTTTATTGTTTGATGATAACAAAATATATATCGATTTATAGATGTGTTTGCAGATCTTACTATACAAGAATAAATATTCATAATTGAATAATAATACTATTGCACAGAATTTAACAAATTCAATCAGTATTTTTTATTCAATATAATATTTTATACAATACAAAGTTTTCAGCTCATACACTGATTTCATACATTTCATGATTTCAAACATTACCCTGATTTCATACATTTCACATTTACATTTGTTTCCTCACTATAACACTCAACACTCAGTTTTATCTATCTACATCTATTTGCATTGTCCAGCTCCAGTTCTTGTCCTGTCTTCTGTGTACCAGTATAATTAGCAACTACAGCAGTAATCTGAAAATAAACAAATTTGAATTTGCAAAAATATAAAATTTGTTTTTATCATTGTCTCAGATATATGGGTTATTTTCATCATCTTTGATTGTATAATATCTGTGCATATCAGTATTTATATCAGGGTCAGATAATCTAGAGTGGTTGCAATACACACGTGTACATTCATACACGTGTGCACTGCCTCGCCAACTCGTGTGCACAGTCAACAAAAACAAGGTCAAATCCAAATCAGATTCAACTCAAGTGCAAATGGTGTCGACCAAAATCAAAATGTACACATGAACAATATGGTAATACAACTCAATCAACAACTCAAAGTATCACTGCAACTATGACAACAGAGATGTGGACTATCAGCATGCACAAAGGCTACAAGTCAATCAAATGCAGAACTAACCAAAACTGGATGCTACAAAACAGAGACCAAGTGAAACCAACAAACACAGAATCAACACATCCATATCCAACTGATCAGAGAGCAGTTCAAGTGATGTATTACTGCAACCATGATCAAGTGCATAAAAACATCAAACCAGACCAAGTACAAGATGAATCAGACAAACAGAGATAGTCAACTGATCAGAGACTAGCTACACAATATACAAAGGTCTGGACAACATGTATCAGTAAAAACTGCATGACAAACCAGACTCAAGTCACAAGTACAGGAAGGACAAACACAGAGGCAACTGCAACAATAATGCAACTGTGATATGCAACAAGACTATACAACTCGAAGCAAAGGAACATATTGTAGTAATGTAACCCGAAGACAAGTCAGTGCACAATAAAGAAGGCACAGAGAAGCACACACATGAATACAAAACAAATGCAAATGCAGACTAGAGTACACAATGAAAACTACAAGTTCAAGTTCAGTTACAACAGAAATATGGCAACACAAAAATTCTCAATCCAAATGTACATGACCAGACACAGGAGCCAGGGTGAACTCAACAAGACTACATCAATGAAACAAGATTGAACAATAACAAGTTCAAAATGCAGAAGTTAAGTCAACTGCCTCCAAAAGGTTACAGTACATATCAGAATATTATCACTAACCAAATCAAGTTCAACTGAACCAAGCATGTATAGGCAGTATGCATATGAGACCATAGAAATCAAAATGAATATAATTTTACATAAACACAGATGGTCAGAATGTAACTCGAAGTCAAGATCAAGCATGTACAAGTCAGTGAAGAATAAGTTCAAACATCAGAGTACAAGTGCATCAAGTCAAAGTCAGGTGATCATCACCAAACATCAAAGCAGGTCAGGGATAAACTGAAATGGCAAAGAAGATGGTCAGAGACGAAGTTCACAGGGGCTAGAATGATCAAAGTCATAATCAATTCAAGTCGAAGCTGAGAGGAACAGGAAGCCAGAAAACCAAAGAATATCACAAAATCAAAACTGTATGTTTTAATCAAGAGTTAACAAATTAAGAGAGTCAAAGTCAAAATTAAATTAGGAAAGTTTTGACTGTATCGATCAAGAAAAAGGATCGAACGTCACAAAACTAAAGCCGTGGATTCAAAGTAATTTCTCAAAATAACACAGCAATATTAAGGGAAATTTTAACAACGTGGAGATCACGTAAATCAAATCAGGCAAGTTTAAGGGTTTCGAAAACCCTATATAAACACTCCAAAATCATCATCGACCGGTGTGAAGTGCAGAACCCAAATCATCATTGACAGAGAGCGAAAAAGCAAAAGTAATCGAATTCAAGCAATCGGGTTAAAAAGCACAGAGCAGAAATCACATACCAAAGCCAACGAACGATCGAAGAAAACAATCATCTCGAGGCTAGCATTCACCAATCGACAGAGCGCAATTCACAGAGAAATCAAGGCGCAAAATCGATCAATCAAAAGCCCTAATTCAGTTGCATAGAGAATTGCCAAAGAGCCGAAGCCCTAATTCCAAAATCACAAGAACGAGCCGAAGCCCTAACTTCATTAAGAAGATCGAGCTGCCATTTTTTCTCCAAGCAAATAGAAAGCGGGTCGATAAAAAGAAAAGAAGGGGGAACCGACCTTAATAATTTAATTAGGGTTTTTAGTGGTTGGGCCGGGTTTATTAATTAGGGGCAAAATTGTTTTAACATTTTCAATTTAACTTTTTGCCCTTGTTTTTCTTGTTTTTAAATCTATACTTTTTGAATCAAATCAGGGTAAATCACCACCTAGGGTTTAGGTAGTGTCAGATTGTCTAGTTAGGATTAGTTCAGTGAGTAGGGTGTGCGAGTTTGCAAAACTCTATAGACGGTAGCAGGGTGTGCGAGTCTGTTAGAGTGTTTGTAAGCGGGATACTGTTTAATTCTAATAGAAATATGGGAATGCAGCAGTAGGCAGGGGTTGCCGAAGTTGGGTAAATTTTGTGTGTGATTTACTCTTCAGCTTATTTATTTATTTGCAGTTTGATTTCGTGTTTAATTCAAGAAAATTTGCTATAACCCTATTCACCCCCTCTCTAGGGTTAATCTAGATCCTACAAGTGGTATCAGAGCCTGGTATTTTTTCTTTAACTCTAGAGTCATGAATCCATCAAATAATCCTTTTTTTGAGGGGCAATCTATTGTTAGGCGACCTATGTTTAATGGGAATGATTATGCTTATTGGAAAGTTAGGATGGGTATTTATCTTAGTTCTGTTAATTATGATGTTTGGGACATTATTGAAACTGGCTATACATCCCCCACTATAACTGTAGGTGATACTGAGATTCCTAAACCTAGGGATAGATGGGACGCTAACGATAAAAAATTAAAAACTACAAATGCTAAAGCAATGAATGCTTTGATCCGTTCTCTTGATAAGACTGAATTTAATAGAATTTCTCATTGTAAAACTGCATAGGAAATTTGGCATACCTTGGAGGTCACACACGAAGGAACTTCTCAAGTCAAGGAGTCTCGTCTAGCCCTGTTCAGTAATGAATACGATAACTTTGTAATGGACAAAGGCGAGAGCATAAAGGATATGTTTGGACGCTTCTCAACCTTGGTATACAATGCTAGAGCACTTGGAAAGGTTTTCACTGAGGTAGAGCTAGTGAGGAAGATACTACGAATCTTACCGATGAACTTTGAGGCAAACGGCAATACAAGAATCCAAAGATCTGAGTAAACTAAGCATGGAGGATTTGATCGGCAACTTGATGACATATGAGCTTGAGCTAAAAGCAAAGGAGGAACGCAACAACTCCGAATCAAAGAAGAAGACGATTACCTTAAAGAGCAAAGAACAGAGCGATGAAGAAGAAGAAGATCTAATTGAAGAACTTGCAATGGCTGTCAATAATCTTAGAAAATTGTCGAGATTCAGGCCACGCAAGAAGAAAACGAGTGGTAATAGGTCAAAAGATTCTGACAATTCCAATAATGAATTGACCTGCTTTAACTACAAGAAGCCTGGCCACTTCCAACAAAATTGCCCACTTCTCAAAAACAACAAAGGAAAGAAAAAGAAGAAGAAGGCCTTTGCAGCAACTTGGGATGATGAAGAAGGAGAGGGAGTTTCGAATGGTAGCTCAGAGGAGGATAACTTGGGTCTTATGGCAAAATTAGATTCAGAAGCAAGCTCAGAGGAATCTAGTGAGGTAGGTGACTATTCTTATAAAGATCTTGTTTTTATGTGCCTTGATCTTACTAAAACAGTTGATGCTCTTGATTCTAAAATTGAAAAACTGAAATCTGATAGAAGAGAACTTGCTCATGAAAATTTTAGGTTAGATACTGAACTTGAAAATATTCAAAACCTAGACTATAAGAACTGTAAAATTTTAGATTCAGAATTATCAAAACTGAAGAATAGCTTTGAGAATCTTGAAAAAGAAAACTTGAATCATACGGAAACCATTGACACTAGGAAAAAGGATTTTATAAATAGGTGCACTTCACTTGTGACTGAAAACACAACACTAAAAACCAAAGTCCAAGATCTTGAGAAATCACTGAATAATTTTTCAAGAGGAGAAAAATCATTCAATATGTTATTGGGAAATCAACTGTTTGCCAACAATAGAAAATGACTAGGTTTTGGGAAAACACAAGCCGATGATAGTGCAAAAGGTAAGAGTGTCTTTACTGGATGTAAAATAATTGGACATCGTGTTGAAAATTGTAGTCATAGGAACAAGAACACGAAATTTATACAAGTTTGGGTTCCTAAAAATTCTACAAACAAATTTCATATCTATTGGAACAAGAATGAAAGGAAAAAACAAGTTTGGGTGCCAAAAGGAACATATATTAATAGTTTTGGGTCTACTCAAACATATTCATCAAATTATTCCGCCACTAACAACCATGGACCTATAACAACAAATAGGTCACAAAAATCTTTTACCGTGTAGGTGTGGTGGCAGGCTAAGGAACAACATTAGTGTTATCTGGATTCTGGCTGTTCCAGACACACAACGAGCGACAAATCAAAGTTCCTTAGCCTAGTATAAAGGTGACAGATTCACAATGGGAAAACAACGAAAGATTATCGTACAGGTAAGACAGGTAATTGTATTTATTTTCAAACGATAGTTAAAGTATGAAAATCTGCACCATAACCTAAATTAAACCAGCCAGTTATGTGAAGTGATAGATTTTGATTTTTTTAAGCAATCATCTTTAAATAGAATTACTCGAAGTAATTATGATGGTTGACAGATTCTAACTTACTTGAAATGATCTTACATGACTTGTTCTTATCTATGTCTTTGATTTATGCTTAAAAATTGACCAACATTTTTTTCATTGAACTTAATCTGTTTGGTCAAATTATGATGTTGATTGATTATTGAGTACTCATGCTATAAAAAGGATTTTTAGAAATTGTTAAAACTTTGAGAAGTGATCATGAAAGCATTGAAGAAGGAACATATAGTGAGAAAACTGAAAGTAGGACTGTTGATGCTCAAATCCAATCATCCTCCTGAATTGGTATACGTACTCGCTCTTCATTTGATAAAAATCTGTGTGCATTTTGTTGTCAGAGTGGTTTTATTTCTGAGATTGAACCTGATTCTTTTGAAAAGGCTCTTAATGATGAAAGTTGGATTTTAGCAATGCAAGATGAACTTAATCAATTTGAGAGAAATAAAGTTTGGAAATTAGTTCCTAGGCCTAATGATTATCCAGTTGTTGGAACTAAATGGGTGTTTAAAAATAAACTTGATGAATCCGGAAATGTAATTAGAAACAAAGCTAGGTTGGTCGCAAAAGGTTATAACCAGATAGAAGGCATAGATTTTGATGAAACATTTGCTCCAGTTGCTAGGTTAGAAGCCATTAGGATTTTGCTAAGTTTTGCATGTTATAAAGGTTTCAAACTTAAACAAATGGATGTAAAGAGTGCCTTTCTAAATGGTGATTTGAAAGAAGAAGTTTTTGTTGAACAACCCCCTGGTTTTGAAAATCATGATTTTCCAAATCATGTGTATAAGCTATAAAAAGCATTATATGGTCTTAAGCAAGCTCCTAGAGCTTGGTATGACTGTCTTTGTACATATCTTGTGGAAAATGGCTTTAAAAAGGGAAGTGCTGACACGACACTGTTTCTATTACATAAAGAAAGTGATTTTTTTTAATTGTTTAGATTTATGTGGATGATATCATTTATGGTGCTACTAATGAACTCTTGTGTGAGAAATTTGAACAAGTCATGCAGGCTAAATTCGAGATGAGCTTGGTTGGAGAATTGAAATATTTTCTTGGATTTCAAATCAAGCAAAGCAGTGATGGTATTTTCATTTCACAATCCAAGTATGTGTTGGAACTGTTGAAGAAATTTGGAGATGAGAACTCCAAACCAATGAAAACTCCTATAAGCCCATCAACGAAGTTGAACAAAGACGAGAAAAGAGTTGCTGTTGATCAGAAGAAATATCGAGGGATAATCGGTTCACTTCTCTATCTTACTGCTTCTAGACCTGATATTATGTTTTCTGTGTGTTTGTGTGCACGTTTTCAATCTAACCCTAAAGAATCTCATCTGAAAGCCACTAAACGAATTTTGAGATATCTTTCACACACACACAAATTTGGACTATGGTACCCTTCTTGTGAAAATTTTGATTTAGTTGGTTATTCTGATGCTGATTATGCAGGTTCATTGGTTGACAGGAAAAGCACTAGTGGGACATGTTTCATGCTAGGACATTCATTAGTCTCATGGTCAAGTCGAAAACAGAATTGTGTTGCATTATCCACCACTGAAGCAGAATATATTGCTTTAGGAAGTTGTTGTGCTCAAATTTTATGGATGATGCAAACTCTTTCTGATTTTGGTTTAGTTTACAAACTAGTTCCATTAAAATGTGATAGTAAAAGTGTAATAGACTTGTCTAATAATCCTGTTCATCATTCATGCACAAAACACATTGATGTGAGACACCACTTTCTTAGAGATCACATTGCTAAGGAAGACATATGCATTGAATTCATTTCAACTGAGGATCAACTTGCTGATATTTTCACAAAACCCCTCCTCGAAGACAGATTTTCCAGATTACGTTTGGATTTGGGGATTATGGAAATTGACTAATCATTTTTCAATTCTTTGGTTGAAATATTCTTGGATATTTATTTTCAACTTCAATTTCTAGGATTCAAACCTGTTTTGGATATTATTCAAAGATTGATTCGAATATGGTATTCAGTAGTGGAAATATGTTTGTTTTATTTTAAGAAATTTCATAATATGATTAATTTGGTAACTTATTCCACGACCATTTCTATTTCTACCATCTTTCTATCATTCATAATGGTTTTGAAAAATGAGAAGAGTGAATTACTTTTTAAATTAAAAAGAAAAATAAAGGAATTTTTTTTATTTCTCATGCATCCATTCTCATTTAAAAGTCCTTATGGTTATGTATGGATGGATCATGTGAATTTTAGTTTATCATCACTCCATTCTCATTTAAAAGTCCTTATAGTTATGCATGGATGGAGCTTGATAGCTAATGAGTAACTGCTAATCCCATTTAAAAGTCCTTATGGTTATGCGTGGTTAGTAAGTGCTTATTTTTGTGCTTAAATGTTCAAATTATTTTTAAAGAAAAAACATCCCTCTTCTCATTATATAAAAACCAAATCATCGATCCATTCTCTAAAATGTAGAAATTGTTATCTTGTTATGATATATTATGGTTTTTCTTGGTTATACATTTGTTTTTCCCCTACTGTTCCATTAGTTTGTCAGTCTTTTGATGATAACAAAAGGGGGAGAAGAACGAGATTTTGATAATGAAATAAGTATTTTTTGGAATACTTCACCAAATTTGTTAAATGCTGTTAGTCATTTTTTCTATAGTTCTTTTATTCTTCTGTAATTTCCTAAATCTTCTAAATAGGGAGTGGTCTCAGTTGTAGGGGGAGTATTCATGTAGGGGGAGCATTCATATAGGGGGAGCTAAAAATTTCATGCTCAAACACATTTATCAGAATTTCAAAATCTTTAACATATATGTTTGTCATCATCAAAAGGGGGAGATTGTTTGATGTGTGTTTATTGTTTGATGATAACAAAATATATATCGATTTATAGATGTGTTTGCAGATCTTACTATACAAGAATAAATATTCATAATTGAATAATAATACTATTGCACAGAATTTAACAAATTCAATCAGTAGTTTTTATTCAATATAATATTTTATACAATAAAAAGTTTTCAGCTCATACAGTGATTTCATACATTTCATGATTTCAAACATTACACTGATTTCATACATTTCACATTTACATTTGTTTCCTCACTACAACACTCAACACTCAGTTTTATCTATCTGCATCTATTTGCATTGTCCAGCTCCAGTTCTTGTCCTGTCTTCTGTGTACCAGTATAATTAGCAACTACAGCAGTAATCTGAAAATAAACAAATTTGAATTTGCAAAAATATAAAATTTGTTTTTATCATTGTCTCAGATATATGGGTTATTGTCATCATCTTTGATTGTGTAGTATCTGTGCAATTAGTATTTATATCAGGGTCAGATAATCTTGAGTGGCTGCAATACACACGTGTACATTCATACACGTGTGCACTGCCTCGCCAACTCGTGTGCGCAGTCAACAAAAATAAGGTCAAATCCAAATCAGATTCAACTCAAGTGCAAATTGTCTTGACCAAAATCAAAATGTACACATGAACAATATGGTAATACAACTCAATCAACAACTCAAAGTATCACTGCAACTATGACAACAGAGATGTGGACTATCAGCATGCACAAAGGCTACAAGTCAATCAAATGCAGAACTAACCAAAACTGGATGCTACAAAACAGAGACCAAGTGAAACCAACAAACACAGAATCAACACATGCATATCCAACTGATCAGAGAGCAGTTCAAGTGATGTATTACTACAACCATGATTAAGTGCATCAGAACATCAAACCAGACCAAGTACAAGATGAATCAAACAAACAGAGATAGTCAACAGATCAGAGACTAGCTACACAATATACAAAGGTCTGGACAACATGTATCAGTAAAACCTGCATGACAAACCAGACTCAAGTCACAAGTACAGGAAGGACAAACACAGAGGCAACTGCAATAATAATGCAACTGTGATATGCAACAAGACTACACAACTCGAAGCAAAGTGAACATATAGCAGTAATGTAACCCGAAGACAAGTCAGTGCACAATAAAGAAGGCACAGAGAAGCACACACATGAATACAAAACAAATGCAAATGCAGACTAGAGTACACAATGAAAACTACAAGTTCAAGTTTAGTTACAACAGAAATATGGCAACACAAAAATTCTCAATCCAAATGTACATGACCAGACACAGGAGCCAGGGTGAACTCAACAAGACTACATCAATGAAACAAGATTGAACAATAACAAGTTCAAAATGCAGAAGTTAAGTCAACTGCCTCCAAAAGGTTACAGTACATATCAGAATATTATCACTAACCAAATCAAGTTCAACTGAACCAAGCATGTATAGGCAGTATGCATATGAGACCGTAGAAATCAAAATGAGTATAATTTCACATAAACACAGATGGTCAGAATGTAACTCGAAGTCAAGATCAAGCATGTACAAGTCAGTGAAGAATAAGTTCAAACATCAGAGTACAAGTGCATCAAGTCAAAGTCAGGTGATCATCACCAAACATCAAAGCAGGTCAGGGATAAACTGAAATGGCAGAGAAGATGGTCAGAGACGAAGCTCATAGGGGCCAGAATGATCAAAGTCATAATCAATTCAAGTCGAAGCCGAGAGGAACAGGAAGCCAGAAAACCAAAGAATATCACAAAATCAAAACTGTATGTTTTAATCAAGAGTTAACAAATTAAGAGAGTCAAAGTCAAAATTAAATTAGGAAAGTTTTGACTGTATCGATCAAGAAAAAGGATCGAACGTCACAAAACTAAAGCCGTGGATTCAAAGTAATTTCTCAAAATAACACAGCAATATTAAGGGAAAGTTTTAACAACGTGGAGATCACATAAATCAAATCAGGCAAGTTTAAGGGTTTCGAAAACCCTATATAAACACTCCAAAATCATCATTGACTGGTGTGAAGTGCAGAACCCAAATCATCATTGACAGAGAGTGAAAAAGCAAAAGTAATCGAATTCAAGCAATCGGGTTAAAAAGCACAGAGCAGAAATCACATACCAAAGCCAACGAACAATCGAAGAAAACAATCATCTCGAGGCTAGCATTCACCAATCGACAGAGCGCAATTCACAGAGAAATCAAGGCGCAAAATCGATCAATCAAAAGCCCTAATTCAGTTGCATAGAGAATTTCCAGAGAGCCGAAGCCCTAATTCCAAAATCACAAGAACGAGCCGAAGCCCTAACTTCATTCAGAAGATCGAGCTGCCATTTTTTCTCCAAGCAAATAGAAAGCGGGTCGATAAAAAGAAAAGAAGGGGAAACCGGCCTTAATAATTTAATTAGGGTTTTTAGTGGTTGGGCCGGGTTTATTAATTAGGGGCAAAATTGTTTTAACATTTTCAATTTAACTTTTTCCCTTGTTTTTCTTGTTTTTAAATCTATACTTTTTGAATCAAATCAGGGTAAATCACCACCTAGGGTTTAGGTAGTGTCAGATTGTCTAGTTAGGATTAGTTCAGTGAGCAGGATGTGCGAGTTTGCAAAACTCTATAGGCGGTAGCAGGGTGTGCGAGTATGTTAGAGTGTTTGTAAGCGGGATACTGTTTAATTCTAATAGAAATATGGGAATGCAGCAGTAGGCAGGGGTTGCCGAAGTTGGGTAAATTTTGTGTGTGATTTACTCTTCAGCTTATTTATTTATTTGCAGTTTGATTTCGTGTTTAATTCAAGAAAATTTGCTATAACCCTATTCACCCCCTCTCTAGGGTTAATCTAGATCCTACAAGTGGTATCAGAGCTCGGTATTTTTTCTTTAACTCTAGAGTCATGAATCCATCAAATAATCCTTTTTATGAGGGGGCAATCTATTGTTAGGCCACCTATGTTTAATGGGAATGATTATGCTTATTGGAAAGTTAGGATGGGTATTTATCTTAGTTCTGTTAATTATGATGTTTGGGACATTATTGAAACTGGCTATACATCCCCCACTATAACTGTAGGTGATACTGAGATTCCTAAACCTAGGGATAGATGGGACGCTAACGATAAAAAATTAAAAACTACAAATGCTAAAGCAATGAATGCTTTGATCCGTGCTCTTGATAAGACTGAATTTAATAGAATTTCTCATTGTAAAACTGCATAGGAAATTTGGCATACCTTGGAGGTGACACATGAAGGAACTTCTCAAGTCAAGGAGTCTCGTCTAGCCCTGTTCAGTAATGAATACGAGAACTTTGTAGTGGACAAAGGCGAGAGCATAAAGGATATGTTTGAATGCTTCTCAACCTTGGTATACAATGCTAGAGCACTTGGAAAGGTTTTCACTGAGGTAGAGCTAGTGAGGAAGATACTACGAATCTTACCGATGAACTTTGAGGCAAAAGTCACGGCAATACAAGAATCCAAAGATCTGAGTAAACTAAGCATGGAGGATTTGATCGGCAACTTGATGACATATGAGCTTGAGCTAAAAGCAAAGGAGGAACGCAACAACTCCGAATCAAAGAAGAAGACGATTACCTTAAAGAGCAAAGAACAGAGCGATGAAGAAGAAGAAGATCTAATTGAAGAACTTGCAATGGCTGTCAATAATCTTAGAAAATTGTCAAGATTCAGGCCACGCAAGAAGAAAACGAGTGGTAATAGGTCAAAAGATTCTGACAATTCCAATAATGAATTGACCTGCTTTAACTACAAGAAGCCTGGCCACTTCCAACAAAATTGCCCACTTCTCAAAAACAACAAAGGAAAGAAAAAGAAGAAGAAGGCCTTTGCAGCAACTTGGGATGATGAAGAAGGAGAGGAAGTTTCGAATGGTAGCTCAGAGGAGGATAACTTGGGTCTTATGGCAAAATTAGATTCAGAAGCAAGCTCAGAGGAATCTAGTGAGGTAGGTGACTATTCTTATAAAGATCTTGTTTTTATGTGCCTTGATCTTACTAAAACAGTTGATGCTCTTGATTCTAAAATTGAAAAACTGAAATCCGATAGAAGAGAACTTGCTCATGAAAATTTTAGGTTAGATACTGAACTTGAAAATATTCAAAACCTAGACTGTAAGAACTGTAAAATTTTAGATTCAGAATTATCAAAACTGAAGAATAGCTTTGAGAATCTTGAAAAAGAAAACTTGAATCTTAAGGAAACCATTGACACTAGGAAAAAGGATTTTATAAATAGGTGCACTTCACTTGTGACTGAAAACACAACACTAAAAACCAAAGTCCAAGATCTTGAGAAATCACTGAATAATTTTTCAAGAGGAGAAAAATCATTCAATATGTTATTGGGAAATCAACTGTTTGCCAACAATAGAAAATGACTAGGTTTTGGGAAAACACAAGCTGATGATAGTGCAAAAGGTAAGAGTGTCTTTACTGGATGTGAAATAATTGGACATCGTGTTGAAAATTGTAGTCATAGGAACAAGAACACGAAATTTATACAAGTTTGGGTTCCTAAAAATTCTACAAACAAATTTCATATCTATTGGAACAAGAATGAAAGGAAAAAACAAGTTTGGGTGCCAAAAGGAACATATATTAATAGTTTTGGGTCTACTCAAACATATTCATCAAATTATTCCGCCACTAACAACCATGGACCTATAACAACAAATAGGTCACAAAAATCTTTTACCGTGTAGGTGTGGTGGCAGGCTAAGGAACAACATTAGTGTTATCTGGATTCTGGCTGTTCCAGACACACAACGAGCGACAAATCAAAGTTCCTTAGCCTAGTATAAAGGTGACAGATTCACAATGGGAAAACAACGAAAGATTATCGTACAGGTAAGACAGGTAATTGTATTTATTTTCAAACGATAGTTAAAGTATGAAAATCTGCACCATAACCTAAATTAAACCAGCCAGTTATGTGAAGTGATAGATTTTGATTTTTTTAAGCAATCATCTTTAAATAGAATTACTCGAAGTAATTATGATGGTTGACAGATTCTAACTTACTTGAAATGATCTTACATGACTTGTTCTTATCTATGTCTTTGATTTATGCTTAAAAATTGACCAACATTTTTTTCATTGAACTTAATCTGTTTGGTCAAATTATGATGTTGATTGATTATTGAGTACTCATGCTATAAAAAGGATTTTTAGAAATTGTTAAAACTTTGAGAAGTGATCATGAAAGCATTGAAGAAGGAACATATAGTGAGAAAACTGAAAGTAGGACTGTTGATGCTCAAATCCAATCATCCTCCTGAATTGGTATACGTACTCGCTCTTCATTTGATAAAAATCTGTGTGCATTTTGTTGTCAGAGTGGTTTTATTTCTGAGATTGAACCTGATTCTTTTGAAAAGGCTCTTAATGATGAAAGTTGGATTTTAGCAATGCAAGATGAACTTAATCAATTTGAGAGAAATAAAGTTTGGAAATTAGTTCCTAGGCCTAATGATTATCCAGTTGTTGGAACTAAATGGGTGTTTAAAAATAAACTTGATGAATCCGGAAATGTAATTAGAAACAAAGCTAGGTTGGTCGCAAAAGGTTATAACCAGATAGAAGGCATAGATTTTGATGAAACATTTGCTCCAGTTGCTAGGTTAGAAGCCATTAGGATTTTGCTAAGTTTTGCATGTTATAAAGGTTTCAAACTTAAACAAATGGATGTAAAGAGTGCCTTTCTAAATGGTGATTTGAAAGAAGAAGTTTTTGTTGAACAACCCCCTGGTTTTGAAAATCACGATTTTCCAAATCATGTGTATAAGCTAGAAAAAGCATTATATGGTCTTAAGCAAGCTCCTAGAGCTTGGTATGACTGTCTTTGTACATATCTTGTGGAAAATGGCTTTAAAAAGGGAAGTGCTGACACGACACTGTTTCTATTACATAAAGAAAGTGATTTTTTTTAATTGTTTAGATTTATGTGGATGATATCATTTATGGTGCTACTAATGAACTCTTGTGTGAGAAATTTGAACAAGTCATGCAGGCTAAATTCGAGATGAGCTTGGTTGGAGAATTGAAATATTTTCTTGGATTTCAAATCAAGCAAAGCAGTGATGGTATTTTCATTTCACAATCCAAGTATGTGTTGGAACTGTTGAAGAAATTTGGAGATGAGAACTCCAAACCAATGAAAACTCCTATAAGCCCATCAACGAAGTTGAACAAAGACGAGAAAAGAGTTGCTGTTGATCAGAAGAAATATCGAGGGATAATCGGTTCACTTCTCTATCTTACTGCTTCTAGACCTGATATTATGTTTTCTGTGTGTTTGTGTGCACGTTTTCAATCTAACCCTAAAGAATCTCATCTGAAAGCCACTAAACGAATTTTGAGATATCTTTCACACACACACAAATTTGGACTATGGTACCCTTCTTGTGAAAATTTTGATTTAGTTGGTTATTCTGATGCTGATTATGCGGGTTCATTGGTTGACAGGAAAAGCACTAGTGGGACATGTTTCATGCTAGGACATTCATTAGTCTCATGGTCAAGTCGAAAACAGAATTGTGTTGCATTATCCACCACTGAAGCAGAATATATTGCTTTAGGAAGTTGTTGTGCTCAAATTTTATGGATGATGCAAACTCTTTCTGATTTTGGTTTAGTTTACAAACTAGTTCCATTAAAATGTGATAGTAAAAGTGTAATAGACTTGTCTAATAATCCTGTTCATCATTCATGCACAAAACACATTGATGTGAGACACCACTTTCTTAGAGATCAAATTGCTAAGGAAGACATATGCATTGAATTCATTTCAACTGAGGATCAACTTGCTGATATTTTCACAAAACCCCTCCTTGAAGACAGATTTTCCAGATTACGTTTGGATTTGGGGATTATGGAAATTGACTAATCATTTTTCAATTCTTTGGTTGAAATATTCTTGGATATTTATTTTCAACTTCAATTTCTAGGATTCAAACCTGTTTTGGATATTATTCAAAGATTGGTTCGAATATGGTATTCAGTAGTGGAAATATGTTTGTTTTATTTTAAGAAATTTCATAATATGATTAATTTGGTAACTTATTCCACGACCATTTCTATTTCTACCATCTTTCTATCATTCATAATGGTTTTGAAAAATGAGAAGAGTGAATTACTTTTTAAATTAAAAAGAAAAATAAAGGAATTTTTTTTATTTCTCATGCATCCATTCTCATTTAAAAGTCCTTATGGTTATGTATGGATGGATCATGTGAATTTTAGTTTATCATCACTCCATTCTCATTTAAAAGTCCTTATAGTTATGCATGGATGGAGCTTGATAGCTAATGAGTAACTGCTAATCCCATTTAAAAGTCCTTATGGTTATGCGTGGTTAGTAAGTGCTTATTTTTGTGCTTAAATGTTCAAATTATTTTTAAAGAAAAAACATCCCTCTTCTCATTATATAAAAACCAAATCATCGATCCATTCTCTAAAATGTGGAAATTGTTATCTTGTTATGATATATTATGGTTTTTCTTGGTTATACATTTGTTTTTCCCCTACTGTTCCATTAGTTTGTCAGTCTTTTGATGATAACAAAAGGGGGAGAAGAACGAGATTTTGATAATGAAATAAGTATTTTTTGGAATACTTCACCAAATTTGTTAAATGCTGTTAGTCATTTTTTCTATAGTTCTTTTATTCTTCTGTAATTTCCTAAATCTTCTAAATAGGGAGTGGTCTCAGTTGTAGGGGGAGTATTCATGTAGGGGGAGCATTCATATAGGGGGAGCTAAAAATTTCATGCTCAAACACATTTATCAGAATTTCAAAATCTTTAACATATATGTTTGTCATCATCAAAAGGGGGAGATTGTTTGATGTGTGTTTATTGTTTGATGATAACAAAATATATATCGATTTATAGATGTGTTTGCAGATCTTACTATACAAGAATAAATATTCATAATTGAATAATAATACTATTGCACAGAATTTAACAAATTCAATCAGTATTTTTTATTCAATATAATATTTTATACAATACAAAGTTTTCAGCTCATACACTGATTTCATACATTTCATGATTTCAAACATTACACTGATTTCATACATTTCACATTTACATTTGTTTCCTCACTACAACACTCAACACTCAGTTTTATATATCTGCATCTATTTGCATTGTCCAGCTCCAGTTCTTGTCCTGTCTTCTGTGTATCTGTATAATTAGCAACTACAGTAGTAATCTGAAAATAAACAAATTTGAATTTGCAAAAATATAAAATTTGTTTTTATCATTGTCTCAGATATATGGGTTATTGTCACCATCTTTGATTGTGTAATATCTGTGCAATCAGTATTTATATCAGGATCAGATAATCTTGAGTGGCTGCAATACACACGTGTACATTCATACACGTATGCACTGCCTCGCCAACTCGTGTGCACAGTCAACAAAAATAAGGTCAAATCCAAATCAGATTCAACTCAAGTGCAAATGGTCTTGACCAAAATCAAAATGTACACTTGAACAATATGGTAATACAACTCAATCAACAACTCAAAGTATCACTGCAACTATGACAACAGAGATGTGGACTATCAACATGCACAAAGGCTACAAGTCAATCAAATGCAGAACTAACCAAAACTGGATGCTACAAAACAGAGACCAAGTGAAACCAACAAACACAGAATCAACACATGCATATCCAACTGATCAGAGAGCAGTTCAAGTGATGTATTACTACAACCATGATCAAGTGCATCAAAACATCAAACCAGACCAAGTACAAGATGAATCAAACAAACAGAGATAGTCAACTGATCAGAGACTAGCTACACAATATACAAAGGTCTGGACAACATGTATCAGTAAAAACTGCATGACAAACCAGACTCAAGTCACAAGTACAGGAAGGACAAACACAGAGGCAACTGCAACAATAATGCAACTGTGATATGCAACAAGACTACACAACTCGAAGCAAAGTGAACATATAGCAGTAATGTAACCCGAAGACAAGTCAGTGCACAATAAAGAAGGCACAGAGAAGCACACACATGAATACAAAACAAATGCAAATGCAGACTAGAGTACACAATGAAAACTACAAGTTCAAGTTTAGTTACAACAGAAATATGGCAACACAAAAATTCTCAATCCAAATGTACATGACCAGACACAGGAGCCAGGGTGAACTCAACAAGACTACATCAATGAAACAAGATTGAACAATAACAAGTTCAAAATGCAGAAGTTAAGTCAACTGCCTCCAAAAGGTTAAAGTACATATCAGAATATTATCACTAACCAAATCAAGTTCAACTGAACCAAGCATGTATAGGCAGTATGCATATGAGACCGTAGAAATCAAAATGAGTATAATTTCACATAAACACAGATGGTCAGAATGTAACTCGAAGTCAAGATCAAGCATGTACAAGTCAGTGAAGAATAAGTTCAAACATCAGAGTACAAGTGCATCAAGTCAAAGTCAGGTGATCATCACCAAACATCAAAGCAGGTCAGGGATAAACTGAAATGGCAGAGAAGATGGTCAGAGACGAAGCTCATAGGGGCCAGAATGATCAAAGTCATAATCAATTCAAGTCGAAGCCGAGAGGAACAGGAAGCCAGAAAACCAAAGAATATCACAAAATCAAAACTGTATGTTTTAATCAAGAGTTAACAAATTAAGAGAGTCAAAGTCAAAATTAAATTAGGAAAGTTTTGACGGTATCGATCAAGAAAAAGGATCGAACGTCACAAAATTAAAGGCGTGGATTCAAAGTAATTTCTCAAAATAACACAGCAATATTAAGGGAAAGTTTTAACAACGTGGAGATCACGTAAATCAAATCAGGCAAGTTTAAGGGTTTCGAAAACCCTATATAAACACTCCAAAATCATCATCGACTAGTGTGAAGTGCAGAACCCAAATCATCATTGACAGAGAGCGAAATAGAAAAAGTAATCGAATTCAAGCAATCGGGTTAAAAAGCACAGAGCAGAAATCACATACCAAAGCCAACGAACGATCGAAGAAAACAATCATCTCGAGGCCAGCATTCACCAATCGACAAAGCGCAATTCACAGAGAAATCAAGGCGCAAAATCGATCAATCAAAAGCCCTAATTCAGTTGCATAGAGAATTGCCAGAGAGCCGAAGCCCTAATTCCAGAATCACAAGAACGAGCCGAAGCCCTAACTTCATTCAGAAGATCGAGCTGCCATTTTTTCTCCAAGCAAATAGAAAGCGGGCCAATAAAAAGAAAAGAAGGGGGAACCGGCCTTAATAATTTAATTAGGGTTTTTAGTGGTTGGGCCGGGTTTATTAATTAGGGGCAAAATTGTTCTAACATTTTCAATTTAACTTTTTGCCCTTGTTTTTCTTGTTTTTAAATCTATACTTTTTGAATCAAATCAGGGTAAATCACCACCTAGGGTTTAGGTAGTGTCAGATTGTCTAGTTAGGATTAGTTCAGTGAGCAGGGTGTGCGAGTTTGCAAAACTCTATAGGCGGTAGCAGGGTGTGCGAGTATGTTAGAGTGTTTGTAAGCGGGATACTGTTTAATTCTAATAGAAATATGGGAATGCAGCAGTAGGCAGGGGTTGCCGAAGCTGGGTAAATTTTGTGTGTGATTTACTTTTCAGCTTATTTATTTATCTGCAGTTTGATTTCGTGTTTAATTCAAGAAAATTTGCTATAACTCTATTCACCCCCCCCCCCTCTAGGGTTAATCTAGATCCTACAAACATGCCATCAATGCCTGCCTACAAGGGAAAAGCCGACCCCAGGCAGCATATCATGAGATACGAATGGCTGATGGATTCCGTGAGAGCTAACGATGAAACCAAGTGTAGATACTTCCCCATAACCCTTTCCTGGATAGCAACGATGTGGTTCACGAGACTACCTCCACGGTCGATTTCGAGATTCGATTAGTTGGCAACCAAGTTTGTAGAACAATTCCGAATGTACGCAACTCGTCCTAAAGACGTGATGTCCCTCACAAGTGTAATTTAGGCTCCAAGGGAATCTTTGAAGGATTACTTGGAGAGATTTCATACCGCCACCATGGAGGTTAGTAACCTAAATTATCATATTATACTTATGGCCGTGACGAGAGGGATTGATCCAGAATCTGAGTTTGGTGATTGGCTGGCTGGAAAACCGCCCGCCATGTTGGAGCGCTTCTATTCAAAGGCATCTCAGTTTCTAAGGAAGGAGGAAGCTAGGTCCTTCAGGAAAAAGAACGTTGCAAGACCGAGTGGAGAAGCAGTACAGAGCAATATTGCAATAAAATAGTCTGATGATTGTTCCAGCAAAGTTAAGGTGAATGATCAAAATAAGCCAAATTAACAAAAAAAAGCCGGGGACAGGAATCGAGAGCGAAAGAGGGATTTTGGGAGACTAAAGCCTAGGATTCCAATGTATGTCAACTACACGCCACTAAACACGTCCCTGGAGAATATTTATCTATCCACTTGCAATACCATGCAATACAGAAAGCCTCCTCCAAAAGAGTCATCAGAGAAACAGAAGCAGGCCGAGAAATATTGTCGGTTTCACGAATGTTATAGGCACAATACAAATGAATGTAGGCATCTCTAGGAAGTTATAGAAAAATTGATTCAGGAAAAGAAGTTACAACAGCTTGTGAAAACTCCACAGGATGGCGGCCATGAGACATCTCACCCCAATCGACGACAAGCTCCACGTAGGGCTGAGGAGCCTGCACGGACCGGTGAAAGACTGGTGATAAATAAGATAGTAGGGGGACCGCACCCTACGGACAGGAGTTGGCAAGAGCTGGAGCGCAATGCTAGCGCAATAAGGCATGTGGATTTTGAATGCTGTTCGAATACGGAAGATGGAGCTCCGGCAAAACAGCAGCGTACCATGGCAAATGATATTGTGTTTAGAAACAGGGATGTAGACAAAGTAGAGGTTCCAACAATTGACTCGATGGTCATCTCAGCTATGATTGGTCCAGCATTGGTGAGAAGAATTTTGATTGATTGTGGAAGTTCAGTTACTATAATCTTCAAAAAGGAATATGAGATGAGAATGGAAGCCAAAGATTTAAAACTGTCTAAAGCTCGTATATATGGTTTTAATAGCGTTGCAACTGAAGCTGTTGGTTATGTGGAATTACCTGTTGAATTCGGAGAAGGTGAACGAAGAAGAGTGCGAATCCTATCGTTTATTGTTTTGAATGTTGACTCTCCGTACAATGTTTTTCTGGACCGACTGGCCCTGGATGAATTCCTAGTAGCTCTTTCCCCATGGTGTTTACCTTTGAAGTTCCCAACGAATAACGGTGTAGGAATTATTCATGGAGATCAGGTGACTGGACGTGCCTATTATGTAGTTGAGTTAAAGGAAGCTCAGCGCAAGGAGAAGGGAAAGGGTATGGAAAAAGTTGTCCGCATCCAAGCTACCGAAGATTGACAATTGGCGCTCGTGCCTTGGCTCGGGCACCACAAGTGGTTCTATAGAGATAAAGGTCTGCGGGATGATGAAGAGGAGCCCAAGGAGACCAAGGCTGTGCCGGTTGAGCTAACGATTGATATTACGGTCAGATATGATGACCCATCGCGAGTCCTCAAGATTGGGTCACATCTCAGCCCTATGATGATGAAGGAACTTGCTGGTTTTCTCTGAGCAAATCTAGATGTGTTCGCTTGGACTCATTCTGAAATGTGTGGAATCTCGCCTGTTATTGTGAGCCATGCATTGAATATTGATCCGAAGTATGTTATAGTGAAGCAAAAAAGACGCGGCATGGATCCGGAGAGATCCGTTGCTCTCAAAGAGGAGGTGGATAAACTAAAAGTTAATGGGTTTATCCGCGATGCCCTCTACCGTGAATGGGTATCAAATCCCATACTAGTGAAAAAGGCGAATGGATAATGGAGAATGTGCATTGATTACTCAGATTTGAACAAACCGTACCCAAAAGATATTTTCCCCTTCCAAGGATTGATCGACTAGTCGATTCAAACGCAGGACACGAATTGCTATCTTTTATGGATGCATATTCGGGAAACCAAATCCCAATGCATATTCCCAATCAGAAGCACACCAGTTTTGTTAGATATGTTGGGCTATATTGTTACGTAGTAATGCCGTTTGGATTGAAGAATGCCAGTGCAACATGCCAGCGCTTAGTTAACAGGATGTTTAAAGATCAGGTTGGAAGAACAATGGTAGTGTATGTGGATGAAATGCTCGTAAAGTCACAACAATCAAGTGACCACATCAGAGACTTGGCAGAAACGTTTAACATTCTCTGATATTACAAGATGAAAATTAGTCCTTTGAAGTGTTCATTTGGTGTTACATCTAGGTAGTTCTTGGGCTTTATTGTCAATGCTCATGGAATAGAAGCTAATCAAGAGAAAATTCAGGCTATCTGTGGTATCCAAGCGCCAAGGTCTATTAAACAAGTGCAGTGTCTGAATGGGAAGGTTGCCTCTTTAAGTCGATTTATCTCTAGAGCTGCCGACAAATGCATTCCTTTCTTTAATTTGCTTAGGAAGGAAAAAGAAACTTCGAATGGACGCGGGATTGTAAGGACACGTTCCAAGCTCTAGTAAATCATTTGGAGAGACCTCCTATCTTATCAAAGCCATTAGATCATGAGGAGTTGTACATTTATTTGGCTGTATAGGTGGACGCCATAAGTGCCACCTTAATTCGTGAGGAGAATCAGATCCAGAGGCCAGTGTATTACATCAGTAAACGATTAACATGATAAAAAAGGAACTATCCAAAAACAGAGAAATTGGCGTACTGCTTACTAATCGCATCACTGAAACTTCGTCCGTACTTCCAAGCACATCCGATCATTGTTTACACCGACCAGCCGTTACGACAGGTCCTACAGCGACCTGAGACGTTTGGAAGGTTACTCAAATGGAACATTGAGCTCAGTCAGTTCGACATTACTTATCTCCTTCGAAGGGCTATCCAAGGTCAGGCATTGGCAGACCTTATAACAGAGTTTACTGTGCAAGATGATCTTCCAAAAGGTAATGAAATCCCTACCATACGATGGAAATTATATACCGATGGAGCATCTAATGATCATTGTTCTGGGGCTGGGATTGTGCTTGTAACTCTTGAGAACCCGTCAATTTGTTATGCTTTGAAGCTTGATTTCCCAGCAATAAACAACGAGGCTGAGTATGAAGCTTTGATTGCTGGAATTAAGTTTGCTATAGAACTTGGAGTTAAATCTCTTGAAATATTTTGCGATTTGTAGTTGGTGGCGTATCAAGTTAGAGGATACTATCAGGCAAAGGGACAAAGGCTTGCCCCATACCTTATTAAAGTTCAGGAGTTGTTGATGGAATTTGAATACTATGACATTTCACATATTCCGCGCGATCAAAAGAGAGAGGCTGATTCATTGGCAAAGTTTTCTAGTACCGGTAATGCACAACAAACGGGTTTGGTTCCGGTCGAAGTACTGGATATCCCAAGTATAAACATGATGGAAATTGGTCAAACACTAGAGGTGGAGTCCGAAAGGAAATTGTGGATGACTCTAATTAAAGACTATTTACTGCATGGAGTCCTGCCTGATAAAAGAAATGAAAAGCGACAGGTCCTTCGCAAATCTTCACGATATATTATGCAAGAAGGAGTTATGTACATGAGAGGTTTCTCAGTCCCTTTACTCCGATGTATCGCTTATGATGAGATAAAGCGTGTTTTAAAAGAAGTTCATGAAGGAGAAGGTGGCGATCACACTGGGGGGCAAACTATGGCAAAGAAAATACTCCGTTATGGGTATTATTGGCCAACCGTAAATCGGGACGCAGCTGATTATGTAAGTCGATGTGATAAATGCCAGATATATGCAAAAGTCCCAAGAGCTCCGCTGACAGAAATCACGCAAATGGTCATCCCATGGCCATTCGCTATGTAGAGCATAGATATTATCGGTTCTTTACCAATCTCTAAAGGTGGCGCGAGGTACGCTATCGTTGTAGTAGATTACTTCATCAAATGGGCTGAAGTGGAAACTTTAGCCACAATCCCAACCAATAAAGTAATCAACTTCATTGTATAAAACATCATATGCCGCTTTTTTTCCTACGAACTATTATGACAGATAATGGGGCTCAATTCGATGGTGTCAGATTCAAAGACTTCTGTCGAAGACATCATATTGAAAAGAAATTAGCAGCGGTCACTCATGCTCAAGCAAATGGACAGGTTGAAGCTGTAAATAAAATCATAAAGTCTATTCTGAAGAAGTGTTTGGAGAAGGCTATAGGCAAGTGGGTGGATGAACTCCCTATATCATTATGGGCTTACAGAACTACCCACAAGTCCGCGACTGGCCATACTCCATTCGCCCTTGCCTACGGTTCCGAAGCTGTTATCCCTATTGAACTCGAAGTTCCTTCTCATCCAGTAACTTATTATGAACCTAAAATGAATAAAGATCTCCTCTTGGAATCTCTTGACTTTATAGATGAGAAGCACAAAGAAGCCGATTTGAGGGCGGCCGTGCATCGACATCGAGTTTCCCGGTATTACAACATTAAAGTTCGACCTAGAACCTTCGAAGTTAGCGATCTCATCCTGAAATGGGTTTTTCCAACTCCATCATACATGAATCCAATCTGGGAAGGACCATATGTCATTGAACAGAGGCTTGGAGAAGGAAATTTCAAGCTAGCGACTGTCGATGGCATTACGCTTCCAAGGGCATGGAATAGCAAACACCTTCGAGGCTATTTCACTTGATTTATTTCCTTCACATTTTAGATCATTTATTTTTAGAATTTATTTAGCATTTGATTTTCTAAATGTGAAATAAGATAGTTTATGTTATTCCTTTCCATTAAATGAATAAAGTTTCGGACTCCCTCAATGCTTGTGCTAATTACATAGCAAAACTAATTGAAGCTGATATGTATGAACAAGCTCCTAGAGTTTGAAATAAATCAATCATGCTACCTCCTAATGAGGTTAGATAAGATGAGCTCAATCTACTTGTTCATTTAACAATTCTCATTCACAATCCAAGGGACGGGATACACCATAAGGAACAAATGTGATCGACAATCTGATGATCGGATAACTCCTGCCCAATTATGAATCTGAGATAAAATCAGGGCGATCGTGATACGATCAGTCACTTGCTGGACCAAACCCCAGACCTTGGGGGGAGGGGGGGTAAATTAATCAACCAAAGGGAATGTAAGCTAACTGTTCTCCGAAATAACTCTAAATCCCTAGAGTGCGGATTGGAGTATAAACATAAATCGGTTGGAGACCGACTACCAATAAGACAACTATAAGTCCCTAGAGTGCGGACTGGAGTATAAACATAAATCGGGTGGAGACCGACTGCCTGCGAAACAATTCCGAGTCCTAGCGTGCCAACTGGAGTATAAACATAAATCAGGTGGAGACCGACTACCTATAAATCAACTCTAAGTCCCTAGAGTGCAGACTGTAGTATAAACATAAACCGGGTGGAGACCTACTGCCCGTAAAACAACTCTAAGTCCCCATAGTGCGGACCGGAGTATAAACATAAATTAGGTGGAGACCAACTGCTCGCGAAACAACTTCGAGTCCCTAGAGTGTGGACTGGAGTATAAACATAAATCGGGTGGAGATCGACTGCCCGCAAAACAACTCTGAGTTCCCAGAGTATGGATTAGAATATAAACCTAAAATGGGTGCTATCCGACAACCCATTAACTAAATTGTATCCTCAAAGTGTGGATACGAACGTGAATAAATAGTTGAGTGGAGTTCGACCGTTCACTATTCCACCAACTCCGACCCAAAATTGAAGGGAGGAGTAGAAACTCGCTATGGATGGAGATCGACCGTCCCACATCTGACCCTGTTAAACCAAAATCAAGGGCAGAAGTATAGTTACTCAAACAAAACCGCTAAAATTCGATGGCGTAACACTAAGGCCCGAGCCTAGTGTTTGGTACGACTCAAGGCCACGACCTTAGGGAGGCTTTGGGATGGATGAATTAAATCAACGTCACATACAACGAGCAACGAATCACAAGTGCATAAAATGAAACATGTGATAGTTTAGACATCTGAACAAGTAAATGTAGGAACCATACACAAGAATAAAAGAATTCTTATTTACACTAAACTGGTTGTACATCACATAATTCTATCCAAAATGCAAGACAAAAGTTGAAGGCCATGCCCAAACAAATACAACTAACGAAAAGGAGAAATGATTATCTAAGCTATTTACATGTCCGAAAATTATTTCTTAGATTTTCTGTCTTTCCTTTGCTTCTTTGGAGTGGCTCCTTCCGAACTACCGCTTGAACCTCTCTTTGACCCTTTGTCGTCTCGGTTTTTCTTCGAAGAAGTACCCTCAGTTGTGTGAATCGAGGTGGTGTCATCTTTAGAAGTAAGAGGGATGGAGGCACTCTCAGTGCTAGAAGCAAGGTGAACGTCATCCCGAGGAATTATCCCACCAGGAGGGATCATCTGGAGAGGGAAGGTAAACGGTTCATCGGAACCCGAATCAGTAGGCTCAATTTTCACCTTCCTTTTCAACAGTTATTGTTTTTCAATACGATCTTTCATGCTGAGCTCCCTAGTGGGGTCGGAAGAACCTATGATCATGACATCTTCGCCAAAAGGAATTTCATGGTGTGGGTCGCTTCCCTCTTTGAATAATGCCTCCATCAATTGATCGTCAATAACAAAGGCATCTTCTTGAGCGCTTTGAGTGGCGGTCGAAGTTGTACTTTAACAGATTCTGTCGCGACCGTTTGAAACTCCAACCGAGGCTCCTGTGAAGGGAGAGGAGCAATGCCTGATGGATTCAAAGTTTAGAAAAAATATGCAAAAAGATTAGAAATATCAATTGATAACACCTAACTTTGTAAAAGATGGGAAAAGTTGACAGAATACCTCTTCAGTATGACTCCAAGGTTAAGCCGAAGCATCCTTTGAACCGTGCTTGGGAATTGGAGTGTGACATCCCGCTTTCGAAGGCTCGAAACTAACTACTACGGATGTTGTAGTCATCCATAGGTGTTATTTCTGAGTGACCGAAATCATAATCTTGAAATTATTGGTAACACAAAAACACAAGAATATGAAATTTTTTAAACTTCAACAAAATAGAATTTCTCATTTCTTATGAATTTCAATTTAAGATTTAGTTACATAATCCCAGACGTTAACCACGTTCGGATCACATATACATGTATAAAATATGATAAGAGCAACATATGAATATGTCCGCTTATGATGATCAGAGAGCTAACAAATATGAACTTTATAGTTATATGTACATCACAACGGAATACACAATATAGCTCCTATATAGCTAACACTGCCTTCTGCACGTCTTCAGAAGCTTATTCGTCCAAAAACCAGAAAGTCTCCCACCCTCAGACTACTCAAATTAATTTTGAGTACCCGAGAGTTTGTGGAGAAACACAAACTTTGAGTTATACAATAAGTCTGGTATGAATAATCCCCTATCATCTCTTATCATAAATAGATAGCCAGTGAGACCATGCCGCATAGCGGGACAGTTTTTCCCCTCACTAGTATCCAAAACAAAACGTGCAAATCATTTACTATGCCCCTGCATCCAAAATGATTAGTCTTAACATAATATGAAATAAAGCCATAAATCATATGTATTGGATATCCCATCCACCCATCTATTAGATATCCCATCTAAAAGCAATTTATTAGAGTTACCCTCTAAAATCTTTAAAATGACTATCTGTCATAGTTTAAATAGGACTATCCATCCCAAATCCATTCAAAATAAATGCAGATTATCCATCGTACATTGTTTTATAAAGGTTGGTGTGGGTTATCCACCTCACACTCCATAGTTTTCCTAGGATGACTATGAACCCTTGGGTGCCAAATCCCGAGGGTAACCACCTCTGGCAAAACCTTCTTTACTTTAGAAATTTAATGTGGGCTATCCACCACACATTCCATGCATTTCCTAGGTTAACCAAGAACCCATCACTTGGCCAACTAAAATATCATGATCCTCATGATTATTTATAAAAATTCAGGATCCCCATGATTAATTATTTTCCCCAAGTATACCCCCTGTTTAACCTATTCCCATTGGTAATCCCAATTAGGTTAAATGAAATAAAAACACATTGATAGCCCCAATGCATATTTTCAAAAGCATATGTCTATTTGTAACAACAAACTATGTATCGAAAACATTAAACCTACCCAGATGTCCTCAAGGTTTTTATAACATTCAATTAAAATAAGGATCCTACTTATATATTCAAACAAAGATAAGTATTTTATGCTATAACCCTTCGAACTAGCCCCTTCGACCTAGCAAAGTTTTACTTAAGAAAAATGGCTAAAACAACCCTTTAAAACCCTTCGAATGAACTCCCATTCAAAAGTAAATAACCCTCCGAAGTTAGCCCCTTTGGAAACCTTCCTTTTGAAAGCATCATTGAAGATAACCCCTTCAAAACCTTTCGAAATCAAACCTTTCGAAATCAAACCTTTCGAAATTAAAACCTTTCGTAATAATTGAAGATAACCCCTTCAAAACCTTTCGAAATCAAACCTTTCGAAGTCAAACCTTTCGGAATCAAAACCTTTCGAAATCAAAGCCTTTTGCAATAATTCAAAAACAATGAAGTGTTGGTGTTGGAACCAACCCTTCGAAAGCATACTTCCGACCATGTCAGAAGGTTAACCCTTCGGCTTGCCGAAAGGTTTTAAAACTTCTTTTCAAGAAAACATTTTAAAATAATACTCTTGAAGGTTTAAGCTTTCGAAGAGCCCCTTCGAAACCCTTCTTGAATATAAAATTTTTCGTCTTCTATAAAATGATAGAGTCAAAGGATCCCCCTTCAACTTATTCGAAAGCAATTATATTTCTATCCAAAAGCAAAAGAAGCAGCCTCCCCATCCCTTCGCCCTTTTCTTCCCTTCGGCCTCGTGCTTACCTTTCGACTTTGACGGAAGGTAAATGTTTACCTTCCGTCTTAGGCGAAAGGTACCTTTCGACTTCATCGAAAGGGTAAAAGCGGGCTTGTTGGAGTCGAAGGCAGAACTGGGCCCACTGAAGTGATATTTTTATCTTGTTTATCTAATTTTGATTGGCTGAGGAACCTTCTCTTGTACTTCCAAATAGTAAAAAGTATACAAAAGTCAACCTTTTTCTTAAAATACTGTACTTCTTCCTTAATTATTTCCAAAAGCAATTTCCTTTCGAATTTAAGTAATTTCGGAAGCAAATTTTCAGTTTAGCCCTTGGGCTTAAATAATTTAATTACCTTAGTAAATAACTAGGGAAAAATTCCCAAAAATCACTAAAAATTAGATAAATCATACACTTCAACTTATTAAAATTTCAAAGCATACGAAGATCAAAAAATTCGAAATTTAACCAAAACCGAATGAAAACGAGTTAATTATCCCATTAACATTTTAAAACACCTATGTCTTATCCAAACAAAGGTTTAAATGGTTATATCCTAACCAAAATCACAAACATGGATCGGGTATAATCCATAACCGATCCAAACACAGAAAACTGAGATGATAAACATGATTATTCACCTTGATTAGTTGATTGGTTAATGAGATAATTTCCTAGCTTTAATTCCTTAGCTTATTCTTCAATTAAACTCTTTCTGGAGCTTTTTACGGGCCGATCGAAATATGTGGGAGTTAAGAATGAGAAAGTGGAAGTTTATTCAAGTGGAGGAAGAGATATATACAAAGAAATGTAGCCCCATTTTCAAGTTTACCCCTTAGGAAATTCTTCCTTCTAAATTTAGTTAAGTCTTATTTTAGTTCATTCATTTAGACACGGCCATAGGATTTATTAATCTCATCTCCCTAATTATTCACATTATTCTATTTAATTTATCCAATTAAATATACCGAATAATGTTAATTAAAACTCGAGGTCATTACATAGAGATAATTGTGGCTTGTCTGGATCATACCCAGGAATGGTCGAGGATCTTGCTGTAGAGCTAGACATGACCTAGGATGCTGGGGGCAATTTAGTTGTAATATCGGGTTGCACCGACTCCGATCCCTCACCCGCTTCATGTGAGGAAGCAACTGCAAACTCTTTCTACAGTGTGAGCTGAATATCGTGCAATATTTTGGGTTCGTCACCCAATAGCATTTCATTTTCAAGTTTATATAAATTAATGTCCTCTAAGTTAAGAAGTTTTTTCTCTTCCGCAATGGGAAATTCCCTAGCACGATAGAGCTAGTAAGGATAGTCTTCACTGAGCCACGTCAAATTCCTATGTTTGAGAACATTGGCATTGTAGAGAATGAGAAGCGGGTCAAGCTCATTCATTATCCCTTCCCTGACTTTGTCTTTGGTAGCTTCCGTTTCACGTTGAATGATTGCATCGACATTTTTGGCCTTTTCAATAGCCGTGTCTTTCTCAAGTTTGACGCGTACCAGCTCATTGCAAGCATCTTGAGCAATCTTCTGAGCATCATCTTTTTCTTTATTTTCATACTCAAGCTTGGTCTTGAGGTCGGCTATTTCCTTCATGGCTGCAAATTCATTATTCCAAGCCGTATCCCACTCAAGCGCTATCACTTGGTTCCGATAATGCAGCACTTGGACAATATTGAGATGGCTAGATTTCATATCTTCCATGTATTTTATAAAAGCATTAGATTTTCCTTCGGCTTCTGATAAGAAGGTTCTAGAGGCTCTTAGCTCATTTGCTAAAGTGTCAATGTTTCTTTTGTCCTGAGCCTCTTGGCATTTTAGTTTTTCGATCTCCGCCGTGTGCTTGAAGGAAACTTTCGACATTTTTTCTGCTGCCTTCATCCATTCCCGATATTGCATATGAATGTCAGTGACGCAATCGATGGTCATGTTTTGAATATGGTTAGGAACCCTCTTTAAGTCGGGAGGAAAATAAAATCCTTCAAAGCATAAATTTATAAATTCCTCATGAAGTTGTGCCATGCAAGCGTTTGGATCGATCGCGGAGTCTCTAGTAGCAGCTTTGACTTTGGTACTTCCTTTATTGGGCTTATGGACATCAGTGTATTCACCATGACAGCGGCAATCACTCGACCATTGAGAATGAGATGGAACCAATGGTGGTGGAGGCACTGGAATGGTAGAAGGTTCGCGAGAGGGATCGATAAGCAGGTCCCTACGATCAGCTGGTCTTTCGGGACCTTTTTGAGGAGGAGATCTCGGTCTCGATCTATGTTTATCCTGGAGCTTGTCCTGTCATCTCTATCTTGATAACCCCAATTGCGGCTGGGGTGATAGCCAGAATCATAGTAATCTCGACTTTCGCGATAAGAGCCAGAGCGTGAACCTAATGACCGATGATGTATATCCTAAAGAGAATCGAACATGTTGCTCTTCCTCATCATCGTTTCTGCAAAGAAAAACAGAAGTTAGTCAACTCTAAGCATTATAGAGTACAAGTCAAGAATAATGCAGTGTTAAAGGGTGCAAGTGCCCTAGTGTAACCCTCCTACAAACCAGGTACATAAGCTTTGCTCATTGTTGTAATTTCCCATCCTACAACAGGAATCTCATAGCCAATTCTGATGGAAGACTCCGACCCTTTAATACTCACATCGGTCAAATGGAAAGCGTCGAGATCAGGTGGATTTGGTAGACCGGACAGAGAGTCAAGTGGTAAACTCAAACACTCTGATGGTTGGGACGAAGATACTTTTTAAACGGCTTTAGGAGCCATCGACGACTTGGATTCGTCAGAGAGGTGACTTCTTGGAAGCTTATGTACAAATGTTTTCTTTTTTCTCTTGTCAGCAACAAAGGGTCTTGAGACTTGCGAAGATCCGACTTTGACCCCAAGATCAGATTTATCGCCATTATGACCAAGTACATCGTTGCTATGTCCCCCGGCACCAATATCAATAAATTCTTGGACACTAGTGGCTGGGGGAACCACGGGGTCAGTTCGATTATCCCTTTGACCAATTATAGCCCATAGTCTTATCCCTGCTGTATGGGAAATTTTAGTTAGCTCCACGCCGAGGCCCTCCTCTATCAAACCAAAAGTGATAAGACGTTTGTCCCTAAGGAAACATTCTATATTCCTATCCTCAGGTAGAGCATTTTTCAGAATCGAGACCGCCTCTTCATAAATATCGCCTTTAGGTTGGGTGACAACACCTGTAAAGGAGTAACATCGTCAGGAAGGCAACTCGGATATCATTTTTTCTATGCTATCATGAAAACGGTAGGTAACACTTACGTCTTTCTAGCCATTGTCGAGCGAAGCCGGACGGGTAGCGAACAAAAACCATTTGCTCTTAAAGGCACTTAACTTGTTCAACGTGCCGGTCAGAATCTAGCCTCTCTTTGCCGAATCAAGAAAAGAAAATGAGAGACTCCCTATCCGCCGCTTGAAAGTAAAAATAAATCAAATGTCTTCGATGGTGCGAGGATGGTGCAGGAACTCCATAAATACCACATAAGTACAATTAAGGAGGGCATAACCATTTAGATGGAGTTGTGCTGGAGTTATCCTTAAATAATGTAGAATCTCCTGAATGTATGAGTTGAAAGGCAGGATGCATCTCGCCCAACACATAAACTTATTGCACATTGTATATCCTTCAGGGGGTTTGTGAGCCCTATCATTTCATGATGGAACCAACACGTCGTCGAAGGGAATTCCATGTCTTATGCAAATTCTTTGGATAGCATCTTCTTTAATTTTTGAAGCTACCGAATTAGAAGGATTTTCATGAATGATTGCGTCCTCTAGAGTATTGGGAGCAGGACCGATAACCTCTGGCGAAAAGACAGGGATGACTTCAGGAAGATCGAATTAAGAACTCGGACTTTTTGGTTATTTCGAATGATGACTAAATGGTAGACTATCGGACTCAGTTGCCAAACTCGATTCTACGTCAGAGTTATTACTTTGGGAAGATGATCCAGCCAGTGTGGTCGCAGAACGCCCAGAACGTTTAGGTCCCATTGCTATTAAACTTAGTAAAACCCATAATTAGATAAAGTAACCTGTAACCCCCAGTGCATGGTGAATGCTAGTGTGGTGTGATAGAATGTTATTCAATATGGTGATAAGTTATGCGAAACTGAAGGTAAAAAAGACAACAAGACCTAGAAGTTTGACCATAGAGACCGTTATTACTGACCGTCTCAACTGTTTCTGCGTGTCATTGGAAAATGATGTAGCTTGTGTTTCGCGGACGATCTTCAGCCAGCAAAAGTTTAGTTGCTATCTAAATTACTGATGAGTTTCAATATGATAGTTAAAGGCATTGGTTCGTGTACTGTTTCTAAAGCAATTTGCTACCAAATATGCAGTTCAGATCATATGCAAGTCATATGCAAGTTTTAATATTTTCCAAGTATGAAAGGCCAAAGCTCGTCGTTTAGTTCAAGTTTATCCATCTAAATTCCATTTTATATAAAAAAATGTTCATCTGTAATTTAGGCTGATCGTTCGAGTATGAGAATCTATGCCGATTGTTTCCCTAAGGCAATGCTAGCTGATCGTTCACCATGAGTTTTCTCCCACCGATCGTTCGAATGACTTTAAGGCATAACCGATCGTTCGTAGAAGATCTTCAAGCCTCAAATGTTCCAGAGCTTCGTCGATCATCCAAGAATGATCGTGGATGATCAATCGTACAACTCCTTCATGTTCAGAGCATCATCTCCGTCAGTGAGCGATCGGCTAAAAATCACAATCCATTCATCCCTAGCTACTTCATTTCTGTTGGTACGATTGTAAAAAAGAGAGGTAGGGGTTCACTCATCCCCAGCCACTTCGTTCTCGAGATTACGAAGCGAGCTTAAGATTGGTGCTACCAAAGTTTGGATCTGAAAAAGGAGGATTTGAAATTGATTCGAAAATTGGAGACGAATTTGCTATAAATTATTGCTTGGATTGGCAAGAAAAGAGTGTAGAGGCTTGACTCAAATTAGTTTAAGAATGGAACAACGAAAGGAGAAATAAAGAAATGACCAAGTGTAGAAGCTTATATAGGAGAGGGATATTGCCGATCGATTTCGGTTCAAGAGATATAAGCTGATCGTATCCCTATCCAGACATCAGCCGATCGTTCCTTATCCAAACATTAGCCGATCATTCCCTATCCAAACATTAGCCGATCATTCCCTATCCAAGCCTTATGCCAATCATATCCATAACAATGGCATATGCCGATTGTTTTCCTATCTAAGCCATATGTCGATCGTTTCCCTATCCAACCCTTATGCCAATTGATCCACTTCCAAGCCTTATGTCGATCGTTCCATTACCCAGCTTATGCTAATCGTCTACATAATCATGAGTATTTTGGATTTTTTTCTAAACAAGGTAGGATTATGGATATATAAAAATATATGGTCAATCAAAAATAGGGGGAGAGGACGAGTTTGAAAAAATAAAGGCTGGCAGAAACTGTTTATAGAAAGTTATCTCCATTAACCCGATAATGACTCGTCAACGTGTAATCGTGATCAGGAGTCAGGTGCATACACGTATACATATGAATATACGTTTCAAAATTTAATTTCCTAAAATCAATAAAAAAAATTGAATAGTCACCTAGAGTCGGCCAGAGAAAAACTAAAGCTGAGTGGATGAAGCTTGGAAGTTGCTACGGTAAAAACAAGATGATTGTTAACAAGTTGTGATCCTGTGTTTATACTATTAGAAATCGGCCAATCATCACGACGAATAAGGAAACTATGGCCTTCGACTAGGAAACAACCTGATGGAAGGATAGCGACTATTAAATGAACCCGATGGTTTTCTTTCAAGACAGTTCATGCTTACGACAATTCAAAGCACGTCATGTATGATACAAGACGTACTTTGGGGGGCAAATGTCATCCCGCCTTTTGGCAAGGCCGTGATATCATCGAATTGGCTAGGAGCGGATGGTCGACAACCTTAGGAATCAATTATGTACAATATTATAGACGATGGTCGGGCAAACTTGGACCAGAACCCAATCGAGGTGTAGTCAGCATGGAGTAACTGGCATGGCCCCGTGAAGTTATGTTTTAAATTTGAAGTCGATTGGAGTTCATATGCTCGAGTTGCGGACGAAGCACAGATTTGCATGGATCGACCAAGAACGATCCATAAAACAGTTCAAGTCATCAGAGAACGCTTAATATCTCGAGATACACAAGACCAATTCATTTAAAACTTCCAGGACATCAACAAGTTAAAGATCAAGGCTTAAAAAACAATCGCAAGTCCTAAACCTACATTTAAGATTTAGCCGATCGTTATTAGCCGATCGTTTTGGCCAAGTCCTAAGAACGATCGATATCTCCTAATGCATAATCCAATTTCAACCAAGATCGATCCATATCTCTTAAGTTGCAAGTCAGAATGATTCCATATTTTAGAAGCAGTATTAAGAGGTATGTGGGACCCGACAAAAACTATCGCAAAAGATTGAAGATAAGAAAAAGGATCGGCTAACATTAGGTCGATCATTCTTAATTATCGAGTTAGCTTCGCCAATCGATATGGTGGGCCTTTCTGGACCTAGAGAGCCTTCTGTCGAAATCTCAACGAAATATCTCGTCATCTCTCCCTATAAATATAGACATGGTTCACTTTAAGGGATTTTTACGCTGCTAGTTACTTGGGTCTTGATTGTAATCAAGCTTTTTCTTACTTTTCGTTGGTGCAGTCAAACTGTTATTAAATTAATAAAGATAGTCTTCAAAGTGGACATAGGCATACAACGCCGGACCACTATAAATTCCGATGTTCTTGATTATTGCTTTGATTAGTCTGTTAGTTTATTCTATTCCTCAGTTTAATTTTACTTTCTTCATTTACTTCTCTACATAAATCTATTCTTGGGTATTTGTGACCAATTTGGTTACAAATAGCATGTGTTTTCGTGTTTTGAAGTAGGGGATATTGTGACACCCCGTAAATTGAAAGATAATTAGTTATAAAGAAATTAATTAATAATTACCAATGCTAAAAATAGAATTTTTGCAAATATCATAATTTGGCCACAAAACCTACACCGTTGCATTCGTGATGATTTTCTAATCAAATTTCATATATAATTTTTTTGCTCGGAGTTCAAACGAAAAGGTTATTAACATTTGAATATTTCATGCCAGAAATAATTATATATGTAATTAAAGAAATAAAGCAATTAACCAATGTTGATTAACGATTAATGGTTAACTAACACCTACTTAATGTCTAAGTATAATCAATGTTTAATTACATCGTGTGAAAACGGTATAAAATCAATGTTTAAGTTTAGATCAGTGAATAAAAATGTATCGTTTGAAATAACAAGAAATGTGCCCAAAGAAAGAGATGTATAAAATAAGGATATTTACCATATTTTGTACTGTTTATCTCGATAACCACAAAAAGATAATTCCTTTTATTTTCAGAAGCAACACAAATTTCCTTTTCGGATAATTAGGAATTTACAGTGTCAACCTTTTCTTTTGAAGAAGATGTAACTCCAACGCATTAAAATGCAAAAATCCCTAAAAATGGACTAAAAGATTATAGTAGTGATAAGAATAACGGTTTGTTGAATATGCATATGATTTTTGTTTGATGATAATAAACATATATACACTCATTTAAATGTATTTGATATTGTACTATTTTATTTTTCACAGATAAAATAAATATTTGCTGAATAAAATAAATAACACAGAATTGGAATTCAAACGAATATTTTATTCAAACAATTATTTATTACAATTTTGATAGTACAATTTCAAGCTCTCACTATAACTATACAATTTCAGTCACAATACAATTACATCACAATTTCATAGTTACATCAGTTCCTCACTACATATCACTCACACTCGTATTTATCTTCAACTTCATTCCAATGTGAATCCAGCATCTGAGCAATCTGCAGAAATATACATTGACGCAGTAAAATTGAAAATAAAATATTTTTTCAGTATAAAACAAAATATGAATTTTGAAAATAATATTTGCCTCAGTTATTTGGGTTGTTCGTCATCATTCATATTTGAATTCATCATACACGAATAGCTTGTGACATGCACAGTGTATCACTGTACATGCCACAAGGCCGTGCACACCGATATATGTATATACACTTGATATATTTACAGGGACAGGTGAGCACAGGTCAAACCCAAAAGAAAAGCCGGGTTCAACTCAAGTGCAACACAAATAGAGTCACAACACGTGCACAAGGTCAAACCCGAGCATTTAAGCTGGATTCAACACAAGTACAAAACCAAACAGCATATTGCAAAGAACACACATGAATGGTAGCACAAATAATGGCCAGAAAAAACTACAAGCAAATGCAAACACATGTACACAATGCTACAACACAGTGAAGTGAGCAACATCAGTGAGACATGGCACACTGGAATAAGTAGTGCAATGAAGTACACTAATCCAACAAGGCATCGAACAACTCAAGTGAACAAGCCTCGAACTCAACAAAACAGTTTCAAGCAACAGTGCACAAGGGAAATTGAACCAAACTCACTCCAGAATGCATTAGTGTACAGTGAGCTCGAGCACAAGTGACTCATAAAAAAAAACTACAAGCAACTATCAAATGAAGACTCAAGAGAGTGCAGACATAATTATCAAGCCACAGACATGCACAGACTCGAATGCTTCACAGTGCAACATGCCTCAAAGAACAGTAAACAACATACTCAAAGCAGACAACATCAAGTTTACATGGAACACTGATTCAAGTAAATGGCAAATACAACATGCTCGAAGCGACAATGCACATCAACCATCGAGTACATCAAACCAGAAACAAAATAAATGATAAATCACAACATATAAAACAGTGAACATTACAGGCATGTTGAAGACAAAGCAATGCAAACTACAAAGTGTAGCCTCAATAAAAATTCAGTCCAAACACACATAACCAGACTCAAGCTCAAGTTATCATACACATATATAAATACATGAATGTATGTATACACATGGTGTACAATATGATGCATCAGTGAAACAAGTTCAAGTGAGGTGGCAACAAGTTCGAACCAAGTCAAACATTATCACAAACCAAATCAAGTTCAACATTAGGTTGCAAGTGCAACAGGTAAGGGATGAAGCACACAAAGCCAATGTACCAGTGAAACTGTACAAATGCCGAAGTCACAAACTACATCAAATGACCACAAAGACTACAAGTCAATAAAGAGTCAGAGAAGCAAGTGCACAAAATCAAGCGACATGTCAAAATGGTTTCAGGGAAGAATGTAAATGGCGAGAGTCAACATACAGGAACCAAAGAACAAAATCAACAAATGACAGAGACTTCAAAACCACGACCATGCCATAGGAATACATGTATGCAGCAGAGACAATATCAAAGCAATGGTGATGGCCGAAGTTAATACAGAGTCGTGGATTCGCATACCCAAAATCAAGTTAGTCAAAACCGAAGTCAACAATTCAATGTCAAAGGAACAGATCAAAGTCAGAACCGTGGTGAGCAAGGAATCAAACCAAGTCAAAGTCGATGTCGTGGAAATCAAGTTTACAATTTGAAAAAGTCAAAAATAAAAGAGGAAAGTTTATGTCGTATCGATCAAGGAAAGATCGAACGCTTCAAAACCCAAGCCGTGATTATCACGTAATACAAAAGCAAAATATACGTGAGTGAAAAGGTCAGAAAACATCTCAACCAAGCAATCAAAATAAAAATGTATCGAACGGCAAATAAAAGGAGTATTGACAAATTCAAACGAATTCGTACGAACGCAAATAAAGGGCTTCGAACCCTATATAAGCACCCAATCATCACTGGCATTTGATTATCGAATTCAAGTGTTCAATCCAGAAAAACTAAAGGCATAAATTACATACCGAAGTCAGGAGTCGAATTCGATCATCGAGGAGCAGCCGAAGCTAAGCTACGAAGAGACGTCGATCGACAGAGCAACGAACATCGAATCATCAAATTCGATCGATCAATATAAAGTCGGCATCCTCGAATACAAGCCCTAATTTCAGAGCGCAAAGAGGAGCTAAAGAGAAGCCACCATTTTTCACGAAATCTACAAAGGAACCAGAGCCGACATTGATAAAAGAAAACAAACAGGGCCGCAATTTTTTCTTATGTGATAATAGTTTGGGCCGGTCCTATTTAATTAATTAATAAGGCTTTGGTATATTTAAATTAGGGTGTTGAGTTGTTTTTAATTTGTTTTTGTTTTGAAGTCTACTTTTCGATTCAAATTTTGGTAAATCACCCCCTAGAGTTTAGGTTGGTAATTAGTTAGGATTAGTTCAGTAAGCAGGGTTTGCGAGTTTACAAAACTCTATAGGCGGTAGCAGGGTGTGCAAGTCTGTTAGAGTGTTTGTAAGCGGAAGGCTGTTTAATTCTAATAGAAATCTGGGAATGCAGCAGTAGGCAGGGGTTGCCGAAGCTGGGTAAATTTTGTGTGTGATTTACTTTTCAACATATTTACTTCTCTGCAGTTTTTTATTGCGTTTAATTTTATAAACTTTAGAAAACTTGCTATAACCCTATTCACCCCCCCCTCTAGGGTTAATCTAGATCCTACATGGTTCAGTTGTAAAACTAATGTATATGCTATAAAGACAAGTCAAAATTCGATAAAAAGCGATGAAAGGTAGGTAAAGTAATGAAATGAACAAGAGGGAAAGTTCAGTAACCAAAAAAGGGTAGTAAGAGTTAAAAAGAACAATAATACATATTTAATAATAAAGAGGGGAAATAAGTAATATAAGATATTTAAATATTTTAAGTAATAAATGACACTAAATTGATATTACTGAAATAATAGATCAGTTTAATAAAAATAACTGAATATTAGTAGTTGAACATCAGAGGCAAAATAAATAAATAAATAAGTAAGAATATATATGTAGACTCAAGTACGCGTTTATGATGGGGGTGAATTATTAAAGTTAGCTAATAACTTGGATTAAATAAGAGTAAAATAGTCATCAAAATGGGTTAGAATATGAGGTCACATGTGTTACACTACAGAAGTCTGCCCATCGCAAGGGGCTACTAGCAATTGTTTATACATTACTGATGTGAGACATATCCAACTGTAGGACTTGTGGACACGTTCGCGTATAGGTGAAGGAATATCCAAACTAGAGCATGCTCCACCCTTTTAGGGGGTAAGTTTTAAGTATCCAAGTGGGTATTACCCTGATTGCATTAGGTAATCTAAGTGGGACAGTGAGCAAGGCTCGGTGCTATGACAGTGAGATAAGTACCATATGCGGGAGTAGGAGCTATATCATTGGTCGAAAACATCATCGGTCCTGAGCAGTCAGTGGAAAGATGAGGGTTACGCCAAAACGGGTCACACCTCCTACTAATGCAAATCACATTAGGTCATGCACCGACATAGTTATTTACTTGTTTGTTTGTTAGGAGGTAAAGCTATATAACCCTTAATGGAGGCCTTTAAACGATTGGGGTAGTTTGAAGAGCCGAGTCCTCAATAGTCCGTGGAGCTGAGTCCATGATACCAAGAATTTAGATAAATTCCCAAGACGAGATAGAATATGGCTTAATAATTGTGATGCCATTATTAGGCACTACAGGAGTTCCTTAGTACGCACGACGACGAGAACGTGATACTGCATAGGCGATGGATCCTGACAAGGTTCCAAGTTATTGATACTTACAGGAAAGTATCTTGGTCCAAAAGGGGACTGCGGTGCTTATATATATGTATGTATGTAGTTATTGTCTACTTTAAGTAGATAGGGTGAATCATATGTGCACACGGAGTCGAGGCGACTAAGTAAAATAAAAGACATAACGTGCAACAAAAGGTAATCGCATAAACTAGTGTTATGTATAAAGTGTGTAATTTATCAATCACCAAAACGTTGTTCTGACCCTCCCCCTCATTGCAACCCATATAATAGCTTTAAAGGGACATGTGCTTATGCAAGGCGGGAACAGTGGAAGGACATATTTACTTATGCATGCTCGACATTGACAAGGACACTAGATATTAGAAGTGTATACCTTGGTCAGTAGCTATTTGTTTTATTATGCTTTGCTATTCCACTGTGAGTTTATATCAGTAGTGGTCTTACATACATTTGCTTATTTTCAGGATATCAAAACCAATGATCCATACTTTGGTGGACTTGGGTTTCCGATTTAGCAAAAATTCGGGTCCATTAAGGTGCGGGCAGTTACATATGTTACAGCGTGGTATCAGAGCTTAGGTTAGAGGAGACATATATAAAATAGAGCTAAGTAGAAATTAAGTGATAGAAAACGAACACCTTAGGGAGGGTATACAATATATATATAACGTGTTCATATTAATAGATATACAGGAGAATATATCTACCCCTCTATTATTGCTCTCACTTTCTTTACTTCCATTTCTTGCATGCCTTTGCTTAAGCATATCGGAAGATTGGCTCTGTGTAACCGACAATTGACTTTAGGGTCTACAAGAGCGAAGCCTAGTAGAGGAGATGTTAGTATGAAAACCAATGGCCAAGGAGGGGAGGCAGCCCCTGAAGTTCATACAAAAGCGGTAATGAAATGTCTTCATCGATTGTAGGGAATTTGGATATGAATGCACTTTTCCAGCAGTTTTTGGTAAATTTAGCACAATAGCAAGCACCACGGTAAGCCAAAATCTACCTAAGGGCCTAGTGCAGCAAGTATGGGAGGATTTTGGGAAGGTGAATAAGTATTTCTAGAGTTTGAGCGAAGAAATGTTTGATGGAATGAACCAAGCGTTGAAGGAAAGTGATTGGCCGATGATGTTTGAGAGGATTTTTAAGGACTTAGAGCTGACAGATGCTCAGAAGGCGAAGCTTGTTTCTAGATAATTCAAGGGACTAGCTAGTTTATGATGAGGAACTGAGAGGGCTGAGAATCCTGGGCAAGAAATTACTTAGGTGAGATTCAAGGAGAAGTTTGAGGAGCAATACATTCTTGGTTGGAGTTGTCAACGATGTTCCATGAGTTTGTGGAGTACCAACAAGGAAGTTTAATACTATGCCAAATTATGTGTAACGGTTTAATGCTTTAAGCAAATACGGAGCAGAATTGATTAGGACCCTAAGAAAGAAAGTGGAGAAATTCATGTGTGGTTGAGGCTGGGATCAAGCAACAAAACAATGGCTCATCTAGCACTTCCATTCAATAAAATGGTAGATATGATAAGGAATATGGACTGATGTAGGCTAAAAGGCAAGATGTGGGGTAAATGGCTCAAGTTGAGAAGAAATGGAGTTTACCCCCATACCAAAAAGGCAAGAAGGTCCAACTGCAAAAGGAAAGGCTTAGGGTAGCAGAGAACAAAAAGAAATTGCTGACGTGACTTGCTGTAATTTTAGGCAGAGGAGGCACTGTGAAAATAAGTGTCGAGAGCATGTTGGTGTAGTAAAGGTTAAGTTGTTTGGAAGGATCTTCGTCTAAACCGACTACTAAGGAAAAGGGAAAGAGTGTGCTTGGAGGTATAATTTTGATTTCCAGTGTATCGGTTAGAATTATTTTTGATACTAATGTTACTCACTCTTTCATTTTGAAAGACATGGTTGATAGGCTAGAACTAGACACTACCTATTTGATTACGTCCTTGCATATGGTTAATCCGATCGATGGGTATGCCATACCGGGGTTAAGGTGCACTAACCTTGAATTTTATTTGTGTGGACATTTGTTTTCTTTGTGACCCATATGTGTTTGACTTTGTAGGGTACATTGCAATTTGGGTATGGACTAGTTAGCGTGTAACGATGCTATGATCTTTTGCCCTGATAGAGTTATCACCTTACATAATCCAAGTGATGGGAAAATGATCATGATGGAGTTAGTTGTGATGGATGGATAGTTTGGGTTGATGTTGTGTGCGATGATGGAACTAGAGGATGAGTTAAGTAGGGTTTAAGTAGTTCGGGCGCTCACAGATGTCTTTGAGCCAGTAACGGTAATATCGCTAAGAAGGGTGACTGAATTCCAAATAGAGTTGTTGAACGGGGCACAAGCTGTTAGTGGACCACCTAGCAAAATGCCATCCAAGGAGATGGAAAAATTGAAGAAGCAACTAATGGAACTTGAGGATAAAAATTTCATTAGGTCTAATAGTTCACCGTGTGGAGCATCCATGGTATTCATGAAGAATTCGAATGCATCTTTACAGATGTGTACTGATTATCGAAAGCTGAATGAGTTGACACTGAAGAATCGCTATCCTTTACCTAGGATAGATGACTTGTTTGATCAGTTGAGTTGAGCCAAAATGTTCTTACTACTAGATTTGGCGATAGAGTTCCATCAACTTAGAGTAGCAGAACATGTAACATTGAACGCGTTCTGAACAAGATATAGTTCATACGAGTGGTTAGTGATGCCATTTGGAATGATCAAATCTCCATCATTCTTTGTAGATCCTATGATCCATATATTTGATGGTCTGTTGGATAGATTTGTGTTAGTCTTCATTGTTGACATCTTGGTGTGGTCTAAAGATGAGAGAGACCATGAAGCTCATCTTAGAGTGGTGTTTAGGATGTTAAGACAACATAAGTTGAAGGCGATGTTATCAAAATGCCATTTTTGGAAACGAGAAGTTAGATTTCTTGGGGATGTTTTTTTAGAGAATAGACTAGCAGTAGATCCATCGAAGAAAGAAACTATTAATGGTTGGATGAGACTAGAGACGGTCATGAAGATGAGAAGTTTCTTGGGGCTGGCTGAGTATTACCATAGTTTTATTATGGATATCTCATATGTAGCAGCATCCTCGACCAGGATGACCAGGAAGAATGAGAAGTGTTAGTGCTAAGAGGGCGAGTGATAGCCTATGCATCAAGGCAGTTGAGGCCACATGAGGTTAGATATCCGACTCATGACTTGGAGTTGACGGTGGTGGTTTTGCAATGAATACATAGACACATTAACTTTTAGGAGAGCAGTTCGAGTTCTACATGGACCATAAATCCCATAAGTATATATTCTCTTAAAAAGAATTAAATATAAGGCAATAGAGATGGTTAGAGTTCTTGATGGCATACAAATTTGGGATATAGTATACGCTGGGCGAAGGGAACAAGGTTCCTGATGCTTTGAGTAGAAAGCATCAAAATGGAGTATTATCCATGATAAAGGAATGGAAGACATTAGAGACCCTGGCCTCTTATGGAGTGCATTATAAGCTAAATACTAGATCAAGTAAGAATCCGGGCATATAGCCAATTTGGAAGTAAGTCCAACCCTTGTGGATAGATTGCTACAAGGCAGAGAGAAGACCCATTGTTAGCTGAAAGGATTAGGCAATTAGAAATGGGTGTAGATGTTGAAGATTTGGAAGAACTCGGATAAGCTTAAAGGGATGGCATAGGAAGGAAGGAAGACCGTGTGTCCCAAATGTAGAAAATCTTCAGGAGGAGATCTTAGAAGAGAGTCATCGATCGAGGTTTACAATTCATCCCAGGGGCATGAAGTTGTATTGTGACATGAAGAGAGCCTTCTTTTAGGAATAGATTGAAAGAGACATGGGAGAATGTGTGAAAAGGTATTTCATGTGTCAGCAAGTGAAAAATGAGCATCAGAAGCTGAGCGGTTTACTTCAACTATTGGAAGTACCAACTTGAAGGTAGGATTTGGTATGCATGGATTTTGTAGATGGGTTTATTAGGTTGAGGCTGGGAAATGATATTATTTGGGTGATAGACAATAAACTGACTAGCTCCCATTTTATCTGGTGAAGTGTACAAGGACGACAGATAGTTTAGCAAACCTATACATGAAGAGTGTGGCGAGACTGCATGGGATTCCAAGCAGTATTGTAGGTGATAGGGACCTTTTGTTCATCAGTGAGTTCTGAAGAAGCTTGCAAAATGCATTAGGTACAGAGTTGAGCATGAATGCGGCATACCACCCACAGATTGAAGTTTTAACAGAGAGGATAAGCCATGTGCTTTAGGATTTGTTGAGGGCATGTGTTTTAGGTTTTGGAGGATCTTGGGGAGATAACTTGCATCTGGTAGAGTTTGCATATATCAACAATTACAAAACGAGTGTCAAGATGACCCCGTTAGAGGCACTTTATGGTAGACCGTGCAAGTCACCAGTTTGTTTGTTTGGCATAGGAGATAGACTTGTGTTAAGATCGATTTGGTAAGAGATCCTACTGAGAAAGTACAGTTGATTTGCACCAGAATGAAGGTAGTGCAATCAGGGCAGAAGATTTATACCGATATGAGAAGAAAAGATCTTGAGTTCGCGGTAGGCAATTATGTGTTTGTGACGGTTTCTTTGATTCAAGGAGTTATGCGCTTTGGGAATGCAAGGAAATTGGCACCTAAATATGTAGGACCGCTTCTGATGGTTGAGAGGATTAGTAAACTCGTCTATCGAGTCATGTTACTGTGGTAACTGGACTAGCCCGCAGCGGAAGTTATGGGTGAATTTCAAAAATTTTACCCCGTTGGATCTTTTATTGGGCCTATGAAGTCTAACTGAATTAGAACATTTCTAAATTTCATTTAAATAAAATCATTTATTTTATTTAAATTCAAATATATTAAGATATGAAATTAATTTTATTTGGTTTAGTTTATACATAAATGTATAATATACATATATGTGTGAGTGTATGTGAAACATAATAATCCATGAAATGTATAATATGCCCATATGTAGATGTTGGGATTTACATCGCAAAAGACATATTTGCTCATTTTGTATGTCATGTATGTTGTCCAAATATGTGCATGTATGTATGTTACAAAATACACACACACACATGTATGTATAAATATATTATATATAATATATGAACATAAAACATTTATATATATATATAGAAAGAGAGAGAACAATTATTAAAAATTATTTATAATTCAAAATTAACTTAGTTTTGCAAACATAATAATTTTAGTATTGTAATTTGTATATATTATGAATAAAATAATGTTTTCATCCATAAATAATGAACATAAAATAATCTATTGATGAAAATTCAAATTTTACAATTTTCAAAAATCTAGGATCATAAAATAGAGCTTAGAAAAATCCAGAGATTTTTCAAAGTTGAAATATTATTTTTAAAATAAATACATTGATTTCAACAATAATTATTTAATATAAAATAATATATTATGAATAATTCAAAATTTAAAATTTCATAAATTCTAGGACCATGAATGAAAGGTTACGAAAAATTTTGAAGAATTTTTCAATTAAATTATTATTTTTAATAAATCATAAATAGTTTTTTCGAAATAATATTAATTATTTAAAATAATAAACTTTATTAAAAAATTCCTAAATTTTTTATATGTTTTTGAAATGATATAATATTTTTAAAAAATATAAAATTGAATTTTTAATGTAATAATTATTTTATATATAATAAACAATTCAAAAATTCAAAAAATGTTAATTTATAAATATGAATATGTGTATGATAATTAATTTTCGAATATGTAAATTCAAATTATATATAAATAAGTGTACTAAATTTTTAAATCATATATATATATATATCTTATATATGCATATATGTTATTATGAGAGAGAAATATACACTAATATATATTTATATATACGAATTTATTAACAAATATATATAAAACAATTATTAATGAAAAAAATTGATTTTGTACATCAAACAACATTTGTCTATACATAAATCAAATAGTATAATAAACAAATTATGCACATAACCAAACTGATTTGTGACAACCACATCTACTTACAAAATCTCACCTAACTAAACATATAATAGCAATATATTTAAACAGATATGAAATTGCTCATTATAGGATCATAGAATATAATTTAATTGTTGTAACATGAATTAAAATTACCAATTTAATGATGCCTTTGAATCCACGTTGAAGCAATGACTTCCCTTCCTTTTATTGTTCTTGATTCGTCAGATTGCAAGTCCGGAATCACCGACCTCTAACCATCGAATAGTATTATTTTAATTTGAAATATATTTGAAAATTTTGGAGTGGATTGAGAGCTATATTTTAACCAGAAATGTAGAAGGTAATGGCGGCCAAAAAGGTTAGTAATTGTTTTTAGAGACACACACACACATAGATATATATATATATATATATATATATATATATATAGGGTTGTATTAGAGGGAAACGAGGAAAACCTTTTTACCCATTCTCACTTTATCTCAACCCATTATCTCCAAGCCAATTTCTTATGTTTTAGCCACCCCTAGACCTTCCACAAACTGAAATTTTGCAGCCCTAATGATGGGCCTTAAACCCATCTAAGCCTAAGCCAAAATCCTATGCAATTAAATCTAATTTAATCGCTTATCGTTGATATATTTATAACTGTTATAAATATATATAACATTATTTATTTCTAAAATCATATTCAAATTTTATAATTAATATTTCATAAATATTAATTAATTTAATTAATTTATAACAGTTATAAACTAATTAAATCGTTCGGTCTTAAGGGAATTCATCATTTCGGCTGTGTAACTCTTGGATGTAAATTTGGTCAGCGATTAACATCGAACTACTCTAATGTTAACGTTCTCACGTCACTTAGCAGGTGGTGTGACATTATGGCCAAATTTATCGCTTACTCATTTTCGGTAAAATCCAATTTTAGTTTAATAAGCGTTACCCGGTTGTGACATTTGTTTACACCAATTCTCTTCGTCAAAACTATATCACTTTGGACTTATGGAGTTTGGTAATGGTCAAAATTCCAACCTCATCCACATTCAACTTTATAGTCTAAATACAAAGTCCTTGGTTCAATAATAACAGTTATTATTAACCGAAATGCTCTGACCAGAGACTTTGACTTTGAGTTGACTTGAGTTGACTGTGATACTAACTGCATATAACTGAGGAGACGAATCCTCTCTTGAATAGTGCTTCACTTCGAATACTTCCACTCGAACCAACTATGGTCACTCGATGGACGCCATGTCATGATTTGGCTATAATCAAAGGAGAGCTTTCATATTGAAGATCCACAGTATTCTCAAGTCGAGAGAACTATATAAATCAGTCACATCGATATTTTCTGTTTGACCTTAGTTATATTAACCAATAGAAAACTATCGAGTGAGTCATTCCATAGTTATCCAATAACTATTAGTACGTAACCCCTAGGTACCCCCAGCAGTCATGAGTAATACACTGCCCAACATTTGGAGAGAATTACGTATTCCAGTCTCAATGGATTAATTGATATCCAGTCTCGATGCATCTTGACTAGGAACATTTAAAATTGTATATTTGCTTTGTTGTGTTAAATTACTCACGGTTACAACACTTTGTAACTACTATCATAAAATATACCATTTATGGAATTTTCTATTAAATATACTTTTAATTAAGTTAATTAATTAATATAATAACAATAGATCAAGTATATAATAGAAAGAAAATACCTTTTACTTCGAACAAGATTGGTCAACGAGTTAGATATATATAACAAATTACATAATTGCCCCAAGGGCATACCCCTAACTCTATCAGTCAATAAATAGTTTAGGCCATATGCATAATGTTATTCACATATCACTTTTGAGGAAATGTGTGCATGACCCATATTCGGGGGTGGAACTAGGACAGTTGAAGGTTTACCTATAGAACCAGATCAAATTTATGTTAGATGACCGAAGGGGATAGTAGGTCATGATATGTAAGAGTTAATGTTTGCACCAAAAATGGGCACAAACACTCTGTTATAAGTGAAAGCACCAATATACAATATTTAGATCCAAATAGGGAAGTATAGATTCACATATCACATAATAGATTATAGAAAAGTAAATGAACACACAAGTTTTATAGTGGTTCGACGAACTCTGGCCTACGTCCACTCCAATATTCTTTTATTAATACTATAGATTACAAGTATAGTTGTTTTTTTTTGCCTTAGAAAAATAATGGAGGAAGAGAAAGAAGTGATGAAGGAGTGCTAGCCGAAAAGTCCCTTGCAATGAGCCAAGTCCGTTGTATTTATCGGTGAAGACATACATGGATCGGACTAAAATTTCACCTGAAGAACCTCCAGATCCATACGACCCGATCCCCCAATTTTTAGATCGATCGCACACATTATAAACAATCAGGACCAATCATTCATATTAGCTTCAATGAGGGTGCGATCTTTCCTGTGGGGTCCTACACGCCTCTAGTCCATGCTTCCAAAGTTTTGTGCCATTTCGACTTATCATTTGTGGGATATTGATCAGTCTTCGTTGTTTTGAGCAAAAAATGGATCATGGGAGATCTTTCCACACTGGCTTCTATTAGGTTGCGAATTTTCTAGTGAAATCCCTATGATGTAGCCACTTGCTCTCCAAATTTCATGCCATTCCAACTTACTGTTTGTGAGATATCATGTTTTTCGTAGAGTTGGGATCGTTCTGACTGAAATGATATGATCGACGATGTAGGCCGAACATTCATTCTCCAAATGATGTGCGATCGATATGGTACATTCCTGTTACCACCAATTCCCACTTCAACCTTGTCGAAACCAAGATGAATAGAAAAGAAGGAAGAACAAGAGATAATAGCACCAATGAGGCCTTTCGAAGGAGTCGAAGGGATGCTACAATCAAGGGTCGGATGTGTTACAAGCTTTCGAAAGGGTCGAAAGCACCATTGCGCTTCAATTGCTTCCTTTCGAAAAAGATGCATTCGCATCGTGAAGATATTTTGAATGGGTTGAGCAATACCTCGAAGGAAGCTAGTAACAGCCACACATATGCGTACCAAACCTTTCGAAACCAAAGGTTTCGCCTTTATTCAGATTACTCAGAAAAATATTTCATTGGAACAACCCCTTCAAAAGCATAACTAAGCCTTTCGAACCGGTCGAAGCCTTTCACAACTTAGAGGGGTTCTGCATCTATCCGCAAGCATGTCTTCGAAAACTACCTTCTACCTCGAAACCTAGAGTATTTCAATACCTTCAAAACCCCAAGGATTTATCAGTTGACGAAGTCGAAAACTCATGCTTCTTCTCACTAGCAACAACAAAGCAACACAAGGGAAAAAGGTGCATCCACCCCTTTCGACGAAGACAGAGGCATTCATATCCATTCAAATGCAATATAGAGTGATGCGTAAGTGTCAAAAGAGATGAAAGGTCTACAAATCCACCTTTTAACCAGGTCGAAAGCACTGAGTCGAAAGGTGCCAACCCGCACCTATAAATAAGACCCTAGGGGTCTGGTTTGAGGGGTCGAATTCATTCACTCTCTTCTTATACTTTCTTAAATTTGTAACCCTAATTTTAAAATCAGACTGGGGAAATTGATGAGTTTGTACATCATTAGTTTAATGAAGATGGGATTTTGATGTTTTCAGTTTTGCAACTGTTTTGAGACTTTTATGGGATTCGATTGTGTTCTGCTTGTGTCGACTTAATCGAAAGGCTACCTTCTAAGTGAGTCGAAACCCCATATTTTTCCCATACACTTAGGTTCTTAGCTCCAAACCGCTACTTTCCAAAAGCTCACCTTTTTAGTTAGACGAAGCTTCAAATTTAGCCAAAGTCTCCAAACCTAAAAATCCAAACCCAAGCCATTAGAGAGGCAAGCTTTCGGCGATGTCGAAACCCATCATTTAGTCAATACCCAACAACATTAGAGCCAACCATTAGGTTATCACCATTGTTTCAGTAGGGTGTTTCGAATCGATAAATTAGCCAATTAAGCTAGTTTGAAAGACTTAAAAAGAAAGGGGTATAAGTGTTTTGACTGGGTCGAAAGGTAGGATAAGGAAGGATTTTCATAACACAGATCTATTCGAAATGTGAATCAAAAGAAGTAATAAGATCCTAACTTTCTCTACTTAATCAAAAGAGGTTTAGAAGGACATGCCTGCACTTTTAACTCTACTTTGGGGTGTTGAGAAGTTTTCTTGTTAACATTTTGGCGCTAGAAGGAGGGGTCGAACCTCCGACCTTGTTGAACTTCCAACTTCACTTTCCTCTAACCCAATTTTATTCCGACCCTAACTACTTTAGAATTTTCCATCATCATGTTTGACAAGATCAAAAGGTCCGAACAAGGGTCCTCAGAACCACACTTAATTGGATTCTCCCCAAGAACAACTAATAATTCCAAACTACGTGAAGAGCAAATGCTAAGACTGGAAGCTCCAAGGATTATGAAGAAGAAAAGAGCATAATCATATGACCCATAAAAATGGAGTCTAAAACCTTTCCACATTGGTCCCACACCATTCTTTGCCTTAGGGAAACAAAGGATACTGGTGGTAATTTGTTCAACCAAATGAGGAAAACAATTCAATTCTACACTAAAGGCACAATCTTTGAACAAGGAGTGATGACTGATTACAACGGCTTTGCACATGAATGGCATCAAGCAATGAGTGGGACATTGCCAATACACGAACTTCAAAGGGTTTTGAAAAGAAAGTTGGTCATTGAGGGTGAAGCTTCAGAACCAGGTAATAAAAAATCTAGAAGCCATCCTCAAAAAAGAAGCTTCAAATCTGTACTCCCAAAGGAATGCAATTTGACAACATTAATCGAGAATATTTACCTGCTAACTAAAGAAGAGATTAACTATTGGCTACTAAAAAAGAAAAAACCAAAATATGAAAGGAATATGGGAGGATCCTATTGCCACTATCACATGATGAATGGACATGAGACAAATCAATGCCGAGCACTCGAAGAAAGGATAATCAACTTTTTCAGACAAGGTAAAATTATTGGGTTTGTAAAGAGATCCTATATGAAGTCAATAAATAACTACTTTACTAAAGAAAATCTACATGGCTGGAAGTGAAATACTCCTTGCATTTTGACATTATCTTAAACGGTCAAAGCCTTTGTCCATGCCAAGTTGGCCAGGGCAAAGCGCCTCATGGAGGGAGGTTAGAGTAAGCCTATCCGCGCCACGCTATGGCCAGGTTAAAGTATCGATAAGCCCTTGGTCACGCCACGCTATGGCCAGGTCAAGGCGCTTCCTGGAGGGAGGTTAGAGTAAGCCTTTATCCATGCCATGCTATGGCCAGGTTAAAGCATCGACAAGCCCTTGGCCGCACCACCTTATGACCAGGTTAAGGCGCCTCCTGGAGGGAGGTTAGAGTAAGCCTTTATCCGCGCCATTCTATGGCCAGGTTAAAGCATCGACAAGCCCTTGTCTACGCCACGCTATGGCCAGGTTAAGGCGCCTCTTGGAGGGAGGTTGGGTATGTTCTTGGGTCCTACTAGTGGATAAGCTAACCAAGCGCACCAGACAACAATGGACTAAGATGTCCAAGCCCAAGAAGCGACATATCAAACAACGAACTAAGACGTCCGAGCCCAGAAGCGACATATCAATCAATGGACTAAGACGTCCGAGCCCGAGAAGCGGCATATCAAATGACGGACTAAGACGTCCAAGCTCGAGAAGCAGCAAATCAAACAATAACTACATACAAGGCCTAAAAGGTTGACACATGTCGAAAGAGACAAAACCCAAAGAGCGGAACATAACATAAGGCTTAAATGAGACTCTACATCCTCCAACTAATCATCAAAGAAGTATTTCTGAACTTCATTTATTAATACCCAAATATGGGTTTCAGGTCTTTACCAATAATTGATGGACTTCACCATACCCGAACCTGGGTTTCAGGACTATTACTAATTATTGGACTTCACTTATTGATGCCCTAGTCTAGGCTTAAGATTTCTATTATAAAGATAACTATTATGGATTTCTGATTATCCACCACTAATACCCGAATCTAGGTTTAAGAGTTCTATTATGGAGGCCATTCTTAATTCTCATTTACTAAAACCCGAATCTGGGATCCAAAAATCTTACTATTGATTTTGGAACTTCACTTATTAATGCCCGAATTTGGGCTACTGGACTTCTATTACACGATCATTATCGACTTTCTACTAGTTATCTCCGCAAGATAAGTTTCTAAACTTCTATGATTAAATGTTTAGTATTCTGTCAATATAGTAGAAGTCAGATTCTTGGTTATCTCTCGTCATTACCAAAGATGGGTTTCAAAACATTTAATCATATTCAATTATAGAATTACGTTTCACCATTTATCGTATGTTAACATAATTATCTATTAACCTCCGCTAGTAATATGGATAAACTTCTATATAGATTTCAAGTTAATGATAAGGAATTTGTTTACCTCATGCTTTTCAGGGAAAGGAGATCAGTAAAAAAAAGATTGGAAGATCCAGCAAATACAGAAATCATTGTACAAGTTATCAAAGAGCTGATTCAAAAATAACATAATAAGAAAGGATTACAAACCAGGTGATATCTACAAAATTTTAATAATTTACATAATTTAAGAAATTATTTACAAGTATACAGAACAAATAGATACATTTCATACATATAAATTGTCCATGAATTTGTTATAGCCTAATTTAGATTCTCGGCAATTAAAGGATCCACAATGTGATGAATTGCAATACGAAGAACTTCTTTAAGCTTCTTCTCTTTTTTCTTCATCATCAATAGACTCAGTCTTGGTCTTTAAAGCATGATTAAAAGCTTTGTTTGCGCCTTTAAGAGTTTTATTTACCCTTTTCAAATCAGCGATATGTTTCTAAAGAAGATACTTCTCGCGTTCAAGTTTTTGAATCTTAGCAGCATCCTCATTTATACGCTGCGAGTACCTCATTTACTATTGTTCATAGAAATACTTCATCATCTCAAATTTGACTTTCCTGCACTATTATCCTACCACTTTTTTGTCTAAACCAGGAGGAGGATTAGTCATAGTAGGGAGCTTTGGGATGGTAAAGGAAGTATACCTTGTTAATTTTGCAATAGATGGAACAATGGAAGAAGCTGGTGAATCGATGTTTGAAATATTACTTCCCAAAATGAATTCAAGCGATTCACACTGAGCTTGTCTATCTTTCAACTTAATCTCCAAATCACTTACTTGTTGGAGAAGTTCCGACATCTTATGGTCAAAGTTAATTAAAGGATTTGACTTAATTTGGCGCTTCAATATGGAGATTGTTTCATTTTTACTCTTAGTGTCTGCCTCAAGATTGGCCATCGAATCATTGAGGTTTCCAATGATTGTCTTTTGAAGCTAATATCTTCTATACCATTCAAGAGTTGCGGTATTTTTTTGAAAGCGAGAAGATAAAGGATCATTAGCGAGTTTTCTCTTTTCAATGTCTACTAACAACCAATCTTTGATGCTGATGAAACGAGATAGAGAATCTAACGAGAATGGCGTTATAGATAACTGTAACTCCCATTTAAACAAACGAAAAGAAAAAAATAAAATGAAGTTAAAAATAGAATAATCAATCTCTTTATTATAGCAATAAAGGTTTACAACTCAAGTAAAAATGAAACAAAAAGTACAATTAGACACTTGTTTCAGATCTAAAGTTTGAAAACAACATTTCTGACTTTACTCAAGGAATTAGCGGAAAGAATAACTATTGAGTCAAAAGGAACATAAGCCCTTTCGGGGTAATATTTGCTATAGTCTCACTCCCCGGTAGGAGGACTATCATGACAATATATTAATTCGGTATGATATCTCTAGATTTCCTTAAGAAGCTTTTCCATTTCTTCACCAAGAGAATCGAAATGAAGACGAGGATGTTCCATGCAAAGTCTTTGAAAATCTCTAAGAAAGCAATATCTGGCTAATTTAGAAAATTTCAAAATTGATGCCTTTTCTAGATACTCTCTTCTTAGTTTAACATACTTGCTTAGATAATCTCTAGAGATAAAGTTTTCTGTGGTACATTCATTCTGTACTAACGTAATAAAATAAAACTAAGTATAAAAGGAAACTAGAGCAAAAAATTCACAAACCAATATTATTACATAATTACTGATGTTCATCTGGTTCATACAAAATTGACTTTGTAAATAACTCTAAAATAAATTTGTCCTTATAATATTTTAGTTTCTTAGGAGGCAATTCTTGGGGAATATATCTGACTTGTGATAAGTTCCAACATGCTCCAGGATGTAGATCAGATCCAAATTCAAATATCTCTTGTGTAAACGCCTAAGTAGACACCCACTAAAATCACCTAAGTATGAGAAATCTACAGTTGGGTGTCTACAATAGGCTTTGTATAAAAAGTCTACCAGGATGTTCCTCTCTTCAATACATCCAAAAGAAAGTAATCAACTCTCGATTCTCTTTCAAAAGACCATCATATCAAAGGCGCGCCCTCCTCAGACGTGGGGCTGCTTCTTGATTTTTGAAAGATGCTAACACTGCCGCACTTCTATTAAGTCTACGATACTTATTGGAGAGAATATTGTGTTCTTTCAATTGTTTATCTAACTCTCTCTACAAGCTATTTATTTCCACTTCTTTTCTTTCAAGCTTGGTTTTATAAGAGTGAATAGGTTTCTTCTTTATCTAAAATAAAGGATTTAAACCATTATTATCTTGGAAGTGAAAGTCGTTTAAACAAAGAATCCCATACCTGAGAAACGGGAACTGATGCTTGAGGGACCTGCTTCTTCTCTCTTGTTTCTTCCACGTTATTGTTAGTAGGCTCCTCTTGAGGGTCAGAAGGTGTAGGGGGTTCAGGTGGGCTTGCTTTACGAATAGATGGATTAGGATTGACCTTTTTTGAAGCTCTAGTGTTGTCGTCATCATCTTTTTCAGGAGCATCAATGTGACCATGCTTGTCGCCACCTGAACCTTGACCTCCATCTACATTATCATGATTATTGTCATCATCATCATCATTACCGCCCTCTTCCTCAGCGACTTCATCTTTATCGCCTTCATCTTCAGAGTTGGAGTCAACTTCGAAGGATGGGACTTCGAAGGATAGGATTTTAGAGGCATCGATCTCCTCTCTTTCAAAAACTTCAACTCCCTGCTCCATTCTTTTTACTTGGTCCATAACTCTAGTGACAAGAGCAGGGTCAAGTGAAGGAAAACTTAAATCTGGGCATTTTTCTATATTGTCATCGTAAACAAGCATCATGGCGTCTTCAAAAGAATTAACAGTGATGTCTTCTAGGGAAGTATAAAGGAATTGATACACTTGTTGATTTGCATCAGAAATAACATTGATAGCCAACTTTAATTTTTTTTCCTTCAACTTTTCACGAGAGATGATTGTTTTGCTGCTATTCGAGCTTTTTCATCCTTAGATTCTTCGAGGCCATTTTAAAGGCCAAATTTTCGTCAGCAAGGAGTTGATGTGCTTTACTCTCCTCGAAAATAACAGACTCTGATTGATCAAGAGAAGCTTTCAATCTCTATAATTCCATCATAGCTTTATTTTTACCCGCAGACAAGGAGGATACTTGGCTGTTTAAGTTTGAAATTTCTTCTTGAAGCCTTAATGTCTCTGTGGAAGATTTTAATACACCTTGCAGGGAAAGCCAGCTCTTGCAAATCTTAAAAAAAGGTATAACGTAAGTCAAAAACTTAGAAAAAAGTAATAACAATAAGGTTAGGTGATATGAAGCATACCAGAAGTTGCTGTTCAACTAGAGAGCGACAGTGATCCATTGGATCAGAAACAGACAAAGGTGGGCAGATAGAAATATAGGATGGGGAACTCAAGATAGACTGAACCATTTTTCAAAATCACTCATATGCATAGTTGATGTGGATCGAGAAGAGTGCAACCCCTGAGAAGGGGTCGAAATCCCCAAGTTTTCTGCATTTGGTCAATCACACGAGGAGTGCAGGAGATGACAATGCATGACAAAGGATTGACCTTTGTGGGAGTCTTCTTGGGTTGATAAAGAGAAGCTTCAATAGTTGGACTCTCCAGAGTTTTGTCAATATCAACAGACTCCCCCTCTTCTCGTGGCAGAGAACAAGGTACTTCAACGATCTTGGCCTTGTTAGGGGATGGTTCCGCCACGGTCATTTTACCCAACTTTCTTTTAGCAGCCATTTTTAACCTAGAAATAGCTTGATTCAAAGATGATGCACCAAACGTAGAAGTTGGGAGAGCCGGATCACTTGTAATTGATTCAATCTAAGGAGTGGCTACTGAAGATTCAAAAGGAAAATTACAAGTTAGAGAACCAATTTAAAAAGTAACACAACAAAAAACTACAAGTACTACGTTTAAAGATACAAGAGTGATGGGGACAAATTGGTGATATTCGGGAGAAATTCTTCAGATCACCCAAAGAAAGGAAGCGTTTGCTCCGAGAAGTGTGTTGAACTAAAGGAGGTTGACTAAGTACTTTCTGACCTACTGGTAGGAGGGAATGCTTTTGTAGATTTAAAGGATTCAATAGAGTTAATGTATTCCCAATACCACTTGAAGCGGCAATCAGCGACTTTACAGTTTTCTTATCTTCTTCATTCAGCTCTTTAATAGAAGCACCCGACAAGGAAGCATAGATTAGCAAAGGAAAGTAACTAAATAAAAAAATAAAGAATGTGATCAACTTATGGGGTGTGACGCCCCACCCCGAGACCCACATTATTAAAGAGTATTACTGGGTAATACTGTCTGCTAATGCAGAGAATAGGGCTAGTTAGGAGCGACCATCTATATTCTTGTCTTAAATATCTATTGAATACGTCGATTAGTGCTATATATTTTTTTCTTTGATATCTCAAGTGGATCAATATATCCAATAAATGCTTAATACAAAACTACAGGTGGCTATAGGATCTATCAGAACAAAATACAACAACTCAAATGCATAACACATCACAGAACAACAAACATATATATATATATATATATACATATATATACTGATACATCCCAATAAAATACAAATAATGCATCATAAGTGGTATAACGACCACAATATACACACGAGTCAAAACAATATACATAATAGAGTATGGACAAAAATACTACAACAAAAAGGGCTAGCTGATAAGTCCATGCGGAAGCAGAATAGGCTATGTCCATAAGGGTACCTTACCAGAAACACCTCGGTCTGACGCGAGTATAATATAAACTGGCCTGTCTAGCTAAACAAATCAGTTTAAGAGGATAAGCAGTAATAAATGCATAAGAATAAGGGTAATATTCTTCTTAAACAAGAATTAACAATACTGAGTATAAGCATGAGTATAAGTATGGTATGGTTACTTTAAGTGATGAGATGATATCACTTACACAAACATATAATCTCAAAAGAGATAAGGTAATCCATAATACGCTAAATATAGCAAGCCTCATATCATTGGCATATCACAAATCATCAATAGTAGTTTAGGGAAAATATAACTCCTAAAAAGGAGAAATCCCAAACCCGCCATATCGGCAAACTCAAAGAAATCTCAAAGAAATCACCATCTCAAAAATATGCCACAAGACAATCAAATATAACTCTCCAACATAGGAGAATATAATCCCAAATAAACGGCAAAAGGCAAATCTCATGTAATAACACCAATAGGAAAATCTCAATAATAACACCAAAACACAAATCTCAAATAATGCTAGTGTAGGCAACTCAAATTCCCATAAGGTAATCGCCATATATATATATATAACGGCTCGAATGGCCAACCATGAAAAAGGCGATACACTCGGGAAATCAATGAAAACATCTTAAAATTTGCACGTGCTTTTGGCCGAAGCCAGCCAAAAACTGATCTCAAATATGGAACCACACCCGAAGGCAAATACTTCACAATGACAAATACGCTGCAATGGCAAATACGCCGCAATGGCAAACATCTCGAGGACAAATACACCGCAATGTCAATGACCCGAAGGTGCAGTACTGGCAATACGTCTCTTAGACAAATGTGTCACAAACTCTCGGATAGGAACTCGAACAGTGTACATGTGCCCCATACCACACGTTCGCACTAAACGGTTTACTATCCGCTAGTAAATTTCACACTCAAAGTAGTAAAAAGTATACCTCATCTCATCAGTAAACTCGACCTGAAGGTCAAAACGATCAAACAGACAAGCTTGGAATTAACAGAAAAGATAAATGCACGTGTCGCATACCACGTGTTTTACCAAACCGTTTAATTCTCCTTCTTATTCGCTCGAATAATGCAAAAACGTGGATTATATATATAAAATAATTTACTTGAGAAAACAAGCTTTTAAAACCAATTTCCTGAAATTGTATTTGGAATCAAACTTTGAAAATTCCCTTATTATAGAGAATAAATAGATTTTATAGCTTAAAATAATTTAACTAATTTATTTAAAAATTATTTTGAAAAATCCGTGCTCGAAATCAAAGAAATCACTCAAAACCGTCATTCAAATTCAATTCAAATTTGAATTTCAAATTCATCAAAACTGGGCTAGCCTATTGATAGGCATCATAGCCCTCAAAACAATTCAGAAATATCACAAAAACATGAAGTAAATGTCAAAAGTCGGAAGGAAAAAGAACATAAAAATGCATAGGCAAAATAATACCCGGGTCTGAAATCTTCTTTGGGTTCAACTTTCGAACATGAAATAGGTGGTCAAATAACCTCTGATTAAACTAAAAATTAATTTGCCTATAGTAAAAAACTTCAGCTTTTAAACAAAAAAAGAATCGATGAATTCCGACTGGAAATGAAAAAGTTACGCTGTCTCAAACATGGACTCAGGCCATGTTTGCAACAGTTCAAAAACAAAAATGTGCCCAGGCCTGAAAACCATCTTGGGTTCAACTTACAGGCCTGAAATAGAAGACTCTAAATTGATACTATAGGGCAACAAACCTGAAGGCACAAACCCGAAGGTACAAACCCGAAGGCAACATACCCGAAGGCAACAAACCCAATATCACTCGAGTGGTGACGATGGACCAACTCTAAAAGTGATACTATAGGGCAACAAACCGTAGTGGTTAAGGTCCAAAGGCCCAGTACTAGACACCACTAACTGGCGGAATGTGTCACAACTCTCAGAAAGGAACCCGAAAAATGTTAACGTGAGTCCCGTACCACACGTTCGCACTAAACGGTTTACTAACCGTTAGTCAATTTCACACTCAAAGCAGTACAAAGTTCACCTCATATCATCGGTAAATCAAACCCAAAGGTCAAAACGGTCAAACGAATAGATTAGGAATTAACTGAAAAGATAAACACACGTGTTCATAGCACGCGTTTTATTTAATCATTTAATTCTCCTCCCTCTTCGCTCGAAGTGCAAAATTGTGTGTGTGTTTTAAATAGAAATTATAAGTTGGAGAAACGAGCTTTTAATACAATTTGAAAAGATCATTTTATAAAACCCGTGTATGAAATCAAAAAGGAATCATCAAAGTCAAATATGCAATAACAACTAATTGGAATCAACACGAATCGATGAAAATTTGAAAACCAAGCAAAAATAGGCAAAAACAAGCAGGTCAGTCGACTGAATGCAGGGGGTCAGTCGACTTATCCAGAAACTCGAAAATTTCATTTCCTGTAGTCAGTCGACTGACTGTAGAGGCCAGTTGACTGACTGCAGAAAACAGAGATTCCAGTTTCTGCAAACAGTCCCAGGAACTTTTATTTGCTACAGCCAGTCGACTGACCGCAGGGGGTCAGTCGACTGACTGGCACTGGGGCTGTTTTTCAGCCTATCAAATGAAGAGCAAACTCTTCCTATTGCAACCGGACGAGCAATGGGCACTAGGGGTTTATGCCAATCGACAACCCAGCCCTATTGGCTCTTCAATACACCTCCAAAAACATGATGAAACAACAAAGCTATGATTTTAGAGTTTTTGACTTCAAAACACCAAAAATTGAAATGTTCACCAAATCAATTCAAACCAAAAGAAAACATGAATAAGTGTTAGGAATTCATACCTAACATCCATGGTATCAAGAGAAGTAGACGTGAGTTCAAAACTCACCTTTTTAACACAAAACAAAGATAAGAGGCTCAAACACAAGGAAAAGATCAATCACTCTTTGCTTCAACTCTACAAGCTTCAATCTAAGATCAAAACAAGTATTTCCTAAATTAGGGTTTAGGAATTTTCTGAAATTGAAGAGGAAATGAGATGGAGAAGATGAAGAGGAGGCTTACCTAAGCTTTTCTTTGATTTTGGAGCAAGAAATTTGAGTTTGCAAGAGGAACTAGGGCTTGGCAATTTCTATTTCCCATTCTCTTCCCCCATTTTCAGTTGTGCTAGAGAAAAAGAATGAAATGAGAATGAATAGAAGAGAGAGGGGGCTGAGTTAAGGTATAGAATGAGTTAGGTGAAACCCAAACCCAAAAGCCCACTAGAAAATAGCAAAATTCAACTTACTCTAAACATATCGAAGCTTATGCTCAAAAAAACCGCAAACGCTATTTTGGACTCAATGGAAATGGTCCCGAGTCCTAATTCAGCCGTTTGCAAAAAGTAACATTTCAGACCTTAAATCCGACAAACGACGCTATATTTAAATAAAAATACTTAAATATAAAATCGTAAAATATGCAGGTTGTTACAGACTCTCCTTCTTAAAGAAATTGCGTCCTCGCAATTCCTAGAGAAGAATTTGTAACAACAGCATACTTACATCACCCAAAAAGGAAAGAAAATAAGCTTGAGATTAAGAGATATACTCCCCATTGCTAAGCAAAGATATAAAACCCGGATAGGATCGCTCGATAAACTCTCTGGTTTCCCAAGTACAGTCATTGGGATTAACAGACCATTAAACTTTAATGAGCGGCACGTCCTTGTTTCAAAGGTGTCTGACCTCCGAGGCAAGTACGCGAATAGGTTGCTGTACAATAGATAAGTTTGGTGAGATCACAAGCTCTAGCAAATCAGGAGAGTCGATAACAGAATCCGATTCTCGAAGACACTTCCAAAGCTGAGAGACGTGAAACACGTCGTGAACCCCGGATAGATGAGCTGGAAGTGAAACTCTATAAGCCACAAGGCCAATATGTTCAGTAATTGGAAATGGTCCTACATAACGAGGAGCCAACTTCCCTGTCGTACCGAAGCGCATAACCCCTTTCAAAGGAGAAACACGAATAAAAACGAGAGCACCAACCGAGAACTCGAGAGGCTTCCTACGGTTATCCGCGTAGGATTTCTGGCGGCTTTGTGCCTCTTTCATTCTCTGACGAATAAGGACAATCTTCTCAGAAGAATCATGAACAAACTCTGGGCCAAGAATAAGCTTCTCCCTAGATTCCAACCAACAAGAAGGTGATCGACATGGCCTTCCGTATAAGGCTTCGAAAGGAGCCATACCGATACTGGACTGAAAACTATTGTTGTAGGAGAACTCTACAAGGGATAGATGATCCTCCCAACTGCCTCTGAAATCAAGAATACAAATATGGAGGAGATCCTCTAAGATACGATTCACTCGTTCAGTCTGTCCATCAGACTATGGATGATAAGCTGTGCTGAAATTAAGCTTTGTTCCCAAAGCTTGCTGAAGACTCTTCCAGAAATGACCTGTGAATAAAGGATCACGATCACTCACAATCGAACTAGGAACACTGTGAAGTCTCACGATTTCCTTGATATATAACTTAGCCAAAAGAGAAGCAGTCCTATAAGATTTAATAGGAACAAAATGAGCAGACTTAGTGAGGCGATCAACAATAACCCAAATGCTAGAATGGCCCGATCTCGTACGAGGTAGGGCATCAATGAAATCCATCGAAATTTGATCCCATTTCTATAATGGAATCTCTAGAGGCTGAAGGAGACCAGAAGGGCATTGATGTTCGGCTTTAATACGTTGACAAGTCATGCAATTACTCACATAACTCACCACATCACGCTTCATGCCTTCCCAATAATAAAGGCGATGCATATCGGCATACATCTTGCTACTACCAGGATGAATGGTATACCTAGAACGATGGCAGTCATCAAGAATGTCATTCCTAAGTGCAGAATCGGGAGGCACAACAAGACGGTTCTTCTTGCGAAGACACACATGAAGATCAATGCTGAAATCCCGCAACGCCTCATCACGGGATTCAATCTCACAAAGCTGAATAAGATGCACAAGATCAGGATCACGCCGTGGAGCTTCGGCAATACAATCCAACAGAGAGGGTCGAGCTTCCAAACTGAATAATACTATCGGAGAATCAGGAGATGGAGCTCGATCACGAATATCACAAAAAGATAGAGTCTCAAGAATATACCATTCGGCAAGCATCATAGAAATAACAGCCGAATGTCTGCGACTAAGCGCATCAGCAACACGATTACCCTTACCAGGGATATACTGGATATCAAAGTCATAGGAGGCAAGAAACTCGAGCCAACATTGTTGCCTCATATTGAGTTCCTTCTGAGTGAACAAATACTTCAAGGTTTATGATCGGTATAGAGAATGAAGCGCTCGCCTAATAAATAGTGTCGCCAAATCTTCAAGGTGAAGACAATGGCGGCTACTCAAGATCATGAGTGGCATAGTAAACTTCATTTGGATGCAGTTGCCTAGAAGCATAAGCAACTACCCGATCCTTCTGCATAAGCACGACACCGAGACCACTACCACAAGCATCGGTGTAGACCACAAGATAATGATCCCCCTCGAGAACCACAAGAATAGGAGCATTAGTGAGAAGTTCCTTTAATGTCTGAAAGGAAGCTTCACACTTGTCGGACCAAATATAACGAATGCCTTTCCGAGTAAGGCTAGTGAGAGGAAGCACAACATGGGAAAAATCCTTAATGAACCGATGGTAATAACCCGCCAATCCAAGGAAACTACGAATCTCATGAACATTCTTAGGCCTCTTCTAATTTTGGATAGCTTCGATCTTTGAGGGATCGACGGAAATGCCATCAGAAGATACAACATGGCCTAAGAACTTAACCTCATTCTCCTAAAAATGGCACTTGGAGAATTTAGCTTTAAGCTGATGGTGACGAAGAGTACTCAAGACAATTCTCAAGTGATTAGCAAGCTCGGCTTCAGACATAGAATAAACAAGAATGTCGTCAATGAACACAAGGACAAACTTATCGAGATATTCCCGGGATACTCGATTCATAAGATCAACAAAGAAAGCCGGAGCGTTCGTCAAACCGAACGGCATAACGAGCCACTCGAAAGAACCATATCGAGTGCGGAAAGCTGTAAGAGGTATGCTATCTTCCGCGACTCGGAGCTGATGAAAACCAGTGGCAAGGTCGAGCTGAGAGAAGACCTTAGCGCCACTCAATAGATCGAACATATCATCGATCCTCGGCAATGGATACCTATTCTTGATGGTCAACTTGTTAATCTTGCGATAGTCGATGCAAAGCCTAAGAGTTCCATCGGACTTCTTCACAAAGACAACCGCGGCACCCCACGGTGAAAAACTGGACTGAATCAACTATTTGGACTCAAGCTCTAAAAGCTGCTTCTTGAGTTCCTCATTTTCTTTTGTAGACATCCTCGTGGGAGGACGACCAACTGGCTGCGCGCCTGGAATGAGATCAATGCGGAACTCAATCGCCCGCTTGGGTGGCAAACCTGAAACCGGCTCAAAAACATCAAAGAAGTCACAAATAATAGGAATACGAGATATATCATCATCATCTCATGAGTCAAGAGAATATAAAGCCATTTCGGAATTATCCACATTCCGAAGAACAAGTGATAGCTGAGTAGGCGAATCCGAATGTCGAACATATAAAATTCTTTCAGAACAAATAATCCTGGCATCGTATCTCACTAGCCAGTCCATACCCAAAATCATATCAAATCCCAAGGAAGAAATAACATGCAGATTCGCACGAAAAGAAAAGCCACATAAAACAATCACAACATCATCACAAAGCATGCTAAGGGTTGCGGATCCCCCAATAGGATTTGCAATCCTCAACGAAGTAACCATACAAGAAACATCCAAAGACAAATCATCGACGAGCGTCTTCGGTATGAATGAATGCGAAGCACCCGTATCGAAAAGAACTCGAATACTACGGTCATGAAATAAAATAGGACCTTCCAAAATAGATGGAGATATACCTCTGGGCAGAGAAGAATCTCCCGAAGCCTTAGCAACATTAAGTTTGCTAGACTTGGCATTAGGAACAGTAGGGCAGGAGGAAACATGATGGCCTTCCTTCTTGCAATAACGGCAGAAGAGAGGCTTAGGACAAGCCCGAATCAAATGATCAGGAGAACCACAATTGAAACACTTCCGAATGGAAGGTGTTCCAGCAGATTGAGAGTTGGAACCAGATTCAACAGGCTTTTTCTTCTTAGAAGGGAGAAATCCCTGCTTATGAAATGGAAACTTCTTCTTATTGGGGTTCTTGCGAACAGAGACAAACTTCAGATTCTTCTTATAAGAAGTGCTAATGAATTCAAGACCATACTTAGATAAGGCCTCAAATGATGCAACATAATCAGAAACGGAGGACTTCCCTTGCTTCAACTCAAGGAAGAGATGGGCTAATAAAACTTTCTCGGATTCAAGAACGAATTTGAGTTCGAATCGTTCCCGAAACTGAGTCCAAGAAAGAACAAACTCATCAAGTTCGAAAATAAGAAGCTCGTACCAATCAAGGGCACGCTCTTGCAATAAACTAGAAGTTTCAAGAACTCGATCATGGTCAGAAAGATCCATACGAGAGAAAATACGGTCGCATGTGCGAATCCAAGCTTAGACCTCAAGAATGGACTTGGAGCCTTTGAATGGCTTTCCACCAAGATGAGAAAAATCACTATATAGACGTGCAAAGGCAGACTTGCGTTGAGGAGATGCTCGAATAGGAGCTGGAGGCTGAGTGCTCCTAAATAACTCCAAGAACTGATCGGCTAACATATAAACATCGTTCGGATGCGAGCCGCTGGATTGCCCAGCATCCGAGAGTCGTCCTCTGCCTCTTTCGGCCATTAGCTGAAAGTCAAGATAAGAAAAAGATTATTCACAAGGTAGATATCATTAATTCAAATGTGGAATACTATAGAATAAAATGCATTCCTAGACGTATTCCCCAAAATTCTATCTACCCCAAAGGAACGGAAATAATAAAGGCACGATGATTCAAGGATTCGTAACATTCGTACAACACTTTAATGTACCGTAATATGTGTCTCTGTTCTATGTTTATCATATTTTTTTCTGAACTCAGCTCCGATACCAAGCTGTAACGCCCCACTCCGAGACCCACATTAGCAAAGAGTATTACAAGGTAACACCGTCTGCTAATGCGGAGAATAGAGCTGGTTAGGAGCGACCATCTATAGCCTTGCCTTAATTATCTACTGAATACATCGACAAGGTAGCATATATCTATATTTTTCTCAAGTGGATCGACATATCTAATAAATACTTAACACAAAGCCATAGGTGGCTGAAGGATCTATCAGAACAAATACAACAACTCAAATGTAATACACATCAGAGAACAGTTAATCATCACATATTTTTACACATATACAGATACATTACAGAGTTTACAAAATGATACATGTCAAGTGGTAAAGCAAACCACAATATACAGACGAATCAATAGAGTATATATCAGAGTTACAGACAACAAGGACTACAAAAAAAGCTATAACAAAAAGGAGCTAGCGGAATAGTCCATGCGGAAGCAAAATAGGCTAAGTCCAATGTACCTAACCTGAAACATCTCGGTCTGATCCGAGTATAAAATACACGGGTCAATCTAGCTAAACAAATCAGTCAGACAACTAAATGATAATGAACATACAAGATCATAAAGTACCACCAATACCTCCTAAGGAGATAACCAAATCATCTAACATAAGATGAATCAAAACAAGCCTCATATCATCGGCAATCCCAATAGACACACAATATCATATCCCAAAACAAGCCAAGAAGGCAACAACAAATACCAACAAAGGTAACACAAGTTTCCACAAAGTAATCGCTATATATCGTGTGGTTCAAAGGACCTACACCGAAGGGCGATACACTAAGGAAATATAATAATCAAGGAAACAAAAGATGCTCGAGCTCAGTACTGTATAACAAGGATCCACAAACCCGAAGGCACAAACCCAATATCACTCGAGCGGTGACAATGGACCAACTCCAAAAGTGATACTATAGGGCAACAAACCCGAAGGCACAAACCCGAAGGCAACATACCCGAAGGCAACAAACCCAATATCACTCGAGCGGTGACGATGGTCCAACTCCAAAAGTGATACTATAGGGCAACAAACCGTAGTGGTGAAGGTCTGAAGGCCCAGTACTGGACACCACTAACTAGCGGAATGTGTCACAACTCTCAGAAAGGAACCCAAAAAATGTTAACGTGAGTCCCATACCACACGTTCACACTAAACGGTTTACTAACCGTTAGTCAATTTCACACTCAAAGCAGTGCAAAGTTCACCTCATATCATCGGTAAACCAAACCCAAAGGTCAAAACGGTCAAACGAATAGATTAGGAATTAACTGAAAAGATAAACACACGTGTTCATAGCATGCGTTTTATTTAATCATTTAATTCTCCTCCCTCTTCGCTCGAAGTGCAAAATTGTGTGTGTGTTTTAAATAGAAATTATAAGTTGGAGAAACGAGCTTTTAATACAATTTGAAAAGATCATTTTATAAAACCCGTGTATGAAATCAAAAAGGAATCATCAAAGTCAAATATGCAATAACAACTAATTGGAATCAACACGAATCGATGAAAATTTGAAAACCAAGCAAAAATAGGCAAAAACAAGCAGGTCAGTCGACTGACTGCAGGGGGTCAGTCGATTAATCCAGAAACTCGAAATTTTCATTTCCTGCAGTCAGTCGACTGACTGCAGAGGCCAGTCGAATGACTCCAGAAAACAGAGATTCCAGTTTCTACAGACAGTCCCAGGAACTTTTATTTGCTACAGCCAGTCGATTGACTGCAGGGGGTCAGTCGACTGACTGACACTGGGGCTGTTTTTCAGCCTATCAAATGAAGAGCAAACTCTTCCTATTGCAACCGGACGAGCAATGGGCACTAGGGGTTTATGCCAATCGACAACCCAGCCCTATTGGCTCTTCAATACACCTCCGAAAACATGATCAAACAACAAAGCTTTGATTTTAGAGTTTTTGACTTCAAAACATCAAAAATTGAAATGTTCACCAAATCAATTCAAACCAAAAACAAATGAACATGAATAAGTGTTAGGAATTCATACCTAACATCAATGATATCAAGAGAAGTAGACGTTAGTTCAAAACTCACCCTTTTTAACACAAAACAAAGATATGAGGCTCAAACACAAGGAAAAGATCAATCACTCTTCGCTTCAACTCTACAAGCTTCAATCTAAGATCAAAACAAGTATTTCCTAAATAAGGGTTTAGGAATTTTCTGAAATTGAAGAGGAAATGAGATGTAGAAGATGAAGAGGAGGCTTACCTAAGCTTTTCTTTGATTTTGGAGCAAGAAATTTGAGTTTACAAGAGGAACTAGGGCTTGGCAATTTCTATTTCCCATTCTCTTCCCCCATTTTCAGTTGTGCTAGAGAAAAAGAATGAAATGAGAATGAATGGAAGAGAGAAGGGGCTAAGTTAAGGTATAGAATGAGTTGGGTGAAACCCAAACCCAGAAGCCCACTAGAAAATAGCAAAATTAAACTTACTCCAAACATATCGAAGCTTATACTCAAAAAAATTGCAAACGCCATTTTGGACTCAATGGAAGTGGTCCCGAGTCCTAATTCGGCCGTTTGCAAAAAGTAATATTTCGGACCTTAAATCCGACAAACGACGCTATATTTAAATAAAAATATTTAAATATAAAATCGTAAAATATGCGGGTTGTTACAAATGACTCTAGCACCACTTAACGGATTAAAAAAAGAGAAATGAGATATAAAAGCAAGGGTAAATATCTTTTCAACTGAGGAGAAGTAACATTAACAACAAATTATTACTTCGAGTGAAGTAAAACCAGAAAGTATATCAACAATTGAGTATCCAAAGTGGATATCTCAAAAGGAGGCAAGAACGACAACATATGTTAAATTTAATGAATCACCTCATTTCCTTAGTGGAAATCCTCGTGGAAGGATGACTGAAAGGCTAAGAACTAGGAATGAGGTCAATACAATACTCAATTGCCCGATGGAGTAACAAACCCGAATGGACTCACAGAAACCAACAAAGTCATAATGACTGGAATTCGAGATATATCATCAACATCTCGAAACTCAAGAGTGAATATAGAGACTTTGGAATCATCATTAACATTCCGAAGGACAAGAAGCAACAAATCAACCAAATAAGGATACCTAATATAGGATTCTTCGAATCACAGAATATGGCTTGATAATAGGCAAGCGACTTCATCTCAAACACCCCAAACTCTAGATAAAAATGGCGCGCTAATTCGCCCGAAAAGATAAGCTATAAGCAACAATCCCAAATCCTCATACATCATGCCAAATATTGCGGATCCACTCAATAGGATTCACAATCCTCACAAAAGAATAGGACAAGAACATCCAAAAGCATCAACAAACTCCTTCAATACGGATGGGTGTCAAGCACCCGTATTGAAGAGGACTCGAATAAAACAATCACGATCAAGATTACTCCTAAGATAAGATGTCATCAATTTTATTTTTGGAATACTATGAAATAAAAATATTCCTAAACGTATCCCAAACTTCAATCTCAAAGGACACAATAAGATATAGGGCACGATGATTAAGGAATTTGTAACACTTGTACTACACTTAGATATATCGTAATATATGCTTCTGTTCTGTGTTTATCCAATTTTGTTCCGAACTCAGCTCTGATACCAAGCTGTGACGCCCCACCCCGAGACCCACATTAACAAAGAGTATTACTGGGTAATACTGTCTGCTAATGCGGAGAATAGGGCTGGTTAGGAGCGACCATCTATAGCCTTGTCTTAAATATCTATTGAATACGTCGATTAGTTCTCTATATTTTTTTCTTTGATATCTCAAGTGGATCGACATATCCAATAAATGTTTAATACAAAACTACAGGTGGATATAGGATTTATCAGAACAAAATACAACAACTCAAATGCATCACACATCACAGAACAACAAACAGATATATATACATATATACTGATGCATCCCAATACAATACAAATAATACATCATAAGTGGTATAACGACCACAAAATACACACGAGTCAAAACAATATACATAACAGAGTAGCGACAAAAAGACTACAACAAAAAGAGCTAGTAGATAAGTCCATGCGGAAGCAGAATAGGCTGTCCATAAGGGTACCAAACCTGAAACACCTCAGTCTGACTCGAGTATAAAATACACGGGTCAGGCTAGCTAAACAAATCAGTTTAAGAGGATAAGCAGTAATAAATGCATAAGAATAAGGGTAATGTTCTCCTGAAACAAGAAGGAACAATACTGAGTATAAGCATGAGTATAAGTATGGTGTGGTTACTTTAAGTGATGAGATGATATCACTTACACAAACATATAATCTCAAAAGAGATAAGGCAATCCATAAAATGCGACATATAGCAAGCCTCATATCATCAGCATATTATAAATCATCAATAGTGGTTTAGGGAAAATATACTCCTAAAAAGGAGAAATCCCGAACCCGCCATATTGGCAAACGGAAAGAAATCTCAAAGACATCACCATCTCAAAAATACGCCACAAGGCAATCAAATATAACTCTCCAACGTAGGAGAATATAATCCCAAATAAACGCCAAAAGGCAAATCTTATGTAATAACGCCAATAGGAAAATATTAATAATAATGCCAAAAGGCAAATCTCAAATAACGCCAGTGTAGGCAACTAAAATTCCCATAAGGTAACCGCCGTATATATATATATATATATATATATATGTGTGTGTGTGTGTGTGTGTGTGTGTATGTATTTATGTATGTATGTATGTATATAATGGCTCGAATGGCCAACCATGAAAAAGGCGATACACTTGGGAAATCAATGAAAACATTTCAAAATTTGCACGTGCTTTTGGCCGAAGCCTGCCAAGTACTGATCTCAAATATGGTACCGCGCCCGAAGGCAAATACGTCACAATGACAAATACGCCACAATGGCAAATACGTCACAATGGAAAATACGCCACAATGGCAAACGCGCAATGCCAAATGTCTCGAGGACAAATATGCCGTAATGGCAATGACCCGAAGGTCCAGTATTAGCAATACGTCTCTTAAACAAATGTGTCACAAACTCTCAGATAGAAACACGAACAGTGTACGTGTGTCCCATACCACACGTTCGCACTAAACGGTTTACTAACCGTTAGTAAATTTCACACTCAAAGCAGTAAAAAGTTTACCCCATCTCATCAATAAACTCGACCCGAAGGTCAAAACGATCAAACGGACAAGTTGGGAATTAACTGATAAGATAAACACACGTATCCCATACCACATGTTTTACCAAACCGTTTAATTATCCTTCTCATTCGCTCGAATAGTGCAAAAACGTGTATTATATATATAAAATAATTTACTTGAGAAAACAAGCTTTTAAAACCAATTTCCTGAAATCGTATTTGGAATCAAACTTTGAAAATTCTCTTATTATAGAGAATAAATAGATTTTATAGCTTAAAATAATTTAACTAATTTATTTAAAAATTATTTTAAAATCGTTTGGAAAAATCCATGCTTGAAATCAAAGAAATCGCTCAAAACCGTCATTCAAATTCAATTCAAGTTTGAATTTCAAATTCATCAAAACTGGGCCAGCCTATTTATAGGCATCATAGCCCTCAAAATAATTCAGAAATATCACAAAAACATGAAGTAAAAGTCAAAAGTCGGAAGGAAAAAGAACATAAAAATGCATAGGTAAAATAATACCCCGGTCTGAAATCTTCTATGGGTTCAACTTTCGGACATGAAGCAGGTGGCCCAACGACCTCTGATTAAACTAAAAATTGGTTTGCACATAGTAAAAAATTCAGCTTTCAAAAAAAATAATAATCGATGAATTCCTACTTGAAATGAAAAAGTTACGCAGTCTCAAACATGGAGTCAGGCCATGTTTGCAATTGTTCAAAAACAAAAATGTGCCGAGGCATGAAAACCATCTTTGGTTCAAATTACAGGCCTGAAACAGAGGACCAAAACGACCTCAAATTAAGCTGAAAATTGGTTTGCACATACTAGAAAACTTCATGTTTCAAAAAATAAGAATCAACAAATTCCAACTGGAAATGAAAAGGTTATACTGTCTAAAACATGGACTCAAGTCATGTTTGCAACAATTCGAAAAAAACAAATGTACAGGCCTGAAAACCATCTCGGGTTCAACTTTCAGGCATTAAACAAAGGACCAAACAACCTCAGATTGAGAAATTGGTATGCATATTGTAGAAAACTTTATCTTTCAAAAAGATAGAATCGATGAATTCCAGTATGAAATGAAAGAGTTATGCTATCTCAAACATGGACTCAAGCCATATTTGCAGCAACTCAGAAACAAAATATACCCAGGCAAAAATCTGGGTTTTTGTTGATTTTGCAGCATTTTGCAGCAAAGTTTTGAAAACTCAAATGGCAATATTTTTCAACCACATTTTGCAGAAACAAAGTTCCACATATAAACTACTATCTGGAAGAAATCCGACAGCATTTCGTTGCCGAAAGTTATAAGCTTTCAAAGAAGCAACAGAAAACAGTTTACAAGCTGAGATAAAATAACTACAAAGAGCAAATTATTCACTATTTTTAGTGATTTGAGCTTTGCTCAGCTAGAATTTGTGATTTTTTGTAACTCACCTTTCTGTTGTTGTGCAAATACCCGGATTTAAGCAAAAACATTGAAGATTTGGTGAAGAAATTGGCCTCTAGGAACCTGTAGAAGGAAGATACAATACATGCAAGCAAAAATATAAAGTACATTAGAAACCTCTTTCTCAAATCATTAATTTGATGAAATTATCGAGTTTAGAGTTTGATTACCTTTAGATTAACACTCTAGATTGCAAAAGGTTTCAGTTTGTTGAATTTATTTGGAGAAATTAGCTAGAAATTGGAAATTTGTGAAGTGGGTTTACTGTTTTTCTTATTTCAGAAAAGAGGAAGAAGGAGAAGTAAATGAATGTACTAGCAATGTTTTCCTCTTTCTCAATTTCAGGTTAAGTGTACTAATGGGCCTAATGGACTCAAAAATAAAAGAAAAATCAAATGGCCTAAGGAATTAATTCATGTACATATACAATTATGCACAAGTTACATAATATTACCAAATAAATTACATTTCTCTTTCAAGTTTTAATCAAACAAAATATGTAAACTTATATACATATGAAATAAAACATTTTACATCATATAAAAAGATTAATTTATATTTTTAAAACATTTTAATTATTAAAACCCTTAATTTACAAAAATACACTATTTCCACCAAATAAATGAATAAAACCTTGTTTTTAACTTCTAAAATTCACCAAAAATACTTTTCTTACGTAGAAAAATATTTCAAACTCTTTCCAAACATAATTTATGACCAAAACTCATTTTAAAACCAAATTCCATCATTTTATTTAAATAAACACCCCTTTAAAAATCAAATACCTCTTTTAAAAATTATTAAAAGAAGTAATTGGCAATAATTAATGAAATTATTGCATTTTCACTAAATAAAACCCATTTTCCATCTATTATAAACCCAAACAAAATAAAGTTCCAAATTTTATTTTCACAATTTAATTCCAAAATTCGTTGTTTATTCCAAATAAACAATATAAAATTTCCAATTTTATTTTTATTTACAATATTAAATTATAACTACCGTTATAATTTAATATTAACATGTAATCTCCAAATCAGGGTTTTTACATGGGGGGAAGAGAAAACCCTGCTGATGTTGAAAAAGCATTTAACGAAGAAGAACTGTGTCTCCCAATCACTGAATTTGTTTACCCCCTCTGATATTAGCTTTTTGGGGGGGCTGGTTCTAAAGATTTGATTATTTAGGTTGCTAATTTTAACTAATCAAACAAGATAGTTCAAAACTTCAACATTAAGTGATGAAATTTCAGACTCCAGTGCCATGAGTTCCAAAGGTAGACGATAGGTATATACATTTGGTGATAGTTGAATGGGAGCAATGCCCAAGTGGAATAAGAGCTTGGCTAAGAAATATGGAAAAGGCAGGAAACCATCGTGCCAAATGTGGATAATAGTGTAGGCAAAATATCCTTCAAGTGGGCATTGGATAGTATCGCTATCAATTAGGGGAATAGCTTCCACCCTAGTGATGCCAAAGGCACTAAGAATTGCGTTTACCTCATCTTGAGTAGATATCAAGGAATGCTTAGAAGTTGCTTCAATCTTCTTAGAAGAAGATTCCATCATCGACACTGTGTCTTTTTCTAGTTTTTGGGAAGTCTTTTTCACGCCCATGATTCTACCAGGTGAAATCATTTAAATTAGAAGTCATGGTTTGTTATGAAATCAACATTTTTTCAAGGACATCAAAAACCTATTACAACAATTCGAACATCAACCAATACATGAAATTTCATATCCTTGAAAGAATCTTAGAGTTAGTTTAGAAAAATAAAATTTGTTGAGCTTTCGACAGAGTCGAAATGGAGGATGGAAGAAGACGTCCAACAAACACACTTTAATAATGTCGAAAGCTCAATGAAAGCTTTGTTATAAAAAGGGGTAGTTGAATCTTATACAACCAATTTAAATATAAACGTACACTAACAACATTCAATAAACAAAAAAAAAGTTTATATTAATAAACAAACCAATAGTCGAAACCCTATATGCCAATCAAGTTGAAAGGTTTGAGTTTGAATTATATTAATAAAAATGGAAAGGCCTTGGGACGTTTCGAAAATATTGGTATATAATTAATGATGATCGAATCCTAGTTAGTTACAAAAGGCGTCAAGAAAGTTGAAAGGGGTATATGATTTCGAAAGCATATGAACAACTAAATTTGAGTCGATACAGTAGGTTTCGACTGAGTCAAAATGTTTGATTTGATTTACAACTTAAACAAAGTATGTTATTCTCAACCCAATTTATAAAAAAATGAATGAAGAATTTCTAACTCCACACATCCCCTAAAATAAATTGGAAGCAAGCATGCACTAAAGGTTTTGAAACTTATAAAATAGAGATTATGCTTTTGAAAGTATATACTAGATAATTATTTAGTATGACACATTAAGTAACTTCTTCAAAAGGTATCAGAATACACTAAAGTATAATTATGCTTTCGAAGAAGTCCGCTTCATATTAATAACCTCAACCTTTCAACGAGATCAATTAAGAGAGGTGCTGGACTATCTTTCGACCCCATCGAAAGAGGTTGAAAAATCAAACCAAAAGTTGCTGCCTGAACCCCTTTCCAAGGGTTACAAAAGTAAAATTGCAGCGCCAAAATGCGATTCATACTGCTAAAAATTCTCTATGAAGTAACTGGGAATCTCCTTCTTCCCCAAATTCAATTTTAACCCAAAACTTTAAAAAAAATTAAAATTAAGTATGGATTTACAATCAACAATCATAAAATCCTCGATTTATTTTCAAACCTTTAAAAAAAATAAAAAATTACTTTTCGGATGAATTCAAAGAATAAATTGAAGTAAGAAATGAATCAAGAGAAGCCAAAGAAACGAATCGAAGAACATTTTCAGGAACGAAAAACTTAAAATTATCTCTGAGATTCGAACAGTATTTCGAATTCAAATCGAGCGAATGTTGAAATTGAAATTTAATATGAAAAGTTAGTCTAAAAAGCAGAAATAATGAAAACTTACTTTAGATTCGAGTCTCTGTTTATTGTAAATAGGAATAACTTAAGAAATTAAAAGCTTTGATTCTTGCTGGAATTTTTTTATAATTACAGATAAATGAAAGAGGAGAAGAAAGGAACATGATTTATAAGAAAAGTCAGCATAGGGTGAACCACATGATCAAATTCAAATGAATTTCTAGGATTTGCGCAAGAATATGAAAAGGCGGGAAACGTTATAGGTTTCGAAAGGGTTGACTTGGAAAGTCAAGAGCATCCCCTCGCAAGGGGGAAGGGGAAAATGTTTCCACCAATTCCCGCTTCAATCTTGTCGAAACCAAGATGAATAAAAGAGAGGAAGAACAAGAGATAATAGCATCAACGAGGCCTTTCGAAGGAGTCGAAGGGATGCTACAGTCAAGGGTCAAAAGTGTTACAAGCTTTCGAAAGGGTCGAAAGCACCTTTGCGCTTCAATTGCTTCCTTTCAAAAGAGATGTTTTTGCATGCATGAAGATGTTTCGAATGGGTTGAGGAATACCTTTCGAAGGCAACTAGTGACAGCCATACACATGCACAGCAAACCTTTCGAAACCGAAGGTTTCGCCTTCATTCAGATTACTCAAAAAAATATTTCATTGGAACATCCCCTTCAAAAGCATAACTAATCCTTTCGAACCAGTCGAAACCTTTCGCAACTAAGAGGAGTTCCGCATCTATCCGCAAGCATTTCTTCGAAAGCTACCTTCTACATCGAAACGCAGAGTATTTCAATACCTTCGAAACCCAAAGGATGTACCTGTTGACAAAGTCGAAAGCTCATGCTACTTCTCACTAGCAACAACAAAGCAACACAAGGGGAAAAGGTGCATCCACCCCTTTCGGCGAAGACGAAGGCATTCATATCAATTCAAATGCAATGCAGAGAGATGCGCAAGTGTCAGAGGAGATGAAAGGTCTACAAAGCCACCTTTCAACCAAGTCGAAAGCACTGAGTCGAAAGGTGCCAACCCGCACCTATAAGTAAGACCCTAGGGGTCTGGTTTGGGGCACTGAATTCATTCACTCTCTTCTTATACTTTCTTAAATTTGTAAACCTAATTTGAAAATCAAATTAGGGAAATTGATGAGTTTGTACATCGTTAGTTTAATGAAGATGAGATTTTGATGTTTTTGTTTATGCAACTGTTTTGATACTTTTATGGGATTCGATTGTGTTCTGCTTGTGTCAACTTAATCGAAAGGACACCTTGTGCGTGAGTCGAAACCGCTTATTTTTCCAATACACTTAAGTTCTTAGCTCCAAATCGCTACTTTCCAAAATCTCACCTTTTTAGTGAGTTGAAGCTTCAAATTCAGCCAAAGTCCCCGGACCTAAAAATCCAAACCGAAGCCATTAAAGAGGCAAGCTTTTGACGAAGTCGAAACCCATCATTTAGTCAATACCCAATAACATTAGAGCCAACCATTAGGTTACCACCATTGTTTCAGTTGGGTGTTTCGAATCGATAATTAAGCCAATTAGGCTGGTTTGAAAGACTTAGAAAGAAAGGGGTATAAGTGTTTCGACTTGTCGAAAGGTAGGATAAGGAAGGATTTTCATAACAAAGATCTATTCGAAAGGTGAATCAAAAGATGTAATAAGATCCTAACTTTCTCTACTTAGTCAAAAGAGGTTTAAAAGGACATACCGACACTTTTAACTCTACTTTGGGGTAATGACAAGTTTTCTGATTAATAGTTCCTTTACATAATATTTTACCATTCCCAAAATTTCGTGTAATTCCGACTTTGCGTTTGTGAGATATTGAACGATCATCATTGAATTGAATTATTTCATGGATCAATCCATATGGATCATGACTGATCGATCCAACTTCATCATGGGGTCCAACAATCGATGATGTGGGTTCCTCATGGTGTATTGTAGTTGTTCTCCAAATTTCATGTCAATTAATTTCATTTGTAGATTTTAAGTTATAGATCGATCATCATCGAAAATCGCTAAAACGGTCATCGAAAAACCCTCTTTAGGGTTGACCCGAAGCGAGACCCGAAGTAATCACCTTTCTGACTCGAAGCAGGTGCTGAAGATTCTAGCCTAGGGATAGACTCGGGTAAAATTGAAATTTTCTCCAAGCAAATTTGATTCTGACTCCAAGCAGGAAAAACGATCGGCTCCGATAGTTTTTCATCCTTGGAGTCAGATACATGTTTGCTTGGAGGTTGCTTAGAGAAAAATGATCGGCTCCTATCATTTTTCATCCTTGGACATGTATCCAATTCCAAGCATGAAAAACGATCGGTGTCGATCGTTTTTCTCTAAGCAACCTCCAAGAAAACCTGTATTCGACTCCAAGGATGAAAAATGATCGGCGCCAATTGTTTTTCTCTAAGCAATCTCGAAGAAAACATGTATTCGACTCCAAGGATGAAAACAATCGATGCCGATCATTTTTCTCCAAGCAATATCCAAGCAAACATGTAACTGACATCAAGCACGATCCAACACTTCAAATTCTGCGATTCCAAGAGGAACCTGCGCCGACTCTAAGCAAATTACAAATTTTCTCAGGTCCGACTCTAAGAAAATTACCACTGATCCATCGATACTGGCCCATTTTCTTTTGTCCATAAGTCGAGCATACGAGCTCCAATCGACTTGAAATTTGGAATGTATCCTTACGTGGAATTTCTTGTCAGTCCATACTAATGCACCTTGATAAGGTCAAAAATTGGGGATCTGATCCGATCCGATCCGTTGCCTAGGTGAAGTGCCAATTCCATACTTAGCTTTTTTCTGAGTGTTATTCATCCAAATCCATTCGACTATCGTCCATAGTTTCAACTATAATCGATATCCAATCCAACCATTTTAGCCAAATCCATGGTATCCTTATGGTAGAAAAGCATGTTTTGAATTACTATAAATCCAAAATTCGAAATCCATAATCCATTTATAGCTGAATATTCCAATCTAGAATCCAATCCATTACCAATCCATTTCCTTGATCTCTTTGGAACGCTAGTTATGGTCGTAAGAGACCGTTAGTAAAATCTGAAGCCGTTCGAGGCTAGCATTTGTTCGAGATTGATGTTGCCATTCAAGACGAGTGGTGGTAGTTCGTGAACGATAGCCGTTCGTGGTAGATGATGGTCGTTCATGACCGATTGTCGTTCAAGATGGAAGACGATCGTACGCGATTGAGTGCCGTTTGAGGCGAATGATGATCATACATGACCAAGTGCCGTTCAAGGCAATATATGATCATTCAAGATCAGATGTCGTTCGAGGTGAAATATGATCGTTCGAGATTGAGTGACATTCAGAGCAAAATATGATCTTCGAGATCGAGTGCTGTTTAAGGTGAAATATGATTAATTGAGATCGAGTGTCGTTCAGGGAGAAATATGATCGTTCGAGATCGAGTGTCGTCCGAGGTGAAATATGATCGTTTGAGATCGAGTGTCATTCCAGGCAAAATGTGATCATTCGAAATCGTATGCCGTTCGAGGCGGTAGCCAAGCCTAATCCACTAGCTTCCTGATGAAGGTATTTGTTTTTGCCATTCTGTTTCATCTTTTCGGATGAGGTTTAGAATTATTAATGTCAGATTTCACATTCGAGTGAGTTTTTCAATCAAATAACTCAACTAATAAAATCAAATTCAAATGCTAAATGGAAACACAAAAAATTAAATGATGCGATGCGTGCCTCTCTGGGCGTGATGGTACATTGTCATCTCAGAGCATGCCTAGGGACCGTTCGTTATCCCGTACATGTGTATGTAGCTTAGCCATTTTATTATGAGGACAGAAAATGCAAAATAATTATTATGACCAGAGTCTAAGTACTGAACTCGACCCTTGCTATCATGATTAGTTGATGATGAGCCGTGACCCCGATCCAGAGCCATTCCTATTTCCATTTGGTGCGGATGGCGGCTGCTTTTGTTCCACCGTCGTTGCCTGTGCCCTCACGTACTACGGTAGTTTGTCGTTCCTGATGTGCTCCTCTATCACATCCTTTAAGTGCCTACAATCATTTGTACCATGCCCGTTCAACTCATGGAATACGCAATATCTTCCTGATTTCCTTTCATTGTCTATAGGCTCTCTTCTTATTGGCCTTGGATAGAGGATCTACCCTCTAGTATCCAGATATATTTGTTCCAATGTTTCAGTCAATTACGTGTAACTGGTGAATCTCAGTTCCCTTCTTGGTTGCTTTAATCCGTCAGAGCTATTGTTAGCCTTTTGCTTTACCCTATCCATCTTGGACCTTTCTCCAGATGGTCCTTTATCTCGAACAGTGTTTACTTCTTACTTGTCGTCTCGTGCGTCCTCTTGCCGCAAGAACCTTTCTACTTCATGGTAAAATTCTTCGAGATCCATCAGTGGATCCCGTGCCTGTGAATCCTTGAATTCTGTGTTGTCAGCAATTCCAGATACTGCCGCCATCAAAACGATAGATGGATCTTGCCGGTCCACCGATGTTGTCGAGGCATTGAATCATGTTAGAAAACTCCTCAAGGACTCCGGCCCTTTGTTTTAGTGTCGCCAGAGTTGTCACATTTTTAGGTCTCGAGATGTGAACCCTGAACTGTCTCGTGAACCTGTCTACTAATTCTCCCCAAGTTCTAATTGATCCATTTTCAAGCAGCCTAAACTAGAGCATAGCCTAATCCATCAAATATAATGGGAAACACCTTGTCATGACTTCTTCCAATGCCTCCAACACCTCTATATGTCGGATATACCTCATCATATGCATAGTTGGGTCTTACATTCCGTCATATACTTCCATTGTTGGTAGTTTGAATTTCAGTGGATTCCTTGCATTCCTGATATCCAGAGTGAATGGACTTCGATTCACATCTTCCAAGCTCTTATTGGGAATTCCGCCTCTCATTATCCATCGTATCAACTCAGCCATCCTTTCATTTTCATCTAGGGTAATCTCCTATTGTCATTTCCAAACTGTCCCCTCCTCCGAGTCCACGAGGGAATTCTGGAATATACTCCTCGTGACGCACATCTGTAGTCCGATCAGAACCAAACTATGTAGCACTGTTCATCACCCCACCCAGGATCGGTCCAATGTGATTTGAGGGCATGCCCCTAAGTCCTGATCGTTCTGGAATGATCGGTGCCGATCATTATGTGTCAGCTAGGGACTGCCCTCAGCTTTACTACTCCATTCTGCTATCTATTAGCTTTGTTTTCTCGATCCTGATTCTGGTTTCCCTCATTTCTTGCTGCTCCAACTCCATGATTTGTATTTCCCGCAACTTGAGCTACCCCAGTCCCTTGGTTTTGCGCTTCAGCTTGTCCAATATATCGGAGTAGATTCTGCATCATCTCCTCCGGTCTCTTTAGCATCCTATCCTGCATAGCATCCATCATCATTTCCATCTCATCTCTGGTAACAAAGACTGAAGTTTGATTAGCTCCTGAGGAAGCCTCTTAACTCCCTTCATGATGGCTCCTATCTGCTATCTCTCTCCTTGTTGATGGTTTCACCATTTCTCTAATTTCAAGTTCTCTAGTTGATTCCAAATCGGAATTCCAAATCCACGGGGGCTAGCTTTCTCGGTGCAAGAACTAAAATGTTTATGTCAAAAATGGGCACAAACATCATGTTATAAGTGATTGAAACAATATCCAATATTTAGATCCAACCAGAGAAGTATAGATTCATAGATCGTAGAATAGGATGAAAAAAAGTAAATGAACACGCAAGTTTTATAGTGGTTCGGCAAACTCCGACCTACGCCCACCCCAGTAATCTTTTATTTATATTGTAAGATTACAAGTACAATTGTCTTGTTGCCTTAGAAAAATAATGGAGGAAGAGATAAGAAGTGACGAAGGAGATCCATTTAAAAAGTCCCTTGCAATGAGCCAAGTCCGCTGTATTTATAGGTGAAGATGTGCATGGATCAGGCTAAATTTTCTCCAGAAGAACCTCCAGATCCATACGACCCGATCCACCAATTTTCACATTGATCGCACACCATATGAACGATCAGAGCTGATCATCCATATTAGGTCCAATGGGGGTGTGATCGTTCCTATGGGGTCCCACATGCCTCTAATCCGTGCTCCCAAAGTATTGCACCATTCTGTCTTACCATTTGTGAAATATCGATCGATCTTTGTTGTTTTGAGAAGAAAATGGATCATGGGAGATCGTTCCATACTTTCTCCTTTTGGTGTGCAATCATTCTGGTGAGTTCCCCATGATGTTAGCTACTTTATCTCCAAATTTTATGCCATTCCAACTTACCGTTTATGAGATATTGTGTTTTCCATGGAGTTGGGATCGTTCTAGCTAAAATGATACGATCGTTCATGAATGAAGTAAACCGATCGTTCAAGTTTCTCTAAATGATGTGCGATCGATATTTTAGGTTACTTTACATAATATTTTACTATTCCCAAAGTTTCATTTCATTCTGACTTTGCATTTGTGAGATATTGATCGATCATCATGGATTTGAATTGTTTTATGGATCGATCCATATGGATCATGACCGATCGATCATCATTGAAAATCGCCAAAACGGTCATCGAAAAACCCTCTTCAGGGTTGACCCAAAGAGAGACCTGAAGTAATCACCTTTCTGGCCCGAAGTACCCCGGTATTTATAGAAGATTTCATTCATTGGATTTGTGCCACGTCATCTAGAATGAATGTACGATGAAGTTTGACCCTTATAGGAAGAAACTAGTGTTCTTGTGGTAATTGGATATGTGACGACTCTGGAAATTTTCTCATAACAAAATCCTTTTTATGGCCCCTCACCTTACTTCGTAAGCTTGTCGCATAAAGACTCATATGGATCATGAAGACCCTAATAAATCAATCCACGATGGCTTTACAATAGTTGAATTAATGATTTATCACAATGACTATGCAATGGCTTACAGGTATTGCTTCACGATGACTTTTGCGCATTATCATGCAAGAACCATGGATAAAAAAGCTCTTATACATTTTCTTGTAGTTGCCTAGAAGTTGTGGACCAAAAGTGCTGACTTTGTTATCCCACGACAGCTCTTCATTCATTCCTCATGATGACCTTTAGTTTTAGCACATCAATGATTCTAAAAAACTACCTTATGATGGCTCTAGTTCTTTATTTCATGATGACACTAAGAAGCTCTCTACGAAGGCTTTGTCATATTGTTTCACGTTAACTCTCAATGCTTCTCATCACGAAGGCTTTATAGGAACACTTCACGATGACTCTTGGCTCTTCGTATCATGATAGCCTTATTAATTCCTCATGATAGCTCTTTCCTATATTGCTTCACAATTATTCCTATGTTTTATCTACTCACAATAACCTTTAGAATTATCACGAAGGCTCTGTTGAGTTGGTTCACGATGACTTCACTAAAGTGATCATGATGACTTCTATTAAACACGATAGCCATGGGGAACATCCCACAATGGTTTTAAAAGATCCTCCACGTTGTCATGATTTATGGCATACGATAGCTTCACTCTTAACTTTTCAGGATAGTGCACGATGACATACTTGATAGTTTATTTTAAGAGACTTTTCACTTTTTATAATAGCACATGTTGACACGCTTGAAAGCTTATTTTAAGAGATTCTTCACTTTTTGTGATAGCACACGACGACCTCGAGTTATACAAGATGTCTCTTAATAGCTCACGATGGCTTTAGTTAAGCATGATGACCTCTCTCATTAACGATGGCTTCAGTCAAGCATAATTTTCCCCAATAACACATGATGGCTTTCATGTTTATCAATCTACCCTTGGATTTTGGGTGTAACACTTGCCCCCTCCCTCGCATATGAAGTTTTTTATGCTTTAGCTTAAGTAAACTTCCGTTCTTATGTTTTTCCGTTTTCCTCTCAAGTTATCATTCCATGGTGCTTCATTCCTCATCATTAACAGCCTGTGTTGCTTCATCTTGCCATAAATTTTGCTCTTCAGTTATGTGATTTTCCATAAAAGGGTTTTCCAAATATATGGATTTCGTAATCCTTTAGAAATATTTTATTTGCAATGATTGTCCTTATTGAAAATATAAATAATCTTCTACAAATTTGCTTGAAGATATTCTTATAAAATATTTCATAACTTTGTTTGAGAATCATTGATGTGAAAATTACATTTATATACTTATTTAAGTGTGATTGTTTTTAAAATGGATTTTTTTAGAAGTACGGAAATCTACTTGAAATATTGAAATGATAGCTTTTATTAGAAAAATTGATGTTGCGATAAGATAGAGATTTTCAAAGTTTTGGGGAAATGAATATTGCTCTTTACTTGTTTTAAGTTTGATTGCTCATTGAATCATAAGTTCAGTCGATTGTTCTTCTTCGGATGGTTGTATCCATAGTCTTTGCATAATCATCGGAGTTTCCATTGACCTTCTCCCTTGGAAGGGTGCTTTGACCAAGCCCAGTGGCGGGATGCTTAATTGACCATCACTCTTATGATGGTTGCTTTGGCCAGGCCTAAAGGTGGGACCAAAAGCTTTTCATCTATCCCCCTTGGATGGGTACTTTGACTAGGCTAGGTGGTGGGATCAAATGCTTAATTGATCATCACTCTTTGGATGGTTTAATTGGAAGGCTAAAAGGTGGCACCAAAGGCTTTTTGTCCAACCCACTTGGATGGGTGCTTTGTCCAGGCCCAACGGTGGGATCAAAGGCTTAATTAACCACCACTCTTTGGATGGTTGCTTTGGCCAGGCTCGACAGTGGGACCAGTGGCTTTTGTCCATCTCCCTTGGATGGGCGCTTTGACCAGGCCCGATGGCAGGATCTAAGGATTAATTGACTATCACTCTTTGGATGATGGCTTTGGTTTGGCACGAAGGGGGGACCGAATGCTTTTCGTTCATCACCCTTGGAAAGGTGCTTTGGCCTGGCCCAACGGCAGGATCAAAGGCTTAATTGACCATCACTTTTTGGATGGTTGCTTTGGCTAGGCCCGAAGTCAGGACCAAAAGATTTTGTCCTTTTTCGGATATAGAGGATGCCTTTGTTCATCGGATCTTACCAACCACGTCAGGTTAGAAGTTAAGTTTGAATGCTAGCATTTCAATCCAGGGCAATCATTTATATGGGATTCCTATTTCATCTAATAAATCATTCATGGCAATTTAATTTATTCATCCAATGTTGTGAAATATGAACTCAAGTGTTACACATTCGTAGTCCTTTGTATTACATTTCCATCAGGTTTACTTAATCGATATGTCCTAGCGGGATTACTTCGTGTATGACATGTGGGTCTTCCCAATTTGGTCCGAGGAGGCCGCCCTTAGGGTCCTTCATATTTGTTATTACTTTTCTCAAAACCAAGTCTCCATTTGTAAATATCATTTCGTTCACTTTTGAATTATACTGCCTTGTGATTTTGCATTGATAGTCCATAGTTCGAATAATAGCTTAGTCCCTTAATTCGTTAATCAAGTCAAGTGATTCCCTTTTCAATTCTTGATCCATTTCATAGGTATAAGCAATTCTTCGACACGAGGGAACTTCGAGTTCAACTAGTAACATTGCCTCAGATAGATAGGTTAACGAGTATGGAGTGTGTCCAGTAGTAGTCCTTGCGGATGTTCGGTATGACTCTAAAATAAGGGGAAGTTCATCTACCAAATTCCCATTGGCTTTCCCCAACCATTTTTCAAAATGTTCTTTATGGTTTTATTCGCTGCTCTACTGACCCAATGACCTTTGGATGAGCTACGGATGAATTTTTTTATGATTCCATTCTTTTCACATAAGCGAGTGGACTCCTTACTTTCGAATTGGGTTCCATTATCGGAAATGATCTTGTTTGGGGGCCTAAATCTTGTTACTATATACTTAATAATAAACTTTAGAACTTTTCCGGCAGATATGTTAAGTAGGGATTCAACTTCCACCCACTTAGTAAAATAATCGATTGCTACTACAGCAAATTTTGCTCCTTCTCTTAAGATTGGAAGTGTATGGATCAAATCAATCCCCCATATGTCAAAGGGCTATGGACTAGGAATGGTGGTTAGATTTCTGGAAGGAAGTCATTGTATTTTAGAGAATTTTTGGCACCTGTTACACCTTTGACATAATTTACAGCCTCTTCTGTCATTCGGTGCTAACAATATGCATGTCTCGTCACTTTTTTGGCTTGTTTTATTCCATTGAAATGGTATCTACAAATTCCTTCGTGGGCTTCCGTTAGCAGACTTATGCCCATTTCGGGTGTGATGCATCTTAGACAAGGTGTCGAATTCCCCTTCCTATACAATTCTCCATCAATTATGGTATACAACATGGCCTGGTACCTTAGTTTTCGTGCTTCTTTCTTTTCCTTTGGTAATATCCCTTCCTCAATATATTCGACCAAGGGCATCATCTAATTATTAGCATACGGGTCTTCGGAAGCATAAAACCTTTCTAGAATTTTTTCTAACATTGCTATGTTCTCGAGAATTCTTCTCATTATTTTATTATTGATGAACATTGGATCACAATAGAACCAAAGCTTCCTTGCTTAACTTCTCTTTCCCTTCTTCAATACTCGGGTTTTGTTGAAATCCAAGGAGTATGATTTTAACCACCGGTGCTCCTTGTGAACTTGCTAGCTTTGCTAAGGAATCTGCTTGTGCATTCTTTTCCCTTGGTATTTGGTGTATAGAGAAATATTCAGAGTGAGCCAATATCTCATGGATTCTTTTAACATATTGGGCTAATCGAGCGTCTTAAGTTTGGAATGTCTTATTCAACTGGATTACCATTAACTGTGAATCACTAAATATTTAAATTTTGGGAATTTTGAGCTGCCATGCTAAGGCTAACCCTGCGATCACTGACTCGTATTCTGCCACATTGTTGGTTGCTGAAAAGCCTAATTTTATAGCATAGTGAAGTCTGTGCCTATCAGGGGTAACTACAAAAAACCCTACTCCTACATCCTGCTCGTTTGATGCGCCATCTATGTATAACTGCCATTTTTGAGTTTCCTTTCTCTCTCTGACTGTTCCTTAATTAATCCCGTGCATTCTACAACAAAGTCTACCAAAGCTTGTCCTTTGATAGATGTCCTGGGCAGGTATTCAATATCATATTGGGTCAACTCCGTTCCTTATTTTATTAGCCCTCCTAATACTTTAGGTTTTACTCAGGATTTTCCTCGATGGGTAGTTGGTTAAGACTTTGATTGGGTGAGCTTGGAAATAAGATCTTAGCTTCATGTCAATAATAATAAGCAATATGCTAACTTCTCTATACTAGGTACCTAGTTTTAGCATTTTTTAGTCTTTTACTTGTGTAGTATACCATGAATTGGATTCCATTTTTCCTCTCTTACCAAAATTGAGCTGATGTCATGTTCTGATACAATTATGTACAGAAATAAGTCTTCTCCTCCCGTAGGGCCCGAGAGTATCAATGGTGTTTTAGATGATTTTTCAACTCCTGGAAAGCTTTTTGACATTCTTCTGTCCACTTGAAGGTTTTATTTTTCTTATTTACATCGAAAAAAGGGATACACTTCTCTATTGCTTTAGATATGAATCAATTGAGAGCCATGACTCATATATTTAATCCCATCGCTTCCTTGTATGTTTTAGGTGGTACCATATCTCTAATATCTCTTATCTGATCAGGGTTGAATTTGATTCCTCTTGCACTCACAATATATCCTATGAACTTTTTCAGATTGGATTCCCAAAAGAGCACTTTCACAGATTTAATTTCATCTTATACTTCCTCTATACATTGAACATCTTGCTCGGATCCTCTATATGATCCTCCTCTTTCTTGCATTTCATTAACATGTCATCAACATAAACCTCCATGTTTCTCCATTTTTGATTTCCAAACATTCTATTCATGAGTTGTTGATATGTTTCTCCCACATTCTTCAGTCCAAATGACATTACTCTATAGTAGTGCATTCCCTAATTTGTGACAAAGAACATATGTTCATCAACGGGTTTAAATATCAGAATCTAATTATACCATAAGTAAGCATCCATAAAAGATAACAGTTTATGACTACTAAACACATCCACTAACTGATGGATTCAGGGCAGTGGATAACAATCTTTCAGGCATGCCTTGTTGAGATCTGTAAAACCGACACATGTCTTCTATTTCCCATTAAATTTCATTACCAATATTGGATTTGCCAACCATCTTGGGAAAAACACCTATCTTATGAACTCATTCTCAAACAACTTCTTCACCTCCTCTTTTAGTGCTACAGTGCGGGTATTGTCAAACAACCTCTTCTTCTGCCTTACAGGAACAAACTTTGGGTCAATGTTGAGCACATGACACATTACAAATGAGTCAATTCCTTCCATGTTTGTGTGGGTCCAAGCGAATACATTTATGCTCAACTCTAGAAATGGGATCGACCTTTCTTTTGTTTCCATGTTCATCCTCTTACCCATTTTCACGATTTTGGTAGAATCCTAGAATCTAATTTTACGTTTTCCGCCATTTCCATTTATTGTGCATTCTCTCGCCCATCCCTTGAATTTATATCCGGGATTATTTCCTCCAAAACCTCATTCTCATCATGACTAACTTGGTTTGATTCTATATACCTCCTTTTCCTTTTTTGGTCTTAACTTCCCCGTTGATCACCCAACTTACCGTTAGGCAAAGTTTGAGTTATTTTCCATAGACTGATATGCAAGGGCTTTTGGTTTTGATCACAATTATTAAATGCAGACCTATAGCAAGAACCTGTCTTTTTATTAAATTGCTCAAATGTAGAGAAATACACTTCATGAGAATTAACTGCTCTCCACGAATAGTTTCTTGTGCCATTTTGTAGAGAAACCTAAGCAATAAATGTTTCAGCGATACGAAAACATCAATCTTATCAAGAGCTGGTCTTCCAAAGAAAGTATTATAGTAGGAAGGCTGGTTCATGATCACATACAACGTCTCAAACATCCATCAATGTAGAGGGGTGTTGATGTGGAAAAAATAATAATTTGGGCCACCAAAGTAGAACCTTTATTATTGAATCCAAAGATCGGCTGCAAATTAGGGTCAAGCTTTTCTTTTAAAATTTCCATTTGTTCGAAAGCATTTTTGAAGATGACATTCAATATGCTGCCCATGTTTATCAAAATTTTGGATACAAGTGAAAGTCTTATTTGGGCAGTTATCATAAGAGGGTCATTGTGGGGATGTCGGATTCCTCTCAGCTCTTGAGGAGTTACCACTAAATCTTCCATTTTGATTGTGTTTTTAGAATACTTCAATGGAGGCTCATTGTTTATTAAGTAGATCCCTTCCTTAGGCTTTCTCACATACTTAACTCTCGATCCCTTGCTCAAGCCTGCTATATGTGGTCCTCTATGAATCACGTCGATATGGCCACTGGTTGCAGTAAAACCTATGAAAGCTCGCTTTCCATGATGTTGGGTAGCTTTTCATTATGGGTGGACTTTTGATCGATCTTAAAAAATTCTTTAAGGACTCCCTCCCTAATCATATTCTGGACAATTCCTGCCAAGGCTGAATATTCATCCATTTTGTGGCCATTTTCCTTATGGTAAGCATAGTAATCTTTCCCACTGTTCAGCTCTGGATTTATCTTTGCTTTAAATGAAATTGTGTAATTGAGTACGTCCTTTATAACGGCATATATATAGGACATAAGCTGATTTTGTTCAATAGCATTTGCTTTGGCAAACTCTCCCCATCTTCCTTTTTTGTTTGGGACTGAAATGTTCCTCTTCTCCTCTTGAGTTCTTCTGTTATGAATTATTTCATCCATTCTCACGAAATAGTCTGCTTGAAAGTGGAAACCTTTGTAGGTCTCGGCACCCATGAATGTATAGCTCCTTTTAGAATGGTGTATTTTCGATTAAACACAATTTGACTGCCATCAATTTCTCTCTATTGCTTACCCGTTCCGCTCTATTAGTTTCTGCATTAAATTGTTTCAAATAATCCTTTAGAAGTTCTCCTGGTTTTTGTTTGATATTGGCGAGTATGCTTATATCAATTATAGGTTCCTTTGAAGTGCAGGATTGGGCCGAAAACTTGTACGAGAATTGTTCCCACGAATATATAGTCTTTTCTCTATAGCACCAATACTGTTTTGCTACCACTCCAAAGAATGTTGTTGGAAATAGTCTACATTACACCACCCCCAAGGCATTGTACAAATCCATTTTACTTTCGAACGCCATCAATCGGTCGTCTGGATCAGTGGTGCTATCATACCTAATAGATAAGACTTTAACATAAGAAAGCAACGGTACATCCATAATTCTTTCAGTGAACGGTGCTACCTTAAAATTATTGTTGACTTTAGGGTCTATCATTCTCTTCCCTTTAATTCAGCCATGTATTTTATCATCTTGTATGTTAGTCCTTGACATAAACTTCCTCATCCTCATAGTTTTCCCGCTTTAGTTTAAATGCTTTTGCAAAGCGGAACTTGCAGATTACGATCTCGAGCTTTTACTTTGCTTTTGAGTTTGGAGGCTCTCTTCATTCTTTTGGGCCTAAATTGCTCTTCCAATATTCTTACTTCTTAAGTTTTAGCCTACCGCTTTTTTGGATGGTGGCTCAACCTCCTCTCCCTCTGTCTCTTTTTCTCATTTTCATTGAAGATTTGTGTAAAATTAATGCTTCAATAAGTTCGTACATTACTTCTAATTTCCTCTTCATTGCTTAAAGTTCATCCTTCTCCTTTGATGTCTCTCTAGGTATAGACGGTTGTCTTGTCTCTATATTTTCCATAATAAAGTAAGGAGTCATGTAGCTTTTAAGGCGAACATGGTGGATCACTTCTTCATGTGGTTGGACTCTAACTTTCTTGGTTGATTTTCCGTTATGTAAGTGCTATTGTTGATCAATTCATGAAGCCTTGAGTTCGAGCTCTCAATAAAATCACCATTTAGTGTTAGCACTAAAATTAGGTCAAAGGCAATTTGAGATACTTGAGTAGGATAATTCTCCTTGTCAAATATTCCAGTCATGAATCCATAAAAAATAGCTTTGCATTTACGAGTAATCAATTCACAATTTATTGATTATCCAAGTCCTTCAACACAAGCTTAAAAATTCAATTTGGCTTGATTTGCCATTAATGTACTTCACTCAAGATTTTTTGTACTTGGTAAAAAAAGAAAATGAGGAAGAAGTAAAAATCCAAAATTCATCCCTTTTGAGGAGGTACCCCTATATTTATAGAAGATTTTAGCCGCTGGATTTATGCCACATCTCACTTAGAATGAATGGACAATGAAGATTAACCCTTATAGGAAGGAACCAGCATTTGTATGGTAATTGGATATGTGATGACTCTGGAAAATTTCTTATGACAACATTCTTATTATGGCCTCTTACTTTACTTCGTAAACTTGTCTCATGAAGACTCATATAGGTCATGAAGGCCCCAATAAATCAATCTACGATAGCTTCACGATAGTTGACTCAATGATTTGTCGTAATAATTCTATAATAGCTTATAGGTATTGCTCCATGATGACCTTCATGCATTATCATGCAAGGATTATGGATATAAAAGCTCTTATACATTTCCTTGTAGTTGCCTTAGAAGTTATGGAATGAAAGTGCTAACTTTGTTATCCGACGATACCTCTTCATTCATTCCTCATGATGACCTTCAGTTTTAGCACATCAACGATTCTAACAAACAACCTTAAGATAGCTCTAGTTCTTCATTTAATGATGACTTTCAAAAACTCTCCATGAAGCTTTGTCCTATTGCTACACGATTGCTCTTAATGCTTTTAATCATGAAGGCTTCATCAGAACACTTCATGATGACTCCTGGCTCTTCGTATCATGATAGCCTTATTAATTCCTCACAATAGTACTTTCCTTTGTTGCTTCACGATGGTTGCTATATGTTATCTACTCATGATAACCCTTGGAATTATCGTGAAAGCTCTGTTGAGTTGGTTCACGATGACTTCACTAAAGTGATCATGATGATTTCAATTAAACACAATAGCCATGGGGAACCACCCACGATGGTTTTAAGAGATCCTTCACAATGGCTTGTTTTGTAGCACATGATAGCTTCATTATTAACTTTTTACGATAGCACACATTGACATACTTGATGGTTTATTTTAAGAGATTCATCACTTTTCACAATAGAACACGTTGACATACTTGATGGCTTATTTTAAGAGATTCATCACTTTTCACGATAGCACATGATGACATGCTTGATAGCTTGTTTAAGATATTCTTCACTTTTCACAATAGCACACAATGACCCCGAATTATACACGATGTCTCCTAATAGCTTACGATGGCTTTAGTTAAGCACCATGACCTGTATCATTCATAATGGCTTCAGTCAAGCATAATGTCTCCTAATAGCACATGATGGCATTATTGTTTATCAATCTACCCTTGAGGTTTTGGGTGTAACACATACATTCAAGATGAAAGAGAGGGAAACTAAGAAAAAGGAAGGAGCTTTCATCATTAAAAGAACTTCTAACCAAGATTTATCAAACCAATGGTGAGTAGTTCTTTCTCTTAAACTTCCCAACCCATATGGATTAGGATTGCATATAAGTTTTGTTTTTAGTGATAAGGAACAAATGTATGCATGTTAAATGATATTTTCCAAGACTCTAAAATTCGAGGATGATGATTTTGATGTGTTAAGGAAAATTCAAGATTCAAACCCTCTCTAAATCACTTAAATTTTTTATATGAAGAGTGAATATTAATATGAGGTGAGTTTTTAATTTCATAATTTTCTGAAATTATATGGAATCTATATGGATTTTCTAAGTTGAGAAATGGAGTAATTTCAGAAATTAATTATTTAAAACAGTAATAATAATTATTTTGGCTTGGAAATTTTATGAAAAGCCAAATATATTTAATTGGTATTGTGGTGAACTTTTAGGATATTCCCATGCATTTTCAGATTGTTATAAATTAAGAGACCAAGGGATAAGTTAAGTTAATTATCTATGTGAATTAAAATTATTAATCAAGTAAGTAGTTAACAAATTTTGAAAAGGAAACTGAAATGCTTTGGCAAATTAATGAGAATTTGACATATATCTATGTTAGATGAAAACCAATTCATTTTAAAAGAAATAAAATAGTTTTGAAGTTTATTACGAAACAGCTATAGTCAACTTGCAATAGCCCATATGTATAACAACTTGCAACAGGTCATATACATATCAACTTGCGGTATCTTATAAATAAATCAACTTACGATGGCTACTATTAACACCAACTTACGATAGCTATTATGAACATTAACTTGCGATAGTGGGTTAAAGGTCCAACCGATGATATCTAATCTAGGATCAACCCGCGATAGTTCATATTATGTCAAAATCCGATAGCCTAATAAAGGTGAACCAATGATAGCTAATAAAATCTATCAACTTGCGACATCCTAGGGAGATTTCAATCCGCAATAGCTAGTGTTGAGCCTAAAAGTGGCACAATACCCAAAGCCTTGTAGAAATATTGAAATCTTGCTCTAATCCAAATGAAAGTTCTTGCACTGATACCAAATGAAAGTGACAGGATCTCTAATATGGCTAACTTATGTATATATATGTATATAACTATAATCAAGCTAAATAATAATAAAATAAAGTAAAGTAAAAATGATCACACCGAGATATTTATACTGGTTTGGACCTCCTATTCTATGTTTAATCCTGAAGCTCCCCTTCAGATTTCCACTAAACAATCACTATCATTTAGCCCAAAGCAATAGGCATTACAAGAGTTTGCTGACTTGACAATGATGTTTTCTATCAACATAGATTTTCACTTTTGTTATAAAACTTCTTTCCTTTAATGATTCAAAGATGCATGCAATGTTATCAAGGAAGTGCAAGGAGGGATTTTTGAGTGAATGAAAAATATTAACTTTTGGATTGCAAATAGTCACAAGAAGGTTTAGAAATCAAGACTGCAAGTTATTACACAAAACTTCTTATTTAGGCTTATTTATATTTTGAAAAGCTGTCTAAGTTCAGAAAGTCACACCATTTGAAGAAGAACCTTTGAAGAGCCATATCTCTTCAAAGTGTGTTTTCAGAAAATATAGCTGTTATTGTTCATTCAGTTGATTGGAAATGATGACAAGTCGATTGGCTATTTGTAGAAAACAATCAAGAGAAGAAGACTAAATAAGACAGCTAAATAGTTAGGTCAATCGACTAGTTGACTTGACTTAATTTTAATTCAGTTGATTGGATTTGAATTCAATTGAAACAATCAGTCGACTGGATTTGAATTCAGGCTACTAAACCTTCATATTTATTTATTTAAAGCTTTGTAAAAATTTAATTGTAATTACTTTTGGTCTTTGTTTTGAAAATCGTGTGTACCACTGATATTTGTATATGCATATGAATCATCTAGGAGATTATTACAAATAGTTTCTAAAAACAAAAGACATACAATTTGATTTATAGATGACTACTTCTTATTTCTTTTTACTTCCTGTCTCTTCGAATCATTGATGCTTTCAAATCCTGCATAAAAGATACTATAAGAAATTTATGTATATATGTTATTGTCATCATTAAAATAGCCATACAATCAGGGTTCTAACATTATCCCCCTTTTTTATGTTGGTAACTATATGTATGATATATTTGTATGTATAATCTCCCCCTTAATGAATGCTCTCCCTTTCACCATACTTTCTCCCCTTTGTCATCAACAAAAAGAAATAAATGTAGAATGAAAACAAAAGATATATGCATACCAGACTGAACACAAGAATGAATATACTCACATAAGATTATATACAAACATAGATGCATAGATAAGAGTAGATGCACACGGAAATATATAAGTATGCAGTCACAAGAGTGCGCAAATACATGCAAAACAAGTTAAACAGTATAGACCATAAAATATGTTTTTAATACAACTTCTACCTTTTACGCTTCTCTAAAAAAATTTGTAATTATTTGCCAATTTTGAAAATATTTTAACAAAATGGACATAATACTGGCTAATATTAGGCATAAAAATGATTTATACAATATTAAGCATAGTTATATGTTTTAAAAAAGTATTTGTTACCTTCAAAAAATAATTTTATTTCCTCAAAATAATGTTATACAATCATTATAAAGGAAAATAATATGTATTTCTAGCTATTTCAGAATCAATATCCTATAAAAAGAGTATGCAATTATTTCTACCAACCCTATACTAAAAAAATGTGTTAGATATACTAAATTTTCTACGATTCCATTATTCGTAAATGCTTGTTATTCATTAGATGTGCGAAACATTAGCCATTCAAAATCCATCTCATCCACTTGTCATTCTTGAGTACCCATAAAAATAAATTTTATATTTTGGTACCCACTTCCTACATCAGAGTCCAGGGGCATAGGTCAAAGGTAACCATACCCAAGAGGGTTTGGTGGAACCTTTGAAAATAAAATTTTCATTATTAATTACTATATCGAAATAATCATTAATGTATTTTTCTCTATTTTCCAATTAGCGGGAACCCAAATACTTAAATAACTTGTACTCCTATTTAATTGTTTTGTACTTCTAGAAATATTAGGAACATTATAGCTTATAGAGGTACTGAAATTTCTATAAAAAGTGGGTTTAAATTTTACTCAAATTCTAGTGCTACCATTAACATTTTTACTAAACTTGATAGCGTATTTAGTACTATTTCTACATTTAGTTTTATTGTATCCTAAACTACTTTGTTATTAAAAGGTCTATATTTTAGTAGAATTGAATTTGAATCATTTTGAATTTTATTGAAATTTGTGACTTTTTCATTAATTTTATCAAATTTTACCTTATAATCACCAATCTCTTTTTCATAAATTTCAATTTTATTTCTCAAAGTATTAGTCCCTTTAACTATTTAAGGTTCTCAGTCTTTAAAGCTCAATTCTTGTTTTCAAGTATCAAAAATTAGGAATTGAATTGTTTAAATAAATTTCAAAATCATTTTTCAAATTGTCAAATTTCTTTTAAAAAATTCATTTTCCAAGAATTATTTAGTTTTATAAGACGATCTAGTTTAGAAACAGAATTTTCCAAAGAAAGTTTTAAGGAGTTGTTCTCATTTTCTAAAATATGTTTTTTTTCAACGTTCTAATTTCTATCTCATATTTATTTATTTTATTCAAACTTTCTTTATGCTCCTTTTTAAGATTTTTTAATTTTTTAATAAAACACCACAAAACTCATATAGTTGATCATAAGTAGTTAGTACCTCATCAATGACGGGTATAGTAATGCATTCGGCCTCGGTGTCGCCTACAGTCATGTTTGTAGCAATGTAACATGCTTGATGGTCTTTATTACTTGTAGTGCTTCGATTAGATCTTCTTCTATCCATTGTTATAGGATGTTATTGCGATCAATAGAACATTAGGCTCTAATACCAAATGAAAGTTCTTGTTTTGATACCAAATGAAAGTTCCTGTTTTGTTACTAAATGAAAGTGCACAAGATATCTAATATTGCTAACTTCTATAAATGTGTATATAACTATAGTCAAGCTAAATAAAGTAAAGTAAAAATGATCACACCAAGATTTTCATACTGGTTTGGACCTCCTATTCTACGTCCAGTCCCGTTGTTCCTCTTCGAATTTCCACTAAATAATCACGCTCACTTAGACTAGAGGAATAGGCGTAACAAGAGTTTGCTGACTTCATAATGATGTGTTCTATCAACATCGATTTTGACTTCTGTTAAAAACTTCCTATAATTTCCTTTGATGATTCAACGATGCGTGCAATGTAATCAAGGAAGTGCAAGGAGTGATTTTTGAGTGAATGAAAAATATTAACTTTTAAAGACCAAATAGTAACAAGAAGGTTTAAAAATCAAGATTCCAAGTTCTTACTCAAAACTTCTTATTTAGGCTTATTTATAGTAATCAATAGTTATTCTGAAAAGTTGTTTAAGTTAAGAAAGTCACACCCCTTAAAGAAAACCATTGAAGAGTCATATCTCTTCAAAATGTTGTTTCAGAAAATATAGTTGTTACTATTCATTCAGTTGACTAGAAAATGATGGCAAGTCGACTGGTTATTTGTAGAAAACAATCCAGAGAAGAAGACCAAAATAAGAAGGCTAAATAGTTAGGTCTGTCGTCTACTTTATTGTACTAAACTTGAATTTAGTTGATTGGATTTGAATTCAGCTTACTGGATTTGAATTCAATTGACACCCTCAGTTGATTGAATTTGAATTCAGTCGATTAAACATTCATGTTTTTATTTTTTATTTAAAGCTTTGTGAAAATTTAATAGCAATTACTTTTGGTCTTTGTTTTGAAAATATTTTGTGCTGGTGATATGTGTATATGCATTTGAATCATCTACGATATTTTTACAAATAATTTCTAAAGACAAAGGACATACTTTTTTATTTACTTACTTCTTGTCTCTTCGAGTCATTGATACTTTCAAAGTCCTGCACAAAAGATGCTACAAGATGTGTGTGTGTACACACACACATATATATATATATATATATATATATATATATATATAGTTTTCATCATTAAAACAACCATATAATCAGGGTTCTAATTGTGATATGGGTTCGTACGATTTTTGATATGTGTTTGGTTGGAGCAAAACCTAGGTTCTTCCTACGATTATTCTCGGGTCCGACCTAGAATGCAATCAGGTTTAACCTAGAATGTGCTTGGGCTTGATCTAGGTATAGGAGAAGTGCTTGATTGCCTTAACTCGAGTTCTTGCAGTCCAAAGTACTTTGGTCAGCTCTGACCAACACTTGACTAATCACGTATCGCCATTCAAATGTCAATAGGATGGTCCTGTTTCCAAAGAATGGTCATATTGAATGCGCTCCAATATTTGAACGACTCCATTGCATAGTATTTCCAATTACTGCACTTCATGTGTTCTTGTAAAAGAAAAACTTCCACATTACTCTAAATAGTGGTTCCGTTATCAATTATCTAACGATAACGGGTAAAATCCGATGCACAGTTCCTTCATGCTCTGTGGCTTATTTTAATAGCACAAGTGCGCTATCTACATAGGATGGTTCGTTCGTAGTGCAGAGGACACAAGGCTCACACTGCATAAATTGGCACATTCACTTAGAATCTGATTGGTGAACACATGTCGACATCTATTGAATTCCGGATACCGGTCACACGGTTTTAAATTTAAAATAGAATTCAAAAATAAAACATACTTGACCATGTTGAAAGCCAAGTTTTCTTGGTCAGAATGACTTGCCATTCTCCCAGATTCCATACTAGTGTCGGACTATCGGTTCCTCTCGAAGCTGGGTCTACTACCACTCCAGCATCCCGCAACTTTCATGCCTAGGCATTCCATTACTGCTGAATTGGAGAGAAAGATCATTCTGGTAGAACTAATAAAAGAACAACCTCTTCGTTTGAAAGAGAATATTGGCTTAAGAGTTTTAGATGATCCCCCTAAACAGGTGCTAACAATTCTAAATGCGAAGATGCTCATAAATATATGTCTGCAACGCGGGATACCTAAAAGTGGCATCCTGCTTCCAACACAAATCCAATGGGTGCAAAGTCCCTCGATGGGTTATATGGCATGCAATAGACATATGTGCTTAGGCGGCACCATACCCCCTTTCAATTTGTGGATGTGCATGATTCTCCAAGAACTCGGGTTAGCTCCATCTTAAGTTCATCCCAATGGATATGCACTTCTAAGCTCCTGGTACGTGCTAACTATGAACCAACTTTAATGACCTCCAAACTTTCGGGAGTTGACTCACATCCTAAGTTTCAAACATCGGCATGATTCGCCATCATGTATAATCATTGAGGCGTGGAGTCATTACAAGGTCATTGAAGAGCTCTATAACAGAAGTTCGTAATTTAAGAATGAGTACATTTTTATCCGATGCCTGTACTTCTTTAACAGTCCTTGGCCTTCCGGTAGTAAGATTTTCTTTCCTCCTACTTCTTTCCATGCTTGAATTTACGTCATCCGAGTGTTTAAATTTTTGTCTAATTTTTTCATAGATATCCCTGCTCGAGAAACGAGCGACAAGCATGCAGAATCTCTGAAAACTCTTAGAAGGTTAGCATTTTACAACACACCATTGCTTATCTTTTGACGAATAAGAACGTCTGTTGGTGCAATCTACCACATCCTGAACATTTTACAGTTCATATCGTTGATGCTCCAAGTAATTCTAGAATTCCTACTTGATCTTTAACCCACACTCACAACTTTGAAAACAATCTCCAAGAGGAAGCTAAAGGTTCATTCGAGTGGCACACATCGACGAACCAATCGATAGAGCAGTAGAGGAACATTTTGTCGATGAAGCGACGACAGAGGGAGAAGAGAGGGTCAAGATGGAAACGATCCAAGTGATAAGCAACAAGTAAGAAAGAAGAGAGGGAAAAGAGAAGGAGAATGAAGAGGAAGGAGGGGAAAGAGAAGAGGAGGAGGAAAGCGATGAAGGTGCGGACAACGACTATGATATCAGACAAGAGGGAGATGATTCGTGTGGCGAGATGTCTCCCGAAGCCCCCGAACTTCATGCTTCGTCTCATCCAAAGCATATCATAGTCAAAAATTCAAAGCAAACTGCTGCACCAACCACAAGTTCAATAGTCGAGGTGATTTGTCCGGTTGATTCCTTCGATGATATCTTGGCTCCTTAAGTGACTTCGATATTCCAATCGTCGATCTTTCCAAGGACAACCCTCCGGGCTTTAGCTTCCTGTCCGAGGATATCCTAGCTGAAGGCGGTGAGACTCTATCTTTATTTGTTTTTAAACACGGTCCATGTAATACTTAAAGGGGACACCGACACTCTTTACACCTTTAGGATCACGAATACACATTCCTTGCATTCAACTTAATTCTAATATTCCAAAACTTAAATGATATTTTCTCTCATTTCAGTTACCATGGGTAGAGATAGATACGACAATCTTCAATATGACATCGGCGAAGAAAGAAGACTGTAACGATCCCGGATTTTTTCTAAGTTTAAATTGATAATTAATTTAATTTTTGAATAAAAATTGTGAAATTAATTGGTAAATCGATTTGAGTTTCCCCAAATTCAAATAAAATATGTGTTAAATCATTTGAATTTAAATCTTGTATATATATGTGAATATATATGTATATGTGCATATATGAGCAGATTTGAATATATATATATATACACACATTGGATTTGAATTTAAAGTTTAAGTAAATGGTTATAAAATCATCTACGAAAATATAAAGTAAACAAATTAGCTAAATTTAAACAACATGTTAAAAATAGAACTTCATTTATATTACAAAATAATAAGTATAAGAAGAAAAATAAAATACACTCAAATATGAAACAAGTAAACATATATATGAAAGTATTGTAAAAGAAAACAAAAAAAATTATATGTATATGAAGGCTTGCAAAAGAAGAAAGATATATATATATATTCAACTATGTACAAGCAAATGAAGATAAGTATAAGCTTGTAAAATAGGACAAGCCTAATTAATGCAAGCACAAATATTATCATATCAGCCACCATTTGAATAAAAAAAATTCTCTCGCCAAACTTTAAACAAAAATATTTTCAGTACAAAAGCAAGAAAAATCTTTGATGTGTTGTACAAATATATCACCCTGTATTGTACAAATACAATCACCCTGTACAAAACATATCCCTGTATCACTTCCTCATTTCAGTTCGTTCAAACATAACTAAGCAAACCTGAAGTAATATCATCTCATAACTTAGACAAAATTCAACTTAAACAATACAATCAACTCAAACCAAAGATCAAAGAAGAAGATTTCAACTTGCAAATTTCAAGCCTGTTTCAAAAAGGGATGCTCTGTTCATCATCTTTCACTAGTGAGTAACATTCTATTAAAAGCTTAAACATTTGGATAATATTGGTTGCCTGTTAGTTATCTGAAATGGATATGTATTATGTGTAGATATAAGTGAAATCTGCTTTGTATATACTAATGTTTGGGTATGCATGATGTTTCCATCAGAATCCTCTCTGTTTATAGCTTCCAGTGTTCATGTTTTGATTTAAATTCAAAACCTCTTGATTTAGTCTCTGTTTAAACTAAGTTTCAAATAAAACTTGTTTGTTTCATTACAAATTCTAGTTTAAAATTAAACTTAAGTTAACATAATATTTAAATGTCTCTAGAAATCAAAATGACTGAGAAAACTTAATATAAGTCAAAAATCCAAACTTGGTAATTCATTGTTTCAGGATTATAAATCGAATACCTAAACTAAAGCATGATTTTTAAAACAAAAATCATAATTTTTAGTTAAGTTTTGAATGAGTTGTTCTAGTTCATCAGAAAATAAGGAATTGGGGGTTTTCTGATGATCCCGAGGATCTGGAAGGTCGGGGTTTCTTCTAGTGATAGTAGGATGATCGGTGGTTATAGGAAAAATACTGTGCTGGTGGGTAGTTGATCGTGGTGGCGGCGGCGAGTGTTCTAAGTTTCTAAACCTAGTTTTTTCGAGTACGAAAGTTTTGATTCGTTCGTCATCTACGTTTGATCGAGTACTTCGTGGCACTGGATGATGGTAGAGGGGAGGTTGACGAAGTGGTGACCGGAGTTTCAGGAGTTCTTATGGTCGAGGTTTTGAGAACGAGGCGATTTGTGGTGGTTCGGTTTTATTCTAGTTGGGTAAAGTTGCTCGATTTTGTTTGGCTCACGAATTCATCGATTTGGGTGGTTTGTGAGATTGGGTAGATGATTGTGGACTTGTGGAAGGTGGTAGCGATGGCCAGAACGTTGGCGATCGGCGGTGCACGTACACATGTGTTGATTCGTGTCAGTAAGCAATAGTTTGGGGAAGAGAGGTTTTGACTCGAAGTTGTCTTCGGGTAATCGTGGTGCTGGCTTGAGTTTTTATTCGGGAAATTTTGTGTATACACCGGGTATAAAATAACTTAAACAAACATTTTAAGTTTTGAAATGTGACTCGGGTTGGTTTGGGAAAAACTCGAAGTAAACAGGCAATTTCCTCGGGGAACACTCGGGGTTGACTCGAGTATTAGCATTTCCAGTTTTTAAAACTTTAACAATTTAAGCCAATTAAATTTCTAAATCTATTCTTTTTAAAATGAAGATTGTTTGTTAAATTGGAATGTGTAGTTAAAGGATTTGAAAGTAAAATATTTCAAATTAATTAAGTTTAAGATGTTTAAACTTATATTTTAAAAGAGTTTAATTTAAATGAAAAAAAAAACTTAATAAAAGTAATTAAGGAATTAATTACTCATTGTAATTAATTGAGTTAAATTTGATTAGTTTAAGTTAATTAATTAAGTTTAATTAATTTAAGATAATCACTTGATGATTTAATAAATGTAATTACTTAATGTAATTAATGAAGTATAATTACTTAGTAAATTAATTAAGGGTAATTACTAGATGTAATTAGTGGAAGATGATTTAATAATGGAAGTAATTTGGATTCAATTACTTTGTGTAAGGGAATAATTAAAGATAATTAATTAAGGAGTAATTAATTTATTTAATGAGTGATTAAGAGTAGTTAATTACTGGATAAGATTAATCGAGAGTGATTAATAAATGGGGTTTAATTAAAGATTAATTACTTAATGTAATAATGTAGATAGAGTAATTAATTAAAGAAGTAATTAGAGATCATTAATTAATATAATTAATGATGTAATTAAGGGTTGATTAATTAAGATTAATTAATCAATGATAAGTGATTATGAAGTAATTAATTAATGTAATTAATTAAGGATTAATGTAATTAATTTTAGTTAATTAATTAATGAAGTAATTAAAGGTTAATTACTGTAATTGGTTAAGAATAATTAATTTGTGTAATTAATTAAGGATAATTACTTACTGTAATTAGAGTATAATTAATCAAGGGTGATTATTTAGTACTTAGAGAATGATTAATTAATTTGTAATTAATTAATGGTTAAGTAAGCAAGATTTAGAATGATGAAAGTAATTAATTCAATTTATTTTAAATTAATTAGAGAATGATGATTAATAAATCATTATTTATGGATGACTGTATTCTATTGAATACTGTGAATTTGTTCGATATCCATACTATATGATGCTGCGTGATATGAATTGTTTTAATTCAAGCTGTGATGAATGTAATTTATTTTATTTGTGATTTATCTATGGATCTGTGAATAAGGATAAGCGTTATAGTTTATACCGCTTATCAAATATATTGCTGTATTTGAATCTGTGATGACTGATGATGTTGCACTATTGTGTTAAACCCCTGGACTACACCATACACACATAAATATGGATAGCACGTGGAAGTTGGTTAAGTCACAGATCTTTGAAATAGTTTTAAAATTGAATTTTTGAATCCAAATGGTTTTGAAAATAGATCAGATTTAAAGTGGAAAGCTTCTGAAAAGGGATTTCAAAGATTAAAGTTATTTTTGAATAACTTGATTTAGTTTTGGAATTTGATTTAAATTTGCATTCAAAATTTGAAATTGAATTCTATGTTGAGAAATTATGATGTAAAAAGGGTATACAAGTTTATATGGGTTTTAAACCATTTTTTTAGTATTGTTTGGGAATTTGAATTAACTCAAAGATTTTAATTTGTATAAATGAGATTGGATTTTTCCGAAATAAAACTGTTTGTTTTCAAATGATAAAAGCTTTCATATAAGAAATGAAATTCCAATTTAAGTTAAAGGAATTTCAAGTTGAATTGAAAATGGTTTTCCAAGTTACGAATAAATCTTTGGAAACGTGTTTTGAAAGCTATAAGTTAAATCTTTGATTTAATGAGTTAATCTAATGGAAATGGAAATCGATTTGGAAATCTATGAATAGATCTTTGTGAAATTGGGTGAACTTTGTGAGATGAATCTTTTTGTAAAAGATTAAAATGGTAATTTGTCTAAACCATTTGAAAGAGAAGTTTTGGGTAATAAGTTGTGACTTAACTGAAATCCCAATATCTATATGTTTTAAAATATTGCGCTCACCATTCGGTTTAGCCGGGATAGGACTTCGTGTCATATAACCCATTCCGAATAGAGATACGATGTAAATGGATAGCATTTGAAGACCGGTGTTGAAGACCAGGTATTTGTAAGAACAATAGGATAACCTATCGATTGTCTCTGCACCGAGTAGCTACGGTACAGAGATTCCACATGTGATGGGGAGTCTGATCGGGATTGTGAATACCCGGATTGCATGGGCTTCTTTGGAAGTGCCTTCAGTTCTATTCGAACCCGGAACAGACTTGTATGGTTGTATGTCTGACATTACACTTTGAGATATAAAGCAGATTTCTTTCAAATACATTTCTGTTTGGTGGCGGAGATTTATTCTCTTAGCTTAACACACTTCTCTGAGACATACGAGCTCATATGTTATGTAGTTGAAGGTTATCAGTGATATACTCCCAAATTGGTAATGTGGCATGTTAAGTGTTGCTGTGTGTTGCTGATCATTTGTTGATCAAAGCATGGCTTTCGTGTAAAGTGTAGCTTTGTGGACGAGACCTCATCGGACCTCACAACCCAGAAATGGTCAAAACAGGAAAATGCAGCAAGGTTATGAGGGTCACTCCCTTTAGGGTATGTCATTTCCTTCTGGAAAAAGGTGATATCATGGTATGGAGCCCAGATATTTACCTGTGTGGTTTCTCCAATCTCATTTACTGTGTGATTGTTGCTTTGTGATCGAGGGCCCTCGGATAAAGGTCGCAAACGACCGAGGGGTGGCATATTCATGTAGTAGTTACCTAGTAAGAGGTAACCCGACCTTGTGTTGGCAGAGAGCTGGTTAAGTTCTCGGGACGTCCCTCCAGAGGCGTTCCCATGTGGCATAGGAAGTTCCTTAGCCTGACCATTTGTTGGAAAATACAAAGAAACAATACAAACCCAGTACGGTTTTAGTTGTAGAACCTACCATTTAAAATTGTAGCTATAGTAGGCATAGTATAATGGTACCTATGCTGGCTAAGATTAATATTATACTTTTGAAATGTTTCCTACACTATGCACTAGTAATAGTATCTAATGATTTTTTTTTGTGTAGTAAGCATGTTTGACTATTATAAGGAGAAATCTCCCCCATGTGTGCGATTGCATTGTGTGTGTGCCGGGAGGCCTTATGGTAGTTTCATTTTCCAAAAAGCATATCGAATTTCTCTTATGAACTGTTTGTATTTCAAACAACTGTTTTGTTACTCATACCAGTCCCACGACTGACCTGGAGTTTATTGTTCCCTTCCTAAACTCTGGGTGCCCACAATTTTCCACACGGGCAGTCTAGAGTTGGGATTTTTCAGATAGTCAGGTTTAGTAGATTAGTTGGAGCTAGTTAAGTTTTTGGAGTTCATGGACTACACTTGCTTATCTTTGTGCAACGTGATGGTGGTTCGAGCTTGATGTTGGAGTTGTTGGACTCATTCTCTTTTAAAGATCGTTTGGAGTTATCACTTCTGTTGTTTCCGCTGTAATATTATTATTTGTCTCTGATATTCTTGTATCATATAGATATCATTGTTGTATATCGTATTTTGGATATTGTATTCATTGGAGTTGTATATGATATTATCCATTTCTTTCTTCCATTGCGTTGTTATACTTAACGTGTTATAAGCTCCGGCGAGCCAGATTCGGCGTTTGAATCTGCGGCATTCGAGTACAAGTGAAGTACGGGTGCCGATTTTCGAAGGCCGAGTCAGGACCGTTACAAGTGGTATCAGAGCTAAGGTTGAACTTTAGCTCAGGAGTATAACACATTAAGTAGCTCATTAGAGATAGGGTGAAGTATACCCTAGAATGAGTATCCCTAAGATATCTGTCCGTATACCTCAGTAAATTCTCTTACTATCCACTGATAGTAAGTATGAGTGCAAGAAGAGGATGAGATAGGGGACATGGGAATACGACTATAAATGTTCAATACCCTGTAACAACAAGGAAACAATCTTTTCTCTATCAATCTCTTTTATTCGTCATCTTTTCTCAATTCTTTGATAGTTCCTGGTAGATCCAGGAAGAAGATTTGATATATTTTCATGGGACATAAACTCCAAATAGGTCAGAATTGTTTGTTTGGATGAATTGGTTGCTTTGGTTGCTATGGTTGATAGGTATAATTTTGTTTCTAAATTAAAAAGTTTTGGAAATTGTATCCATATATCTGTCTATTTTTGGGTTCGGATATATTCTACGAATGGTTAGTTATCCCTTCGAACTGACCAATGCCATTGCACATTTCGTAGATCCGGATAACTCGAGTATCTTGTAAAACATTAAAAAGATTCGTTCTCGTATCTATTATTGATATTTTGATTTGGTAAGCCAAATGCAGAATAGATGCTCAGTTTGATTTGATGAAATACTCTTCATCTATCTTTGTGTCTCCTTGGCAAATTTCGGGGACGAAATTTCTTAACGGGGGGAACTTGTAACGATCCCAGATTTTTTCTAAGTTTAAATTGATAATTAATTTAATTTTTGAATAAAAATTGTGAAATTAATTGGTAAATCGATTTGAGTTTCCCCAAATTCAAATAAAATATGTGTTAAAATTTAAATCTTGTATATATATGTGAATATATATGTATATGTGCATATATGAGTAGATTGTAATATATATATATATACACACATTGGATTTGAATTTAAAGTTTAAGTAAATGGTTATAAAATCATCTATGAAAATATAAAGTAAACAAATTAGCTAAATTTAAACAACATGTTAAAAATAGAACTTCATTTATATTACAAAATAATAAGTATAAGAAGAAAAATAAAATACACTCAAATATGAAACAAGTAAACATATATATGAAAGTATTGTAAAAGAAAAGAAAACAAAATATATGTATATGAAGGCTTGCAAAAGAAGAAAGATATATATTCAACTATGTACAAGCAAATGAAGATAAGTGTAAGCTTGTAAAATAGGACAAGCCTAATTAATGCAAGCACAAATATTATCATATCAGCCACCATTTGAATAAAAAAAAAATCTCTGGTCAAACTTTAAACAAAAATATTTTCAGTACAAAAGCAAGAAAAATCTCTGATGTGTTGTATAAAAATATCACCATGTATTGTACAAATACAATCACCCTGTACAAAACATATCCCTGTATCACTTCCTCATTTCAGTTCGTTCAAACATAACTAAGCAAACCTGAAGTAATATCATCTCATAACTTAGACAAAATTCAACTTAAACAATACAATCAACTCAAACCAAAGATCAAAGAAGAAGATTTCAACTTGCAAATTTCAAGCCTATTTCAAAAAGGGATGCTCTGTTCATCATCTTTCACTAGTGAGTAACATTCTATTAAAAGCTTAAACATTTGGATAATATTGGTTGCCTGTTAGTTATCTGAAATGGATATGTATTATGTGTAGATATAAGTGAAATCTACTTTGTATATACTAATGTTTGGGTATGCATGATGTTTCCATCAGAATCCTCTCTGTTTATAGCTTCCAGTGTTCATGTTTTGATTTAAATTCAAAACCTCTTGATTTAGTCTCTGTTTAAACTAAGTTTCAAATAAAACTTGTTTGTTTCATTACAAATTCTAGTTTAAAATTAAATTTAAGTTAACATAATATTTAAATGTCTCTAGAAATCAAAATGACTGAGCAAACTTAATATAAGTCAAAAATCCAAACTTGGTAATTCATTGTTTCAGGATTATAAATCGAATACCTAAACTAAATCATGATTTTTTTTTAAAAAATCATAATTTTTAGCTAAGTTTTGAATGAGCAGTTCTAGTTCATCAAAAAATAGGGAATTGGGGGCTTTCTGATGATCCCGAGGATCTGGAAGGTCGGGGTTTCTTCTAGTGATAATAGGATGATCGGTGGTTGTAGGAAAAATACTGTGCTGGTGGGTAGTTGATCGTGGTGGCGGCGGCGAGTGTTCTAAGTTTCTAAACCTAGTTTTATCGAGTATGAAAGTTTTGATTCGTTCGTCATCTACGTTTGATCGAGTACTTCGTGGCTCTGGGTGATGGTAGAGGGGAGGTTGACGAAGTGGTGACCGGGGTTTCAGGAGTTCTGATAGTCGAGGTTTCGAGAACGAGGCGATTTGTGGTGGTTCAGTTTTATTCTAGTTGGGTAAAGTTTCTCGATTTTGTTTGGCTCACGAATTCATCGATCTGGGTGGTTTGTAAGATTGGGTAGATGATCGTGGACTTGTGGTAGGTGGTGGCGATGGCCAGAACGTTGGCGATCGGCGGTGCACGTACACATGTGTTGGTTCGTGTCAGTAAGCAATAGTTTGGGGAAGAAAGGTTTTGACTCGAAGTTGTCTTCGGGTAATCGTAGTGCTGGCTCGAATTTTTATTCGTGTAATTTTGTGTATACACCGGGTATAAAATAACTTAAACAAAAATTTTAAGTTTTGAAATGTGACTCGGGTTGGTTTGGGGAAAACTTGAAGTAAACAGGCAATTTCCTCGGGGAACACTTGGGGTTGACTCGAGTATTAGCATTTCCAGTTTTTAAAACTTTAACAATTTAACCCAATTAAATTTCTAAATCTATTCTTTTTTAAAATGAAGATTTTTTGTTAAATTGGAATGTGTAGTTAAAGGATTTGAAAGTAAAATATTTCAAATTAATTAAGTTTAAGATGTTTTAAACTTATATTTTAAAAGAGTTTAATTTAAACGGAAAAAAAACTTAATAAAAGTAATTAAGGAATTAATTACTCATTGTAATTAATTGAGTTAAATTTGATTAGTTTATGTTAATTAATTAAGTTTAATTAATTTAAGATAATCACTTGATGATTTAATAAATGTAATTACTTAATGTAATTAATGAAGTATAATTACTTAGTGAAGTAATTAAGGGTAATTATTGGATGTAATTAGTGAAAGATGATTTAATAATGGAAGTAATTTGGATTCAATTATTTTGTGTAAGGGATTAATTAAATATAATTAATTAAGGAGTAATTAATTTATTTAATGAGTGATTAAGAGTAGTTAATTACTGGATAAGATTAATCTAGAGTGATTAATAAATGGGGTTTAATTAAAGATTAATTACTTAATGTAATTAATGTAGATAGAGTAATTAATTAAAGAAGTAATTAGAGATCATTAATTAATATAATTAATGATGTAATTAAGGGTTGATTAATTAAGATTAATTAATCAATGATAAGTGATTATGAAGTAATTAATTAATGTAATTAATTAAGGATTAATGTAATTAATTTTAGTTAATTAATTAATGAAGCAATTAAAGGTTAATTACTGTAATTGGTTAATAATAATTAATTTGTGTAATTAATTAAGGATAATTACTTAATGTAATTAGAGTATAATTAATCAAGGGTGATTAATTAGTACTTAGAGAATGATTAATTAATTTGTAATTAATTAATGGTTAAGTAAGCAAGATTTAGACTGAAGAAAGTAATTAATTCAATTTATTATAAATTAATTAGAGAATGATGATTAATAAATCATTATTTATGGATGATTGTATTCTATTGAATACTGTGAATTTGTTCGATATCCCTACTATATGATGCTGTGTGATATGAATTGTTTTAATTCAAGCTGTGATGAATGTAATTTATTTTATTTGTGAGTTATCTATGGATCTGTGAATAAGGATAAGCGTTATAGTTTATACCGCATATCAAATATATTGCTGTATTTGAATCTGTGATGACTGATGATGTTGCATTATTGTGTTAAACCCCTGGACTACACCATACACACACAAATATGGATTGCACGTGGAAGTTGGTTAAGTCACAGATCTTTGAAATAGTTTTAAAATTGAATTTTTGAATCCAAATGGTTTTGAAAATAGATCCGATTTAAAGCGGAAAGCTTCTAAAAAGGGATTTCAAAGATTAAAGTTATTTTTGAATAACTTGATTTAGTTTTGGAATTTGATTTAAATTTGCATTCAAAATTTGAAATTGAATTCTATGTTGAGAAATTATGATGTAAAAAGGGTATACAAGTTTATATGGGTTTTAAACCATTTTTTTTAGTATTGTTTGGGAATTTGAATTAACTCAAGATTTTAATTTGTATAAATGAGATCGGATTTTTTCGAAATAAAACTGTTTGTTTTCAAATGATAAAAGCTTTCATATAAGAAATGAAATTCTAATTTAAGTTAAATGAATTTCAAGTTGAATTGAAAATGGTTTTCCAAGTTACGAATAAATCTTTGGAAACGTGTTTTGAAAGCTATAAGTTAAATCTTTGATTTAATGAGTTAATCTAATGGAAATGGAAATCGATTTGGAAATCTATGAATAGATCTTTGTGAAACTGGGTGAACTTTGTGAGTTGAATCTTTTTGAAAAAGATTAAAATGGTAATTTGTTTAAACCATTTGAAAGAGAAGTTTTGGGTAATAAGTTGCAACTTAACTGAAATCCCAATATCCATATGTTTTAAAATATTGCGCTCACCATTCGGTTTAGCTAGGATAGGACTTTGTGTCATATAACCCATTTCGAATAGTGATACGATGTAAATGGATAGCATTTGAAGACTGGTGTTGAAGACCGGGTATTTGTAAGAATGATAGGATAACCTATCGATTGTCTCTGCACCGAGTAGCTACGGTATAGAGATTCCATATGTGATGGGGAGTCCGATCGGGATTGTGAATACCCAGATTGCAAGGGCTTCTTTGGAAGTGCCTTCGGTTCTGTTCGAACCCGGAACAGACTTGTATGGTTTTATGTCTGACATTACGCTTTGAGATATAAAGCAGATTTCTTTCAAATACATTTCTGTTTGGTGGCGGAGATTTATTCTCTTAGCTTAACACCCTTCTCCGAGACGTACGAGCTCAGAGGTTATGTAGTTGAAGGTTATCAGTGATATACTCCCAAATTGGTAATGTGGCATGCTAAGTGTTGCTGATCATTTGTTGATCAAAGCATGGCTTTCGTGTAAAGCGTAGCTTTGTGGACGAGACCTCATCGGACCTCACAACCCGGAAATGGTCAAAACAGGAAAATGCAGCAAGGTTATGAGGGTCGCTCCCTTTAGGGTATGTCATTTCCTTCTGGAAAAAGGTGATATCATGGTATGGAGCCCAGATATTTACCTGCGTGGTTTCTCCAATCTCATTTACTGTGTGATTGTTGCTTTGTGATCGAGGGCCCTCGGATAAAGGTCGCAAACGACCGGGGGGTGGCATATTCGTGTAGTAGTTACCTAGTAAGAGGTAACCCAGCCTTCTGTTGGCAGAGAGCTGGTTAAGTTCTCGGGACGTCCCTCCAGAGGCATTCCCATGTGGCATAGGAAGTTCCTTAGCTTGACCATTTGTTGGAAAATCCAAAGAAATAATACGAATCCAGTACGGTTTTAGTTGTAGAACCTGCCATTTAAAATGGTAGCTATAGTAGGCATAGTATAATGGTACCTATGCTGGCTAATATTAATATTATACTTTCGAAATGTTTCCTACACTATGCACTAGTAATAATATCAAAAGAGTTTTTTTTGCGTAGTAAGCATGTTTGACTATTATAAGGAGAAATCTCCCCCATGTGTGCGATTGCATTGTGTGTGTGCCGGGAGGCCTTATGGTAGTTTCATTTTCCAAAAAGCATATCGGATTTCTCTTATGAACTGTTTGTATTTCAAACAACTGTTTTGTTACTCATACCAGTCCCATGACTGACCTGGAGTTTATTGTTCCCTTCCTAAACTCTGGGTGCCCACAATTTTCCACACGGGCAGTCTAGAGTTGGGGTTTTTCAGATAGTCAGGTTTAGTAGATTAGTTGGAGCTAGTTCAGTTTTTGGAGTTCATGGACTACACTTGCTTATCTTTGTGCAACGTGATGGTGGTTCGAGCTTGATGTTGGAGTTGTTGGACTCATTCTCTTTTAAAGATCGTTTGGAGTTATCACTTCTGTTGTTTCCGCTGTAATATTATTATTTGTCTCTGATATTCTTATATCATATAGATATCATTGTTGTATATCGTATTCTGGATATTGTATTCATTGGAGTTGTATATGATATTATCCATTTCTTTCTTCCGATGTGTTGTTATACTTAACGTGTTATAAGCTCCAGCGAGCCAGATTTGGCGTTTGAATTTGCGGCATTCGAGTACAAGTGAAGTACGGGTGCCGATTTTCGAAGGCCGAGCCAGGACCGTTACAAAGATGCACTCCTCAGCTACCTCATTCCAGCTATCGGAGTTGCAATGAAACAGAGGAGGAGAGATTCCTAAGGAAAGAGAAAGAGTGGGAGGTGGAAGAAAACCGCCAAGCCGAGAGCGACTGAAAGAAGATGCCACCTTATAACCATGGAAAATGGCATAAAAGACTAACACGATCACTATAACCCATCTTCTAGCATTCCTCAGCCTTGTTCTCCACCCCAACTTCCTACACACCAACAAACTCCGACTTCTCGTTCCTTGACCACAACCGTGCCCCTCAAACCAAAGGAATCACTGCTCCTCCGATTCCTATCCCAGCTCCATCTAGTCGTATGTCGAATGCCTTCCCTAACCTCTCCATGACCCGTGTCAGGTTTGTCCACCACATCAAAAACATTCCTAAGGAAGAAGCAGACTAGAAAGTCTGAAGGGTCTAGGACCTCATTGATCAAGACTATGAGTGGAATAAGCTTACTTATGCCCTCTCCAATGTTAATCGAATTAATCAAACAAACATTCAGTTATTTGAATCTAAGAAGAAGACTTACCATAGTCTGATAAAGAGGTATAAAGGTGATTTAGAGAAGATATAAGCATAAGGAGAGAGAGACAGAGATGGGGCTCTAAAATCCAAGGCTAGTATCGAAAGCCTGATGAAAGAGATGAGAAAAGCACACACCAATGCATAGATTGTGCATAAAGATTTGCTAAAGACTACCTATGAAGACAATGCCACCTTAAAAACATAGCTTGTTGAAAAGGACTTGGCCCTCACCATGAAGGATGAAATTATCCGGGCCAAGGATAAAATTATAAAAGATCAGGCGGCTAAAATCCAAAAACTTCTTTCTAAAAATGATAAACTTGAAGGCAATCTACTATTAGCAAAGGTCGAGAAGTTAGATATCGAAGTTGAATATTCCATTGTCGGGCATGACCTAATAGAGCTCAAAAAGCAAAAGGTCAAAAAGCGAGAGGAAGTCAATACCATCCTTCAGCAATTCTTTGCCATTGTAATTCATTATAAGAATCTGAAGTATCTTGGGAGCACTTATGCTATGACTCTTGCCAGTGCCTGGGAAGAAATGGTATGCTAGTCAGAAGTAGTCGGTGAAGGCCTTATTGAAGAACTAAGAGTGAAATACCTCGATGCTAATGACATAATGAAGCTTGAAGAGGAAAAAGCTATTCTAGCTGGCGAAGACCCCGCTGCTACTAAAGCTACCACTGAAGCTCCAACTGAACCAAGTGCATCTGGTCAGATAGAATCATCAACTCCCAAATCCGAGGAGCATACAACGAATATTCCTACAACAAAGGAGGCCAGCTCCGAGGCCACCCAAGTAGTTTCAACTTCAGAAGTTGTCTCCGTTGAGCCCTATATTTCCACCTTCATCGACCAACCGATGCAATCATCACTCAAAGTAGGAGAATTAACCAATTCTCCTACCTAGTAATCCAGTTTTGGTAAAGGTATTTCCCTTGTTTCACTAGTTTATAAAAATCTCCAGTTTTCACCTGAATCTGTCTCTAACCTTTAACACTCTGTTTGTCAACTTGTAGGTCATTCGCATCTTCTTCCTCCACCGTCAGCCACTTAAGACCTGGGTTCTATAGTAATATTTACTGAAATAACCTTCATTTACATAAGACTCGTCACTTCTGTTCCTTCTTCCATTTCTGGGCTAGGGCTTGACTCCGAGAAGATAGCCGCTCTAGAGAACCTGGTGGATGTATCTTTGTCCCTGGAGGAAGATGTTACTATTACCAGTACTGTAGACCCGACTGACCAAATAACCATGGCAGAGATACTAAATATTGAGCTTTCTAAGGTTAAGATTAAAATCGAGCCTGACCTTGATATGCCTTCAAGTGCCAAAGAGCCAAAATTCTCTTTCTACATTCCTTCTTCTATTATCCATCCTCCAAAAAGTAGCAACGTTGGCGCTACTATATAGACTTTCGAGCTTCCTTCTGGCCATCCTGAAGATTCTACCACCATCATTTCTGAATGTGATACTACCCCTTCTGGATGTAGCACAGTAAAGGATGGTCAGGTCTAGAAAAGGCCTCATAACAGCTCAAGCAGCAAGGCCGGTGAGAAGAAGAGGAAGGGCAAGAAGAAGTAGACTTCTCAGCTATCCACTAGTGAAGGAGATGTAGTTTCTATTTGTGAGGTATTGTTTGTTCTTCCTAGTGTTGTATATAGGTCATGTTTGTGCGGGAGCGGCCCCCACAATCTCCATATATAAAAAGTTGAGGTAATGTAAAACTACCTTTCCTTTGTCATTTCTGTTCCATTTACATTTTTGCACTTTTATATACTGTACTTTCCTATATACAATTGCCTGCAAATACAATTATCTATATTGCAATTTATCTGTACAATACATGCTTATTTCCATGTAATGATTTACTACAACTCTATGCATACAAATAAAATTCCAGTAAACACTTTAGTTATATTTCATTATTTAGTCCTGTTTATAACTACCAAAGTGTTTTGTTTGGCGTAAACGAAACTGTTGTTTTTAACCAACCCCCATTTATTCCAGTTTGTTTTAGGTTGAGTTTCTTTCGACCGTCGATGAGTATAAATAATCTAAATTCCATGCTATTCCTTATCTATAGGGAGTAACGGTTTGAATGTCTATCTCCTGACATTCCCGACCTTGTCAATAACTGGGCTTGGTCGGTGTTGTCCATATATTCACATTTAATAGACATTGGTAGAGCGTATCCCTCTATGCAATGAGTGAAACCTTAATTTCAATGTAGTTCTATCACATAGCGAGTCCTGCTTTCGGGACCTGTAATTCCAAAAACCAAAATCCAGGCATTTTTCACTGAACTCGCCTTTTTCGGGCATCAGTCGATAATTAATCATATGGGTAAATTATCTAATTGCCACTAGTTCGATGATACTCTTCCGGTCCCAATCTTGGACCAGCGAAGTCTGGTTATTTTTGTTTTTCAAAGATTATCCTCACTTATCCTCCGCTGAGTGTGTCCTAGGATATAAGTGCAGTCGTTAGAATATCAATTGTGCACCTGTTTATATCTTTGAAAACTGATGCTTTAGTTTCTCTTGAGGCTGCCTAATTCTGGGCAATAGTTAATGCCTGAAGGTTGGAGTCGAATTATCCGATCGACCTCTATGTTTACCCTCCTCGATACTGATCCTGGACCAAAGGAGCTAGTACTTGAGGATGTAGGGTTGAATTATCCAATCAACCATTGAAATTACTCTCTGGTCCTGAGCCTAGGCTAGAAAAGTTTGATCTTGATTATATTGCTAATCGCGCAGTAATGGATTTCACTTACAAGAACACGGTTCCATTGGTTCAAGAAGCTAATGTTTATTTATAAACAAAAAGTGCGGTAGGTCCCACCTTATTACATTATCCCCAGAACCCTTGGTTGGCTAATTTGCAAAAGTAAATTAAATAAAACTAAACAAATTAGTGCTGTAGCAAGTCGTTATTCCATGCATGCAGAATCGAGATTACGTAGCAGTAGCTAGCTTGAACAGTCCATCTCCAAGCTTTTGCTTGATTGCTTAAGGACCTTCCCAATACGGACCAAGCACCCCCATACTTGGGAGAACTCAGTTCAAAACGAGGTACCTAACATTGAAAGTGCGATTTCGGACCATGGTGTTAAAATATCTTTCTACTCTTTTCTGGTGAGCAGCTACCCTTAATTATGCTTCCTTTCTTTTCTCATCAACCAAATCGAGGGACCCAAGCAAGAGTTCCTCATTTTCCATTGGATCATAAAACCTTTTGCGATGAGAAGGGACCTCCAATTCTATTGGGATCATAGTCTTCGATCTGTATGCCAAAGCGAACAATGTATGTTCAGTCGTAGACTTGTGTGTTGTGCTATAAGCCTACAATGCCAGTGGAAGCTCATTAAACCAGTTGCCCTTAGCTCTCATTAACTGTTTATTTAAGGTTGATTTGATGATATTAATCACCGCCTTCACTTGCCTGTTTGCTTATGAATGTGCCAGTGCTGAAATCTCTTCTCAATTTTGTACCGATTACAGAATTCATGAACTCGTTACTTTCAAACAAAGTTCCATTATCCGTTATGATTTTTTGAGGTACTCTGAACGTACCGATATAGTTATTTGTCACGATGTTAATCACCTTTTTCGTTATTGTCATAGCAAGTGGTTTCGCTTTAGCCAACTTCATGAAACATTCCACCACAATTATTGCTTACTGAGCTCCTCCCTTCGCTGTCGGTAGCACACTGATAATATCAATTCCCCAAACTGCAAATATCCATTGGCTGACCATTTATGTAAGCTCTATCGATGGGGCTCTTGGTATCTTCGTAAATCTCTGCCGACGATCGCATTGTTTGTATAATCAGTCGCATCTCGATTTATCATTGGCCATAAATATCCATAGTGAAGTACCTTTATTGCTAGTGTTTGCCAACCGGTGAGGTCACCACAGCTACCTTCATGGATCTCCATTAGGATTTTACTAGCTTCGCCCTTGGTAACACACCGAAGTAAGGGGGTAGAGAATGCTCTTATGTAAAACACTCCTTCTTGCATCATGGACCAGGTGCTTTTTGAAGGAGTTTCTTCCGTTCATTCCTGTCTCTCGGGAGAATTCTCTTGAGTGGATAATCCTTAATTGGAGTCATCCACGACTCCTCTTCCTCCATGGTCTTCAAAATCCACTTGACATCCATCTGATTGATACTTAGAGTTGTTAATACCTCCATTGGAATAAAACCCATCGCCCGTGCCTCCCCAGAACTGGCCAACTTGGCCAATGAATTAGCTTTTGCATTCTCCTCTCCGGGGATGTGCAAAATCATATAATGCTCTATATCATCCAACTGTTCTAGTGCCTTTATCGGGTAAGGAGAAAGTCTCACACCCTTAACCCGATATTCCTTCCTCACTTGACAAACCACCAATTGGAAATCATTAAATATATGCAGCGTCCTTATTCTTAGTTCCTTTGCTATCCATAACCTTATATCAATGACTCGTACTCAGCCTCATTGTTAGTCGTGGGAAATTCCAACCTTAATGCATAACAAATTGATAGTCCCTCCGGAGTTACAAGCACTCCTCTTGTACCTATACTATATTCATTCGAAGCTCCATCAACAAACAATTTCCAAAGAAGAAGTGTGACCATATCGTCTTCTTCTTCGTCATCACGTGCGATAAACTCAACGATGAAATCTGGCAATGCCTGCCCATTTATCGCTCTTCTTGGATGGTAAGTAATATCATACTGGCTTAATTCAATGTTCCATTTTGAAAATCTCCCCGAGGTCTCGGGCCAATACAACACATGTTTCAAGAGTTGATCCGTTAGCACCTTAATCTGATGAGCCTAGAAATGTGGTCGTAAATTTCTCAATGCAATCAATAAGTAATAGGCAAGTTTCTCCAACTTCGTGTAATTCTTTCCAGCTCTAATAAACTGCTTGTTGATGTATTAAACTAGCCTTTGAATTTTTTTCTCCTCTCATACTAGTGCTGCACTTAGTGCATGAGCAGATACCGCCAAATAAATGAAAAAGTCCTTTCCGTCCAGCGGTTTGGATATAACCAATGGTGTTTCCATAAGCCTTAGTAACTCTACGAAGGCATTCTGACAATCTTTATTCCATTCAAAATTCTTCTTACCATTTTTGAAGGCATCAAAGAAAGATATGCATTTATCTGCTGCCTTTGAGGTAAACTGATTCAAAGCGGCACCCTTCCCATTTAAGACTTGCAACTCCTTATTTGTGGTCTTGGCTCTTCTATCTCTTAAGGCATTAATCTGTTTCAGATTAGCCTCAATGTATCTTGAATTCACAATGAATCCCAAAAATTTCTCCGATGCAACTTCAAAGTAGCATTTCAACTAGTTCAACTTAATTCTGTACTTCCACAATACGTTAAACATATTCGAAAGATAATCTATGTGATTCCTCGACATTCATGACTTCACGAGCATATCATCCACATATACTACCATCATTCTTTCGATTTATTTTTTAAATATAGAATTCACCAACATCTAATACGTAGCTACTATGTTCTGCAAACCAAACGACATTACTCGATAATAATACAATCCCAAATCCATTATAAAGCTAATATGCTCTTGATCAGGTATATGCATTTGTATTTGGTTATATCTTGAATAAGAAACCATAAATTAGAGCAACTTAAGTCATGTAGTTCCATCTACCAGTTGGTAAATCCTAGGCAAGGGAAAGTTATCCTTCAGTCATGCTTTATTCAAATTCAGAATAGTTGATACACATCCACCACTTTCCATTCGATTTCTTGACCAACTTGGGGTTCGATACCCATTCCGAGTATAAAGAATCGCGGATAAAGGCATTTTCCATCAGCCTATCCACTTTCTCCTTTAACACATCAGATCGCTCCGGACCAAACTATGCCTTTTCTGCTTCACCTTGGATCCACATTTAGTGCATGACATGCTACCTTCGGTGATATTCTATACATATCTGAATGCGTCCAAATGAATACATCCAAATTACCTCAAAAGAAATTAACCAATTCCTTCCTCAATCCAGTACTAAGCTGAGATCCAATTTTAAGAGTCTGAGTAGGATCGTCCATGTCAACTGGATTTTGACCGTTAATTCAGCTATTGCTGCTTGCACTTCCTCTAACTTCTTCCTAGGATATATAGACTTATCAGCCTGTTACAGTTCCCGAGCCAAGGCTTGGGCTTTAATTGCTATCCTTTCGAGTTCTTAATGTATAGAGCCTTCTCTATATTCCTACCTTTCTCTCATCGCTTTGCTTCTCTTAGCTCAGCAATATAACATTCCCTTCCTATGTTTTGGTCTTCTCTTACTGATCCGACCCCATTCTCCTTAGGGAACTTCATCATTAGACACCAAGAAGCCAGTGCTATCGTGAAATCCACCAAGGTCGATTTGCCTAGAAAGGCATTATATGTTGAATACTCATCTACTATAACAAACGTTTGGATCCGCACGACACTGCGACCTCCATCACCCAACTCAACTGATAAATCAATCGTCCTAACCAGTTGCTTTGACATGCTAGTAAAACCTTGAATCTTGAATTTACAAGGTTTAACATCTTTCATACTGATTTGCATTTGGTCAAATGTCCTTCCAAACAAGATATTCACCGAGCTTTCATTGTCCGCCAAAACTCGGCGCACTATAAACGGGCCAACAATAGCCGAAATCACCATGGTCGATGGTTGTCACTTCGACACCATTAAAATTCCTAGTTCTGAATATAATATCATTTGTCACCATACTTTGTTGCTTAGTCGGAGCTTTGTCCTTCGTAGCAAAGCAACTCTCCTATGGTTCGATTAAACGAGCTTACACACTGCTCTATTTTCCTCCAGCTTTTCTCTACTTGATTGGGCCCTCCTGTTATGGTATTTTTTACTAATCTTCCATCAGTTTGCCAGTCCCTTCTCTACTGGGTCCAAGTTGGCTCCCTTGGACATTCTACCCATGGGGTCTAGCATTTTGTCCGCCATCATGTGGATCTATAATATACTATTGCAATTTCTTCTTCTTTATCAATTCCTCAATAAAATATCTCAGATGTAGGCACTTGTTTGTGATGTATCCATGAGTTTCATGGAAACAATAGTACTTTCCCGAGTGCCTTTCCTCTTTGGTCATCTCCTTCCTAAATGGCCTTTTATATTGTTCTGTTCCTCACGCAGCAAGGTATATATTCTCCAAGTATCATTTAGAGGTGTGTACTCATCCAACCTCATATTCCTTGAGTGCTTTTTAGATTCGTTTCGCCTACCACCAGACCCCTGATTTCTTTTCTTTTTATTATTAGAATTTCCAAAATTCATAGCTACGTTATCAGAAATCTTCCCAGTCCGTTTAACTTCCATGTTGCTTTGAATCACCTCTTTTGACTGTTCACCATTAGCCTTTCCAGTAGCCTGACTCACCTCTTTCAATCGTAAGAATTGATTGGCTTTTTGGTGGAATTCCTCCATAATCGTTGGTCATTTCATCTTCAACCATCTACTAAAGTCTTTGTTCGAGTGTATGCTCCAGACTAGAGCTATAAACACTAAATATTCCTTTGGATTGTTAACATCCATTACTGCAATGTTAAATCTATTCAAGAACCCCTTCAAAGACTCCTTAAGCCCTTGAGAAAGACTTGAAAAGTGCAATACATTCTTAGGCTATGTGGTATAGAGCCTAAACTGCTTCATAAACTACATTGCCAGCTCACTAAAGTCGATATGGATTTTGATGCAAGTTGAGTGAACCACTACCGATGCAACTCCATCTAAAAAGATAGGAAAAAACCTACATTGAACCATGTCTATAGTTCTGGCTTCATCCATATGCCATTCATATTTAAACAAGTATTTCTTGGGATTAGTAGTCCCGTTGTACGATGGCATTGCAGGCATCGTAAGCTTCCTAGGATACTCCTCCCTTAGAATATTCTCCGTAAATGGAGTTTTGCTTGGCACAGAACCCCATTCCTCATTCTTTCTCCATTCATTTTCTTCCATTAACCGCTTAACCATATCATCTACATACTCCTCACTGGCTTGGCACTCCCTGGGTTGACTACCAATGGCTGCACCGAGTGTTTGGCTCTGCAAATGGTCTATATTTCCCCATTAATGTCTTTGGAAGAACCACTCCCACGGTACTTTGTTGACATTGGGCTGGCTCCATAGCAGTTATTTGAACTCTAGCTCCTTGAACTCCAACATCGAGCTTATAATCATCACCATCGTGCTGCAAATCATCCTTAGAATCTGACAACTCCATGGCCTCAGCCACTTGTCCTCTCAAAGATGCCAAAATTCTTCTCGTTACCGACATGATTATGGTCAATACTGAGTTGAATTCCTTTAGGGGGAACCTTTCGACCTCTTTTAGTAACTCTTCCTACTTTCCCAGTAGCCTTTTCATTCTGCTTTTGTTTTCAGTTTCGCCTGTTCTGACCGACAGTTTATCTTCTTCAGATTTGGTGGGCGAAACATCCCTCCTACTCCTCCTAGTTCTCTATGACTACTAGTCTGCAAAGCTATGCTAGCATCCATCTTTTCCAACAAAGCCTTCTGACTATCAACCATCTTATGATTCACTTCTTGCATCATCTTGTCAAACTCTACTCTAGTAACCATCTCCTGAGAAGAAGACGGTCCTGGCAATGTCTACTAGTTGCTAACCTTCATGTGATGAGAAGCTCCTTCATCTACACCAGCTACTTCTCTAGATGATCTTCTATATGCTATTGATTCCTTTATACAAATCCTTTAAGTTCTTTAATGAAAATATTCTAGATCTAACCATTGGACGCTCCAATCCAAAATAAAAAACTAGATCTATGCCTGAGAATCTTCGTTCTCAGTGAAAAAAATGTTGAGCCTAAAAATGGAACAACGCCCAAATTCCTATAAAAATATACAAGTGTAGCAGAAATTATACGAAAAACAGCGAGAAACAGGAAGATTTTTAATGTAGTTCGGTAATCTCTAGCCTGTGTCCACTATAGGTTTATTAATTTACGGATTGTAAGTCACTAGTACAAGAGTTTGGTAGATCTAATAGCCTAGAACGACCAAGAATAGCTTCATTAGTGACTATAATGAGAAGAGATAAAGGATGAAGAGAATAAAATGCCCAAAAGTCCTTTTCCAAATGCCATAGATGTTGTATTTATAGGTAAACCATCCAACAGAGTTGCCATATCTCCATATATTAAGTCTTACTATAGATCTAAAAAAGCTGGAGTCCTTGGGCTTTTAAATTAACTCGGTACCAACCACTTTTTGGAAGGGGGGCTACTCCTTCTTTCCTCCTTTGGCCTTCTATCTTTGATCCATTGTATTCTGAGTACTTTTCCTTAGAAATCGCGTTGTTTCCGAGAGGTTCTGTTATCACTTGTACTTGTCTACTTTCCTCAAGAACTTCCTGAGAGTTGTGTACCTATTCCTTGAGAAATGCACCTCAAGATAATCACACAAGCCATCTATGTATGAACCATAGCTTCAGAGTACCATGCAAGGCACAGAATGTGGTTGGTACGAAGTAGATCCGGTCAGTACCGATTACAACCCTTAGCTCCCATTGTGTTGTAATTTCTTGAGTCTACTCCTATGGTCCCTTCAAGCATGTTTCCAAATCCACGAATTATTTCGTCTTTATCCTGACGTTTAGATTCAAGCGAAAGCCTGCTTGGTTAAAAAGCCGGATAACATCTAGGGATATGTTAGCTTGCGATAGCCCTAGCTCAATTTGTGATAGTTATGGTTATGTCAGGTTGCGATAGCTTTAGCAGACTGAACTTGCGATAACTAGGGTAATATTAACATGTGAAGGCCCTGGGAGACTCTACATACATAGCCATGTAAGGTTGGATTGAGATAATGAACCAATGTTAAGAAAATGTAAGTACAAGTGATGAAATTTTCTAAAGATGAAATGGCTTTGAGAAATAACAAGTTAACGAAGAATAACCTAATCAAAGATAAATTGAGATCGAGCTTGATTAAGCCATGTGATGACATATTGAATCATTTATAAGAATGCAAATGCAAATGAAAGGTATTTGTGGCAATAAGATGTATAAACATGAAGTTTTAGTGATTTAAGGTCTTAGTGGAAACTATATGTCCTAGTTCAACATTATAAGTAATCGATGGACTAAGTGGCTACCAAATATCAAAACCACGACAGTGTTCATGGTAACATTGGTAGAAGGCAATAGTGGTGTACCCTTGTCTATTTACAACGATATAAGGAAACAAAGGTGTAAGGTTTGTGTAGTTTCCAACTGTCTATTCATGGAAGTATATGAGATTGAAGTATTAAGGCTTTGGTTGCATCAAATCTCCTATTCATGACATTGTATTTGATAAGTGAAAGTATAAAGCCTGAGTGGCAATTGTTTGTCTAAACTTGACATAATAAATGAGGGAAAATGGTGTAAGGCATTGGTGGCAAAAACAAATTATCTGTTCACGTTAAAATTGAGAGAAAATAAGTTGAACACTTAAGTGGAAATCTTAAGTGTCTAGCACAGTTATTGCGCTGGTAAGAGTAAGCCTGAGTGGTAACTTACAATGAATTGACTATAGAAACTAGTCAAACATGTATGTAAGAAATCTAATAGTTATGATAAATTGATGATTTACATTTGCTCATGACATGATGTTGTTACATAGAATGATTTAGTTGATGATGCTTGGAATAGTGAGGGGAAAACTCATTTCATAATTTAGCGGAGCGAACTCACTATATGGTTGTTTGTTTCTGTAAAGTATTACTCATAATAGGCTTTATCTCTAACCCGTGTTTTTATCATTTCCCAAAAACTAATGGATACTCATTAGAGTAGGCCGAGTTTATGGCTTAGACAGGTATTTTCCAGAAAGTCGAATAAACAAGTTGAAGACGAAGTAGGAGGCTTATTTTTTTTAATAAAAGTTATTTTGAAAATTCCATTGTGTAAAACCAGGAATTATAACTAGTTAGTTTTCCACATCGCCATCTTTATATATCGAGCATGACACTTTATGTTTTATTATATTTACCCTTGCATGGGAATGAAAAGGTTAATGATAATGTAATGAATCATATAAAACTATTCGATGTAATAAAAATTGATTTAGCCGCTCTATAAACTTAATGTTTTACAAAATAATATTAAACTCACTTTGTCACTTGAAAATGATATTGGCGATGACTGTAGCATCATTGGTGTCTATTTTCGAGTCTCAATGTTGGGGTTATTACAATAATTTTTATATATAATATGTTTAAATTGGAACACTTTTACTTTACACTTTTTAATTAGGGAGAGATCTAGCTACGTCTAATTTAAGACTGCAAGTGATGAAATTCTATGTCTTATCAATATATACATAAATATGTAGAGTTCTACACATTTATTAGCTATGCATCCTCTCTGATTTGATGTGAATCCTCCTTCTTTTTCGCTATTTAGAAACTCCTCACCTTTATAACTAGAAACTTCTTGATAGTGTTGATTTACTTGCATAGCTCTCTCCTAAATGGTAGATTTCCTTTATTAAGTTGTTTAACTCAGATTTGATTTTGTTTGAAGATTAGATGAAGATGATGATGCAGATTAGTGGAAGGTATTTATGTACACATAGGATTAGAAAATAGGTTTGCATTTCTTTTTATAACCTGAAAATAGCACATGCTTAGCCAAAATTTCCATAGTCAGTATATTACAAAAATGCCGGTAGGCCTGACTTCTAATTTCTAGCCCATTTAACCAAATTCAGCAAGTTATATATGTTTTCTGACTATGCACGACATCAGATGCAATGGGATAGGTCTCGAAACCTAATTTGAATATATGTAAAAATTTACTTTATTACATTGCCCTTTTATGTAAAATTACGATTTTACCTATTTAATTTAATTATTTAATTTAGTAGAATTATTGGGTGTTGCACTATATGCCATAGACATAATAGATAGTCTTTTTTTATGATTTTATAATTTTTACAACATTCTAAAATTTCCAATTAGCAAAATTCTAAAACTTTTCCCTTTGTTCTCGAATCAATCTAAATTAGATCGATTTCCAATTTTCACAAGATTGGGGATGTAGAGTAATTAGACACGAAATTCATCCTTCAAATGATTAGCTTACTCGGTTTATATGCGATTGATTAGTTATTGAAGAGAAAGATCCTTTTTTGCTTAAGATAGATTCTATACTTGCTCTAAGATAGTAAGTTTTCTAGTAATACATTGGCCTGTAAGATCTCATACTTCTTCATTCCATATTCATGAATCTACTCCATACTTGACTTGTTATCAACCATTCAAAATTGCAACCATTTACCTCCAACGTACTTTTTTACTCTAGTGTTTTTTGCTCCATACTTCTTTTCTAATGTTTCCCAAATGAATTTTTTTGATTTCTAATTGACAAATAAAACAAATAGCTTGTTTGACATGTAAGTGAGCATGTGTCCCTTAACCGACTTGGTATCCCTTTTAAATTTCTTTTTGACTTCATCATTATTCTCCTTTTGACTCAAGGTTCACAAAACAGTCTTTAATCTTTTATACTCAAGGTTGAAGAATTTGAAGAAGTGTAGAAAAGCAATTGCTCAGGAGATTTTTTTGAAGAACTTAAAAAGATAAATTGGAATTTACCTTTGTCTCTTTTCCAGCGAAAATGAACAATAATTAATAGGTGAATATGTAAAAACTACACCTAAGAACTCAAAAGCTGATAAATCTGATTATTCAGGGTAATGAAGAGATAATTCTTTTAATACATTAATAATGTCTTTTAATCACAGTTGTAACTAAAAAGCAGATAAAAAGAATTTCCTTTTCAGTTTTGATAACTAAAGGAATAATATAAAATGAGAGAAGGAAGAGTAATGATGAAATATGCTTATTCTGTTGAAATGTATAGTGCTAAGTGCCAAGTGTTCCATCAAAGCACCACATGCGCCCATGGTCTATCAAGGACCATATTTCTCAGAAATACTTTCGTGAGCGAATCCTCTAAGATCTTTTCTATTCTTCCATATTCCAATGAAATCACCCCTTCTTTCAAAATTTTCTTGAGGACTTTATGTCTGACACGGATGTTCCTTCTTTTCCTACATACATTTCTTTGTAATTCCTATAGTGACCTGTGATTCACGGTGTAATGAAACTAGAACATTTGTTTTTTCCCATATTTCAATTTCTGCTAACAAATAATTCAACCATTTTGCTTATTTACCTACCAACTCAAGAGAAATAATCTCAGATTCCATAGTGGATCATGCTGTACATTTATATTTAGAGGGTTCCCATGGTATAGCACCTCCATACAAGGTGAACGCATAGCCTTAGTGGAGCTAACTTCTTTATTATCAGTAACCCAGTATGCATCATAAAATCCCTCTAAGGCAATAAGATATTTCTTTAAAAGCAAGCATGAATCAATTGTATCCTTAAAGACGTCATTAGACAACAAAGAGCATTCCAATGGTTATTATTGGGTTTGTAAGTGGACATACTCAAAAGGCTAATAATAGAGGCTATGTTTGATCTGGAATAATTCATAAGAAATGTTACACTTCCAATAAATTTGGCATATTCATCTTATGACACATTAGGTTACTTGTTCTTCTTAAGATGCATACTAGGATTAGATGGAGATCGAACAGGAGTTACATCAAAATAATTAATTTTTTTAACATTTTCTCTATGTAGTGAGTCTGACTTAGTAAGGAACATGTTGTAGTTTTTCTCATTATAACTTCGAGTATCACATCAGTCTCTCCCAAATATTTCATCTCAAATTTGGAAGATAAGAAAGTTTTGGCATCGTTTACTGCAACCATGTTTGTACCAAACATCAACATGTCATCAACTTAATAGCATATAATCGCACGTGAGAACCTAACACCTTTGAATATACAACAGAATCTGAGGCATTCCCTTTATAATCATTATTTACTAGGGTGCCATCCAAATTTCATACCATTGTTTAGGAGCTAGTTTTGGCCATAAGGAGACCAAGTACCATGCAGTCAATAAGTTGTTTTGCATAAATTTCTTCTTTTAAGCCACCATTAAGAAAAGCAGTTTTGACATCCATTTAGTGTACTACTAGATTACGAATAGAAACCAAGGAGACAAAAGTTCTAATAGTACCTACCTTGGCCACCACGAAAAAAGTATTAGAATAACCAATATCTTTCTTTTGTGTAAAGCCGACGATTACTAATCTAGCTTTGGATTTATCAATAAAACCATCAATTTTCAATTTCTTTGTAAATATCTGCTTAGTCCTAATTGGTCTACATCCTTTAGGTAGGTCAATTACGTCCTATTTGTGGTTAGATGTTACTGAATCAAGTTCACTTTTAATAATTTCTTTTCAAAAATTACCATCCCTAGAGCGATTGGCTCCTTGTATGTTTAAGATCTTCCTCAATCTAAAGTACATCAAAAGTACTAAAATAATTGCCCAAAGTTTTTTTATATTGTACATTTTACTCCGTCTAAGTTCATTTATTTGATTGATTTACAACAGAGGGCAGAGTGGGCAAAGTCAATGACATATTTGAGGCAATGGAAGAGCTAAAGAGCTCCCGTTATTACCGTTCTTAAAAGAAAGTCATTTTCAAAGAATACAACATCTCTAACTTCACAAATAGCTCGTCATTTAAACACATCAATCTATATGTAATGCTATTAGAAGCATGGCCAATGGACACACAATCAAATGTCTTAGGTCCCATATTAGTTTTTCTAAAGTATATTAACCCCACTTTAACTAGGCACCCAACACTTCCAAAAAAAGGTTTGGAGAAAAACCTCTCCACGATTCATAAGAATTTTATCCAATCTTTTATAATGTACTCTATTAAGTATATAACAAGGGGATAAAACAGTTCCCCCTACATATTGTTAGTTAAACCAAAATGTAAAAGCATTGCATTCATCACATTCTTAAGAGCCCTACTTTTCCTTTCAACTACTCTATTTTGTTGGAGGCTACAAGGTGCACTAGTTTCATGGATACTTACGTTTTTCTCACAGAAACTTTTCAAAAAAACAGCGTAATACTCTCAACCCCTATCAGACCTAAGCCTTTTTATTTTTTGGTCCAATTGGTTTCCAACTTCAGCTTTAAGTTTTAAGAACATCCCTACAGTCTCATATTTAGATCTAAGAATTTTAGTGTATCTGGAAAAGTCATCAATGGATGTTACATAATAGCGTTTACCTCCTCTACTGATTGTGTTCTTAAAATACGCCAAATCCAACTGTATTAATCATAGTAATTCAGTACTTTTGTTAGTGGCTGATTTAAAATGTTTTTTAGCATGTTTGGCAGTAACACATGTAGGACTTTTGGAAGATGAAGTTTCATTTTCTTAATTTATCATATTTAGTTTTCTAATTATATTACTTAAACCTAAATTCACACGTCCAAAACTACTATGCCATAATGTTGCAATTTGGCAAGCCCGCAGTGGAAAATATAGGTGAATTTCAAAATTTTTCCATTTTAGATCTTTGATGTGCCTATGAATCCTAAATATATTTAGAACTTTTCTAAATTTTCTTTTAAATAAAATTTTCTTTATTGTGCCTATGAAGAAATGGGCTATAGTGTTTCACTTACAATACTTTTACTCAACCCAATTATAGTCGTTCGATGGATGTCGGGCCACGATTTAACTATAATCAAAGAAGAGCTTCCAAATTAGAAATCAACAGTATTCTCAAATCGAGAGAACTGTGTAAATTAGTCACATCGATATTTTATGTTTGACCTTAGTTATATTAACCAACAGAAAACTATCCAGTGAGTCATTTCATAATTATCCAATAACTGTCAGTACGTAACTCCTTGGTGCCCCCAGCAGCCATAAGTAACACACCGTCCAACATTTGGAGAGCGTGACGTACTCTAGTCTCAATGGATATATCGATATCCAGTCTTGATGCATCTTGACTAGGAATATTTAAAATGGTTTATTTATTATTATTGTGATAAATTACTCATGGTTACAACACTTTGTAACTAATATAAAAAAATACCTTTATGGATTTTCTATTAAATATACTTTTAATTTAAATAATTAATATATAATGCATTGTAATAAGTATATAATAGAAAGAAAAAGTACCTTTTATTTCGAACAAGATTGGTTATCGAGTTAGATGTATGTAAAACAAATACATAATTGCCCCTAGGGCATATCCCCAACTCTATCAATCTCCCACTTGCACTTAGGTCTATTTTGGAATCTTATTCCAACTTCTCCAATCGGTTTTTTCAAAGCCAATCGGGTTAGTCCCTCAATAAACGGGCATGCTATTATGTTTTAATTTCTATCCCATCAATCAACTCTTTCTATGCTTATAAACTATCTTTATCACATGGAACAATCCGAAATATGTATTTTGACTTCTAGTGAGCTTTAATTTCTGTTATGAACTAAAATGTTATGGGATTCTCAACATTAGGAATCATCCTTAGCTCAGTTATAAATTTATGCATTTATATTTATATATTTCTTTTATTGTGGTGCTATATAAGGCGATGTACTTAGCATTTTTCATTGAATCGGCCATAGTCTTTCGTTTGGAACATTTCTAACTTAAAGATTCTTAACCTGAATTTATTATTGACATATTATACTAAATATCACTTATGAAAATTTGGGTCCGAACACTCCTTTATAAGGATTTTACTATTTTTGTAAACAGTTCTCTTGTATTTCAGAAATACATGAGAAAACCTCAAAGAACTATTTAGTGATATCAATTTGGATTTGATATTTGCTTAACGTATCCAATACATAAAATAATTATGAAATCATGGATAAAATAACATGTATGATAATTCCTATTGCCAATACATAAGGAATTCATCTTACATGTTCTATATTAAACATTTTAATAAGGTGTCCTTGCATATCGTTTGGGACATTCCTAATATATATTATACTTACTATAAAAGACATCATTTACATATCCAACATTGAGTATGAAAACAACTAAGGTTGATTTTAACATAAGCACATCATAAAAAAATCAGCAACATATTGTTTATTTATAGTTTAGAAATATCAATGCACCTTTTAACGCACTTTCTCTTAGAACACATGCTTCCTTTGCATTTTGATTAATAGTCAAACTATTTGAAATTTTTCTCAAAACATTTGTTCAATTTTGATGCTTTTCTGAATGATACTTCCGTATATGTTCTCGGATTGTATCCAAAAACTCACAAACTCAATATCGCTCTCACTAACTTCGAGACACTTTGGTTATTATATGTAAATAGTTTACTCTAAATTGTTATTTAGAATTTTCTGTTTCAACGCATACGTGCAAAAACGTAAGGTCATACTATGCGATGATTTTGTGAGTAAAAAATCCAAACCTACTTGAGCACATCAGCTTGTGAATCTGTTACGTTAATTTCAATAATTGAAATTTAACGTTTTATTCTTATTAATGTGGCTCACTATAATCCAACTGCATTTGCCTATCACTTAAAGACATATTTACGGCCAATGGATCATATCCTTTGGGTACAACTTTAAAAATCATATTTTGATAATGTACTTGGAATCTATTTCGCATTTGTGCATCATACCATATCGTAGAATTAATACTCTTAATGGTTTAATTGGCTGCTGGGTTATCTATTCTCGACATTGATAAGAAACTCATAGTTTCTCTTTAATGTACAAGAACATTTATTAAACAATCTAATGTGTTGTGTTCATTTAGATCTAGTTAATTTCATTTCATCCCTTACAATTAGTTTTATTCTTGGATTATATGCAAATCCATTTTATACCAATAATTTCTTAAAGAAATTCCTTCGCTACGAAATTGATATTTCTTGAAACAATAGTTGCTTTTGAGTGCAACGAAATGAGCATTCATAAATATTTTATGAATTGCCTTATATAAAATTGATGTTGCATCAGTTCATAATATGTTTATGTTTACCACATAATTTAGTCATCTAATGACTAATATTCATAAAATTCTCTTAGGACAATTCATACAAGATCAATTACGTACAATTATTACGTGTAGTCTTTTGACTCTGACAACCTGTCAACTTCTTGGCCTAGGGAATGTAGGGATTTCTCATAAACCTGTATCTTGTATGGTCCGGGGAAAAGTACTACGTGAAAATCAGACATACGAAATACAGTGGATAAAAATTTAATTAGCAACAAAATTGTCTTCTGATGATTTTTAAATTACAACAAACCAATATAAAATATATTTGTTTTCATCAAACAAAAACGTATACTCCACAATCTCCCCCTTTTGATGTAAACAAACAACTTGTTAAGATTTGATGAGTGTAACTGATGCAGGCCAAGTGTTAGGTCATGACTGACTTAACGAAACCTTAAGTCGTTCGGAAGTGATGAGTCGTTTACGACCTAAGAACATGGGAGCTAACAAGGAAGTTCGCGAGGAGGAGATACAAAATGAAGTAGTAACTCGTGTACGACCTAATGAGTTAAGGGATAGGTCGCTGGAACGACTTAGCGAGCTTCATCTGGGAAATAGGTCGCTGGAACGACCTAACAGGTTGCTACGACCTAACGAGTTGAAGAATGAGGTGCTACGACCTAACGAGTTACGATCTATGTTAGGTCGCAGAGAAAAGGAACGACCTAAGTTAGGTCACGGGGAAATGTGGAGAGATAGGTCGCTCATTATAAGTCATGAAGCCTTAAGTCGTGAAGACTTAAGTCGCGAAGTTTTCTGAAGCCGCTTCTTTTAGGTCGCTGATGGGGATGCCGTTCATTTTTAGGTCGCTCGCTCCAGATGTCGTTCATTTTTAGGTCGTTATTTGTTGTATCTCGTATGTTTTAGGTCGTATGTGTTGTAAAGCGTTGTGTTGTATTTGCTTATGTCATACTATTTTAGGTCGTGATGTTTTTAAGTCGTGATGTTTTTAAGTCGTGATGTGGTAAGTCGTGGCCGACCTAAGTGTTGTACAGTTTTGTGTGGCGTGAGTTGTAACTTCTATAAATAGGCCGGTGGTGCCATTTGTAAGGGTTGTTGATTTTTGAATAAAATTCTTGTTTGTTAGCTTTGTGCTTTCAATTAAAATCGGTAGTTGAGTGTAATCTCCTATCTCCACCTTCGTCATTCGAGTGCGCTCGAATCTTCGATCGTTGAAGCCAATTCGCGGAATCAAGTGTGCTTGATCAACGCTCGAAGAATTGTAGATCTCTCTTCACGATATCGTGCGCGATCAACGTGTCAGAGATAGCTAGAATTCGGTATCTTCGGAACAACGAATTTGGCATTTCAGTATTTCTCAATCCACCGATTGCTACTTTCATCGATCTACCTTGTTTTTGTTTAATCCGCTGCATCAGTTTAGTATCAGAGCTTGTTTTAGCCAATCATAGCTAAATCGAGTCTTGGAGCCGAGAATTTGAAGTTTGAAGTGTTGAAGAGCTTCAGCCGAGCTAAGCAAGTGAAGGCCGTGTACATCATTTGGTATCATTTTGAAAGTCAAAGCCGAGAATCGAAGTATTTGAGAAGTTTGAACCATGCCGCCGAGGAGAGCTAACCGCCATCAAAATAATGAAGCATTGTATCTAAGGGAAGAGGCCGATCAAATGGAGCAACGAATGCATGAAAAATTTGATGAAGGTATTGGTAGATTGGAGAAGATGATGTTAGAGATGAATCAAAATCGGAGAAGGGTTTCACCTGAATCTAACCATGGGGGAAGTAGAGTCTCACCACATTCCAATCGAGAGAGAAGTGTTGATAATGATCATAGAAGTGTGAGTCGAGATTGTTATAGAGATGATGATGATCGAAGACGTGAGAGAAATGTGAATGATCGAGAACGGAGGAATGTAGATAGAAGGGATGTTGGTGGAAGACGTGATGGTAGTAGAGATGTTGGTGGTCAGGATCGACATCGATATACATCGGATTTTGAAGAAGAGTATGATAGTGGTAGTGTTCATGGATGAGGACGTGGACAAGGAAGAAATCATTCGGAATATGATCACAAGTGGGAGTCTGGGATGAAGACTGAAATACCGGAATTCAAGGGAGGCATGCAAGCCGAAGAATTTCTTGATTGGATAGCTTATGTTGAGGAAATATTTGACTTCAAGGAGGTTTCGGAGGATCGTAAAGTGAAGTTGGTTGCTACTAGGTTGAGGGGAAGAGCTATGGCATGGTGGCAGCAAACCAAACTTACTAGGGAACGGATGGGGAAGTCAAAAATTGTTGCTTGGGAAAAGATGAAGAAATTGATGAAAGCTACGTTCTTGCCCTATAATTACCAGTCACTAATGTATCAGAGATTACAGAACTTGAGGCAAGGAACGAAGATGGTTGCTGATTATGCAGATGAGTTCTACCAATTAATTGCTCGAAATGATATCATGGAAAGAGAAGAACAATTGACCGCGAGGTTTGTCGGTGGACTTAGAGCACAGATCCAAGATATGGTAAACATGTTCGACCCCAAATCTGTGGCAGAAGCACATCAAAAGGCGTTGGCTTGGGTGAAACAAGGTAGACGTAGGGGAGGTGTGTTTCCAAGTTTTACGGGGCAGAACAAAGGAGTGGGTAGTAGTTCTAATATTCCTAAAGCATCAATTAAGCCAGTTGTTCATGAAGTGGCTAAACCTAAAGTCAATACCAATTTCAAATGCTATAATTGCCAGGAAATGGGTCATAAGAGAACCGAATGTCCAAAGCCAAAGAAGAGAACTGTGATTGTTGAAGTAGAGGATGAGGATGTCGGAGAAGATCTCAATTCACAGCGTGATGAGGAGGAGGAAGTGTCGGGAGACGAAGGATGTAATCTGATGCTACGAAGATCTTGTTTAACACCGAAGCAGGAGGAAGAGTTGAGTTGGTTGAGAAGTAACATTTTCCAGTCAACTTGCACTATTTTGGGAAAGGTCTGTAAATTTGTCATTGATGCTGGGAGTTGCGATAATATCATTTCAACGAAAGCTGTGAGAAAATTGAAATTAAAAACTGAGAAACATCCTAGTCTATATAAACTTGCTTGGTTGAGGAAAGGAGGAGAAGTAAAGGTAGAGAGGCGAGCTCATGTTCCATTTTCTATCGGAAAGAAATACAAGGATGAGATTTGGTGTGACGTAGTTGACATGGATGTTTGCCATTTGCTGTTGGGAAGACCGTGGCAGTACGATCGTGAAGTACAGCATAATGGTCGAACGAATAGTTACAGTTTCTTGTTCGAGGGCACGAAGATCACATTAGTTCCGAAAAAGCGACAGCAGAATGAGAACAAGCTGGAAGAGATTGAGGAATTGAAAACTTTGTTGTCCTTGAAGGAATTCGTGGAAGAGATAGAGAAGAGTCCTGAAGTTTTATGTTGATTGGGCATGAAAGCAGTGAAGTTACTGAAGTTCCAGAGGAAGTGAAACCAGTTTTGGAGGAATTCAATGATGTGTTTCCAGAGGAGTTACCGAAGGAGTTACCACCGCTTAGAGACATACAGCATCAGATTGACTTGGTGCCAGGTGCTGCATTTCCTCATAGACCACACTATCGGATGAGTCCCAAGGAACACGAAGAATTAAGGAGACATGTGGAGGAATTACTTGAACAAGGGCGAGTTCAGGAGAGTTTAAGTCCTTGTGCTGTACCAGCTTTATTGGTACCCAAAAAGGATGGAACGTGGAGGATGTGCACCGATAGTAGAGCATTGAATAAGATCACAGTCAGATACAGATTTCCGATGCCGAGGCTTGATGATTTATTGGATCAAATCAGTGGGTCCGTAATCTTTTCAAAGATTGATCTTAAAAGTGGTTATCATCAGATACGAATTAGACCAGGGGACGAATGGAAGACAGCATTCAAGACGAGAGAAGGATTGTATGAATGGCTGGTGATGCCGTTTGGTCTATCAAATGCACCTAGTACTTTCATAAGGGTGATGAACCAAATTTTCAGGCCGTACATTGGGAAATTTGTGGTGGTTTACTTTGATGATATTCTGATCTACAGTGCTAGTACAGAGGAGCATGTTCAGCATTTGAGACAAGTGTTAATTATTCTTCGTGAAGAACAATTCTATGCTGCTACGAAGAAGTGTGTTTTTATGGCGAGGAGTGTTTTATTTCTAGGGTATGTTGTATCGAAAGAAGGAATATAGGTAGACCAAAGTAAAGTTAAAGCTATCAGAGATTGGCCGCAACCCAAGACGATAACAGAGGTTCGGAGTTTTCATGGGTTGGCTTCATTTTATAGAAGATTTATTCCACACTTTAGTAGTGTGATGGCACCTGTTACAGATTGTATGAAGGGTAAACAGTTTGCATGGACAAAGGAAGCAGGATTTGCTTTTGAGAGAATCAAAGAACTCTTGACGTCGGCACCAGATTTTCAGTTATTGTTTGAACTACATACTGATGCATCCAAGGTTGGGATTGGAGGAGTGTTGAGTCAGAGGGGACGTCCTATTACATATTTCAGTGAGAAGTTATCAGGAGCAAAGATGAGATATAGTACGTATGATGTGAAATTTTATGCTGTTGTACAAGCCATTAAACATTGGAGACATTACTTGTTTCACAAAGAGTTTGTGCTGTATACTGATCATGAGGCTTTGAAACATCTACAAGGAGAAGATAAAATTTCAGCAAGGCATGCATCGTGGATTGCGTATTTGCAGCAATTTACATTTGTTGTGAAACACAAATCTGGGGTTACGAACCGTGTGGCGGATGCATTGAGCAGAAGGAATCATGTGTTGACTACAATGAAGATTGAAGTAACCGGGTTTGATGTGTTGCCAGAATTATTTGTCGATGATCCTTACTTTGCAAAGTATGTCGATAAAGTCAAGGAGGGAAAGACGAATGAGTATGTGTTGGTGGATGGCTTTCTTTTCAAAGGAAACAGATTGTGTATACCGGAAGGTAGTTTACGATTGAAGATTGTGAAAGAGTTACATGAGGAAGGCCATGTGGGCAGAGATCGAACTCTACAGTTGATTTCTCATTCTTATTTTTGGCCATCAATGAGGAAAGAAGTAGAAAGATTTGTGGAGAGATGTCATATTTGCCAAGTATCCAAAGGGACAGCGACGAATGTGGGATTGTATATGCCGTTACCCGTGCCTGTTAAACCATGGGTTGATATCAGTATGGATTTTATTTTGGGATTACCGAGAACTCAAAGGGGGAATGATTCGATATATGTTGTAGTTGACACGTTTTCAAAGATGGCACATTTCATCGCTTGTAAGAAGACAGTTGATGTCGTCCGTGTTGCTGAGTTATTCTTTAAAGAAGTGTATCATTTACATGGTTTGCCAGAATCCATTGTTTCTGATCGGGATACTAGATTTCTAAGTCATTTTTGGCTAAGTTTGTGGAAGATGGTGGGAACGAAGTTGAACTTTAGCAGCGCTTATCATCCGCAGACGGATGGACAGACCGAGGTCGTAAACAGATCGTTGGGGAATTTGTTGAGATGTCTTGTGAAAGATAATCTGAAGAGTTGGGATATGAAATTATGTCAAGCGGAGTTTGCTCATAACCATGCGATAAACCGCAGTATAGGGTTCAGTCCATTTCAGATAATATATTCAAGTTTACCAAAGGGACCGTTGGATTTGACGATAGTATCACAATCCAAGGGAACCGTTAAACGGGCTGTTGATTTTGTTGATGGATTGGCAGAATGTCATCAAATCGTTTAGGAACGATTGGAGAAAGCGAATGAGAAGTACAAACGATCTGTAGATCTGAAGCGAAGGAGTGTTGAATTTCATGAAGGTGATTTGGTTTATGCAGTGTTAACAAAAGATCGTTTTCCGGTGGGAACGTACAATAAATTGAAAGCGCGGAAGATTGGTCCAGTAAAAATTTTGAAGAAAATCAATGAGAACGCGTATCAATTGGAATTGCCGGATAATGTTCATACTTCTGATGTGTTTAACGTCAAATACTTAGTTCCGTATCATGGGGCTGAGTGTGTTGCGGAGGAGGAAGGTGCAAATTCGAGGACGAATTTCTCTCAACCAGGGGAGGATGATGCAGGCCAAGTGTTAGGTCGTGACCGACTTAACGAAACCTTAAGTCGTTCGGAAGTGATGAGTCGTTTACGACCTAAGAACATGGGAGCTAACAAGGAAGTTCGCGAGGAGGAGATACAAAATGAAGTAGTAACTCGTGTACGACCTAACGAGTTAAGGGACAGGTCGCTGGAACGACCTAGCGAGCTTCATCTGGGAAATAGGTCGCTGGAACGACCTAACAGGTTGCTACGACCTAACGAGTTGAAGAATGAAGTGCTACGACCTAACGAATTACGATCTATGTTAGGTCGCAGAGAAAAGGAACGACCTAAGTTAGGTCGCGGGGAAATGTGGAGAGATAGGTCGCTCATTATAAGTCGTGAAGCCTTAAGTCGTAAAGACTTAAGTCGCGAAGTTTTCTGAAGCCGCTTCTTTTAGGTCGCTGATGGGGATGCCATTCATTTTTAGGTCGCTCGCTCCAGATGCCGTTCATTTTTAGGTCGTTATTTGTTGTATCTCGTATGTTTTAGGTCGTATGTGTTGTAAAGCGTTGTGTTGTATTTGTTTATGTCGTACTGTTTTAGGTCGTGATGTTTTTAGGTCATGATGTTTTTAAGTCGTGATGTTTTTAAGTCGAGATGTTTTAGGTCGTGTACTTTTAGGTCGTGATGTGGTAAGTCGTGGCCGACCTAAGTGTTGTACAGTTTTGTGTGGCGTGAGTTTTAACTTCTATAAATAGGCCGGTGGTGCCATTTGTAAGGGTTGTTGATTTTTGAATAAAATTCTTGTTTGTTAGCTTTGTGCTTTCAATTAAAATCAGTAGTTGAGTGTAATCTCCTATCTCCACCTTCGACATTCGAGTGCGCTCGAATCTTCGATCGTTGAAGCCAATTCGCGGAATCAAGTGCGCTTGATCAATGCTCGAAGAATTGTAGATCTCTCTTCACGGTATCGTGCGCGATCAACGTGTCAGAGATAACTAGAATTCAGTATCTTTGGAACAACGAATTTGGCATTTCAGTATTTCTTAATCCACCAATTGCTACTTTCATCGATCTACATTGTTTTTGTTTAATCCGCTGCATCAGTAACGTGCATTGAGTGTGTACTCAATGTTATAAGATCAGAATGATAGCATAATTGTTTCAATATGTATAACATGCTCCCCCTATTGATATGCTCCCCCTATATATGTGGCATATGTGTTCAAGAATAAAATATTAAACCAATAATATTTCTTTTGAACCCACAATAATATCAAATCTTAACCACTCCCTCCCTCTTCGGTTCTCATTAAAAGTATAAATATCAAATTAACATGTTGAAAAAATCATACTCTATAGTGAACCTCAATCTAAATGATATTAAGCATTTAATGAAAAATCAACCTTTACTCATAGTAACTATATCGGTCAAAGTCATATCCCATGAGCGGACAAAGGGTGAATAAAAAATGTAGTTATATGTAGTGGGGTTCAAATGACATAGCCCATAAGATTTTATGTAATTAAATGGTTTTTATTATGAAATCAAGTTAGAATAACTTATCCCTAACTGATCGTAGATGAGATCAAGAACTTCCATCCATGCATTGCCACGAGGTTTCTTAGATGAAGATGGACATTACTTGACAAATACCGATACACATATTATAGGCATGTTTGGGCTTAGGGAGTCTGTTATCTCATATATATAATATTTTTCTCATAGGCTTTCAATAATCAAATTTTGGCATGTCACTTTAGCCAGCTCATATAAGAACAAGAATAATAGTGAAAAGAAAGAAACTAAGGTGAGTTGATATAATATGATCATCAAATGGTAGATTCAGAGATGACGTGGGTATGCAATAGCCAAAAATAGAAAATATAACGTATGTTTGATTATCAAAAATATCATAACATCGTTATTAAATCAAGTACAAAATGCAATAACCTTAATCATCTATGTAATCAATATAAATACTTTTAAAATTACATAAGAAAGTTCAATTGATCATTATATGATTTCAATAGTAAATCCTTTGTAAATACCTCAAAAATATTTTCAGTTTTGTATTCTATCCTTGAACATGTTGTATGAATTTATTTTAGAGCTATTTGTGTAAAGAGGAGCACATGGTCTAAGGGTATACACATTAATATATCAGAACAAAAATCAAATGTTCAATCTTAGGAAATTTCATCAAAAAGCTCAAAAAAATATGTCAAATGTAAAATGTCAAAGCTCTACTCACTAGAAGTTTCTTCAATGCTTTCAAGTCAATGAATTCTCGAGTCAGTACTCTCATATCAAAACAACTTTTTCATCAAAAAGATCTATCCAAAAAGTCTCATTTCAAAATATTCACATCATGGATAAATATGGATAGCAAAATGAAAAAAAATCCTAAGAAAGCAAATAAATATTTTTGGATTTTCAATTTTTTTTTAAAACACAAAAATCTAAGAAGGAAACAACAAAACATGTTGTTGGATTTTTTTGAAATAAAATGAAACAGAAAACAAGATACAAACTCTCCACATGTGCATGAAAAATTGTGTGCAATGTCAGTCAATCCATGAGACACATGAGCTATCAAATAAAATATCAGGCTAGAGAAATCATAAAGGTTAGAAATCATACTAGATGTTCTGAAAAGAAAGAACAAATTACCCTATCATGATACCACTTGTTAACTGGACCGCCTATGGTGGCGAACAATGATATCCCAAACACTAGCTCCATCCTCTCAATGTTCATTATCGATGTCAAGTGTGAAAATCAAGCATCATCAAATAAGCGCACTACATACTCCACAATATCAATCGAATTAGCTTCAACATTCGAAAATCATCTTCGCTTATCATTGAAGTTGCATTTGTATTTACCATGTTTATCCAAAGTTAGTGGATCTCCACTTCATTTTCCTAGGCTAAGGAACATTACAATTATCACTCATCAAACGTATAGAACAACTCGATAGATGCATCCATCATAGTTGCACCTTAGCCTATCAACATATTTACACATAGGAAGAAAAAGAAGACCTGGAAAACTTCATAGGTCTTTTAGTATTTGTGACACAATAGCTTAGTAATCCAAAACTATTAAGGAAGCCTCTAAGAACCCAAATTTCTCTAACATATTTGCACTTGTTCATATTCCAACTGAAATTATCAAGAGAACCTTTAGGAACTCAAATTTGTCTAACATTTTTGCACTTGTTCCCATACAACAACTATCAACACTATGTCCAATTTTACCACAACATAGGCATTTTGGAAATACGCTTCCACCTCATGCATTGTCTATCATGTTTTCCCTACTGCATTCTGCTTTACCGAAAACAAGTCCTTTTCTATTGTTCATGTATAGTTGATTTCCCATAAGCATATTTAATGACCTTTCACCTCTAGAAAATTTATTAACAGTTGATTTAAGAGTTTGGACTTCGGATTTAAGTGACGTATTCTCTTCTACTAGCATGGTACATATACTGAAATTTTCCCTCTTTGCATCATCATCTTTCTTCAAAATTAATATCTCATCTTTGAGAGTTTCAAGGTTTGTCCTACATTCATCCAACTCATTTTTAAAAGACTGACAGCTTTCACAATCAAGCTTTCGAGCTTCTTTAATTTTTTCAAGTTTGGCTTCTAACTTATCATTTATGCGAAGTAGCTCTACTTTTTCAGATTTCAATTTTTTGTTCTTAAGATTGAGACAATCAATTGTTCCAATAAGTTCAAGACACATTAAGAGCAAACCTTGATAAGTATAATTTGATACCTAAAACTCATCATCACTATTATCATAAGTTGAATGTCCCATCAAACATAGATTTGCTTTCGCTTCATCATTATTAGTGCACTTTTCTCCTTCTTCATCAACCCAAATTGCAGTGAAGGCCCTCCATTTCTTTTACTTTGCGATTTCACCTTGAATCAATGGACAATTAGTTTTGATATGACCCGGCTTTCTACACTTGTAGCAAATGATTTCTTCATGCGAACTTTCTGAGATTTTGGACTGCTTTGACTCGACATCTTTCCTCTTTGTTGTAAATTTGGAATTTCTTTTGGACTAATTTTTAAGACCGCTTATCAACCTTGCCAACTCAGTAATAGGATTATTCTCATCATCGTTGTCAAAAGTGCTGCTGAGTGCAATTGATTTCTAGAGTCAGAATTGTCACAGTCTTCCCTAGCTTTCAGTTCCATCTCATAGGTCATTAGATTTCCAATCAGTTCCTACATGCTTTGTTTGTTTAGATCTTTAGATTCTTCTATAGTAGTCTCACCTTTGACTCAAAATTCTTTGGAAGAATTCTCAGAATTTTTTGAACCAACTCAACTTCAGTGTGCACTTTGCCTAAAGCTCTGGAATTATATACCAACACTGAAAAATGTCCATACATCTCTTTTTTTTGCTTTTGTCCTTTAACATCAGAAAATTATTGCTGAGTAAGGCGAGACGTGATTCCTTGACTTCAGATGTACCTTCGTATATAACCTCCAAAGTGTGCCAAATTTCATGTGCAGTTAGACAAGGTGAAATTCAATTAAATTCAGTCTAATTAAGAGCTAAAATAAGAGCATTCATAGCTTTAGCATTTAACGAAAGCAATTTCTTATCATCTACATCCCATTTGTCTTTACGCTTAGCGAGTTCTACACCATTGATTGTCATTATGGGTGGAGTATACCCTCTCTCTACTTTACCCCAAACATCATAGTCAACAGAGATCAAATATATTTTTATCCTTGCTTTCTAGTAAGCATAGTCGGTTCCATTGAACATAGGTGGCCTAGCTATTGACTGACCCTCAGAAAAACCATTATTAGACACAGACATGACTCTAGAGTAAACCTACCACTTAGGCTCTGATACCACTTGTAGGATCAAGTACTATACCCTAGAGGGGGGATGAATAGGAAATTTAAAGATATTCCACAGAGATTTTAATAAAATATAGAATAGAGTGCAGAAACATAAATGCAGAAAATAAATAACATAAGATATACTCAGCTTTGGTCTAATGTCTATTGCTGCCCCCAAAGTTACTACTAAGATTACATATACAACGCTTACAACACATGTAAACTCCCACTCTTTGATAACCTGAATATACTAACCGTATGCCTAGTAATCCTGCCTGGATTCAATACCTGAAGACCAGAATCGCTAAACTACACCGCATAGCTCACCTAGAAAAACTAGAGTTAAAAAAATACAAAACAAAATCAAATAGAGATAAAATAAAAAGCATTCCCCTTGTAAATCACGTGACTTCCCCTTTCACTTTAAACTTCAGCACTCTGTCCCTTTTATTTTATTTCCACTTCCAAATTAAAATTGGCTTCACCCAAAAGCAATCTGACTGCCAATTTTTGCTTCCAATTGAGCTCGAATGCCGCCGTTGAATAGAACGTGGTGGCTGCCGAGATTTGAAATCCAAAGTTGCTACCGTAACTCTTCCTGAAGTTGAACTGTTAAGTTTTTGAGTTTACTTGAGAAGAGATTATGAATATGAAGAGATTTACAATAATTTGAAATGATACTTTTATTGATAATACTTGAATACAGAAATGATACAAAGCTTATGTATTTAAATACAACACAAATGGGCTAAATATCCAGCCCATATAAGTCTAGCAATCTCGGACAAATAGAAAATGGAAGCATGACAGTTGATCTTTGATCTATGGTTCAGATGTAATATCAGATTTGGAGCAGATAGATAAGTGTGCTTTCTCTTGTATTCTTGTATTGCCGAGACCATTGCTTTCTCTTCGTAATACCCCCTCTCAAATCCTATCCCTAATATTTAGGGTTAGGGTTTGAATTCACTTTGCCGATTTTACTGATCTGAGATGAGTTTAATATCACTAATTTGTTGTCTGGAGGCTTCTCCTTAGCTCGGACTTGAGAGATCTCCTTACTTGTGATACGATGCAGTTGTATGATGCTAGATTTGTCAAGGTGTTGAGTGTTGGAGAGAAGTTGCTGTCTTTCTGGTTTATTGCAAGTTTCTTCAGCTTTAGCTTGCTTGGCTTCAAGATCTTTCTCATCTTTAACCTTCAGATCTGAGCGAAATCTGGTGAAGTTAGTTGCTGATAGGGCTTTAGTTAATACATCAGCTCTTTGGTAAGTTCCAGGTATGTGATTGACTTGTAATTCTCCTCTTTGCACAAGTTCACGAACAAAATAAAGATCTATCTCTATATGCTTCGTTCTGGCATGTTGAACTGGATCTTCAGAAATATAAACTGCACTTCTATTATCACACCATAGAGTAGGTTTAGTGGTAGCTTTGTATTGTAGTTCAGATAGAAGAGATTGAATCCATTTAATTTCAGCTGAAGCATTGGCAATGCTTCGGTACTCAGCTTCAGTGCTTGACCTTGATACAGTATGTTGTTTTTTTGATGACCATGAGACTAAGTTATCCCCAATGTATATGCAGTAGCCAGATGTAGACCTTCTATCATCTGGGTCAGATGCCCAATCTGCATCTGCAAAGCCAGTAATGTTGAGATTTGAGCTAGCCTTGAAATTTAAGCCATAGTTGATAGTTCCCTTGAGATATCTTAAAATTCTTTTAACAGCTTTCCAATGCTCACTCAGAGGATTCTGCATAAATTGTGAAACTTTGTTAACACTAAATGAAATATCAGGTCGTGTTATAGTTGCATATTGTAATGCACCTATAACACTTCTATATTGCTTAGAATTAACTATGGCTTCTCCCCTGTATTTTGATAAGTGTTGGTTGCAGATCATTGGGGTTGGCTGAGGATTAGCACCATCCATTTTTGTTTTCATTAGTAGCTCAGAGATGTACTTCCTTTGACATAGAAAAACTTCAGTGTCTGATTTCCTTATCAGCTCAATACCTAAGAAATATGTTAAGTTACCCAAGTTTTTGATAGAAAATTCCTGGTTCAAATAATTAGTTAAATGTTCTATGTCTGCAGTGTTGTTTCCAGTGATAATTAAATCATCAACATACACAAGTATATATATTGTTGATGATTCATTTATCTTAGTAAACATTGAATTATCTGATTTGGTAGGTTTATAGCCTAATGTAATTAAGGCTGTTTTTAACCTATCAAACCAGACTCTTGGAGCTTGTTTGAGCCCATATATAGCCTTTTTCAACTTGCAGACATAGTTTGGGTTTTTGCAATACCCTTGAGGTTGTTGCATGAATATTTCTTCTTTTAAAATGCCATTAAGAAAGGCATTGTTGACATCTAAGTGCTTAATGCTCCAATTTTTTGTTAGAGCAATGGAAAGAATAATCCTAATGGTAGTCGGCTTTACAACAGGAGAGAAGGTTTGATTGAAATCAAAGCCATACTCCTGTGTAAAGCCTTTGGCAACAAGCCTAGCTTTGTATTTGTTTATGCTACCATCAGGGTTTTTCTTTAGTCTAAATGTCCACTTGCAGCCAACTATATTCTTGTTAGTTGGTGCTTGGGTTAAGTCCCAAGTTTCGTTTTTGATGAGAGCTTTGTATTCCTCATCCATAGCTTCTTTCCAATGCTTGTTTTTGATGGCTTCATCATAAGTTGCAGGCTCACTTTCACTGAATTGAACAGTAAAAACTTTTGGTTTGAAAATTCCCCTTTTTGATCTTGTGATCATGGGATGCCCAGACTGAACTGGCTCTATATTTAGAGGTGAAGCATCCTGTTCATTTGAATTTGATGTACTTGATGCTGTATTTGTTGAGTCATTAGTGTTATTGCTTTTATCATACTGAATTTGGCTTGATGATTGATTAGGTGAGGTGCTGGCATGGCTGGGAGGTTCAGGATCCTCATTTCTTCCTAAAATAGGAGATGATGTGCCTTGAGCATCAGCAGCCCCCTCATTATCCATATATTGCCAGGTGTCAAGAACAGTTGATAATTCAGGTATGGATGTCCTTGGATTGTACACCTTGCTTGTAGTACTAATGTTTTGTGATTTGAATGGAAAGATATTTTCATTAAAAACAACATCCCTGCTTCTGTATATCCTACCTGTTTCATCAAGACACTTATACCCTTTCTGATTAGTACTGTAACCAAGGAATGTACATGCCTTAGACCTGAAGCTCAACTTATTTTTATTGTAAGGTCTAAGGCATGGATAACATAGGCACCCAAACACCTTCAAGGCATGATAATCTGGCTTAACACCATATAATTTTTCAAGTGGTGTTATTTTATTGAGAACTTTAGTTGGCTGTCTATTAATCAAATACACAGCTGTACTAAAGGCTTCTGGCCAGAATTTTAGTGGAAGATTAGAATTGGCAAGTAGTGTTAAGCCAGTTTCAACAATATGCCTATGCTTTCTTTCAACAATACCATTTTGCTGTGATGTATGTGGACATGATAATCTATGCACTATGCCCTTTTTATTGAAGAATAATTTCAGAGTTTTAAATTCACTTCCACCATCAGACTGAACAGTTTTAACAGATTTGTTAGTTTGTTTTTCAATCATGATGATGAAATTGACAAGTGCATTGTGAGTGTCAGATTTTGTTTTCAAGAAATAGATCCATGTATGTCTAGTACATGCATCAACAATTGATAAGTAGTACTTGAAACCAAAATCTGAAAAGATTGGTGATGGTCCCCATAAATCAATGGTAATTAATTCTAATGGTTCAGTGTAAACAGTTGATGAGTTAGAAAAGGGTAATCTATGACTCTTACCTTGTTGACAATAATCACAAACATATGGTATAGAAACTTGATTAAAATCTATACTATTTTCATTCAGAATTTGTTTAACAATTTTGACACTAGGGTGTCCAAGCTTACAATGCCAAAGATCAAACAAATTTGAATTATTGTCGACATTTTGAACTTCAGTCATATTGCAACATTTGTCTTGCTGTATAGCCTTGCTACAACTAACATTGTTTAACTTGTATAGCCCCTTTGTCACATCACCCTGTAAAATGATATTTCTAGTTAGTATGTCTTTAACAAGACAATACTTTGGGTAAAATTCAAAAAAGACATTATTGTCTTTAGCAAATTGGGATACACTTATTAAGTTCTTCTTAATTCTAGGGGCTCTTAATATATTATGCAAGTATAGTTGTTTGTTACTATCTAGGCAGGCATTTCCAGTATGAGTAATTTGAATACACTTACCATCACCCATAGAGATAGACTGATTACCTTTAAACTCCTTATTGCCAAGATTCAGGTTTTCAAGAATGCTTGTAATGTGATTTGTTGCACCAGTATCTGGATACCAATCATTATCTTGACTGTTGAATTTGTCATTCTCAGCAGTACTTTTGTTTTCAGTTTGCACTTGTGCCATATTAGCTGTTGGTCCAGTCTTTTGATTCTGTACTTGCCCATAATTTGAATTGAACCTGAAATAACATTTTAAAGCAGTATGACCAATTTTCTCACATATCTGGCATTTAGGCCTATTGTTGTTGTTACTCCATCTGCCTCTTCCTCTTCCTCTTGCAGAGTTACCACCTCTCTGAACTGATTGTTCTCTGTTTTGATTTTTCCCTTTATAACCAGTTGCAAGGTTGGCTGAATAATCAGGTTCTTGAACCTTTTTATTGCTAATTCTGGCTTCATGAGCTAATAGAATTGAATGAACTTCATCAATTGGTGGTGTTGTTTTCTGTGAGGATATGACTGCAATGATAGACTCATATTCTTCAGATAGACCATTCAGTAGAATTAAAACTTGCTCAGTTTCTTGAATAGGGTTTCCTGTTGCAGCAAGTCTGTCACTTATGTTCTTGACTTTTGCAAGATACTCTCTCATAGACATGTTATCCATTCTAATATTATGTAATTGTCTCTTGAAGTATAGCACTTTTGCTGATGACTGGTTGTTGAAATTCTTTTCGATGGTTGTCCAGATATCATTGGCAGATTTGCACCCTATTACTTGCGGTAATAAATTTGCACTAATAGAGGAGAGAAGCCAAGAGCTAATGAGCCTATCTTGTCTATTATGCTTAACATATTCTTGATTGATGACAGTATTCTTATCTTTATCAGCAACATACTTTGGTGGAATGGGCAGTGTACCTTCAATAAAGCCTTCTAAGCCATAGCCTTCTATGGCTGTTTCCACTTGAAGTTTCCAAAGGAGGTAGTTGTCCTCTTCAAGATGAATGTTGACAAGCTGGGTTTGTGGGCTGATGACAGATTTCATAAGACCTTGCACAGATGTGGAAACATTAGCATTGACGTCATCATTGACTGATGTAGCAGATGTAGAGTCTTCTGCCATTGCTGATTAATTCAAGGAGATTGAGGGAAAGGATAAATGAAAGAGCAGTGAAGAGGTCAAGAAAATGAACGGAAAGTCAAGATGAATCAAAAACAGGTATGATTTGGCCTGAAATTTATGATGATGCTTGAGATTGGTTGGTTTCGAACAGATACTGAATTGCTGAATTGATTTCAGGCTGATATTTATCTGAGTTTTGAATCTTTCTTGATTTCTTGATTTGATTTTTTTGATTTCTTGATCACTGCTTTAACGGATTTGATCATGCACAGTGTTGATGCAGCCACTTTTCAATAGAAATCTGGCGAGGCGCAGTACTGTGATGTTTGAATCCGATCTCCAGATGAAGAGATGAAATCTGATGGAGAAAATACTCAAATGATGAAATCTCTCTGATGAGTATACCCACTTAACTTTGATTGAGATGTGCTGTTAAGCAAGAGGGCTCTGATACCATGTTAAGTTTTTGAGTTTACTTGAGAAGAGATTATGAATATGAAGAGATTTACAATAATTTGAAATGATACTTTTATTGATAATACTTGAATACAGAAATGATACAAAGCTTATGTATTTAAATACAACACAAATGGGCTAAATATCCAGCCCATATAAGTCTAGCAATCTCGGACAAATAGAAAATGGAAGCATGACAGTTGATCTTTGATCTATGGTTCAGATGTAATATCAGATTTGGAGCGGATAGATAAGTGTGCTTTCTCTTGTATTCTTGTATTGCCGAGACCATTGCTTTCTCTTCGTAATAGTGTCGAGATCTGAAAACTGTCATCCTTGACTAGTTAATACCTCATTCCGTTGGGTGCCCGAAGATGACGACGACGAATTTGGAGCTCGTGTTGCTTGAGATGAGTTGCTGCCAAGTTTCATAGAATCGAGTTTCCTTCTACCTAAAAAATCGAAGTCGTCGATGATGAACACGCTTGCAATTTTACAGTGGGGTTTCGCCAATGATTGCTGAGTGACTAACGATAATGGTGTAGTTGTTGTTGTGGAAGTCTGGAAATTTGCAAAGCTGTTGCCAAGTTGATGAGTCCAAGATCTGAGATGCTTGAATGAGATATTCAAGTGAATGCTTGGAACATTGCGGTGATGCCTGAAACTGCTGCCTATAGCCACTGACTGGTGAGTCACCTGAAAACCAATTCGGGAAAAAACTTTGTATTGTAGTATGATTTCCGAGTTAGTAGTTTGAGAAAATGAATTGAATTTGTTTTGTTGATGGCAATGGTGATGTATTGGCTACTGATTGTGCTAGTATTGTTGATCGGATAATTGATATGTATCGAGAAGTTAGGCTTAAAAATAAATTGTTTTGCGTCCAACATTTTTTACTTTGAAGCAACGTGACTTTATATAGGCTAATGGAGATGTATAAGTGGAAAGATGCCTGTGAAGTTATACAAGGGAAAGATATGATTTGTGTATGGATGGAAAATATATGGAAGAAGATATTGATGAGGATTTGTGAGAATTTGTTTTCCATATTGAAAATAAAATCCCCATATAATGGGAAATAACTCAATTGTATCTTCCAAAATATAAAGTCTGATTGTGTATACAAATTTTTAATTTTGATCTCTATTTATTTCCCTTTCTCTATATATACTACAGTCTTTTATTGCACACTTTCATTTTATTGAAAGAAAACTTTTTCACAACCAGGATTTTATAACAAACTTGTAAATAAAACACTAAACAAACACAATAGATATAATATATATATATATATATAATATTAATATTAAATGGAAATTAACTGCAAAATCTGACAATATTTTCTTTTTGATAATAATAAATATATATTATTTTACAAATAAAAATATATGTTCGAAAAGTACTACATGAAAATCAGACATGTGAAATACAATGGATGACAATTTAATTGGAAACAAAATTTTGTTGGGATGTGTTATCCCGCCTTTTGGCAAGGCCGAGATATCAAAAAACTGACTGGGGAATATGGATTATACATCCTCGACATCGAGTAGCCACTGGATATCCACATATATCAATGAATTTTGCCCGAGTCCGGATTGGGCTGCAATTGATTATACACGCCACGCAGGGCCAGGAAAAGTAATGTTCCAAGTTTCGAGTCAATCTGAGTTCGTACGCTCAAGATATCATTGATGCAAGTTGGAGGAAATGGCCCTAAGTTCGACTCCATCAAGATTGACTCCATCCACTTCGTATCCACCGGAGAGCACTCTGTTCGAATCCATCGGTTCGACTCCACATGGTTCGCATCCATCAAACAAACATTCACTCGAATCGATCCAGATGAGTTGCTTCGAATCCATAAAGCTACAGACCGGTATCCTTCGACTCCATCGAAATAAATTCCTTCGAATCCACAAAGGCTAATCACTTCGTATCCATCCGGTACCATTACTTCGAATCCACCCTATTGAGATAACTTCGTATCGATCAACTATTGTATACCCCGATCGATACGAACGAACATCTTTTCAAATCCATTCCCTTGAATCCACTACGTCAAAGCAGCTAGAAACATGGATTCGACCCAGTCAACTCGGAGATAAAGTCGGATCAATACGAAGAAGGCGCACCACGTCATCACGAAGGCACGTTGAAACATCGATTCGACCCTATCGATTCGATAAGAATCGATTCGAAGCGATCGACTCGAGTGAATCGATTCGAAGGGAATCGATTCGAAGGAGCTTTTCAACCGATAACATGATCTTGAATCGATCATAACTCGAGATCCACAAGTCCAAATGCTATGAAATTTTCACAGGAGCTTACGTACATGTTGAAGAATGTCCAAGCCAAGTTTCGTCTCGATTGGATGATTTCTTGATCGATTCGAACGAAGCTTCGAATCGATCCCGAAGCGGGCCCAGATTTCCTAAAAGCGGGCATGTGGGCCCCCTCACGTGCCAGAAGCGGTCTCCCGAATTTTAGGCGAAATATCAGCCTCCTACACCTATAAATAGAGCCACTGGTCATTCAGAAAGGGGGTCGGATAATTCTAAGAGCTAAAGAGCGCCCAGACTCTGCCAGATTTACTCCAAATCACCACTGCTACCTTAGATTCAGACTTCGATCATAAAATCAGTTGTACTACATTATAAGAAATTGTAATCTTCAAGTACCGAGCAATAAAATCATCAAACTTCATAGTGGATGTAGGCGAAACGCCGAACCACTCTAAATTGTTGTCTTCTGTGCAATTTACTTTCTGTTATTTGGAGTTTTTGTTAGATAATCCTCAGTTTTAATTTTCTTTCTTCACTTTTATCTCTTCAAAAACTTCCGAAGAGTGTTGTGCCCATTTTTGGTACAAACACTTTGGTGCTTTCACTGAGAAAAACCAGTTTTTCTCCTGCTCCTTGGATCTACCATCGATATCGGATTGCATAAATTCAAGAGGAAGATCCAGATCTCCAATCCAGAATCCTTTCATTCTACTCAGATTTGCATAAAGTCTAGGAAAGGAATCCACTACTCAAGATGGTTAGCACAAGAACTGCTTCTACAGCTGCTAGTCAAGAAGGTAGGGATGGACAGAATCCTACACAACAACAGCCATCCAATCAAGACAACACTGCTCACTCCGATCCGTCTGGGCCAGTCACCAGATAAGAGTTCCATGTATTGCTCCAGGAATTGACTCAAAGTCGGCAACAGTTGGCCGAACAGTTGCGTGCTAATATTGAATTGACCAACCAACTGAACCGCCGAGGCCGTAGAAGGTCCAGGAGGGATGATATCTCCCATTCATCTACTGAAAGTTCCGCCTCATCTGACTATTATCACAGATCTACCCGTCCTCGATTAGACGGGAGTCATGCACACACTACCGGATATCAACCAGCCTTGACCGTTGGACAGTTAAGGGCGGGGTCGTCGACCAGCTTCCAGGCCGGGCCCTCAGCACGAGGAGGCCCTACTCCACAATATACCACGGACAATCATGTCACAGCTGCCACGGTAGAAACAAGGGTTGATACCCGAAACCTCTCAGACCCGAATAATCTTCAACGTGGGCACACTCTTGAACCATATGTCCCGGAACACGTTGAGCCAAGGAGGCGAAATTTGGACCGTCGACAGTGCCCGGTCCAAGCTCGCGTTGTGGAACCCGACCACACCTTAGCTCAGCAGGCTCAAAATGTAGCGATGCCCGACATCTCAACCATGATACGTCAGGTGATCCGCGAAAGCCAAGGCCTTACCAATGATGATTGGGGAATTTCTCGTAGTCATACTCCTTTCACAGACGAGATACTATACGCCGATCCTCCTCGGCGATTCAGAATGCCAACTCTCCCCATGTACGAAGGAAATTCCGATCCCAATCAACACATTTTGAAATATGAATGGTCAATGAGCGCCGCAAGGGCTGACGACGCAGTAAAGTGTCGAAGTTTCCCCATCTCTCTGGGAGGAATTGCAACAATGTGGTTTACAAGATTACCACCTAGATCTATCTCTTCATTCGACCAACTGGCTAAAAAATTTGTTGAACAATTTCGCATGCATGTCGCCAGACCTAAAGATGTTAACACCCTGTCTAGTGTTACCCAAGCTCATGGGGAAACACTCAGGCGTTATTTGGAGAGATTCCATGCGGCATGTGTGGAGATTAGTAATCCCAACGATAACTCAATTTTGATGGCATTGACAAAGGGAATCGATCCCGATTCTGAGTTTGGAAATTGGTTAGCTGGAAAACCACCCGCATCGTTGGACCGTTTCTACTCCAAAGCCGCTCAATTCTTACGGCAAGAAGACGCGAAACAGTCTAGGAAGCAGGACGATGTGAGGCCCCGAAGTGAAGGAATACAAAGTAACGTAGCAGTTAAGCAGTCCGGTGATAATTCCGGAAAAGTTCAGTTATATATCCAGAATAAACAAACTCAGCCAAGAGGCAACAGTGGTCAGGATAAGAAAAGAGATCAGAACCAAGGATCACGGCATAAGGCTCCAATGTTCGATAATTACACGCCGTTGAATACGTCACTGGAAAACGTGTACCTACAAACTTGCAACACTATGCAATATAAGAAGACTGCTCCGAAGCAATCGTCGAAGAGGCAGATTCAAATAGGGAAGTTTTGTAGATTCCATGAGAGTTATGGCCACAATACCAATGAGTGTCGTCATTTGCAGGACCTCTGCGAGAAGTTGATCAGGGAAAGAAAGTTAGATCAGTTTGTGTGAACGCCGCTGTCTGGTGGTGCAGGCCCTTCAAATCAAAATCGTGCACAAAGTCAAGAAAGACAAGAAGAAACAACTCGCGTCGGAGGAAGATTGGTAATTAATGCTATAAGTAGTGATCCTCATCCAGCGGATCGAAGCTGGGAGGAAATGGGATCATACAACCACTTAGTCAAGCATGCAAACCTCTAATATGATGATAACTTAAAAGAGAAACCTTCGACCAAGCGAAAAAGGACGATGACTAACGACATCATTTTCCGAGACGGCGATGTTGATAGCATAGGAAGACCGACTATTGACCCACTTGTGATTTCAACTCAAGTAGGCCCGGTGTGGATGAAGAGGATCCTGATTGACTGTGGGAGCTCTGTGAATATCCTGTTTATACATGCTTACAATCGAATGAGGATGAAAGCCAGGGATTTAAAACCTTGTCAAACTCATCTCCATGGATTCAACGGTAGCACTACCACACCTGTAGGGACGGTGGAGTTACCAATCGACCTGCCCTTGCTGAGTTCAGGGCCGTAATTGCCCCGTGGTGCTTAACTTTAAAATTCCCCACCGTCAACGGAGTTGGGGTTGTCCAGGGCGACCAGACTGACTTGAGAACGATCATACGCCGAAATCGAGTCGCCCGAATACGCATCACCAAGGACCGACTTAAAGCTTTTGAACTTGATGAGCCTGTCACCAAAATAGATTATCCGGCACTCCCTCACATGAGATCAACGTGGAGAGGGTCGCAAGAAATTAAGAAAAAGCTTGGGGATGACAAATTTAAGTTAGCGACCGTTGATGGTCTAACTTTAACAAGGACCTGGAACAGCGAGAGTCTGCGTCGCCACTACATATAACATGCTTTATTTATTTCATTATATTTTTTCCATTTAGCAATTTACTTTTGCATTTCGAAATTAGAATTTTGTAATAAGGCAACTGACTTTGCCATATTTTCTTACTTCAGCAATAAAATGCCATCTCTTCGAGCCAGAGCTGTGATTCATTAAATACAATGTACGACGTCACAATGCACGGAGAGCTAAATTCCTTCACATAGTGGAATTTATTCAAGTAGTGAGTGGTTGTGATACGACCGGCCACTCGCTAAATGAAACCCAAGCTCGGGGGCAAGCCATCACATCAGGCTAGATATGAGTTGATGCATAACGATTCCTCACTTAACTCCGTACTCCCAGAATGTGAGACGGAGTATAAACAGTACTTAACTCCGTACTCCCAGAGTGCGAGACGGAGTATAAACATTTACTTAACTCCGTACTCCCAGAGTGCGAGACGGAGTATAAACATTCTCTTAACTCCGTAATCCCAGAGTGCGAGACGGAGTATAAACATTCTCTTAACTCCGTACTCCCAGAGCGCGAGACGGAGTATAAACATTTACTTAACTCCGTACTCCCAGAGCGCGAGACGGAGTATAAACATTTACCTAACTCCGTACTCCCAGAGTGCGAGACGGAGTATAAACATTTACTTAACTCCGTACTCCCAGAGCGCGAGACGGAGTATAAACATTTACCTAACTCCGTACTCCCAGAGCGCGAGATGGAGTATAAACATTTACCTAACTCCGTACTCCCAGAGTGCGAGACGGAGTATAAACATTATTCAACTCCGTACTCCCAGAATGCGAGACGGAGTATAAACATTAATCAACTCCGTACTCCCAGAGTGCGAGACGGAGTATAAACATTAATCAACTCCGTACTCCCAGAGTGCGAGACGGAGTATAAACGTTAATCAACTCCGTACTCCCAGAGTGCGAGACGGAGTATAAACATTATTCAACTCCGTACTCCCAGAGTGCGAGACGGAGTATAAACATTATTCAACTCCGTACTCCCAGAGTGCGAGACGGAGTATAAACATTAACTTAACTCCGTACTCCCAGAATGTGAGACGGAGTATAAACAGTACTTAACTCCGTACTCCCAGAGTGCGAGACGGAGTATAAACATACGTCAAATCCATATTTATCCCCAAGACTAGGGGCAGAACCAAAACACATATCGAGTTGAAGACAAAAGGGAATATACTTTCATTTCCATTATCAACAAAAAGAATCCGATTACAAAATAGTTCAAAAAATTCCTACTAGTGGGAGCCGAATCCACATCTATACACGGCTATAGAAAAATCAACAAAACACTACTCCCGAACGTAACAGAAAACTAAAGAAAGAGTTCAATCTTTCTTCTTCCTTATTTTCTTCTTCGGGGTAGCCCCACTGGATCCGCTACCCGACTTCCTCCTCAATCTCTTGCTCTTCTCCGGTTTGTCCTCCGATTGTGACATAATGTCAACATCTTCCTCAAAGCTTGAGACAAGAGGGATTCTCCTGGAGGGTCGAGCTGGAGGCATAGGAGCAGTAACAGAAAATGGGGCAGGAGCATCTTCAATAACCACAGTGCCGCCCGGTGATATCATCATTAGCGGGGCAGGCCCAGACGGATTCATACTGGCGGTCACTGCTGCCATCTTAGCACTAATCTCTGCCAAAATTTCATCTTCACGAGGTGCTTGGACTGCGCTGGATGTGCTAATAGATGGCATATAAGAGATAACAGCTGGAGCAACCCCACTCATGGCAAAGGATGGATCGACGAAGGGATCGTTGGGTTGACTGAGAAGTTCCTCAATCATCTGAGCGTCAAAAGACAACATGCTCGCTTCTCCTTCTTCGCCGACCACGGTAGATGTCATGATGGCCTCGGTGACGATAGCCCCTTGCGCTTGATATGGAATTTGAGATGCAGAAGGCGCAGGGGCAGCGGCTTCGGTCACTGAGATATGAAAAAGCGAAAATTGTTAGCTAAGTGTATTGCTTCAGGTTCATCACACTAAGTGTACGCAAGAGACGTTCAAATACCTTCCTTAGCCTGACCCGGAGCATGGGCAGGTGCAGAGGCAGGAGCATCAGCAGAAGACAATTACGGCTGGTCAGGATTATAAGCGGGGACGAACTGGGGATCGACCACACCAATGGTTACAGGCAATGTCAGAATTTCAACTCCAACACTTGTCTCGTGATGCTCGATCCCCGAACCCTCGCCTGTCTCTATATGTTGAGTACCAAGCCTCTCTCTCGCCACAGAAATCACTGCCTCATGGAGAACATTCCTCTCATCTTTAGGGAGCAAGCGCATCTCAAGTTCGAAATCATCCAGTGCTTCATCTGGATGCGCCGCTTTCTTCTCCTCCACCAGCCTGGTCTAGACGTTATACAAGATCACAGAGTCATCTCCCAGCCAAGATAAATTCCTGTGCTCCAGCACATTAGCGTTGTATGTGACCAGGAGATCATCAAAATCGGTTTCCATCCTGGACCGCTCCACCATAATCTTTTCCTGAATTTCTGCCTCTGCAGACTTAGTCTTGGCCTCCGCCGCAACAAGTTCGGCTCTAAGGGATACAGCTTGGTCGCATGCCTCCTGAGCGATGGTGTTTGCATCGTCTTTCTCTTTCACCACTTCAGCGAATTTGGCCTTGAGCTCATTCAGCTCCTTAACGGCTGCATCTCGCTCAGCTACGACGTTGGTATAATGGTGGCCCATCCCTTCTACCAAGGCACAGTGTGCCTGCTGCATCCTCGCCATTTTCGCCATAGCATCGTCATGCTTTTTAAGTGCTTGGAGTTCTGAGTTTCGAGACGATTCCATTTTAGATTGGAGGACTTGAATGATGCGATTCTTCTTAACAATGTCAGCATCGCGCTCCTCAATAATCTTCGCCTGGTCAAAAGCTACCTTAGAAGCCTTCACAGCTGCTTTATACCATTCCTTGTATTGAGCATAGAAGTCGCGGATGTAGTCATGAGCGATAGTCTCAACGTCCGATGGGATCCTCTTGAGATGAGGAGGGAAGACATAAGCATCCATACAAATTTCCGGGAAGTCTTTCTTCTTCTGAGCAAGTTTAATAGCTCCTTCACTCGTTAATTCAGCCGGAGCCTGTTCAACTATAGCAGCTGTTGATGGTTCAACTCTTGGCCGCTGAATCTCGGGCCTTGAAGATTGAGAAGGCTGTTGCTGCTGCGAAGTCTCAAGGAGATCTACGGGGGGCCTAGGAGGCGGAGGAGAACGAGATCGAGATCGCTACTGGTGGCCCCGATCTCTGTCAGTACGATCATGGCCAGAATGGCCACGCCAGTAATCTCTATCCCTATCGTAGCGCTCCTGGCTAGTGTAACCTTGCCCGTGGTCCCTATTCGAATCCCTCCAACGGGACTCGTAATAAGAAGAAATCGGCGCACATTGCGGAGCCTGTCCAAAGTGGATCCACGACCTGACATCTCACCTGAAATAAGAAGGAACTACATTTTAGAATCATACGAAAACGATGTTCAATATGCGGAAGTCATGTAGTAATGTGGAAGTGTGTGTAAATGTGTAAACCCCCAAACCAACCACAAGTGTTGACCGCACTTAAAGGAAAGGGCTCGCTCTTATTTAAAATGTCTTGAAATTCCTCCAACCCGGGATTATGAGGAATCGATATGTAATCCGGGATGGGAATATCGTCAAGCCCTTTAAAAGTATCTCTCGAATGAGAAGGGGCGGCCTCAGAAATTATGGCTCCGGAAGTGGGAGGAGACACATCTACAGACTTCCACCCCTTAGATTTGAGTTTTTTAGAAACGACGGCCTTGCTTTTTCGTCTTTCTCCCAACTCTTCGAAGTTGACCGAAAGATCAGCCATCGGCTCCACGTCTGTATGGGTCCTTTCCTCGTCGCTCACTTCAGTTATTATGACTCCGAGCGTTTTCTTCGCCGTTTACTTTTTCTTCTTCTTCTTGTTTTTCTTCTTCTTTGAGGCGGGCTTTGACATCCCTTCGATGACTATACTCTGATTCATTTCAATCAAGCCGAGAGCTCTTAAGTTATGTTATTCGACACCGAGTCGATGTGTCTCAGCTCGCTCGAAATTTCTTGGAGACTTCGAACTATGCCCTTGTAATACCCGCCATCGGGTCTGGAGATAATGGCTGTAAGAGAAACAAGATGTCAAAACCAATGCTAAAAAGCTGTTAATCAAAGAAATCGTCAAACAGATTACGACACTTACGTCTAGACAACCATCGCCTGGCAAAACCTGGAGGACACCGGACATAGAACCATTCATTCTTGAAGTAACTAAGTCTGGTCCAGGCTCCAGTAATAACTTGACAATTTCTCACTGCCTCCAAAAATGTAAAAGACGGACTATCACCTCTACTCTTGAAGTTAAACAGATATCTTATTTCCGTTAGCATTGGTGGACGAAAGAGACAGTCCATAAATATGATGAAGGCACTATTCAACAACGCATGTCCGTTGGGATGAAGTTGCGAGGGAGCAATTCCTAAGTATGAAAGCATCTCTCTGATGTATTGGTTAAAAGGAGGGAGAGTTCCAGCCGCACAAGCATGGCGGTAAAAGGCTGTGTATCCTTCGGGCGGATTGTGAGGTCTGTCATCAGCACCAGGCAATAACACATCGTCCAGAGAAATATAATGCCTTGTGCATATCTGGCCCAATAAAGACTCAGAAATATTAGACTGGACGGAATCAACGGGATCCTTGATAAATATAGCCTCCGGCAATTCGTCTGGAGCTGGGTCGATTACGTCGGCGGGAATATTGGGAATCTCAAGCACCGAAGGAGGCGAACTCTGTACCTCTTGCTGCTGAGAGCTCGAAGACTCCATAACTGACTAACTTATCAGGAAGCAACGTTAAGTTCATAGAAAACCCATGCATTCCCCAGTGAAGTATGTATGAATGTGTCGTGCAGTGCGAGTGCTGTGCATTACTTAAGCAGATTTTACGGAATGAAACAAAATGTGCTAACAACAGAACTCTGAAAATCAGACTGGAATTAACCGTCATCGCTGACCGTCACAACCATGCCAACCAGATGATACCGGTCGGTTCAAGTATAAGTCTGTTATATTTTGATTAAGCTACAGTTCCATTAACGAGCTTCAAAGGGCAGTCAAATGTGTAGTCTTACAATTCAGTCCAAATATGCAAAGGAGAAGCTCGTCGGAGTCATGCCAATAATTATGTGAAATTCTCGTATGCATGAAAGCTTGTTCGTATCGATCAAGGTTCGAATCCATGAAACTTCGAATCGATCAGAGAGGTGTGCCTTCGAATCGATACAAGTTCGAATCGATACTGTTCGAATTGATACAGTTCGAATCAATCTTGAACGAATCAATACTGTTCGAATCGATACAGTTCGAGTTGAAACGGTAGAAGGTTTTTCTTTTCGAATCTAGTACAAGTTTATCCTTCGAATCGATCTCAGGAAAAACAACTCCACAAGTGTCGAATAACGTAGCCTCGTATCGATCGAAGACGTGTAATCTTCGAATCGATCGTAGGTAAGTATACCACGACTCCTCAGGTCAATCATATCGAATCGATACGATCGACCAACCACCCATGATCGATTCGATCAACATACCTCCACGGACCGATGCGAACGCCACGACAAATCTTGTCTTCCGAGATTGATTCAATGACCACCATTCAAGATCGATACGAAGAAGATGTTTTTCTTTTTATCCCTGGATTCGATCCTATTCAGATCGACACGAACGCAAGCAAAAGAAGTTTTCATCAATCCCAGAGTTTAAAATACTTAGTCGAATCGCCCACCTAAATGAGGGATGAGATTAGGAGGGTTTGGTTCGATTCGAAGAAGAGCAGATGGCTTCGATTCACGCAAGTGCAAGATCGATTCGAAGACGTAGGAATTTGGAGCGAAAGTAAAAAGTGAAAAAGTGAAAAAGTGAATAGGACCCCGGTATATATAGGGGATCATGCGACGATTCGCATCCCGGTCAAGAGCAACCGGCCATTACGGGTCTACCACATCGATTCGAACAGCACACTCGAATCGATCACTGGAGGTTCCCATCGATTCGAAGCGGCGAGTTCAAGGCGAATACATTCCTTCGAGTCCATCGCATCGAGTCGGATCATGGCGTCAAAAAGGACAGGAGAACATTCGACTCCATCGATTCGAGGAGCTCATCGACCTACATCGATACGAAGCCTGTCGATACGAATAGTCACTTCGTATCCATCGATTATCATCAATACGAATCATGATCCACCATCGCATCGAGTCGAACAAGGCCCTTCGAATCCATTACCAGAGAGTTCCATCAATTCGAAGATCACGTTCGACTCTATCCACTACATATCGATATGAACGAGTATTTCGTATCCGCTGAATTCAAAATTCGCCAGTACAATGTCAGTCCTTCAACCTTATATATTGGTTCAGGAGAGGATCAGTACGAAGAAGCTTCCTAAAAAACAACTGACGGATATTGTTACGACTCAAATTTCGCATCGGTTCAGGAGAGGATCGATACAAGATGCAGTACAAGAAAACAAACACCTAATCACTACTGTACGACAGTCAGCTACAGCAATACAGAATACAGCTTTCAACGAAACATGTGGTAGTTGGTCAACGTGAAACTGCGGCTTTTCAAAGCACGTCATGTTTACACAAGACGTACTTTGGGGGGCAAATGTTATCCCGCCTTTTGGCAAGGCCGAGATATCAAGAAACTGACTGGGGAATATGGATTATAAATCCTCGACATCGAGTAGCCACTGGATATCCACATATATCGTTGAATTTTGCCCGAGTCCGGATCGGGCTGCAATTGATTAGACACGTCATGCAGGGCCAGGAAAAGCAGTGTTCCAAGTTTCGAGTCAATCCGAGTTCGTACGCTCAAGATATCATTGATGCAAGTTGGAGGAAATGGCCCTAAGTTCGACTCCATCAAGATTGACTCCATCCACTTCGTATCCACCGGAGAGCACTCTGTTCGAATCCATCGGTTCGACTCCACATGGTTCGCATCCATCAAACAAACATTCACTCGAATCGATCCAGATGAGTTGCTTCGAATCCATAAAGCTACAGACCGGTATCCTTCGACTCCATCGAAATAAATTCCTTCGAATCCACAAAGGCTAATCACTTCGTATCCATCCGGTACCATTACTTCGAATCCACCCTATTGAGACAACTTTGTATCGATCAACTATTGTATACCCCGATCGATACGAACGAACATCTTTTCAAATCCATTCCCTCGAATCCACTACGTCAAAGCAGCTAGAAACATGGATTCGACCTAGTCAACTCGGAGATAAAGTCGGATCAATACGAAGAAGGCGCACCACGTCATCACGAAGGCACATTGAAACATCGATTCGAAGCGATCGACTCGAGTGAATCGATTCGAAGCGATCGACTCGAGTGAATCGATTCGAAGGAGCTTTTCAACTGATAACATGATCTTGAATCGATCATAACTCGAGATCCACAAGTCCAAATGCTATGAAATTTTCACAGGAGCTTACGTACATGTTGAAGAATGTCCATGCCAAGTTTCGTCTCGATTGGATGATTTCTTGATCGATTCGAACGAAGCTTCGAATCGATCCCGAAGCGGGCCCAGATTTACTGAAAGCGGGCATGTGGGCCCCCTCACGTGCCAGAAGCAGTCTCCCCGAATTTTAGGCGAAATATCAGCCTCCTACACCTATAAATAGAGCCCCTGGTCATTCAGAAAGGGGATCGGATAATTCTAAGAGCTAAAGAGCGCCCAGACTCTGCCAGATTTACTCCAAATCACCACTGCTACCTTAGATTCAGACTTCGATCATAAAATCAGTTGTACTACATTATAAGAAATTGTAATCTTCAAGTACCGAGCAATAAATCATCAAACTTCATAGTGGATGTAGGCGAAATGCCGAACCACTCTAAATTGTTGTCTTCTGTGAAATTTACTTTCTGTTATTTGGAGTTTTTGTTAGATAATCCTCAGTTTTAATTTTCTTTCTTCACTTTTATCTCTTCAAAAACTTCCGAAGAGTGTTGTGCCCATTTTTGGTACAAACAGGATGATTTTGAAATTGCAACACACCAATATAAAATATATTTGTTATCATCAAACAAAAACGTATAATCCATAATAATTTCGTAACTTGAAGCAGTCAACAAGCGTTATATGGCATGCTTCCACTACACTACTAGAAAATACTTCAATTTCCTACGTAAAGTTTCTGACGTCTTTCCTACGCCAAAAGGCGGGGCGTAGAGAAGACGTAGGAAACATGTAGAAAGAGGTAAAGGCGTAGGGAAGACGTAAAGAAATTTCCTACGTCTTTTCTATGTCAACTTCAATACGTAGAAAAAAAATCGAGGCGTAGGAAAGGTGTAGAAATCCCCTACACCAAAATTATACCGTAGAAAAGACATATATAATTTCCTACGTCTTTCCTACGCCCATAAAATACTCTTACATAACACATCTGTGATACCCCGGAATTTTTGGCAATATCAATTTAATAATCTGTATTAAAAATTAAATTGATTTGATAATTTTTGTTAATAAAATTTGAATCGATTTAGTAATCTTCTTTTAATAAACATTTAATTTGTGAATGCGTCATTTTAAAAGCTAATAAATTGTTTTCTAATTATAATATGTATATATTTGTATATATTGTAAATAGAAATCTTTGGTTTGAATTTAATAAATAAATAAATCTTGTTCTCAAATTCTAATATATTTTGGTAATTTGGAAATTTTGATATATAACTTTTCAAAAACTATTTTATAAATAACTATATGATTATAAACATAAGAAACTATGATTTGGAATTTAAAGATAGAGTGTTTTAATATTTTAAAATAAAATCTATTTTTATTTACATTAGAGTAAAGCTTTACCTTATTGATTTTGATTTATATATATAGGTTATGATGTAATCTAGATAATAATATTTAAACTAGATCATATTTATCAATACTAAATATAAGCATAAAATAAAATATGAATATAAAGTAAATGTTTGATAGTTAAACTTTAAAAAGAAATAAACAATAAATAAATACATATATAGAGAAATACAAGAAAATAAGTATGTAAGTTAAAAATAAGTATTTAAGATAGAAATAGAAATAAATATATGTAAGGTAAAATATATGTTTATGTAAGCACTTAAGTGGACACTTAAGAAAATTCTAGAGATATATAGTCTTTAGAAATATATGTTGCAGGCAAGAAAATCATACAAGTACAAGGAAATAAGATAAGGCAAGAAATCATATTGTATATACGAAATTAAAAAGGGATAAGTATGACAATACTTACAAGATGTACAAAATAAAATAAAGAAATGGTATGTGTAAACATGATAAGGAACAAGACATTTAATGCCATCATCTCTAGCATAAGATATCTCATTTCAGCCTCCATTTGAGAAGAAAAATCTCTGACCCATTGTGTACAATACAAATATCAGCCTGCACTTGTTCATATATCAATCTCCTTTTTCTTTCGTTCATAAAACAAATGAAAACCAAAGCCTGCAAAGCTTCTTCTTCAACCTGAGCTTCAAACTAAAGCAAGCAGACCTGTAATCTACTTTCAAATTAAAGATCAAAATCATAAATCTGTAACTCATTTTCAAAAATCAAAAAGGCCTGCAAGCATTTCTTAAAACCTGGGATCTTTTCAAAAGCAAAATCAAGAAGAAATCAGAGCAGATCCATCTTTGTTTTAAATATTAGTCATCACTACTAGATCCAGTAACAAGCTTCAGCAACTCAAGTTTTAAAAGCAAAAGCATATTCAAGTTTAAAGTATCAAAGGCTTTTCAATTTGATGCTCTGTCCTTCATCTTCTTTCTGGTGAGTAACATCATTTTTAAAAAGCTTAAGTATTTGAATAAATCTGGTTGCATGCTATTTTTATGAAACAAAATATGTTTGTGTATATGAATTTTATGGGCATTTTTCTGTGAATATGAATGTATATAGGTGTGTGCATGCTGTTGTATATCTGTGCTTTACTGTTTTTAGTTTCCAGGCTCAAGTTTTAAATCAAAAATCATTTTATCATGGTCTAATCTATGTTAGGGTTTAAGTTTCAAACAAATTATGTTTGTTGTATCATAGATTAAAGTTTAAACATTTATTTAAGTTAAAATAATTTTGTTTTGTCTCTGGAAATAAAAAACAACAGAGCAAACTTAATATAAGTCAAAATTCAAATATCCTGATTCATTGATTCATGAATATAAATTGAATATTTAAACTAAAACTTGATTTTTGAAACTAAAATCATGATTTTTAGGTTAGAAATGGTTGTGCTTTTCTGAGTTGATCGAAATTGGTACTTTTATCAAATTCCGGCGAACGGAAAGGTTTTGGGAGGTCAGTTTTGGTTTGAAGGAAGGTGATGGCATGGGGGTCTCAGGAAAAATACAAGTGGGAATTATTGATGGTCGAGGCGGTCGGAATTTGACGAAGTAGGGCTTTTGTTCTAGGTTTTGTCGTTGATGTTTCAGAGGGATTTGTGACATTGGGATTTGATCGGAGGCGATCACGAGGTATGATGTAGGAACTGGAAGTCGAGGCGGAGCTGCGGTGAGGACGACGAGGTTTCACGAGGCAGGGATCGTCGGAGATGGGTAGATTTCCGATGAAGGTGGGTTTCCAGGCTATGGTTTTTGAGTCGTTTTCGATTTACGATTGAATCGAGGAAATGGGTGATCGTGTTGAGTTTCCAAGGTTGGCGATGACTTGTCGAGGGGCGCGGCGTTGATCAATGGTGGTCAGAGTCGACGTGCATGTGCACGTGTGCACGTTTGAGTCTGGGAGTATTTTGGTGATCGGGGAAGAAGCAAAAATATCGGGTTTGACTCGAGAAGGTTGTGTGTTTGTCTTGGAGAAGTGGACGATCGGGAGTGCTCGAGTTTTCGTGAGGATTTGTTCGCATGTGTCTCGGGGTAGAATCGTTGTTTGCTCGAGTATTTGAGAGGATGGATCAGGTTTTGAAATTTAAAGGGATATATGAACCAGGTTTTAAAACTTAAAGAAAATATGTATATGGATTTCAAAGGCAATAAGAAATGAAGTTTTTAATGTAAATGAAAATAAAAGAAATATAAACCAAAGTTCCAAAGTAATTTATTTAAAACAAGTTCTTATACCAGTTTTCAAAAGATTAATTTAAAAGTTAAATTGTTTTAAAATTGTTTGGTTATATAATTATATACTAGGTTAATTATGTAATTAGTTCCTAAATGTTTTTCAAATGAAGTCTAATGAAGTAATTAGTGAATAGTTAATGAGTGTAATTAATTTATGGATCCTTAACTAGTGATTAAGAGATAATTAATTAATGTAATTAATTTAAGATAATTGGGTTAATTTATTAGGAATAGTAAATTACTTGATTAATTAAGGGTTAATTAATCTAATTAATTGAAGGTTAATTAGTTAAAGAGTAATTAATTAATGGAAGAAATTAAAGGGATTAATTACTCAATTCAATTGATTAAATTAATTAATGTAATTAATTTAAGATAATTAATTAGTTTAATTAACTAAGGATAATTACTTTGAAATTGATTAAGTATAATTACTTAATATAATTAATAAAGTATAATTACTTAGTATAAGTAATTAGTGGTTAATAAATGAATGTAATTAATAAAAGGATAATTACTTAATGAAAGTAATTAGAGGTTAATTAATGGAAGTAATAAAAGGTTAATTTCTTAATGGAAGTAATTAAAGGAATTAATTACTTAAGGTAATTAATTAAATAAATTTGATAAGTTTAAATTAAATAATTAAGTTTAATTAATTTAAGATAATCACTTGGTGATTTAATAAGTATAATTACTTAAATGTAATTAATGAAGTGTAATTACTTAGGGAAGTAATTAAAGGTAATTACTGGATGTAATTAATTAAAGGAGATGTATTAATGGAAGTAATTTGAGTTTAATTATTTTTTGTAATTAATCAAGGGATTAATTAAGATAATTAATTAAGGAGTAATTAATTTATTTAATGAAGTAATTAAGGGTAGTTAATTACTGAATGGGATTAATCAAGAGTGATTAATAATTATGGTTTAATTAAAGATTAATTACTTAATGTAATTAATTTAAATAGGATAATTAATTAAAATGTAATTAGGGATCATTAATTTATATAATTAATGATGTAATTAAGGATTGATTAATTAAAGATTAATTAATCAATAATAAGTGATTTTGAGTAATGAATTAATGTAATTAATTAATGATTAATGTAATTAATTATAGTTAATTAATTAATAGAGTAATTAAAGATTAATTACTGTATTTGGTTAAGGATAATTAATTTGTGAAATAAAATTACTTGAATGTAATTAAAGGATAATTAATCAAGGGTGATTAGTTAAGATGGAAATTAGAGAATGATTAATTAATTGATTTGTAATTAATTAATGGTTATGTAAGCAAGATTTATAATGATGTAAGTAGAAGGATTGATTAATTAAAGATTTATAGAAATTGAATGTAATTCCAGCGTTATAGAAGTAGAAGTCTCTTTTATTTCATGAATTTTTAATTTATATTTATATTTTGTTTTTATTTAATAATTATCTATCTAAAATTAAAATGCTAAAAATATTACTCATTTTTTCATTAAACAAGCACTGTTTAATAAATAATTAACATTATTTATATTCTATACTATATATTTTTAATTTATATAATTGTTTAGTAATATAAATATTTATATACCTTTTGCTGATGGATAATGAGTCTAAGAGAAAAAAAATTGTATTGTGCCAATATATTCTGAAAATTTCATTTTCCCTCCATCCAAGCACACTCTTTTCTAAACTAAACAAATATAAATCCAACAATCCCCAAATCAACTCACAGTACCCAACTCAAAAAAATAAAAATAAAACCCTAGCTCCTACAGTTTTGCTTCGCCACCTTGCCTCCGTCCTATCATCGCCGCCTCGCCTTCGTCCTTTCACCTCCTCGCCTCGCCTCCATCCTGTAGCTGTCGTTCCTCAATGCCGCGATCTGGAGTACGATATGTAAATTGATGCTTCCTTCGATTCAGCTGTGTCTGAAGTTTGTTGAGGTTGAAAGCTTGCGTCTTAACACTGTTGCCACAAGTATGATTCTCAGATTTGGATCTAATAACTACTGGAATGTTTGTTTGATTTTTGGAGATTGAAATGATATCGTTGTGGGAAAAAATTTGTTTTAGATCTGGAATTTTGCAGTCACGAAGTTGATTTTGTATCTGGACATGGTACTTTATTTCTGGAAGCTTGCCTGAACTAGATTTTGCATCTATTTGCTGAAGGTGAGTAGGTTAGTGCAGTGCCAGTATATCTACCTTGATTATATCATGTGCCTGAAGTTTTGAAACTGGATCTACACTTTTGTTTGACCATTTATTGTTAATGAGGCTGTCGATCTGAAACCTTGATATTACGTGGGAACCTGAGATTGAACTAATAACGATCTTAAAATTATATATTATAATGTATATGATGTTGACCTGCTGTATATTTTGCTGAAAATGAGCATTTTTGAAATTAAGTTAGCTTATTCATTGTAGATTTTGTGTACTGAAATTGCTTTTAGGGTGGTACAATCATATTTAAAACTGGAAAACTGTTAAAGTAAACATCGAAATGGTTGAGTGGACCGCTAGATATGGAGAGAATGGATGGAAACAGTGAAATATACATGGGAGAAATAGTTATTTGTTGTGAGATTAAATATGCATGTATGTTCAGAGGCTTGGATAGGCATGTATGTTGATAGAGGCTTGGATGTGGATTGAGACGGATTCTCATGTATAACTATTAAACTTGAAATTAGCGTTTTGAAATGGAAATGATGTAAAAAGGATTTTGGGATGAAGAGACTACCATGTGAAAGGAAAGAAAGTAAAGACATTTAAGACTAAGGTGAATTAGTAATTTGTGCTATGTTATAAAACAATAAATGACTTTCTAATAAACTTTAGCACAAAAACATTCTTATAATTCATCTTATTTTGAAGTTAGTACAAAGAAAAAGAAGAATTCTTCATTTTTAAATGGGACATATATTTTGGAATCATCAGCTAAAGTTGCAATTGGCATAGCTAGAAATCATCCAATGCCTTTCATTTTGATTCTCTCTCTTTTGTTTTTCATGGGAGTTGAATATGTTGAAGATGGTGCCTTCTACTTCTCCACCATTTGATGTTAGATTCATACTTACAAAGCACTTGCATTGTGCAATAGAGGCCTGCACTCAATTTTTCACTTGCTGCTTTCAACACTATAAGTATTTTTTTAAAAATTGATATTGGTTTATGGGTGATGGAATATCATTTCATGTTGATTTCTATTTTTTATTGTTTATGTATATATTATATGCAGTATATATTTATGTTATTTTGTAGTATTGGTTTAAATTGATATTGGTTTATATTAAATTTTTGCTTGCTTAGGATTGCTTGGAGTAAACACATCATGATTTCATTTAATTAGTTTAACACATGCAAGTATAATCTTGCTAATATGATTTCTATTACCTCTAACATCAGAGGCCATCTATGAGTCTATTCAAAAAAAATTGTATGCACAAACTAGATGAAGATATAAGATTTGTACTATCATTTTTAGATGGATGAAAATAATACAAATTTCAGCATCACCGACCAACCAATTTGTTTAATTTTTTATTATCATGACCATGTATGTTTTATGTAACTAGTATTTAACTTTCTGCCAAACATAATTTTAATTAGTTTAAAATGTAGAAATTGACGCAATATTTTATGTAATGTAGAAATATAAAGAAGCCACTTATAGCATCAACAAGGCAAAGCATAGACTAGAGCCAAACTAGAGGAGAAGGTGAAGCGTCAAGAAGGGGAGATTCAAATGTTAAAGATTCAAATGTTTAGACGTATGAGAACTTGTTTAATGTTATTTTAACTTTGTAACATGGTGGAGATATTTAAACTTAATTGATGATGAATGATTTGGTATGATGTCTTTTTTTTTGAAATTTGTATAAATATTTTAATATGTTGAGATTAGTTGTTTAATGTTGATAGAGTGGTGCAGATTGATATTGTGTTTAATGGAAAGAAACATAATAATAATATATCAAAATTACTTTAGAAAAGGCGTAGGAAAGACGTAGGCAAATCAAATTTTAATATAGTAAAAGAAGTCGTGTGGATGCCATAGGAAAAACGTAGGAAATAAAGGCGTAGGGAAGATATAAGTAATGAATGGCGTAGGAAAGGCGTAGGAAACAACCCGACGTACGGTGTAGGTAAGGCGTAGGTATATTTTTACCTAAGGAGGTTTTACCTACGCCAGTATTGGTGTAGGCGGCGCGTAGGTATTGCATTTAGCTACACCCCGCCTACGCCATTTTGGCGTAGGTAAATTCCAGTTTTCTTGTAGTGCTATTTCCTCCATTACTACAATAGCGATACTAAATTCAGAGGTCCGTTATTCACTTTATATAGATAATTTATTTCATATATTGTAACTAGTTGGAGAGTTCTTTGATCAAATATCTTGAACTGAAAGAAATAAATCTCATGGAAAACAATTTTCTATAAGAAAATACATTTTGGAATAGAAATCATATTTCTTATTCCATTATTAAGTACCACTCGTTATTATTACAATTCTCGTCTTTGATGTTACTTTATGAAGCTGAAGTGACCATTCACTCTCTTCATCCCAACTGTGTTTTAAATCACATTTACTCTTGTACATTCATTTTTCTTTCTATACGGTCAAACCATTCAAAAAAATATCCTTACTAAAACATCATAACGAACTCTTTACAAAAGCGCACTCGATCATCCTTAACATTTAACGACATCACATATGATGCACCTTACGTCAACTGATCGATATAACGTTTCAGTGATCGAGTTCTTAGATCTGTCTTGTAGTTTTGATTTACTGTTTTTTGAGAAAAATGTGTAATCCTCAAAAGTAGAGGAGAGCACATATGTGTGTGTGTATATATATATACATATATCACTGAAAACAATGGAGCTGCGAACATGCCTGACAGGTAACAAATCATAATATAAGAAATCAAAGAAAAATGACTCAAGTACTTCTAGAATGATCTCCGGCAAGGCCACCGCCCATTACACCTCAATATCAAGCTCCGGCAAGGCCACCGTCCGATAATGAGTTGTTAGAAGTACCCAAAATAACCATGGTGCAACCCAGTGCGAATGAGATCAATAAGCAGCTCTAGTAGAGAAAGAATTCCTCACTGCAAACGCGGGAGATCCAGAATGAAGGCCTCACTGCAAATGCGGATGATCCAGAATGAACGCCTCGCTACAAAAGCAAATGATCCATGATGCGACCAAGTGCACAAATGAGATCAACTAGTAGCTCCACCATAGAAAGAACACCTCACTACAAACGCGGAAGAACCAAAAAGAACGCCTCACTGCCAACGCGGAAGATCCAGAATGAACGCGTCACTGCAATCCTGGCGATAGCAACCCCGAAAACCTACAACTAGTAATCTAGCACCATTTCCGGCCTAAACCTATATCTATAGATGGAATTAAAGAAAAAATAAGAGTAATATGTATATATGTACATAAATGAAATATATATATATATATAGATGAAGTAAAAGAAATAAAACTAAAGTTAAAGTTATAAAACAGTAAAGAAACTAAAATAAGAGAAAGACTAATAAAAGGATCAAAGTTCATTATGAAATATTGATTTCGAAAACAAAAAGGCATAAAAAGAAACAAAATATGAAGCTAAAAGCCTATAAACTATTAAGTCTAAAAAATTAATTTACATTATGCTCCTTTGATAAAAATAACATTATGATAATCAGTAAAATCATCATTCAAATTCAAGAAAATGTTAATGCTATAATTATTATGTAATGACCCGTATTTTTACGGATCGAAACATTGTAAAACAGTTATATTAGGTTGATAGTATTGTTAAGTCGTTCGAAGCTTAAGTCGTGTGGCAGTTAGGTCGTGTTGGGACTTAGGTCCTGAAGAAGGATAGGTCGTGGAGTGACTTATAGGAGTTGGCGACCTAAGGTGGTAGTAGTTGGCGACTTAAGGTATTGACCGACTTAAGAAGGGTAGACGACTTAAGGAATTGACCGACTTAAGAAGGGTAAACGACTTAAGGAATAGGGCGACTTAAGAGTTTAGACGACCCAAGGAGTAGACGACTCAGTAGCTAGCGGCTTAAGGACTTGCAGTATAGGAGTTAGCAAGTTAACGACCTAAGAAACTAAGCGGGTTAACGATCTAGGGGGTCTGGGTCGTTCGAGTGACTTAAGGTGTGGTAGTTAGGTCATGGACGAGTTAAGGCTTGAGCCGTTGAGTCGTTGAGTCGTTGAGTCGCTAAGTCGTTGAGTCGTTGAGTCGTTGAGTCGTTAAGTCGTTGAGTCGTCCAAACGACTTAGGTAGAAATGCGGTAGTATGTTGAGTCGTTAGGCCATGTCCAGTTAGGTCGTGACTTATGATAAGTCGTTAGGTCGCTTGTATGGTTAAGTCGTAGGATCTGCTAGATCGTAGAATTGGCTGAGTCGTAAGTCATTGGTCGTGGGGTTTCATGAGTCGTGGACGACTTAAGGGGGCGGACGACTCATGGTTTCCAGCCTATAAATACTCGGGTTTTGCCTCACTTTTTGGGATCGGGATTTTGAAGCGATGAAGTCCTGCTATTTTGAGAGCTCGAGTGCTGCACTTCTTCACTTCTTTTCTCCACTCTAATCTTGTGATTCCTTCCATCCAAATCGAAGATCAAATCGAAGTTAAAGTTGAAGATCTACATTCTTCGGAGAGAGATTTCATCGTTCGAAGCGGGATTTTGGTAGATCGAGTTAGATCCTTCGCTGTCCAGATCTGAAGTGTGTTGCTTTTAAGGTGTTTAGGTGATTTGGTGAGTGGTGATTATCTCTCACACGGATCCAAAGGAGTATATCGGATTGTTGGCTTGATTATGTGTTAAAATATTGATTTCATGCATTTTCGTAAACTTAAGTATAGATCCAATGTTAATGATGATTTGACATCCATTTTACTACCTGTTAATCTATGCAAGTTCATTCATCAAGTTGTAGAGATATTGCTCATGTTTCATGCTTGTTAAATTTGGACTCTTTATTTACAGATTTGCCATTATTGTTATAATTGTTTATTAGATCATGTTTGAATGCTTGATTATTTGGATTAATGATTGACTTGATTGATTGTTGTAAATTATTTGATTGATGATTTGATTTAGACAAGATGGTCGAAGATGATTCAAAAGCTAAGGGAAAGGCTCTTGGATTGGAAAAGCTGCTCGTGGCATATGTGGCAGATGATGAAGCCCATATGGATAGATTTGATGATGATGTTGAGATGAGGCTTTGCTATGATGCGATGAAGCGAGGCATGATGTGAGATAGCCTTGGTTTAATCCAGACGGGATCATTCCAAGCATGTTGATAACTCGGTGAAATGGTTCGGGTTTGAGGATAATGGTTGGCTCGAGAGGCGCTTGGGCTAGTATGAGAATAGTCGTCAAGGAGGATGACTAGAAGGCTAAGGTTTCATCGTTGTTGAAGGTTCTAGCAGGCTCAAAGCAAGAGTACGCTGGGAAGATTCGATAGTCCCAAAAGACTACAGTTGGTAGTTGAGTACTCTGGGCAGATTCGATAGTCCTAGGCACGGGCTGCGACGACGTGCAGAGTTCTGTCTAGAACCGGGGTTACCATTAGCCCTTGAAGGACGGATGAAAGAATGTGCCGGTCATTCAATTAACGGTGGTATCGAAGCAATGATAACAGTGATAGCCAGAGTCATGGATGTTTGGTTGTACCGTCATTCAGTCTCAAGGGCGATATTTTCTGGGTGCTTATCTGATCTTGGTTTAGGCCTTGGGGGTTTGCACTTGGAAAACATCGACCTTGACTCGAGTGATACTTGCTTTACTTTAAATGTCTGCTTTGCTATGTTTATTTCTGCTTAGTGTGTCTGGGGGCTATCACTGTAGAAAGAGGTGGAGTGGGAGGGTTGGATTCCTATTCCTTTTACCTTTATGCTCTTTTGGTATGTTGTTAGTTAATTTACCGCTCACTAAGACTGTTGTCTGACTCAAGGTTTTATGTTCAACTCTTATTACCTTGGGCTGTTCATCCATTTTGGGATGGGCAGACTAGGTAGCAGGTGACAGGTGCTGCTCTTGGTTTCCAACGACGCTGATGCCGAAGACGAGCTGGAGGCTTGCATATTATTTTCTTACTATATGTACTGGATGTTCCGCTGCTTGTATATTCTTTGAGTGATATGTAGTGAGGCTTGTTGTATTGACTATTCTGATGTTTGTATTCAACTATTATGAAGCTTAATTGATGAGATTCTATTTTGTGAAGCTTCACTATGTATATTCTCTATTGTATTTTTATCCATGCGCTGTGAGTAATACGATAGATTCTACTATTTTAACTTACCTTAGCAATCGTCCATGGCTGCCTGGCACACTTTACAGCGCACTATTCCTATGTTTAGTGCAGGGGTCATGGACGGTCGTCACATTTGGTATCAGAGCTTTGGTTAATCGATTTTACCCAACGCTCGCTGACGTAACTACGTATGAGAGACGTAATTGTATTTTGATGGATGATTACTATATATAATACAGTAGCTTAGAAGGATTTGAATCCTTTGTGCAGTTGTTTCTCAAGGTGTATTGACCATTCCTTTTTATAGATATTGAGAATGAGTCGAAGAGGGAGACCAGCTGCTAGGGAAGGCCATGCTACTGAGGGGGCTGCTGATTATGCTGCTATGTTCGAAGCTATGATGACCTCGATCATGAGAAGGATGCCAGCTCCGGGGCCATCAATAGATGTTGGAGTTCAAGTTCAAACTCCAAAACCGGTGGATTTTGCTAAGCTGTGTAAAGACTATACTGCTCTTGGAGGAAAGGTTTTCTTGGGAACAGAGTCAACCATTGAAGTTCAGAGATGGATAGATGATTGTAGAAGGATCTTTGGTGATTTGGGAATCGAGGATGCAACTAAAAGGAAGCTTGCATCAAGACAGCTTCAAGGAAGAGCTTCTGATTGGTGGAACTCTATCACCATTGACACTCCGGAGGAAGAAATTACTTGGGAACAATTCCAAGCTAGATTTGAAGCTAAGTTCATTTCTACAGCTCAGAAATCTGTTCTGTTCAAGAAGTTTGTGGAGCTCAAGCAAGGTGGAAGACCAGTTCTTGAGTATGTTTCTGAGTTTGAAGCTTTGTCCAAGTATGCCAGGTCATATATTGAATCTCCTTATCAGAAGAACGAGAAGTTTGTGACAGGCTTGGATAGTTATCTTGGGAGGCAGTTGGTGGATCATTTGGACGATCCATTTGAGAAGCTTGTAGAGAAGGCTCTCAGGCACGAGAATCTATTTCCTAAAGAAGGATCTGTTGTTGCTATGACCAAGGAGGAGTCTAAACCACAGCAGGGTGGAAACAAGAAGAGGAAGCAGTAGCAGCAAAAGGGTAAGGATGGCCAGAAGAAGCCGAAGGGCGAAGTGACCTGCTACAATTGTCAGCAGAAGGGCCATTTCTCCAGGGATTGTAAGAATCCAAAGGTGCCGGTGAAGTGCCACAACTGTGACAAGCCGGGGCATGTTAAGAAGTATTGTCCAGAACTGCGGAGGGACAAGCAGATTGTGCAAGCTTATGCTTTAGGGGCTGTTCCATCATCTACAAAAGCTCCTACCGCTAAAGAGAAAGGAAAGAGTGTGGTGGTTCAAGGTACTCTTTCCATATGTGGTGTTCCAGTTAGAGTGTTATTCGATACTGGGGCGTCGCATTCGTTTGTTTGTAATGAACTTGTAGGCCGGTTGGGTTTAGAACCAGATATTTTTGATAGGCCATTGGTTGTGACTAATCCAGTTGGGGGTTCGTCTTGTCTGTGTATGTTATGCCGTGGTCTGATTGTATCGAGTCATGATTGCTCTTTTATTTGTGATTGTTTTGTTCTGAACTTTGCGGGGTTCGGAATTATTTTGGGTATGGACTGGCTTAGGAAGTATGCGACAAAGGTTGATTGTGAAAGGTTGGAGGTGACAGCCGAGAATGTGGAAGGGCGAAAGGTTGTGATACGATGTAAGCATGAGGAAGGCGTCTTCATGAGCTTCATGTATTCGCTGGTTGTTCCACGGGATGGACTGTCATCGGTGCCAATCGCTAATGGATTTGAAGATGTCTTTGATGAGGTCAAAGGGTTACCGCCGCATAGAGAGATCGAGTTTCGTATCGATTTAGTTGAAGGAGCCAGACCTGTTGTGATGCCTCTTAGGCGGATGGCGCCTAGGGAACAGCAGGAGTTGAAGGTGCAAGTTGATGATCTTTTGCAGAAAGGATTCATTCGGCGTAGTGTGTCCGAATGGGGTGCACCAATTGTGTTTGTAACCAAAGCAGATGGATCGCTGAGGTTGTGTGTGATTATCGTGAGCTGAATAAAGTGACTAAGAAGAACAAGTATCCATTGCCGAGAATAGATGACTTGTTTGATCAGCTTCACGAAGCTAAGGTGTTTTCTCAGATGGATTTGGCAACGGGATTTCACCAGTTAAGAGTGGCAAAGGATAGTGTGCCGAAGACTGCTTTCAGGACACCATCCAGTTTCTTTGAGTGGCTGGTAATGCCGTTTGGATTGACCAATGCACCAGCATATTTTGTAGATCTTATGAATAGAGTGTTCAAAGATCAGTTGAACAAGTTCGTACTAGTGTTCGTGGATGATATTTTGATTTATTCCAGAACCGAAGAAGAGCACAAGACGCACTTGCGTATTGTTTTAGAAATCTTACGGAAACATCAGCTGAAGGCTAAGTTTTCGAAGTGTCACTTCTGGAAGAGTGAAGTGAGGTTCTTAGGCCACATTATCTCTGGAAGTGGAATAGCGGTTGATCCCGCTAAGGTGGCAGCAATCCAGGATTGGGGTAGACCTAAGAATGCATCTGATGTGAGAAGTTTTCTTGGATTAGCGGGATACTATCGTCGATTTATCAAAGACTTTTCCAAGGTGGCTGCACCATTAATAGGATTGACGAAAAAGAACCAAGTATTCAGATGGGATACTAAGTTTGAGCAAGCTTTCGGAATCCTGAAAGAGCTACTGACAAGTGCTCATGTTTTGACTATTCCAAGTGGAAATGAAGAGATGGTGGTTTACGCTGATGCATGTGGTACTGGACATGGAGCAGTGATGATGCAGAAGAATAGAGTTGTTGCGTATGCAAGTCGACAACTGAAGCCGCATGAAAGGAATTATCCGACTCATGATTTGGAGGTGGCGGCGATTGTATTTGATCTGAAGATGTGGAGACATTATCTATTGGGAGTTTGATTCGAGTTGTTTACAGATCATAAGTCATTGAAGTATCTTTTCTCCCAAAAGGATCTGAATCTTCGGCAGCAACGATGGTTAGAGTTTTTGGCATCATATGATTTTGGTATAGTCTATACTCCGGGAAAGGGTAACGCAGTGGCAGATGCGTTAAGTCGAAGACATGCAGGATTGGGAGCCATGTTTTCAGAATGGAAGAGTCTCGAGTATTTGGCTAGATTTGACTTCAGGCCCAGATGTGAATTGGAACCTAAGATGTTGGCAAACTTATCGATAAGACCGACTCTTGTGGAAAGAATTGGCGAGAGCCAAAAGCGAGACGATAAGCTTGTCAAGATTATCCGTGATTTGGAATCTGGATTGGACCTAGAAAAGGATAAAGGATTCGAGGTCGATCGAGAGGGTTGGCTTCGGAAGCAAGGACGACTAGTTATTCCCGATGTAAATGAATTGAGGGATGAAGTTCTGAAGGAAAGTCATCACTCGAAGCTGACAATTCATCCAGGTGGAAATAAGATGTATCGGGATATGAAGAGAACCTATTATTGGGAAGGTATGAAGAAGGATGTTGGAAATTTTATTTCCAAGTGCATGAACTGCCAGTTGGTAAAAGCCGAGCAGAAGAAGCCCAGTGGATTGCTTCAGCCCTTAGAAGTTCCTACATGGAAGTGGGAGCAAATAACGATGGACTTTATTGATGGGTTACCTAGAACCAGAACGGGAAATGAAGGGATTTGGGTCATCGTAGATCGTCTGACTAAGAGTGCAAGATTCATTCCTGTTTGATCGACTAGGACTGCATCAAAGTTGGCTGAACTGTATGTTAAGTGGATAGTTCGATTCCATGGTATTCCAAAGAGTATAGTGAGCGATCGGGACCCATTGTTCACTAGTGGATTTTGGAAGAGCTTTCAGGAAGTTTTGGGAACCGAGTTGTGTTTGAGTACAACTTATCATCCCCAAACAGACGGTCAGACCGAGAGAGTCAATCGAGTTTTGGAAGATCTTCTAAGAGCTTGTGTTTTAGATTTCGGAGGATCATGGGAAGATCACCTTCATTTGGTAGAATTTCGTATAATAATAGTTACCAGTCAAGCATTGGTATGGCACCATATGAAGCATTATATGGAAGACCGTGTAACTCTCCGACATGTTGGATAGAAACAGGGGAAAAGTTGATACTCGGGCCAGAAATGATTCGACAGACTTCAGATTGCATAGAGATTATTCGACAACGAATGAAGGCAGCCCAAGACCGTGAGAAAAGTTATGCCGATAAGCGTCGTAAGGATTTGGAATTCGACGTAGGTCATATGGTTTTCGTGAAGATTTCTCCACTGAAGAATGTTATTCGATTCGGGAAGAAAGGAAAATTGACTCCGAGATTTGTCGGACCATTCCCGATCATTGAGCGAATTGGAAAGCTCGCCTACAAATTGGAGTTACCAGAAAAGATGGCGAGTGTGCACAATGTTTTTCATGTATCGTATCTACGGAAGTATGTGCACGACTCGAATACGGTGGTTTCTGCTGATAGCTGTGAAGATTTTGAGATTGATCCAGTCGATAAGAGACCTCGTAAGCCGCTTCGTGTTGTGGAAACCGACACGAAACAGCTTAGGAGGAAGGTAGTTAGGTTGCTCAAGATACAATGGAGTGATGATGTTAACGACTGTACATGGGAAGTGGAAGAGAGGATGAAGGCAGCTCATCCCGAACTCTTCAAGGTATGGCCATAAGGTGTCGTGTCATCTCACAACATTGTAACTTGTTCTAGTTTTAGAATTCTGCATGCTAGGCTAGTAATTGGATGCATGGTTTGTTGATTGCTATGGATGGTAGGCATGCAGAATAGTTTTTTTGATTGATTGTGTTTGTTTGGAATTTCGGGGGCTAAATTCCTAAGGGGGAGAGAATGTAACGACCCGTATTTTTACGGATCGAAACATTGTAAAACAGTTGTATTAGGTTGATAGTATTGTTAAGTCATTCGAAGCTTAAGTCATGTGGTAGTTAGGTCGTGTTGGGACTTAGGTCGTGAAGAAGGATAGGTCGTGGAGTGACTTATAGGAGTTGGCGACCTAAGGTGGTAGTAGTTGGCGACTTAAGGTATTGACCGACTTAAGAAGGGTAGACGACTTAAGGAATTGACCGACTTAAGAAGGGTAGACGACTTAAGGAATAGGGCGACTTAAGAAGTTGGTGACTTAAGAGTTTAGACGACCCAAGGAGTAGACGACTCAGTAGCTAGCGGCTTAAGGACTTGCAGTATAGGAGTTAGCGAGTTAACGACCTAAGAAACTAAGCGGGTTAACGATCTAGGGGGTCTGGGTCGTTCGAGCGACTTAAGGTGTGGTAGTTAGGTCGTGGACGAGTTAAGGCTTGAGTCGTTGAGTCGTTGAGTCGCTAAGTCGTTGAGTCGTTGAGTCGTTAAGTCGTTGAGTCGTCCAAACGACTTAGGTAGAAATGCGGTAGTATGTTGAGTCGTTAAGCCGTGTCCAGTTAGGTCGTGACTTATGATAAGTCGTTAGGTCGCTTGTATGGTTAAGTCGTAGGATCTGCTAGGTCGTAGAATTGGCTGAGACGTAAGTCGTAGGTCATGGGGTTTCATGAGTCGTGGACGACTTAAGGGGGCGGATGACTTATGGTTTCCAGTCTATAAATACTCGGGTTTTGCCTCACTTTTTGGGATCAGGATTTTGAAGCAACGAAGTCCTGCCATTTTGAGAGCTCGAGTGCTGCACTTCTTCACTTCTTTTCTCCACTCTAATCTTGTGATTCCTTCCATCCAAATCGAAGATCAAATCGAAGTTAAAGTTGAAGATCTACATTCTTCGGAGAGAGATTTCATCGTTTGAAGCCGGATTTTGGTAGATCGAGTTAGATCCTTCGCTGTCCAGATATGAAGTGTGTTGCTTTTAAAGTGTTTAGGTGATTTGGTGAGTGGTGATTATCTCTCACACGAATCCAAAGGAGTATATCGGATTGTTGGCTTGATTATGTGTTAAAATATTGAATTCATGCATTTTCGTAAACTTAAGTATATATCCAATGTTCATGATGATTTGACATTCATTTTACTACCTGTTAATCTATGCAAGTTCATTCATCAAGTTGTAGAGATATTTCTCATGTTTCATGCTTGTTAGATTTGGACTCTTTATTTACAGATTTGCTATTATTGTTATAATTGTTTATTAGATCATGTTTGAATGCTTGATTATTTGGATTAATGATTGACTTGATTGATTGTTGTAAATTAGTTGATTGATGATTTGATTTAGACAAGATGGTCGAAGATGATTCAAAAGCTAAGGGAAAGGCTCTTGGATTGGAAAAGCTGCTCGTGGCATATGTGGCAGATGATGAAGCCCATATGGATAGATTTGATGATGATGTTGAGATGAGGCTTTGCTATGATGCGATGAAGCGAGGCATGATGTGAGATAGCCTTGGTTTAATCCAGACGGGATCATTCCAAGCATGTTGATAACTCGGTGAAATGGTTCGGGTTTGAGGATAATGGTTGGCTCGAGAGGCGCTTGGGCTAGTATGAGAATAGTCATCAAGGAGGATGACTAGAAGGCTAAGATTTCATCGTTGTTGAAGGTTCTAGCAGGCTCAAAGCAAGAGTACGCTGGGAAGATTCGATAGTCCCAAAAGACTACAGTTGGTAGTTGAGTACTCTGGGCAGATTCGATAGTCCTAGGCACGGGCTGCGACGACGTGTAGAGTTCTGTCTAGAGCCGGGGTTACCATTAGCCCTTGATAGATGGATGAAAGAATGTGCCGGTCATTCAATTAACGGTGGTATCGAAGCAATGATAACAGTGATAGCCAGAGTCATGGATGTTTGGTTGTACCGTCATTCGGTCTCAAGGGCGATATTTTCTGGGTGCTTATCTGATCTTGGTTTAGGCCTTGGGGGTTTGCACTTGGAAAACATCGACCTTGACTCGAGCGATACTTGCTTTACTTTAAATGTCTGCTTTGCTATGTTTATTTCTGCTTAGTGTGTCTGGGGGCTATCACTGTAGAAAGAGGTGGAGTGGGAGGGTTGGGTTCCTATTCCTTTTACCTTTATGCTCTTTTGGTATGTTGTTAGTTAATTTACCGCTCACTAAGACTGTTGTCTGACTCAAGGTTTTATGTTCAACTCTTATTACCTTGGGCTGTTCATCCATTTTGGGATGGGCAGACTAGGTAGCAGGTGACAGGTGTTGCTCTTGGTTTCCAACGGCGCTGATGCCGAAGACGAGCTGGAGGCTTGCATATTATTTTCTTACTATATGTACTGGATGTTCCGCTGCTTGTATATTCTCTGAGTGATATGTAGTGAGGCTTGTTGTATTGACTATTCTGATGTTTGTATTCAACTATTATGAAGCTAAATTGATGAGATTCTATTTTGTGAAGCTTCACTATGTATATTCTCTATTGTATTTTTATCCATGCGCTGTGAGTAATACGATAGATTCTACTGTTTTAACTTACCTTGGCAATCGTCCATGGCTGCCTGGCACACTTTACAGCGCACTATTCCTATGTTTAGTGCAGGGGTCATGGGCGGTCGTCACATATTATTATTAAAAATATTTTTGTTTGAATAACTTAATGTTATTTCTAACCTTATTTAGATATTCTTTAAAATAATTATTTTTAGCTAATCTATATTTAGGATTTGAAAATCCAATTGAAACAAAATGATGCTATTGTAAATATCAATCTATTAATATGACTAGAATTATTATTAAAAAGTCTTAGGTTTCTCTCAAACCAAATATACCAACATATTATAATGAATAAAGTATCTAGTAAAAATCTATTTCCTTTTTTAAACTTAAATCTTAAATTATTCCAGTAGAAATCACAATCAGAAACTTTAGTGTAAGAATAAAGTTATAGATTTTAAGAGTATTATAAACAATGTAACAAGTATTCATACAATCATAATAAATGTGATTAATATCTTCAAAATGCAATTTACAAAAAGTACATTTATTATCAATTTACATATTCTTTCTTTTTAAAAATTCAATAGTATTTAGTTTCCCATGCATGATTAACTCATATGAATCTTAGCTTTTGGCGGAGCATTAGCTTTCCAAATAAATTAAATGAGTTATTCATAATGTCCGAGAAATTAAGAAATTTATATAAAGAATTAAAAGTGAATTTCTTAGTTTTGTCTCATTCCCAGTTAATAATATCATTTTCATTATCAATATTATATAAATTCAATCTTGCACATAATAAAGAAAATTGTCTAAGAGTTGTACCTTCTAAGATTCTATTAAAACTAAAATTCCAAGGGGATCATTATCCGAAGAAAAAATATCTATAATTAAAGCATTTTTAAAGTCACAAATATCAAAAGGCTCTTTAAATTCTATCCTAAGAGGAACAACAGATAACCAATGATCATGCCAAAAAGAATTATTATTTCCTGAATGAACAATCATATTAGTACCAAGGTTAAAAATCTCACGACATTTTAAATTGATTTCCAAAAATTAGACAATTTATTAATAACTGTATGTGTAATTTGGTATCTATTATTACTTCCATTATAATAATGTTTAGAAATAATTTCTTTCTAAATAGAATTATCATTTATATCCTTAAATTTCCATAACCACTTCCCTAATAAAGACAAATTCATGTTACGTAAATTAATAACTCCTAAACCACCTTCCTTTGTCGATTTACAAACTGTTTCCCAATTGACTAAACATTTAAGACTACTGTTGGTATTATCACCACTCCATAAGAAATCTCTTCTTATTTTATCAATTTATTAATCACCCAATAAGGGAAAAGATGCATAGACATCCAATAGATTGGAAGAGCAGATAAAACAGAGTTGATGAGAACTAATCTACCCGCTCTCGATAAAAACCACCCATTCCAATTAGAAATTCTATTTTTAATTCCATCTATTATAATTAACCAGTCCTCATGCTTAAGTTTAGTTGGTCTAATCAAAAATCCAAGATAATCAAAATGGAAATTCATAGTTTTACAATTAAGCGTATTAACAACTAAACCTTCAACCTTATAAACGTCATTTAATACTAAAACCGAACTTTTATCGAAATTAATTTTTAGCCCTGAAAGAAGTTCAAAGCCGTATAAAATAAATTTAAGGGTAATGACATGATTAGGCAAATGAGAAGTAAATAATAAGGTATTATCTGTAAAATGAAGAACAGAGAGACCATTGCGCGAGATTTCACTACAAACGCACCCTAAAGAACCATTTCTAACCGCTTTTTTAATAATCATAGAGAAACATCTGTAGCTAAGTTAAACAAAAGAGGCGATAAAAGATCACCTTGCCTTAAACCACGTTTTGATTGTATTTTATTTCCTAAAATTCTGTTAACCGTTATACTAGAATTAACAGTTTTAAGTCAAGTCATAATCCAACTAATCCATTTACTACAAAAACCTCTAGCTAGTAACATATCAATAAGAAAATCCTAATCCACCGAGTCGAAAGCTTTCACAAAGTCCAGTTTTAGAATCGCACATGTAATGTTATTCTTACAACAGTGATTAATATACTCTAGAACAACAACCACTCCATCAGTGATATTTCTACCCTTAATGAAAGCGGTTTGTGAACAATCAATTAGATCATTCATTCTTGTGCTAAGTCTATTGGCTAAAAAATTTGAAATAATTTTAACAGAGCAGCTAATTAAAGAAATTGGCCAAAAGTCTTTTAAATTATTAGCACCGATTTTTTTATGTAATAAAATGATGTTTTCAAAATTAAATCTTCCTAATTGTAATTTCTCATTATAAAATTTATTAAACATGCTAATTAAATCAAATTTTAAAACATCCCAAAATAATTTGTAAAATAAAATAGGAAACCCATCGAGACCCGGGGCTTTATCACTAGGCATGTCGTTAATAGCCTTCAAAATCTCCTCTTCAGAAAAATGATTATCAAAGTCACTAAGGATAATTCTAGAATCATTAGGGTATAGTTCATTCCATCTAACTTCTATCCTATGTTTATTCTTATTGCCAAAAATATCCCTATAGTAATCAGTAAAGGCCTTATTTAGATTCCTTTGATCGACTAATTCAACATTATTCACTAAAATATAATTTATTGTGTTTCTACATTTTCTACCATTAGCCATATTATGAATTTTTTGTATTATTATCACCTTCATCAATCCGTTGAATTCTAGATCTTTGTTTCCACATAATCTCTTCTTTTTCTAAGATTGAATTAAGTTCTTCTTTTAAATTAGCGAGAACATTACGATCCCCTAGATTAAGTTGCCTAGTTTCTTCTATCTTGTTAATTTTAAGCATTTCAGAAATTAATTTTTCTTTTTTAATTTTAATACTGCCAAAAACATTCTTACTCCAATTTTTAAGAAAATTCCTAAGACCCCAGAGTGTTAAAACAAATTTTTTTGCTGAGTTATCCGTATTCCTAATATTATAAAAATTCATTGATATCCATTTATTTTTAACTAGGTCAGATAAATTGGATTCTAATAAACACATTTTTTAAAATTTAAAAGTTATGATGATCACACGTAAGAATGATAGGGCAATGATCAGAATATGTATAAGGCAAACCAGTGACTCTACAATTAGAAAATTTATCTTCGATTTCATCGCTGATAAAAAATCTATCTAGTAGAGCCATAGAAGGGGATTCCCTAGTATTACTCCAAGTGAATTCTCTATTAGATAAAGGCATTTCTATCAAATTACTACTAATAATAAATTGATCAAACTCTTCCATGGAAGAGAAATCTCCTTCCCTGGGATATCTCTCTCCTAAAAAATGCATAATATTGAAATCTCCTCCCAAAATCCAAGATCCAAGAGCGAATGGTCTGAATTATTGACATTCGCTCCATAGAACTCTACGACCAATCTTCGAGTTTTGGCTTACTATTACATTTAACACAATGCGATCTTTATTGTAATCAATCAAATTGAATGCTCGATCTCATAGCATGGTTTATTTGTTTGCTTTGTATAAACTAATTTCATCGAACTATCGTATATAAAGAACTGTGATCGTTCACCATATAACATTTATTTGTGATAGTATATGGATCAAACATCCATAGTCTTGTATTGCTTTTGAGTTCGAAACTCATATAAATAATTATACTTATTGTTAAATAATTCTTGCATGTTAATATTTTATACACCCATGCAATACACGATCTCGACCAAATAATCATGTAAGCTTTCATATTACGAATGTATTAAATAATTGTAAAATTAGGCACTTGCATGGGTATGTAAAACATTAACTTGCAAGAAGTATTAATAGTAAGTTTACTTATATATATTATACTTTTATTTGTCAATCTTCGATTCACTTTCAATTTGTATATTTTAATTGATAAGCATTGTATCAATCATATGATATGCAAAAATTTATCAATGTTGATTATTACAACCTTTTTTAGCATATGTTCTTACAATATTAGAATGGTTAAATGTTATCAATTTATTTTTCTTAAAAGGCTCCCACTAATCTTTTATGTTTCTCCAAACCCTCAGACGAAAGATAGAAGTCTTTCGACTTCACTAGTGGGTGTTAGGACCCATCTTTTTTGGGATTCTGACCTTGAGTTTTCTCAACAAATCATAGCCCCACAAACGATGGATAACTTCTTATCGGTTGTATCACATACAGCTCCTAACACACGGTTCCTTGTCCTAATCTTATTTTGACTTTGAGTTTGCTCAACAAATCGAAAGAGATTATTCACTCGTACCTATCATATCGCGATGGTCTAAGTATAGCATATGTAAATTGAGTTCGCTCAACAAATACACAAAGTTATCTTACCTTGTCCATACAATATATTAATAATACTACGCATAACATCCCTAGCTTGAGTTTGCTCTACAACTAAGGAGTATGTAAGTAATTTATTAATATATATATATGGTAGATGATAACATTATATTGAAGATTCATAATCTTCAATATATAATATTGAGTGATATCGACTTATGGAATAATGTATTTCTAATGAAATACCCTCGAGATTCAAGTGTTGGACACATCAGAAACTATGGTATATGTACATTTACATATGTATTTATTTCTTAATTCTATTTGGGTTTCTTTAATGTTCCACCTTTAGTTTATATGTTCATATCTTATAAGTTTTATTATTATACAACTTTTATATTTCATATTATATAATTGTCTTATGTGGAATATTATAAACTATTATAAATGTAGAAATTTGTTTTGCTATAGTACTAAGTTTGCTACAGTGTTTTGCTACAGTACTCTCAGGATTGTTCATGGGATCTTACATACTAAACCAAAAATACAAAAATATATACTGGGTAATTTTACAAGCTAAGCATCTGTCTAACAGTAAATACTTACTAACAAATCAATGTAAAAGAAAACCCTTAAAACACCTTACCATGGCTAAAACGGGCATAAGTACATGACTTAACTTAATTAGTAATTACTGTTGTCGGATGCTATTCTTAACCCATATCAAGTATTTTTAATTTAACATGTATTCCTTAAAATTATGAATACATGAAAACATACATATAGAACAAAAGTAATTCAACACATAATTAAATTAGCTTGCCATTCAGGCTTATGTTACACAATATATTACAAAGTTTAAAAACTTACAGAATACAGCTTATAGAAATAAACCAGAAGAATCTGTCTTCTTCTTCAGTACACACTTATATTTATTACACACTATTTATTTATGGCAGAAGGTTTGAAGTAGAGAAGAGGATGGATGGAATGAAGTCTGCCTCTTCAAATGAAATGCCTCCCTTTATATAGTTGAGGCTGGAACTCAACTTAGAATTTAATTTGATTAACTTCGGATTCCAAATGCCTTAAATCCAAAAAGCATCTTTTGCATTATTAAAGTATAAGGTAGAATAGGCTACCTGTCTAGTATTCTTAAAGAATAGGGCCACTTGTCTTTAATTATTAAAGTGACTGGCCACTTGTTAAAGCTGCTAATCCAGTACCATTTTTTCTTTGCCTTTTCCCATATTGTGGGCCTCTTTCTCAATTTTATCGAATATTTCGGTAAAATCCTCATCATTTAGATCTGAATAATTATCATCTTCGGTTTTGTCCTTTCCTTTTGAAGATGCCATTGACGTGTCAGATTTTGTTTCTTCTTTACCAAGATTTCTAATTAAATCCTTTTTTACCTCTGCAATGTACGCATAAAGAATATCTTCTTTAGTGGCTGTTCCTTTTTGCATTTTCAATTTTCTGATGATACGTTGGAACGTGCTTGGAGCTTCCTTAGGCTGGATCACATCTTCCTGCTCCAGATATAACTTTATTTTGTTGCTTATTTCGGATATCATTTCTTGGCCAAATAGCTGACCTGTGCTATTATCAATCCTGGTTAATTTATCCTAGAATTTAGTAAAGAATATCTTTGCAAACACGAGATTTCCTTCTCAGTATAACCTATTTCAGGTTTCCATTTCCATATCCAAGGAATAGAAAATTCAATGAAGAAATATATTGGACCAGATAATGATATCATAAGGTATTGGTCAAGATTATTGAGCTTGGGTGAGACAACAACCCATTCAGAATATAAACCTTTTAGTTTTTCAGGAAGAATAGCAAGGGGTGGTCCATAATTTGTCCACCATTCGTAAAACCAATTTGGTATAGGACGTTTATAAACTTCCGCACAGATTTTAATGAACCATGAATGCTTCTTTTTATTATTTTCATAAAGGAATACTTTATTTAGTGCGTTTACATAATCCCAATAATTATACTTGATAGTGCCTACCTTTTTATCAGGTAAAAACATTTCTTTCTCTTTAAGGGTAGATAACCCCCATTCTTCTGGCAATATAAGCCTTTTTATAATTATTTTGCTGAAGCTATAAACATTAGAATCTCCTACATTAAAATGTGTTATTTCACAAGTTTCAAAAGCTTTTAATATTGCCTCATAATATCCTCTTTGTTTATATGTCGTAACAGCAAATGATGTTGTATCCAAATACCTTTGCATTAAGTTCCAGGGATCACTTTCCCTTTTTAGATCATCGAATTCCAAAAGAATTATGACTTCCTTATGAGGATTTTCCGCACATGCGGTTATATTCTCTTTATTTTCCTCGTTGCCAGCTATACTAGCATAGGAAGAGGATGCTGTTTGGCTATTAGCCACTTGCTTTTTCTTGAATTCTAAAAATTCCTTGTATAGAGGATCATTTGAGCTATTACCTCCTGAATTGGTCAAATTTTTTGCTATTAGCTTTTTGTTACCATGTTGGGCTAAGATATTTCCTCTGCCTCCTCCTCTGTAGGGGAAATTACCCCTTCCTCTAGGGATCATCTGCCTGTAAAAATTCACGAGTTAAAAAATCAGGAAGACTATTTTCCTCACCTTTTTTATAAAAGATTTCAAAATCAAAAGGCGCTAAATGTGCTTGCCATCTGGCGAACATTTGTTTCAATACATCATGTTTAAAATCTTTATTAAACATGTATTTAGTAGATTTACAATCAGTTTTTATAATAAATTTTTGATTATATAAGTCATCTTGAAATTTTAAAACACATTTAACTATAGCAAGAATTTCTTTAGCTATAGTTGCGTAGTTCTTTTGACTATTATTCCATTTACCTGAATGAAATCTGACAAGATATTCTTGTTTTTTTTTGGGCATATTTGCTTTAAAATTCCTCCAAATCCTATATCTGATGCATCAGTTTCAATTATCTTCTCCCAATTTGGATTTGAAAGCATTAAACAAGGCAAATTTTTTACCTTTTCTTTTATAATTTTAATAGCTTGAGTATGCTGTTCTGTCCATGGGCCTGGATTCTTTTTTAATCTATCATATAAGATAGCAACATCTGTGGCTAAATTTATATAGTAAGAGGATATATAATTTAGACTACCCAAAAATCTTTGTAACTGTGTTTTATCGGTTATTATATTAGGAAACTTTGAAGCAAAATTCTATACTTCTATTTATAGGAATTATTTTTCCTTTTTCGATATTATGGCTTAAAAATCTTACATTTGTCTGAAACAAAGACATTTTTGCTTTTGATATTACTAAGCCATTCTGAATAATAATTTTTCTAAAGATATCTAAGTGTTTAAAATGTGTTCCAATATCTTTTGAAAATACTAGAATGTCATCAATATAAACTATAATAAATTCACTATATGGAATAAAAATGTCATTCGTTATTTTTTGAAATTTAGAGGGTGCATTTTTTAAACCAAAAGGCATTACTGTCCATTCATAATGTCCAATTGGAACATTAAAGCAGTTTCGTATTGGTCAGATTTTGAAATTTGGATTTGCCAATAGCAAGATTATAAATCAAATTTAGAAAATATGATAGAATCATATAGTCTATCTAATAAATCTTTTTTTGTTGGGAATTGGATGCCTAATCCATTTCAAAACCTTGTTAAGAGGTTTGTAATTTATTACTAATCTGGGTACCCCTCTTTCTTGTTCACTATGTTTATTTACATAAAACGCAGTACATGACCAGGGTGATTGAGATGGTTTTATCAGACCTTTTTGAAATAACGATTTAATTTCTTTTTTTACGTAATTCTAGATATTCAGAATTCATTTGACATGATCTTGCTTTAGTAGGGATTTTTCTTTCATCAAAATCCTCTTCATATGGAAGACTAACAATATGTTTCTTTCTATCCCAAAAATCATTTGGATGGTCATTGCAAATTTCTATTGAAAATTTGTTGTAAATCATTTTAATTTTTTCTTGCAATTTTGAATTTTGAAGTTTTTCTTCTATATTAAGAGAAATAACTTCTTGTTTTAGATAATTTAAATGATAGGTTTTTTGAGTCAAGAGATCTTTTATTTCATGTAAGACCTTTGTAAAGGGTGTAGTTATAAATTCAAAAGTAATAGTTTTATCTTCATAAATACCTGTTATTCCATTTTTATGAATATTTGTTATAGGATAGATTTTATCTATAAATGGTGTTCCAAGTATGACTTGATTAGTAATATTTTTTACTAGTAAAAAGCTTGTAGGAATGCAAGTCTTATTTTTACATATATAAGCATGTGGTAATTTAAATTTAATATCAAGTTTTCCTCCACCTGCATGACTTAATGAATTAGTGGTTTTATGAAAATACCTAGTTGGAATTATTACTTCTTGAATTACATTCATGTCTACACCACTATCTATAAGCGCAGTTAGCTCCTTTTTAAAATGGTTATCAATCAAAAGGGTTATTTTGATAAACCATTTTTGGGATATTATAATATCCAACTTTGAAAGAAATCCTTCTTGAGAACAATTTATTTGATTGTTTTCAATAGGGATAATTTGTTTTGGCTGTTCTAGAAAAGAGAGTCTATAATCAAGATTTCTATTTTCGTTTTTTATTATTTGGATTTCTTTTTTAAGATTTTGAATTTCAATATTAAGGTCTTCTACAGTAGTAGGATATTCAATTCTTTGTCGTTCTTTCAAAAGTTTATGAATTTCATTCATATAATATGGATTTTAGAACTTCCAATATTTTGAAATGTCTCCGTTGATGATTCATTTTTTTTGCTTGTTTCTGGAATATCTACCATTTGATCTATCATTTTTGATCTTAATTCCGGGTCTTTAACTAATTTTAAGAATTCTATAATATTATTATTAGCTAATACATTTATATTTAAATCTTGAAATTGTGAGAGGATTTTATAGAATTCATCTTTTTCATCCTCTCTTTCTATTATTGGGTTTATACAGGGTTTTCCCTGTCCACAAGGTTCACAGCATTCATCAGATTCTGATGATTCTTCGTCCAGAACTTTCAGTTTTTCAGAACTAACTGAATAGTCTGAATCAGTTTCAGATTCTATTTCTGAATCATTTTCAGAGTTAGAGTCTAGCAGAAGTTTTGATAATGTTTCCTTTAATTCATCATTAATTTGTAAATTATTAATCTTCTTTTTTAATTTGCATCTATTTGCGTAATGTCCAACTTTCCCACATTTATAACAATGGATAATTTTATCTTTCTTCTTATTTAACCGTTCCTCTTTTCTTTGGGCTTTTCTCTCCATCTTTTTATGAGAATAAAACTTTTTCTTTTTTCTAAAGGATTCTTTAAATTTATTATCTTTTCTATGGGTTTTTTTTTTAATGTTTGGGACATCCATTCCAAACTGACTACAAAATTGTCCGAATTGATTTCTTTCAGTTAAATTTTGGCATTTTATTTGTTGATTTAATTTTATTTCATTCCACAATGATAGGCCTTCTTGGATGCGTGTTCCAATAAGCTTACCATAAGTATAACTTTCATAAGGAATATTTATTTTATCCTTTCTTAAAGACTTTCTTACCCTTTCTACAAATAATGAGGGGAGACCATCAATACATTTTGATTTCCATTGAGAACTATTACTCTCTGGTAATTCGATTACTCTATTTAAAAACGTATCTTTGTACCATCTGAAATCGGTTAATGTTTTACACCTTAAATTTTGTAGAAGTGTATGAACACTTTCATTATTATCAGATACTCTTCCAGTAAAATGTTCTAGAATAGTAACTATTAAAGTATATACAACATTTGGGACCATTTGTTCATCTTCTTGTTTTACTGTGTTATAAATTTCAGTTTTATGAGAAGTAGGAAGATAATTGTCCCACCATCCTTTAAGCTGGCCAGTAAAACTAGTGACTATCATTCAAGCAACAGTAACATCATTATTACCATCATTTTTGCAAACCGTACTATACATTGGCATACGATGAGCTACATTAAATATTTGTTTTTCACTGAATGTGTCAATATTCCATTCTTATATACTTTTTCCATTGTAACTATTATTACTAATAAAATCTGGTTCTTCGGGTAAAGTATCCATAGGAGAAGGTCTCCTATAGTAAAATAGTTTTTGAGAAGGCTTATATGCATATTTTTCAAGTTTATTTATCTCATCTTGAATTATATGGTAGCTGTTATTTTGTTGGGAAAATTCTTCTTCAAGAGTATTTAATCTGAGATTATCCATTCTTTCTTTTAGAAATCTTTCTAAGTTAGATTCTGATTTTAATTTAAAGACCTTTTCTAATTCTGATTCTATTTTTAATTTAAAACCTTTAATTTCAGGGGGAGGTTGAAGGCTTGAAGTTGCAATTACTTCGCTTACTTCTTCTGTTGTAATAGAAACAGTGGGTTTTATATTATTAATAGCAGAAAATATTTTTTTTGTTTTGTTATGTAATGAAGTAATTTGTTCACCAATAATAGCTAAATACAAATTTGCATAATTTTGTTGTTCAAATATTTGGTTTATTTGTCTTACAGTAATTTGTAATGTGTCATTTTCTAATATTTTAGAAAATGCATTAAAACTTAAGTTCTTTCCATTTTTTTCTATTTGAAAAGATTACTGAGGAGGATATACTGCCTTTAGCAGATTTCCATTTGATAGTTTATAATCTCTTTCTATTACAGAGATGTATTGTTCAATGTAATTTGCTGTAAACCAAGGAATAAAGGGAAACATTATATTCCTTTCAGTTGTGAATTTATAAAATTCGTCTTGAATGTATTTTTGTTCTTCTTTTGAAAAACTTTCAAAAAACCATTTCCTAGATGGTTCCCATTTTGGAAGATAAAATTCAAAATTAATTCTTTTTCTGGCCTGAGAGCCAGGACTAAAATCAATTTTAGTTATATAATTCATTAGATAGAGAAATTCATTTCTGATTCGGTTATATCCGCTTCTTGATTATTGTAAATGCCTTTTACAATATTATTTCTGTTTATATATAGTTTTTCTACAGTGTTATCTTTTAAAGATTCATCATTAGATGATTTTCTTTCAATTTCTCTAATTTGAGATGTGGACATTCTCGTCGGAGATTCAACAGTATAATCAAAAGGCGAAATATGAGAGTGAAAAGATTTTGCTCTTGATAAATATGTGTTACTAGAACTAGGTCTAGAAAGATTATTATCCATTTGTATTTGAATAGTTCCTTCAGGAGTTTGTATAATATTAGTAATATTATTATTTGTCATTTGTTGTGAAGGAATTGCTCTTTCTATTTTCCAATTTTCTGGAAGAGGAATTTCTTCCCATTTTATTGATCTTCTTGTAGTTATATTTGACTGACTAAAATTTGTTTCTATTAAAATAGCTTCATTTAACGGTTTATCAACCAATTTACATTAGGGATTTAGAGTATATAAAGGTTTATAATAAATTCTATAGCAAATACACATTACCTCAGAACCTGGAATATAATTATATCCATGGGTTTTGACATTTAAAGTGATGGCTTCTAAAATATTAACATCAGACAAAGAGAGTTGTAAGTTTGGATAGACATTGAAATAGACTGAACCATGAGCCAGACTTGACTGTATTAGTCCCATTAATGATTTTTTCTAGTCTAAATTTCTGCCATCTCTTAAAGCAGCTATAAAGCTTTCTAGCAGTCCTTCAAGGGTCAAAGATTTAAATGCAATTTGTATTAAACCTATATGAATAAATTTGTGTGTTTGCCTATAAGGCTGTAAATCTTTTTCACTTAATATTTTAATTATCATTTCGTCGTTATCTAGAGAAATTGACTCTTCTGTAGTTTTAACTACTTGTTTTAATCCGAGTCTTTCAAAAGTACCTAATTGGTATATTACCTTAGGTTCAATCTTGGGAATTGTCCATTTATTTAGCAAGTCTAAATTTTGGGGAATATCATATTCTTGTTTAATACTGTTTTTAACAGTATCTCTTTTTCTAATCATATTCATTTTATTGAATATGTGTTGAATTACCCTGAAGCTTTATGTACATACCATGGCTCTGATACCATTTAATAAAAACAAATTCCTGATAATACCGAATAGCAATTTAAAACCTTGCGAAACCGTGATACTATAATAGACTGTTATAAATGTAGAAATTTGTTTTGCTACAGTACTGCTACAGTACTAAGTTTGCTACAGTGTTTTGCTACAGTACTCTCAGGATTATTCACGAGATCTTACATACTAAACCAAAATACAAAAATATATACTGGGTAATTTTACAGACTAAGCATCTGTCTAACAGTAAATACTTACTAACAAATCAATGTAAAAGAAAACCCTTAAAACGCCTTACCATGGCTAAAACGGGCATAAGTACATGACTTAACTTAATTAGTAATTACTTTTGTTCTATATGTATGTTTTTATATGTTCATAATTTTAAGGAATACATGTTAAATTAAAAATACTTGATATGGGTTAAGAATAGCATCTGACACTTATGTGGAATATTATATTAATTAAATATTATTTAACTAATTTTAATTAATTAACTCTTTAATTAATTAAGGTAGTATTCCAAAACAACTTTTATATTGGATATGTATATTATAACCTTTATAGTAATACATATATATCATATATATACATACTATAATCTTTATAGTATAACACATATACCTCATATATGTGTATTTTTATTTAATTAATTAACCTTTAATTAATTTGTCCAATTAATTAGCATTTAATTACTTTGTTTAATTAAATTTCAGTAATTTCAAAATTTATTTCATACACATACATGTATACTTATGTTATCTTAAATACCTTTAAAATAGCATAACATATATTAGTATATAATATAATACATGTAAGTTTTAATTAGTCAACTTATTTAATTAATTCATTTTATTAATCTTATTAATAAATTTTAAAATTAGATTAGTATTTAAATATTTTCAAACATTTTGAAAATATCATTATCTTTTCAAATATTTTGAAAACTTATGTTGTATTATAACTTTATAAACATGTTTAATTTAAAATCTTTTATTTCAATTTTTAAAACAATTTTGAAAATTAGCTTAAGACCCAATTAAAATTGGGCCTTTTCTATTAAGAGCAACTTTTGGGCTCACTTTACCTTTAAAGACAAGTAGGTAACCCGGTAGGACATGGTACTTAATTACCCAATTCCAATCCTAGACATTACATTTTTAGAGATTGTACTAAGTAGGTAAGCTTAATTAGTTAGTCCTAACATGACTAATTTAGACTGCATATGCTATTGGGCTCGGATACCATTGTTGCAACTAGGTCAGCCTGTAGCAAAAGAAATGAGCGAATTTCAAAAAAAATTCCATTTTAGATCTTTATTGGGCCTATGTAGCCTATATAAATTTAGAACTTTTCTAAATTTTCTTTTAAATTAAATCAATATTTTATTTAGATTTATAAGTAAAATTTTATTTTATTTATTTTGCATTAAGTTTTGAACATGTGTATTATATACACATATGTGTAAACGTGCATGTGCAATATTATAATGTGTATACGGTTTGACATACCCATGTTTAGGTGTTGGGATATATACTGCTATGGATGTGTTATCCCCTCTTGCATTCGATTATACGACCTAAATTTATGTATAAGTGCATCAAAGTGGTATGAATATAATGAAAATATATGTATGTATACTAAAAGTCATTATATCAAATAGTCTGTATAATTTATTTATATATAAAATGCACATATAAATGTAAATATGAATGAGGTTTCTATAATAGAAATGAGGCAATTATTTAAGTTTTGGAGTGTGAAATTTTAAGAAATGAAAAGATAAGTCATATTAAAGAAAGAGAAATCAATGTAGTGTTTAGTGCTCTTTATAACTTACATGGCCTTTTTATTTCTAAACGAAGATATTTATATAATTATATACTAATAAAATTAAAGATGAATTTTATAAAAATATATTCATTTATTAAATAAAGGCCCACATTTGGAAAATTAATTTTGGAATGAATGTAGGTTTTGAAATGAAAAGGTTAAGTTATATTAAAGAGAGAGAGAATTAATGTGGTGATTAATAAGGACATTAATTTCCTTTGACGGAACCATTTCATTTCAAAATTCAACATAGAATGAATGTATTCAAAATATGGTGATTGTTTAATAAATGAATATATTTTATAATGTTAAATATATTTTATAATAGCAAAAGATGCTCTTAGCCATCAAATAAAAGCTTAGTTCATAATTTTTTATTAATTAGTTAATTGAAACAGTAGGGTTTTTAAAAAAAATATTGATGTTTTAGAAATATTATATAATGTGTATATTTATTATACATATATGTGTATATATATATATATCTCTGTGTGTGTGTGTATTTAATCTACTTAATCAATTTTAAGTTAATTAACAAATGATTTTATGTACAAATTATACACACACATACACACACGCTCTTTTTTTAATTATCGTTTAGGCATAAACAGAAAATATTTTTATTATTATTAAAACATAAATTTATAATACGTCAATCATTCAATTGAAATTTTGTACAATTAAAGTCAATAAAACAATACTAAATTTAAAACTGGACAAAGAAATATTCGTTTTAATGTAGAGAGCATCATAGCTATTACAAACAAACAAATGATAATAATAATGATTTTATGCACTTGAACATACAACCATCGATTATGCGACGATAAATTGATATACAAATTCGTCATAATCAAGCTATCTAATAGAAATATTAAATAACAACAAAATTATTTATCAATGGATAAGATATATACCTTTCACTAAAGCCTTTAATTCGCACCTTGAAACTATGAATTTTCACCTTGAATCAAAACATTATTTTGGAGTTGCTAGCTCTCAAACTGTCGACCACCGACTATCGAATAATAATGAATTTGATGTAAAATTGAACCTGGAATTTTCTAATGCATTTTGCATGCCATGGCCAAATTATTTTCTGATGTTGGAATGTCATTTTGAGAGAATCTCACATAACGAAAAAAATGAAGAGGTCGTCTTTTATTAAAGGAATGGAATTAATGTAAAATAAATGAGGTTATTAATTCCCCTTTAACACTTTCCTTTTCATTTGAAGTTCAAAAACAAAACTCCTCCCTTTTTCTTTTCTTTTCTTTATTTTTATGCCATGGCCTGCCACACTTAAGCCAATTAATAGTTGACTATGTTTGTTTGCATATGGACTTTAAACACATTTAAGTCCACACAAAAATTCCCACATTTAAATTTAATTTAAATGCATACTGATATCTTATATCATCCAGTACGTTTATAGTTATTATAACTACACTGTTTAATCATGTTCAATACATCAACTAAAATTTTATAACTAATATTTCATAAATATTAGTTAATTTAAATAATTTATATCAATTACAAATTAATTAAATCAGGTGGTCAAAGGAGCATTCAACGCTTTGGTTAAGTGACTCTTAGGTGTAAATTTGGTCAGCGGTTAATATTGAACAATTCAAATATTTACGTTCACATGTCACTTAGTAGGTGGTTTGATATTTTGGCCAAATTGATCGCTTTCTTGGTATCGGTTAAATCCAATTTTACTTATTTAAGCATTACCTAGTAGTGAAAATTATTTACATTAATTTTCTTCGTCAAAACTATATCATTTTGGATTTATGGAATTTGGTAATGGTCAGAATTCCAATATTATCCATATTTAACTCTGTAACTCAAACACAAAGTCCTTGGTTCAATAATAATTATTGATCGAAATGCTCTGACCAGAGACTTTGAGTTGACTTTAGTTAATTGTGATACTAACCTCATATAACTAAGAAGACGAATTCTCTCTTGAATAGTGTTTAACTTACAATGCTTCCACGCGACCCAAGTATAGTCGTTCGATGGATGACATGCCATGATTTAATTATAATCAAAGCGGAGCTTCCATATTGAAGATCAATAGTATTTTCAAGTCGAGAGAACTACGTAAATTAGTCACATCGATATTTTCTGCTTGCCCTTATTTATATTAACTAACAGAAAACTATAGAGTGAGTCATTTCATAGTTATCCAATAACTATCAGTATGTAACCCCTTGGTGCCCCTAGCAGCCATGGGTTATATATTGTCCAACATTTGGAGAGTGTTACGTACTATAGTTTCAATGGATATATCGATATCCAGCCTCAATACATCTTGACTATGAATATTTAAAATGGTATATTTATTTTCATTGTGATAAATTACTCATGGTTACAACACTTTGTAACTAATATCACAAAATATACCATTTATGGATTTTCTATTAAATATATTTTTAATTAAATTAATTAATTAATATATAACACATTATATCAAGTATATTGAAAGAAAATACCTATTATTTCAAACAAAGTTGGTTATATAGTTAGATATATGCAATAAAATACATGATTGCCCCTAGGGCATACCCCTAATCCTATCACATAGGTCAGTGAGCTCAGTTACATAAGCAAAAGTAGAAGTACTTTCATTACCAGAAACAACGAAGTTTAATACAAATAGACCATTAGCTAGATATCCCTTTTCCACAATTACCTCGTTCCTATTTATTAAAACTTTATCAGATTCAAAAATAAGCTTCATCCCAGCCTTGTTCAATAAACCACTGGACGCTAAATTCCTACAAAGGGAGCAAACACTCTATACAATATTCAAAGCTAAAATTTTTTGAGAAGTAAATCTAAGAAGAACCTTTCCTTTGTCAAGTTCTCTGGTAGTAGCAAAGTTTTCCATGAAGACCCGCCCACCTTCTCCTGCATCCTGGAATTGGTAGAAAAGCTCTTGATTTGCACAGAGATGACTAGAAGGTCCTATGTCTAGAACCCAATCAGTATTGTTGTCGCCAAGTTAGCCTCGATAATGACTGTAGCTATGAAATCTTCATGCTCAGCGAGATGCTTGTGCTTTGACATTGGTAGCTTGCTTTTGATTGCATTATTCTTCCCACTGAAAGCTTGATGCCCCTACGACCTGGTTTGTCACCAAAATAAGAGATGGTCCTTTTCTTTTGAATTTTTTACAACATCTTGAATTTTCTGATTAACAAAATTCTAAGTCTTTTTCTCTTTACTCTTGAATCTATCTATAATAGAATGATTTCTAGTTTCCACATGATTGGCATTACCATTCAATGATATGTTACTGAGTTTATCCTTTAAACAATTAGCTTCCTCAGTCTGCATGTGACCGATTAGTTCTTAAAGAGAGATTTTTTTGGCATGAGAAAGTTTCTGTAATTGCTCAAAGCTGGTAGAAAATTTTCTAGGAATATATTGGCCTGTAGTATCTTCCACATCTTCATTCCTTTATTGAATATATCAGGTACTAGGTTTTCATATTCATGAATCTGCTCCATAATTGATTTGTTACTAACCATCTTAAATTGCAATCATCTACCAACCATGCACTTTTATCTTCCAACGTCTTTTGTTCCATACTCTTTTTCCAATGTTTCTCAAATGATCTTTGCAGATTTCTGACTGACAAAAAGATCAAATAGTTTTTTGACATGTATGTGAGCATGTATACCTTGACTAACTTGCTATTCGTTTCAAATTCCTTTTTAACTTCATATACATTCTTCTATGGAACGATGTCTTGATGTGCGGTTTCGCTTATGGTTGGAGCAATAACTTCTGAAACCTTAATGAAAGGGAGTTTGTTGTACATAACATAATCGAATTCTAATTGCTCGAACATAATGGCTAGTTTCTAAGACCAATGTTTGTAGTTAGTTCCATCCAATGCTTTAAAGCTGGAAGGATTATGAAGAACACGGTTAATTCGAAGGATCGTCGCTCTTTATAGAAAAATTTGCTTTTAAATTGTAAGAAAAGATAGACAACAAAGAGTAAGAAATGGAGGTTAGGCAGTGAGCAAGCCACTATCTTGAAAGTGATTTTTGGCAAGCATAAGGTTCAACCTTTGATTGTCGTTTGCTCCCCAAGATTCATACAATAATCTTAAATATTGTGCACTCAAGATTCGATAATTTGAAGGAGTGTAGAAAGACAGGTGTTTAAGATTTTTTTGGGGAATTTGAGAAGATAAATTGGAACTTTTGTATCTTATTTCCAATGAAAACGAACATTAATGAATAGGTGAAGGTGCAAAAATTGCAGCTAATAATCCAAAAGTTGACAAATCTAAGCGGTCGGGATAATGAAAAGACGATTCTTTTTGTTGGATAATTACAACAAAAACCAAAGTCATTTCATTGCTTGAACTTTTGCATTCTTTATTAATGAGAAAATGTTTGTATGGAATGTTTATTTATTGTGACTAATAGGCTTAAGAGACGGTATAATTTTACGTTTATTTGACTCTCTCTCTTTCCTCTCTTCTTTGATAAAAGAACACACATTTGACTGAAAACAGAAGTTATCTTCTTTATCTTTTTCTCTCCATAATTTTCTCTAAATTAGAATCAATTTTCCAAATATACTCAAAACTCCTAGACAGTAACTTCTTTAAATCTCCACATCCTTCAACCTTTAGTGCATAAGTATGAAGGATCGTTGTGTTAACCTTGGGGGGTGGACGACAATTATTGATTGCACCATAGTCGTGCCGAATTTCGCTTTCAAGGCGGTGGCCCATGACATAATTTCCATCACTTTCTCTTTATTGTTCCTACCTATCAATTTTCCAACAATTTGAAAGCGAAATTAAATCCACCTTTTATGTTGACTAAGCTATTTGGTTTTGAAGCAAAGATTAGAATGTTATAATGATTAGTGAATTCGAAGAAAACGAGATTTGATGCAAATTTGAATTGAATCTCAGATATTCAAATCACTGGAATGGTAAGAGTTATATTAAATTAATACTAAGCTACGTTTTAATTTTACATTCTGCCTTCTTGTTTTAATTAATATGGGGTTTTGACAATAACTTCATATCATTGATATTATTGGAACGTATCATGCTTTTTTCAAAAAGTATTGATTTAGTTAATGATAAATATTAATCATAACAACATATATTTCGATATGTTGTAGTGTAAAATTATATCTACTATCATATATTAGTTTATGATAAAAGAGAAATTATTAAGGTTGTGGTGAAATTGTCTAATATATTTATGAGAATAATGAAATATATACTCAAATATTTTTATATGTAAATTTATGCACTATAATTGTGTATCTTTGATTTAGAATATTGCATTCTATATATGGATTGAAATAATGAATTAGATATGGTGTAGAATAAAATTCAAATCAATTGCTACCCATTGCCTTGACCTAGCTATATTGGGCTGATTGTGCATACCAGACTTGACTGTTGATGAGAAGGATGATCTTGAGGCAACGACTGCATGACCAAGATATAAAGTCCTTATAGTTGTATGGAGCCCGGATGGGACTGAGTTGATAGATGGGCAATGTAGGATGTCAGAAAGATATGAGTTAGCTTATATGAGAGAGGGATCGGCATAGTGGATGATGGATATGAATGAGATAGTATAGGGTTTGGTATAACATGAAGAGACCATAGGGATTGGTATGATCACTTGGTTAGGTAATCAACTTAGGTGGGAATGTAGAGGGATTAGCATAAGTCATGGTACCTAGTTCAGCATGACCCAACAGTAATAAAAAGATCGGTGTGATACGTTGGATAGAGAGGAATCGGCATGGTGTGACTTGTGTGATATGGATCGGCATGTTGTGACTTGTGTGATATGGATCGGCATGATGTGGTTTGTGTGATATGGAGCGGCATGGCTCACTCGTGGAGGATGGATCGGTATACGTTGGAGAACCAAGAGGGGTCGGTACTCCCTTGACCAGATTGGGATTCGAACTAAAGTAATACAATAATCCGAGCTCCACATATCTAATGCCATGATATTTGAAGCACCATCATGTTAGATCATAAGAGAGTTACCATAGGGATTGCTAGCCAAAACATAACATATGGAGGGATCGGTACCAATCCCTATCCATTGAGAGTTGAGCCTAGTCCTCCCTATGGTGGGCCCATATGGTCGAGAAGGTCCAGCTGTCGAAGATCCAGTCAGATTGGAGACCGCCTTCATCTATAAATATAGGCATAGGGGGCCATTCTGGGGGAGGGGGCTCTTACGCTGTTAGTTAAATTCCACCATTATTGTAATCAACTTCCTCCATTCCTTTTTTATCTCTTGTTGTTTCTGATTGTAATCAAGTGAATTAAGAAGCAATAAAGAGAATATTCAAAGTGGACGTAGGCAATCAACGCTGAACCACTATAAATCTTGTTGTTCCTGCTTTTTGTTGCATTTTTTGATATTTTATGATTTTCCTCTATTTCCATTTAATTTTTTCACTTATTTCACTACTTAAATATGTTCTTGGGTGTTTGTGGCCAATTTGGTTGCAAAAATTTTGGTGCTTTCGCTGAGAACCTTGATTCTTAGCCTGTTACGATCACCTTTATTGCTACTGGATTAAGGAAATCCCCAGAAGGAGATCCAAATTCATCTTCAGAAGCTTGCAGATACTACTCAGATTTACCAAGGTCTAAGCAAAGAAATATAGAATGGTGAGGTGCACCATATCTACTTCCTAGAATGTTGATGCAAACGAAGCTGCCAGCGTCAAATAAGGGGCTCCAGGCAACCAGCTTGCTAATGTGAATGTGGAGCCTGTTGCAGTCCAGAACCTTGCTGATTCCATAACTAGAACTGAATTCAATGACTTGATGAGAGAGCTGACAGAGAGTTGTAGGCAGCTAAACGAGCAAATCTAGACCAATGTCAACTTGATGAACCAGATTGCTCAACAGTAGCGCCAAATCGGCAGAAGGGATCTTGCTTCTTACTCGGTGTCAGATAGTTCAACTTCATCAAACGAACATCACAAGCGAAGGCGTCATAGAGTTAAAGCAGCACGAATGGGGACATCGGAGCAAATCTTGGCAGACCAACATGGTCTGCCAAGACGGGTCAATGCCGATCCCTCCCTAGGGGTTGGTACCAATCCCTCAGCCAAAGGGATTGCTCCTCAATTCCAGTTGGGGGTCATGCTCAAGCTGGGCCAGAGAACTTGGATGCTGGAGTACGTTTGGATATTGACCAACTACCTCTTCGGAACGACGACGAGGAGAATACTCAGAATGCACATCAGGAGGATGATAGGCCAAGGAGGCGTGAAATGGCCCGTAGACACCGACCAAAACATTCACGTGAGGTGGAGCATGACCATCACTTGGCGCCACCTATCCAGCCACTGAACTTATCAGCAATGGTCAGACAGCTAGTGAGAGAGAACCAGGGTTTGACGAATGATGATTGGGGAGTCTCCAGGAGCCACACCCCATTTACCGATATACATGCGGAGTATCCTAGAAGGTTTAGCATGCCTACGATACCTGTCTATGAAGGGAAAACCGACCTCGGGCAGCACATCATGAGGTACGAATGGTTGATGGACTCAGCGAGAGCAAACGATGCCACCAAATGTAGATGCTTCCCTATAACTATCTCTGGGATTGCCACGATGTAGTTCATAAAGTTACCCTCGCGGTAAATCTCAAGATTTGACAAACTGGCAACAAGGTTTGTGGAGCAGTCCGGATCCACGCTACTCACCCTAAAGATGTGGTGTCATTATTAAGTGTAATCCAAGCTTCGAGAGAATAACTGAAGGACTACTTGCATTGATTTCATGTCACGGCCACTAAAGTCAGTAACCCAAATGACTATGCGATACTCATGGCTATGACGAGAGGGGTCGACCCATAATATGAATTCGGCGACTGGCTAGCTGGAAAACCGCCAGCCACGCTGGAACGTTTCTATTCCAAAGCGTTTCAGTTTATGAGAAAGGAGGAAGCCAGGTTGTCTAGGAAGAGCAATTCCATAGGGCCCAGTGGGGAAGTGGTGCAAAGCAACATTGCGATAAAGCAGTCCGACGAGAGTTTTGTGAAGGTGCAGTTCAATGTTCAAAACAAGCCGAATCAGCAAAAAAGAAGTGGTGAAGGGAATCGAGACCGGAAGAGGGAGCCCGGAAGGCCGAAGCCGAGGTTTCCTATGTATGATAGCTATAAACCTTTGAATGCATCCCTGGAGAACATTTACCTGTCCACCTGTAATACTTTTCAATATAAGAAGTCGCGTCCGGAAGAGTCGATAGAAACACAGAAGAAAATTGGAAAGTATTGCCGGTTTCATGAATGTTACGGGCACAAAACGAATGAGTGTAGGCATCTCCAGGATGCCATAGAGAAATTGATTCGGGAGAAGAAGTTGCGGCAGTTTGTGAAAAATCCACAGGACGGCGGACAGGGGACGTCTGACCCCAATCGAAGACAGGCCCCGCGTAGGCCTGAGAAGCCTGCACGGGTCGGTTGAAGATTGGTAACAAATATGATAGTTGGTGGATCGCATCCTACAAATAGGAGTTGGCAGTAAATGGAGCGCTATGCTAGTTTGATGAGACATGTGGATATTGAATGTTGTTCGAATACGGAGGATGGAACTCTGACCAAGCAACAGCGTACGATGACTGATGATATAATATTCAGTAGCAGGGACATCGATAGAGTAGAGTCCCCTACTATTGATCCGATGGTAATCTCAGCCATGATTGGCTTTTCTCTGGTGAGAAGAATTTTGATTGATTGTGGAAACTTTGTGAACATTATCATTAAGAAGGCGTATGATCAAATGAGGATGGAAGCTAAGGATTTGAAACCATCTAAAGCTCGTATACATGGTTTCAACGGTGTGGCTAATGAGGCAGTATGTTATGTCAAATTGCCGGTTGAGTTGGGAGAAGGCGAACGCAGGAGGGTGCGGATCCTACCGTTCATTGCTTTGGATGTTGATTCACCGTACAATGTTTTTCTGGGCCGTCCATCCCTGGCTGAATTTCGGGCAGCTCTTGCCCCATGATGTTTAACGTTGAAATTTTCGACTGATAATGGAGTAGGTGTTGTGCATGGTGATCAGGCGATTGGACGTGCCTGTTATGTGGCTAAGTTGAGAGAAGCTTGGCGAAAAGAGAAGGGAATGGGTATGGACAAGTCTGTTCGCATCCAAGTTACCGAAGATTGACAAATGCGCCTAAGCCTTGGCTTGGGCACCATAGTTGGTTTATAGAGATATAGATCCAAGGGATGATGAGGAGGGACCTAAGGAGACCAAGGCGGTGCCAGTTGAGCTAACGATTGATATTACAGTCAGCCATGATGACCCATCATGGTTGTTGATGATTGGATCGCAACTTAGCCCTTCGATGATGAGAGAACTTAATGATTTTCTATGAACGAATCTGGATGTATTCACTTTGACTAATTCTGATATGTGTGGGGTCTTGCATGCCATTGCAAGCCATGCATTAAAATTGATCAGAAATATGTCCCAGTGAAACAGAAGACGAGGCATGGATCCGGAGAGATCCATCGGTCTTAAAGAGGAGGTGGATAAACTTAAATTCAATGGGTTTATTTGCGACGCCCTCTATCTCGAATGGATATCTAATCCTGTGCTTGTGAGGAAGGCGAATGGGAAGTGGTGAATGTGCATTGACTATTCAAATTTCAACAAGGCGTGCTCCAAAGATAGTTTTCCCCTGTCTAGAATTGATCAGCTAGTTGATCCAACTGCAGGTCACGAGTTTTTATCGTTTATGGATGCGTACTCGGGGTATAATCAAATCCCGATGCATGTCCCAGATTAGGATCATACTAGTTTCGTAACGGATGTTGGGTTATACTATTATGTAGTGATGCCGTTTGGATTAAAGAACGCTGGAGCAACCTATCAACGTTTGGTTAACCGAATGTTTAAGGATCAGATTAGGAGGACGATGGAAGTCTATGTGGATGATATGCTTGTGAAGTCATGACGATCAAACTGCCACATTCGAGACTTGGCAAAGATGTTCGATATCCTTCAATTCTATAATATGAAAATCAACCCCCTGAAGTGCTCATTCGGTGTTGCGTCAGGGAAGTTCTTGGGAATTTTTGTCATTGCTCAAGGAATTGAAGTTAATCCAGAAAATATTCAAGCCATTTGGGATATACAAGCGCCAAGAACCATTAAGCAAGTGTAGAGTCTGAATGGGAAGGTTGCTGCTTTGAGTCAATTCATTTCCAAGGCAATTGATTAATGCATTGCTCTCTTTGACCTGGTAAGGAAGGGAAAGAGGAATTTCAAGTGGACGCAAGATTGTGAAGGTGCACTCCTAGCTTTGGTAGATCATTTGGTGAGACCTCATGTCTTGTCAAAGCCGGTAGATCATGATGAGTTGTATATTTACTTAGCTGTATCGTCACATGCCATAAGTGCCGCCTTGATTAGCGAGGAGAACCAAATTCAGAGACCAGTGTATTACGTCAGTAAATGATTAATGGGTGCAGAAAGAAACTACCCGAAGATAGGAAAATTGGCGTACTGCTTGTTAATCGTGTCATGCAAAATTCACTCGTATTTCCAGGCCCATTCAATCAACATTTATACCGAGCAGCCGTTACGATAGGTCCTACAACGACCTGAGACATGTGGAAGGTTTCTTAAATGGAACATCGAGCTCAGCCAGTTCGACATTACATATCTACCGCGAACAGCTATCTAGGGACAAGCATTGGCGGACTTCATAACATAGTTTACCGTGCAGAACGAGCCCCCAAAGAGTGGTGTAATCCCTATTGTACGATGGAAGATGTACACTAACAGAGCACCTAATGATCATTGTTTCGGAGCTGGGATTGTTCTTGTAACACTTGAAAACCGGTCAATTTGCTACGCTTTGAAGCTTGATTTTCCTGCTACAAATAACGAAGCCGAGTATGAAGTGTTGATCGCTGGGCTAAAACTCGCTAGAGAGCTCGGAGTAAAGTCTCTTGAAATATTTTATGACTCACAACTGGTGGTGTATCAAGTAAGAGGAGGTTATCTGGCTAAGGGAAAACGACTTGCTCCGTATCTTACCCGAGTTCAGGAGCTGTTGGCGGATATTGAATACTATGACATTTTGTATTTTCCACGTGAGAAGAACGGAGAAGCCGATTATTCATTGGCAAAGTTCGTGAGTACTGGTGATGCACAACAGATGGGCTTGGTTCCCGTCGAGACATTGCATACCCCAAGCATAAATATGATGGAAGTTGATCAAGTACTGGAAGCGGAGCCTAAAAGGGAATCATGGATGACTCCATTTAAAGAATACCTGTGGTGTGGAGTCTTGCCGAAGAGGAGAAACGAAAAGCGACAAGTCCTTCACAAAGCTTCACGGTATATTATGCAAGAAGGAACTATGTATAGAAAGGGGTTTTTCGTTCCCTTACTCCAGTGTATTGCTCATGACGAGATAAAGCATGCCTTGAAAGAAGTCCATGAGGGGGAATGTTGCGATCACATTAGGGGGCAAACTTTAGCAAAAAAGATACTCCGTTATGGATACTACTGGCCAACTGTGAACCAGGATGCTGCTGATTTTGTGAGACGATGCGACAAGTGCCAGATATATGGAAAAGCACCAAGAGCCCCGCCGACGGAGATCACACAAATGGTCAATCCATGGCCATTCGCTACGTGGGGTATCGACATCATTGGCTCTTTACCAATCTCCAAAGGTGGTGTGAAGTACGCGATTGTCGTGGTCGATTACTTCACCAAATGGGCCGAGGTGGAGCCGTTAGCCGCGGTTACAACCAAGAAAGTTATTAACATTGTTGTTCAAAATATCATATGTCATTTTAGTCTTCAACGAACTATCGTGATAGATAATGGGACTCAGTTCAATAGCGCTGAATTTAAAGAATTTTGTCGAAGGTGTCGTATTGAGAACATGTTTGCGGCGGTCGCTCACCCTCAGGCGAATGGGCAGGTTGAACCTGTAAGCAAGATTATCAAATCTATTCTAAAGAAGCGTTTGGATAGGGCTAGAGGCAAGTGGGTGAATAAGCTTCCTACGGCACTTTGGGCTTACAAGACCACTCACAAGTCCACGACTGGCCATACTCCATAAGCTCTTGCTTATGGAGATGAGGCAATTATTCGAGTAGAACTTGAAGTCCCTTCTCATTGAGTGACTTACTAAGACCCCAGAATGAACCAATGATCTTCTTTTGGAATCTTTGGATTTTATCGAAGAGAAGCGCGAGGAGGCCGATTTGAGAGCAGCTGCACGCTGACATCTAATCGCCCGATATTACAATACGAAAGTCCGATCGAGGACCTTTGAAGTTGGCGATCTTGTCCTAAAATGAGTTTTTCCAGTCCTATCACACATGAATCCGACATGGGAAGGACCATACGTCATTGAATAAAGGCTTGGAGAAGGAACTTTCAAGCTAGTGACTGTTAATGGTGCGATACTTCCTTGAGCATGGAATAGCGAGCATTTATGACACTATTTCACCTAGAATATTTCTTTTGTATTCCCATACTAGTTACTTTCGACATTTACTTTAGTCTTTGATCTTTCCAATGTGTAATAAGATGAGTTATGTTGTTTCTTTCCATATGATGAATAAAATCTGGAGCCTCCTTTGCATAAGCTATTGTTATTGCATTTTATGCTAAATATCCAATGAAACTGATTGATACCGATATATGCGATGTATGAACAGATTCAAGGGGTTTGAAGTCGATCAATCATACCAATCCCCGATGGGATCGAACAAGGTGAGCTCCGTAAGTTTGCTCGGTTGACAACTCCCACAGACGAACCAAAGAGCGATGCTCGCAATAAGGAAAGATGGCCGCCGACAATGAGGAGACGAGAAAAACTCTAAGTCACCGACTACGGGCTAGAGTATAAACCATTTGGCGGAAAAACGACTACCACGGGCGAAAACATGACTACCCACGAGAAAAACTCTAAGTCCCCGACTGCGGGCTAGAGTATAAACCATTTAGCGGAAAAATGGCTGCCACGGGCGGAAACACGACCGCTCATGAGAAAAACTCTTAGTCTTCGACCACGGGCTAGAGTATAAACCATTTGGCGGAGAAACGACTGTCATGGTATGAAACACGACCGCCTACAATAAAAATTCCAAGTCCCTGACTACGGGCTAGAGTATAAACCGTTTGGCGGGAAAACGACCGCCTCGGGTGGAAATACGACTGCCCATGAGAAAAACTCTAAGTCCCCAGACTACGGGCTAGAGTATAAACCATTTGGCGGAAAAACGACTACCGTGGGCGGAAACACGACTGCCCATGAGAAAAACTCTAAGTTCCCGACTGTAGGCTAGAGTATAAACCATTCGGCGGAAAAACGACTGCCACAGGCAGAAACACGACTACCCACGAGAAAAACTCTAAGTCCCCGACTACAGGCTAGCTTATAAACCATTTGGCGGAAAAACGACTGTCCATGAGAAAATCTCTAAGTGCTTGGAGCATGGATTAGAGTATGAGCAATTCGGGTATGGCTAATCACCTACGGGAAAATTCTATGTCTCCGGAGTATGGACCGAAGCAAGAACATAAATTGAGCACGGACCGACTACTCGCAAATTAACTTCAAGTTCACAGACCACAGACTAACTTGTAAACTCAACATGTGGATGGACGGATTTTGACTCTTCTCTGTCCTACGAATTCCAATCTAAATCGATAGAAGAAATTCAAACCCCTAAAGGCGAGATATGACCGTTAATTATTGTTCCGGCTTAGTGCTGCTTATGACTTAAGACAACGACTACAGAGAAGCCTAGAGATGGAGATAGTGAATTATTAACGAGACTTGTGAAAATAATTACAAGTACATGGAATGGGAAGTAATTATTCTACTATTGAAGTAATGATTCACATGATGATTAATCAAAACACAAAAGCTTTTATTCACTATCTCAAAAATCCGTTACAAGTTATTCCAAAAGTTCAGGATTCACGCCCATACACTTACTTCGAAGAAAAAAATGCATGTCTAAATTATCCAAACTATGTACAACGACACAAAGTACTAACTATTTCTTCAACTTCTTCTCCTTCTTCGGTTTCTCAGGAGTAGAATCAGTTGAGCGTCTTTTCCGGGACCCTTTGCCACACTTAGTGGAGACGCTTGAAGAAGAAGGAGGAATTTCAATAAGAATTGTCCCGTCGGGTGGAATGACTTGCAGAGGTACAGGACTAGGATCTTCGATTACCACCTCAACGGGCTCCCTTTTGACTTTGCGCTTCGATTTATCTTCCTCTTCAATCTTCTCCTTCATACTGGTTTTGGCGATGTGCTCCGAGGCACTCGTAATCACTACATCGTCTAATTCTTCAGCAGGGGATGGGTCCTCGAGCTTATCCTCATCAAGTACACCGATGACTTGAGCATCAGGCCTCATAATACCTGCAGCAGCCGAAGCTTCAGTCGTTTTCTCATGTTGCTCTGTGGCGACATCGCTCCTAGGAGTTTGTTCAGGACCGGGATGACCTGTAAAAGTTAGTTAAAGCACGTGCATTAGCCAATGCCCACTATGCACCAAAAACAACAACCTTTTGAATTTGAAGAAATTTGGTGTGATACCAGTATCCGGTTGACTCTCAGTGGTCATTGGAGTGCTCCCTTTGAAGATGGGAGATAGCATTTGTGGACCAAGGCCAGGTCTGTTCGGATCATAGGTGATATGTTGCTCCGTGATTTGGGAAGATGATGTTTCGTCCATTTGAGTAGGAGAAGGACCCTTGAGATCGGTTCCAGAGGATCCAACGATGTCCTTTCCTTCTTTAGCCGGTGCGGAAGCCTTAAAGAATTGAAGTTTCGCAGCAGCCAGATCAGACGGCTCATTTCCTCGAAGCACCTCTTACATGAGTTCCTCTTAATTAAGCTCTGCTACTCCCAGTTCTTCCTTCTTGAATTTGGTAATAAGCTCCCAGGCTTCAGCAAGCGATTCAAGATAGCCTTCGCCTAGAAAGATCAAGTCACAGTAAAGAAGAACTTCCGCGTTATATTCAACGATGAGCGGATCGAACAAGTTCTTGATCTCATTTCTACCTGACTCGGTGGCGGCTTCCACTCGGGAGTTAGTTTCTTCCTCAAAAGTCTCCTCGCGGTATCTTTGCGATTCTTCCTACGCCTCAATCTTTTCCTCCCTCTCTTTATTTAATAATTTTTCAAGCTCTTCAACACGGCGAGCTGAGACCTCTTTCTTCTTTTGCAAGGAGTCCTTTTCTAAGGCCAGAGTGCTACTGCGATAACGCGCCGCATCCAGTTCCTTTTTGTGCGAAGTCTCCAAACGATTTACCGCCTCTATTGTTTCTTCCGCGTTCTTTTTTGCCTCGGCAAGTTGGGTTTTATATTCAAGCAGCTCAACGTCTTAATGCTTAATGATGTCTTTGTCGTGAATAGCTTCCAACTTGAGGTGGTCAATTTCATGCCGGCGCTCGATGGAGACTTCGAAGATTTTCTCGGCCAATTGGATAAATGATTCATGCTCGACGTACATGTTGTTCATGCATGATAATGAGCTCTCTTTGGCACTTCTGGGAATGACGTGTATGGAAGGGAGGAACTTAAGTCACCAAAATAGGTTTTTGGAAAAGTAGCTTTGAGTTCAGCTAACTTTTTCGCTATAGTAGGATCATGAGTAGGAACCGACGGGAGCGGATCAGAAGTAACAAGCGGGTGCTTGCCGGAACGGCGCTCGCATGATTGCCTTGAATGTGACGACTCGGAATGTTGGTCGTGAGGCACAGCAGCATGAGAGCCCCGGTCTGTGGACTTATCTTCTCTATGAGCAGGAAGGTTTGATTGATCATCATGGCGAGGAGCGTGTGGTTGAGACTTCCGTCTGGATGAAGAAGATGTTCTCGATAATAATAGTCTTTGTCTCGCCCATCATCTTTGTCTCTGCGCCTTTCGGACTCAGAATCTAGGCTCGAGTGATAATAAATAGAAGAACCCCGAAGATGGTCGAAAGCATGGTAATATGACATTGCACCTGTAAAGAGCCAAATAGGAGCATATTAAAAGTTGTAGCACAAAGAATTAATAACGAGTGTATAGTGGAGTGTAAGTGTTTGTGTGTGTCCTAATGCTTCCCCCGATGGATCGGTAATGGCGGCTTTACTCATCGGAGTTTCCTTCACTCTGTTGGAAGGTGGCACGCCTTCGTCCCTTCTGGCGGGAGAGTTGAGCCCTTAGACGTCAATGTTGGGGAAGTCGTAATTTAATATATCATCTGGAATCAGAATGTCGGAGAGTCCATTCAGCGAGCTTACCATTTGTTGGGAAGACGTCTCCTTTTCAAGCAGGGTTATGACGAATTCCGGATTTGCCCCGGCCTTACTCTTTCGCAGCTTGTACACCAACCTTTTCTCCTCTTCGGGGGAGTTTGCATTTGGCTGGTCTGTGGCACTTCGACTACCGGCGTTTTTCCAGGGTCTACATCTTCGTTTCTCAGCCTAACATCTTAGGATTATTTTATCTCTCCCTCTTCGATGTCTTCCCGGGTTCCTTCAGCATGGGGCACCATGAGGTCGCTTGTTTCTACCATTCCTTCCACTACAATTTTCGAGACTGCTTTACTCTTGGGAAGTCTAATTTGCGGCCGTCTTCCTACAGCCTGAATAATGAAAGCAGCCCATCAGTGACAATAAGTTTGATGTCCCGATCCTCAACAAGAGTAGCACGAATGGCTGCAACGGCCCTAGAATACTCGACGCCTTCGGGTCAAGGGCGAACACCTGAAAGAAATGTAGATTTTAGCAAGTTTAAAGAAGAAGTTGCGACGTGAATCATCGAACTAAAGACGACACTACAACAAAAAGATCCTACGATAGCGCCAAAAAAACATTATTAAAACCTATAATAGCGGTTTAATAAACACTGTATAACGACATGTAATTAAAACCAGTGAACAATTTCTAGCGCATAATAAGCGCTATAAAAAGTATTAATATAATAGTGCAAATAATACGCTATTTTTAAAAATTTTATAACGGCAAATTACTTGTTAGTGATTACTATAATAACGCTATTTGTCCGCTATAAAATTCATTATTAGCCACAAAATACTTTTTGTTTTTTCGAACAGCACTAATAATTCGCTATAAAAGGCATTAATAGCGGATTATAAGCACTATATATGGACACGTTATTGTAGATGTTGACTTATCACAACACCAATATGCCGCTATAAAGATTCACCTACAATAGCGCTTATACTCTGTTATGATATGTTCTTTCATAGCGCTTACTGACCTATTATTCATCATTCTTTATAGCGCTTTTTATAATACCATAGCACTTTTTCTGTTATGCATCTGCATCCTATTCATAAACTACAGTATTAAATATGAATATCAAAATGCACAATAATAATCATTTTAAACATAAAATCATTTAAATAACGCAAGAATCATAAAAGATAATAAATATAGAGATGTAACACATTACATTAAACATATCAAATATTCATACGCATAATATCTTATAGCTTAAACTGCACAAATCAAAACGTAGAAGAAAATGTTTTAAGCACACCCCAAAAAATAGTAGCAAAGTTTAATTAAAATACAAGTACATAGTTGGTGCATTAAAAAGAAGACCACAACTTTCGCATCCTTCTTCTTTCACACACCTGCAATATGATCCACAACATGCACTTCTTCATCATAAAGCTTATTTCCATTTTGATACACAACATGAAAAACTACAAACCAAGCACCAAATAAATTCAGTAGGTTAAGTAAATCGTCTCACATACAAATTAGTCAGTAAATAAATGCAACTGAATTACATTACCGTCCATAAACCAGCTACCATCTGAAGAAATATAAGCTCTTTCAATAGTAAGATTCAGACTAGACAAAACTTGCACAACCTCTAGCAAACTTCCATACTTATTAGCACTATCCACCTACATATAAAAACACAAATGAATAAATTACTAATTAGAAAAGAAATTCATGACAGTGCTCATAATTAATCAGAATCAGTTGACCTTTACTAAAATAGAATTGCTGCATGTATCGTTATCTACAGTAACCCTGTAATAGAAAAAACAAAACAAAAATGCTCGAACTTCTCATTAGAATTCAATTTTTATCACATGATTGAATATAATAAACGACGCTATCAAAAACTCAAACTAATATTTAGCAAAATCAAACCTTGGTAGATTCATTTTGATTATGAACTTTTCATACTCATTGTCGATATCAACCAAAGAGAAGTCACAGTTTATCATGGTTGACTATAAGAAAAGTAATGAAAAAAATTAAGCGTGCTTCCACCCCAACTTGTGTGGATATATAAATCTTGTTCATCATTAATTCATAATGATACAATCTGTCTCTAAATGTTGATTTCTATTTGTCTCAACGTATCTCCAGATTCTCAACTTCTCATTCCGTTTTTATTATTATGAATTAATCTAATGAACGGAATACAATGTGTGATTCAGACAACACTATTTGGACTCCACTCTAACTAAGTTAACATTATTCCTATTTAAATGCAAGAAACATAGTATAATTTGGTTATTATTGTGTCATGATGCAAAAAATAGCAAGTTTTCGACGACGAGAAGCTATTTGTGGATGACACAATGGGGGAAGCAGAGATTGATATTTAGCCAATAGTTACAACCGGTTTGACATTTGAAGATGCAGATGTTCCTAAATATTTCACCAAAGTCTGCCACAAATCGGTATCCTAATCCAATAGCTCGTAATGTTCTTCACAAGCCTATTTGTACTTGTTTGTATCCTAATGCACATTTCCAATAGCACTATGCATATCAGCACATCCAACTACCCGATTTGCCTTATCTACCAATATATCATCACTATCATCCAAACTACCTGCCACCACATCTGAACTTTCAAAATCTTCATCATTAATCTCAGCAACATCAATCACTGACCCTAAATAAACAACATCCTCACCAGCACTTGAAGCAGGTTCATTGTCTTCAAAACTATCAATAACCTGAAACCATAATCACTTTCACAGCCTTCTCCATCTCCAGAATCTCTTATACAACCAAATGCCATTAATTCACCTTCATTCACCAACTACAACAACTCTGTTTACACAAACATCACCTCCCCCTTCTACCTTACCACAATAACACAACCACACGCAACCACCAAACGCCATCCATATCCAAAACACTGCATACTCTTCCTCCAAATCATCATCATTGCTCCACCAACCACCCAGTCTCCTCCACTCATTCGCAACTTCCGACATCACCAGACCTTCCACCCATGATAGCTTCAAACCCATTGCTTTGGTCAAGCTACAACCCAAACCCGCTCCCTCAGTTCCCTCAGTTTGTTAGTATTATTATTAACTTAGTTAATTTTTATAAAATTTGTAGTTAATTATTTATTATTATTATTATTATTATTATTATTATTATTTTTATTGTTATCATTATAAACTTAGTTAATTTTTATAAAACTTAGTTAAGTCGATAAATACATTATAATTTACTATTCTTATAAACATAGTTATTTATTATGAAACTGGTTAATTTTTATAAACATGGTTTGTTTACTGTTATTATTACTGTTATGACTATCATTATCATCGTTGTTGTTATTAGCATTATATTATTATAACTTAATTAGTTTTAATAAACTAAGTTAATTTATTAATTTTATTATTATATAAAAATGAATTTAGTTATTTTTTATAAAACTTAGTTAATTTAGTTAATATTTTATGATTTGTTATAAGTATTAATATTATTACTGTTATTATTTTAAACATTGTTAATTTTTATAAAACTAAGTTAATTTATTGCTATTGTTACTATTATGATTGTTGTTAGTATTATTATTATAAACATTAATTTTTATAAAAATTAGTTGAATTATTATTATTATTATAAAACTTAGTTGTTAATAGTAATAATAATAATAATTTTATATAAATTTAATTAAAACTTAGTTTTCTTGGTTAGTATTTTATAATTTATTATTATCAGTAGTATTATTCTAATTAGTATCCTAAACTTAGTTAACTGTTATGAAACTTAGTTAATTTTTATAAACTTAGTTTATTTACTATATATTATTATTGCTATTATGTTTATTGTTGTTGTTAGTACTATTATTATAAATAATTGAGTTTCATATACATTAGTTATATTATTATTATAAACTTACTTAATTTTTATAAACTAACTTAACTTTATAAAACTTAATTAATGAAGTTAATTTATTTTGATTTTGACTATTATTATTATTATGTATATTTAGTTAATTTTTATACACTTAGTTAACTTGGTTAATATTTTAAAATTTATTATGATTGATCTTAGTTTAAGGAATTAGTTTGATACCTAAAAATCTTTCTCGTTTTACGGTACTATATGGTTAATTCTATTACAGACCTTGCCAGCCAAAGAGCGGTAGCCTACATCAAGTTCATAAATACTTTTTAACCCTTGCATATTGCAAATTCAAGTTCCTACATAGTACTTAAATATAGTCTAGAAGTGATAACATAACCGGTAGTTGCAAGCTTGCTTGCCACTACAAACAAGAAACTTGAAGTTGCAAGCTTACTTGCAACATGGAACTTGCAACTTGCAAGCAACTTGTAGTTGCAAGCTTGCTTGCAACTGCAAGCTTATGACTTGTAGCAATAACCGAGAATCAGTTCTATTTTTTCTTAGTCCAAGTAACATACTTACTTAATCGATTTTTTAGCTAGCAATTTGTCAAATCAGCGGTAAGTAGGTACAATTTCTAGTTTAGTTTAGATCAATCTTGGTATGATAAGAGCATTCCCTATGCAGTTACACTAACTTCCTATTTTTATATTATATTTTATAATATTATTTATCAAACAATTGCTAGCAACTAACCCCCGACACATATAATTCACTCTAAGTCTACTATCCTCTGTTAATCATTTTCGAATATCGATGATCCACATCCGTGGTATGTACAAATATCGATTATCTATTCTATCTGCTAACCAACCACTTAGCTGTATAATTTTAGAAAAAATATTAACCTCTTTTAGATTGAGATGAATACATAAAAATAATATGTTTAACAAATTATTGTTTGATTTATTATTAACAAAAAATATATTTCAACTCTTATGAGGATAACATATTTATATTTCAACAAATAATACAATTGACGTTGCTTACTAGACCCATTGTGTAATGGCTTGTCTAACAACATATTTGGCAATAAAGGTGATTTCTCAACTACTCATGTATTTCAAACTTGAATTGAGGCCAACTACAATTTGAAGGTACAATATTGTGCTCGAATTAAGTCAACCTAGGTATTGCCATCAAGCATAAAAGAGAGAATCAAATAGTCCATCTAATTTGCCCAGACTTCAGACTCATCATTTTGATGCTGCATATACCAACATTCTAGTTTAAACAAAAGTACTGGCAATTTGCATTACTAATTTCATCATTCCATTTTCAACAAGAGCTTAACCTGAATGATATACAATTTACTTTGGATGGTAAGAGAATAAAAATGAATACTTAACTTAAACATCCCCTAAAGAAACTGATCTACTTTTACTGGAAACTTTTAATAATAAGGAGAAGTTAACAACTACCAATGACCACTAGTAGAGTAGCAGGATTCTACATTGTTGATCTAGAAGACCTAGCATCAAATCTCATTGTTAATAGTTTAGGTAATAAAATAACACGTTAAATTGCAGTCAAGTAAAAATCATTTTACCAGCTCTTAATAACTGAATAAAGAAGATAATTCCAGGTATGATGGGGTTCATCATGATGACTTATGTGTACATGGTTTAAATTAATACATGTTCAAAGCCATTGTATACTGTTACCAGTTGCAAATTGGTAGTAGTTCATAATCGAATTTAGGTTTTGAGATGGCAATATCATGCATGAGCATTACTGAAACAAAGTTTATCAAACACTATGTGCACTACAAATTCATAGCAGAGTTTATCAAACACTATGTGCACTACAAATTCATAGCAGAGTTTATCAAAGATTAGGTACAAAGTTTTGCACATATATGCTAAACATTCAGCCTCAAAATCTAATTAATTCATAATAAGGCAGTGCTAAGGATCATCCTATAGAGTTCTGTTGACTGGATTGAGTGCTTCAGTCATGACAACACTATTCCCTCTCAACACGAGCATGTTATTTTTCATAATTAGCACAGTCAATAAGCAACATTTATTTTAACTGGTACTTTCATAAATGTTTTTTTGAGAAGAAGAGGAAGGTTGTGACCTACTAAACAAGTGCAATAAAGAAGTGGAAGGAGTGGCTCAAATAGATAATACTTTATCCAAAAATGATAACTTGCACTATGAAAAACAACTAACAATGACCCACTTTAGATGGAAGTCATCAAATACTGGAGTTTAAATGCTAGCACACATAAATAGTAGAAAATCACTAAAATTAAATGTTACCATTCTAATTATATAGTTCAAACAATAAATGAACATTAAAAAGTGACATATTACTGCAGTTATAAATGAACATTAAAAAGAATATTTAATAATTAAGATTAGAAAAATAAAAAATAATTTTTTTACAACATACATGTAAAGAATATGTAAATGAGCTAATTTTAGGTTGTGTAGTTCCAAAACAAGTTTATAGCATAAGCAACACTTGCCATTACTTTCAAGTACATCGTCTAGCACAATTCCCTTTTTAGTAATTACAACAAAATGGATGGAACCTAATTTATGGTAAATCTATACAAAATCAACAACCTAATGTAGTTTTAACCAAGTCCTTCAATATCTGAAGGAGTGGCAATTTAGAAATGAGCATCATTCTATACATTAAATAATATTCATAATGTGCCAGAAGGCTGTTTAGACTTTAAAGAATTCAATGTTTTTAGTTGTTCAAAGAAACCAACATTTCGTCAGTGTATCAAAAATTAAGGCGCTAGACTTAAAAGCAAAGGGAAGCTTATATGTATGTCGTAATTCCCGTATTCAAAAAAATAAAAGCAACCATCTCCAAAGTATGAAAATAAAACTTACATATTAATCTAACCACATCTTTATTCCCATTTGAACAACAATATAAAAACAAATAATAATAAAAGTTGTGTTTTATTCATCATATTTGCTGGTATTAGATAAACATATTATTTGAATTGTACATTAAATTTAACCACCTCAAAATTTTGACCATCCTAAGTTTGACAAAATGGGACAAAGATTAGATCTTACACTAGGACAAAGTTAGCTAAATAAGATTGGAACAATTCATTTCGAATGCAGTGACCTATTGAAGCTGCTAACTTACACGTATATTTTACGCTAAGTGGTTTTAGTACCTACATTTTTAACTACAGTAACCTATTAAAGAATTAACTAACGTGCAGTAGCTTATTAAAGATGCTAACTTACACATATATTACCCCTATTAAAGATGCAGACCTGCATTTTTAATTTTTGTATTTAGCTAACCAACTTACAAGGTCTTTGCAAGGCTGGAAGAAGAATGGTAAAACATGATAAAATGCAGATCAACCAAAATTAAATGTCATAATTTTGTTATTGAGTAATCATAATCACTATTAAAATATTAACAAAAACCGTAGATCAACAAAATTTGAAATATCGACAAAAACAGTTAAAAAAACAAAAATATGAACAAAAACAGCAGATAAAAAAACCACAGTTCAAACCATTATTAATTTTTACTGCCCAGTATTTATTAGAACAAAATATATAAACTAAATATCACAGGTTTTTAGCAAATCAAAGAGAAGTATAGCTTTGGTTTTCATAATAGTTTGCTCAGAATCTTTGAATTAATTTCTCAACAAAGACATGGTTCACTAGATAATCGTATGAACTAACAATCATTTAGTTATCATGTTTCGTATAGAGAATGAACAACCAATCGAATAATAATATACCTTATAAATTATTTGTATGAATAAAGAAGAATCGTTCAGTGTGAAGATTGATGAAGAGCAAAATCATTTATAAATTAACATGTTTAATAATATACCTTCGAATGTTTGTTTCTGGATTTTGAATCTGATAGATATTAACAAAGAGCGAAATTAAAGATCGGAGATCAGGGTTCTAGACGTCGTTGACTTCTCAACAGCTAAAGAGCGAACCGTTAAAGATCGAAGATGGAGTAGAATAGCTGAAGTCCGGTGATTGGAGATGGAGTAGAAAGTCGATTAGGGTTTTTTTCGATTTGGGAGGGAGACGAAAGTTGTTAAGCGTTATTTGGGAGGGAGACGAAATGGTTAAGTGTTTTTGGGAGGGGGTCGAAAATTTTAGGGCCAGCGTTACATACCTATAGTACAAAATAAATAGAATAGGAGAGCAAATAATTAAAGCTAAACAATAACGCTTAGAATAATGCATTATTAAATTGCGTTATCAATAACATATTTTCTTGTAGTGCGATGACAGGAGAAACACTTACGCCCTTCCAACCATTTCCTTGCGCAACTAGGAGGACATCGTACATAAAACTACTCGTGCTTGAATAGAGAGAGCTTGTTCCATGCACCCATTAAGACTTGGCATTTGGGCAAGGGTTCAAGAAAGACATATGAAGAGCTCCCTATCCATCTTTTGAAATTGTAGACGTATCTGATGTCTTTAGGAGTCGGCGGAAGGAACAAAACGTTCATAAAGAGAAGGAAGGTTCCATGAATGAAGGCATAACAGTTAGGGTGCAACTGGGTAGGAACGATCCCCAGGTACCTCAGCATCTCCCGAATAAAGGAGTTGAAAGGTGGCATACATCCAGCCCAACACATAAACTTGTTGCAAGCGGTATATCCGGCTGAGGGCAAGTGGGGTCTGTCTTGCCTCGATGGAACTAAGACGTCTTCAAACGGAATTCCATTGATGGAACACAATCGACGAAGAGCGGCTTCGCCGATTCTAGACGCTTGTGAGTCAAAAGGGTTATTTAAAATGATAGCACCCTTAACGACATCGGGAGCCGGACTGATAACTTCCGCAGAAAGGACTAGAATGTCAAAAAAGAGATTTATTTGCGGGTCAGACGCCTCTACTTGTTCTGTATGGTGACTCGAAGAAGGTTTATCAGATATGGTGGCGGATCTTGACTTTGCCTCAGAACTAATGTGTCTTGCGGTGGACTCAAAAGACATTTTGACGGAGCGCGTGTGCATCTTGAGATCTATGTCGGCTATACTCAGTAGATAATCAACATTAGAAATAATAATCCGTTCCCCCTGTGTTGTCTGTGAACTATAGTGCAGTGTAGTGCGGTGTGAAACAAGTATGAACAGTTCAGAATCATAAAAGCAAGAATGAAAAGGCAAGACTTTATATCCAGAGAGACCGTCATCGCTGACCATCTCAATCAACAGGAAAGTTGATCAGCAACCAAACTTTTAGGATCGGTTATCGACATATTAAGCTGTGAAGTTTTTGGTCTAGGTTTTTTATGCAGTTTTTCATTTGGTTCATGTCAAGAAGTATGGAGATGTGCTTATTTAAGGTTAAGTCTAGCGGTCCAAGTTTGAGCAAGGAAATATGTGATTCAGCGTTTAAAAGACTTAAGCTAAATTTAGCATTCATTGTAAATACCGATCCCTCAGTTCCTTATGCCGATCCCTTCCCTTTAGCCTATACGCTGATCCCTATGCTTTAATTCCTAAGCCGATCCCTTAAACAGTTAGCTATTGCCGATCCCTTATCCTAGCTTCACTACCCCTCCCCATAAATATTATCGATCCCTATAACTCATCTGCCTGCATCGATCCCTACACTTAAGTCACTGATGCATGTCCCTTATTCATTAGCATGGTCTGCCGAACCTTCTCGACCGATACAAACTGGTACTGATCCCTAACGTTACCTGCCTACCATCCCATCACCAAATTGCTAAATACCAAACCCTTTTCTTTCTTCCTTCTTCCCTCTTCCTTCTTCCTCTTTTCTCTTTCTCTAACACCCTCATCTCCTCCCTCATTCTCACCTAACTTAACAGGACCCACTGAATCATTTGCCTAGAGACACTTCGAACACACGCAAACCCCAAACTCGTGACTCAACTGACATGATTATAAAAGGGAAGCATACCTATATGAATTAAATTATGAGCACGTGGTTGATACCTAGGATTAAGGGTGAGTTGCTCGTGTTTTTGGTCGAGAACGATGTTTCACGTTTGAATTTAGTGTTACAGGGGGAGATTCTTCCTTTCTATTGTTCGGCAAAGAGGGATGGAGACAATAGGGTACAGCTGTATGAAAACCAGGACAAAAAAGCTTAAGTGTTATGAAGTGCAAAAGTGAGGAGAGGAAAGAAGGAGAGGTAGGTTTATATATGAATGATGGGAAAGGAATTCCAATCGGTTAGCACGGGTGGACCTAGTCTTGAAGCAGATAAGGGTCGGCATTAGGATTTGCCAATCCCTAGTGGCCTGCGTCTAGTGAGGGGTCGACATATTGGATGCCGATCCCTCCACAAAAATTTTCAAAAAAAAGAAGAAGAATGAAATGATGGTGAAATAAAATAAAGGAAAGAGAATGGTGGGTATGAGAGAAGTGAGAAATGGGAATAGAAAAGCAGTGGGCAACTAGGAAGTGACAGATGGTCGTCATCGTGAAGGTTCAGTTGTAAATATAAGTGTATAGGGGGCTATTAACCTTGGCAACGACCTGCGATTGTCCAAACACGCCCGAGACCCAATGACAGAAACATGTATGCGAATATACGCGGAAATGATCTAAGAGTTTAACACTTTGGAATCAAATCAAAAGAAAGCCTACCAATGCCACGTGACCAAATCTGTACATGCTAATAGAATACGACATCGGACTTGTATCATTGAAGATCGGTAAAGGAACAGAAATCGACCAAAAGGTTAGATAGATTTCTTCCCAGTAACTCAGACTGTTTCCAATTCAAAGCACGTCATGTTACCCATAAGACGTACTTTGGAAGGCAAGTGTTACCCGGTGCCTTGACCCGACTATATTAGGCTGATCGCATAGGCCAGACTTGACAGTTGATGAGAAGGATGATCATGAGGCAACGACTGCATGACCAAGATATAAAGTCCGGATAGTTGTACGGAGCTCGGATGGGACAGAGTTGATAGATGGGCAATGTGGGATGTCAGAAAGATAGGAGTTAACTTATATGAGAGAGGGATCAACATAGTGGATGATGGATATGAATGAGATAATATAGGGTTCGGTAAAACATGAAGAGGCCATAGGGATCGGTATGATTACTTGGGTAGGAAATCAACTCAGGTAAGAATGCAGAGGGATCGGTATAAGTCATGGTACCTAGTTCTGCATGACCCAACAGTAATAGACAGATCAGTGTGATACATTGGATAGAGAGGGATCGGCATGGTGTGACTTGTGTGATATGGATCGGCATGGTGTGACTTGTGTGATATGGATCGACATGTTATGGTTTGTGTGATGTGGATCAGCATGGCTCGCTCATGGAGGATGGATCGGTACTCCCCTGACCAGATTGGGGTTCGAACTAAAGTACTACAGAAATCAGAGCTCCACATATCCAAACGCCATGATATTTGAAGCACCATCATGTCAGATCATAAGGGAGTTACCATAGGAATCGATAGCCAAAACTCAACATATGGAGGGATCTGTAGCGATCCCTAACCATTGAGAGTTAGGCCTAGTCCTCCCTATGGTGGGCCCATATGGTTGAGAAGGTCCAGTTGTCGAAGCTCCAATCAGATTGGAGGTCGCCTTCATCTATAAATACTGGCATAGGAGGCCATTCCGGGAGGGGGAGGGGCTCTTACGCTGTTAGTTAAATTCCACCATTATTATAATCAACTTCCTCCATTCCTTTCTTATCTTTTGCTGTTTCTTGCTATTTGTGATTGTAATCAAGTGAATTGAGAAGAAGTAAAGAGAATATTCAAAGTGGACGTAGGCAATCAACGCTGAACCACTATAAATCTTGTTGTTCCTGCCTTTTGTTGCATTTTTCTTGATATTTTGTGATTATCCTCTGTTTCCATTTAATTTCTTCACTTATTTCACTACTTAAATCTGTACTTGGGTGTTTGTGGCCAATTTGGGTGCAAACATCAGTATATTTTATTTTTAAACATGACACAAGTTATAATTAATGGCCACAATCTGGATTGGTATAAATTTATCGTGTAATTTGACTTGAGGTAAATGTAAAATTATATGTTTTATGAATTCAAATTTATCTAAATTAAAGACTTTTCATTTACAAAACGTTTCAACGTAGATCATTAATTTGTAAATGTAACCATTTAATAATAATTAATAGAATGACCAACTAATGAAACTCTTGATAGAAATTATAAATTTTGTCTTTCTATTTTCTAGAAGGAGTTATATATCATTTGCATATCATAAGTAATTATAAATGTAACATTGTTAATTCAAAAATTCAATTCATTTGCTTGAGCAGCCATTGTTTGTTTTCTACTAATAAAATTTAAGTATCCAAATGGATGAACTTGCAAATGAATTTATACGAACTATATTTTTTATATATTTGAGAGTTGAAAATAAAATGACAACCATCTATTTTATTAGATGGATTCAACGTATAAGTTGGGCCTTTACTGCAAATGGACAAATGAGTATATAACACATAAGCAAATGATAAAAACATTGAATAGCTTTATATATTTTTACTAAGGATTTTATGAATATTAAAGGCGTGAGATTTTAATTGATAAATCGTTTAATTGATTTATGAATTAATTATGGAAGTGAATTAAGAGCATTTAATGATTTATTTAATGTTTGAATGAAAATTGAATTTGGCTGACAAATCATTATAAAAAAATGAAACCAACTAACGAGAGACTTTATGTTTATTGATTTATGGAGTTGGATTTATTATGAGAAGAACACATATCTAATGATTTCAAATATAAAGATTATAAGTTTTAATGATATCAAAGTCACGGTCCTATTTTGAAAATGATTGTTATGGATTTTAATGTTAAAGTTAAGAGGTTGTTTGTGTATAAAGTTTTGTAGCTGAACAAATGTGTTAAGTATATCAAGATTTTATACTATGTCAATTATGAGAATGGAGAAATTTTGAATATTTAATTCATACATTGGTCTTGAAAATTTTCATCCAAAAGAAGAAAGAATGTTATCGTTTCAAAGATGTGAGGATATTTCAGAATTTGATTGTTGTTTTAATATCAAACTCATTCATGTTTGTTATGCATACATTTATTTGGAAATACAATTGAAATATATTCTGAAAGGATTTAAAATGTTCATTTGTGGACATGAATGAATATGTTGAAAGTGAAGTAATAATGATATGAGTTATACATTACTATTAAATGATAGTACAATGTACACAAAACTTATATATAAGCAAGCTATGAGTTTCATTTGTCTTTAAAATAAAATAAAACGATGGATACTGAAAGTAATAGGAGGTATATTTATGAAGAATATTTATAAATCAAAGGAAATAAGTTATGTTTAAATATACCATAAAATATTTTAGAATGAGATACTTATACTTGTAAACTATCATATTCTTATGATTTATGAGTATATGAAAACTAGTTATTTTGTTCTAGATATGGGCCTAATAAAAATTTCTTACTGGCAAAATATGTGTTTGGATTACCAATACAGGGATTATAAATCTGAGAAAATTACTTATTTCAAATACATATATGAGACTGGAGTTTTAATTTTAAGTGCTGGAAATGTATGTGTTGACCATATGTGTAAACATGATGATTTATGCGTTTTCCCTTTTGTATGAACTTAGTTATCAGACCCAATATTTGACAAATCATATTGAATAATTGCATACTTTATGAGCTTTGCATGAAAATGAAAGAATGTCCTAAGTTGAATCGAGTATTGCATTAATTCATGATTAGTTTTATTTGATGATTATTTTTACATGGATTGTGTTAATTTATGTTTGTATGTATGAAAATACAAAACACATTATTGAATGTAACTAAAGATATAATTTTGGACCAAAGGTCCCTATTCTCAATGCTGATGCACAAAAAGTCTCTACTAATAAACTCATGTAAATTAGGTCTCTATTTTGTTATTTTTTACAACATTGTCCCCTTCTAGAAAATTGACTCAGCATTGAAATCAGGGGAAAAAGTAGCATAAATTAATCAAAACTAAAAATAGGAACCAAATTTTCATAACTTTTTCGAGAGGGACTTTTCTTCCGTCATCTTCCAATTCTAGGGACTTGGCAGTCGTTCCTTGAATTAATTGAATATACTTATCTTTGCTAGTTAGATTATATGTAAGGAAAATAATTTGTTAGATTATTTCATACTAACATGGTTACTCATAAGAAACTAAAAGGAGATATTCTTGGATTATGAAAATGTGTTCCAAATTAGAATTTAAGAAGTGTGGGAGTATTTAGCTAAACTGGGTCTACCGTAGATTAGAAAAATCAATAATCAATAATAGAAATTACGTATTTGCTTTTAAATTCCTTCATATCCTTCAATTATGAGACAACAAATTTACAAAAGGCTAATGTGAGGAATTTTTTTTTAAAAGTTGATCTCATAATTTTGAGAAACACATGGAAAGATTTGAATGTTTTTATGTGTTACCTATGTTATCTCTCCATGATTCTTACATATATATGAATAAATAACAAGTTTAGCCAAAGGATGAATGTACTAAAATTGGAGGAAGCGTCATGTGTCTCATGAATTATTAAAGATGCTATTACTTATGATATAAGGAGATATATTTATACGCCTATTGATGAAAACTGGAATTTCTACAAGACTGTGTAGTGGAAAAAGAGACACGTCTATTTCCAACCTAAAATAATTGAGAAATTGATGAAAGAAGTGGTATCATAAAAATGAATATGATCAAATAGAACTTCATGCATCCACTTTCTAAATTATCTTCAAAGGAAATTAGTCCTTGAACTTTCAAAAATAATAGGCCTCGAGCCTAGAGTAGAGAAAGATGTGATGAATACCTAATAGTGGTCAATCAACGCAACATGATTACTCTTTCCCTTCCTATTTTTTGTATTTATGAGTTTGATTGCTCTTGTATAATCCATAATCCATTTTTTCGTGGTGCTTTCTAAAACGCACTTGATGAATTTTACTATTTAATATGATATTAAGCTTCTTTGCTTTTATATAATCCATAATCAATTTTGGTGGTGTTTTTGAGATGCACTTGATGGATTCTTCTATTTGATATGAGTTTGAGTTTGAGTTTCTTTACTTTTATATATTTCATAACCATTTTTGGTGGTGTTTTTGAGGCCCACTTGATGGATTTTGCTATTTGATATGATTCTATGCCTCTTTACTTTTATATAATTTATAACCAATTTTGATGGCGCTTTTGAGACGTATTTGATGGATTTTTGAGATGTGTTTGATGGATTTTGCTATTTGATATAATTTTAAGCTTTTTTGTTTTTATATGATGCATACCCAATTTTTTGTGGTGCTTTTGAGACGCACTTAATGGATTTTGCTATTTAATATGATTTTAAGTTTCTTTTCTTTTATATGATCCATAATCAGTTTGTTGATGGTGCTTTTGAGACGCACTTGATGTATTCTTCAATCTGATACGAGTTTGAGCTTCTTTGCTTTTATATAAGGGTACTTTTGGCACAGGTCCTTATTAAGTTTCAAAATTCACGAAAAGTCCTTCACTAAATTTCAGTGTAAATTAGGTCCCTGTTTTTTATTCACGATTATTGCAGAGCATGATGCAACATTTCATAAAAGTTGCTGACATTTTCGCAATATTTCTGTACACTGTGAACATAGTGTATGAAAGTTGCTGAAATATCAACACTTAATTATAAAAGTTGCTGATATTTCAGCAACATTTATGTACACTGTGAACACAGTTTATGAAAGTTGCTGAAATATCAGCACTTATTTATAAAAGTTGCTGACATTTCAGCAATAAATTTTCTTTGTTTTTACAATAAAACTTTGACATAGATAGTTGTTGAAATATCAGCACTTATTTATAAAAGTTGCTAAAATTTCTGCAATAATTTTTCTTTGTTTTTACAATAAAACTTTGACACAGATAGTTGCTGAAATATCAGCACTTATTTATAAAAGTTGCTGACATTTCAGCAATAATTTTTCTTCGTTTCCAGAAAACAGGGACCCGTTTTACAATGAAACTTTGACAGTGACCCGCTTTACAATATGAAAGTATGATAGGGATGCCTTCCTAATTTCCACTTTATATAATCCATAATCAGTTTTGGTAGTAGTTTTGGGACGCACTTAATGGATTCTATTATTTATTATAAGTTTGAGCTTCTTTTCTTTTGTATACTCCATAGTCAGTTTTGATAGTGCTTTTGAGACGATTTGATGGATATACTGATTTATCTTAATTTGAGCATATTTGCTCTTTTCAAATCCATACCAGCATTGTTGGTGCTTTTGAGACACACTTGATGGATTTCATTGATTTATTTGAGGTAATGTTTTATTATTTATATATAATTCATAGTCAATATTGATCGTACTTTTGAGACACACTTGATGAATTATGTTCATTTATTTTGTGAGGTTGAACATTTTGCTCTTAATGAGTCAATAGTCATAAGTGGTGGTGCTAGAGTAGAGCACCTGATTGACTCACCTACTTTAGTGTGATGGTGGACCGCCTTTTATGAGAGACTTGAACTCTCTAGAGTACTCATGAGTTCCCAAGGTAGGCGAATGACCATTAAAAGCGCATATTTATCGAGAAGTTTGTAAAATATTGAAAATGTAGTACGTGTTACAATATCTCATCCCAAATCTTTGCAGTTTAAGAAGAAATTTACTACTTAAATTAAGTTCTGAACTCGCTTCTTTATGTATCAATTTAGTCGAAAGACATTGATACTTACGTATAAAAATTTCTTACGTACGAAAATTTCTTCTTGTCCAGGTTATTTGCGTCCATCTTGTTTGATTTTTTTTAATTAGTAGAGGATTGTTGGATAATTACAACAAAAACAAAGGTCTTTCCATTGCTTGACCTTTTGTATTCTTTAATAATGAGAAAACGTTTTTATGGAATGTTTATTTATTGTGACTGATAGACTTAAAAGAGAGTATAATTTTACTTTTATTCGGTTCTCTACGACCAAAGTCTCTTCTCTTATGAAAGAATACATACTTGACAGAAAACAAAAGTTATCTTCTTCATCTTTTTCTCACTGCGATTTTCTCTAAAATAAAATCAATTTTCCATATATATTCAAAACTCCTAGGCAGTAACTTCTACAAATCTCCAAATCCTTTAACCTTGAGTGTACAAGTACGAAGGATCGTTGTGTTAATATTAAAGAACGAACGACAATTATTGATTGCACCATAATAGTGCTGAATTTCGCTTTCAGGGCAGTGACATCATCCACAATAAAACTTTGGGGTTTTGGACCAAATGTCTGTATTCTTAAAGCCTATGTACAAAAAGTCCCTACTCATAAACCCATGTAAATTAGGTCCCTATTTTGTTATTTTTTACCAAACTGTCTCCTTCCAGAAATTCGATCCAGCATTGAAATCAGAGACAAAAGTAGCATAAATTAGTCAAAAATTAAAAATAGGGACCTAATTTTCATAACTTTTTCGAGATGGATTTTTCTTCCATTATCCTTCAATTTCAAGAAGTTTGCAGCCATTCCTTGTAAAACTTTCATCACTTTCTTTTTATTGTTCTACCCACTAATTTTCCAACACTTTAAATTATTCATAATTTATATTAATCACAATTGTAACATAAAAACAGATATAATGATTTATCTTTTCAGTTTTGAGAATTGAAGGATAATAGAAACAAATAAAAGGAAGAGTAATGGAGAACCAAGCCTATTCCGTTGTAGTGACCGAATGCCCCATTGAACCGCCACATGCGTCCAATCACCCACATCGCACTCAAGCATGTAAGAGGAGGTTGCTTGGTAATCCATACTACTCCCTAATTCAATCACATAAAACCACACAAAGAGGAAAATAACAAAATATTATGCTATGTGCTAGTCTCATTGTAGTTGTCAAATAATATTTTCTTTCATAAAACCATTAAATTAAACAAACATACAGAAAGTTGAATTCGTTTTCTCATAATAAATACTCGTCGTGGCAGCGCATTTCAATAACTAATCATATTACATCATTGAACATCATTAAAATAAATGACAATTTATGGGAAAGGGAAGCCAAAGAGCAAAGGCAGCCACAAACTCAATTTCAATTATTGTGGGCATTGGCCAAATCCAACTTCACAAATTTATAAACCACATTATTTTTGCCCATCATATTCTGACATTTCAAATGATAGTTACCGGCGTTCGAGCACGACATGAATAATGCTTATGAAGTTTCGTTATATATTTATAATAAGAAACGTATAAAGACAACATATGAAAGAAAAGAAAAAACTGTTCTCCAAACTAATGGAACAAAACAGCTCAATTTTGCTTTCAGTTGGGTCTAAACTAGGGATATGCACTCGAAATGATCTGGGAATTCCTTGTCTTGTAGCCAACCGTTGTTTGGTTTTATACAAACCGTGTATATTGTGAAATAAATGGTTCTTATATCTTAATAGTTACAAGTCAAATGGCTCACAGCATTTGTGTCCATGCATAACACAATTTATGTTTATATAAAAAATTTATTTACAAAAGTTTACTGTCTTACAGTGCTTTAGTGGGTTAAGTCGGAGACTTACTACTATTTCATGCACGGAAGACAAAATTGAGCGACATGATTGCCTAAAATGTCTATTTTTTAATGATCTTTTTTATGTTTTGGTTGGTGATTCGGTACACATGGGTTCCAATCACAAGTTTCATGGTGCATGTGTTCATTCAGTCAGGCCCATTCATTTTCCGTTGATAATTTTTAATAATATAGCAAATTAAAAAATGACGTGACGTGATTAGAGGGATGCACAAGGACAGATAATAGACAATATACATTTGGTCCAATTTGTTCTTTAATTATTATATAGACAATACAATAAATGTTTTATCCCGTGGGAGCAAATCAGATGTCATACACATAAGCTTAAGTGATAATGAACGAGAAGAACGATGCAAAAACTAAAAAATATTGATAACTTATGGCAAGAAATATGAAAAACGACACATGAAAAATAAAATGCTCTCCAAAGTAATGGAAGAGAATAGCAGTATCAATATTGCTTTCACTTAGGTCTAAATCAGTGACATACATGCAGACAAATTCTCAAAATACGTGGGAAAGTATATCCCTGTCTCATACCTAACCGTGGATTTGATATATATGAGTTGTGTACATTGTGCCATGAATGATTCTTGCATCTGTCCTTTTTTAGCCCAGAGAACCCGGCGGACCGGTAAACTCCTGAGAAGGGTATATAGTAAACCATCCGCTGATCCAAACCCTCATACCTCCAGGTAAATTTATATAGAATGAGAAAGCGTATGGTAGAAATCAAACCTGGATCTTTTTACCAGAACCCAAGCCTCCTTTCCACTACGCCCACACCTTTTAATTTGCAGCTATGATGTCTTAGCAGGGTACCTCGGAATGAAATGACCTAGACCAATTTTTGATGTTTACAGTGTGCCCGATCAATCAGCACAAGACACAGATTCACTTATTTTACAAACAGATCCCCAAGTAAAGATAATTTGGACTTATTTCCAGAATTTAAAATGATATGATAGATTGGGCGCATCGAACGGTGTTTCTATTAAATTGCTGGTAGGATTAGTGGGCAAAAACCAAACAAAGGAAAATGAAATGAAAGTGGAAAAAGAAAAAAAAACACTTTTCTCCAAGATTATAGGTCAGTCCTTCCTTCTCCAAGATCTTAGAGGCTCAAAGCAACTGTAAATAAAATTATAAACAAAATCAAACGCGTGAGAGGAGAGGTTTTTTCCATAACAGATGCTTCTTAGTGTTTTTAGTGAACAAATCTTTGCTTAAAAAGCAGAAAAGGAGGATGCTTCCAATCAACTTTTCACTTTGTATAAGGCTCCGTTGGGAAATTTTGTAGTATGGTTATGAAATGTTTTGAGAGTACCGGTTTTGTCTGTAAATGATCGTAGCGGTTTTGACTGGTTTACGTGAAATGTTGTTATAGCTGATCGGTACATACTTGAGAGTTTAACATGCAAATCGGTTTTAAGAGTTTTCCACTAAAGTAATATTACATGCATATCCTTATATTTATTCTATACTTTTGTAAAGATTAATTTTCCAATATGATTAGTATGGGTATAATTGGAAAAAAAAGTTAAAACCCCTCAAAGCATCCCAATTTAATGTGTTAAGAACTGCCATTAAAATTATACGATACTAGATTTCACACTACAAGAGAAACCGACTATTCCAACGGCTCCAAGCCGTTGGCGGCCGTTGGAATTCCAACGGAAGCAACGGGGCTATTCCAACGGTTTTTCCAACGGCTTCAAACAGCGTCTAGCCGATGGAGGCCGTTGAAGCCGTTAGTTTAAAATGACCAAAGAGCCGTTGGTAGCCGTTGCTAATCTGGGTGAATTTTTTTTTTATAACAGCAAGTCATTCACCTTACAGCCACACACAATCAATATATATCAATTTCCATTCCATTTCCACTTCATTTCACATATATATCACATATCCAACACATTATACCACAAACAATATAAACAACCAAAAATCAACATCAAACATTATATTTTCAAACCAAACTCCAAGTCAATATGTACATAAACAACAAAACCCTCACCAACACCAACTCCAACTCCATATTCAAGTCAATATATACAATGCAAACACTTAAACCTCACCACCTCAAAGTCAATATATACACAATAACCATCAAACACAATCCTCACCACCTCAAAGTCAATATATACAATAACCAACCACAAAGACAATAATCATCATACCTCTCAAGCATCATCATCACCTCCGGAAGCACCAGACGACGAAGGGAAGGAACCATGCCTCTGCGCGTACTTCGCTAAACGTTGATTCAGCTGCTCCATTTGTATAGCGCGAAGACGGTCCTGCTCTTGCAGCTGCTCAACCATGGCTCTAAGCTCTTTTATTTCAGCTTTGTCATACGCCTTTTGAGCTGCCCGAACATGCAAATAGAATGTGAGATGTTCACATTTGTATTATAATCATTTTCTTAAGCAATGCATATTTTAAAATATAGAAACGTAAATGATGTGATCTTATGCAATGAATATACCACAAGGAAATGCATATTTTTAATACAATATATAGGTGTTAAAAGTATTCTTATATTTTTTTTGGTTCATCCATTTTCATCACATATCTTCGTATATTTTTCCTTTTTTACTTATCTAATATTTATAAATCACGTATATGTTAGATTTAACTCAGGTAGAAATCATCATATGTATACTGTATCTATAGGTTAATTTATTAAATATAATATTGCAATGTTTATAAGATTACCGCTTGGTTTCCATAGTCATAGCGCCTATTCCGCTGCGTCGGATCCATAATAACGTCGAAAATATTATCTTGCTCCTCTACCGTCAACTCATCGCGATCCGATTCTGAAAGCAGCTCTGCTCAAGCCTTCTGAAACTTTGTCTAAAATAAAAAACAATTACAGGTTAAAATTAGTAGAATATGATTTAAACATATCGATATTAATAAAATAAGATTTAAAATATGCATACATATGCAGCCGTCGCCTTATCATCATCATCCCACTGATATGTAATATTGCCAACATTGTCTGCTTGTCTTTATGTGTGGGTGCGGGTAAATACCTCCATTATAGACACGGGACGTCCAAGCGATCTTTCCTGCAATAAATAATTTATATATTTTAATTTTTCATAGCTAATTACTGAACTGATTAATATACAAAATGTAATAACGGTTTAGATTCGTAATTGATAAATTTACCAAGTCCTCACGGTGATGCTGAAAAGACTTGGATTCGCCACGATGCGTTACAGGATTTCTACTTATATTGGCAGAGTTCCTCTTCGACTCCACCTGCAATTTAAATTGAATATTATATTTACTAATTGCAAAATAATTAACTATATATTTGGTAGATTTACCTTGAACTCGTCGGTCTTCCACCAACTCATCCAAGAATCTCATACGGAAGCGCCCATCCAGTTTGGTTTCTTCCCCGATTTTTTAAGAGCTGACCTCACCTCCCTGTAATTTTTGGCGACCTTCGAATTCCAGTGGCGCTGAACCATGGCGACATCAGTACACAAACCTAGTCTAACGTTACGGCTCTCGGCTGCGAAATCGGGACATTTCTTATCAAAATACTTCCATGCTTCTCCATTAGATGGGTGTGTTATCGTACCTTCTTCAGGTGTTCTCACACTGTGTCATCTCATATGATGCGCTGTTACAGATGATGCATATAACCTTTGAAGTCTAGGAGTGATAGATAAATAATGCATACGCTTGTATGGAACTTCTTTTTCCTTTTTTTCTTGATTTGTATCTTTCTTGATTACATATTTTACAATTCCGAAGACTGACATCATCTTTTCAAAACAACATGCAACCATTTAGACATGTATCAATTTTTTGATACGGCAAACCGAAAGATGACATTAGTTTTTTAACTTCATAATAATTTTTGCACATTAAATTATCTGATGGCATATGGCGTTTAGCAGCTTGTACAACAGCCGTAAATCCGGCTTCTGTGAGGTTGTACTTTGATTTCATTGCAATGTACTCTGCAGTTGCCGATAATTGAGTGCCGCTAGTACATCCATTCCAAAGAGGTTTCTTAGCAGCATCCAATAAATCATATATTTTTTCGCTCCAACATTTGGTTCCTATTCGACGTTAACATCGTCGTTATTAATTTCAACAGTAGGGAACATTTACCGTGCTGCATCTTCAACCATATGTTCTGAGATTCGTCATACTAACTTCATCACTAATGACCTCTATTGACCGTTCTTCGTTACGTGTTATAATTTCTCCATGACGATCTCACACCAAATAATTGGTTACGAAACCATATTGGCGCAAATGAATCCTAACCATATTCGGTACTAAATGCTTCAACAATTTGCACCTACTACATGGACAACAAATTTCTACGTCGTTTCCAATATTACTTAAAGCAAATTTTACAAACACATTTACCCCATTAAGAAAATGTTTACTTATTGAGCCTTCCATTTCTCTTCTTTGATACATCCAGCTCCGATCAATAAAATATTGACCATTTTTCCTACTGTAAAACCTATGACCAATAGTAAAAAAATTATTAATCAAATTCGATAAACACATTTAGATTTTACTGTTTTTTATAATCCATTTTCGTTTATATACGAAGTTATATTTCTTGCTATTTTGTTTACATTTTTGTACCTTTTGTGATGGTCGGTTATCCTACTTTCCATTACAAACACAATAGTAATTACATTTCTTAAATCATATCATTATAAACGATTTCCCAAAATTTCGGCAGCACTTCCCCCGTGTTCCTTGTATCGTACACATATGCATGTACACAAGGAACGAAAATGAAATGCCGTCGAAATTTTGTGAACCGTTTATAACGATATGATTTGCGAAACGTAATTACTTTATAGTGTTTGTAACTTGTCCAATACAGGGATAAATCCAACAAATATTGTATCAGATGAATATGAATATCCGTTTTGCAATAAAAACGAATATTCATACAACGATCATATGCATCACTTGTAAGACGGGACCAAAAATTCACTAAGAGATTTAAATTTTGTTTATATTTTACCGTTTTATTAAATATATAAAATAAAGCATATTATGCATTATTTTATTTATATTCTACTATTTTATTAAATATATAGTAAATTATATGATTTTTACTATTTCGCAAAATATATAATTCATGTGTATATATATACACTAAATTATATACTTATCTAATGCTAATATATTTTGTAAAAGATATAATTCATGTTCGTAAAATATTCGACTAATTCATGTTTGCCTAATATTTTACAAAACATACAAAAAATAATTTAAATCAATCCTAACTAATCTAACGCTAACTCAAATGCGCATTTACACTAAATTATCAACATACGTATATATGTGCATAATATATATACACAAACAATTTGGACATTTGGATGGTAATAATTGTAATTAGCACTTAGTTTGGTATAATAAACAATCAATAGGCCATTAGATACAACTATAACAACAAATTAAACATAAAATTAGCAAAATTTAAAATTTTAGGGTTTTAGGCAAAACCTGATTTTGGAGTGGAATTGGATGGAGAGAGGCCGCTGGTGTTGATTGATGGCGTCGAAGTGGCTGCCGGTTGCGTGGGGAGGCTGGGAGCAAGAAAAGAGGAGGAGTGGAGGAAGAGGGTGGAGGATTTTGGGTTTTTGTTGGAAGAGAGGAGAATGATTGTTACTCTCGGCTTGCTACAGGTTTACACGAATATTTCCAACGGCTTCCAACGGTCGCAAACAACATTTTTACAACGGTTACCAATGGCTTGTTAAAAAATAACGAGCCGTTGGAAATTACCGTTGGCGGCCGTTGGAACCCTGTCGTGGCTATATACTGTAGTTCTAGTAGTGTCACCGGTTTTATAACCAACAACAATCGGTGTAAAAAAAACCTTATAAGCAAAGGTTATCATAACATCTAAAATACAGAGCCGACCAAAAGCAGTCAAAACCGGTAGAAAAAAAACTTTCAACCGGAGCCTAAAGGATTTATGAAAATATTACATTTTAGCTATGGATCTAGCCCTTTTTAACCGCAAATTGGATCAGCCTACAAGAAAAGTTAAAGCCTCAATGTTTGCTCACAACTATCCCATAGAGATTAAGAACTACTGGCACAACAGCAGACTGTTCGGTTACATAATTTCAAACAAAAATATTTATTGTAATTTTTCGTTAATATCAGTTAAACAATAATTATAATATTTGGAAAAGAATTAGAATTTTATGTTGGAACCTCTACATTAAAATTTAAAAATATGAATTTTAAATTCGAATATTGAAATTCATATTTGAATTATTAGTCGGAAAATTTAAAATTGAAGATTTGAATTTGAAATTACAAAATTTAAAATTACAAACTTTAAAATCAAGAATAATTTGAAAATCAAATTTCAAATTTAAAACTAGAATTTGAATTTTGAAATTACAAATTTTAATTTTCAAATGACATTTTGAGTTTTTAATGACAAAATTTGATATTGAGAATTTGATTTTTGTTTATTCCAAAATTTATTTTTTTAAAGAAAAAACAAAAAGTTCAACTCGCCAACATTCTTCGAAAAATGGAAAAAATCTATGTGGAATTTGAAATTTTGAGAATTTTAGTTCTTAGATTTTGAAATTCGAAATCTGCATTTGAAATTCAAATTTAAAATTTTGAACACTTGAAAATTCATAAGTTCAAATTTTTGAATTTGATGCAATTTTAAAATTTGAATCTTGAATTTGAAACTATTCAATATGAAAATTTTCAATTATTTTTCTTCGAATTATAAAATTTGAATTTTTCCTTTATGTTTTATAATTTGAATATTGAATTCAAAAATTATAAGTTAAACATTAAAAATCAGAGTTTTGAATTTGAATCTTGGCTTTGTATGAGAATAACAATACACAAGCTTCACTGCTTCCAAAGATGACAAATTAAAACTGTATAAAGAGATGTTTCATTGAACTTTCTAGCTATGCTACTTTCAACCTTCACTTTATCAAACTTGTAATGAAAAAGAAACAGATGATTAATAGGAGGAAGTATAAGTCGTCATTTCATCGATAATGAAGAAACATATACATACGCAGCTGCAGTAGGAGAAAGTATAAATCTCAAATGTTACATTGTTGGACAAAATGTTACATTGTTCGATAGTAGCTTCCAGAGATAATTCAACTGGGTTAGTGATATCGTGAAATATTTCTTTCTGTAGCCTGATAGACACAGCTGAAGTAGGAGCTCACCGTAGTCAACATGACAAGAAATGGTGTTGTAACAAAGGTTCGAAATACTGTTTTTCATTTCCGTTTCGACCATTGGTAATTTTAAAATTTCCGGTTTCGTTTCGAAAATTCTGGAAGTTCTGTTTTAATTCCAGTATTTTTTTGCTTTAATTTGCTATATATGCTAATAAATATCCAATACTGTCATAAATTTATATTACATTTTTTACATTACATATAAAATACACACTTTAATTAAAATTTATTGTGCAAGAGTCTGTATTGTTTATTTGAAATTTTAAAACTTTGATCAATTTTGATTTTTTTTATTATGATTCGATGTAAATTAACAAGTATAAGAATTTTTTTTATGAAACTATATGATTTCTTCTCCATTTATCTATTGTCCCGATTAGTTTGTCTTCCTTTTGTTTAATATATATTTGTTGTATTTTTTTAATTTTTTATAAGTTTTTTTCAATATTTGAAAAGCAAATCCGGAATTTATACCGGATTCTGTTCCGGTTATGAGCGGAATCGGAACGGAATCACCGAAATAACCAGAATTCCGCCGGAATTTCAAACCATGGTTGTAACACACATGCATACACAATAAGACTTGATTCACTACAGCTATTTGACAAATAAAAAAATTCATGTTAAAATCAATATCGATACCTTGAATTTTAATGCTTTCTTATTTTCTTTTCTGATTTATTTTGTGAAATGGGTGGGAACAAAATTTCTAACCAAAAGATTAGCATAATATAATTTTTATACAAGAGTCATTTGACAACACCAAAGCCTTAAAACCAAGGTTCGAGAACTCGGATTTCGTCTCGGTTTCGGTCTTTTTAAATTTTGTTGGTTTCGGTCGGTTTCAGAAATTTCGCTTGTTTCGGTTTCGGTCCTAATACCGAAGATTTGCATTTGTAATAGAAAAGTAACTATAAACGATGTAAATTCATATAAAAATATAGTCTACAGCAAAATAATAATGATACACACGATACTACTACGTCCAAAAACTATTTCTCGAAGCTACATATGGATTGTTTTCATAATTTCCTTCATCGTTTTGTGTTATATAATACGATGGATAACCATATTGCATTTGTCCTGGACTCATAAATGTCGCCATCATATTATCAAAAGACGATGGTTCATCATTTTGTGTTGCATACGTAGCTTGGCTATTTTGATCACTCGAGATATCACTATATGTTTCGTTTGTTTCATAATATGAGTTACCACCCATATAGTCAGAAGTAGAATGTTTATTGGTTGGTGGATCATTTGAAGCATATGGATTATGCTCATAATCATGTTAATGTTCGTATTCAACATTTAAATTACTGTCTCTTCGGTTAGGATTGTTGCTCGCACCCCTTCTTCTTGAATATGTTTGCGTTGGTGTATATAATGCACCGCCATCACTAGAAACAATACCATAATTACGAGTTAAACCCACACCACTTCCACCAGCATTACCATGATCATCATTTGAGGAACTACTACTATTTTTTTGCTTTGACTTCTTGTTGCTCGTGCAGATATACCATCAGCTGCATCGACTGCATCATTCAGTGTACTGGTCATCCAAGGGTCATCGTCCAACAAGGGTGGTTCAACTTCAGTAGTCCATTCTGCTAATGGATCCTCTTCATGAAATATATAGTCCAGATCGATCAACTGATTTTTAGTATCGCGGCGTCTTGAATGTTTTGTTCTTAATCTAATGTTGTAATGCACATATACTAAATTTTCTAGATTTTTCAATTTTATTCTATTGCGTAATTTTGTATGGATCATTGCAAATGTAGTCCAGTTTCTCTCGCAGTTTGAAGAGGAAACTGATTGACTTAAAATGTGCATTGCTAAATGTGTTAAATTTGGAGCATCTTCTCTTCCAATTATTGATCTCTTCCAATTATTGATCACCATTGAGCGGGAAAACATGTCTTTACGGCTGCATACGCTTTTGCAGAACCAAATACATCAATTTTCATTCTATATCTTTCTACCTGTGATGTTAAATTAAATATTTAATATGTCTAAAACGTTAAATGTTTATCGTAACTATTATATTTGTTAGTTTTACCTCTTTTCCAATTTCAATCCGTGTTACAATGTCCGGCACCATTCTTTCAACGATGTTGTTAAATCCGTTTAACACTTTTGCATCGTTTGTTGCATCCCCATATTGAATGATGGGATTAAGAAAATAACCTATATAGGAAAGATTTAAAATATTATTGAAATATTGTATATTTCATTATTTGTATGACGATAAGATAAAACAAATTACCTGCGGCGTGAAGATGTCGATGTAACTGTCTTTCCCATCTTTTGTCTATTATATCCCACCATTTTTGACATTGCCTTCCACCAACATTTTTTCTAATCGATTGTTTTGCTCGATCCATTGCTCCGTAAAGATATCTCATATCTGCTTTGTCATCACTATCTACCATTCGTAAAACTTTCACCAATGGCTCAAAAACAAGGATGACGGAAGCAGCACCAGTCCAAAAACCGTTGTTGTAAATTAGTGTAGAGACAATATTTGCTGTTCTTTTGTCTTTAGTATTGAGTCTGGGAACTCTTAATGTCCACTCTCTCGAAGCAATCATCCTTCTTAGTTCATCTTTATGTTTATAAATAGAGATTAGTGTAATGAAATGAGTTGCAAACCGTGTTACCGCCGGTCTAATCAATTCTTTATTATTGGTCTCTTTCCTCATGATGGAAAGTAACCAACCATGATTGTATATCATGGTTGGTTACTTTCCATCATGAGGAAAGAGACCAATAATATATCATTTTTTTTGACATATACAGAAAGCAACGGTCAAATAACCCAATAATGTCTTCCTAAATTTCGGCTGGTTCTTCGCTTTGCCTTTACTCTCTTGGTTCTTCCTCCTTGGCTTCTCTCCAAGTTAGATCTGGTTCTCGGCGAGAGCCTCTTGGTGCGATCGCTCTGCGTAGTCTCTTTTCTTTGCTCGCAGCTTTCTTTATACTGTTTTTATGGATTTGGGGGTTTTCACCGTTAGAGGAGATTTCGTGAGGCTCTGCCCTTCATTCGCCGACATCGCTGATGCTCTGCTCGCTGTTGTGGCTCCCCCTATGTCGGTTAGTTTCTCGAGTGACCGATCGGTCGAGATCTCTATTTTCTCGATTGGGGCCTTCTCTACTTTGGCTCGATTCAGGTTCCTGTTGGTCGATGGGTTGTTCATGGAATTGTCTCCGTGTTTTGTGGAGTCGATTCACTACTCGATTAGTCCCTCTTCGTTGGCAAATCGGGATCTCTCTACCCAATTCGTGCCAAGACTGGAATTTGGGACTGCGGTGGGCTGTTTGGCTTTGGGTTCGTCTGAGATTTGCTTTGGTTCGTTCGTTGGTGGTCCTGTCAGTGGAAATTCGGGCGATATCTCTGTAGTGGGTTTCAAGACGAGGAAGATGGGAGAGTTCACCACTCCTTTCTTGCCTCGCCTATCCATTATGGGTTGTACTGCGGATGTTTGTTCGTTTGGTGTTGATTTTTTCTTTGGATCGGCTGTTGGCGGTGAGGTAAATAAAGAGTTGACCGCTTTATCTCCTCGCCCGAGTCTTAAATCTGCTGCTTTATCGGTTATGCCTGGGAACTCTTCACTGTTGGTGGGTTTCGCTACTGGGTTATCGTTGGTTGGTGGCGGGAACTCAAGTCCTGTCTTGGATGTGGGAGATTCGGAGACAGTGGTCTCGGCTGCTCCTTTTTCTCGGGTTGCAGAGGCCACTTGTTGGAAGGTTTGCTTTTCTCGCTCTCTTTCGCTGTTTGTAGTTTTTGCTAATCTGCCCTGTCCCTTTTGGTTGCATTTCGCTGGTGTCGGTTGTGTTTTACTGAGCCTTGACACACTTTGGTGTGTGCTCCCTGACATTACTGTCTCGTCTGATAGTGTGTCGGGTCCCTGTTGGTTTGGTTTTTCCTATTCGTCTGTCTTTTTGTTGGATTGCTTGCAGAAGAGATTTTGGCTTCTGTTGGTTTTGTTGTCCTGTTGTTGCGGCTTCGGTTGTGTCCATACTAGGACGTTAGTATGGAGCGAACCGAGGGGCTCGTTGCATTGGGTTTTGATTTTGTGTCTCTTCGAGGCCAGGTCTGTGTCGTTAGTGATTTGGTCTCGTTATTGTATTCCGTTGTCGGAAGGTTTCAGTCGGTGCCGTCGGAAAATACAGTGGGCCTGGAGCGATTGGTTAGGGCGGTATCCCATCCCCTTATCTGTGCGTATAGTGACCGTCCGTGATCACTATACGGACAGCCTGAGTTATTGCCAGCTTCATTGTTTCGCTCTACTGTTCCTTCTGTATGGTTCGACCAGCGAATCTTACCGGTATTGCGGGGCTGTACTGTTAGTGACAGTCTCGCTTTGGTAAGATTTCCACAGCAATATGGGATACGTCTGGTTTGCTCCCTTACACTTGTCCGGACCTTCTTTTGTTTGCCCCGTCTCGACTTCCCTTCCTATTCTTATCCTTATTCTGTCTCGCAGTCGGAAGCGTTCACTACACCAAAACAGGTGATTCCCAACGAGTATAACTGTCGCAAACAGTTTCAGCAACGCTTATTAGCGTCGTTGTAGGGGCGTCGCAATTTATTGCCAACGCTTATAAACGTTGGGGAGTTTAGTTTCCCAACGCTTATAAGCGTTGGAAGGTTGTATTCGCCAACGCTTATAAACGTTGGTGTATATTATTTAGCAACGCTTATAAACGTTGGCAAATTAACCATCCAACATTGTTTAATTTTCTATGCTGACGCTTATAAGCATTGGTAAATTTTAATTGCCAACGCTTATAACGCTGAAATATTTTCATTCTCAATATAGTCAATTATTTTAACATTAATAAACAATTAATAACTAGCATGATATGCATTATTATACTACATTCAATAGGAATCCAAAATTTACAATATTCATGATCAAATAACAACATAAATTTCATAGTCAACTACTTCATAACAATGTCAACTACTTCATAACAAGTACAATACATAATTAAGTTGGTTAATTCAATACATAATCAACTACTTCATAACAATGTCAACTACTTCATAACAAGTACAATACATAATTAAGTTGGTTAATTCAATACATTTTTCTTCATGTCAGAACCAAAAACTTCCACAATTGGGTCATCTTCAAGATCTTCGACTCCACCCTTAGAACTATCATCCAACTTCCTCTTTTTTTCCGCTTCCTCTAGAAGTGCCTGCATTTAATATCACGTTAAATTGAATTTGCAGTTCCTTTATAAAAATTAAATTGAACATTAAATTAAGTTGATAATTAATAATGTAACTGGGCTCAATTTCTGAGGACTAATTAGCTAGTAGCATTTTGTTCATTTTTTACTTCATTTTTTCTTCGGATAACTGTTTTTTGACTGTAATGCGAGGCTTCAGGAAGGTATTAATCTAGTTCTGTTTGATATTCTAGTCTTGTATCTTTTAGCACAATACCTGTACTTCAAATATTATTTGTACATAGAGAAAAAAAGACGTCCTTGTTATAGCATTATGAATTATCTATGTTACAGCATAACGCATATGAATCCAAGTATGGGGACAATGAAACAGGGAATCATATTCCTATTGTATGTACATATGCATAAAGTACATGGTATTTATATGGTTTCTATTCAGTTCAATACCTCTGACTTTTTTATGGAGAAACCTTTTATTCACCACATCTTGTTGTTTCAATTCTAACAACATAAAAGGTTTGAAAGGCTAGTTCTTTTATTGACAGACTACTTAGAAAGTTAGGAACAATGTTCCTTTTTAAATTGTTCCTAATTTTCATTTGTTTAGTTCAAATTTAAACTAAACACACAATGGAATAAGTTGAAATTTGTTTTAAACTGACACTTACATATTTTTCCGCGGCACATGGTAGTATTTCTCCTGATTTTCTTTTATGTCCAGCCTTCCAAACCGTTGTTCATGAAATATCTGCTTCTGGATTTGCTACTACCTACAAGAAAGATCAAAGTTGACAACACATAATTAATATAACATTTTGACGTGTGTGTGTAACCCTTTACTCTAAAAATAAAAGCAGGACACCGCAATTTTCAATTCAAGTAACCAAAAAAATAGAATCGTAGAAGCATTACTGCTTGAAAAAAAAGACAAACTACGATCAATTTACTAGAGGATCATAACTTCAATAGAATCGTAGAAGCACTAAACTGGATGTTACGAAATGGATGTTATGGTGTTGTGTATTGCACATTTCATTATGCGTAATTAAACGTAGTTCCCTTGTTTCCTTTGACATCTGTAATTAAGGTCACCCAAAAGCACTAAACTGGGACTAGTTTTAATTTATGCTCTGATAAGTAGATATCAAATATAACGATACTGATTTGCATAAAGGTGAAGCTTAAAACCTGCACAGTCGATCTATATGAAAAGAAAAACAAAAGGAAATTAATATAATAATCCTTGCCTTAATTATGCCACTGTATATTCCATTAAATCACACTAATGCCTTCACCTTTCCTCATGGACTTCACCCTTTTCAGAAACAATACACTTGGCACTTGCAAAGAAAGCCTTCATCAGTTTCTTGTGTCTCCTGAAAAATTAGCAGCAATGTAGCATGTGAAAACTGAATAGCTTATGAGAATCTAATTAAGAATATTTTTTTAAGGTACTTGATCAATATTGTACTTGTTTCACCAAGGAAGTGACTATGGCCAACATGAAGAAAATTGAAGATGATATGGTCAAATTTCATATTCCTTAAAAAGGATAATATTTGGGGCAACTGTAGGTCATGGAGCAGAGGATAATAACATGTGAAAATCTTTGGTCAAAACTTCACTGGTTGTTCATTTACATTCAAATTATAGAGTTGAATTCACAGGTGACTAAGAAATATAAGATTACTAGTTGGGAACTGCTTAATTCTCTGATCATGGTATAGAATAAGTAAACACGGCAATAAACAATATACTAAAATATAGGAATATTACATCTTTGCTCATATTAAAATTACTAAGGCTATAAATGTGAGAGATTCACAGCACTAATTCAAATTAAAATTTACTTGAATTTGGGAGTATTTCTTTAAGAGAACATCATAGATATAAATGCATATTAATAAGTTCATGGATTCATATGCAAATTGTTTAACTGGGGTATGTACTACCTTAAAGAAAGATTTAATTATGGACTGCTACTGTATTACTTCAGAAAATCACAACTTAAAGTTTTCAAGTTGAGTCATGTATAGCAAATTAAATGTTATACTAACACTTCAATCAAATGAAACAGAGCAATGAAAGGCATGCATGAAGTCATTTTAGTAGACTAACAAGTTTGTTTTGCCAGAGTAAAATTCATGAAGGTCCGACATATTTGACAATGATAAACAAAAGCATATATTTAATTTTTGGTTATAGTGATCGTATTCTCTTATTTAATATCAAATAATTGAACATGGTAAACAAGAAGGATATCATAAATGGATATGAATGAAAAACGAAAACCAACCCTATTGTTGAAAGTATATATTGATCTAAACTAAACAATAATTAACTAAAGGTAAAATAATGACAATTTGTGGTACAAAAAGCTTAATCAAAACTGGGTTTTATCAAACGAGAACAGAAAACTTAATTCATTGTTATTTGATAAATAGTTAAGCATTCCTACAATTAATTCCACCAAGTTTACATTTTAATGGTCATTTCAAAATCAAACAAGTAGATGCTTTATCACTCACAAATAGCAAACTAACAAGCTAAAGGTAATTTCATCCAAAAACTAGCGAGAAACAAATTATATCAAATTATCAGGTTAAAAAGATATCAACAGAATGTCTGCAAGAAACATACGTTGAAAGTGGGAGAAAGTGCAAATTTTTTGGTTGTAAACTAGTATTACTTAGGCTTGATAAAATCTGTATCTGGCATGGAGAAAAAAATCGCCCTCATTTTTATATGGCAAGTTTCAGACTATATAAATTTATAATTAAATATATTACATATTAAAATTTCAATCAAATATGCATACAAGAAATATCGAAAAAAATAGAATGAAGAACCTTGTTGTTAGGAACTTGAATTTTTCTCATTGTCTCTCTAGAGGTATTAAGACTTTGCTCATAAATTTCGGCCGAGTTTTGGTTAGTTTCCATATGCCCAGGTTCGATATATTCTGCAGATTTGTTTTGATCATTTACTTCTAATAGAGCGTCATCTTTCTTAACTATTTCGACTCCATCCCCACCTGAGCAAAGAGATACAAATAAAAGATTCATAAATTATGCTTTCAAATCAATCCATAATATTATCAATACAGCCACGCATTTATAAAAGAACAACAAAAAAGTTACCGGATTCATCAAGACGCTGTCTCTTAGCGCCATCCTTCTCATCGACCTTCACTTTAGTCTCGCCATTCTTCGCACCCAGTTCTTCAACTTCTACATCATCAAGCTTCCTCTTATTATTGGAAGGATCGGATTGCGAAGTCGTGGCTGAAATCGAATCGCCTGATTCGAGGCCGATTTGCCAGAAATCGAGAGTTCGAAATCGAATCGCCTATAGGTCGAAAATTTCTTTTTTTTAGTGGCGGCTGAAATGAAAAAGCATTGAGAAGTTGGGGGATTAGGGCTACGGATAACGAAGGGTGCTTATTTACTATTTTACCCAATACATTGCAGATAATTTCAGTTTGACCACATTTTGCAACACAAATATATGTTAGCAATAAAAAATTTGTAAATGTGTATTTTCGGTCACACATTTTCTGCTTAGCAATGCTTATTGTTGTGATTAATTTACAACGCAAATAAGTGTTGGCAACTAAAAAAAATAAGTATTACAAAATGGCTGTTATGGTGTAGTGGTTTGGGGACTCCAGCTTTGATTGCTCTTCATTTTCCATCTTCTCCTCTCTCCTAGATATTCCCTGTACCGCCCTAGATTGGTTCGGGTGGCAGGTTGGTGTTCGCCTTACTCGGCTACCCTCTTGTTTGCGACTTTCTTCTGATTTTGCTGATCCTTCTGATCGCTTGAGCATGTCTTCCTCTTCCTGCTCTTCGGCGTGCTCTCTCCCCTCTTCTTCATGCTCTCTGTCCATTACCATCCCGCTGATGAGTAAGGCAGAAATTGCGCTACTTAATGAGCGCCTTGATTGCTTGTCCAGGAACTCCTATCCGGAGGCTGCTGAGGCGTCTCAGTCGGCCTTAAAGGGATCCTTTTGTGAGGAGTCTTCAGTGACTTTTTCACAGCCCCCTCCTTCTCCTGCCCGTTCGACTCATCGCAGATCGCGAAGAGTCCCTTCGACTCCTCGCACCATCCGTACACGCTCTATAGCGGCGTCCGAGCAGATTGATAGATCTACTCGATACTCGATGTATCTTGCCTGAGCGCGCCAGGTCATCCCGATTGTTGTGGTCTGGCCTCTGCTCTTACTGTTTTTCTCTCTTGTTTCTTTGTCTCTTTTCGGTTTTCCGTCATGTCGAACTTTCTTTTCTGGAATGTTCGCGGTATAGGCAACGATGCATCGTTGGCTAGGCTAAAACGCATTGTCCGGAAACACTCGGTTGGTTTGATTGCTCTTTTGGAACCCTTCCTAGCTCCGGAGGGCATTACCAGTACCGTGTTATCCTTAGGTTTTGGCGGTGGCTATGCCAATGTCTCCGGTAAGATTTGGATTTTATGGTCCAAATCCATTACGGTTCGATCTGCTTTTGACTCTCCTCAGCTTTTCTCGGTTGTCTGCTCGTCTCCCTCTTTTGCTTATCCTTTTCTTTTCTGGCTGTTTATGCAATTTGCGATCGTACGGAGAGGTTATCTCTTGGGACTGACATTATTGGTCTCAGTTCCCTGGGTATCTCCAACTCTGTAGTGGGCGGCGATTTTAATATCGTCGCCTGCTAGGCAGAGAAACGGGGAGGAGCTGCCATCAACCGTCTTGCGATGGCGGATTTCAACTCGTTCATTGTCAGCTCTGGTCTCTCTGAGCTCCCTTTTGTGGGGTCGGCTTTCACCTGGTCAAATAACCAAGTTGGCCCTAGTCGTATCCTCTCTAGGCTCGATCGGGTTTTCGGATCGGAGGATTGGTTCCGCTTACCCTTCTCCTTCTCGGTTGCTCATCTTCATCGGTCATTCTCTGACCATTCCCCTCTGGTTGTTCGTTGTTATCCTTTTTCCCTATCGGGGCCCACTTCATTTCGCTTCCAGAACATGTGGAGATCTCACCACACTTTTCATCAAGTGGTAGCAGACTCTTGGTCCGTTCCCTTAGCTGGCCCTCCCTGTTCTGTCTTCAGTCGCAAGCTTAAGCGTCTCAAGTGTTGTCTTAAGGTTTGGAACGCTGATGTTTTCAAGAACATATTCGATCGAGTCCGTTTGGCTGAAGAACCGCTTATCGTAACTGAATCCTTGTTAGACGAGGCTCCGTCCGCGTCCAATAAGGTGGCGTGGGCTTTAGCTCAATCCAACTTCTCTGTGGAACTCCGTATTGAGAATGACTTCCTTCGTCAAAAGGCTAGGGTCAAGTGGGTGGTCGACGGTGACGCGAACTCCAAATTCTTCCACTCTTTTATTCGCAAGAAGAACAACCTTCTCACTATTCGTGAGATTTTGCGTCCTGATCATTCTATGGCCTCCTCGCCTGAGGAAGTCAAAGATACCATTTTGGCTCACTTCCAATCTTTTCTTGGTTCGCCGTCGGTGGCGGAGACCGACCATGCTCTGCTAGCCTTCATTCCCAGGTTGGTTCTCTCGCCTGCTAGAGACCTTCTAGCGGACCCCCTTCTCCTGAGGAGATCCGTGCTAGTGTTTTCGCCCTTAGTAAGGATAGTGCTAGCGACCCTGACGGCTTCAACGGTACTTTTTACCGCTGCTCGTGGCCTATTATTCAGGCTGATTTTTGTCTTGTTGTCCAGTCTTTTTTCTCCGGGAGGTGCCTCCCCACTAGCTGGACCTCCACCAACTTGTTTCTCATCCCTAAGTGCGACAACCCGCGGTCATATGGGGATTTTCGGCCCATTAGCCTTTGCAACTTCTCGAATAAGGTTATTTCCAAGGTTATGGCTAGCCGTTTGGCCCCTTTCCTTGAGCGTATTATTTCCACGTCTCAAGCGGGGTTTGTTAAAGGGCGCTTAATTTCCGACAACGTTCTGTTGGCCCAGGAACTGATCTCCCAGCTTGACAGGAAAGTTAGGGGCTCAAATGTTGTCTTCAAACTGGATATGGCTAAGGCTTACGATCGTATGTCCTGGTTTTTCGTCATCAAGGTATTGAGATCGTTCGGTTTCCCGGAAACCATCATCGACCTGGTTTGGAGGCTTATCTCCAACTGCTGGTTCTCTGTGCTTATTAATGGTTAACGGGTTTTTCAGGGCGGGGAGGGGTTTGCGTCAAGGTGACCCGCTTTCGCCCACGCTTTTTGTGATCGCGGCCGAAGCCTTCATTCACGGTCTTCATACCTTAACGGTATTTGGTCAGATTCAGCGCTTCGGGATCCCTAGGGGTTGCCCGCTTATTTCATCCCTGTCCTTTGCTGATGACATTGTTATTTTCTCAAACGGTGGTCGCTCCTTTGTCCGGCGGCTACTTAGTTTCATCCATCAATACGAGAGGTCCTCTGGTCAGCTCGTTAACCCTTCCAAAAGTTGTTTCGTTCGTGCGAAGGACTGTTCTTTGACTCGATCCTCCTGGATTGAGACCTTCTCGGGCTTCAAGGAAGCTTCCCTACCGTTACCGTACCTGGGTATTGCTCTTTTCCGAGGTAGGAAGCTTAATGCTCTGTTCGACCCTTTAACTGACAAGGTGAGGGGTCGGATCATTCGTTGGAATGCGGCTCTTCTTTCCCAGGCCGGCAGACTGGTTCTCATTAAGTCTGTATTAGATTCTATGGGAACTCATGTCTATGCGGCTATGACCCCTACATACTCCTTCTTCCGATCGTATCGGTCTTTGGTCTCGTCTTTTTTCTGGGGCAACAAGGAGGAACGCCGTCATCACCACTAGATTTCGTGGGACACGATTTGTCGTCCCAAAAACGAGGGCGGCTTGGGACTTCGTAATCCCAAGGATATCTGTGCTGCTTTTGCTTGTAAGCTGTGGTACAGATTTGGTGCTAACGACTCTTTATGGGCTAATTTCCTTCATGCTAAGTACCATAGACTGGCGGGTACTAATTTTTTGGGTTCTCCGTCTTATGCAAGTGAGACCTGGAAGCACATGCAGTCAGTGAAGTCTTTCTCTGATTCTCATGGCGGACTTGCGGGCTGGGATGGCGCTTCGTTTTCCATCCTGAGAGCTTGGACCTCGGTTAGAATTCCTAGTCCTATTCGTCCTTTGTTTTCCTTCATTTGGGATTATCGCTCTCCTCCTAAGGTTTCTCTTCTGATGTGGCGTATCCTTCATGATGGGCTGCCATTGGATGAGAATCTCAAAAGGGTAGGCATCCCCTTAGTTTCCCGTTGCAGATGCTGTGCCGATGGGGATTCAGAATCCTTGAACCATCTATTCTTCGAGAGTTCCTCAGCCAGATCTTGCTGGAATTACTTCGGAAACCTAGTTGGTGTCCGAGGGATTGCCAGATCTGCTAATGATCTTTCATATACCTAGTGGGCTAGGAACTCTAGGAAATCTCTTCGTTCGATCATTCTTCGCTTGTTACCCTGTCTTATCTGCTGGCACATTTGGTGTGCCCGGAATAAGGCAGTCTTCGAGGACTCTCCTATGGACCCCTCGACCATTATTCGGCACGTTAGGAATGATGTATTCCTTGCTTTCCGAGGTAGACCATTTAGGGGAACCACGGGCTCCCATATTCAGGGTCTAGTGAGTTTTCTTTCCATTTCATGTGTGTCGCGTTCCGCCAGAATCGGCGTTGGTTAGGTCCTCCAGGTGGGTCGTTGGCCTTCACCCAGCGATCTTGATCCCCCCTCCCCCCCTATTTTTTGTTTTTGATGTGTTTGCTAGTATTTCAGGATTAGGTGTCTTTGCGGTGTCTCGACTGCCCTTTTTTGGTTTGGTTAGGTTGTGACTTCGCTGTTGTCTTTGGCTGTGGTTGTTTTCTCTGGTTTGCTACTCTGGTTTTCCACCTTCTGGTCGGGTGGAGCTTGTTATGCTTATTGCCACCTTCTTTGGGTGGTGATTTTGTCGGTTTTCTTCAGGTGTTTATTCGCCTATTATTGTGGGTTCTCCGTTGAGCGTGTTTTGATTTAGGCCGTTTCCGGTCCATTCTTTGTATGGCGGTGGTTGGTATTCTATCTGGTGGTCTGGTCTACACCTTCACGGGTGTAGTGGGGAAGCTGGTTCAGCGGGATGTTGTTCCTTTAGGTTCAGCCGGGATTTTGTCTTCTTCTGGCAGTGGATCTTTTTTCTTTTTCTTGTTTCTTGTATTCTTCATAGGATTGTATATGTTTTCGGTTTTTGGGAGGCATATTTTCGTATGCCTTATTTCTTTTTGTGAGCTCCCGGAGAAAGGCTATTTTTCTCCTTCTTGTTATATATTTATTTCCTTTAAAAAAAACCATGATTGTATATAAATGTCCTTATTAACTGGCAGTTTGTGATAACGGTTGTTACCTTTGACTCTTTGGAAATATCTTCCAAAATCAAATTAATGCAGTGTGCTGCACATGGTGTCCAATATAAATGCCTTCTTTTTTGCATCAATAATTGGTCGGCAGTTTTGTAGTTTGCTCCGTTATCTGTAACAACTTGCACTATTCTATTTTCACCAATTGTTTCAACGACATCATCCATTAATCCACAAATATATTCTCCACTTTGGAATTCATTCGTGGCATCCACGGATTTAATAAATACCGTTCCATGGGTAGAGTACACGAGAAAATTTATTATTTTTCATCGATTCTGTGTACTCCACCCATCACACATTAATGTGCAACCATATTCATCGTAGAAATTGTGCAATGTTTTAATATATTGTCCAATTTCTTCTATTTCCATTTCAAGGTACGAGTGTGATATTTCATATGCAGTTGGTGGATCAATTCCACGACCGCATTCTGCAATCGCGTCAACCATTGTTGTATAATATGGACTATTAGCAACGTTATGTGGAATATGGTTGAAAAAAAGAACTTATAAATTGCTCGACCTATATGTTTTTTGGCATCTTTAATGCCTTTCATTGTAGATTTAATAGAAGGTTGAGTTCTACCTTCTCGTTTTTACATATATGAGTCGATTCGTCCAGCATCATGAGTGTCAAAATCGCCCGATCGTCCAACAGTATGAGATCTGTGCAATGATTGACTTGAACCACCCGATCGTCCAACAATATGAGATCTACGCAGCTCTTCGTCTCTAAATACATCTCTGCTTTGCTGCATGATACGTTGAAGTTCATCATCTACATTTTCATTGTCTGATTGTTGTTGTGGTCTGCTCATTAATTCCTTTTATAAACGTTGCTTGTCTAGCTTTCCTTTGTTTCGTTCATTTCTCTTCTGAATAATATGTGATCGTATAAGTTGTTTAACTTCTTTAGAGACAATTAAACACGCTGATACATCGCCGCCCACTCCTGCCAGATGTTCTTTCAAACGTGTCACACCACCGTTATTAATTATTTTATTACAAAAGTTACATTTCATTTTCCGAAGATTGCCATCGATCGCAGTATCTTAATTCCAACCAATTTCTGTTGGATTTGCCATAGTGTACCTGAAATTATAATTAAACAAAAGTTAGCAAACAAATTAATAGTCCAAATCAAATTAAAAATAAAATAAAAATGTTCAATGTTCAAAATGAATATAGTCCAAATCGAAGATGTTAGAGTTCAATGTTCAAATTCAATAATTCGAGACAAGTTCAATGTTCAATGTTCATTGTCCAATAATTCGAATCAAATTCAATGTTCATGTTCGATATTCAAGTCCAACGTATTCACGTTCATGTTCGATATTCTAAGTCGAGCATATGCAAGTCCATATTCAAATCAGCATATTCAAGTCCAATATTCAGGTCAGTTCGAATGTCAATGTATTCAAGTCAGAGTATATAGTATGCAGCATTCTGTAATCAATGAAGTATTCGGGTCAGGTCAGTTCAAATGTCTCTAGTTAACTATATATGTAAGAATAGGTTCATTGTTTAAGATAGTACCATATTCAAAAACAAACAAAAAAACAGTAGAACATACTTTACTTCCATATTCAAAAACAAAAAAAAAACCCACCAAACTTGTTCGGCCCAAACCCGAAGTCCACAAACAACACACCCACGAAGGCCAACAAAACACGAAGCAAACATTCATCTAAAATCAAAATACAAAGCAGAAAAAAATACGAAAAAACACTGTCGACCAACATACGAAGGCGGTAAAGGGGGAAAAATTATTACCTGCGTGTGCGTGTCGAAGTGGAAGATCGAAGAACCGAGGCCGAAGTGGAAGATCGAAGAAGCGAGGTCGTTGTCGATGTCGAAGTTCGCTGCCGCCGGCCGAAATTGCTGCCTCGAAGTCGATGTTTTGGAGCTTGATTTGGGGTCGAGGTCGAGATTTTGAAGTCGAGGTCGTTGTCGAGGTTCTGCAGTTGGTAAATTTTATGATTTTGATTGCGTAATTTATAAGCATAATTTTGATTCCTTTCACTGTTCAATCACGTTCAAATTTTCTTTCTGTGACGTTTTTTGAATTGAACGATTCGTTCTTTTTTTCTACTACCTCTTCTTGTGATTTGAGTTTTTTTTTTGCTGCTTCTTCGACCGGGACGGGATTTTGCCCTAATCCCGTCTCGCCACCGGCCGGAACCGCTACAAGATGGTCAGAATCTCGTGGTTCCGGCCGGAACCTCTAACCGTGCTTAAAACTTAAGGCACAAAAAAGACAACTAAGCACCAAAAGGAAAAAAAACATTTTATAATACCAACGCCAAATTTTATATTTTCTAATGTGAAAGAAATTAAATTTAAGTGGGTCAGTATCTAGTAAACATGAATAAACTACTTTTTCCCAAAATATTAAGTTCGTGGAAAGGAAAATTATGGTTTCATGGTGAAGATAAGACAAAACAATATAAAATGAGAATGAGAATGAGTATGGTCATTACTTCACCAACTCTAATAGACCAGAAATGTTTCAGATTTGATTGATAAATCATAATATAAAATATATAACTTTATTTTCATAAACAAGTAACAGAAGTACAGAAATGACCAAAGATTTCCTAGTTCAACTTAAGAAAACTCTTTAATTGAATATTTTTGAAGTTACAAGTTCTCCCCTCATAAGTACTCATTACCTTGCTAAACAAAGAATCTATACTATACTATTATTAGTGAGTTAAATTTCAAGCTCACACAGGCCTCCTTGAAATTTGGCAACTGAACAGTCTCCGAGTATGCTATTAAAACTGAGTTACATTCAAGGGCGCACAAGCTTTCATCTATACTATACTATTATTAGTGAGTTAAATTTCAAGCTCACACAGGCCTCCTTGAAATTTGGCAACTGAGCAGTCTCCGAGTATGCTATTAAAACTGAGTTACATTCAAGGGCGCACAAGATTTCATGGAAGTTTCTTGAAATTTAAACTGAAGGATCGTGTCGTGACTTTGCTTTTTTCCTTCTTCCACTGCGCCTCTCCCCTTCATCCTTCTTCCCAACTACCCAATTTTAATTTCTGTCTTCTTCCATCCTAAATCGGAGGATTCCATGTCAGTTTTACTATCTCAAACCCTAATCCCCAATTCATGCTATATCATCCGAAGATGTCGCTCCCGTCGCTCCTTTTACCATCATCAAAGGCAACCATCCTCCGATCCCACTACAGCTCCTACCTCTAAAGCAGGTTCTCTTGCGAAAAAAAGCAGCAAGTCCAAAGCTCCTGGCAAATCTTCTGCTTCTAATTTGGTGGAAGTTCCGCAGGTTAAGAATTCTAATTCTTTTCACTTTCAATTAATTTATCTCGAGATGCTAAGTCGTTTTTATCCTCCCTTTTTATGGATAGGTATTATTTCATTTGAATTACAAATATTTGATACAGTAATCGTTTTCTTACAGGATTGTTAGTTTCAAGCTATTTTCTTACAGATGTAATTATTTGTGTGAAAAAATGGATCAAAATAATTATCTGATACCAGCAATTTTATTATTTTTTTCCCTTTGAGCTAATAAGTAGGTTTTACACACATGAAGGAATACATGATTTTCAGTTCTGTAATATCAAAGAAAATTCATGGATATTTTTACTATAATATTTTAAATAATTACAAGTTTTAAATAGTTCAGAGCTACATTAATACCTACATGTAGATCTATCTTATTCCTAATATATGTGTGTTCATTATACTCTTGGTATATTTTATTGTATCTTATTACTATTACTTACTTGATGTATTAGATCACTAGCACATTTGAATAATTACATATTTGTGTAGTCCAGATTAAGCCTATGTATATAAGCTTGCAGTAATACTACATGTGCTAGACATTTTATTTTTAATAACAAGAAAAAAGGGATTTACATTTTCCTACCACAAACTGACATTCATGATTTTACACACACACACATTTGAATTTTGAATAATATATTGGATTAGTAACACATCAAAATAATTTCAAATTTTGGTTAGTCCATAGTTATATCAAAACCTATATGGGTTGGTCTTCTTAGTGATATATATGTAATTATCTTCTTCCCAATATATATTACTTTATTTTGTACTTATAATGCTTGGTTTCTGTTTTCATTCCCATTTTTGTGATTTGCCTTTTATGACTTAATCATAAAATGATGTAGGTGCTGGAGTCTTTTAACCATATATTCCATAAGTAATTGGATTTTAACTATTATAATACTATTATGTGCCTGTTCGTAAATTTAACAGCATTGAGTTTCATAAATAAATTAACAAATTATGTTAACTTCTCCATAAAAAATTCATATCCTCCTTTGATGTTGAACTACATCATGCTTACTGCATGTTACCTTATATTTAACATATTTACTTGATCTTTGCACTTCTTTCTTCATGATATGATTTTTTGGGATATAGGATATGAACTATGATTGTTTATTTCATACATATGAGGAAAAATAGATTTTATTTCCGTAATACAAAAAAATATTTGTTGCTACTTTTATATATGTCTCATGATTAACTTTCAACAAAAGTTCAAGACCTTGATTTTGTTTTTTTATAATATAGGAATTTCGACTAATTCGTGCATTTTGGAAAATTTGTTTTAAGTTTTGATTTCATAGTATTACACATATTTTTGTTCATTTTGTTGGTAAATGACGTATATTATATATTTTACTGAAAATTGAGGTATACACGAAGAACGTTGATTAATCATAGATATGTCTACTATTAAAAAATATCTTTTTACTACTTTATTTTTACCATTTCATTTTTCCACATTTTTTATACTTTTCGAATTTTACGTGTTTCCAAAGTAAAATTTCTTAAGTTTTTAATATTCAATTTCGAAATTCAAAACATTTCTTTTAAGTTCCTTCTTTAAACTTGAAGCTAAACATTAGCCATTAGGAACTACTACAATCAGCTGAACAACATTTTAACTTATAAAATTGATTTCGCATAGACCCACTTGAAGAAGCTATTGATATGAGATGATTTTATAACTTGGAAAAAAATAAAAAATTTGCGATTTCACATAGATATCATATACATATATTGTTTGAGTGTTTTTTTCGTTACAGTAAAGCTTAATTTTGATTTATAATATACTCATTTAACCCTTGATTTTTATATTACAAATGAATAGATAGATCGCCTCCATAAGAAATATGAGTTACTTTCTAAATAGTGTTAAGGCTTTGATTTTTTTATATAACTTAATTATTAACTATTAGTACACAGTATTATCCATTGTATGAAAAATTTGCACCATGTTGGTCAGTGTCATATGTGTGTCTGAATACATATATACCGACTTTTATATTGCATACCTATTATATGTCTTTGTAAGTTCATTTGAGCCCTTATGAGTTTGAATAATAAATTCTATTTAAAAAATAAGTGTGCTAACCAGTTTGAATTTGAAAAATATTTCCTCACATTCGGTATTTTAATTGCAACTCTGCATTACTGTCAGCAAACTGAATTAAAAATTGTTCGCATAGTATTGAATTTGGAATAATGTCTAAAAAAGTGTGTATATGTTGGCTTAACATGGTCATGATGTATATTTAGTATAGTTGTAGCTTCCGACTTGATGGATGTAAACATTATATAGTATATTTATGTATAAGAAGATGCATATTCTTAATACAATCCAAGTTACCATATCGTATATCATGTTATTTAACATTACAACAAAGATTAAATAAACAGTTTGGTCTTAAGGGCATTATAGAATTCTTCAATGGCTTAATACTGCATTTAGTTTTTAAGTTTATACGCCTCCATGTGACCACAGTACAATTGTTGGCGATAACACATCAATGACAACTAAGTCTTAGTCAGGTACTATAGTTGCAAAAAGAAAGCATCTCATTACATAGTTATTTAGTTATACACTTACAGAACACTCTATACTAATTAAGGAAAATTACCTTCCTCAATTTTTTCCTATTTGGACGAGAAGAATTTGGATATGAATGTAAACAAAATTACAACCTGAAATATGATATCCATAGTCAGTAAGGGCAGCAAAAGATGGATCTGATTGGCATACTTAAGTAACTATTTTAATACACATATTTTTAATGACAGAGATATCTGAACATATAACAAATAATTCAAAATTGAGATGTTTACCCATATTGATTGTTGTTTCAGTAAAGGCTGTAGCATTACATCTGCATACACATTTTACAAGTGTTACTAACACTTATAGCATACCAATACTGCTTGAATATCAACAGCCTTTTTAGGATATCCAGGAAGTGGCTGATATTTCCACATGCAAAAATGAAAAGCATGTAGAGAAATGATGCAGAAAGGAATCATTATAATACCCCCTCCTTTATTGACAAACCAACAACCAACCAGCTTAAGCCCGTATATTTCTGTTTTTAGTTATAGGCATGTGTTTACGCCTAAAATCTGGCAGTCTATGACTTCTGTGTGAACTAAGCTTTAATTCATGCTTTGTATTTGACTACTCATGTAATTTAGGTGATGTTTAAAACTTTATCTTGCGTAGGATTGCTATTTTTCCTTCATTGAACTTTCTGACAATGCATGTAGATTTACTTAAGGAGGAAGATGTGGAACAATTTTAACAAATGAAGCCTGGCGTTATTCATTAACTTCAAATCCTTGCACTTTTATGGTATGTTTAAATGGTTCCAATTATATAAATAATGCCATATTTTCATTGGTTCTTGACTGATTATCACGCAAATAGAAAAAAAACAGTTGATCACTCTTGATACGTCATGTAACGAGCATATAATTGTATTAACATACACAAACATGAGTATTGTCATACAAATACATTAGTATTGACATACAAACATCAAAGTTGTCAAACACAAACAAACAAACAATAAGAAATTATTCAAGTATTAAAAGAAAAGCATTGCCCACTTCAGAGTAAGCTCATTATTTTCCCTGCCTCTACCACTCTTTTCAGCCTTTCTCATGCTAAGTTTTTTATCATGTATGTTTAAACCAATATTAAGTTGTATATATTAACGAACGTTTATTGCATTTTTTTATGGTGTACATTGTTAGATATTTTTGGCACACCAAACATTTTGGAGTTGCCAATATGAGCGTGTCATGGTAAAATTCAGGCTATTAATTATTGTGTTTTAGCATTAATTTTTGGCATAAGGTAAGCATTCATTTACTTCAAATCAATAAATCAATCAGTTTCCATCCATTTTTATAGTGTTTCAAGTGTCTTTTTTATTGCATATCCATTCATTGATTTTTATACCATAGTTTTTTCTTGATATTTTTCCCAAGTATAGCCATTTAGTTTTGAACTTTTTGGAAATATCGCTGTATAGATGTAGTCGTGGCAAGGAATAAAAGGACTTGAGGTTATATAAAGTTTTGAAATTTATTTAATTTCACTTTCTATGCTTAATGATGATTGATTTAGTTGGTTTTCTGATTTGAATAGTTAAATTTATTATGCTTTCAGGTCCATGCTTTCAAATCCACTTTTATGTATCACACAATCTAACTTTACATACCTAAGGCATAAGATGTAGATAAATCAACATTGATTGTATATCTATTGTTCATTGAGCAACTTTTGACATATAAATTTGTAACGCTCAGGTGTTGGTGCTCGCTTTGTGAGAAAAAGTGGAAATTTCCTAGAGTTAGTTGGAGCAAGGCCTCCCTCTGCTAAGTTAACAATCAATTTTACATCCGGACTTACCATACATAAATGTAAGGGGTTTGTTGGAGTGGAATTTTTTAGAAATATATACCAGAATTCCAAATTTTTGGACTCAAGTTATAACTTAGTGAAGAATGTACGTGGATCAACCCTAATTTAGTTCAAATTATAGTTTTGTTAAATATTATTGATTGTTTATGAAGGTAGCTTGAGCAAAAAATTTCTAGCACAAATTCATGTACTAAATTTTTTTTAGCACAAACATTTGTGACGACCAATGTTTAAGAATGATTCTGTTCACGGAATTACATGCGGTTTTTAATTACATTATGCTCTTTTGACAACTAACCCTCATGTACATTATATCAAAGGGTGGTTTCATTGCATTTGGTGTACCAACATCTGTTTCTTCAATATGTCCTCAAGCTATTATTTATATTTGAAAATAAACCGATTAGGCTACAATGTTGCTCTTAGTCTCTAAATCTTTGTTCTCAAATTTTTGCTATGTCGAAACCTGCATGTTTATTGTAAGGTATTTGTAATTAGAGTTGCAGGTTGACATACTTTCTATATCATATTTTATTGCTTCTTTGTATATTTTACTATGCTTCTTTTCATTATTAATAAATTATGTATATCCTTTAGAAAAATGTTGGCTTTTCTATATTAATTATGCAACACACTGAAAGTAAGGAAACTAATAAACAAAATATGGTACTCATTGAACAATCACCGTGTCTGATATTCATATTTTAAACACGGTATAAGTTTGCTTGCATCCCATTTAAACTATTTTCCTACGAAATGTACAACTATAATATGTTCACCACACCCGTGTGCGAAGCACGGGTTCACCCTAGTTAACATTGACAACCCACTCATGAGCTTTTATCAGCCTTGGCAATAGCATAAGATCCTACATTCCAAGAGCACTATGTCTCCACAAATGAATAAAATGATCACATTCCCAAATATAAATCATACTGAGTTTGGTAAACAAATAGTCAACTAAAAGATATTACAAGGAATAAAAGAAGATAGAATATAGAGTAGGACCAACACCTTATACTGCTAGTTTTCAAACTTCTGCACTAGCAGATAAAACAACCTTTAGATCAGTAGATAAAACAACCTTCAAAACAACAACATTCTCTGAAATAATGATATATGCAAACCGTAATTAAATAACTATCGAGGGAGATATAAAAATCATTAAAGTTATTAATAGGCATACCAGGCATACCTCACAAAATATGATTTTTGCTAGTTTTTCATGTCTCCTCACAAATGCTTAGCAGCTGCAACATTTTGTCATATATGTCTGCAAAAGATAGCAAAAATGAGTGCCCGTCATGCACCCATAACTTAGGTGTATGATAGCAGTATCGCATTTGGATTTTATTTTATACTTGTTAAACTTTCAAAGTGAAAAATTGTTGCACTTGCCGGTAGCACTCCATTCTATTCATCGTCAATTTTATAAGTTAGTGTTAACGTGAAAAAAATGCAATGATTAAGCTGTTATTCGTAATCACAGAAAGTGTCACGAAACCAACAGTAACTTAACAATGTTACTAAATTATACAGAAATAGGCACGGAAATATATGTCACAAATTTTTTCAATGAAATTGTAACAGCGGAAGGCGTGGTTAAATTTGGAACAAAATCGGTACGGTAGATAATTACCGGTTGAGGCGTCTTGTTTGCAGACGGAGCGCCGACGAACTGAAGAGAGTATATAAACCAGAACACAATTGCCGGGAAGAAGAGACAGAGAGGATGAGAATTATTCAGGCCTTTCAAAAATAGCCATTCCGCATAAGCCGATAGTCCATTTAATCACAAGAACCAAGGCCCAATCTTTACCCAAAGCCTACATTGCCTCATTCTCTTTATCTTAACATAGTATGTTAAGTTGTTATATATATAGTGATTTTGGTACAAATATCCCATAAAGTGGGACTTTGTTTCACTTCAACAACACCAAATACTTTCTTCCCCAACCACTACTCCATTCATTTTCTAACATAAGCTTGGTTAAGTTGATAGTAAAATTGGATTACTCCAAAAGGTTGAGTGTGGCAATATAGTAGTAATTGCTTGGATAGCTCAGAAATTTCATATTGGATCCGAACCGTCTGTAAGCAAAACTATATATTGATATGGAAAACAATACAAAAGCTTAATTATTGATATCATCTAATAGATTAATCGATCTATTTACTATATTGTTATTTAAAAATTGTATATGGCCACTGCTATGGTTATACTCTCTATATTAATCTCCATAGCATATACCAACTTAGGTCCATGTTATACCTATGAAACATGTAGCCTAAACATCTATTTTTTATTCAACATTAATTATAGCCAAAGGTCAAGAGTTAAATGAACAAATGAGTACGTGAGGCAAAAGGATGAATCGGTGACCTCAACTAGTGGTAAATCATGATTATATTACGATGAAATAGTGATGTCGGTCATTGGTGAATGATTACTTGATGGCAGTCATAAGGTTTGGCACTGACGATTTGTGATGGAGTTTGAAATTTGGGTAAATGCGAGATTTGTTTTTGTTTAAAGATTGGATCTGCTAGTTGGAGATGGAAGAATTGCAGATTAATGCATGTTTTAAATTAATTTAGAAGAAAGATTTTAGTACAGCAGAGCTGAAGAAGAGGACAAATGAGATGGTGGAAGAGAAAATGAGAGCAAAAATGGAGAAACGTTTGTTATTCATGACAGAAGAAAGAGCGGTGATATTTGGGTTTTAGGTTATTTTATTTTGAACAACTTACATTAGGCAAACCTCACTAATGGATGCTTAATTAATCTGAAATGTAAGTAATAATTATTGCATTTTGAAGATTTGCTTTAATCAAATATGAGAACATAAATATATATAATATGTTATAATCAATGAAGAACATCAAAAAGAAAAACACCAAATTTTACAGTGGTTTAGTGCAATGTAGTTTACATCCACCTCGATTTTATTACTGTTGTTTTCTATATATTTCAAAGAATTACAATGTTTTAGAATATAAAATAAATATAGCTGCTTGATTTTTTGATTAAGGTAAGCTTTCCACGCTTCAAAAGATTCAACCCTGGCACCATAGATGTTACAACATATTTATAAGTGTCCAGCCGCCAATGCCTACCTAAAATATCCTCCTGGACTCGTCTTTTGCAAAACTATCTCCAAATCCATTAATTTAGACCAAAGAATATGTCTCAGTTTGATTATTCGCATAATTATACGTTTTGGATTGGTTAGTGTTGGTTCGATCCAATCCAAGCATAGTATTATAAATTGTCGTTTTGAAATAATTGTAAGCATACAAGTGTGATCAAATTTGATGGATTAACTGCTATTGGTTCATTACTGCTCCATATGACTATGGTGGGAATTTAGGCACAATAAATATTCTAAGTATCAATGTTTGTTGATCCTACTCGGTGGACCGGTAGCACTTGGTCTAGTACTGATCCACCAATTTGAGTCAATGAAAACTTGTACTTGGAAATTTTGTTGTTCCTTTTTCCTTCACATTCTTAAACATTCCTTCGACTCTTTATGTATTTTCTGGTCCATCACTTTAACTGCTAACTGTTGATGATTAATATATATTAGATCTGAATACATATAACTCATATTGATTCAATTGAGAAACAAGTATATGAAATTAACAGCGGAAGGCGTACCTGAATCCATCGATTCTTAATTGATGTGAAGATTAATCTGGATTAGATCTTTCAAATTAACACAAGCTTAGATCTGTAAATTCTCTTTAGAAGAGGGTAGAGAGAATATGATAAGACTCGTGTAATTTTCTAACTCGTTATAATTTTACATGATGAATATACCCCTTAAGTCTTATTATGTTTATTCCAAAAATAGACCACGTAATTAGACTTAATTACAAGATAGCCCACACATTCAAACATTAAAATATGTAACCCCATTATATTGAATTATTCCAACAATCTCCCCTTGGGCCACATATGTAACTTTATAGAATGTATTCAATTTTATGGGCTCTTAAATAGCTATCTTGATAATATGATATATTCAAAACAATCTCGTCCATTGATTGTGTTAACATAGAACCAAAGTGGCTTTCATCACTGTTTTTGTAACTAAACCCATCAATGGTCACAGATATCAATACAGTCAAACGACATAGATCAATAATGAATGTGTAGCATGAAAATTACATGAAATGTGATCTTTACATGTCTATTTCCAACTGGTCCTACTTTACTTTAATGAGATCAAAATTCCAAATAATATTTATAAACAATTGAAGTGCAAAAGAAAACTTTATTTCTGATCAGAAAAACCAAAGCATGTTCATAATCAAAATATAGAGTAGTGTCGCGAAATAAGTGACTAAGTACAAACTCTCCTTAAACCAAAATATCCTTATACAAAATATACACCCATTTTAACAACATGCTCATGAAAGACCTTGGGTGATACTTCTTTTGTAAGCGGATCCGCTAGGATGGAATTTGTCCCAATATGCTGTATGGATATTAACACATTATGCACTCTCTCCTTTACAACTAGAAATTTGATGTCAATGTAATTTGGCTTGCTTGAGCTTCTATTGTTATTAGAATATAATACTGCAGGTCTATTGTCACAATATAACTTTAATGATCTTTCAATATTATCAATAATGTGCAGCCCAATGACAAAATTCCGCAGCCATTTCGCACGGTTAGATGCCACATAACAAGCCACAAACTCTACTTCCATGGTGGAAGAAGCTATGGCGTTTGTTTAACGCTTTTCCATGATATAGCCCCTCCACTTAATAGAAATATGTATCCTGAAGTGGATTTTCTGCTATCCAGGCATCCAGCAAAATCAGAATCAGAATACCCAATGATCTCCAACTGTTCCGATCTTCTATATGTAAGCATATAGTCCTTTGTTCTCTGAAGATACCTCATAACCCTTTTTGCTTCTTTCCAATGATCCATTCCAGGGTTACTAAGATACCTGCCCAACACTCCTATAATGTACGCAATATCCGGACGCGTACACACTTGAGCATACATTAGACTCCCTATAGCAGATGCATAAGGGATCTTCTGCATTTCTTTAGCTTCAAGGATGTTATTAGGGCATTGTTTGAGACAAAATTTATCTCCTTTAGCGACAGGGGTATCACCCATTTTACAATCTTGCTTGCCAAACCTTTTAAGCACCATTTCTATATAGTTCTCTTGTGACAATCCAAGAATATCTCATGAACGATCACGATATATTAGGATTCCTAATACAAAAGAAGCATCCCTAAGATTTTTCATTTCAAAATTATCTAAAAAAATCACTTGGCTTCATGCAAAATATGTAAATTTTTACAAGCAAGCAATATATCATCAACATATAAAATCAAAAATATGAATTTGCTCCAACTGAACTTGTGATACACACAGTTATCAATTATGTTTACCTCGAAACCAACTGAGGTAACTACTTTATGAAACTTGTGGTACTATTGACGAGAAGCTTGTTTGAGCCCAAAAAATGAATTTCTTTAGATTGCAAACTATATTCTTTGGATCTCCGAACTGGCAGCATATCAATTGTTTCCTCAATTTCTCCATTGAGAAACGCAGTTTTAACATCCATTTGATGTAACTCAAGGTTAAAATGTGCAACAAACGCCAAAATTATTCTAAAAGAGTCTTTCGATGAAACCAGAGAGAAAGTCTCTTTAAAATCGATGTCTTCCTTCTGAGTAAAACCTTTTGCTACAAGATGAGCCTTATATCTTTCCATATTTCCTTTTGCATCCCTCTTGGTTTTAAATATCTATTTACAACTAATGGGTTTCTTACCTTCAGGTAAAGAGATAAGATCCCAAACTTTATTGTCTTGCATGGATTTATACTCTTCATTCATAGCTTTAATCACTACACCATAAAACGCCTTTCGAGCGTTGAAAAAACGCTACCAAAACTTTTAGTAGCATTTCGGTAAACGCTGCGATACGACATGCAACTATAATATCCATTTTAGTATTCAACCAATCTCGCAGCGGAATGACAAAACATAATAATCAAATAAACAGTTCATGAAGCTGTTTTACAATATACATTTGATTTCAATTTTTACAACATAATCAGAGTACAATCAACAAACATACCAAAATAATGCAGCGAAATAAAAATAGTAAACACGGTCTAGCAAACTCCTTTTTCATCTTCAACAAATAATGTCTTCAAATACTGTAATATTCAGGCTGAGCCGAGCGTAATGAAAAGACAAAACACTCGAGTCAAAACTAGAAGTTCTTATGTAAGTTAAATCAATAACAAGTAAATATGAGTGTAATAGCTTCAGAGATGTTTAAAGGATTTTCCAACTCATATCTAGTGTACAACGTGAGTGTAATAACTTAAGAGATGTTATGAGATTTTCCACTTCCTAAGGATACGTCAAAATATCTATATGTAGTAAGATATTCTATATATGTAGTGTCTATAAGTAAAGTAATGTATTAAAATAGCTTAAGGCTTTACATTGATCCCCCTCAACATATTTTTAACCAGTAACGTCGGTAGCCAGTGAGTCCCCTATAAGTACCATACTTAAAAAAAATCATAGTAGGCTCGTATAAGGATAATCATATGACAAGGCACATGGGGCGATTCCCAAGGTAGGATACTACAGTTTTGCGTTTCCTGACTGGTGGTAACCCCTAACGGCCCACCGCGAACATCCATCCCATAATCAAATCAAGGTGCACCAATCGAGTCCAAAAAAATCAAAATGGAAATATGAAGAACAGATGTCGTTAGAGGTAGCTAGCCTCGTTGGTCAGATATGGATCCAATCTTAGTCATTTCAAACTGACACAAGTGTCGGGGTCTATCCATCATCGTTCTCTTTCTTCAATCCAGCAAACGTCACCAATTCAACCTCTACATTCTGCATAACATCCATCGTGTACACGGTTGTTAAAGTGGTTCCGATATTGACAGGGAGTATGCCAATATTCGGTTCCGGTCTCTTCAACAACCAAACGTCATTTTTTATATTGGTTGGTTCTTTTAAATTTCAAGAAAGAATCATACTTCATATCAAAATATCAGAATCACTTCAAATTCATTTCAAATTCAAAAATAGGTTATAGTTTCATATCAAAATATTCGTATTAAATCAATGATTTAAATATGAATAGTTCCCCTTTAAAACAGTTTGAATATTGAAAATGGTTTTGAATAATTAAAAAAGTTGAATATTGAAAATAGTTTTAATATTGAAAAATAGTTGGAATAATTAAAATAGTTTTAAAGATTGGAAATAGTTTTAAATATAAAATAGTTTTAATATTGAAAATAGTTTGGATAATTAGAATAGTTATATATTAAAATAATTTGATTATAAAAATAGTTTATATTAAAACTTTTCTTTCTTTCACAATAATTTGAACTTAGATTCAAATTCCAAATAAAAACGAATTCAATTTTCCGACTTCCAATTCAAGTCAACTTCATATCCAAATTTTAATTTAGAACAACCTCAATTCAAACGATTTCAATCTTTACTTCAAATTCAATTTAACCGATTATCCAAAGGCAGAAAGTTTCAATTCACATTCTCATTTTGAAACAATTTAGTTTAAATCCATGTCACGTCCAATTTGGAAATACCAATTTAAACCATTTTAATTAAAGTAAATTCAAAGTTTAAATTAAAATTTAAATCTTTAAAATAATTCACTTTCAATAAATTCAAATCATATCTCAATTTCCACTTTAAGATTTCAAATTACATCCTTAAACAATTTCATTTAAACAGTTTCAATTTCAACATTTCAAATCTCGAATTAGAAAATAATTTAGTTCATACAAATCAAAATTTTTATCTTTTCTTTAAACAATATCATTTAAACAAATCTAAATTCAAGATTTAAAACCATTTAATTTAACCAAATCCGGTGTCCGTATATAATTTTCTACCTTATGGCCGAGTAATCAGTTATTTCAAATTTTAATTACATGGATGGATATATATCATTTCAACCCATATTTAACCGACATAGGTATATATCATTTCTACCTATTTCTTAGTTCATTTCAAATAGTCCAAATGATAATATATATGATGTCAAATAATAAATAGGGTAACTACAAGGACATGCCAAAATAAATAAACAACTATACATCCAACCTTAATCAATAGACATCCAATAAAAATCAACATTCAAATTAACCAATATATCACAATAGTAACTATTTATCAATTGTCGATGTTAAACTAGAAATTAAATTCCAATACAAATTTAAATGTCAGATTAATTCAATATAAAAATTCAAATTCAATTCAAATGTCAAATTTAAATTACCAAACAACAATCAATAAAACTTTATCACTTCATGATTTTAATTTAACTAGCATCAGAAATATAGTATTGCGTGAGTGGGTTAAATCACACATTTATAGCCTATTAAAAATCCAATAGAAGCCCAAAAACTCAACTGTCTCCAAATTTAGCCAAAGCAGTTTCATGTTGTTTGGAATTTCAATACGAGTCCAACGGAAGAAACCGCGCGTCAATCGAAGTTCGTATGTAAAAGTTATTCCAGTTAGAAACTTTAAATTTTAAAATTAAATAAAATAAACAATAGGGCAAAATGGTAATTAAATTAACCTTCCTCAACCCTAACGTTTAACTTGCGTCGAACCAAACATCAGCCGCCACCCTCTTCACGTCGACGCTGCGCCTAGAGGCCATGATTCAAAGATCGAACCCCACGACCAAGAATGCCTTGGCCTGCCGCACCTCCCTATGCCCATGCGACTGCCTCCAGCACCGCCGCGTGAACCCACCGCCGCCTCCATTTGAGCTTGATTTTAGGCGAACTCGAGCATGAACATGATGATCCAAGCTGATAAATCATCTCCTTTTAACCTCGTCTACACTACAATGCTCCCCGATCGTCGAATGGTCGACGTTTCGCCGTTAATCGCGAAACCCTAATATGGACGACCGAGGAGAGATTGCCTAATTCTAATCAAACCGAGAATCGATTGTCTAATTCGCGAGATATATAATTTGATAGGGTTTGAGCAGTTTGAATTTTTGAATTAGATTTCAAATTTAAAATTTAGCTTTTGGGATATTCACCATTGAAAAGGAGTAGTTAGATTTGGAAGTACATACAGAAAAATAGAACAAAAGGCTGCTAGGGTTTCATAAAAACATATATATAGACAAATATGGAACAAGATTAGATGGAACATATATTTATTGGGCCAAAGTGATAACAAAAACCCATTTCGTTCCCGAAATGAAAATAGGTCATCCTATATATTGAAATGTTGGTTTTTAATATTTCTAAACTCAATGAAACTAATTGCAAACCCTAATTCTATTTTATATGGAAGTTAGCTTTAAAATCAAATTATACCTATTTTTACACGTTAATTATAACGAATTATTATTAAACCGATTTAATCGCTTATAAATTCTAAATTAAAAGTTTCCTATCATCATTCTTGATTAACATGAATTTAATAATCTTTTGAAATCCAATTTTTTCATGTAAAACCAAAGATTTAAATATTAAATTAATTTCAACATTTAAATTACAATAACAATAACCCTAGTTCATTGCATTCTAATTTTCAACAAATTCTTTTATTTTGATTTAAATGTTTTTTATATTAAATCAACAATTCCCTTATATATTTTATTCAACATAAGATTTCATTTTATTACACTCATTATTCTACAGTTAACATCTTCTTCCATATTAATTGAAATATTTCAATTACATTAAATACAAAATTAATTTCAAAACAGATTAAATAATGAGATGAGAAATAAACAATTGTTACAATCCTAGAAATTTTAATATCTATAAATTTGATTTTTACAAACAAGGATTATAATTTACTTACCAAATAACCGATTCTTTATTCCATGCTAAAACCAATCAATTAATAACATATGATTTCTCCTTTAATACATCATTTATTTTATTCCTTATTAAACTTTACAATTATATCCAAATTGAACTTTACAATTATATTCCAATTAGAGATAAACATTCATTTCATTCTTTATAACATTAACATTTGTTATTTCAAATCTTGTTGTTAATATGAAACCCCACATTGTTTCACATTCAAGTGATTTGGTTTATCATCTTTTAACTTATTGAAATTTGTTATTTAAGGAATTTATCTTTGATTCTAACATACATCTAATAACATTTTCATTAATAAATCATAAAATCTTTATTTCTAACTATTTTTATTCAACAATTATAATAAATTTAATATTTCTAAATGGTTGAAAATATGGGTCGTTATAATCTCCCTCACTCAAAGCTTTTCGTCCTTGAAAAGGAACAAGAAAAGATCAAGAAATTTGATATATTTTATTCAAAATAGTCAATTTATAAACAGCTAAGCTTACATATTTAAGTTTAGTATAAATTTGAAAATAACTCAACTTCCATGAAAAATTATCTGAGTCAAAAATTTACGAAAAATTTCGACAGCATCTCCTTTCCGCAGCTAGGTCCGAAAAAATAACAATATCAATAATTACATGGTATATATCTTATTTTAATAATAGAGCATCCCGATCCATGGGAAAACAAATAAAATACCGCTACAAAACCGTAATCCAAAAACAAACCTATTTGTCGAGCAAACAAAACTCTATTTATGAAACCAAAAGCAACTGCTAGCCTTTGCTTCAATAAACTTGTATCTTACTTACATAATCCACATGAATTAAAACTAGGTAAAAGTTCAATATACTAGTTGTTCTAATCAATAGCACAAGCAACACAACATATATAATAATCACATGCAAACAAATGCAATACGACCATTATATGCAACAAAAGAACCCATCACATTTCCATAGTAACCAAAAACTAATGGTTTGTATAGGTTCAGAAACTTTTCATCGCACAAGGGTGATAAATAAACTACCAAGTGTACCTGACTCTTAACAACCTTAGGTAATTAATCAATAGATTATTCATACAACCTCGAATAGTTTGAAGTGCCGTTTCCCAAACTTCCCATAAGCCAAACAACATAGAATTTAAAAATTATTTAAGTTTGTACGATGTGCATATATCATTTGTATACAATATCAATTCTGACCGCTTGCTTGAATACACAAATTTCACTTTCGAACTAGCATTGATAACTCGACTACTCTAGTGCGGACTCTGATCTGATTTCTTGATTAGAAATCTACATTCTCCTTACATAGCCATAAACTATGACAGAAAACTTCAAAATCATATCAAAAATCCATATCAAGCGTTCCCCGTCAAAAATCGAGCGAAAAAATCCTAATTCGGACTGGCGTGAATTACCACAAATCATGTATTCGAATCTGGATAAGAACTGTTATGCAGATAAAATGATCTACAGACAACTTACATATTTTATTCTATTGGTTTCTTTAACACATCATTTACTTTTCATTTATTTTAATTCTCATTAATTCATACAAGATCATCTTTTATTAATTTACATTCATTTACTTACATAAATGTTTTATTTTCATTCAATATTTAAAAACATCAATGAATCAATTCTTAAGGTATTACATATGTTTCTTTGTTGTTTAATTCATATTTATTTACTTATATAACTTGATTTCCATTTAATATTAATATTCATTAAGGAATCATCTCATACTTAGGTTTCTCTACTTTTTAATTCACATTTATTCCTTCATATATAGTGTCATTTAATATTAAATATATTTATGAATCATTTCAACATTTTCTTAAGTTTATAATCATTTACTCAAATAGTGTTCATATTTTTCTATTCAATTTAATTATTATAATTATTAAGCATTTCAAAACATTAACTTAAGTTTATAACATTTCTTGTACATCTTAATTCTTTTTTTTTACATAAACATAATTTCATTTTGAACTATTTTTATTACTTAAGTTTTTACTTGTATAATATTCCATTAAATCCTCGAAGCATATACCAAAAACTTATTTAAATTACTAAACAAGAATGTTCAATAGTTTAAACATGTTTTAATTTTTATTATCTTTTAATTTAAGAGTTACAAAACTTCCTCTTTTATATTTTCATTAAACACTTAGCTTTTAATTTCAGATTTCAATTTGGAAGTTTCTAACCATTTAAAATCGTCGAAAATTCCATTTCATTTCAATAATTGAAAATCACTAATTAACATAAAACTTAAGAACTAAATACCGGGTTTCATTTCAAATCATCTTGAAATAATATATACTTATATCTTTTGTGTATCAAATCATACTTAATGGATTTAAATCAGAATTAGTTTATCAAAACAAATGTGTAACAAAGCTACTATAGTAGTCTTCCCACTTTGAAACTCAAAAATGAACGTCGAAGATGCCACGGTCATCACCGAAATTATTTTCCAGCGACAGAAGAGGAATTACATAACTTATTTCCTTTTAAAAATTCTTTTGAAAACATTTATTTCAAGTACCTTTTGAAAATATTTCTTTTTAATACTTCCAGATAATACCAATATTGTTTTTCCAAAATATTTGAAAATAATTTCAAAAACACCAGAACTTAAGTTCTCAAATTTCCAATTTAAATTCATTTTATTTGTAAATCATAATTTATAAACCATATTTGTAAAATTACATTTCTTATAACACACAATAGTTAATAGATTTTAAGAACCTTGACTAACCAACAATAAATGATAATAATCAAATATTATCATTTCCTAATAAACAATACACCAAAAATAAAAATATCAAGTTATGAAAAATTATTTCTTTTAAATACAAAAAATAATACTAGGTAAAATTATTTCATTTGCTAATTTCAAAAACAATATTATGTCAGTTTACCCTGTTCAAGTGTTTAGAAATCCCTATCAATGCCATAACGTCCTATGCACCGATCGGAATTCATAAACACTCAATAGAACAAATTAACACAATACAAAACATTTTTATAGTACTAACAAATACGCTCCCTCGTATATATACTCTCAACTCATAATAGGACATTCCATTACCCTATCTCTTAACGAGTTTAATCCACAACAGGTTAAGGTATTTCTAAACCAAAGCCCTGATACCAACTGTGATGACCCGCCTTTTTTGGACGATTTGATTCAACAATAGACCACACATGTCTAACTCAAACCATTCAAAAGAGAAGATTATCAATGGGGTTTAATAAGAAAATAAGAGAAAAGAAGGAAAATAAAACATAGAATCTCGCAGCGGAATGACAAAATATAATAATCAAATAAACAATTCATGAAGCTGTGTTACAACATACATTTGATTTCACTTTTTACAACATAATCAGAGTACAATCAACAAACATAGCAAAATAATGCAACAGAATAATAATAGTAAACACGGTCTAGCAAACTCCATCTTCATCTTCAAGAAATAATGTATTCAAATACTGTAATACTCAGGCTGACCCGAGCGTAATGAAAAGACAAAACACTCGAATCAGAACTAAAAGTTCTTATGTAAGTTAAATCAATAATAAGTAAATATGACTGTAATAGCTTCAGAGATGTTTACAGGATTTTCCATCTCCTATCGAGTGTACAACATGAGTGCAATAACTTAAGAGATGTTACGGGATTTTACATCTACTAAGGATCCTTCAAATTATCTATATGTAGTCAAATACGCTATATATGTAGTGCCTATTAGTAAAGTAAAGTATTAAAATACTGTTAAGGCTTTACATCGATCCCCTTAACACATTTTTAAGCAGGTAGTCTATGAAGGTCCTGTAACACAACCAGTAAGGTCAGTAGCCAGTGAGCCCCCTATAAATACCATACTAGAACAAAACCGTAGTGGGCTTGTATAAGGATAATCATATGACAAGGCACGTGAGGTGACGCCTAATGTAGGATACTACCGTTTTGCATTTCCTGACCGATGGTAACCCTTAACGGCCCACTGCGAACATCCATCCCATAATCAAATCAAGGTGAACCAATCGAGTCTAAAAAAATAAGGATGAAGATATGAAGAACAGATGTCGCTAGAGGTAGCTAGTCTTATTGGTCAGGTATGGCTCCTGTTTTAGTCATTTCAAATTGACACAAGTGCGGGGTCTATCCATCATTTTTCTCTTTCTTCAATCTAGCAAATTTCGCCAATTCAACCTCTGCATTCTGGATAATATCCACCACGTACGCGGTTGTTAAAGTGGTTCTGATATTGATAGAGAGTATGCCAATATTCGGCCTCGGTCTCTTTAACAACCAAACGTCATTTTTTACACCGGTTGGTTCTTTCAAATTCTAGAACGAATCATACTTCATATCAGAATATCAGATTCACTTCAATGTCATTTCATATTCAAAAATAGGCTATACTTTAATATCAAAACATTCGTCTTTAAATCAGTGATTTAAATCTAAATAGTTCCCCTTTAAAACAATTTGAATATTGAAAATAGTTTTGAATAATTAAAATAGTTGAATATTGAAAATAGTTTGGATAATTAAAATAGTTTTAATATTGAAAAGTAGTTGGAATAATTAAAATAGTTTTAAAGATTGGAAATAGTTTTGAATATTAAATAGTTTTAATACCGAAAATAGTTTGGATAATTAGAATAGTTATATATTAAAATAATTTGATAATTAAAATAGTTTATATTAAATCTGTTTCTTTCTTTCACAACAATTTTAACTTAGATTCAAATTCTAACGTAAAACGAATTCAATTTTCCGACTTCCAATTCAAGTCAACTTCATATTCAAATTTTAGTTTAAATCAACCTCAATTCAACCGATTTCAAACTTTACTTCAAATTCAATTTAACTGATCCTATCCAAAGGCTGAAAGTTTCAATTCACATTCTCGTTTTGAGACTATTTAGTTTAAATCCATTTCACGTCCAACTTGGAAATACCAATTTAAACCATTTTAATTAAAGCAAATTCAAAATTTAAATTAAATTTTAAACCTTTTAAAATAATTCACTTCCAATAAATTCAAATCATATCTCAATTTCCACTTTAAGATTTCAAATTACATCCTTAAACAATTTCATTTAAACAGTTTCAATTTCAACATCTCAAATCTCGAATTAGAAAATAATTTAATTCATACAAATCAAAAATTTTATCTTTTCATTAAACAATATCATTTAAACAAATCTAAATTCAAGATTTAAAACCATTTAATTTAACCAAATCTTGGGTCCGTATATAATTTTCCACCCCATTGCTAAGTGATTAGTAATTTCAAATTTTAATTACATGGATGGATATATATCATTTCCACCCATAATTAACTAACATAGGTATATATCATTTCAACCTATTTCATAGTTCATTTCAAATAGTCCAAATGATAATATATATGATGTCAAAAAATAATAGGTTAATAACAAGGATATGTCAAAATAAATAAACAACCATACATCCATCCTCAATCAATAGACATCCAATAACAATCAACATTCAAATCAACCAATATATAACAACGGTAACTAGTTATCAATTATCGATGTTATACTAGCAATTAAATTCCAATACCAATTTAAACATCAGATTAATTCAATATAAAAATTCAAATTCAATTCAAATGTCAAATTTAAATTACCAAACAGCGATCAATAAAACTTTATCAAGTCATGATTTTAATACAACTAGCATCAGAAATTTATTATTGCGTAAGTGGGTTAAATCACTCACTTGATTTATGGCCCACTAAAAATCCAATAGAAGCCCAAAAATTCAACATTCTCCAAATTCAACCAAAGCTGTTTCATGTTGTCCGAAATTTCAATACGAGTCCAACGGAAGAAACCGCGCGTCCATCAGAGTTTGTATGTAAAAGTTATTCGAGTTAGAAGATTTAAATTTTAAAATTAAATAAAATAAAAAATCGGGCAAAATGGTAATTAACTTAACCTTCCTTGTAACAACCCGATATTTCGCATCAATTAATAATCGACATTTAAACGATAAATATTGTTGCAAATTGCCAATTGAAGTTTTTAATTTTTGTTAAAATTCTTTAATAAATGGTTAAAAGGATTTTTGGGCTTTGAATTCTCGACCCACGTTTTGATTTGTTTTGATCGTGAAAATTTGCTAAGGCAAATAAACCGTTCAACCCGTTCCCCCCCCTTCACCATTTTTCATTCTCAACCCTAAATAAAAATCGAACGAAGAAAAGTGAAAATGGCGGCATCTCGTCTTCGTTCGTCACCTCTCCTTCGTTCCTCTGCAAAAGCTAGGGCGCGTTCAAAATTTAAGATGCTGTCGTCTTCAATTAGTTAGCTCGTTTTTCGTTCATTCCTCTTCGATCGAAAATTAGGGCTTCTTCGATCGCTCGCTTCTGGAACTCGAAGGCGCCAACCTCAACTTGCTCGAGGCTGCTTCGACGTGCTCGTGCTCGTTTGGACTTCGGCTTAACTTCATTCGTCTTCCTCACTGCTACAGCTTCGTCTTCACTTCCGTGGCAAAGGTGAGTAATTTTAATTACTCATATCTAATTCAAGCTTAAGTGATAGTGTTTGAATCATTGTTGAATTTATCGATTCGTTTTACTCGCCGTTCGATTTCGTTTGTTTGCTTGTGAATCTGACTTCTTCAATTCGAACTTGATTACCTGACTTGGACTCTGGCCATCTGCACTTGTAGATGCATTGCGCATGTAGTTGCACTGCTTTATGTTGTTACTGATGGTTTATTTGAATTTGTCAAATTATTTTTCTGGCCGATGATTTTCGTTTTGATGCTTGAGATATTCTTGACTTGTTCAATATACATATATATTGCATATATATTTGATAACGTGGATTTCACGGCATTGATTTGAACTCGTTTGACACCTTGATTACCACGGCTTCAAATTTCTGAGATTTGACGATTTCATTTTGCCTTTGACCATTTCGATTTGAAAACTGCAGTTGTAATTTTCTTGACCCCTGTGAGTTTTGTCTCTGACCATCTTTTATGCCTGACCTGCTTTGATGTTTTTCTTTGATTGTCTTGTTTAGCTCGGCATTGCTTGTTCGACTTTGTACATCAAACTTGCTACTGTTGGTTTTGAACTTGTACTCTATCATTTGTTGATTTGTAGCTCTGTATCATTGTGTCTTCATTTATGTTCAGCGGTCTGCACTTACACTGGGTGTGACTCTTTGTATATTGATATCAGTTCAAATTTGCCATGATTCTTCTGATGCATCTCCCTCTGGCTAGCACATGGATCTGTTGTGTACATGAGCAGTTTATAGTTGTTGTTAGCTTTGGTTTCCGCTGTCTACACATGTACATGCCTCACTGCAGTGTATTGATTTCACCATTGTTGTCTCACTTAGTTTGGGAACATGGCTTCGCTTTCACTGTTTGATTTTTTTTGACTTGTTCCAATTTTTTTTTCCAGTACTTTGTTTGAATTCATATTTCATATGTTGGTCTGTTCTTAACTCTACTTGAGCATCAACTTGTCTCTGATCTATTTGTTCAGTGTAGATGCCCTTGATGTTTGGTCTGTCCATAACTTTGATATTGTAGTCTAGTCTGTTTCATGCCTTATGTTTGCATACATCTTGCAGTCTGTTTGATCACTGCATAATTTTTAATATTAGTTGCACCCCTTTGATTCGTTTCATGTTTGAACCATTGCCCTGGTGACATTGTGGTGACTGCAGTTTTGTTGCAGCCTGCCCTTGCCTTTGTACCTGTTTGCCACTGCAGTTTCATTGTGGTGGTTGCTTTGTATTCGTTTTGTATATTTTGACCAGATCTTGCTATCCAGTTGAGTTTGACACTTGAGTTGTCATTGTTTGACTGTTTAGTTTCCTGGTTAATCGTTTGTTTCAACTGCAGTTTTATTGTGCAGTTGTTTCTGCTTTTTTTTTTTGCAGTTTCTGTGGTGGCGAGGCAGTACACGCGTGCGTGTACTGCAGCCACACAGAATTGATAGACTTTAATTGGAATTTCTTTTGTTCTTGATTCATTGATCTGTTGCGTATTTCGTATGCCGTATTGGCGAGGCAGTACACGTTAGCATGTACTGCAGCCAATCAGAATTGGTAATTTTGTGGTTTTCTAAATTATCTTCATCGATGATCTTTTTACTTATCTTTGTTGATATCTCGAATCTACTGATTTGTTGTTTAACACTGATATCTTTTATATTTATCGATATCCAATTCTCTTATTGAAGAGTTGGATATACGAGATTTCTGTGACTGTCGTCTAGTTGGTATTTGATTATTACTGCTTCTGTGCATTAATAACTGAGTTTGAATTAGACTGACCCGTGTATTATTTTCTTCTGAATTTAATACTCGGGTCAAATCCGAGTTATTTCAGGTTGTAGATCTCTTGCTTTGGGTTGCTGTTTGAGCTATGAAGACTTTTCATATTTTTGGGAGATGTCATGTCATAGTATAGGATGCTATGTATTCATGTATATTAGTCGATAATGTACTTGTATATACCTTCCTGAGTTGACTGTTGTAGTTTATCATATGTACCGTGTCAAATGTATTGTAACTGACATCAGTTATTATATATATGAGACTTTTCTGTTTAATCTGTGTTCCGCATTTATCTATATTATCTGTGTTATTATTATATATTTTGTCCTAAAATAATATAGCCACAGTGTAGTAGCTTTGTGTTTGTATCGGTATGTCGGATTTCCTCTTGAAATAAAAATGCATATTATACTATCTGACATATCGGTGCTCGTACAAAGAAATTACATAGATGGTCGCTCCTTAATAGCCTTATTCTCCGTGCTAGTTGACAGCATTACACCGTAGTGTTCTTGGCTAGCGTGGGTATATAGGTGGGGCGTCACATTCCTCAACCCTAACATTCAACTCGCATCGAACCAACCATTAGCCGCCACTCTTTTTACGTCGCCGCCGGCAATTCGACGTTTCGCTGTTAATCGCGAAACCCTAATATGGACGGCCGAGGAGAGATTGCCTAATTCTGATCATGAGACTCAATTGCAGAATCGAATTGTAAATCCTGATTCCATTCGTCGAGAGCTTTGCGATGATATATAATTTGATAGGGTTTGTGTAGTTTGAAATTTTGAATTAGTTTTGAAATTGAAAATTTAGGTTTTGGGACATTCACCATTGAAAAGGAGCAGTTAGATTTTAAAGTATGTATAGAAAAATAGAACATAAGGCTGTTAGGGTCTCATAACAACATATATATAGACAAAGATGGAACATGATTAGATGGAACATATATCGATTGGGCCAAAGCGATTATAACGGCCCGAAAACCCGTTTCGTTTCCGAAACGAAAATAGGTCATCCTATATATCGAAATGTGGGTTTTTAATATTTCTAAACACAATGAAACTAATTTCAAACCCTAATTCTATTGTATATGAAAGTTAGATTTAAAATCAAATTATACTTATTTTTACACGTTAATTAAAATGAATTATTATTAAACTGATTCAATCACTTAATTAAAAGTTTCCTATCATCATTCTCGATTAACAGGAATTTAATAATATTTTGAAATCCATTTTTTTCATGTTAAACCAAAGGCTTAAATATTAAATTAATTTCAACATTTAAATTAAAACAGTAATAACCCTAGTTCGTTAAATTCTAATTTCCAACAAATTCTTTTATTTTGATTTAAATGTTCTTTATATTAAATCAACAATTCCCTTATGTATTTTATTCAATATAAGTTTTCATTTTATTACACTCATTATTCTACAGTTAACATCTTATCCCCTATTAATTGAAATATTTCAATTACATTAAATTCCATTAAATACAAAATTAATTTCAAAATGGATTAAATAATAAGATGAGAAATAAACAATTGTTACAATCTTAGAAATTTGAATATCTATAAAAAAAATTTTTACAAACAAGGATTATAAATTTACTTACCAAATAACTGATTCTTTATTCTATGCTAAAACCAATCAATTAATAACATATGATTTCTCCTTTAATACATCATTTATTTTATTTCTTATTAAACTTTACAGTTATATCCAAATTGAACTTTACAATTATATTCCAATTAGAGATAAAAATTCATTTCATTCTTTATAACATTAACATTTGTTATTTCAAATCTAGTTGTTAATATGCAACCCCACATTGTTTCACATTCAATTAATTTGTGTTATCATCTTTTAACTCATTAAAATTTGTTATTTAAGGATTTTATCTTAGATTCTAACATACATCTAATAACATTTCCATTAATAAATCGTTAAATCTTTATTTCTAACCATTTTTATTCAACAATTATATTAAATTTAATATTTCTAAATGGTTGAAAATACGGGTCGTTGCATAAATTGTGTGCATATAATATTTATATAAACATTAATTGATATATGATATCGATACAAATTTAAATTAGATTTTACTACAACAAACATTGCTCGGACTTTAGATAGTTTTGAGGCCCAATTGGGACTTGGTTAGGTTGTTATAGGACTGCAAAAGGGAAGAGAGGGGGTAAATTTTGAATTCAGCAAGAGAAAGAAATGGTAAGAGAAACAAGGGGGTCTTGATCCTCATTTCACTCCCTAGTCTCTCTCTTATATAAACCCTCTAACCCTCGCTTTGCAAACACTTTTTGAATCTATTCTTGCTACACTATCAGGCCGGCCACACACCTTCCAAAGCCCTAAAATTCAAACATCAAATTAAAAGTCGATGGTAAAGCTGTTAGGGAGCTAGCAACTTCTAGACTTGGAATTGAATTCAAGGAGTTTCTTTCTCTATTTCTATAGGTACGTACTAGGCTTTGGTGAAAGGTATATCTTTCATTTACTAATGCTAAATTTATTTATTATATATATATATATATGTTAGTTGGTGATTAAAAAGAATCAGTATATCAATATGTTGTCGCATTTGGATGGTTGAATATATATATATATATAATTATAAACAAATATAAATTTATAAATAATATAAAATAAAAGTATAAAATTTTATAAAAAATATATTATTTTGTTTTCGAATTAATTTTTTTTAAAAGTTTTTTATCTATATGGAGAATTAAAATAAATAAATTATTTAATAGTTTAAAACCGAAAAAAATGTTAACTTTTGGGCCGAGAGAAATATATAGAAATATTAATTATTATTATTATTATTATTATTTATATAATAATAATGTTTTGTAACTGTATATATATATATAGACACACATAAACACATATTATATATATAATTATATTTTATATAATTTTTTCAGCTTTCGAACTACGTATTTAATAATTTTATATAGATTTATAATACGTTTAATATTAAAACATTTTGTAATATAATAATATTTTATGTGTATATACATGCATATATATTTATTTATTTAAGTGCATTACTAAATATTATTTTATTAGCACTATTCTATGATATATATATATATAGACACAACACACACACACACATATATATATGTATGTATGTATACATATATGTATATATTATTCATATATACATACATATAAACACATACACATATTTAGACAACATATTTGTATACGGAAGCGGCTAATATATATATATATATATCATAGAATAGTGCTAATAAAATAATATTTAGTAATGCACTTAAATAAATAAATATATGTGCATGTATATACACATAAAATATTATTATATTACAAAATGTTGCGGTATAAATCCCAACATCTATATAGGGACATGTCAAACCATGTACACTTTATTACATTGCATGTGGATGTACACTCGTATGTGTACATGATACAAAAATATATTATAATATACAAAAGTATAGTCTTTTTTTATTTTAGAAAAGTTCTAAATAAATTTTGACTACATAAGCTCAGTAAAGGTCCAAAAAGGTATTTTTTTTAAAAATTTGCTCAATTGTTCCGCTACGAACTGGCCTAGTTTCAACAATGGAATCAGAGCCAAATAACATAGTGGTCTAAATTAATCATGTTATGACTAACTAATTAAGCTCACAACCCGGATAGTAAGCTGCTTAGAAAGGTAATATCGAAGGATTGATTTTGGATAATCAAGTACTCTTCCCTACTTAGCGACTAGCCTAGCCGAAACATCAATGTGAGCCCAAAGATTTTCCCTAATAGAAATGATCCAATTTGAATTAGGACTAGGGCTAATTTTCGAAATTATTTTGAAAATTAAAAACACAGATTTTAAATTTAAAATAAAACACATATATCGTAAAAGTTATAATATAAAGAAAATTTTCAAAATGTTTGAAAATAAATATAAGTTAATTCCAAAATTAATTTTATTAATAAGATTGATTAAAAAAATAAATATGTTAAATAAGTTAATTATGTATATATATATATATGCATAATATATTGTGACTTATGTTATGTTGTCTTGAAATGTTTAAGACAATATAAATATACGTGTATGTATTTAAAATAATTTTGAAATTAATAAAATTTAATTAAGATTATTTAATTAAAAATTTAATTAAAAGTTAATTAATAAACATATATATATCTATGTGTGTTACTATAAATGTTATAATATATAAATATTCAACATAATATGTTAAAATTGAATAATTAAAGAATTAATTAATTAAAGGTTAATTAAATATGATTTAATTAATATAATGTTGTACGTAAGATTATTATATAAGCTAGTCAAAATATAAAAGTTATCTAATACTGAAACTTATTTAATATGAGTGTATAAACTAAAGATGAAACAGTAAAAAACTCTAAATAGACTTAAGAAACAAATACATACATAAATGTACGTATATCGTGATTTCGTATGTGTCCGACACTTGAATCACTATAGTATTTCATAATTATAATTATTTCATAAGTCGATATCACTTAATATAATGTATTGAAAACTATGAATCTTAATTATAATGTGGTCCTCCACTATATATATATTGATAAATTACATGCATACTTCTTAGTTGTTGAGCAAACTCAAGCTTGGGATGTTATGTATAGTATTATTAATATAATGAACAGACGATGTAAGATAACTATATGTATTTGTTTAGCAAACTCAAGCTACATATACTATACTTAGGCTATCGCGATATGGTAAATATGGTAAATACGAGTGAATAATTTTACTTCGATTTATTGAGAAAACTCAAGGTTGAATTGAAATTATGATAAGGTACTATGGGTTAGGAGTTGTATATGATACAACCGATAAAGAGTAGTCCATCGTCTGTCGAGCTATGACTTGTTGAGCAAACTCAAGGTCAAAATTCTAAGATAGACAGGTTCTAATTCCTACTAGCTAACTCGAAAGACTTCTATGTTTTGACTTAGGGTTTGATAAAACATAAAAGACTAGTGGGAGCTTATTAGTAAAATGAAACATAAAGTTTAATTTTACTAAAATTATAAGAACATCTGCTACGAAAATGTCCTAATAATCTACCAATAATAACTTGCGAAAAATGTCAACTCCAAGACTGTTTAATGAAAGCGACAAACTAACTAGACCAAACAACTATGTCAATTGGCTAAGAGCTATAAAGATAGTGTTGACATACGAGGGTCTTTCGTTGTCTATTACTTGTGCTTCTATGACTAAACCCATTGATAACGCTGATCCTGAACTACTTGTTGCTTATAATAAGTAGGTCGTTGACCTGGAAATCACCCAGGTTTTCATGTTGTCTATATTAGATAAGCCGCTGTGAAGGCATCATGAAACCATGTATGTCCATCAGATATTTGATAGTCTAAAGGCACAAATTGGTAAGCAATCTCTTTCTACGAGGTACGAGGTTACTAAGAAATTGTTCGGCCCCAAAATGCAAAAGGGACATAAGATGGACGATCATGTCCTAATGATAAAATAGGCTTTCACAATTGGACGTGATGATTAGCAATGAGTTGTAGGTCGACTTGATCCATGGCTTACATACCCTTTGGTATGAATCGTTCATACTGAATTATAATATTAATTAACTGATAGTGAATCTCATGGAGCTCCTCAATATGTTGAGGTCGGTCGAGTCACAATTGAAGGATCAAGGGGCCATACTTGCTGTTAAGGATGGGGATTTATCTTCGAGGAGTTCGAAGAAATGAAAGAAAGAAGGTAAGAAGAACAAGAAGAGTAAGAAGACCGATGACAAGGGTGAATGTCAGCATTGTCATAAGAAAGGCCATTGGAAGAAGAACTGTCCTGAAAGATTGTTACAATAAGAAAGTAGAATGGTTCCATAGGTCCATAAGGTACACCGAGGATTCGAAATTGTTCATAATCAATAAATTGTCTTGGATTTTAGATACTGGATCTGGAACTCATATATGTAATTCATTACAGGGGCTTAGGAACTGGCGCTGCATGGAAAAATGAGAGATAAGGCTCTAGGTTGTTGATGGATCTGTCGTAGATGCAATAGAGTGGTAGATTATCGTTTTTATTTTCCCAATGGAGATGTTAAATAATTGTTATTTTGTAAAAGACTTTATTTGTGTAATTTTATTTGTTTCTAGATTTTCTGAGACTGGATATGTATTTCACTATGTTAATAATAATATGAACACTAGTTTGAATGGAAATAAAGTATGCGATGGTGTTATTGAAAATAAAATTTATGCGACCAATACAAATTGTGTTTGTTCTGTGAGTAGTTCATCTAATAATATAAATGATAATTATCTTTGGCACGAAAGGCTAGGTCATATTAGTGGAAACGACTACATACACTGAAAACCGAAGGCTTTCTCCAATCACTTAATTCTAAATCATTTAACATGCATAAGTCATGTCTCAAAGGTAAAATGACCAAGTACCCCTTTAATGTGAGCAATGGATGAGTTGATGAATTCATAGGGTTAGTACATTGTGATGCATGTGGCCCAATGCTGTAATCACCAAGGATAATTGTTCTTATTTTATTAACTCCAGTGATGATTTTTCGAGACTTTGAATCAAAGGGTTTTAGGCTTAGCAGAACTAAAACAAAGTATATGAAGTGCGGGTTCAGCGGTATCAGGTCGGAAGATGGAGATGTCACTCTGGCTGGACAAATAGTTCCCAAGAAGGAATCATTTCGATATCTAGGATCAATGTTGTAGTATAATGGTGAGATTGATGAAGATGTTAGTTTTAGAGTTCGAGTGGGATGGGTGAAATTGCGACAAGCGTCTGGGATTCTCTGTGACAGGAAGGTCCCACAAAAGCTTAAAGGAAAGTTCTACAAAATGGCAATCAGGCCTGCGATGTTGTATGGTGCAGAATGTTGGCCTACTAAAAGCCAACACGTCCAAAAGATAAGCGTAGCAGAGATGCGTATGCTACGATGGAGCTGCGGTCATACAAGAAGAGACAGAATTAGAAATGATGATATACGTGATAAACTTGGAGTAGCACCAATTGAGGAGAAGCTAATTCAACATCGCTTAAGATGGTTTGGACATCTTCAAAGAAGGCCGCCCGAGGCACCTGTGCATGTTGGAATTATAGGCCGTGTTGAATGCTCAAAGAGAGGTAGAGGTCGACCAAGGTTGACATGGGAGGAAGTAGTAAAAAGGGATTTGAAGGATTAGGGTATATCCGAAGAGCTGGTGATGGATCGGAGCGAGTGGAAGTTAGCGATTCACGTACCAAAACCATGAGCTTTGAGTTTTATAAGTTTTAGATTATAGGACTAGGAAATATGAGCCTATGACGTAGGTTTGGTCTTTGACCAATATTACTATTAGTATCATTATCACTATTAGTATTATTATTATCATTCCTCTTATATATATATACATATATATTTTTATTTTATTTTACTTTACTTAGTTATTATTATTAATTTACTTATTTGACTTTATTTTATTATTGTTATTGTTATAGCTATTGTTATTATTATAACTTTTAAATTGATTTTTTCATTTAGTTTTGGGTTCCATCTCTAGCCGACCCCAACTTGTTTGGGAATAATGGCTTAGTTGTTGTTGTTGATGATGATTTCTCGAGACTAGGATATATGTATCTTATGATAAACAAATGTCTGTGAGAAATTTGTTGAGTATAAGAATGTAGTTGAAAATTAGACGAACCGAAAGAACAAAATTCTTTGATCCGATTGAGAAGTTGAATACGTTGGATAGAATCTCCAACAGTACTTAAAAAATAATGGGATTATCTCCCAGATTACTTCATCCTATACTCTGCAACAAAATGGTGTGTCAGAGCAAAGGAACCGAACCCTATTAGATATGTTCATTCCATGATGAGTAAGGCTGAGTTACCTCTGTCCTATTGAGGATATGTGTTAGAAACCGCAGTGCATATATTGAACTTATTGCCCACGAAATCTATGCCTAAAACTCAAGTATTTGAAGGTGTAGAGTTGTCCGGCCTACGTTAAGAACAATGGTTCAAATAAACTAGAGGCAAGATCGACTGTGTAAATTTATAGGATATCCCAAAAACTCAATGAGATATATACTCTTCAATACCGAGAAACAAAAGGTTATTGTTTCTTGGTACGATTTCTATTTGGAAAAGGAATTTCTATCAAAAGAAATTAATAATGGGGTTGTAGACTTTGACGAGATCCAAGAAGAAAAAAAAGGAGGATTGTGTCTTAGATGATGACACTCTTCTATCATTCCAATAAGCACTACAGAGTAAAAACTCTGCACTCTACCTTGGGGTGATGAAATTCGAGATGGATTCCATGTACGAAAACAAAGTTTTGACTTTTTCGGACGTACCCAAAGGGATAAAACATGTAACAACCTAGAATTTCAGACACTTTGTATTAACATATCTGGGTTATTTAAATATTTGAATCTTAGATTAAATGTTAGTAAATTGATTTAATTACCTTGTTAACCCCTTTTTAATATAAGTATTGATGGAAAACTTGTTTTGGAAAAATGTTTACAAAAATATATGCTTTAAGGAAATATTGATAATGTGACCGAAAATTGTTTTATTGATAAATAGCTTTTTACTCTTCAGAAATTGTTCAAACTTTTTTACATACACTTATTTGCTTAGGAAATCATTAATATGAGATAAAAATATTTTTCCATATAAGGAAAATAAAATATTTAATGATGTCATGGGTGATGTTATTGGAAGATATTTTGAAAATGAGCTTTTAAGGAAAACCTTAAGTGTTAAATAAAATATAATGAGGTGTAAAGTAAAAGAAGCACGCAAGGCACATGGGGAGCAGTCTTGGCCATGCAAAGGAGAGGTCTAGGAGTGTTTAACACTTCATTATCTTAAAAAGCTTGAATGATATCAAAAAGAACAAAAATGATAAAAGTGATTAACGCTAATATACTTCTATCTTTACTAATCTTTCCCTGATTAGTTCAAAACTTCTCCAAACTCCACCAAGATTTCACCAACACCTTAGAACACCTTAGAAAGCTTTAGATCTAAAGTCAAAGTGGAAGAAAGTTGAAGAAAAGGGATAAGCTATGATGGGTGTGGGTGGTCTTGCTTTGCGGTTTTGGTGCTAAAGGTTGGATCTTTAGGAGTTTAGTGATGGTAGAAAGTGGTTCTTTGATTCTTGCATATTTGGGTTTGTTGTAGACTTGGATTTGGGTGAGTTATCTTACTATCTTGTATGTATATATTATGTGTGTGTGTGTATTTGTGTGCAAATATAAAGTTAAAGTGACATTAACTAGGTAAAGTTATAACTTTGGACTCCTCTTACTTTGGAAAGCAAATGAAAACTTTATATTGTATAATATCACTTCTATTACCATTTATAACATGTAGCATGGTCTAAAATCTATGTTTACATGTTTGGTAGGGTTGTGTGTTGACTTGAAGTAAGTTTGAAAGTGTTTGAAGCGAGAATAGTCGCTATAAGTGCACTTCGATATCCCTTAACTATAGCTTGTGTAAGTGGAAAATTTATGATCTTAACTTGGGAAAATTTTATTTGGTTATTCTTTGCTTATATTTTTGTGTATGGTACAGTAAATAAATGGTTTGGAAAATTATTGAAATTGAGGACTAAAGTTGTGAAAGTTAGAAGCGGAAGGCCACTGTGGATGCACTTTGAAAATGCCTTATGTTCGGCGATTTTCGAAGTTTAATTTGAGAGACATCCTAGGGGCTTCTTTGTATATTTTGATAAGTACTATAAGGTTATTTATTACTGGAAGATTATGGAAGTTTAAATCATTCATTAACTTGTGAAAGAAAGTTGTTAAATTTTATAACAAGAAGAAGGTCGCTATATAAGCACTTTGAAATGTCCTATTTTTGGGAATTTTTGTAACTAAATTGAAAGACATCCTAAAGGCTTCTTTATATTTTTTGATAAGTACTATAATATTACTTATTACTGGAAAATAATAGGTGTCTAAAAGGTTCTAGAATGGTCAAACAAAATGGCTAAAGTTGGAGTAAGAAATGTCGCTAAATGAACATTTTAGTAAATATCTTATTTTTGGGAATTTTTCCAAATAAATTGAAAGATATCCTTAGGAGTTTCTTTCCATGTCTTTTAAGTACCCTAAGATTAGTATTTACTGTAAAAATTTTAAGCCTTAAATCATTTGTTATGTGGTTAAAACTTGATACAAAGTTCATATTTTTCTTTGTTTTTCTGTAACAAGGACTTTTAATAGGGTTTATAAATACTGCAGTAAGTTGCTTATTATTTTAAGTGTTTAAAAATGATATTTAAATTTTTTATTTTCACCTAATATTTTAGGAATATTTTCTAACATACTTTGCGGTATTTCAAAGTTGGTTTGAACATATATTTTTAATAATTAATTATGTTTTTTAAAGTAAAGTAGGTTTGTAATATAAAATATGTTTATATTTATTTTCATCAAATTATAAATTAGTTATTTTCATGTAATATGTTACATAGATATTTAAAACCTATTTATAAGTATGCATAATTTTGATTAATATCATTTAGGACATTTAATTAGATAAATTAAATGAAATAATGTAAATGGTTAAGGGAATTGAGATTTGTCTAATTAGAGGGTAGCCGTGCCTATTAAACAAATGAACAAAAGGGAATTAAAATGAAATAAGTAAGGGTAATAGATAAGGGAAAAATAGGAATATGTTATATTCTTATAACCTAAACCCTCATGCACTCTCATTTTACATGTTCACAAATAAAAATTAAATCAAGTAAGGCCGACCACCATTAGGAGAAAGCAAGAGGAAGATAAGCAAGAATCAAAAGGAAGAAGCTTAATCAAATTCATTCAAGAGTAAATCTCAAACTCCTTAACAATAAGCTACGGTGAATAATAGGTTACATCTCATATTTTCTTATTTCTAGTTCTAGATCATATCCGAATATGTTTTGAAAAGTATTATGTCATGTTTTGAATGATAAATAGATATATATGCTTGTTGATGAATTTTGCTTGTTTGTATAGATTTTTATGATAAGTTATGATTGAAAAACCTATCAAATGACATCCAAATGCCTTGCGATTTTGATATAACATCAGAAATATTATTTTAGAGATGGGTTTCAAGTTTCATAATTTTCTAAATTAATGTGGATTTATTATGAATTGAAGAAAATGGTTAATTGGGTTTAAAATTAATTACGACTATTATATATTAACTTTGGGTCAGAAATTTAAATATGTTAGAGAGTAAATTAAAAGAGATTTATGGAAAAAAATTGAGAATTTTTCTAAGTGTTTTAATAAGTATATAAAATTATTTAAGATATGGGACTTAAATGTTTTATATGTTTATAAAAGAAGAAGGGGCAATTTTCTAAATGTTTTAAATTATAAAATATTGAATTCGGCAGCACTTGTAGAATAGTTTTTTGGAAAAGAAATTGACAACCAATTATATGATGACAAATAAGCAAGTTAGTTAGAAAGATATTACTTCATAAAGAAGGAAATCGGTTTTTGTAAAGATTTGCTATTTCGCCACTCTCGGTAGCTACCTTTCGACTTCATACTACCGCCTCAATCATAGTCGAAACCAATACACATGGTATCAATGCCTTGGTACACAGTAGATTGGAGTTGGGCAAAAGGTATAGGGTCGAAATGTGCTTTCGAAGGGGTCGAGGCCTTGTTTTGCTTCTAAAGGAGATGTCGCTTGCTTCGCTTTCAAAAGAATGGTTTCAAATGGGTTTAAATATAGCTTTCGTTAAAGGTTGCCACCTTTTTGTTTAAAACAAGCTTTCGACAGGGTTGAAACACCCGCTGCCGCATTCTACCTTTCGACCCAGTTGAGGCCGCTTTGCCTTTAAACATTGGTTTCGAAAGGGTGCTTTCGCTTTTAATTAGAAAACGCCTCTCCATGCTTTCGAAAGGGTTGGCGTCAAAACCATCCACTTTCTTTTACATAGGAAATTGCTTTTGAAAGAGTTGCTTTTGACTTAGTTCTTTTAAGACCTTTTTATGTTTTGAAAGCTAAACCCAAAGGTTTCGAAAGTGGTTTTAATGGTTTCGAAACTATGTTCCACACATTTTTACTTGAACCCAATGCTTTCGAAAGTTTTATTTTAAGTAAAGGACTTTAAGGCTTTCGAAAGGTATATGATAAAGGTTTCAAAAGGGTGATTCCCCTATGTTTTCGAAAGGTTTACCTTTAGTATTTGAATGGAAGGTTTCCAATGTTTTCGAAAGGCAAGTTTGAAGTGTTTTTAAAAAAGAGGATGTCTAAGGTTTTATAAAGCTTTCGAAAGGGACACTTCAATGTTTTTGAAAGGTCTTTTGTAAATGGTTTCGAAAGGTATGTTTTGGCATATCGGCCTAATGTTACAAAGTAAAGTAGTTTCAAAGGTTTTGAAAGAGATTGTTTAAAGCTCTTAAACAAAGGTTTTGAAGGTTTTCATCAATAATATTTTGTGTAAAGCATATATCATGGCAAAGAGATTTGAGTAAAGAAAAAGTATGTTTTCCTTGTTTAAGTATGATTTAAAGGGTTAAATCAATTTGAAAGATGTTTTCAAGGAAAATTTGATGGGTAGTTAACCCTAAGTAAATGACTCAGATATTTGAATACCGGATGAGACTAGTATAGGGTCGCGCCCTGTACATTAGCTATAGCCCCTAGCTAATTTAGTCAAAAATTCCAATGTGTAGGGCTTAGTCATAGATAAGACTTAAACGATGTTACACACAGAAGGGAATATACAAAGATGGAGGATAGGTTATTGGTGAGCCCGCAAAACCATTAGGATCAGTTGACCCTGGGAGAAGTAAGTTAAGGACAGAACGTCCATAAGTGTGTCTAAACGATGTTAGATTATTTATTTTGTCTCGTAGGCCCGATTCAGCCAATGGTTAGTAGTTAGCCAAACAAAACTATATTGTTCGGACAGATAGTTCATTTACTACATGATTTATGAGCATATATGATATTGCTATTATTGTTTTAATCAGTTTGATTGCAGGATCCTGATTTGCAAAAAGATATGTTTTAAATGGATATTAGTGAGGGGAAACCCATTTCACTAAGCGACATGGTCTCAGTTAATATCAGTAAACTGAGATGCAATAGTATTATTAACACTAGGCTTTATGTCTGACTCGAAGTTTATATTTTCCCCTTAAACTCTCGGGTGCTCAAAATTCAATTTGAGCAGATTGAGAGTTATAGTTTTACAGGTTTAGTAGGTGGACGAATAAAGCTTCTGAAGCCGTGCAGGAGGCAAAGTTAGCTATTTAAGAGTTGTTATTTTATTTCTGCTATGTTGTATTAAGACTGATATGTCTATTTAATACTCTGGTCATCCAAGGGGGCATCTTCATATGTCGCTTTTGGCGTATTTTGTAATAATTATATTTGATCAAAAACTGGGAATTGTTTTGGGATTATGTATCTGAATATGAAATATTGATTTGAAATGTAATCAGAAAAGTTGTTTTAAATCAACGTTGATTTTATTTCATATTCATGTGCTTCATATATTATAGATACCATTAACATTACCGTATTTGGTCACCAGAAGTTAATACTATGGATGACGGCAGCATCTGTAGCGCTTAGCTTCGGGCCTCAAGATAGGGGATGTTACAATTTGGTATCAGAGCATAGGTTTATGAAAAACTTAAAAGAAATTTCAAACTTAAAATGATTTTGAATACATAATCCTAAGGAATTAGAGAAAAGATCGAGGTATGGGATAACACTATAATAACGTACTTGTATTTGCTATAAAAGTATATACTTTACCTCTATTCTCCCATCTCTCTTAGGCTATTCTTCTGTATCTTACAAAGACTCGAAGGCAGATTTTACGGACGTAAGAAATGGATGCTAAAGGAGGAAGAGTTAATATTGGTGGAGTAAGCACCAGAACCAATAGAAATGCCAGACCAAATACCAAGAGGAACCCAGGTCAGGAACAAGCTGCAAATGTGGGTGCTGGAGTCCCGCAAGTCGATATGGGAGCAATGCATCAGTTTTTCGTTAACATGATGAAAGTAGCAGTTGTTGCAAGGTTAGCTGGAGGAAATGCTGAAGGAGGAAATCAAGGAGCTCTAGTGGTTAATAACTATGCTGTTTTGAGTAGAGATTATGCTCACTTGGGAGGAAAGCCGTTTATTGGTACTAAAGATGTAATCGAAGTGGAGAATTGGTTACTTCATTGCGAAAGAAGTTTTGCTGATTTGGGGCTCAATGACGAGCAAAAAAGGAGACTCGCTTCTAGAAAGCTACAAGGGGCAGCATTGTACTGGTGGCTGTGTAGTTAATGCCCCGCTATTACCCCGCTATAACCCCGCTATATCTCATAGCTGGTTTCCACCGCTACGATATTTCCATATAGCACCAAAATATAGCCTTTCCGCTTTAAGCCCCGCTATTTCCGATATATCCCGTTATTCCCGCTATATTTCGCTATTTCCGCTATATCTTCTTTAATAAAATGAATTGAAAAATTGCATTTATACATTATAAAAATTATGAAACTAATTTTTTTGATTTAATTTTTAATATATTTTCAGAAATGAAAATACTCTAACATTCTACTAAATTCAATTATTTTATATAATAGTTTTACGTTTATTTAAAGTATATTCGCATGATAATTTTTCATTTAATTACCATTTATATATTTGTAAAACATTAAGTACGAGTTTTATATGCTATTTTAGAGCCATCCGCTATATCCCGCTATATCCTCGCTGTATCCCCGCTATGACTTTTTGCACCTCCACTGCTTTGAATCTACCGAGCGCTTTAACTGCACAGACAGGTGGAACAGTGTTACTGTTGGAGTCAACGAGGAGACCATGACTTAGGCTGAGTTCAGGAGGAGGTTTGAAGAAAGATTTATGTCAGAAATTGCTAAGTCTACTCTGCTCAGGAAGTTTGCTGAGTTATAGCAGGGAGATATGACAGTGCTTGAGTATGCAACCAGATTTGAGGAGTTAGCAAGATACAGATATGCTACGGTTGATACTGTCATCAAAAGGAATGGGAAGTTCATTCGTGTGCTGAAGCCTAAGCTTGCTAAGGCCACATTATCGCATATTAGAGATCCGTGCGATGTAGTTGTGGAGATAGCTTTAAGGCAGGAAGAGATGCTTACTTATCTGCAAGGAAACAAGGCAAAGGAGGCTCAAGGAGGGCAGAATCAGAAAATGAAGTTTTTCCATAAGTAGGGAGCACAGAAAAGTGGAGCTGCTAAGAAAGGGAAGGCAGAGGTTGTCTATTATAAGTGTGATAAGAAAGGACACTACACTCATGAATGCTGAACAGACAAAGAAAAGAAAGCTGCTTAGAAGAATGGAGTGAGGTGTTTCAACTACGATTAGATTGGATACAATAAGAACCATTGCAAAGAGCCGGCCAAGGATGGAAAGGGCAAAGTGTTTGCATTGGAGCCAACTACCTCGAGACCAACAATAGAGGAGAAAGGAAAAACTGTGTTGGGAGGTATGCTTTTGATTCATGGTGCATCAGTTAGAGTTCTATTTGATACCAGTGCATCACATTATTTTATATCTCATTGTTTGGTAGATAAGCTTAACCTAGAACCCTCATACATAGTTACTTCCTTAAGGGTTGCAAATCCGATAGGAGGGTACGCAACAGTTGGGATGAAGTATGACCATATAGAGTTTGAATTGTTAGGTCATGTATTTGCTTGCAGTTTGCATGTGTTTGATTTTGTAGGGTTCAGAATTATTTTGGGTATGGATTAGTTAAGTAAATACGATGCTAGGATATTTTTCCATGACAGGAAAATATCAATTAGACACCCTGACTTTAGTGATCAAATTATATACTCCGTAGAAAACCCAAGTTTTGAGGTTAATGCTTTGTTGGTTGTTATGGAGGCAGAAGATGGGTCGAATCAAGTTTTCGATATAAGAGAATTTGCAGATGTCTTTGAACCTGTAGTAGGTTTTTCGTCGAAACGAGCTATTGAGTTCCAGATAGATTTAGTGCCAGGAGTAGAACTAGTGAGTAGACCGCCAAGCAGAATGATACCTACCGAGATGAGGGAATTAAAGTTGCATCTGGTGGATTTGGAAGGCAAGAATTTTATCAGACTAAGCAGTTCGCATTGGGGGGCGGCCTCAGTGTTTGCCAAGAAACCAGACTGATCATTAAGATTATGTATCGATTATTGTAAGTTGAATGAAAAGACAAAAAAGAATCGATATCCCTTACCTAGAATTGATGATTTGTTCGATCAGTTGATTGGAGCCAAAGTATTTTCCCAGTTGGATTTAACAACAGGGTTCCATCAGCTTAGAGCGGCGGAGGATAGTATTCCTTTGACGGTGTTTAGAACTAGATATGGATCGTACGAATGGTTAGTAATGAAGTTCGAACTAACTAATGCGGCAGCATTCTTTGTAGATTTGATGAACCGAGTTTTCCGAGAGCACTTGGATAAGTTTGTATTGGTTTTCATAGATAATATTTTAGTATACTCTAAGGATGAAAGAGAGCATGAAGTTCATCTTAGAGTGGTACTTAAGACGTTGAGGCAGCACAAACTGAAAGCAAAATTTTCGAAGTGTCATTTCTGGAAGAAGGAAGTGAAGTTTCTTATTCATTTAGTCGCAGAGAAAGGGTTGTTTGTGGATCCAACTAAGATCGAGGTGGTGAATAATTGGAAGAGACCCAAGACAGTGACCGAGATAAAGAGTTTTCTTGGACTAGCTGGTTACTATCATAGATTAATTAAGGATTTTTCACGGATAGCGGCACCGATGACAAAGCTAATGCGAAAGGATGTCAAGTTTGTCTAGACTGATAAGTGTGAGGAAGCATTCCAGAAGCTGAAACACTTATTGATGAATGCACCTGTGTTAGTTGTTCCAGAAGGGAATCAAGATTTAGTAGTGTATACAGATGAATGTGGAATAGGTTTAGGAGCTGTGTAAATGCAAAGGGGTAAAGTGATTGCCTATGCATCTCGACAACTTAGATAGCATGAGGTAAGGTATCCAACGCACGATTTGGAATTGCCTGCAGTTATTTTTGCACTAAAGGTATGGAGACATTACCTTATGGGAGAGAGATTTGAATTATATACGGATCATAAGTCGCTGAAGTATTTATTCTATCAGAAGGAGTTGAATATGAGATAGTAGAGGTGGTTAGATTTTTTAGCCGCTTATGAATTTGGTATTGAGTACACACAAGGAAGGCAACAAGGTTGCAGATGCACTTAGCAGAAAATATCAGAACGTGGTGTTGGCAATAATAGCCGAGTGGAAAGATTTAAAGGCGTTGACTACATGCAGAGTACAGTGGAGATCTGAAGCTAGATCTAGTAAGGAAACTGTAATGTTGACATGTTTAGACATTCGACCAGTGATGATCAATAGGATTGCTTCTAAGCAAGAAAGGGATCCAGTGTTAGCCAAACGAATCAGAAAGTTAAGAAATGGAACGAAGAACGATGACTTGAAAGATTTCAGTCTTGACCAGAATGGATGGTTAAGGAAAAAAGGGAGACCGTGCGTTCCAAATGTGGGAAACATTAGGAAGGAAGTTCTAGAAGAATGCCATCGTTCGATAGTGCTAGTTTGGAAAGAGTACAAATGAATAGTTGAAATTCATAAACGAAGTTTTATTAGATAAAAGAAGTTTTTCTAATAAAAGAGTTTTTAATTAATAAAAGTATTAGTTAAATAAAAAGGGATTAGAATTCGATTATTCACTTAATCATGCTTCGTGTGACTTGATTGTGCTTCCTGTGTTTATTCGTTTATGGAAAGTATTTAGTCATACGCTTAGCATTAAAAGACGATGAAGTAGATTTGTCTATCTGTGAGAGTTAAGACTGATGTTCGAGTATGAATAAAAGCAATAGTGCTCAAACCTACCGGCTTCACTCTTGATTAAGGGATAGTATGAGGCGAAAAGGTCGGAAATGTGATAGGATACGATACTTAGTTTCCATATGTCATCGCTCTCGTTATTGTTGAATATGACCAAATTCGCCGATTCAGTTTTAAAGAGACCGGAATCGGTAAGTGTTTTACTTATCAAAAACATCTTCAAGACTGAGACACGCATTCTATCTCCTGGAAGTGGATATGTTCAAGATGTTGGAATCCATGTGTGGTTTCGAGATCTATTTGGGATGTAGGAATCCATTTGGGGATTCGTGTTCTGTTCGAGTGATGAAGACTCATATAAAAGATGACGAACGTGACCTCGACATTAAAAATGATAGAAAATAGAGTAAGGGCATAACTTGGGGTTTAGCTGACCCACGACAGGATATTATCACTCCAAATTTAGAGTATGTTTATTGATGTTGGGTGCAGGAGTGATGGTATTTGGGGTCATGTATTTTAGACATGGACCGGCTATGTTTTCCTTAATGGTATATTCTATCTAGAAATATATGACGCTCGAAGGTAGGTTCTGACCCTTGTGCAGGAGATTGGATTTCGGCTTGACCGAAGGATCTCTATGGAAAATCCATTATGTGAACGCACCTTATCGATTTTGATTGTACTCTTAATATGTTGTGGTGTGATCAATGTAAGCATTACTGCTATTTTCAGATTTATATTATTCACCCTAGATATTATCTATTATATCACCTTATGTACTTATTAGATGAGTGGTTCTTCTGAGTGGATAACCGTTATGGCATTCCATGCGGTCTCAAAAGTATTATTATATGTTGTACACATATTTCTTGAGTTTCTCATACCAAAACTTATGTCTGACACGTAGTTTTTGTTTTTCCTAACTTCCTCGTGTGCTCTTTCGAGTAGTCTGAGAAAGCCACGTTTTAGTTGATGTTCATCAGAGCTCGAGGAGACGAGCTGGATGTTTCACCTACCGTAATATTCTTATTTTCGTTGCAATACTATATTTTACATATAAGCATTTGTGAGGACATGTTGTTATTACTTTCTAGGCTGATGATAGTATTTAGAATTGTAACTCTAAAATGTTCTGTATCTTAGAGTGATAGTTTGTACTGTCTTTTGATATTATATATTACCGTTCCGCTATGAGATTTTGATATTGTGCTCCTTCTTTCTTGTTCTATATCTTTTTCATTTTACTTTACTATAACAATTTGTCGTTTCAGTACTTGGATGCTCGGCACACGAATAACGTGGATGTATTAGTGTCTACATTTGAAGATCGAAAAGGAGGGTCTTTACAGCTGGTATCAGAGCTGAAGGTTAAGCGAGAACCTTGACTTTGGTTGGATATGAATCATTAAGAGATAGGGTAATGGAATGCCCTAGCAAGAGTTGAGTGTATTATACATTTTGAAGGGTATTTGTATTTGTTATAAGCGGATAGCTTAAAGGTAATAACAACTGCGTAAATTAAAGATCGTATGTAAGATAATTTATTTAAGTATGAATTATTGAAAATTTAGTTTACTTAATGTAAGAATTAATGAAGTTCAATTGTTACCCTTCATTAATTAGTTTAACCATGCTCGACCAATTTTTGAGCATTGCTATCCTTTGTAGAATGATTTGACATGATCGACCAGTTTATGAGCATTATTATCTTTTGTAAAATTTTAGCTTAATATTGCTCAACCAGTTTACGAGCATTGTTACCATTTGTTGATTGATTGGTTATGCTCGGCCAGTTTGTGAGCACTAACTATTGTTTGTTGGTTGCTTATTTGTGCTCAACCAGTTTATGAGCAGTTTTACCTTCTATTGCATGGGTTGGGTAGACAGTATTTGTAGATGTATTGAAATGAATACCTTGTGAATTTAGTTTCACAGTTTGATAATAAGGCGTTCGGTTATAATGTTGGGTTAAAAGTTGAATTAGTAAAAGATGTTTACGATAATCTAAAGGAAAGATAAGGTATTTTGTAAACAAACATTTGTGAAAAGATTTTATATAAGAAGATGATTTAATATAAATATAGTTTATAAAATATGGTTTACAAATGAATAGAATTTAAACTATATTTTGAGAACTAAAATCCCGGTTTCTTTGAAAATGTTTTTCAAGATTTTAGAGAAAATAATACTAGTATTATTTGAAAGTAAATATTTGGGAAATTGGTTTATGATATTGAGATCATGGTACTTAGTAATATTTATGAAATATTTGATATCGCTTTGAAAATGATTTTGGTTAAGTCCGAAAGGTATGGTTTGGATGTACTAAGCTCACTTTTGTCACTTGAAAATAATTCTGGTGATGGCTGCAACATAACAGCATTTATTTTCAAGTTTCTAAGTGGGGAATGCTATAGAGTTGTTTTGGTAAAACAGATTTTGGTTTAATCTCAAAAGTATGATTTGATATACAAAAAATATATGTATGTATTATCATTTCAATTGATTTATAATAAAACCTAGTGTTTAGTTCTAAAGTTTTTCTAAAGAAATTTGGTATGAGTTTTTTATGTAGAAAAGTATGTATACTATGTTGGCGGCCCAAGTGGTAGTGACATAGCTAGAAAATATTGGAACTTTTCATGTTTTCCATTTTTGAGTAAAGTGTGTTTATTAAAAATTGGAACTCCGTTAAGTTATTTTATAGATACATGTATCCATGCATTAGGACGATATGTTATGTGTATCATGTTATGATATATTATTTAGTAGTTTTCATTTGTTAAAATAAAATGATATTTTTAATGATTTTGGACAGTTGAAAACTTCCGAATCATATATAACATGAAGCTAAGTGTTTTTGCGAAAATATAAAAGATGAGTTTTTGTAACTCTTAAATTGAGAAGGTAGTAAGTTTAAATAAGTTTTAAATTGTTGAACATATTTGGATAAATGAAAGTGATTTAAAAGATATGGGTGTAGTTAAGAAACCAATAGGATAAATATGTAAGTTGTACATAGATCATTTTATTCGCATGACTGTTCTTGATCTAGTATTCGATTATATGGTTTCGAGGTAATTTACACCGGTCCGAATAAGGATCTTTCACTCGATTCTTGACGGTGAACACTTGATACAGAATCTTGATATGATACCAAAGTTTTTTATCATAGTAAATGGCTATGTAAGGAGAACGAAGGTTTCTAATCAAGAAGTCTGATCGGAGTCCACAATAGAGAAGTCAAGTGATATATATTAGTTAAGAAGTGAAATTATGTGATCGAGCAAGTGACTAAATCGGATATTGCATACGAATGGTCCATGTACATCGTACAAACTTTAGTATATATGCATACCATGTTTTGTTGGATTATGAAGAGTTTAGGTTATGACTCTTCAATTAGTTATGAGGTAGCATGAAAAATCATCTAAGTAATAACCTCAGCTTGCTAAACGTAAGGTACGCTCAGTAGATTGTTTATCATTCTTGTGCAATAAGATGATTTTGAACTTAAGCAAACCGTGAGTTTTGTTTGCTAGTAATTTTGAATATGTTGAGTATTGCAATATGATTGTTTCCATTTTTTGCTCGTGTTTGGAATTTCTAGGATGAAATATTCTAAGTGGGGGAGACTGCAACAACCCGGAATTTCGAACACTTCGTATTTAAATATCTTGGTTACTAAATATTTGAATCTTGGATTAAATTTTATTAAATTAATTTAATAACCTTTTTGACCCCTTTTAATATATAAGTAATTATTGTAAACTTGTTTTGGAGAAATGTTTACAAAAATGTACACTTTAAAGAAATATCGATAATGTGATCGAAAATCGTTTTATCGATATACAACCTTTTACTCAGCAGAAATTATTCAAACTTTTTCTACACACACTTATTTTCTTAGGAAATCATTAACATTAAATAAACATATTTTTCCATTTATGGAAAATAAAATATCTGATGATGTCATAGGTGATGTCGTAGGAAGATATTTTGAAAATGAGCTTTTAAGGAAAGACTTAAGTGTTAAGTAAAAGATAATGAGGTGTAAAGTAAAAGGAGCATGCAAGGCACATAGAGAGGGGTCTTGGCCATGTAAAGTAGAGGTCTAGGGGTGTTAAACACTTCATTATCTCAAAAAGTTTGAAAATTATCAAAAAGAACAAAAATAGTAGAAGTGATTAGCACTAATCCACTTCTATCTTCACTAATCTTTCTCTAATTAGTTCAAAACTTCTCCAAACTCCACCAAACTTTCACCAACATCTTATAACACCTTAGGAAGCTTAGATCCAATTTCAGAGTGGAAGAAAGTTAAAGAAAAGGGAGAAGCTATGATGGGCCGTGAGCATTGAAGAGAGGGGGTGGTCTTGCTTTATGGTTTTGGTGCTAAAGGTTGGATCTTTAGGAGTTTGGTGATGGTAGGAAGTGATTCTTTGATTCTTGTGTGTTTGGGATTGTTGTAGACTTGGATTTAAGTGAGATATCTCACTATCTTGTATGTGTATATTGTGTTTATATATATATATATATATATATATTTGTGTGTGTGCAAATATAAAGTTAAAGTGACATTAACTAAGTAAATTTATAACTTTGGACCTCTCTTGCATTTTGAAAGCAAATGACGACTTTATATTGTACAACATCACTTCCATTGCCTTCTACAAAATGTGGCGTGGCCTAGATTTTGTGTTTACAAATTTGGTTAGCTTGTGTGTTGAGTTGAGTATGTTTGAAAGTATCTGAAGCGAGAATAGTTGCTATTAGTGCACTTCGAAATCTCTCAACTTTAACTTGTATAATGGAAGATTTATGATCTTATATTAGGATAATTTGATTTGGTTGTTCTCTACACATATTTTGGTGTATGGGACAGTAAAGAAATGGTTTGGAAAGTTATAAAATTTGTGAATCAAAGTTCGATCAGAATACCAAGTGTAGCATCCCACTATTCGATAAGAATACATATACCACTCGACCAATAAATCTACACAATATAAAACCATTTATATTCACAAACAAATACGCGCTCATAGCTATTATTACACTCAACTCAATCTAGAGTACTACAGACTCTATCTCTAATGAGTAATCCCCACCAGAGCCAAGGTTCTCATTTAACCTTCAGCTCCGATACCAAGTGTAGCTACCCGCAGTTCTGTACCCCTTGAGTTGATAATAATTCTTCCTCGCTCAACCCAAAGTGTATGAAAGAGCGAATAACTAGGGTAAAGAAGAAGAAAGAGATAGAAGAAAAATAAACAATAACACAAAATTTCACAATCGCAGCGGAACAAAATATAATATTTAATAACAGATTTTTACACAAAAGAATATGTAACAGTTTATATATACTTACAATCATCAGAGTACAACAATCAATACATCAATCTAGACAGTTATAATAACTTGTCCTCTTACAGTGGAAATATAATCAAGTACGAAGATACGTCTCTATCATCCATCTCGCCTCCTAAGCTCCATAGCATTCTATCGTGAATCTGTAATACTCGGTCTGACCCGAGCATTATAATAAAATAACATCCGAGTTAGTCTTGAAAATCAGCGTGAGAAAACACACTCAATTTGAATTATTAACTTTTATCAAAATCCTTTGAAAACAAAGGTATACCTCGAATTTGCTTTACGGCCAGCCTCTTGACCGCAACCAACCACTCCGGGACATGTAGGGGTAAGAGTCTCCTGCTCGCCACCAAACACGAAGCGAGAACCCCTATCATGCTGTAATGAAGCAAATCTGATCCCGGTCTCTTCGAAACGATTAACGAAATTAGCCAATATTGATAGTCGGTTATTTAACTATCAAATAACATCCATAAGCAATCATCTGGCCTTATTATAATTTTCCAAAAATATTCTCAAAATATTTTTATAAGATATATATATTCAAACCCTTCCAATATTTCCATAGTGGAAATCAAACTTAAATTCTTATATCCTTAACAGAATCTGTAACAGTTTATATACTTACAATCATCAGAGTACAACAATCAATACATCAATCTGGACAGTTAAAATAACTTGTCCTAATACAACGGAAATATAATCAAGTAAGGAGATACGTCTCTATTATCTTGCTCGCCTCCTGAGCTCCATAGCATTCTATCCTGAATCTGTACTACTCGGTCTGACCCGAGCATTATAATAAAATAACACCCGAGTTAGTCTGGAAAACCAGCGTGAGAAAACACACTCAATTTGAATTATTAACTCTTATCAAAATCCTTTGAAAACAAAGGTATACCTCAAATTTGCTTTTACGGCCAACCTCTCGACCGCAACCAACCACTCCGGGACATGTAGGGGTAAGAGTCTCCTGCTCGCCACCAAACACGAAGCGAGAACCCCCTATCATGCTGTAATGAAGAAAATCCGAACCTGGTCTCTTCGAAACGATTAACGAAATTGGCCAATATTGATAGTCAGTTATTTAACTATCAAATAACATCCATAAGCAATCATCTAGCTTTATTATAATTTTCCAAAAATATTCTCAAAATATCTTTATAAGATATATATATATATATATATATTCAAACCCTTCCAATATTTAGTGGAAATCAAACTTAAATTCTTATATCCTTAACAGGATATTTTCAAGTCATTTCAATACTTAGAATAATTTTCTCGCTTCCAATTATAATTCATCCCTTTGAAAATATTTTCTATATTAAAAACCTCGAAGTTAACTATTTTCAAATCCTTTTCGTCCAATACTTAGAAATATTTATAGGTATATTTTCTAAGATCTTTTTATCCCAATATTCAGGAAATAGCCCATTTATTTCCTATTCTCACAATTCTTTACAAATTTTATTTGTAGAACCCCTTAATATTTCCAAAGTCGAATGCACTTGTCTATATCTCCGAATACCCATTTCTAACCTCTTTTATGAATTCTAATTCTTTTTCCAAATTTCTCGTATTTTTAACACTTTGGAATTTCCTTAAGTTCCAGAATCCCACTATAAAATTTCTCTTCTAAAATCATACTCGTTTAACAAACTTCACTTCCAATCTCGAGAGGATATATAAATAAATTCAATCTTTTAAAACTATATATATATATATAATAAGTATTTTTAAAGAATAATAGTTTATTTGTAAAATATGTTTAAGTAAATTTAAAATATCAAACATTTTAAATAACATCAATAACTCATTTCCAAAACATTTTTAATAACTAATTAATTTACAAAGATGATTAATAAAATTAGAATTTATTTCAATAAATATTAAATATTAGAATACTAACTTTTCGAAATATCCTAAACCTCAATTTAAGTTACATAGTATAGTAAATTTAAAATCCCATTTAAAACAATTTTAATCTCTTGACAAAAATCTATTTAAGAAAAATCCAATAGTGCCAATTTCAATTTATAATCCCTCTCGATTTGTATCACATCGGCTATATTTTAATTTTATCACCATTCTCACATTTAGAAATAGATTCCAATATTTCTTTTTCCAACGATTCCCATAACTCGATATAAATTAACATCGTAAACCTATATTTCAACTTATCCACTGATATCATTTTTCCTTATTTTTAAACCTCGTTTATAAATTTATAAACTCCTTTGAGTTTCATTTATTTATAAAACCAATTTTATCTGTAAAATTTCATTTTATAAATCCCTTCCTTAATAAATTCCATTTCAATTTCAAATCTATTTTTAATATCGATTTCAACTCCTTCCCATACTTTCAAAATATCATTTCAATCCCTTTATATAATTTTATTTAAAACCCTATTTAAAACAATTTACGAATAGTTAAGTATAACCCAAATCAAATTTTACATATTTTTTCATTCCACTTAATTTCCTTTAAAATAATCCAAATTTCCCTATAAATATTTTTATATTCAAAATCCTTTTTTTAATTCCTTAAATTTTAAAAATAACTATTTATGGTATTTAAAATACCAAATTTAAGGTCCGTGCTATTATAGCATTTAATAATTCAATATCATAGCAATAATCTATAACAGATTATTCACACTAATCGTATATCACTATATATGAAAATTAATCAACATTTTTTAGGAATCTAGTTGGATCCCTCCAACCTATTTCCCTGCATCCACAGATATTAATACAACATAAAAATACTAATCCCACTTCGAGGGGGATATCGCGGTATAAAGGGTCATCCGCTATTATGCGGGGCGCATAGGGTCTCATCTGTTATACTGTGCGGGAATATCACCCCAAATACTAATATATATACTGCTATATATATTATATCATCCAACAGACAATAAATTTATAAATTCAACAAGCATCCAAAATTTAATTTCAACTATTTTAAATTTTAAATTTTGGTAATCCTAATGAGTGAGAATTTTTCTCACCTTGATTTTATTTTGCAATCCATTCCAGTTTTCAATTCCATCGTATAGAATTTGCAATTAAGAATCCATCATGATTTATTCCATGATTTTGGACCTCGTACAAATAATTTTATGACGCTTATACATTAGTGATTTTTTTGAAATTAAACTAATACATTTAAATTAAATTTAATTAAAACTAAACAAATTTTTTTTCTTACACATAAATTTAAAATATAAATAAGTTAGTTGTTCTCACCTAAAAGAAAGGTCTGGTCGACTCCTTCACCGCCATCGACCACATCCACAAACTCGCGACCACCTTGATATACCAAAACACGACCTCCTCTCCTATTCGTGACGATCGTGAACATCCCCCCACCCATCAACGCCATTCGTCATCACCACACCTCTTCATCGCTCCAGGCCTACACCGGACACCCCTTCACATCATAGCCATTTGCTTCTTAAAACCCTCAATGCGGTTTCAGGCAACGAAAAAGGACCCAATCCCACTTCGAGTTCCCACGCCTGAGCCACGTTCCTCGTCGACGAACTCGCGCCGCTTCACTCCAGGTCGCTGCTTTGCTATCGCCAAACTCGAGTCGCTCGAAATCAACCACCCTCCGTCTCGGTCTAATTCAAATATCGAAGCCCAAGCTAAACGAACGAAGACTCCCACTGTCATTCATCGCGAATGCTACAGCCACCCCCCTTGCGTCATCGCGATTATCACGCGATTTGATTCTTTTTTTTTCTTTCTTTGTATTGAATGTTCTGTTCTATTTGAACAAGAAGATGATAACAGAGGGTAAGAGATCGCGATTTTATACGAGAAGATGGCTTTCGGTTTTGAAACGTGATAAGGAAGGGTCACATATGCGATTCAAATGAGAATAGACGTGGGTACGGTGGCGTGTTGGAGAAGATATAATGACTAAGTGAAGAGGACAACCCAGTCCAATCAAGGGAAATAAATTATTTAAATTTTCAAAATATCTCAATTCGTCTCGATTACGCAACTCAAAATTTCGAATCCCTATCGAGGCTTGCCACTAGGTGTTCATAATGTCATACCCCTAAACCGAATGCAATGGAAAAGGTTTCGAGTCCTAATTCGATCGTATGGAGAAGATAGCTTTTTGGACCAAATTATTATATTAAATTTCGATATAAATTTCAATGAGTTTATATACCATCCGACCAAACGATAACTTCAAATGCTATGAAATTTGAAATCCGATAATAATACATTATTACGGATCTAATAGAACTAGTTTCGTCGAAATCCGAGACTGTGCCCTGGATCGCTATTTTAACGCGTCGATTAAATCGACGATTTCAGAAATTTACGAAATCGCTTGAAATCCCAGTGGCAAAAACTTATTAACTCAATTAAAACTCCAAATCAAATATTTAAACCATTTAAATATTCACGATTAACCGTTGAAAAATCTTGGTCGTTACATTCCTCTCCTCTTAAAAGAATTTCGTCCCCGAAATTTGCTAGGGCAGGAAAAATGCTCCAAAACTGATACTTATCCTAAACCCACTTAGTCCAACTCGACATTCCACTCTCCTAATCTTTTAGTTTTACCCCAACAATTCGTTTTCAATTCTAATTCCAAAATCTCTTATTTCAATTACAACACGAAATCAAATTATCGTTAACAAATATTTTTAATTTTTTCTAACACCCTAAATTTCGAATTTTTTTGGCAGAGTCTCCTTTGTACGAAGAACCTTTTTCAATATAACAAGAAAGATAAATATATATACATCAACCCACACGGTCGAAAAACAAAAATATATATCAATATTTATATATTTGCGGTATTTAATCCGAAAACGTACATTATTTTAGCATTTTTAAGCAAGCGGCTTATTTTATTTTGCAATTCGTGCAATCAAAGTCAAGCAAAACAGCTCCAAGTACCTGTACTTACTCAACTTAAACCCATAAGTAACAAAACAAGAATTTAAATAACATTTCACTTATTTAAATGGTTAAAACACATAAGTTTCATAAGCAATGCATGCTAACAATTTTTTTTATAAGAAACCATAAGGTTCCGACACCAATTTAATCACTTCAATCGATCCATATACCATTTTATTCAGTTTAAATGATTTACAACTCACTTTACATGCATTCAATTAATTTTTAAACCAAACAAACTCACATCCATTCCAAATTGATTAAAAATCAATTTATTTACTCTCCATTTGATTTGTATAATTTTATTTACTTCGTTTACGCCAAACGACCAAATTTTTTTTCTATGCAAAGTCGGCGATATTCATTTAATAAAATAACCATTTCAGTTCATCGCTATTTTTAAATTGATTTCAAATCAATTCATATTCAAGTCTATTCCATTTCAAATTCATTCACGATCAATTCAGTTGCATCTCATTCATATCCACATTACATTCAAATCCAACTTACTTAGCTTGAAATCATTCCATGCTAATTTATTAAATAGCCATTTCATAAATTTATTTCAGCCAAGCTTCCATTAAAATATTAACTCAAGTTAATTTATTTACTTCAATCATTTCAATCAAACTACTTAAGTTCATTTCCATTTGCAAATAAATTCCCTTTCAATTTAATTTGATTCTTATCCAATCAAATCCCATTTCGTTTACTTAATTATTTTAATTAGTTCCTTCATTTATTCCACTTCAATTTCAATTCCATATTCAAATTCATTCTCGAATTCATTTCAATGATATTCAAGGCTATATTCAATTTATTCATACTCAAATTGGATTTATTTGTAACTCAAGTCATTTCTGTTTCAATCCAATTTCGTTTTTATTCGATCACTCTTCCAATTATATTTAATTCACTTACAATTTAAGTCGAATTTTCTTTATAACTCAAGTTTCATTTCCAAAATCCATTTTTAATTCATAATCCAAATTTATTCAACCAAGTTAAATTCCATTCCCATATTCAATTCACTATTAATTATCTAATTAGTTCACTTCAAATTTATAACTCAATATCTAATTTTTATCTCAAAAATCACTTCTTCTAATTTTCTTGAGTTCAAATTCCCTTTTATAATTCAAGTTTGGATTTAATTTCCTTTACCAAAATATCAACCATTTTTATTTTGGGTTTTCTGTTTCACTTTTAAATTTTATAAGTCACACAACCCATTTTCCACATTTCCATCAATTCTATACTCGAATATATTCACATTAAATTTTTATCTCGAGACTATACATTTATTTATAGCTTAAATATACTTTTATTCCATTTGTTTCAAATTTTATAAGCTATGTAACTTATTTATTCACAATTCTAAAATTTTCACTTAAATTTTATCTCATTTAAAATTTATACCTTATGGTTATATAATCATTCCCTAACTCAAAATTTATATTTACTTAAATTCAATATTATTTCTAATTCAATTCAAATTTTATAACTTATAGTTATATAGTCACTTTATAATTCACATTTATACATTTAATTCAATTACAAATAATTCAAATTCAATTCATCTTTTTATTTAAATTTCAATTCCTTTTTTAACCAACATTTCAAAACCATATTCAAATTTTCCATACTTAAATTAAATTTCACTCCAAGCAAATTTATTTTTACTTCGTTCAATTTCATATCACCATTTATTTCATTATATATTTCAATTACTTTGCTTAAGTTAGCTCTCATTCATTAATGCACTATACTAATTCAATTCAAATCCAATCAATTAAATTTCTAAAATTTAATTTACTCAACTTAACTTAAGTTGAATTCCATTTCATTTTTCTCAATTTAAATTTTTATTCCAAACTTCAATTTTCACACTTCGTTTCTTATAAATATCATCTTCCACTTTTAAGTTTTTAAAACTTATTTTTCAGATATTCTCTAGAACTTTTAAATAAGGATTTCTATAATTTTTAAATACCTAGTATTTATTTCAAATCACCTTGAAATCAAATATATAGCCTTTTGGGTTTAACAAACTATTTCTTTGGATTTTGCAAAGTCAACCTGATTTTATCCAAAACAATTCCCTTCAGAATTTTTAAAAAAAACTTGTTTGCCCAACAAATCTGAATCAAATCAATTTCGACAGCAATCCGTCACTTAGAAACTCAAAAATGAATACTGATGATGCGGCCGTCATCATCAGAATTATTTTCCAGCGATTGAAGTGAGTTCAAGGTTATAACACTTCCAAAATCCATTTAAAACTATTTTCTCTTAAAAAAAATCTCCAAAATAATATTACTATTATTTATCTTCCAACACATTGGAAAATACTTCTAAAAATCTCCGGGATTTAAATTTTCCAAATTCTGGTTTGGACCCATTTGTAGTTTTTTAACTCATCTGTATAATTCACTTATACAATCCAATTTGGTTTTTATAACTATTCCAAATTTTTAAAACCTTATTTTGGTTATATAATAATAACAAAACACATCAATCAACTATAATAATTTTCAGAAAATTATTCTCTTTTATATGAAAATATAGTTTGGGTACAATTATTTCATTTACCTACATCAAAACCATACTGTGTCGAATTACTCTATTCAAGTGTTTAGAAACTCCTATCAATTTAGTGGTGTACCACTATTCGATAAGAATTCATATACCACTCGACCAATAAATCAACACAATATAAAACCATTTATATTCATAAACAAATACACGCTCATAGCTATTATTACACTCAACTCATTCTAGAGTACTACTGACTCCATCTCTAATGAGTAATCCCCACCAGAGCCAAGGTTCTCGCTTAACCTTCAGCTCCGATACCAAGTGTAGCTACCCGCAGTTCCGTACCCCTTGAGTTGATAATAATTCTTCCTCGCTCAACCCAAAGTGTATGAAAGAGCGAATAACTAGGGTAAAGAAGAAGAAAGAGATAGAAGAAAAATAAACAATAACACAGAATTTCACAATTGCAGCGGAACAAAATATAATATTTAATAACAGATTTTTACACAAAAGAATATGTAACAGTTTATATATACTTACAATCATCAGAGTACAACAATCAATACATCAATCTGGACAGTTATAATAACTTGTCCTCATACAGTGGAAATATAATCAAGTACGAAGATACGTCTCTATCATCCATCTCGCCTCCTGAGCTCCATAGCATTCTATCGTGAATCTGTAATACTCGGTCTGACCCGAGCATTATAATAAAATAACATCCAAGTTAGACTTGAAAATCAGCGCGAGAAAACACACTCAATTTGAATTATTAACTTTTATCAAAATCCTTCGAAAACAAAGGTATACCTCGAATTTGCTTTTACGGCCAGCCTCTCGACCGCAACCAACCACTCCGGGACATGTAGGGGTAAGAGTCTCCTGCTCGCCACCAAACACGAAGCGAGAACCCCCTATCATGCTGTAATGAAGCAATATGATCCCGGTCTCTTCGAAACGATTAACGAAATTGGCCAATATTGATAGTCGGTTATTAAACTATTAAATAACATCCATAAGCAATCATCTGGCCTTATTATAATTTTCCAAAAATATTCTCAAAATATTTTTATAAGATATATATATATATATATATATATTCAAACCCTTCCAATATTTCCATAGTGGAAATCAAACTTAAATTCTTATATCCTTAACAAGATAGTTTCAAGTCATTTCAATACTTAGAATATTTTTCTCGCTTCAAATTATAATTCATCCCTTTGAAAATATTTTCTATATTAAAAACCTCGAAGTTAACTATTTTCAAATCCTTTCCGTCCAATACTTAGAAATATTTATAGGTATATTTCCCAAGATCTTTTTTTCCCAATATTCAGGAAATAGCCCATTTATTTCCTATTCTTACAATTCTTTACAAATTATATTTGTAAAACCCCTTAATATTTCCAAAGTCGAATGCACTTGTCTATATCTCCGAATACCCATTTCTAACCTCTTTTATGAATTCTAATTCATTTTCGGAATTTCTCGTATTTTTAACACTTTGGAATTTCCTTAAGTTCCTAGAATCCCACTATAAAATTTCTCTTCTAAAATCATACTCGTTTAACAAACTTCACTTCAAATCTCGAGAGGATTTATAAATAAATTCAATCTTTTAAAACTATATATATAAAATAAGTATTTTTAAAGAATAATAGTTTATTTGTAAAATATGTTTAAGTAAATTTAAAATATCAAACATTTTAAATAACATCAATAACTCATTTCCAAATCCTTTTTAATAACTAATTAATTTACAAAGCTAATTAATAAAATTAGAATTTATTTCAATAAACATTAAATATTAGAATAACTAACTTTTCGGAATATCCTAAACCTCAATTTAAGTTACATAGTATAGTAAATTTAAAATCCCATTTAAAACAATTTTAATCTCTCGACAAAAATCTATTTAAAAAAATCCAATATTACCAATTCCAATTTATAATCCCTCTCGATTTGTATCACATCGGCTATATTTTAATTTTATCACCATTCTCACATTTAGAAATAGATTCTACTATTTCTATTTCCAACGATTCCCATAACTCGATATAAATTCACATCGTAAACCTATATTCCAACTTATCCACTAGTATCATTTTTCCTTATTTATAAACCTCGTTTATAAATTTATAAACTCCTTTGAGTTTCATTTATTTATAAAACCAATTTTATTTGTAAAATTTCATTTTATAAATCCCTTCCTTAATAAATTCCATTTCAATTTCAAATCTATTTTTAATATCGATTTCAACTCCTTCCCATACTTTCAAAATATCATTTCAATCCCTTTATATAATTTTATTTAAAACCCTATTTAAAACAATTTACGAATAGTTAAGTATAACCCAAATTAAATTTTACATATTTTTTCCTTCCACTTAATTTCCTTTAAAATAATCCAAATTTCCTTATAAATATTTTTATATTCAAAACCCCTTTTTAATTCCTTAAATTTCAAAAATAACTATTTATGGTGTTTAAAATACCAAATTTAAGGTCCGTGCTATTATAGCATTTAATAATCCAATATCATAGCAATAATCTATAACAGATTATTCACACTAATCATATATCACTGTATATGAAAATTAATCAACATTTTTGAGAAATCCAATTGGATCCCTCCAACCTGTTTCCCTGCATCCATAGATGTTAATACAACATAAAAATACCAATCCCACTTCGAGGGGGATATCGCGGTATATAGGGTCATCCGCTATTATGCGGGGCGCATAGGGTCTCATCCGCTATACAGTGCGGGAATATCACTCCAAATACTAATATATATACTACTATATATATTGTATCATTCAACAGACAATAAATTTATAAATTCAACAAGCATCCAAAATTTAATTTCAACTATTTTAAATTTTGGTAATACAGATGAGTGAGAATTTTTCTCACCTTGATTTTATTTTGCAATCCATTCCAGTTTTTAATTCCATCGCGTAGAATTTGCAATTATGAATCCATCGTGATTTATTCCATGATTTTCGACCTCGTACAAATAATTTTATGACGCATATACGTTAGTGATTTTTCTGAAATTAAACTAAATATAGTTAAATTTAATTTAATTAAAACTAAACAAATTTCTTTTTTTTCTTACACATAAATTTAAAATACAAATAAGTTAGCTGTTCTCACCTAAAAGAAAGGTCCGGCCGCCTCCTTCACCGCCATCGACCACGTCCACAAAATCACGAGCACCCTGATATATCAAAACGCGACCTCCTCTCCTGTTTGTGACAGTCACGAACATCCCCACCACCCATCACTGCCATTTGTCATCACCACACCTCTTCGTCGCTCTAGGACTACACCGCGACACCCCTTCACATCGTAGTCGTTTGCTTCCCGAAATACTCATCGCGGTTTCAAGCAATGAAAAAGGACCTAATCCTACTTTGAGTTCCCAGGCCTGAGCCATGTTCGTCATCGATGAACTCGCGCCGCTTCACTCTAGGTCGCTGCTTTGCTGTCGCCAAACTCGAGTCGCTCGAAATCAACCACCCTCTATCTCGATCTAATTCAATATCGAAGCCCAATCTAAACGAACGAAGACTCCCACTGTCGTTCATCGCGAACGCTACAGCCATCCCCCTTGCGCCATCGCGATTATCGCGCGATTTGATTCTTTCTTTCTTTCTTTGTTTTGAATGTTCTGTTCGATTTGAACAAGAAGATGATAACAGAGGGTAAGGGATCGTGATTTTATACGAGAAGATGGCTTTTGGTTTTGAAACGAGATAAGGAAGGGTCAAATGAGAATAGACGTGGGTACGGTGGCATGTTGGAGAAGGTATAGTGACTGAGTGAAGAGCATAGCCCAGTCCAATCAAGGGAAATAAATTATTTAAATTTTCAAAATATCTCAATTCATCTCGATTACGCAACTCAAAATTTTGAATCCCTATCGAGGCGTGCCGCTAAGCGTTCATAATGTATACCCCTATTCCGAACGCAATGGAAAAGGTTTCGAGTCCTAATTCAATCATATGGAGAAGATAGCTTTTTGGACCAAATTGTTATATTAAATTTCGATATACATTTCAACGCGTTTATGTACCGTACGACCAAACGATAACTCCAAACGGTATGAAATTTGAAATCCGATAATAATACATTGTTACAGATCTAATGGAACTAGTTTCGTCGAAATCCGAGACTATGCCCTGGATCGCTATTTTAACGCATCGATTAAATCGACGATTTCAGAAATTTACGAAATCGCTTGAAATCCCAGTGGTAAAAACTTATTAACTCAATTAAAACTTCGAATCAAATATTTAAACCATTTAAATATTCACGATTGACCGTCGAAAAATCCGGGTCATTACACATATTAGGGGCTTCTTTGCATTTTTTGATAAGTACTATAAGAGTACTTATGAGTGGAAAAATATTGAAGTTTAAATCATTCATTAACTTGTGACATAAATTTGCAAAATGTTGTAACAAAAATATGGTCGCCACATGAGCACTTTGAAATGTCCTGTTTTTTGAAATTTTGCTAATTAAATTGAAAGAAATCCTAGGGGCTTATTTGCATTTTTTTACAAGTACTATAAGATTACATATTAACAGAGAAGAAATTGAGTTTAAAAGATTTTGGAACTGGTAAAAAAAAAGGTTAAAGTTGGAGTAAAAATGCCGATAAACGAACATTTTAGTAAACACATTGTTTTCAGATTTTCAAAATAAATTGAAAGATATCCTTAAGAGTTTCTTTCCATGGTTTTTAAGTACTTTAAGGTAGTATTTACTATAAAAATTTCAAATCTTAAATCATATTTTTAAGTGGTTAAAACTGGTCACAAAGTTCATGTTGTTCTATGTTGTTCTTTAACAAGGACTTTTAACAGAATTTATAAATGCTGTAATAAGTTGCTTTTGGTTTTAAGTGTTTAGAAATGATATTTAATTTTCCCTAATCATTTTAGGGATGTTTTCATAACATATTTTGCAGTATTTTAAAGTTAGTTTGAAGTTTAAATGTATTTGTAATAATTACTTATCTATTTTTAAAGTAAAGAGGTTTTATAATATAATGCAAGTTTTTATTTATTTTCATCAAATTATAAATTAGTTATTTTCAAGTAATGTTTTACATAGAAATTTATAACTTATTTATAAGTATTTTTAATATATATATATAAGTTTTCGAAAAAGTAATTAACTGTAACGACCCTAAATTTTTATTTAATTTAAATTAATAATTTATTAAATTTTTGAATAAAAATTGTAAAATTAATTATCAATGAAAGCGAGTTTCCCCGAGAACGAAATAAATTCTGTATAAATCGTAAAAATATAAAGTAAGATAAAAATAGAAGTTTACATATTTTATAAAGTAATAATTAATACTTAAGCTATGAATAGAAATAAAAGCATAGTCAACAAGCAAAATAAATAAATACACATAGTTCAAATTCAAACAATATGTTGATAAATTATATAAATTAATATCATAGCTAAATTTTAACAAATTTAACAGATTTATACAATACTAGAAACAAAAGAAGTAATAAAACTTATACCAAATAAAGTCAAATAAGAAATAGAAACAAATGTAGTAATACAATTAGGATAAGTTTGTAAGCAAGATATCTAGGTGCACAACATATTTACATCAGCCGAGTTAAAAGAAATGCAAGTAAAAGAATAAATAAAGGAAAAATAAAAGTAAACATATGTACTAATAAGAATAGAATAAGGTAAGTAGGGGATGAAGTATGGCAAAGGATCAAAGGACTAAAGCATTTAATGTAAGCCTCAACATATCTTTGCAGCAACACTTTGAAATAGGAAATCTCTAAGCATATTAATAAAAAGAAGAAGATCTTGCACCTGTTGTACAAGAATATCACCCTGTCAATCTTCAGCCATACCTTTTGTACAAAACCATATTATATCCTGTAAGCTTCATTTTCTTATACATCAACTGCCACAACTTACTTCGTTCATTTAAACTGAAGTGATATCATTTTTTTTAAACCTTAAACAAAACTCAACTAAAAAAATAAAAATAAAATAAAAATCAACACAATCAATTCAACCAGAGGATCAAGGAAAGAAGTTTCAGCAAGCATGTTCAAAGTTGTTTCAAGATAAAAGCTTCTCTGTTCACTTCTTAAACAACAGTGAGTAAACAATCTTATGATACTCAAGTATTATTTAGTCTTTATATAGATATATAGTGATTTCTGAGAATAAGCTTTGTTCTCTGAAAATTTGTTAAAGATTTCATTTTCTTGTTCAAACACTCAAACTTTTCTTGTTTAAATCATTTTGTAAGCTTTTATTCTCCACAAACAAGTTGTTAAACAAAAAAATAATTATAATAAGATTTTTAAAAGTTGATTTAAACCATGGCTATAATTATCATCACTATAAACATTGTTTACAGGTGTTCAACTAAAATTGATAAAAATTAATTGTTGTAAAATATTCATTCAAGATTTTAATCTGAATCTATACTTCAAATTATGATTTTTAAAACTTGAATGAAGATTTTTAGCTCAGTAATTCAAGAGCAGTTCGCATTTGAATAAAAAATGGAATTTTACCAATTTCTCGTGATTGAATCAATAGTAAATGCTTAAACTTGAATGGAAGCTAGTGTAAACATCAGAGATATCGCGAAAATTGTTAAAAAAATTATCCATTGTATAAATTGTTGGGTAGAGGCGAGTTTAGGGTTTAAGCACGAGTTTTGGACATGGTCGAAGATAAGGGGATTGTGTCCTCCCTGATCGATCGAGCTGCACGAAATTTAGGTGAGGAGTAGCGTAGAGGATGGACGAGGTGAGGCCGGAGTGGTGGATTTTCTGGTGGCCAGTTTCTCTTGGACGAGGCGGTTTAGATGAAGAGGGAAGTTTGAATTTTCGAGCTGGAAGCTCGTTTCCACCAGGGGTTTGATCGTGTCGAATCGAACTTTGATATCGAGTATAGTTTCGTTTCGCGACTTGTTGAGTGTAGCGTGGTTCGTCAGAGCACCAGCGCCGCCGTGTGCACGTGCACGGCAAGAAATGGGTATCAGCGTTTTCGAAACGAGAGAGAGAGAGCTGGGAAGTGACTCGGGGAAACAGAGGAAACGACTCGAGTTCGAGCTCGAGATTTTGTACGTTGGCTTCGGGAAGAAACTCGCGTACGCGAGTATACTTTTGGCTATCTTAGTTTAAATATTCAAACTGGAAAGGAAAGGAAAAAAAAAACAGGGACGAGGGGAGGAGAGAAAAGTCTCGGGTTTGCTGTTATTTTGGGTTAGGCCCAAACGAAATTTCGAATTAGCAATGTTTTGAAATTTAATTTAACCTTTTTATTCAATATTTAAATTAAAAATAAAAAAACTGAAATTAATTTACATTAAAACTTTTAATGTAACAATAAATTGATTTTTTTAAGTGTAAAGCAGATTTTTGAACGATTATAAGAAAATAGAAAATTTGTTAATAGAATAATTTGGCTAAATTAATTTAACTAATAGGAAATTAATTATTGGATTAGTTCAAATTTAAGGTGTTAATCAATTTAATCCATTGAAAAGAAATTGTTATTCGATTATTTCGAATATTGATAAATTGTATTAAATGTTTATACAAGGTCAAATAAAGTCGAGAAAACAAACTGGAATGGAAATGGATGGCAAATTAAAAGCTAAGGCGAGATCTTCTCACTCAGATTTAAATTTGAATTGCAGTTATTGATTGTTATTTGGATGTGCTATTAGATATAGTAGGATATATCTATATATATATAGCAATATATACATATTGGCATATGTATATATTGGATTGATTGATTTTCCGCCTCGTATAGCGGATGAGACCCTATTGCGCCGTTAGTAAGCAGATATTTTTATAAAACCCATACACCGCGATATTCCACCTTGAAGTGGAATTGGTATTGTGCTAACATCTTTGGATGCAGGAAAACAGGTTGGAGGGATCCAACTGGACCCCTCACATTGATTGAATTTATTTCTACTGTGATGTGATAATCTGTGAATGATTATTGATGTTATTGAATTGATGTCTGGAAATTGTTTGAATGCTAAAATTTAGCTGAATGGATGTTTGATATCATTGGATTCCAAAGATAAACGAAGTTGAGTTTTTGAAATTCAAGTAGAAATTTCTAAGTGAATCAATTTTAGAAATTGAATAAATTTCGTAAAAAGGAATTTATTTAAAAGGAGATCAGTTGAAAATCCAATTAGAAATTCAATTGGTAAATTGAAATAATTTGGGAAATCAATGTAAAATGATTTCAATTTAAAGAATCCATTTAAAAACAGGATATTGAATAATTTGAAGGAAAATAAGGAATTTATTTTAGTAGGGATAAACAAAATTAGAAATCAATCTGTAATTGATTTAATATTTGGAAAAGAACTTTTGAGAAATCAGTATGGAAATTTTATTTAAAGTTGAAAATAAATTTAGAAATCAATATTGAAATTGAATTGATATTGAAGTTTTTTATAAATAGAATTGAAATTTATAAAAGTTGTTTATAAATCCAAAATCACTTATTTGGATGAGTTAGATATAGAAGTTAATAAAAGAAGATTTATAAGTCGAAGTTGTTATTAAAATGGAAATAGAATTTATAAACGTGTTTATAAATTCGAAATAGATTGAATTTGATAAATTAAATATAGAAGATTTTTAAAGAAGATATATTCGCGTTTTTGGATAGCGAATTATTATTGAAATAAAATTTGTAGAAATGATTGAAATTGGGTTAAGTGAATTATATTCACGATTTTGGACAGTGAATATATTATTGAATAAAATGGATTCATTTTTGAAGAAGTGATATTAAAAATGAAGTTAAACATTTTAAAGATGTTTTAAAATGTATTGTGAATTGAAAGCATAGATTTCAACGTTCATTGTTGAAATAGGCGTTTTCGAAAATATAAGGAAATGATGGACTATAACACTGTTGTTATAGTAAATGATTTCCAAAAGGAAATGTTTTTATGTAGTATTGGGATTTATATACCTATCTTAATTTCGAATCCCTATACTAGTGATTTTGAGTCGTCGTAACGATGTTTTACGTAACATCCGTTTTGACTCAAATAGATGTTGTTATAATAAATGATTTCCTTAAAGAATGAAATTTATACTTAATATTGATTTAAGTATATCGAATATTTTCGAATGTTGAAAATAAATGATTTGTGAATTACTTATAATTAAATAAGTATGGAAATGATTTTCCAATATGAAATGAACGTTTTGAGAATTTATCTTTGTAAAGATAAATTGAAAATGAATATTGAAAACGATTTGAAAATCGTATATCCATAGATATTTGAAATATAAATTCAATATGGAATTTATAAAAGAAAGGGAAGTTGTTTAAAAATAAATGTTGATTTATTTTTGAAGTGTGGAAAAGTTTATATATCTAGTAAGATATTTTGGAAGATAAATAAATAATTTGGAAAATTATTTGGAATCTGATGATGTTGCGCATCTTTATTGATAGTTAAATAACCGACTATCAATAATTACCTTGAATATGGTATTTGTTGTGAATTGGATGAATTTGAATGCCACACTTATTTTTGAAAAATCGCTCACTATTCGGGTTAGCCGGGAAAGGACCATGGGGTCGTATAACCCATTCCGAATATGTGATACGTCGTTATGAATTGCATTTGAAGACCGGTGTTGAAGACCGGATATTTTTGAAAACGGAAGGATTACCGTCGAGTTACTCTACATCGGCTGATCTCCGGTTTAGAGGTTTTATCACCCTTAGTGACGGGAAGTCCGGACGTGATTAGAAATTTATCCGGAAATGCAAGGGCTTCGTGAGAAGTGCCTTCGGTTCTGTTCGATCCCGGAACAGACTTGTATGGATTGTGTGTCTGACGTTACAATTTGAAATATAAAGCTGATTCCTTTCAAATACATTTCTGTTGGTGGCGGAGAATTTATTCTCTTAGCTTAACACCCTTCTCTGAGACGTACGAGCTCAGAGGTTATGTAGTTGAAATTTATCAGCGATATACTCCCAATTTGGTAACGTGGCATACTGAGTGTTGCTGTGAAATGATCAGTGTTTGATCATTTGTGATATGATCATTTGTTTGATCTTATATCTTTGTGATCATAGGTTGATCATTTTGTTTGACCCGAAGCATGGCTTTGTAGAAAGCGTAGCTTTGTGGACGAGACTTCGTCGAACCTCACACCCCGGAAATGGTCGAAACAGGAAGGATGCAGCAAGGTTCTAGGGAGTAGCGCCCCTTAGTGTATGTCATTCCTTCTGGATAAAGGTGGTATCATGGTATGGAGCTCAGATACTTAACCTCTGTGGTTGCTGCAAATTTATTACTTTGTGGTTGTTGCGAATCGGGGATCCTCGAGAAGATCGGTGACGTTCGGGGGATGACATACGCGTGTCAGTAGTTACCTACTTTTGCATAGGTAACCCGGCCTTGTGTTGGCAGAGATCTAACCGTAATGTTAGGTTATTTCTCGGGTCGTCTATTCCAGGGACGTACCCATCGTGGATAGGAAGTTCCTTAGCCTGACCATTTGTTGGAAATCCAAAGAAACAATACGAGCCTTTACGATTTCAATTGTATAACCTGTCTCCTCAGGAGGCAGCTATAGCAGGCATAATATAATGGTACCTATGCTGGCTAAGATTTATATTATACTTTCGAAATGTTTTCTACACTATGCACTAATAATAACATCAAAAAGAATTTGATTTTTGCGTAGTAAGCATCTTTGACTATCATAAGAAGAAATCTCCTCCAAGTCCGCGTTTGCAATGTGTGTGTGGCGGGAGGTCTTATGGTAGTTTCATTTTCCAAAAGCATTGCGAATTGACTTTAAAATTTTTCTGTTGTTTAATTAAAAAAATAACTGTTTTACGATCTCACACCAGTCTTGCTATATTACAGCATGATAGGGGATTCTCGCTTCGCAGTTTGGTGGCGAACGGGAGACTCTTACCCCTACATGTCCCTGAGAGGGATGGGTTGGTTAGGCAGAGGCCGTGACAGTCGAGAGGCTGGCCGTAAAAGCAAGTTTGGGGTATCACTGTCAGCCACGGTGGGGCTGGGATGGTTGAAAAGCCTACCGGTTGTGACCGCTTACTTTGGTATGTGACAGCGTGGTATCAGAGCATATGGTTAAGCGACAACCCTGCTCTGTTGGGTGTTACTCATTAGAGATAGAGTCAGTAGTACTCTAGAATGAGTTGAGTGTAATAATAGATATGAGCGCGTATTTGTTATTGAATATAAAATTGTTTTGTATTGTGTTGACTTATCGGTTGATTGTTTATAGATTCTGGTCGATGTAGGGTGGCCAACTGTAATCGATAGGGATTTCTAAACTCCTAAACAAGATAAACTGACACAGTATTGTTTTAAATAGGGTAAATGAAATAATTTTGCCCAAAACTATTTTTGTATAGAAAAGAAATAATTTTCTATGAATTATCATAGTATATGGATGTTTGGTTGTTAGAAAGTAATAACATTGAAATATTATCATTGTTAAATTGAAATTGAATGAGAAATAAAGCAATAACCAAAGATTGGAGATAAATTCATTTGACAAATGAAATTTATAAACGTGAATTGGAAGATATTTGAAAATAAAATTCATATCATAAGTTTGAGGAATTATAGGAGATCGAATCTGTCTATCTATGTTGTTTTCGTGCCTGCGAATTTCGAGGACGAAATTCTTTTAAGGGGGGAAGTTTGTAACGACCCTAAATTTTTATTTAATTTAAATTAATAATTTATTAAATTTTTGAATAAAAATTGTAAAATTAATTATCAATGAAAGCGAGTTTCCCCGAGAACGAAATAAATTCTGTATAAATCGTAAAAATATAAAGTAAGATAAAAATAGAAGTTTACATATTTTATAAAGTAATAATTAATACTTAAGCTATGAATAGAAATAAAAGCATAGTCAACAAGCAAAATAAATAAATACACATAGTTCAAATTCAAACAATATGTTGATAAATTATATAAATTAATATCATAGCTAAATTTTAACAAATTTAACAGATTTATACAATACTAGAAACAAAAGAAGTAATAAAACTTATACCAAATAAAGTCAAATAAGAAATAGAAACAAATGTAGTAATACAATTAGGATAAGTTTGTAAGCAAGATATCTAGGTGCACAACATATTTACATCAGCCGAGTTAAAAGAAATGCAAGTAAAAGAATAAATAAAGGAAAAATAAAAGTAAACATATGTACTAATAAGAATAGAATAAGGTAAGTAGGGGATGAAGTATGGCAAAGGATCAAAGGACTAAAGCATTTAATGTAAGCCTCAACATATCTTTGCAGCAACACTTTGAAATAGGAAATCTCTAAGCATATTAATAAAAAGAAGAAGATCTTGCACCTGTTGTACAAGAATATCACCCTGTCAATCTTCAGCCATACCTTTTGTACAAAACCATATTATATCCTGTAAGCTTCATTTTCTTATACATCAACTGCCACAACTTACTTCGTTCATTTAAACTGAAGTGATATCATTTTTTTTTAAACCTTAAACAAAACTCAACTAAAAAAATAAAAATAAAATAAAAATCAACACAATCAATTCAACCAGAGGATCAAGGAAAGAAGTTTCAGCAAGCATGTTCAAAGTTGTTTCAAGATAAAAGCTTCTCTGTTCACTTCTTAAACAACAGTGAGTAAACAATCTTATGATACTCAAGTATTATTTAGTCTTTATATAGATATATAGTGATTTCTGAGAATAAGCTTTGTTCTCTGAAAATTTGTTACAGATTTCATTTTCTTGTTCAAACACTCAAACTTTTCTTGTTTAAATCATTTTGTAAGCTTTTATTTTCCACAAACAAGTTGTTAAACAAAAAAAAAAATAAGATTTTTAAAAGTTGATTTAAACCATGGCTATAATTATCATTACTGTAAACATTGTTTACAGGTGTTCAACTAAAATTGATAAAAATTAATTGTTGTAAAATATTCATTCAAGATTTTAATCTGAATCTATACTTCAAATTATGATTTTTAAAACTTGAATGAAGATTTTTAGCTCAGTAATTCAAGAGCAGTTCGCATTTGAATAAAAAATGGAATTTTACCAATTTCTCGTGATTGAATCAATAGTAAATGCTTAAACTTGAATGGAAGCTAGTGTAAACATCAGAGATATCGCGAAAATTGTTAAAAAAATTATCCATTGTATAAATTGTTGGGTAGAGGCGAGTTTAGGGTTTAAGCACGAGTTTTGGACGTGGTCGGAGATAAGGGGATTGTGTCCTCCCTGATCGATCGAGCTGCATGAAATTTAGGTGAGGAGTAGCGTAGAGGATGGACGAGGTGAGGCCGGAGTGGTGGATTTTCTGGTGGCCAGTTTCGCTTGGACGAGGCGGTTTAGATGAAGAGGGAAGTTTGAATTTTCGAGCTGGAAGCTCGTTTCCACCAGGGGTTTGATCGTGTCGAATCGAACTTTGATATCGAGTATAGTTTCGTTTCGCGACTTGTTGAGTGTAGCGTGGTTCGTCAGAGCACCAGCTCCGCCGTGTGCACGTGCACGGCAAGAAATGGGTATCAGCGTTTTCGAAACGAGAGAGAGAGAGCTGGGAAGTAACTCGGGGAAACAGAGGAAACGACTCGAGTTCGAGCTCGAGATTTTGTACGTTGGCTTCGGGAAGAAACTCGCGTACGCGAGTATACTTTTGGCTATCTTAGTTTAAATATTCAAACTGGAAAGGAAAGGAAAAAAAAATAGGGACGAGGGGAGGAGAGAAAAGTCTCGGGTTTGCTGTTATTTTGGGTTAGGCCCAAACGAAATTTCGAATTAGCAATGTTTTGAAATTTAATTTAACCTTTTTATTCAATATTTAAATTAAAAATAAAAAAACTGAAATTAATTTACATTAAAACTTTTAATGTAACAATAAATTGATTTTTTTTTAAGTGTAAAGCAGATTTTTGAACGATTATAAGAAAATAGAAAATTTGTTAATAGAATAATTTGGCTAAATTAATTTAACTAATAGGAAATTAATTATTAGATTAGTTCAAATTTAAGGTGTTAATCAATTTAATCCATTGAAAAGAAATTGTTATTCGATTATTTCGAATATTGATAAATTGTATTAAATGTTTATACAAGGTCAAATAAAGTCGAGAAAACAAACTGGAATGGAAATGGATGGCAAATTAAAAGCTAAGGTGAGATCTTCTCACTCAGATTTAAATTTGAATTGCAGTTATTGATTGTTATTTGGATGTGCTATTAGATATAGTAGGATATATCTATATATATATAGCAATATATACATATTGGCATATGTATATATTGGATTGATTGATTTCCCGCCTCGTATAGCGGATGAGACCCTATTGCGCCGTTAGTAAGCGGATATTTTTATAAAACCCATATACCGCGATATTCCACCTTGAAGTGGAATTGGTATTGTGCTAACATCTTTGGATGCAGGAAAACAGGTTGGAGGGATCCAACTGGACCCCTCACATTGATTGAATTTATTTCTACTGTGATGTGATAATCTGTGAATGATTATTGATGTTATTGAATTGATGTCTGGAAATTGTTTGAATGCTAAAATTTAGCTGAATGGATGTTTGATATCATTGGATTCCAAAGATAAACGAAGTTGAGTTTTTGAAATTCAAGTAGAAATTTCTAAGTGAATCAATTTTAGAAATTGAATAAATTTCGTAAAAAGGAATTTATTTAAAAGGAGATCAGTTGAAAATCCAATTAGAAATTCAATTGGTAAATTGAAATAATTTGGGAAATCAATGTAAAATGATTTCAATTTAAAGAATCCATTTGAAAACAGGATATTGAATAATTTGAAGGAAAATAAGGAATTTATTTTAGAAGGGATAACCAAAATTAGAAATCAATCTGTAATTGATTTAATATTTGGAAAAGAACTTTTGAGAAATCAGTATGGAAATTTTATTTAAAGTTGAAAATAAATTTAGAAATCAATATTGAAATTGAATTGATATTGAAGTTTTTTATAAATAGAATTGAAATTTATAAAAGTTGTTTATAAATCCGAAATCACTTATTTGGATGAGTTAGATATAGAAGTTAATAAAAGAAGATTTATAAGTCGAAGTTGTTATTAAAATGGAAATAGAATTTATAAACGTGTTTATAAATTCGAAATAGATTGAATTTGATAAATTAAATATAGAAGATTTTTAAAGAAGATATATTCGCGTTTTTGGATAGCGAATTTTTATTGAAATAAAATTTGTAGAAATGATTGAAATTGGGTTAAGTGAATTATATTCACGATTTTTGTAACGACCCGGTATTTTGGACTATTCAAATCGACAATAAATCCACACATGTCTGACTTGAATAATTCAAAATATCAGATTGTTAATTTAAATTTTGCAAAACTCAGCATATGCAGTAAATAAATCAATCACGGAATCACAGACACAGAGTAATACAATAATACGCAGCGGAATAGATAAAATAGTAGTTCATGAAGCTACTATATAAACATCAGAGTTAAAATAAAATACAACAGAATATCTCCAATACGGTGAAGTCTTCAGTACGAATAGATGACTTCTCTGAACAAATCAACTAGAAGAGCTGAAAGCTGAGGCGATAATTGGATCTCCAAAAGAAGCTCCAAACTCCAAAGGTGAGTCTCAAATGCTGTATCACTCGGTCTGACCCGAGCGTAAAGCAAAACACAAAACACTCGAGTCAGGATTAACATTCTTATATAAATAAATCCAACTCAAGTGAAATATCAATTGAAATACAAGTAACTTAAAGGATGTTGGGATAACCATCCTCTAAGGATCTTCAGAACTATCTACAAGGTGGAAATATACATTTTAACACCGTGGTCATTTCAATTAAATTTATACTTCAAAACCCAAATATCATTTCATTTAAAATTTATCTATTTTCCAAAATAGTATATATATATATTATGATTTGAAAGGTAAAGTATTTAATTTCCTCAAGTCTAGCAAATTGATTCAAATCAACTTCAAATTTCAAATTCAAATTTGTTCAAAGCTCAATTCATCAATTTAATTCATTTCTAAACAGATCATTTAAATTTTCAATATATTTCAAAGCTTTATTATTCAATATTTTCAAAGTTAAATTTCACAGTTTCATATAGCTCTTGATTTAACTTCATTATTATTTAACCAGGGAATATTCACTTAATAAATTCAATATCATTTAACTAGCCTTAAATTACATTTTTACTAAATATTTCCTTAAACTTTATTTAAACAAGAAATATTCATTAGATTACTTATAAATCAAACTCAAGTTATAAATCATATCTTACATCTCAATTTCAATGAGTTTCAAAATCGGTTTAATTAAATAAAATTCTTTATTGAATACAATTTCAACTAAATTCAAATTATCTTTCTAACCTTAACTTATTCAAATTATTACCAAAATCTATTTTGAAATATTTTTTTTTATACTCAACATATTATATGTATTTAAATCAATCATTCCCATTTATATATAATAATTTAAGGCTCAACATTTATTAAAACCATATATTTTTTTCCAAAACCATAAAATTCATTTTTTAAAAATATTTATATATATGGACCAACGGTGTCTGTATATATATTTATCATATGGTTAAGTGATACGGATATTTATCATTTCAAATCTGAAATTTAAATATATACGGGTAGATATCATTTCGACCCGTAATCCCAATTTCAATTCAAATGAAAATCGCTTGGGTTTATCATTTCAACCCATACCGAAATTCTCCTATTCTAAAGTTCGTTCGGGTATGTATCATTTCAACCCATAGTGAATTCTATACTAACAGGGAACTTGCAGAGTGATAACAGATACTAAAAATATATAACAGCAGGCATATATCATCAGTATAAATACAGATACGGGTGTCAGATGTCACAGGTGAACAGATATAATTAATAGTAATAGCAGGCATATAATACTAGATACTGGTGTCAGATGTCACAAGTGAACAGTTATAGATAATAGCATATATATCAGTAAATAACTACAGCAGCATATTTCAATTGCTATTTCAATTGAAATCAAATTTAAATAATAAAAGAACGTTAATCGTGAGTGATTGCTCACCTTTCGAGGCTAGAGAAATTTGAAAATGAAATGAGAAGAGCTATGAACCCAAGCACAAATTTCGAAGCAAAGCAAGATGGACACGATAGAAATGAGTTCGGCGATCAAAGCTGATAAATAGAAATTGACGAAATCAAGTCAAAAATGGAATCGATGAGGGTAAATAGTGTAAGTGAACTCATATAACTATATATAACCATATATAAAATCGTATCCTAAAATTAAACATATATTAAATTAAATATATATATATTTCAGAAATCCATTGTTTTAAATAAAAACACATAAAATAAACAACCATACCTACATATCAAAATTTGAAATAATATATATATACACACTTTTGAAATCAACTATATACCTAACAAATATAAAACTGGTATATGTACTGACTGTAACCAAAAATTGCCCACACTATTTTTATGTAACATATTGTAAAATACTTATAAAGGTATAGAAAGAATAACATATCATATACAACTAATACTAACATAATCTGACATATATATAAATTCATATAACTTGTACAATAAACCAGCACAGAAAAGTTTATAAATTAATATGTATAACAGAACAATAAAAGTTTATACAACCGAACACAATATATGTAAACAAAATAAATACTTATATAAAATTTCACGTACACATACTAACACATATATATACTTTAAATTAAAGCTCAACATATCTGCTTTGGGCATAAACATATATTACAAAATCTACTGTAATTCTTAGCAAAACAATACATATGTATATGCTTATATAGATGAACAAGTATGTAAACAAATATATACGACAACAAAACATAAATATATATATAGAAACTAACTTATTACTACGTAAATTTAAGTAAATTCATATATATATATATATCAGAAAATATACCTACCTTATAAACATTGTATCTAAACTACATATATATAAAGTAATATGTTAATATGGCTGTCACTTAAAACTTGTATATACAACAATTTTTTTTTTTATATAACTATATACATACAATGGATCTTAAATTATATACATAAACAAACCATATAGAAAATATAATATAACACGTATGAATAATAACTGCGAACATATTACTGTTTTATATATATGCTATAAACATACTGTAACTTTTTTTTATAAATAAATATGTAGACCTATTACTACAGACTATATATAGGATGTATACCTTATATAAGAATAAAAGAAGTGGGGAGGTTGATCGTATCAATTTCATGTGGCCGCACGAACATGGCAGATGGAAAAATGACGGTGAGGAGACTGCAAAACGATGCAAGGCATGGAGGAAGTGGAATGGGGCACGCGTGGAAGAACGGTGAAGGCTAGGCTCGCGGCCAGAGTTTGAGGCCGAGATGGGTTCTGGTGGAGGTTCGTCTTGGGTCAGGCATGAGTAGCCTAGGTCGGTGGATTAGCTATGCATGGATGGGAGGCTAATGGTTCGGAGGGAGGACGTGGGGCTGGTTCGGTGATGGGTTGTCACGGGCGGAAGTGGATCTGGAAGTAGAGGGGAGGAGATGCAGCTCGGTGTTGGAGTGCGTGTGTGGGTGAACGGCAAGGGCTGCGGGTTAGCTGACTGGGCGGAGGTGGTTTTGGTTGGTGGGAAGGAAGGCCGGTTAGTGGGGAAGGAGACCGAGTGTGGTGGTGGGAGGCCTTCGGCTGTGAACGAATTGCTGGGAAGAGTGTGGAGCCGAAGAGGGTGGTGGATGCGAGTGTGGCCGAATGCAGTGTTAGGGAAAGAATAAGAAAATGGAGGTGGGGGAAAAATTTGAGAGAAAAAAAAAATATATAGATCTGAAGGCAGAATTTTGAAGAAGCAGGGTAGAACGAGATTTGAGGAAGATCTGAAATGCCGATCTAAATATATTAGGTAGAGAGAAACGTACGAAATAATTGAAAAATCAACCGGAAGGGAAAAGAATGGCAGCAATCTCGCATTGATTCAGTTGAAGTATTCAAAGCAATTTACTATTGTGGCCAACGGTTCAAATTTGAAAGAAGGAAATCAAAAGTCACGAATTTTGGTACCCATACAATATATAGTTTGATTGTTCCCGTCGTGTATCGGACTTCAAAATACAAAAATAAATATACCGCGGTGATCAGCGTGACGAGACGATCAAAACGGTATACAGATACTAGTGGTACGATCATCCGATCGAAAGTCGATAATCGGTACCAGAAATGCTGCTATTTTGCCAGAATTAAGATAAACGGAGCAGTAGAAGTCCAAATTTGGAAAAATGAATTTGCAGTCTGATTCAGAATGATCTGAATAAATTTTCTCCTGTTGACATATTTTGGTTTCGGAAAACTTTCAAATTCACTGTTATTAACCGGTTTGATTTGAAATGAAATTTCACAGGAAAACAAACTTCAATATTATCCGATGAAAATTTACCAGTTGCTATATTAAAATAGACGTATTCCAAATAATAAATTTTTATTTTCAAATTTTATTATTTAAAATTTACAAAATTTCAATTAACTACGTTATTAAAACCAATCAAAATTTATGGGTCGTTACACTCTCCCCCACTCAAAACTTTTCGTCCCCGAAAAGGAAGGAGGTACGAGAATAGAAACAACCAGACAGAAAAGATAGATTAAAAGACAAGGATAAACAATCAATTTAACTATATAAATTTTACTTGAAATATTCATTTGAAAACTTCATTTACAATTCAATTATTTTTAATACCTTAATATTTTTCAACCCAGTTGTAAAATTTCTTGTTTCCTTTATAAGTATCATTTATAGGTTTAAATAACACCTTTATAAATATATGTAAGCTATTTGAAAAACAATTATTTACATTATTACTTATTTTTACAAAGAAGTTATTGAAAACATTTAAATCCAAAATTCATAAATTTATTAATTTTTATCTCAAGATACTTTTCAACATTATTAATAATCAATAATCATTTACTTTAAATCTGTTTTATTTAAGTATTAACTTCAAAAATATTTATAACACTAAAATTTTCTATTTAACACTATTATTATTTTATATATATTAAACCATATAGTATATAAATAAACAATATTTAAAAGGATATAGTCAACAAGGAAAAGAAGGAGGACTTGGAAAAACAGAATATAGGTGAATAAATAAAGCTGAGCAGATAAGGTAGATTCAAGGAATAGTATCGGGCATGAATAGTTAATTTAGAACCATAAGGGTTTTGATTCCAAATATCGATACGAAATTTTCTTTGTTGGAAATACTTTTATTATAAAATACCTTTATAACGAAACAAATTTTCTTTCGAAAATACTTTTATAACTCGGTGTTTCAACAAGTTTATCCTTGTTCCTGTAGACTCTGGTAGTGCGTTGATCAGGCGCAAAACTAGAATTCTCCAGGTACTTGGTAGACCTGTTTCAACACCCAGTGAAAATACTGGAAAAACTTTTTTAAAAACAGATATGGAAAGTACAATCCAAACAACAAAACGAACAAAACCTTTGTCTAACCATGGTACGCAGATACACAATGGTTACGCCTGGTTCCCCCAGGAAACAATCCATATCCGTAGGCTTTCTCAGCCCTGCGAGTTTCGCCATGATGACTAGTAGAATGCAGGATACACAATGGTTACGCCTGGATCCCCCAGGAAACAATCCGTACCCCTAGGCAAGACTCAGCCAAGCATTTGCGCTACTATTCGCGACCTACACAGATTGCAGGATACACAATGATTACGCCTGGATCCCCCAGGAAACAATCCGTACCCCTAGGCAAGACTCAGCCAGGCAGTTGCGCTATGCAGTCACGAGAGAAACATAAGACCATGGGTAACGCCATGGAATTCGAAGGACACTCGAGTATCATATCCGGAAAACCAAAATCAGAGAGAATAATATCGATAGAATGAATCCAAGATGTGGCCACAAATCGGATATCAAGCAGAAGGCACTTTCCATATCTTTACTTCGAAAATATGTATCATATAGTACCTTTTCAAATCACTTTCAAATATCGTACTTATATAAAATCCATTATATATAAGATTAAATTTTCAAATCAAATACTTTCCAAAATCAATAGTATATCAAATCATACTTATATAGACTTCAATTATATAAGTTTTCACTTCCAAATTGAGTACCCTTTCAAATTTATAGTTTCGAATCAATTTCATTCTCATACAAATCAATTTTATATAAGTTCGACAACTCCCAAATCAAGTGTTTAGTAACATAAGGTTCTCAAATTTCAATTTGTTTCAATATCAGTTCAATTTCAAAATCATATACAATTTCCCCAAATTATTTCTTCTCAAATTAATTATCTTTAGTTTCAAAGTTTCCAAAATAATAGACTTAGAGAATAAATCTAAATTTCCAAATCAAAAATTTAAGTCAACCAATTCATTTCCAAAATCAAATGTTTTCAAAATCATCTTATACTTACGTAAGGTCTATCTTACATAAGGATCAAATTTTCAAAATAATTTCGCTGTATGAAGCGCCATATGGGATTGGATATCTTTGCTTTTATGGGTTATTTATCTTTGTGGTTTAAATTTAAAGTTTTCTTTTAGTAAGCAAAGATATTCTAACCCGACAGCTTTCAATTTCAGCGTCAAAATATATCAATGATATTAGAATATAAGATGTACATACGTCATCATTTCGCAAAATCACATTTGATCGCTCGCTCGATCACACAAGTTCGCTTTCGAACTAGTATTGTCCATTCGACTTCCCTAATGCGGATTTCGATATGGTTTCTCGACTAGAAGCCATCAGTCTCCTTGCATAGCCATATACTATGATAGAGAATTCTAGAATCAAGCCCAAAATCCATATCAAATATTCACCATCAAGAATCCAATGAAAAATCCTAACACGAAATGGTGTAATCCACCTCGAACTTGTGTACTCAAACTTGGATCAAATTAATTACGCGAATAAAATAGCATACGTACAACTTATATACTTATTCCAACTTGTTAAATATATAGTTTCATAAAGATGTTACTAAGTTAAAACATTTAAACTAAATTTTATTCAAATATATTGAAGTCCAAATTCTTTCAAAACATTTCAAATCTAAATTCCATATTTAGAAAAATTCAAAATAGCCTTATTCATTTACTTAACAAACAGTTTCAACTTATTTAAATCATATTACTTCATACTTAAATATTCGAAACAAATTTATATACTTTTTCAAATAATTCATACTTTTCAATATTTCTTAGCTTTGAAAAGTTAACCTTGATTTGGAAGTACTCGAACCTTCAAAATAGTTGAAGAAATCATTTTCAAATTCAAGAGCTGGAAATCAGTAACAATCGGTAAATCAATTTTTATAGATAGGGTTATATCAAATCCGAAACTCGAGGACTGAACACCGACTTTCTTTAAATCATTTCAAATATATATATATACATATATCTTTCGAATATCAAATCTTACTTCGGAATTTGAAATCAAAATGGTTTCACAAAATCACTCGCATAACAATGTTATTAAAGTGGCCTTTCCCTTACTCTGAAACTCGAAAATCAATGTCGATGATGCGTGCACTCATCACCGAAATTATTTTCCAGCGACATAAGTGAGTTCTGGACTTCTATTTTCTCAAACTTCTTTTGGAATTTCTTCGAAATCATTCGAAACTCATTAAAATCATTGGAAACATTTCTTATTCGGAAAATACCTTTAAATCATACTATTATTATATATTTCAAAATCTTAAAACCGATTTTAAAATACCGAAGTTCAATTCTCGAATTTCAAATTTCAAATCCTTTAGTTATAAATCATTTTTATATAAATCAATTTCTTATATAATTCAAATCCTTTCAAAAATCCAAATTCTTATTTTTAAAAGGTATATATAATCCTTATCGAAAACATTTTCACTTTTATATATAGAATATAATCATACTTATCAAAATAATAATTTCGATATATAAAACAATTCCTAAAATACAAACAAGCCCGATTTTTCGAAGGATGGTTCAGGAATGGATTTCAAAACAAAGATAGAGATTCAACTTAGAGGAACTCTTAATCAAATAGAATTATGATTCGAAGATAAGCTCGAACGAAGATGAGATAATTAAATTTCAAAATAGAAGATGAATATACTTAAATAAATCGCGGATGACCCTAGGGTCAACCGTGACTTCAGGAACAAGATCGATGTAGAATTCCAAGAAAAATCAACCTTCGATCGCAAGAGATAGCGGCATCTAAACCAAAGATATAGAAATCTCCGGTGAATCAACGCCAATTGTAAAGGAGTTTCACCCCCTTTACAAATCATTCAAAGAATTGCGGGATCGCCTATTCTTATAGAGATCATTCGAAGTGGAGTTATGAGATACTCCAGAATCAAAAGAATGCAAATAGAGAGAGACAAGAATGAATTTTGGAACCGTAGGGAACGTTCCAAAGTTCAAAGGAAATCGAGTCAAAAGGAAGAGATTAAACTCAAACGAAAGTGATTCTGTAAATAAATTTACAATATATGCTAAGTTTCGCCTAGAGCCAAAGCTCTGATACCAACTGTAACGACCCGGTATTTTGGACCATTCAAATCGACAATAAATCCACACATGTCTGACTTGAATAATTCAAAATATCAGATTGTTAATTTAAATTTTGCAAAACTCAGCATATGCAGTAAATAAATCAATCACGGAATCACAGACACAGAGTAATACAATAATACGCAGCGGAATAGATAAAATAGTAGTTCATGAAGCTACTATATAAACATCAGAGTTAAAATAAAATACAACAGAATATCTCCAATACGGTGAAGTCTTCAGTACGAATAGATGACTTCTCTGAACAAATCAACTAGAAGAGCTGAAAGCTGAGGCGATAATTGGATCTCCAAAAGAAGCTCCAAACTCCAAAGGTGAGTCTCAAATGCTGTATCACTCGGTCTGACCCGAGCGTAAAGCAAAACACAAAACACTCGAGTCAGGATTAACATTCTTATATAAATAAATCCAACTCAAGTGAAATATCAATTGAAATACAAGTAACTTAAAGGATGTTGGGATAACCATCCTCTAAGGATCTTCAGAACTATCTACAAGGTGGAAATATACATTTTAACACCGTGGTCATTTCAATTAAATTTATACTTCAAAACCCAAATATCATTTCATTTCAAATGTATCTATTTTCCAAAATAGTATATATATATATTATGATTTGAAAGGTAAAGTATTTAATTTCCTCAAGTCTAGCAAATTGATTCAAATCAACTTCAAATTTCAAATTCAAATTTGTTCAAAGCTCAATTCATCAATTTAATTCATTTCTAAACAGATCATTTAAATTTTCAATATATTTCAAAGCTTTATTATTCAATATTTTCAAAGTTAAATTTCACAGTTTCATATAGCTCTTGATTTAACTTCATTATTATTTAACCAGGGAATATTCACTTAATAAATTCAATATCATTTAACTAGCCTTAAATTACATTTTTATTAAATATTTCCTTAAACTTTATTTAAACAAGAAATATTCATTAGATTACTTATAAATCAAACTCAAGTTATAAATCATATCTTACATCTCAATTTCAATGAGTTTCAAAATCGGTTTAACTAAATAAAATTCTTTATTGAATACAATTTCAACTAAATTCAAATTATCTTTCTAACCTTAACTTATTCAAATTATTACCAAAATCTATTTTGAAATATTTTTTTTTATACTCAACATATTATATGTATTTAAATCAATCATTCCCATTTATATATAATAATTTAAGGCTCAACATTTATTAAAACCATATATTTTTTTTCAAAACCATAAAATTCATTTTTTAAAAATATTTATATATATGGACCAACGGTGTCTGTATATATATTTATCATATGGTTAAGTGATACGGATATTTATCATTTCAAATCCGAAATTTAAATATATACGGGTAGATATCATTTCGACCCGTAATCCCAATTTCAATTCAAATGAAAATCGCTTGGGTTTATCATTTCAACCCATAACGAAATTCTCCTATTCTAAAGTTCGTTCGGGTATGTATCATTTCAACCCATAGTGAATTCTATACTAACAGGGAACTTGCAGAGTGATAACAGATACTAAAAATATATAACAGCAGGCATATATCATCAGTATAAATACAGATACGGGTGTCAGATGTCACAGGTGAACAGATATAATTAATAGTAATAGCAGGCATATAATACTAGATACTGGTGTCAGATGTCACAAGTGAACAGTTATAGATAATAGCATATATATCAGTAAATAACTACAGCAGCATATTTCAATTGCTATTTCAATTGAAATCAAATTTAAATAATAAAAGAACGTTAATCGTGAGTGATTGCTCACCTTTCGAGGCTAGAGAAATTTGACAATGAAATGAGAAGAGCTATGAACCCAAGCACAAATTTCGAAGCAAAGCAAGATGGACACGATAGAAATGAGTTCGGCGATCAAAGCTGATAAATAGAAATTGACGAAATCAAGTCAAAAATGGAATCGATGAGGGTAAATAGTGTAAGTGAACTCATATAACTATATATAACCATATATAAAATCGTATCCTAAAATTAAACATATATTAAATTAAATATATATATATTTCAGAAATCCATTGTTTTAAATAAAAACACATAAAATAAACAACCATACCTACATATCAAAATTTGAAATAATATATATATACACACTTTTGAAATCAACTATATACCTAACAAATATAAAACTGGTATATGTACTGACTGTAACCAAAAATTGCCCACACTATTTTTATGTAACATATTGTAAAATACTTATAAAGGTATAGAAAGAATAACATATCATATACAACTAATACTAACATAATCTGACATATATATAAATTCATATAACTTGTACAATAAACCAGCACAGAAAAGTTTATAAATTAATATGTATAACAGAACAATAAAAGTTTATACAACCGAACACAATATATGTAAACAAAATAAATACTTATATAAAATTTCACGTACACATACTAACACATATATATACTTTAAATTAAAGCTCAACATATCTGCTTTGGGCATAAACATATATTACAAAATCTACTGTAATTCTTAGCAAAACAATACATATGTATATGCTTATATAGATGAACAAGTATGTAAACAAATATATACGACAACAAAACATAAATATATATATAGAAACTAACTTATTACTACGTAAATTTAAGTAAATTCATATATATATATATATCAGAAAATATACCTACCTTATAAACATTGTATCTAAACTACATATATATAAAGTAATATGTTAATATGGCTGTCACTTAAAACTTGTATATACAACAATTTTTTTTTTTATATAACTATATACATACAATGGATCTTAAATTATATACATAAACAAACCATATAGAAAATATAATATAACACGTATGAATAATAACTGCGAACATATTACTGTTTTATATATATGCTATAAACATACTGTAACTTTTTTTTATAAATAAATATGTAGACCTATTACTACAGACTATATATAGGATGTATACCTTATATAAGAATAAAAGAAGTGGGGAGGTTGATCGTATCAATTTCATGTGGCCGCACGAACATGGCAGATGGAAAAATGACGGTGAGGAGACTGCAAAACGATGCAAGGCATGGAGGAAGTGGAATGGGGCACGCGTGGAAGAACGGTGAAGGCTAGGCTCGCGGCCAGAGTTTGAGGCCGAGATGGGTTCTGGTGGAGGTTCGTCTTGGGTCAGGCATGAGTAGCCTAGGTCGGTGGATTAGCTATGCATGGATGGGAGGCTAATGGTTCGGAGGGAGGACGTGGGGCTGGTTCGGTGATGGGTTGTCACGGGCGGAAGTGGATCTGGAAGTAGAGGGGAGGAGATGCAGCTCGGTGTTGGAGTGCGTGTGTGGGTGAACGGCAAGGGCTGCGGGTTAGCTGACTGGGCGGAGGTGGTTTTGGTTGGTGGGAAGGAAGGCCGGTTAGTGGGGAAGGAGACCGAGTGTGGTGGTGGGAGGCCTTCGGCTGTGAACGAATTGCTGGGAAGAGTGTGGAGCCGAAGAGGGTGGTGGATGCGAGTGTGGCCGAATGCAGTGTTAGGGAAAGAATAAGAAAATGGAGGTGGGGGAAAAATTTGAGAGAAAAAAAAAAATATATAGATCTGAAGGCAGAATTTTGAAGAAGCAGGGTAGAACGAGATTTGAGGAAGATCTGAAATGCCGATCTAAATATATTAGGTAGAGAGAAACGTACGAAATAATTGAAAAATCAACCGGAAGGGAAAAGAATGGCAGCAATCTCGCATTGATTCAGTTGAAGTATTCAAAGCAATTTACTATTGTGGCCAACGGTTCAAATTTGAAAGAAGGAAATCAAAAGTCACGAATTTTGGTACCCATACAATATATAGTTTGATTGTTCCCGTCGTGTATCGGACTTCAAAATACAAAAATAAATATACCGCGGTGATCAGCGTGACGAGACGATCAAAACGGTATACAGATACTAGTGGTACGATCATCCGATCGAAAGTCGATAATCGGTACCAGAAATGCTGCTATTTTGCCAGAATTAAGATAAACGGAGCAGTAGAAGTCCAAATTTGGAAAAACGAATTTGCAGTCTGATTCAGAATGATCTGAATAAATTTTCTCCTGTTGACATATTTTGGTTTCGGAAAACTTTCAAATTCACTGTTATTAACCGGTTTGATTTGAAATGAAATTTCACAGGAAAACAAACTTCAATATTATCCGATGAAAATTTACCAGTTGCTATATTAAAATAGACGTATTCCAAATAATAAATTTTTATTTTCAAATTTTATTATTTAAAATTTACAAAATTTCAATTAACTACGTTATTAAAACCAATCAAAATTTATGGGTCGTTACAATTTTGGACAGTGAATATATTATTGAATAAAATGGATTCATTTTTGAAGAAGTGATATTAAAAATGAAGTTAAACATTTTAAAGATGTTTTAAAATGTATTGTGAATTGAAAGCATAGATTTCAACGTTCATTGTTGAAATAGGCGTTTTCGAAAATATAAGGAAATGATGGACTATAACACTGTTGTTATAGCAAATGATTTCCGAAAGGAAATGTTTTTATGTAGTATTGGGATTTATATACCTATCTTAATTTCGAATCCCTATACTAGTGATTTTGAGTCGTCGTAACGATGTTTTACGTAACATCCGTTTTGACTCAAATAGATGTTGTTATAATAAATGATTTCCTTAAAGAATGAAATTTATACTTAATATTGATTTAAGTATATCGAATATTTTCGAATGTTGAAAATAAATGATTTGTGAATTACTTATAATTAAATAAGTATGGAAATGATTTTCCAATATGAAATGAACGTTTTGAGAATTTATCTTTGTAAAGATAAATTGAAAATGAATATTGAAAACGATTTGAAAATCGTTTATCCATAGATATTTGAAATATAAATTCAATATGGAATTTATAAAAAAAAGGGAAGTTGTTTAAAAATAAATGTTGATTTATTTTTGAAGTGTGGAAAAGTTTATATATCTAGTAAGATATTTTGGAAGATAAATAAATAATTTGGAAAATTATTTGGAATCTGATGATGTTGCGCATCTTTATTGATAGTTAAATAACCGACTATCAATAATTACCTTGAATATGGTATTTGTTGTGAATTGGATGAATTTGAATGCCACACTTATTTTTGAAAAATCGCTCACTATTCGGGTTAGCCGGGAAAGGACCATGGGGTCGTATAACCCATTCCGAATATGTGATACGTCGTTATGAATTGCATTTGAAGACCGGTGTTGAAGACCGGATATTTTTGAAAACGGAAGGATTACCGTCGAGTTACTCTACATCGACTGATCTCCGGTTTAGAGGTTTTATCACCCTTAGTGACGGGAAGTCCGGACGTGATTAGAAATTTATCCGGAAATGCAAGGGCTTCGTGAGAAGAGCCTTCGGTTCTGTTCGATCCCGGAACAGACTTGTATGGATTGTGTGTCTGACGTTACAATTTGAAATATAAAGCTGATTCCTTTCAAATACATTTCTGTTGGTGGCGGAGAATTTATTCTCTTAGCTTAACACCCTTCTCTGAGACGTACGAGCTCAGAGGTTATGTAGTTGAAATTTATCAGCGATATACTCCCAATTTGGTAACGTGGCATACTGAGTGTTGCTGTGAAATGATCAGTGTTTGATCATTTGTGATATGATCATTTGTTTGATCTTATATCTTTGTGATCATAGGTTGATCATTTTGTTTGACCCGAAGCATGGCTTTGTAGAAAGCGTAGCTTTGTGGACGAGACTTCGTCGAACCTCACACCCCGAAAATGGTCGAAACAGGAAGGATGCAGCAAGGTTCTAGGGAGTAGCGCCCCTTAGTGTATGTCATTCCTTTTGGATAAAGGTGGTATCATGGTATGGAGCCCAGATACTTAACCTCTGTGGTTGCTGCAAATTTATTACTTTGTGGTTGTTGCGAATCGGGGATCCTTGGGAAGATCGGTGACGATCGGGGGATGACATATGCGTGTCAGTAGTTACCTACTTTTGCAGAGGTAACCCGGCCTTGTGTTGGCAGAGATCTAACCGTAATGTTAGGTTATTTCTCGGGTCGTCTATTCCAGGGACGTACCCATCGTGGATAGGAAGTTCCTTAGCCTGACCATTTGTTGGAAATCCAAAGAAACAATACGAGCCTTTACGATTTCAATTGTATAACCTGTCTCCTCAGGAGGCAGCTATAGCAAGCATAATATAATGGTACCTATGCTGGCTAAGATTTATATTATACTTTCGAAATGTTTTCTACACTATGCACTAATAATAATATCAAAAAGAATTTGATTTTTGCGTAGTAAGCATCTTTGACTATCATAAGAAGAAATCTCCTCCAAGTCTGCGTTTGCATTGTGTGTGTGGCGGGAGGTCTTATGGTAGTTTCATTTTCCAAAAGCATTGCGAATTGACTTTAAAATTTTTCTGTTGTTTAATTAAAAAAATAACTGTTTTATGATCTCACACCAGTCACCATGACTGACTCGGAGTTTATTGTTCCCTTCTAAACTCTGGGTGCCCACCAATTTCCACACGAGCAGTCTAGAGTTAGATATTCTGGATATTCTGGAGCTTTGGAGATAAGCTGGAGGACGAGACGTAGTATTTGTATCTGATAGTATTTATTCCGCTGTGTATTCTGTATGAGGACAAGTTATATAATTGTCCATTGTTGTATATTGACTCTGATGATTGATGTATGTATAAAATGATATAGTTCTTTGTTTAAAGATTATTCATTTATCTATTATATTTTGTTCCGCTGCGATGTGTAAGATTCTGATATTGTTTTCTGTTTCTATTGTTGTTCTGTTGTTCTTCTTCTCTTCTTCTTCTACTCTTTTTCTTCTTTCTTAAACCCTCACTATTGGAGTTTCCGGCACTCGATTGCTCGACAGTCAATAAAGTAAGTATCGATGTCGAATTTTCGAAAGTCGAAAATTTTGGTATGTGACATTAACTATGCTTAACACTTATAGCCGATGAAGTAGGCTTATATATTTGTGAGAGTTAAGATTGATGTTCGAGTAGGGATGGAAGCAACTGACCTCTAACCTACCAAATTCCTCTTGATCGAGGAATAGTTAAGTTGAGAATGTAGGAAACGTGTTAATCATGTTGTTTGTTTGCTCGTTTATGAAAGTCGTTTATGAAAAGGTATGATTTGTTATACAAAAGGAGATATGTATGTTATTATTTCAAAATGATTTAAAATATACCCGGGTGTTTAATACTTTAGTTTTCTGCTAAGGAATATTGTGATATGTTATTTTGTAGTTTCCATTTATTGAAATAAAATGGAATTTTCGGCGATTTTAGACAGTCGAAAGTTTCCAAATTGATATAGAAATTATAGTTAAGTGATTTTGTAAAATATAAGAAAATAAGCTTTTGTAAAAATATATGAAAATAAGCTTCTATAACTTATAAATTTGAAGTGATAGTAAGTTAAAACAAGTTTAAACTGGTTGAACATCTAGTTAAGTAAAACAAACCTGATATTGTATATATACTCTTAGGATGTAAAAGTGTGTTATACGAATATGAACTTTTGTATGGAATGGTTTTAAAATGAAGATAGGTCTTTATGAAATGTTTATGGAAACTTAAGTAATGCTTTATGAAAATATTTTCATAAATGATTTTAGTATTAAAGGAAATATACTATAAGTAAAAATGAATGCGATTCAAATTAAAGGAAATTGATGTAGTTAAGAAACCAATGGAATCACTACATAATTTATACGTAGATAACTTTATTCGCATAACAGTTCTTGATCCAGATTCGAGTACACGATTTCGAGGTGATTAACATCGGTCCGAGATAGGATTTTTCGCTTAGTTCTACACGACAAACACTTGATACAGATTTTTGATAAGATTCTGATGTTTTCTATCATATTTTATGGCTATGTAAGGAAAAAGAGATTTCTAATCAAGGAACCTGATCGGAGTTCGTACTAGGGAAATCCAGTAAGGGATACTAGTTTAAAAGTGAAATTTGCGTGATTGAGCGACTGATCGGATTTGATATTGCGTATAGATGACATATGTACATCGTACGAGCATTAATGTAATTGTATGCCTTTGACATTAGAAATACAAATTATATAGTTTGATGGCATTTGTAAGTGAGATATAGGATCATGAAGGCAAAAACTAGCTTGTTGCATTTGGTTTCATGAGTAGAGTTTTATTGCTCAACAAATAGTTACACATTATTGCTTAACGGGTGTGTTTGCTATGTGTATGCTATGTGTCATACATGGGAGCCACTTTTGGGCATTTGTTTTCTTTGTTGTTATTGGACCGGTTGTGACGAGTTGTAGCTTTTCCGGATCGAACCGCGCAAAGGAGATGCTGTAGAAAATTTCCTCGACATAAGTGATTTTAATGGTAATTGATTTTATATACTTAAGGGTGTGGAAAAAAAAATCTATGGGAATTTTGAGGACGAAATTCTTTTAAGAGGGAAGAATGTAACAACCCGAAATTTTTAACATTTCGAATGAAAATATTTAATTTATTTAAATATTCAGATTTTATTCGAGTTTAATAAATAATAAGAAAATTAAGTTTTATTATAACAGCTCGATTTTTATTGACATATTTTTAATTTGATTTATAAGATTTTTCCTTAATTTTTAATTTGGAAAATAATTAAATTATCATTTGACGTATTTTACGGCAAACGTTGGTATTTTGGAAATTTAAAAGAATAAGAAAACTCGTGTGTTTTGTCACTGTTTTGAGATTGTGTCTCATTTTTGTGTGCGACCGTTTTTTTTTGTCGTTCAAGGTTCGTACACGAATGAAATTCTGTGTAGCGACGTGTCAGAAATCATTTTTAAATAACCACTATACTTAGAATTTTCAACCCAAACTTTTCCTCATTTTCTACTTTTTAACTTTCCCTCTCTCTTTTCAGTTCCATCTTCCAGTAAACAAGGAAATTAAATTTCCTCCATCAAAAATTAAAACAAAAGGATTTACTAAAAGAAAATTCGTAAAACCAGAATCTTTGAGTCTGTGGCAATGAGATCTACAAACCTATGTTTGTTTGCTAGCTTGCGGTCGATGTTGGTGGCATTTGACAGTAAATGGGTGAACTAGGGTTTGCTAGAGGAGGTGTTAGAGGAAAAGATAGGCCATGGCGTTTGTTGCATAGTGTTTCTCAAGTGGAGGAGTGTCGATTGGTGGCGTTTGAGGTGGAGAGGTGGTGTATTGCAAAAAGCGACATCAGGGAGGGTGGCATCAGGTATTGGGTCGGATTTTTGTGGGGAAAATCGAGCTCGGGTTAAAGGGGTGGAGCGCGAAGAGAGCGGGAAGAGAATTTCGTAGGCATTGTCAGATTTTGATTTCATGAAGTGATGCTCTTGTGGGTGCATGCATGCACAACCATGAAGCATGCATTTTAGTTCGTGTACAGGAGGGTTGGATTTGGGGGAGATGAGATTAGAGAGGGGTAATTAAAATTAATTAGTTAATTAGTGTAATTAATTGTTTTGATTAACTCAAAAACTTATAAAATAAATATCTCTCTCATACAAGGTCTAATCGAGACGTGGTCTTTTGGGTTGTGCTCTTAGAAGTGACATCTATGCGTTGGAACCGATTTCTTCGATTTTAGAGCAATTGAAATTTTAGAATAAAATCGAACGTCATCAAACCGGAACGCTTAAGCATCCATTGGAATTTTAAGGAGTTATCTCACCTCTAAATGAAATCTATAATGATAAATTGTAGATAAAAATTATTATTTTTTGTTTAGATGATATATTGGCTTGGTTTGGTTGAATTTCTTACTTTAAAAAAAATGCGAATGACATTTATAATGAAATATAGGGAATTGTGTAGAGAAATTCGGATTTCTCGCCGTTGTGATTTTTAATTTCAGTTATATACCTGTTGATTTTAATCCCATTTATATTCTTGTTGTAAAAATTTTAAATGTCAAAACTTGGTAGTTCGGCCATATTGGATGTGACATTGATATATGTTAATAGTTGAACCTTTTTAATGATAAAGGTAATAGTAGCATTGAGTTAGTGTTATAGTAGCTATTAGCCTCATTATAGTATTTTGAAATACTATGAGTTGTTGTTTTGATTTGAAATTGGTTTTGATTCGAGGAATGATTTTTAAGATTTTCTTTGACATTTTATTTATTTTTTGGAACTTCTTTATTTGACTTCAATATTTTTGATATTCTCTTTTAATTTATATGTAAAGGTTTTAAAATTATTTGGAAAGTATTTATTTTTACAGAAAGGTTATTATAATAATGAATGTTTATTTTAATGGAAAATAAAGGTGTTATATTAAAGTGTTTCTGTTTTAAAAGATGGAAATATTTTGGAATAAATATTTGTGAAACTTTTATATAAAATGTTGCATAAAAGGATAGATTTATAAATATTATTTTATAAGTATGAAGATGGTTTTATAAATGTATTTTATAAATAAAAGGGTTATTTGGAGATTTATAAAAGGAGGTTTATAAATAGAAATGAGTTTTATAAATAAAGAAGGAGTTTTATAAATGATATTTTATAAAAGTAATTTTGTAAATAAAAAAGGGATTTATAAGAAAAAATTTATAAGAACAACGAGACCTGATTTCTATAAATGATCATTTTAAAATTAGAGTGGTATGGAAAGTATTATTTTCATGCTTGACACCAAATTCCGATGTATGGAAACTCGTCTCTATCTTGAGAATTAAGAATGTGTGTCGAGGTAAGGATAGTTTTATAACTTGTCCGATCTCATTGTTTATTGAGGGATAATACTGTTTGAAATCGGGAGGTGGTGGTAGGTATATTTGGTCTTGTTTCTATACGATCCATTTAATTACACCAAAAGCGTTTTGGGTTTATTTTTACCAATGTTTTAAATGACATTTGTTTTAACACAAAAAGATATAGTTGTGGAAAATAAAATCTTTCTTAAGACATGTGAATATACTTATACCATTAGGATAAGTATATATGTACATTTCCTAAGTATTGGAAATGTAGTGTTTTGTAAATATACTTATACCGTCGATATAAATGTATGGAAAAGTTTTCCAAGTTCTAAAAGTAAAATGTTTGTGAGCATACTTATACAGTTGAGATAAGTATATCAATATTTTTCAAGTATTGAAAAGTGTAAAATGGGTTTGTGAATATATCTTTTGAAAAGGTATTTTAATACCAATATGTCAAAGGAGATTTTAATTAATGAAAGGATTAGCTTAAGAGGCTTAGTGATTGCTTATGCTTAACCAGGGTTGGTTTCCATATGGAATTAAATCTCTTATTTGATTGTTTGTTTATTTGATAGTTAAATAACCGACTATCAAATGTTGGACAGTTTTTAAAACTATCATTGTCGGTTTGGATGACTGGGATCATATATATTATCCGAAAACCACTTCGAACCGGCATAAGCGTTCGAATTAAGACATCCTGAAGATGATGGAATCGAAGATGGAGCTCTTTGAAGTGCAATAACTACTTGCTACTGATTTTGATGGTTATTCGAAAAAGGATGTATTAGAAGTAGTGCCTTCGGTTTGTTCATATCCTGAACAACTTATATGGATGAATGTTGGCATTGCATTGTGGTCTGAAGGGCGGTGTTAGCCTTCCAACTGGGATTGCTAAAAAGGTAATCGTAACCTTGAGCCTCATAACAAGGAACGACTAGAACATGGGATATGCTTCAGGGCTATGTGGGTCGCACCCATTAGGGTATGTGCATCACCTTTCTAGATCACTATTTATGGATTTGGTATGTGCATGAGAGCTCTCGGGAAAAGGTTGCAAAGCAACCGAGGTGATGAAATATTTGGTACTCTCCAGTAAGGGATAGACTGGTCCAGATTCGCAGGGATCGAAAGGTTTTTAACCTAGGTACATTTTCTAGAGGTGTACCGTGGTATGCGGTACCCCAGTAGCCTTGTCATGGTATAGAATCTATTCTCCAATAAGTACCTTCCAGAATTAGTTGTGCCCAACTATGCTGGAACGTGAGATGCAAGTATTCCAACTATTTTAAATGTTTATTTTAAACCCTAGACATTATTATAATATCACGTAATTTTCTATTTGAAATGGTTTGGTTATCGTAAGGTAAAAACTCATCCGTGTTTATGTTTGGTGTGGTCTTATGGGATACCTTTATTTTGGAAAGGTCTTATAACATTAAAATCCATATGATGTGTGTTTCTCATGCTGTTTTACTAGACTGATATGGACGTTATTTTCTTATAATGCTCGGGTCAGCCCGATCTAGTTTTCCTTATTTAGTTTGGATGCTTTAGAGCTTCAGGGGACGAGCTGGATATCTTTAAGATGTATTCATGTATATTTTATTTCCACTGCATTGGTTGTTTATATTTATCAGTATTTGCAAGAACGGTTTGTTATAACTGTCCAAGCTGATGATTGGATAGTCTACTCTGATTGATGTATGTATCTTTTCTTTCCCCAAACAATATGTCTTTTCTACACTTGGATGCTCGGCACGTGAATACCGTGGATGTATTAGTGTCGACTTTTGAGAGTCGAAAACGTGGGTCATTGCAGTAGTTCAATTAATAATAATTGTTATTATTGACCCAAGGATTTTTTGTTTGGAATATAGTTTTGAATATGGACGAGATTAGAATTTTGACCATTACCAAATTCCATAAGTTCAAAGTGATATAGTATTGATGAAGAGAATTGACGTAAATAATTGTCACTACCGAGTAATGCTTAGTAAAGTAACATTGGATTTTACTGACACAAATAAGTGGTAAATTTAGCCATAATGTTACACCACCTGCTAAGTGACGTGTGAACGTTAATATTCAAATTGTTCGATATTAATCGCTTACCAAATTTACACCTAAAAGTCACACAACAAAAATGCACCCAATTTAATTAAATTACAATTGTAATAAATTAGTTAAATTAATTAATATCTATGAAATGTTATTATAAAATTTTATTTGATGTATATTAACAATATAAATAGTGTGTATAATAGTTGTATAAATACTAATCGATATACGATATTGATACACATTTAAATTGGATTTAAATTCAATAAATATTGTTCAAACTTGGTATAGTTTTGTGGCCCAATTAGGGATTAATTCAGGCGGCTATAGGGAAAAAAATGAGGTTGGCCATACGATGGTAGAGAGGGAGGTATTTTGAATTCAAAACTTAAAGAAATGGTAAGAATAATAAAGGGATCTTGATCCTCATTTCACTCCCTAGTCTCTCTCTTATATAATCCCTCTAACCCTGATTTTGCAAACACTTTTTAACTCTATTCTTACGGCACCATCAGGCAGGCTACACACCTTCCAAAGCCCCAAAATTAAAAAAAATGAAGTTTTATGTATTTATTTGTGTAAAATTGGATATATTTGCTTATCTCCTTTTTGTTGTAGTAGCCTCTTTGTTGACTCGGATATATGTATATTGTTTTTGGATCATTGTATATAGTGTGGTCTTCGAACCACTATGATGTATCATTTTGTATTACACTGGAGATGTATCTGTATATATGTATATATCTGCTGCTTGTTGTTCTGTGATGTGATACGCATTTAGTTGTTGTATTTTGTTCTGATAGATCCAATAGCCACCTATAGTTTTGTATTAAGCATTTATTGAATATGTCGATCCACTTGAGATAGAAAAAAATACAGAGCACTAATCGACGTATTTAATAGATGTTTAAGACAAGGCTATAGATGGTCGCTCCTAACCGGCCTTATTCTCCGCATTATCAGACAGTATTACCCAACAATACTCTTTGTTAATGTGGGTCTTGGGGCATCACAGCAAATTAAAAGTCGATCCGATATTAGTGGTAACGTTGTTCGGGAGCTAGCAACTTTTAGACATGGAATTGAATTCAAGGAGTTCTGTTCTACGTTTCTACAGGTACGTACTTGGCTTTGGTGAAAGGTATATCTTTGATTTACTAATGCTAAATTTATTTATTATATCATACATAAGTTAGATATGTGTCTCATTGGATGGTTGGATAGATATATGTGTGTATAATATATAAAAAATTTGTATATATAATGCATCATATTACTCATGCCCTGGTAATAAAAAAATTTATTTTGAAATTAAATTATATATATATAATTTCTATTTTAATTAAAAACAAGTATAAAAAATATAATACTACATAATACATGTTCCATATTTAAATAAATTATTAACATACGAATGCTCTTGGATTAATTTTTTTGTAGTTAAACCTTACTTATTTTAAATACCTTGAATTTAACATAAAATTTGTATGTGCAACTAATAAACATACATATAAATTTATAATAATATAAAATACAAATATAAAATTTTATACAAAATATATCGTCATATTATTCTCGGACTAAAAAATTATTTTTATGCTTTTTATCCTTATGGAAAATTTAAAAAATATTTAATAGTTTAAAACTGAATTTTTTTAAATTCGAGAGCAGTATATATATGTATGTATGTAAGTTATTATTATATATATGTTATATTGTTTTATAAGTATTTATATTTATTTATTTATAAGTATTATATATATAATTTTTTTCCAGTTTTCAAACCATTGTATATAATAATTTTTATATTTATATAAATTATATATTTAGTATTAAAACATTTTGTAATATAATATTATTTTATATGTGTATGTGTATGTTTATGTGTGTGTATATGTGTGTATGTGTGTGTGCGCGTGTCTATATTCAAGTGCATTACTAAATATTATTTTATAAGTACTATTTTATGATATATATATATATATGTATGTATGTATGTATGTATACGTATGTGTGTGTACACACACACACACACACACACTTAGACACCATATTTGTATACGAGAGGGGCTAACATACCCATTGCGGCACAAATTCTAACATCTATACATGGCATGTCAAACCATGTACACTTTATAATGTTGCACATGCACGTACACACATATGTGTATATGATACACAAATATATTATAACATACAAAACTATACAAAATATAGTCTTATTTATAATAAAAATAGAATATTGATTTTATTTAAAAAGAAAATTTAGAAAACTTTGAAATAAACTTAGACTACATAGACCCAATAAAGATCCAAAAAGGCAATTTTTTTTGAAATTTATCCAATTGGTTAGAATAAAATACTGGTTAGAGATGTGCCTAGCAGCAAGAAAATTTTCGTAGGAGGAGATTTCAACCGCCATGTTGGTATAACTAGTGGGGGTTTGAGAGAGTGCATGGTGGTTTTGGATATGGTAGGAACCAAGAAGAAGAAGAAATATTAAATTTCGTTATTACTTATGACCTTATGATAGTTAATACCTTCTATAGAAAGAGACAATCGCATTTAGTTACTTTCAATAGTAGCCAACACTCTAGCCAAATTGATTTTGTCCTTACTAAAAGAGATGACAAATGAGCTTGTGTAGATTGCAAAGTCATACCTGGAGAATGTGTCGTCTCACAACATCAGCTTTTGATATTTGAGTTTCATCTTTGGATTCGTGTTCGATAGGATAAAGGAGCCAAGACTAGACGGACGAAATCGTAGAAGCTCAAAGTAGATGCCACATAGGTGTTTAAGGATAGAGTGATGAGAGAAGGGGCATGAATATGGAAGAAGCAAGCGACATGTGGGATGAGATGGCAACGCACTTTTGAAAAGTGGTTGCTGAGGTGTTTGAGATAACAAAGGGAAATAAACGCAAACCTAAAGATTCATGGTGGTGGAAGAGTGATGTGCAAAAGGGTATCAAAGAGAAGGAATGCTACAAATGCTTGCATCATCATAGGAGCGAGGACAACATGCAAAAGTACAAAGCGGCAAAGAAGAATGCAAAGAGAGCGGTGAGTGAAACAAGGTGCCAGAAATATGAATATCTATATTAAAACCTAAGTATGAAGGAGGGTGAAAAAAGTCTATTGGATAGCTAAGCTCTGCGAGAGGAAGATGAGAGATTTCAACCAAGTTAAATGCATCAAGGATTTGAATAATAGACTTTTGGTGAAGGACGATGAGATAACACTACATCAGTGAAGAATGTGATAACACTACGATCGAGCAGGACGACTCTTATGATGACACCAGTAACATTTTGTTTGGAGAATTCAAGAGCCGAGGTAATGGAGGCGCTAAAATGGATGAAAGAAGGCAAGGCATTGGGGCCTGATGATATCCCCATAAGGTGTGGAGATGCCTTGGAGATGCAGGGATAGCCTATCTAACTAAGTTGTTCAATAATATTTTCAAATCAAACAAGATGCCAGATGAGTGGAGGAGATGCATATTAGTTCCAATCGTCAAGAATAAAGGAGATATTCAAAGTTGCACAAACTACAGATGAATTGAGCTTATGTGTCATACAATGAAGCTTTGGAAGAAAGTCATTAAACATCGATTAAGAAGGATGACAAGCGGTATAAAAATCGATGGTTTCATGCCTGGAAGGTCGACTGTAGAGGCGATTTTCTTGATAAGACAACTTATGGAGAGATGTAGGGAGCAAAAGAAGAAACTGCACATGGTATTTATCGATTTGGAGAACGCTTATGACAAAGTACCGAGAAAGGTTATGTGGTGGGCTCTAAAAAAGAAGAGAGTCCCAACAATGTACATTACCCTTATCAAGGATATGTACGATGATGTTATGACTAGTGTCAGAGCATGCGATGGTGAAACCAATGACTTTCTCATTAACATTGGATTACATCAAGAGCCAGCTTTGAGCCCTTGCATTTTTCCCCAAGTGATGGATAAGGTTACAAAAGGTATACAAGATGATTGTTAGAACTAGGCCAGCCCGTAGTGGAAGAAATTGGTGAATTTCAAAATTTTTAATCATTTTGGATCTTTAATGGGCCTATGAAGTTTAAATTATTTTCAAACTATTCTAAGTTTCTTTTAAATAAAATCAATATTTTATTTCACTTCATAAATAAAGTTTCACTTTTATTTAATGTTTATGTAAGTTAGAGTATATCAAATATACTCTTATATACAAATTTGTGTGTAAAGTTTACTTTTAGAATTTATTCAGAGAAGGAAATATTTTATTTCTTTTCTCTTAACTTATTCAATTAATGAGGGGTCATAAATTTATTTAGAGAAAGAAACTTTTCATTTCTTTTCTCTTAAATTATTCAATTAATGATGGATCATACATTTAATTAGAGAATGAAACTTTTCATTTTCTTCTCTTAATTAAATTAAATAATTGAATAATAAAATAACATTAATGACTAATCTAAATATGACAGAATTGTAAATATATTCATAGTAAATATTATGCAAGTGCAACATATAGGAAGTGTGCATAGTCGGTGGTTATTGGTATGTATACATAAAGTAAACAAGAAAATTTTGAATGGTTATTACACAGGAATTAAAATCGAAATAAATAAGGGATGACAAGGGTCATTGATACAGTTTCCCTTTTAGTAAAATTAATTTATGCAACATATTAATGACAATCAATAGGTACCATAATGTAAGAATATAGAAAGTAAACAATGAATTGTATGTATACATTATTGTCTTAATTAAAAAGAGAAAATGATTTCATACTATGACAATATATGTAAAGAAAAATAAATTTTATATGAACACATACAAGTAGATCCAAATATGTAATTATGGAATTCAATCAAAGCTTTCTAATAATGTAAATTAGATGGTTATTACAGTCAATTTCAAAACTTTGATTTGTTCTTAAAATTCCTTTTATTCATATGTAAATATCTAATGCAATAAAAAGTGTAAGTAATACATGCATACATACATATATTAAAATTAAAAACTAAAATTATACTTTGTTATAAAAGATTAAAACATAGATCTACAATTAAAACATTGTATTGATTTCATATAAATTCCATTTTTAACTTTAAATATAATTCAATCGATCAACATGAAAATGTAAATTTTTTGATTTAAATAAATGTAATTTAAATTAAATGTTAAAACATAGAACTAAAATAAAACATTGTATTTTAAAATATATAGATTTAGTTTTAATTTAACAAAGTAAAGAAAAGCAGCTAATCAATTCAAATAGTAAACATTGAGATCTAAAGAATTACAATTTAATCAGAATATTTAAAAACATAGATCTACACTTAAATATTATTTTAAAACATAAATAAATTTAATTTTAATCTATTAAATGAAAATTCAATCATATCATTCAACAAATAATTCAATCTTCATAAACAATTTTTTTAATTAAGCAAGACAGTAATGCATCATACAAGTTATGAAAGTTAAATTAAATTTCCATCAAACATTGCAAAATCACTATCTATGTACAGAAAATGGCATACCTTGCTACCCAATCCTTAAAACACACCTTGTTGATGTTGCCTTTCATTTTAACCTTGAATGAAGAATGCTTCTAGATCCGATTGAATCACCTTAGGATGCTTCCTAGAAATCACACCTTGAATGATGATATCTCCTTAGATCTTCAACATTCACATCCTTTCCTTGCAAGAGATGGATGAACCACATTGTTTTATTTTATTTGATCTTTTTATTTGGAATTGAAAGATTTTGGAAATTCATTTTTTTTCTGCCATGAAAAGTTAGTAGGAGAGAAAGAGAAAGAATGAATGAGAAGGAAAATGAATTGTACGTATAGGATGAATTAGAGAATATGTTTTATTTAAAAGAATGAAACCTTTTCCATTCTTTAATTAAAACTTCCCTAAATAATTTCCTTGATTGTTTCCCTCTCTCTAATCCTTTCTTTACATGTATATCATGCAATGACATAAAATTTTCAAAAATATGTCATCAAATGATATAAAATTTCCATAAATCATGTCATCAAATGACATAAAATTTCCATAAATCATTTCATGCAATTATTTTTAAATTACATCAATGTCGTATATCAATGCGCCCAAATATACTTTTATAAATGCATTAAACTAATTACAAAAAATTCCAAACATCAAATAAATACTATTTCTCAAATATCAATTAATAATCAATTAACAATATTTTATAAATTAATTAAAGCATGTGGTTTTTAAAAGGATTCATCATTACGGTTGTGTGATTCAAAGATGTAAATTCAGTAGCGATTAATACCAAACTGTTCGAATATTAACATTCACACGTCACTTAGTAGGCGGTGTGACATTTTGGCCGAATTTATCGCTTACACATCTTTTGGTAAAATCCAATTTTACTTATTATAAGCGGTACCTAATAGTGACAATTATTTACACCAATTATCTTCGTTAAAGCTATATCACTTTGAATTTATGAAATTTGGTAATGGTCAAAATTCCAATATCATCCACATTCAACTTTATAGTCCAAAAACACAGTCCTTGGTTCAATAATAACAATTATTATTCACCAAAATACTATGGCTAGAGACTTTGACTTTGAGTTGACTTGAGTTGACCATGATACTAACCCATATAACTGAGGAGACGAATCCTTTCTTAAATAGTGCTTCACTTCCAATACTTCCACTCGACCCAACTATAGTCACTCATTGGAACACCATGCCATGATTTGACTTAAATCAAAGCTGAGCTTTCATATTGAAGATCGACAGTATTCTCAAGTCGAGAGAATTGTGTAAATTAGTCATATCAATATTTTATGTTTGACCTTAATTATATTAACCAGCAAAAAACTATCGAGTAAGTCATTCCATAATTATCCAATAATAACCAGTACGCAACCCCTAGGTGTCCCCAGCAGTCATGAGTAATACACTTCCCAACATTTGGAGAGCGTTACATACTCTGGTCTCAACGGATAAATCGATATCCAATCTCGATGCATCTTGACTAGGAACATTTAAAATGGTATATTTGTTTTATTATGATAAATTACTCTTGATTACAACACTTTGTAACTACTGTCACAACATATACCATTTATGGTTTTTCTTTTAAATATAATTTTAATTAAATTAAATAATCAATATAACAACATTATATCAAGCATATAATAGAAAGAATCACCTTTATTATGAACAAGATTGGTCAACGAGTTAGATATATGTAACAAATTATATAACTGCCCCTAGGGCATATCCCTAACTCTATCAGTGAGATTACTTGGTGAATGTTTTTTGCTGATGATGTTGTGCTAATTGACAAAAAATTGATAGGGGTTGATAGACAACTGAAGTTGTGGAGGCAGATCTTAGAATCAAAGGGTTTTAGGCTTAGCAGAACTAAAATAGAGCATGAAGTGTGAGTTCAACGGTGTCAGGTCAGAGGATGGAGATGTCACTCTGGCCGAACAAGTAGTGCTCAAGAAGGAATCCTTTCGATATTTAGGATCAATGTTGCAGTATGATGATGAGATTGATGAAGCTGTTAGTTTTAAAATTCGAGCAGGATGGGTGAAATGGAGACTAGCGTCTGACATTCTCTGTGATAGGAAAGTCCCACAAAAGCTTAAAGGAAAGTTCTATAGAACGGCAATTAGGCTTGCGATGTTCTATGGTGCAGAATGTTGGTCTACTAAAAGGCAACACACCTAGAAGATAAGTGTAGAATAGATGCATATGCTGCGATGGAGCTTTTGTTATACTAGACGAGACCGAATTAGAAATGATGATATACGTGACAAACTTGGAGTATCACCAATTGAAGAGAAGCTAGTCCAACACTGCTTAAGATGGTTTGGACATCTCTAATGGAGGCCTCTTGAGATACCTGTGAGTATTGAAATTATAAGCCCCATCGAATGCTCAAAGAGAGGTAGAGGTCGACCAAGGTTGACAGGGGAGGAAGTAGTAAAAAGGGACTCGAGGGATTGGAACACATCTGAAAAGCAAGTGTTGGACAAGAGTCATGGAAGTTAGCTATCCACGTATCAAAACCATGAGCAAGGAATTTTTTTGCTTAGGGTTGGTTTAGGGGTAGTGTATAAGTTTTAGATTATAGGACTAGTGAATATGACCCTAAGACGTAGTGTTTGGTCTTCGGTCCCTATTACTATTAGTACCATTATTACTATTACTATTCTTATATTATTATTATGGTTTTTTTTAATTTCTTTATCTATTTTATAATCTTTATTTATATTTTATTTATATTTTATTTATTATTATTATTATTTGTTTAATTATTTTACTTTATTTTATTATTATTATCATGGTTTTTAAATTGAATTTGTCATTTATTTTTGGCACTACACCAAATCAGTCATTTTGCAACAGTTAATTTTTGCCATTCGTAACAGTTATTAATGTTACAAATTACCAACATTTTTTTCAATGGGAAGCATTTCCATCATTTATAACTGTTAGGAAATTTAGTAACTTTGTAAATAAAAGGAAGTGCAATGATGGTTTTGTAATTTTATCCTTTACGTTTACTACCCTAGGTTTGTAATGCCTTCACCACAAATCTTTTCCTTCCACTCTAGGTTTCCACCTCCTTCAATTAAGATAATTTTTTTGTCATATCAAAACTGGTATAAGGACTGAAGAACTAGTTATGTATAAGAATTTTTTCATTTTCTTCTCATTTGGGAACCAACAAACTCAAAAATCCCATCATGCCTTTTGGAGCACCTGCCGCATTGCATCCTCCACACACCTTGGCATATTCATTTCATTGCAACAAAATCAAGTAATCTTTAATTGACGAATTCAAACTAGATTTCGTTCGGATTTGGACAAATTTATACGAATTTGGATGAATTCATTCAAATCTAAACTATTTTCATATTTGAAACAAGATTTTCTTTATTTAGTCAAATGTTTGATTTTCATTTTCTTTATTCGATATCAATCTGCTATACTCAAATCTTGTTTTGGTGTTAGGTCCACTTCTTCAACCTACTATGAATGCCACATTCACATGCTAAACCATTTAAATGGTTTAACCAAGACGCACGCTAATGTTGATAGGCTTACGTACATGCTTACATGCATGTTCATGTACATATTTTTGTTTTTGAGGATCCACAAATAACTGATGTGCGCTTGTGTGCCGAGGGTGTTTTGCATAGGAGCCATATTGTTGGAATTCTTGCCAAACTCTTCCTGAGTGCCCTATTCCTACCAGGTATATCTCTTTCTTTTATATTCATAAATAGCACGTAATTACCTTTAAACTAGCCGACAATGTCTCCTTTGGATTCATATCACTTGTGTTTTAATACACCATTTGATAGTGTGAAGACAATGTATATTGAATCAAGTTAAGCTAATACTGTTTAACTGATGGTACTTTTAATGCTAACTATAAAACTTTTCACTTCAAATTTTGTGTTTTTAATTTCAGAAACCTCATAAATTGATGCTTCATTTGCCTAATATAATATGGGCAAGAAAAAGCACAATGAAGTCGACAAGTTGCATAGCTTTATAACTTGGCATCTTTAATAATATTTTAGGTATTAAGAATTTTCAAAATGGTCCTGATGTATCTTAGTGTGTGTCAAAATATAAAAACTATGATGTTCTTTATGCAGAATTAAGTTTTGAAACTCACTTCTCAACTTAAGGTAGCTTTAGTAATTTCAGTTAGTCCAAATACTAACTCTACATATTTAGGTATGTTTATGCATTTCGAATAAATTAATTGTTGTTTATTTAATTTTAACATTGGAAAACATTATTTGTATTTTTATAAACAGCGTACACCGTGAAGTGTGTGTGTTTTAATTTGTGTATGTGTACACACACAAACAAATAACATTAGATTTCAATTAAAAAACAAATTATATTTTAATATACTGGCACACTTTTATCTCTACTATGACGTGGCTTTATAGAAAAAACCATGTATATTTTCTTTTTTACAAACATTAATCCTATTTTTAGCCATTTTGGTAATATAATCTTTAATGGTACATTAGTCCGAGTGAGTTCAGTTGTCTGTTATCAATATCAACCCTTTTGTATATGACTTTGTACATCGATATTAAATGTCACTATATTGTAATATACACACATGCACATACACATACACATACACATAGATACATTCGTATATACATAAACACACACATGCACGAACAAAACGGTGTGTGTGTGTTTATTTACGGATATGGTACACTGGATCTAGTTTCATCACTTGACTAGCACGAACAAAATGGTGCACCAAAAGGTATCTTGTTGGGTATCGTTAAGGTTATTGGTACTTTATGTGAACTCATCAATAAGGGAAATATAATTACCTATTATATCAAGAATATCATTTATGTAGTGCTATTCTTACTTTACCTATTTACATGCCAATCCAAATGCCAAGCTCCAATCTTCCATATCACAAACTTCTTCTATTCCGCTAATGTTGTTTCTGCTTTCTCTCTTGCTTATTCAAACAAGTCCTTTTGGTACTAGAATGTTATATTTTTGGGCCTCCTCCATCCAACTTGTAATTTCATTGCTAGAATAATTTGATGTGGATTCCTGTAACGGCTGCGAATTTTGCCCGCTCGAAAATCGACATCCATACTTTACATCGTACTCGAATGTCGTAGATTCGACCGTTCAAATCCGAGTCGTCGGAGCTTATAACACAGTTAAGTAAATAACACAGCGGAATAAATGAATAATACATTGATATACAATATCTGATACAATGAATATCAATATACATCAGAGATATGATACAACAAATAGCAGCGGAATAGAAAACGATAACACCAGCAGCGGAATAGAATGTCTCCAATAGAATGCTCCAAGATAAGCAACGTCAGTCCATGAACTCCAAGAACTGAACTAGCTCCAAATAATCTACTAAACCTGAATATCTGAAAAACCCAACTCTAGACTGCCCGTGTGGAAAATGGTGGGCACCCAGAGTTTAGGAAGAGAACAATAAACTCCGGATCAGTCATGGGACTGGTGTGAGCAACAAAAACAGTTTATCTTTAAACAAACACAAAAGGGTTTAAACATTGAAATCCGCAATGCTTTTGGAAAATGAAACTACCATAAGACCTCCCACCACACACACAATGCAAACGCAGACTTGGAGGAGATTTCTTCTTATGTTAGTCAAAGATGCTTACTACGCAAAAATCAAATCCTTTGAATATTATTATTAGTGCATAGTGCAGAAAACATTTCGAAAGTAGAATATCAATCTTAGCCAGCATAGGTACCATTATAGTATGCCCGCTATAGCTACCATATTAAATGGCAGGTTCTACAACTAAAACCGTACAAGGCTCGTATTGTTTTGTTTGGATTTCCAACAAATGATCAGGCTAAGGAACTTCCTATCCACGATGGGTACGTCCCTGGAATAGACGACCCGAGAACCTAACCGGATCTCTGCCAACACAAGGCCGGGTTACCTCTGCAAAAATAGGTAACTACTGACACGCGTATGCCATCCCCCGATCGTCACCGATCTTCCCGAGGATCCTCGATTTCCAACAACCACATAATAATAATAATGCAGTAACCACAGAGGTTAAGTATCTGGGCTCCATACCATGATACCACCTTTATCCAGAAGGAATGACATACACTAAGGGGCGCTACTCCCTAGAACCTTGCCGCATCTTTCCTGTTTTGACCATTTCTGGGGTGTGAGGCTCGACGAAGTCTCGTCCACAAAGCTACGCTTTCTACAAAGCCATGCTTCGGGTCAAACAGATGATCAACCTATGATCACAAAGATATAAGATCAAACAAATGATCATATCACAAATGATCAAACACTAATCATCACACAGCAACACTCAGCATGCCACATTACCAAATTGGGATATATCGCTGATAAATTTCAACTACATAACCTCTGAGCTCGTACGTCTCAGAGAAGGGTGTTAAGCTAAGAGAATAAATTCTCCGCCACCAACAGAAATGTATTTGAAAGAAATCGGCTTTATATCTCAAAGTGTAATGTCAGACATGTATCCATACAAGTCTGTTTCGGGTTCGAACAGAACCGAAGGCACTTCTCACGAAGCCCTTGCAATTCCGGATAATTCTCAATCACGTTCGGACTTCCCGTCACAAAAGAGTGATATAAATCTCTATACCGGCGCGACTCGGTGCAGAGACATTCGACAGGTTGTCCTTTCATTTTTGAAAAATATCCGGTCTTCAACACCGGTCTTCAAATGCTATCCATATACGACGTATCACTATTCGGAATGAGTTATACGACCCAAAGGTCCTTTCCCGGCTAACCCGAATAGTGAGCGAAATATTTAAAAACATATGGATATTGGGATTTCAATTAAGTCACAACTTATTACCCAAACTTTCTTTTCAAATGGTTTAACAAATTACCATTTTAATCTTTTTAAACAAAAAGATTCAATTCACAAAGTTCACTTAATTTCAAAAATATTCATTCACAGATTTTCCAAATCAATTTCCATTTCAATTTAACTCGTTAAATCTTTAAATCAAGATTTAACTGATAGCTTTCAAAACAATTTAACTTTGAATGGTTTAAACAAATCATCATTTTAAATCTGTTAAAAGTAAACAGATTCAATTCATAGTTTTCAAAACAATTTTTCAATTCAATCTTGAAATTCCTTTAATTAAACTGGAATTTCATTTCTTATCTGAAAGCTTTTATCATTTTGAAAACAAACTGTTTCATTTCAGAAAATCTGATTCATTCATATGAGTTAAAGTTCTTGGGTTAATTCAAATTCTCAAATCAATACTTTTTAAAATGGTTTAACCCACATATAACTTGTACAGCATTTTTAATCTCTAGTTTCGAATTATAGGATTCAATTTCAAACTTGAATTCAAATTTAAATCAAATTATTTAAATTTTCAAAACTCGATTTAAGTTATTCAAAATAACTTTTATCTTTGAAATTCCATTTCAAAAGCTTTTCACTTTAAACCCAAATTTCCAATTTCAAAATCAATTGAAATTAAAATTGCAATTTCAAAAATATTAACTTTAAATTATCTGTGACTTAATCGATTTCCATGTGAAATCCATATTTGTGTGTGTAAAAGTGTAGTCCAGGGGTTTCACACACAATAGTGCAACATCAATCATCACATAACAAAATACAGGATATAGTTGATAAGCGATATAAACTATAACGCTTATCGTTCATTCACAGATCACATATATATATATCACAGGTAAGTAAACTACAGATCACAACATAAATCAGGGTACATCAAAAAGCATCATATATCAAGGATATCAAATAATTCACATTCAATAGAATCCAAACATTCATAAGTAAAGTCAAGTATTCAATAGTTATTTATAAGCAGAATCAATTAATCGTTTAATCCTGATAAATTCAATTTATTTCCAAGTAAATTAATTACTTATGAATTAATTATCAAATCTTTATTTATCAATTTATAAATCATTTCATATAGATTAATTTATCAGACACCTTAATAAATTAAATTTTTCTTAATTAATCATATTAATCAAGTTATTCTTTAAACCGTTTACATGATTTAATTAACCCCTTAATTTATTTTCATTTAATTAATTATCCTTAATTTTAAATAAATTAGCTTTAAATTTATAAATAAATTGATCTTTAGTTAATTTTAAATCATAAATCAATTATAAAATTAACTTAACTTTTAAGTTAATGCATTAAAACATTTGAATCAATTTCTTGATTTCTTAATTAAGTTTTATTTAAAATAAACTCCTTTTTAAATATAAGTTTAAAACATTTTAATTAAACTTAATTAACTTTAGAAATATTGTTATTTCAAAAACTTTCAACACAATTTCATATTTGTACTTAACAATCATTATTTTAAGAAAAATAAGTCTACAAATTAAATTGACTTAAATTTGTTCAAGTTTAAAAACTGGAAATTTAAAACCCGAGATTTTACCCAGTTTCACTCGAGTTAACACTCGAGTCTCCTTCCTCGTTCCCCGAGTCATCTCTCTTTCTCTCGCGTATACTTCTTCTCCTCCCTTCTCGTTATTTTTTTTAGCAAGTAAATTTTAGTTAAATTATAATGACAGGATACAAAACACTCGCGCGAAACTAAAACTCGAGCCAGCTACAAAATTTCTCGAGACAAAACTCGAGATTACCTTCTTCTTCCCCAAAAATGCTCGAACCAAGACCAACCCCTGACACGCGTACACGCGTGCACGTGTCCAGGCACTCCGACCACTTCCAGTCGACCCTGCCACCCTCAACACATCGACAATCATCTATACGAGCCTCCTGACAACACCACGATCTGCGACAACTACGAATTCGAAATCTCACTGCTTAACCCAAACTGGAATAATGTTCTATCATCAGAGAATCTCCACGCATCGCCTATCCCTACCACAGGTAACCTCGTCGACACGTCTTCAGCTTCGCCAAACTACGACGAACCAAACCCCCCCGGTCCGATCGCTTGAATCGCAGTGTTGACGACGATATTTCCTCGCGACTTCGACCTTCAAAATACCCCACAAAACCCTAAATTGACTTCGACCCCAAAATCCTTGCATTAGAAATTTTTTTCAATATTTTTCCTATGTTCATACATTAACAAACTATCTATACAACAATTTTCAACCTCTAAGATTTGTTAAACTAACCAAAATTGACAAAAATAGATTTTCTGTTCAACTCATAATTTCCAACAATCTACCAGATTAAAAATCCTCATTTCTATCTTAAAAATCCAATTTTCTAATAGTGATTCAAGTTATATAAATGAATTGAAGATTCGTGACATTCGAATTTTTCATATATTTGGATTTTATCTGTAATTTCACATTTTTTCATTATTTACTAATATTTTATAGTTGAGATTATTTTTAAGAATAAGATTATAACCTTTCGATCATCTTTTATTTAAAGATCAAAGCTTAAATTTGATCATAGAAAGAGATTTTGAATTTTTTATTTTATCTGTAACCTGTAGATAAACAGAGGGGCATATGTTGTATTCATACAGGCATTTCATACACTCAAGCTTGCTTTCTCATTCATATCCATACCCATACCATATTTCAAAACAAATCTCCATCACAACATTTAAGTAACATCAGGGATATAAACTGTTTTAAAGGGAATGTTACTCACCTTACACATATAAACTTGCAGATATAAACAACTTCATACAAGACTTCCAAACCATTATCATCACAGGCATGAAAATCAAAAGAAACTGGTTAAAAATTTAAGTTTGCTCACCTCAATTTGAAAGAAAACAGGGGACTGCTATTAGACACAGATTTGAAACAGAGGAGACTCAGGCTTGAAATGTTTTGTTTTAGTTGCTTTTAATTTGCTTGCTGAGACCTTCTTTAAATCCCTGAGTTGCATTGATTTGTATTGTTTTAAAGTTGGGATGGTATTCATTTTAGATTTCTTTTCAGTTTCAAATGAATTGAGAGGAGAAGGCTGATATGAATGAGGTTGGTATATAAAAAGAAGTAGTTGTACAAAGTGATGTCTTTATTTATTCAATAAGTATGGCTGAGGTGATACTTGACCATGCTGAAGATGCTTTGATAGGCTAGAGGTATGTTTCATTTATTACCTTATGTACATATTACTTTGTTTATTCCCTTGCCTTGCATTTCTTTGTTTTCGGCTGGAGATGATAGCCTCAAGTACATATGTTTCTATTTTAGTTTACATGCATATCTTTGCTTTCTTTTACTTGTTCACTTTTGAGCATATTTATATTTTATTTGTTTGTAAATAGGTAGTTATATTTGTTTATCTCATTTTATAACTCGAACCATTATTAACCATCAATTCTAATTATTATTATTATCAATTATTATTATTAAACCGTTTATTTTAAGATTTAAATTCAAATCAATTCTACATACATATATATTCACATATATATAATAATTACTTTATTTATAAAAATAAATGATTTATACATAGGTTATTCAAGACTCGGGGAAACTCGCTATCAATTTATCAATTGATTTTACTATTTTTATTCAAAAATTTATTTATTACTCAATTTAATTCAAAAATTCATTTAATTATTAATTTAAATTAAATTAAAATCTGGGGTCGTTACAAACTTTCCCCCTTAAAAGAATTTCGTCCTCGAAATTTCCAAGGAGACACAAAGACAGATGAAAAATATTTCATCAACTCAAACTGAACATTTATTCTGCATTTGGCTCACCAAATCAGAATATCAATAACAGATACAAGAACGAATCTGTTTAACACTTCACAAGATACTCGGGTTATCCAGATCTACGAAATATACAAGGGCATCGGTTAGTTCAAAGGGATAACTAACTATTCGTAGAACATATCCGGACCCAAGGAATAGATAGATAGATGGATACGATTTCAAAACTTTTTAGTTTAGAAACTAAATTATACCTATCAACTATAACAATCAAAGCAACCAATGCAATCAATTCATCCAAACAAACAATTTTGGCTTATCCGGAGTTTACGTCCCATATTAATATATATCGAATCTTCTTCCTGGATCTACCAGAAATCATCGAAGAATTGAGAAAAGATGCTGAACAAAAGAGATTGATAGAAAAAAGATTACTTCCTCGTTGTTACAGAGTATTGACCATTTATAGTCGTATTCTCCGTCCCCTATCTCGTCCTCTTCTTGCACTCATACACACTATCAGTGGATAGTGTAACATTCCCCCTTTTGACCGCCTCCAGTCGGTGATTAAACCAACTTGAAACGTTCAAAAAGACGAATTGTTATTTAGTTTATAAGGTTTAAACAGAATCAGCCACAGAAACACAGATAATAACACTGAATTAAAACAAATGAGAATTTATTTCATTACTATAAATCTTTTTATATACATCAGAGTTTATACAATTTTAATACTGATACAGCGGAATATCTTAAAATACAATTTTCTCGAAATAAATGATTCTTTACTCTCTCTCTAACTTCGCTGCTCGAAAATCTTCAAGCTGTAAAATACTCGGTCTGACCCGAGTATTATATTCAAAAGAAAATAATACACAGGTCAGTCTAATTCAAACCAGTTTATTAGTGCATAGAGGCAATAATAATTTAAATAGACGACAGTCACAATAATTCCCGTCTATCCAATCCTTTTAACAAAGAAATCGGATAACGAAAATTTTAACACTAAACAGTGTTAAACAATAAATCAGCAGATTTAAATCATCAACAGAGATAAATAAACAATTTATCAAATCGACTAAATCAATTCAAAACAATTGAAATTGTCACTTAAAAAAAATCGAAGTTCGATTGGCTGCCGTACACGCACGCGTGTACGGCCTCGCCAATACAATGGTGAAATGCACAAAAGATCAACAAAACCCCATAGACGCGCACAAGGTCAAACCTAAGTTTTTACAACTGGGTTCAACACAAGGCAAAGTGAAACTGAAGCATGGCAGATCACAAATAAAACAGCATCAAAGCTCAAGTGATAAAACATAATGCATCAGCCAACTTACATCAAAGCCAACATGACTCAATGCAGACTTGAAGTTACAAAACAAATGCCACAAGAATACATCTATGAAAAATCAGCTCAATACAAAATTGATCAACTACAAAGGCAGTGGTGAGTGCAGACAAACCAAACTCATGATTTCAAAATGCAGTGGCCATACACATATATACATACAAGAATGTATGTATACATATGATCAAAACCTCAACCAGACAGTAACTACAACTCAGTGCAGCAAAGAAGAAACTGGCAATTACAAGTATAACATATGTGCAGACATGTATTTCAACACCCTACAAGAGTAACAGGTACAACATACAACAGCAAGCGGTAACGCCGAGTGTACAGGGACTACAAGCTAACAAATGGCAACTCCAAAAAGAATCAGACTCGAAACTCAACATCAAGTCCACAAAGTACATCTGGAACTTCGAAATGATATAGGTGTACATGTATACAAAGCCAAAAGTCTTCAATTGATACCAGACCGTATATATGTGGACACAAGAAATTTATGGACAATGAAGTGCAACAGGTGAAACAACTACAGATGTATATTGTAAAGAAAATCAACTTACTTGGAGTGAATGCAATGAGGTATGCAACCCAGTGTCGACAACAGTGCAACAGGTGAAACAATGATGCAGACCAAAGAATGACAACCTGAACAAACTCAAGTGATAACAGTTAAATGTACACAGGGATCACTGTCTACATGAGTTAGTTCAACATGCAAAAGAAACTGGCAACAAATACACGTCCAGATGAACTAAGACGTCATCAACAGTTCAGACAAACAAGTCAGAAGATGGCAACTCCAAATGAACCAGTAATGAATCAAACTTATGATCATGTACAAGTCTACATGTATGGTGTCAAGTGAAGTTCTTTTCATACAGAGTGAAGATTATTAGACTGAAATATCAAAAGCATGAATGAAGACAACATCAAACCAAGAATGACTCAGTGAAGATTACCAATGGTCAAGCCAACACAGCAACAATGAAGTACATCAACTACCAGACCAACTCAAGACAACAACTACAAGACCAACTCGAAGCAACTGACCACAACAACAGGTGAGCTCGAGGAAGTGACAGTGGTAACTATACAATGGGAATGCAACAAAAGTCTACAATGAAACCAGAGAGAGTATCAAAAATAATAACAGTTCAATATCAAAGCAAATGGCCGAAGTATAGTTACAGCATCAAGTTAAAATCATGATCGAACAAAGTCAGAAATAAGTATGCATGTATACAGCAGTAACAAAAATCAGAGAAGAAGATTATCGAAGTTACAGATGATAAGAAACAAGGCCGAAATCATGTGTTTGAAAACAGGAAGGTTTTCTTTAAAAATAAATGAAACAGTCAAAATTATTTTTGGAAAGTTTATGGAATAAAAATCAAAGATCGCACGTTCGAAATCGAGACCGTGCTCATGAAGGAATTCCCAAAAATATCAAAACATAAAACAGGAAAGAATCGGCAACGTGAAGAACACGTTTAATCAAATCAGACTTGAATATAAACCCCCCCAAAATCATCCTCAACTTTGTGGTAATTCAAAACAACGGCAAAGAAACGCAAACCCATTCATCATTGACTAAACAAATCGAACACAAGGCATAATACCAAATCGAATCAGATGTGAGTATTACTACTCACCTTTTCTCGAAGAGGTCGCGAGCGAGTGAGGCGAAGGAAGTCGATCGAACAGATTCGCCAGAGAATTGAATCAACGCCGAAGCCCTAGATTTTGAGTCGCCACCACTTTTTCGTCTTCGATTTATTTTTATTTTTCTTAGGGTTACGAATGAATGAGAGGGGGGTCGGGTTCGTATTTGTGCAGAGGAGATCGTGGGTTAGGGTATGGGCTGAGCGTGTTTAGGGTATGGTATTTTCTTTTTCTTTTATTTTGTTTTTGTTTAAAAAAAAAAATATGTTATTAAATTTTGTAGATAAAATTTTATTTCCTTTTTAAACATCTTTATCCATCTCACATTAATTTACATATATGAGATCAATTTCCAAAATGTAAAGTTTTTAAATTTTAATTAAATAAGATAATTTTGATTTCTTTAAAATCCAAAGCAAATTTCCTTTACAATCATTTATAAATCCTGATTCAAATTATTATTAAATTTTCAATAGATTTAAATTTTAAAATTTAATCATAAAATTTATTCTAAAAAGTTGAAATTCGAATCAATTCATCATTCAAATATTTAAAATTAATTAAATATTTTCAATTTAAATTGTTCAAAATTCAGGGTCGTTACAAACTCCCCTCCTTAAAAACTTTTCGTCCACGAAAAGGAAAGGTTGTTAAAATTTCATCAATATTTATACTCTACACAATTTTTTCTAAACTCGATATTTATTACAAATAAATGAATATAGGATTCATTCCATTTGTTTAATCTCACTAGTTCTGTTTATCTTCTCTTTTATTCAATGATTTCTACAATCATTGATTTCTAAAATCAAAACGCAAAAGTCTTTTACCAAATTTCGATTTACAACTCAGATTCAAACTTAAAATTCTTCATGTTAGAGATTTATATAATATATATCTTCCAAAGCTGTGGACTTTCAAAACATTTCAAAAATCCTCTTCCTTAGTTCATTAGGTAGAAATTTTGAAATTTTAATTTCAAATCATTGATTTGCTATTTACAGTCTGAAAATACTTGCTAACTCGAAATTTAACAAGTCCGTCTTCGTTCTCACAGACATTAGACATACGCTGGCCAGGCGCAGGTCTAAAAATCTCCAAGTACTAAACATACTTGCTTCAATTCCCAGTGAAAATACTTTTTAAAAATTCTTTTAAAAATGGATATGGAAAGCACGTTCCCCCATGGATCACAGTTCCACCCGGCGGTTACGCTACTATCCCAGTAGAGTCGCTTGTGGCTGTAGATTTCACATCTCTTAAATTTCGCCATGGTTGTCGCCATAGATTGCAGTACACACGGCGGTTACGCTACTATCCCAGTAGAGTCGCTCGTGTCTGTAGGCATCACGCCCCTCAAATTTCGCCTGGCATTAGATTGCAGTTTACTCGGCGGTTACGCTACTATCCCAGTAGAGTCGCTCGTAACTGTGGGCATCTCGCCCCTCAAATTACGCTAATCATCATCAATCAAATCTAATCTCATCGCGATGAACTATCGCGAAGGATTTCTGATTCAAATAGTCACTCTGACTAAAATTCTACGTAGCTACGAATTTCAAATGGATACTCTTCACGAGTTCCAATACCTTCTCCAATAATAAATGGAAGGTACTTTTCCACATCCTCAGTTTAGAAAACATAATACTATACATATATAGTACTTCATTTCACATTTCGTACATATCATATCCATGTAAGCTTACATAAGATTTCCATAACAATGTCTTTCTAAACTAACGGTTTCAAATTTACCGCATTCATATATATAAGTTCTGAAAACTTACATATCCATATTCATAACAAAATAGAGGATTTCAAAATTTTCCTCTAAGTCGATTTGGAAATTTAAGGTTATCTCAAACCTAATTCATATTCATAATTCCATCCATTATCGACTTTCACATTCGATTTGAATTACACGTTACATCGTCAATTCTCAACACAGAATTGATGTCTATCGATATATAACCTCTGAGCTCGTACGTCTCAGAGAAGGGTGTTAAGCTAAGAGAATAAATTCTCCGCCACCAACAGATATATATTTAATAGAGATCAATTGCTATGTCATCAATTCACAATGTTAGACATACAATCCAAATCATCATCTGAAATTCAAAGCTCAACTTATATTGTCTTTGATGTCGAAGTTAAACTCAATTTTAACTCAACGATTCAATCTTCTTGAAAAATTTCAAATTGAACAAATTGTTCAAATTTCTCATTTAACTTTTCAACTTCGACTTCAAAAATGAATTTCAAATCATTTATTCCTTACGGAATATATTCACAACATTTCATTTCATATTGGAAAAACATTTCCATACTTATTTAAAAATAAGTAATTCACAAATCCATTCTTATTTTCAACATTTGAAAATATTCGATATACTTAAATCAAAATCAAGTATATATTTCATCTTTAAGGAAATCATTCTCTTTCACATATTCATTTGAGTTAAAACGAATGTTACGTAAAACATCGTTACGACAACTCAAAATCATTAGTATAGGGATTCGAAATTTAGATAGATGTATAAATCCCAATACTATACAAAACATTTCCTTTCGGAAATCATTTACTATAACAACAGTGTTATAGTCCACCATTTCCTTATATTCGAAAACGTCTATTTCAACAATGAATGTTGAAATATATGGTTTCGATATTCAATGCCTTTTAAAACATCTTTTAAAACAATTAACTTCGTTTTAAAATATTACTTTCCCAAAACATGTCCATTTTATTCAATAATATATTCACGGTCCAAAATTGTGAATATACTACTTTTAACAGCTATAAGAATTTATTTATCAAAATAGGTCATTTTCGGATTTATAAACAACATTTATAAATTCTATTCCTATTCATAAAGACTTCAATTTATAAAAATTGCTTTATTAACCCATTCCTTTATAACTCAGTTTTATATCAGAATTTAATTTACAAGTAAATTACTTATAAATTCTTTTATTTCGCAACTCCGATTCATTTTATAACTTCACATTATAAAACTTTTAATTCTGTAACTTCCATTCACTTATGAAATCCATTAAATATTTCACTTTTAACATTTATACAAACCATTTTATACTTTCAATAATTTATCAACACTTTCAAATCTTCAATATAGCTCGTTTATAATAATTCAAAAATTCCAATTTAAACTATTATATAAATTTATCAGTTTTCCATTTCCAAAATAATCTACTAGTTCTTTAATAAATCATTCATCGACTTGGTTCTCAGTTTAATCGCATTCGATTCATTCACATTGGATTTTACTAACATTCATTCATATTCAATTAGTTCACATTCACTAATTCATATTCAAGTCAGTTTGCTTTCAATTCAAATCAAATTTGATTCTCTTTAAATTTACTTATCTTTCAATTTGAATTCAATTTGCATAGTTTTCAATTTCCATTAATTCAATTTCATTAACACTTAATGAATTTCTATACGATCAACTGGCAACCAATGCACATTCAACTTAACCAAATTTATTTACTTTGCTTACATTCAATTTGGTTCAACACACTTAATTTCAATTGGTTTATATTCCAATTCAGATTAAATTTTTTTATACTCACCATATTCACTAATTTACTTTTACAATTAAAGTTGAATTTCCTTTATATAACTCAAATTCATATTCATTCTTCACTTTATCAATTCATTTTGATATCAAATTCAATTTGATTCAATATTACTTAAGCTATGTTTCATTTTATCTTCACTTGCATTTATTTAACTTAACTTAGATTTTTCTTTCAAAAATCATTTTATTTAACTTTTGCTAAAGTCAAATTTATATCACATTCAAAATTCAGATTTTGTTTTACTAAACAAAATTGTTCAAACATTTACAAAACTGGTTTTACTTAAATTTTCTCATTTTATAAGTTAAACAACTTATTAATTTAAACTTTCCAATTCATATCATATAATCACTTCTCTTTCAAGTTTAACTTTTCATCTCAATAATTTATCAAATCAAGTACGATTTATTTAACTTCCTTTAGTTAAATTTCAAATCATATATTTATTGATACTAATTCAATTCAATTTAACTTTTCTTAAGTTAAAAATCTTTATTTTCAAAAACAATTTTATACTTCTTTAGATTTGAAAAACATTTACTTTTAAAGTGTTTCTAGTAACTATTCATATTAAACATCATAAACTAAGCTTTGTGTAAACCAAAGCTCTGATACCACCTGTAACATTCCCCCTTTTGACCACCTCCAGTCGGTGATTAAACCAACTTGAAACGTTCAAAAAGACGAATTGTTATTTAGTTTATAAGGTTTAAACAGAATCAGCCACAGAAACACAGATAATAACACTGAATTAAAAAAAATGAGAATTTATTTCATTACTATAAATCTTTTTATATACATCAGAGTTTATACAATTTTAATACTGATACATCGGAATATCTTAAAATACAATTTTCTCGAAATAAATGATTCTTTACTCTCTCTCTAACTTCGCTGCTCGAAAATCTTCAAGCTGTAAAATACTCGGTCTGACCCGAGTATTATATTCAAAAGAAAATAATACACAGGTCAGTCTAATTCAAACCAGTTTATTAGTGCATAGAGGCAATAATAATTTAAATAGACGACAGTCACAATAATTCCCGTCTATCCAATCCTTTTAACAAAGAAATCGGATAACGAAAATTTTAACACTAAACAGTGTTAAACAATAAATTAGCAGATTTAAATCATCAACAGAGATAAATAAACAATTTATCAAATCGACTAAATCAATTCAAAACAATTGAAATTGTCACTTAAAAAAAATCGAAGTTCGATTGGCTGCCGTACACGCACGCGTGTACGGCCTCGCCAATACAATGGTGAAATGCACAAAAGATCAACAAAACCCCATAGACGCGCACAAGGTCAAACCTAAGTTTTTACAACTGGGTTCAACACAAGGCAAAGTGAAACTGAAGCATGGCAGATCACAAATAAAACAGCATCAAAGCTCAAGTGATAAAACATAATGCATCAGCCAACTTACATCAAAGCCAACATGACTCAATGCAGACTTGAAGTTACAAAACAAATGCCACAAGAATACATCTATGAAAAATCAGCTCAGTACAAAATTGATCAACTACAAAGGCAGTAGTGAGTGCAGACAAACCAAACTCATGATTTCAAAATGCAGTGGCCATACACATATATACATACAAGAATGTATGTATACATATGATCAAAACCTCAACCAGACAGTAACTACAACTCAGTGCAGCAAAGAAGAAACTGGCAATTACAAGTATAACATATGTGCAGACATGTATTTCAACACCCTACAAGAGTAACAGGTACAACATACAACAGCAAGCGGTAACCCCGAGTGTACAGGGACTACAAGCTAACAAATGGCAACTCCAAAAAGAATCAGACTCGAAACTCAACATCAAGTCCACAAAGTACATCTGGAACTTCGAAATGATATAGGTGTACATGTATACAAAGCCAAAAGTCTTAAATTGATACCAGACCGTATATATGTGGACACAAGAAATTTATGGACAATGAAGTGCAACAGGTGAAACAACTACAGATGTATATTGTAAAGAAAATCAACTTACTTGGAGTGAATGCAATGAGGTATGCAACCCAGTGTCGACAACAGTGCAACAGGTGAAACAATGATGCAGACCAAAGAATGACAACCTGAACAAACTCAAGTGATAACAGTTAAATGTACACAGGGATCACTGTCTACATGAGTTAGTTCAACATGCAAAAGAAACTGGCAACAAATACACGTCCAGATGAACTAAGACGTCATCAACAGTTCAGACAAACAAGTCAGAAGATGGCAACTCCAAATGAACCAGTAATGAATCAAACTTATGATCATGTACAAGTCTACATGTATGGTGTCAAGTGAAGTTCTTTTCATACAGAGTGAAGATTATTAGACTGAAATATCAAAAGCATGAATGAAGACAACATCAAACCAAGAATGACTCAGTGAAGATTACCAATGGTCAAGCCAACACAGCAACAATGAAGTACATCAACTACCAGACCAACTCAAGACAACAACTACAAGACCAACTCGAAGCAACTGACCACAACAACAGGTGAGCTCGAGGAAGTGACAGTGGTAACTATACAAAGGGAATGCAACAAAAGTCTACAATGAAACCAGAGAGAGTATCAAAAATAATAACAGTTCAATATCAAAGCAAATGGCCGAAGTATAGTTACAGCATCAAGTTAAAATCATGATCGAACAAAGTCAGAAATAAGTATGCATGTATACAGCAGTAACAAAAATCAGAGAAGAAGATTATCGAAGTTACAGATGATAAGAAACAAGGCCGAAATCATGTGTTTGAAAACAGGAAGGTTTTCTTTAAAAATAAATGAAACAGTCAAAATTATTTTTGGAAAGTTTATGGAATAAAAATCAAAGATCGCACGTTCGAAATCGAGACCGTGCTCATGAAGGAATTCCCAAAAATATCAAAACATAAAACAGGAAAGAATCGGCAACGTGAAGAACACGTTTAATCAAATCAGACTTGAATATAAACCCCCCCAAAATCATCCTCAACTTTGTGGTAATTCAAAACAACGGCAAAGAAACGCAAACCCATTCATCATTGACTAAACAAATCGAACACAAGGCATAATACCAAATCGAATCAGATGTGAGTATTACTACTCACCTTTTCTCGAAGAGGTCGCGAGCGAGTGAGGCGAAGGAAGTCGATCGAACAGATTCGCCAGAGAATTGAATCAACGCCGAAGCCCTAGATTTTGAGTCGCCACCACTTTTTCGTCTTCGATTTATTTTTATTTTTCTTAGGGTTACAAATGAATGAGAGGGGGGTCGGGTTCGTATTTGTGCAGAGGAGATCGTGGGTTAGGGTATGGGCTGAGCGTGTTTAGGGTATGGTATTTTCTTTTTCTTTTATTTTGTTTTTGTTTTAAAAAAAAATATGTTATTAAATTTTGTAGATAAAATTTTATTTCCTTTTTAAACATCTTTATCCATCTCACATTAATTTACATATATGAGATCAATTTCCAAAATGTAAAGTTTTTAAATTTTAATTAAATAAGATAATTTTGATTTCTTTAAAATCCAAAGCAAATTTCCTTTACAATCATTTATAAATCCTGATTCAAATTATTATTAAATTTTCAATAGATTTAAATTTTAAAATTTAATCATAAAATTTATTCTAAAAAGTTGAAATTTGAATCAATTCATCATTCAAATATTTAAAATTAATTAAATATTTTCAATTTAAATTGTTCAAAATTCAGGGTCGTTACAGATAGTAAGAGAATTTACTGAGGCGTACGGACAGATATCTTAAGGATTACTCATTCTAGAGTTTACTTCACTCTATCTCTAATGAGCTACTTAACGTGTTATACTCCTGAGCTAAAGTTCAACCTTAGCTCTGATACCAAATGTAACGGCTGCGAATTTTGCCCGCTCGAAAATCGACATCCATACTTTACATCGTACTCGAATATCGTAGATTCGACCGTTCAAATCCGAGTCGCCGGAGCTTATAACACAGTTAAGTAAATAACACAGCGGAATAAATGAATAATACATTGATATACAATATCTGATACAATGAATATCAATATACATCAGAGATATGATACAACAAATAGCAGCGGAATAGAAAACGATAACACCAGCAGCGGAATAGAATGTCTCCAATAGAATGCTCCAAGATAAGCAACGTCAGTCCATGAACTCCAAGAACTGAACTAGCTCCAAATAATCTACTAAACCTGAATATCTGAAAAACCCAACTCTAGACTGCCCGTGTGGAAAATGGTGGGCACCCAGAGTTTAGGAAGAGAACAATAAACTCTGGATCAGTCATGGGACTGGTGTGAGCAACAAAAACAGTTTATCTTTAAACAAACACAAAAGGGTTTAAACATTGAAATCCGCAATGCTTTTGGAAAATGAAACTACCATAAGACCTCCCACCACACACACAATGCAAACGCAGACTTGGAGGAGATTTCTTCTTATGTTAGTCAAAGATGCTTACTACGCAAAAATCAAATCCTTTGAATATTATTATTAGTGCATAGTGCAGAAAACATTTCGAAAGTAGAATATCAATCTTAGCCAGCATAGGTACCATTATAGTATGCCCGCTATAGCTACCATATTAAATGGCAGGTTCTACAACTAAAACCGTACAAGGCTCGTATTGTTTTGTTTGGATTTCCAACAAATGATCAGGCTAAGGAACTTCCTATCCACGATGGGTACGCCCCTGGAATAGACGACCCGAGAACCTAACCGGATCTCTGCCAACACAAGGCCGGGTTACCTCTGCAAAAATAGGTAACTACTGACACGCGTATGCCATCCCCCGATCGTCACCGATCTTCCCGAGGATCCTCGATTTCCAACAACCACATAATAATAATAATGCAGTAACCATAGAGGTTAAGTATCTGGGCTCCATACCATGATACCACCTTTATCCAGAAGGAATGACATACACTAAGGGGCGCTACTCCCTAGAACCTTGCCGCATCTTTCCTGTTTTGACCATTTCCGGGGTGTGAGGCTCGACGAAGTCTCGTCCACAAAGCTACGCTTTCTACAAAGCCATGCTTTGGGTCAAACAGATGATCAACCTATGAACACAAAGATATAAGATCAAACAAATGATCATATCACAAATGATCAAACACTGATCATCACACAGCAACACTCAGCATGCCACATTACCAAATTGGGATATATCGCTGATAAATTTCAACTACATAACCTCTAAGCTCGTACGTCTCAGAGAAGGGTGTTAAGCTAAGAGAATAAATTCTCCGCCACCAACAGAAATGTATTTGAAAGAAATCGGCTTTATATCTCAAAGTGTAATGTCAGACATGTATCCATACAAGTCTGTTCCGGGTTCGAACAGAACCGAAGGCACTTCTCACGAAGCCCTTGCAATTCCGGATAATTCTCAATCACGTCCGGACTTCCCGTCACAAAAGAGTGATATAAATCTCTATACCGGCGCGACTCAGTGCAGAGACATTCGACAGGTTGTCCTTTCATTTTCGAAAAATATCCGGTCTTCAACACCGGTCTTCAAATGCTATCCATATACGACGTATCACTATTCGGAATGAGTTATACGACCCAAAGGTCCTTTCCCGGCTAACCCGAATAGTGAGCAAAATATTTAAAAACATATGGATATTGGGATTTCAATTAAGTCACAACTTATTACCCAAACTTTCTTTTCAAATGGTTTAACAAATTACCATTTTAATCTTTTTAAACAAAAAGATTCAATTCACAAAGTTCACTTAATTTCAAAAAGATTCATTCACAGATTTTCCAAATCAATTTCCATTTCAATTTAACTCGTTAAATCTTTAAATCAAGATTTAACTGATAGCTTTCAAAACAATTTAACTTTGAATGGTTTAAACAAATCATCATTTTAAATCTGTTAAAAGTAAACAGATTCAATTCATAGTTTTCAAAACAATTTCATTCATAACTTAGAAAAACAATTTTTCAATTCAATCTTGAAATTCCTTTAATTAAACTGGAATTTCATTTCTTATCTGAAAGCTTTTATCATTTTGAAAACAAACTGTTTCATTTCAGAAAATCTGATTCATTCATATGAGTTAAAGTTCTTGGGTTAATTCAAATTCTCAAATCAATACTTTTTAAAATGGTTTAACCCACATATAACTTGTACAGCATTTTTAATCTCTAGTTTCGAATTATAGGATTCAATTTCAAACTTGAATTCAAATTTAAATCAAATTATTTAAATTTTCAAAACTCGATTTAAGTTATTCAAAATAACTTTTATCTTTGAAATTCCATTTCAAAAGCTTTTCACTTTAAACCCAAATTTCCAATTTCAAAATCAATTGAAATTAAAATTTCAATTTCAAAAATATTAACTTTAAATTATCTGTGACTTAATCGATTTCCACGTGAAATCCATATTTGTGTGTGTAAAAGTGTAGTCCAGGGGTTTCACACACAATAGTGCAACATCAATCATCACATAACAAAATACAGGATATAGTTGATAAGCGATATAAACTATAACGCTTATCGTTCATTCACAGATCATAGATATATATCACAGGTAAGTAAACTACAGATCACAACATAAATCAGGGTACATCACAAAGCATCATATATCAAGGATATCAAATAATTCACATTCAATAGAATCCAAACATTCATAAGTAAAGTCAAGTATTCAATAGTTATTTATAAGCAGAATCAATTAATCGTTTAATCCTGATAAATTCAATTTATTTCCAAGTAAATTAATTACTTATGAATTAATTATCAAATCTTTATTTATCAATTTATAAATCATTTCATATAGATTAATTTATCAGACACCTTAATAAATTAAAATTTTTCTTAATTAATCATATTAATCAAGTTATTCTTTAAACCGTTTACATGATTTAATTAACCCCTTAATTTATTTTCATTTAATTAATTATCCTTAATTTTAAATAAATTAGCTTTAAATTTATAAATAAATTGATCTTTAGTTAATTTTAAATCATAAATCAATTATAAAATTAACTTAACTTTTAAGTTAATGCATTAAAACATTTGAATCAATTTCTTGATTTCTTAATTAAGTTTTATTTAAAATAAACTCCTTTTTAAATATAAGTTTAAAACATTTTAATTAAACTTAATTAACTTTAGAAATATTGTTATTTCAAAAACTTTCAACACAATTTCATATTTGTACTTAACAATCATTATTTTAAGAAAAATAAGTCTACAAATTAAATTGACTTAAATTTGTTCAAGTTTAAAAACTGGAAATTTAAAACCCGAGATTTTACCCAGTTTCACTCGAGTTAACACTCGAGTCTCCTTCCTCGTTCCCCGAGTCATCTCTCTTTCTCTCGCGTATACTTCTTCTCCTCCCTTCTCGTTATTTTTTTTTAGCAAGTAAATTTTAGTTAAATTATAATGACAGGATACAAAACACTCGCGCGAAACTAAAACTCGAGCCAGCTACAAAATTTCTCGAGACAAAACTCGAGATTACCTTCTTCTTCCCCAAAAATGCTCGAACCAAGACCAACCCCTGACACGCGTACACGCGTGCACGTGTCCAGGCACTCCGACCACTTCCAGTCGACCCTGCCACCCTCAACACATCGACAATCATCTATACGAGCCTCCTGACAACACCACGATCTGCGACAACTACGAATTCGAAATCTCACTGCTTAACCCAAACTGGAATAATGTTCTATCATCAGAGAATCTCCACGCATCGCCTATCCCTACCACAGGTAACCTCGTCGACACGTCTTCAGCTTCGCCAAACTACGACGAACCAAACCCCCCCGGTCCGATCGCTTGAATCGCAGTGTTGACGACGATATTTCCTCGCGACTTCGACCTTCAAAATACCCCACAAAACCCTAAATTGACTTCGACCCCAAAATCCTTGCATTAGAAATTTTTTTCAATATTTTTCCTATGTTCATACATTAACAAACTATCTATACAACAATTTTCAACCTCTAAGATTTGTTAAACTAACCAAAATTGACAAAAATAGATTTTCTGTTCAACTCATAATTTCCAACAATCTACCAGATTAAAAATCCTCATTTCTATCTTAAAAATCCAATTTTCTAATAGTGATTCAAGTTATATAAATGAATTGAAGATTCGTGACATTCGAATTTTTCATATATTTGGATTTTATCTGTAATTTCACATTTTTTCATTATTTACTAATATTTTATAGTTGAGATTATTTTTAAGAATAAGATTATAACCTTTCGATCATCTTTTATTTAAAGATCAAAGCTTAAATTTGATCATAGAAAGAGATTTTGAATTTTTTATTTTATCTGTAACCTGTAGATAAACAGAGGGGCATATGTTGTATTCATACAGGCATTTCATACACTCAAGCTTGCTTTCTCATTCATATCCATACCCATACCATATTTCAAAACAAATCTCCATCACAACATTTAAGTAACATCAGGGATATAAACTGTTTTAAAGGGAATGTTACTCACCTTACACATATAAACTTGCAGATATAAACAACTTCATACAAGACTTCCAAACCATTATCATCACAGGCATGAAAATCAAAAGAAACTGGTTAAAAATTTAAGTTTGCTCACCTCAATTTGAAAGAAAACAGGGGACTGCTATTAGACACAGATTTGAAACAGAGGAGACTCAGGCTTGAAATGTTTTGTTTTAGTTGCTTTTAATTTGCTTGCTGAGACCTTCTTTAAATCCCTGAGTTGCATTGATTTGTATTGTTTTAAAGTTGGGATGGTATTCATTTTAGATTTCTTTTCAGTTTCAAATGAATTGAGAGGAGAAGGCTGATATGAATGAGGTTGGTATATAAAAAGAAGTAGTTGTACAAAGTGATGTCTTTATTTATTCAATAAGTATGGCTGAGGTGATACTTGACCATGCTGAAGATGCTTTGATAGGCTAGAGGTATGTTTCATTTATTACCTTATGTACATATTACTTTGTTTATTCCCTTGCCTTGCATTTCTTTGTTTTCGGCTGGAGATGATAGCCTCAAGTACATATGTTTCTATTTTAGTTTACATGCATATCTTTGCTTTCTTTTACTTGTTCACTTTTGAGCATATTTATATTTTATTTGTTTGTAAATAGGTAGTTATATTTGTTTATCTCATTTTATAACTCGAACCATTATTAACCATCAATTCTAATTATTATTATTATCAATTATTATTATTAAACCGTTTATTTTAAGATTTAAATTCAAATCAATTCTACATACATATATATTCACATATATATAATAATTACTTTATTTATAAAAATAAATGATTTATACATAGGTTATTCAAGACTCGGGGAAACTCGCTATCAATTTATCAATTGATTTTACTATTTTTATTCAAAAATTTATTTATTACTCAATTTAATTCAAAAATTCATTTAATTATTAATTTAAATTAAATTAAAATCTGGGGTCGTTACAATTCCACCTTCATTTAAAATTCATGCTATAAGTGAACAGATTGTAATCCAAGCTCATGCATGCATGCGCACATATATATATATATATATACACACACATACACACACACACATATATATACATATATATATGTGTGTGTGTTTATATCAACTTACAGCTATATCATGTCATAAATAGTGCATTTGTTAGTTTCTGTATGTATCATACATTTTCTTACCACATTAACAATTTGACATATGCTCATAACTAAGCAACCTAGTAATATTATACCAACTGATTATCGAATATATGTCCACACTTCTTAGAAATGATAAGTAATGACAACAAAGTCTCAAGTCTTAACAAAATTTGATTTCTAATAGACATTAAAGAGACAAGTCACTAAGCTTATTAACGATTCATACAAGAATCCAAAATAAACTAAATTCATAAAATTTGATTGATATTTAAAATGAAACAAATATAAGCATTCAAACCAATGTTACATTATGTAACATGCCATATCACCATAATCAGTCATCAAAGCCATCGCTGGTCATTAAGCTACCTGTTAGAAGAAATGGTTAAGTTGTTATGCATTTTGTCGAACAATTGTGAACATTGATGTATTGGACCGGGTATTATGTAAATGAATAACCCATATGTAAAAATATAAAAACCTATATTGAAGAATGATATGTGAGGAATAAAAGAATATACCGATTCCAAAAATTTTCTTCTTTCCTCCAAAATATTTTGGTCTTCTTTGTAACGACCCGCTATTTTGGACCATTCGCATCCGCACATGTCGGACTTGAATAATTCAAAATACCGAATTATTAATTTAAATTTTGCAAAACTGAACATATACAGTAAATAAAATAATCACAGATCACAGACACAGAGTAATAAATGCAGCGGAAGCAAAAGATAGTAGTTCATGAAGCTACTATATACATATCAGAGTTAAATAAGGTACAAATGATGTCTCGAATACAATAATCAAATACAATATCAGAATACATCACTGGAATCAACTGGATATCTGAAAGCTGGATAGAAAGTTGGACCTCCAAGCGAAGCTCCAACTCCAAAGGTGAGTCTCGAATACAGGTACACTCAGTCTGACCCGAGCGTAAAGCAAAACACAAAACACTCGAGTCAGGATTAACATTCTTATATCAATAAATCCAACTCAAGTGAAATGCAAGTAACTCAAAGGATGTTTGGAATAACCATCCTTTAAGGATCCGTTAAACTATCTACTATGTAGTAGTGTACGATAAGTAGATAATGCCTATCAATAATATAAAGTATCAAAATAGTATTAAGGCGTTACCATTATCCCCCTTAACACATTTTACATAAGCGTTATAGTCTATACAGCACTGTAAACTCCACTGTAAACTAGTGGGATATCAGGGAGTACTCCATAGGTATAACACAAAACAAATCGTAGTGGTCGCGTATATAGGGATACAAGTATGATAAGGCACATGAGGGAATACCCAAGGTAGTGAAACTACCGTTTGCCTGATTCGGACTGGTGAGAACGCATCGCCGCAGCGATCGCAACACCGCGAAACAACACTCCCAAATCAAGGGTGCACCATTCGATAACAAGTAATGAGTAGTTTTCGAAGAAGTGTGTTCGCTCGAGGTAGCTGACCCCATTTGGCCCGGCACGGCTCCTGTTTTAGTCATTTCCAATTTGACACAAGTGTCAAGGCTATCCATTATCGTTCTCTTTCTTCAGTCATCACGTACATCATTCCAACCACTTCATTCTGGATCACACTCCACGTATAGTTATTAAAGTGGTTTTCGGTTTAGACAGAGAGTATGTCCCTAACCGATTCCGGTCTCTTTAATAACTTTCGTGATTATTACACCGATTGGTCGTTTAATAAATTTCAAAAACCAAATCAAATTCAATTTCAAATAGAATTTGTAAACCAACATTTCATTTGTCTTTCTAAATCAATTCCCATAATTTACGTTTCAAAACTTCCAAATTACCATTTCAAAATCTTATAATTCAATTTCAATTTTTATGTAAAACAATTCAAATATTGATTCAAGTTCGTATATAAGTTTCATTCCGAATCATTTAAATTTATTTAATTTAACATTCAAATCGATTTAAATTCATTAATCGATTTCATTCAATATTTATTAAATAAATTTATCATTTAAAACAATTTCCATTTAATTTCCAATTCATTAAATCAATTACTTACATTCAACTTCATTATATCAAAACTTCACATTTAATTGAATCAGATTCGTCAAATCAATTCTTTAAATTACAAGTCTTACATTAATTTCAATAAATCGCATTTCTATTTCTTGTTAAAGAAATCCAATTTCACTTATTTATTTACTTGGTTACAATTTCAAACTCAATTAATAAAGAACTTAATTTCACTAATTCAAGAGGTTCAATTTTATTTAACTATTAAATAATTCAATTTTATTTAATTATTAACTAATTTCAAACTTAATTATTAAATAATTTCAACTTAATTATTAAATAATTTCAACTTAATTATTAAATAATTTCAAACTTAATTATTAATAATTCCAGATTAAAACAACATTCTTTCATCAACTACTATGTTAATATTTTGTTTCGGATTATTACATATTAACATTTTCCTTTCATAACAATTCAAATTCCAACTTCATTTTAAAACCTTATTATTTATTCAAATAAAATCTTTATTTTATTTTTAAATCAAATTATTGACCAATCGGGTTTTATTTAATTCTATATCCTAGGTCAAAGTTTAATTTGAGTATTTATCATTTCAACCTGATTCCAATTCAATTCAAATCAAAGCATAGGAAAAGGAAATTGCAGTGTGATAATTGGGATGGTGTCAAAGTAAATAAACAAGCAATAACCACAATCAATATCAATCCAATAATCAATTTAAATAATCCCGAAATAATCATATTAATTCACATTGTTGTTTGTGCAAATTAATATCAATCCAATAATCAATTCAAATAATCTCGAAATAATCGTATTAATTCACATTGTTGTTTGTGCAAATTAATATCAATCCAATAATCAATTCAAATAATCCCGAAATAATCGTATTAATTCACATTGTTGTTTGTGCAAATTAATATAATTATTTCTAGAATCTACACTATCATTTCATGTAGATTAAAGATTATTACAATAATATTAATATGGTTCTTCATTTGATATCAATTATTCAATTTCATACTACATAAATTTTACAACATACATTCAATGGTTCAAGGTGTGGTTAATACTATTTCTACGTGTCAATTTATTTAACATTTAGAAGAGGTCATATTATACAAATGTCATCAATCAAATTAACACATATATCAAATCTAACTATCCTACGTCAACTTCAATTTCATATTATTTATCACTTACAATATTAACAATTTAACGTCAAATGTCAACATCAAACAATCAATCATTTATCAACCAAACTGGATTATCATTGTATAAATAACAGATAATGATGTCAGATGTCACAGGTGAACTGATACAGGTAATAACATATATAACAGTGTGATTAACTAACAGTCGCATATTTCAATTTGTCGTTTCAATTGAAATCAAATTTAATAAATAAAAGAACATTAATCGTGAGTGATTGCTCACCTTTCGAGGCTAGATAGATGAACGAGAATGAGAGAAGTTATAAATCCAAGTATGAATTCCAAAGCAATGCTAGATGGGCACGATTTCGACGAACAAAGCAAACATCAGAATCAACTCGATAGAAGCAACAATGATGTGAATATATATATATATTATATTTATTTCAAATCAATATTAATTTAAACACATGTTAAATTATATATATATATATTTTAAAATCGTTGTTTCAAATAAACACATATAAACAAACATATCCATAATATAATTTGAAATAAATACATATATCTATTATCCAACTATTAATATTAATGTAAGAATTAACATATGTAAACTTTATTTTGAAATCTTTTATACATTAAAACAAACGCAATACCCATAAACTTACATTGTAAACAGATTATTTAACTAATATATATACTCATGTATATAATAGTAGAGTGTAAAACAAAGAACAAAACAGCTTTTATAAGATATACTAACCGATAGTTTAAACTAGCATATGAAAATTTTATAAAAAATCTGACATACTTTTCAAACCATACTTCTATAACCTATACCCTACAGACCTTAATATAAACATATATATAGCTAACGTACAAAGCTATAACTTCTTTAACAAAATAGTGTACTGCAACATATATACAAACTAGTACATATAATACTAACAAAACAATGCTGGTAAACAACACTATACAATCAGTTTATACAAATAAATTTTTCACAAACAAAAGTATATATATACAATAATATATAAATATGCAAATATAACTTAGTCTAGTATTATATAACTCATATATATACACTAACCATTAAAGACAAAACTGATATTTTAAAACAATATATACTATAAATTAACACGTAAAGACAACCAGGTGTATATGTATATATCAAATTATATTAACTTATACCCTCAAAACATATACACATCAAAAATCTATATGATAAAATAATACTAAAACAAATATACTTACAAAACTAGACAAATCACAGACTGTTATATATACCACTTTATAAACCAATATAATACCAATGTTATACAAAGTCATATATAAACATAACTTATATATATACACTTTGTATTCATATACTTTAGATCAAAACCCGACCCACAATATATTATATAATCTTAAAAAAATGTATATACATACTCCAACAAAATATGCAGACACAGCATGTTATAAACAACACACGAAACACTTACATATATCATATAGGCTAGGACGGAGGGCAAAAGGGAAGACAACAGAGTTTGCACTCGGGGTGCTGTGGATTTGCAGGCGAGGCCGAGGAGGTGGCAAGAGGAGGGAAGATCGGCTGCCAAGCATTTGGATCTGGTCGAGGAAGAACGAGCGGTGTATAGGTTCAAGGCTGGGGCCGAAAGGGGAGGCTAAGGGTCGGAGCAAGGCTGTTGAGATGTACGTGAGGCCGGCGAACTGGAAAGCATGCATGGTTGGAGGAGATCTACGGTTGCGGGCTGTGGAGCAAACGGCGGAGCTGGAAAGGTGGCGGCGGTCTGGGTGAGGCGCAAGGCGGTGTCGAAGAGGCTAGGAGATGGGTAGAAGAGGGTGAGGAACATACGTGGGGATCGTGAGGTGTTGGTGGACGCTCTCACGTGAATGCAAGCTACTGTGGTGGCGGCCGAGCAAGTGGGAGGTGGCACACGGTCGAACTTGGTGGGTGATTTCATGTGGCATTTTATCATTGCTATAAATCAAAAACTACAGCAAGTTCGAGATGGCATATATCCCATATCCAAAGCACATTAGGCATGCTAGGCTTCAAAGAAAAGAATAAAAATGAGAAGCAGGTTCTCTAATGCAAACTTATACCATATTTGCATTTGCATGAATTGGAAACAAAGATGGGAGAGTGTGGATGTCAGGGTGAAAATGGGTAGCAAGATGTGGAGATCCAAGCTACAGATTTCATATAAAATGATATAAAATATTATATTTCTTTGCCAACAGAGAGAAGATAGAGGTTTAGAAATGGAATAAATAGAAAAGGAACAAACCAGAAATGAAATGGAAACATATTGAACAGTTGGATATCAAAAAGTTAGATAAAAATTTTGAGAATGTAAAAGGCTGATGGATTTATAGTTAATGCACGATTGAATTTGAATGGACACCGGCACCAAATATTGGAAACAACAAATGCAATAAAAGGTCAGACATTGATTTTCAAAAACAAAATAAAGGCTGGCGGCTGACAACTTTAAACGCTGAGAAATGAATAGTCAAAAAAACGAAATGACTCAATACGGGTACCGATACGATTAGCCGTCTCGCAGTTTTGCTGCGAACCGGACATCAAAACACAGAAGTGAATATATCATGGTGACCAGCTCGATGAGACGGTTAAAACGGTATAAAGATATCAGTGGTTCCATTGAATTATAAAAATTTGAATTTTTTACCAGCGGAAAATGCAGCAAAAACGCAAAAAAATAAGATCGACGGAGCTAAAGAAGTCCGAATTTGGAAAAACGAAAAATGACGTCTTGCTCAGAAAATGATTTAGAATTTTTCTATGTAAAAATATTCAGGTTTCGAAAACATTTTATTTTCATCAATTTCTAACTGATTAAATTGAAATAAAATTACACACGAAATAAACTTTCATTTTTTTGGATGAAAAATTACCAATTGCTATATTTAACTAGGCGCATTTCAAATGTAAAATTTTTATTTCAAAATTTTATCGTTTACCATTTCACACAAATTCAGTTAATTAAATTAATTAAAACCGTTAAAATATCTGGGTTGTTACACTCTCCCCCACTCAAAACTTTTCGTCCTCAAAAAGGAAGGAGGTAGGAGAATAGAAATAACTAGAAAGATAATAGATTTGAAAAACAAAATAACAATTAATTTAACATATAAATTTCAATTTTAAATAAATTAATATTCAACAATTGATTTAATCCATTTAATCTACTTACGTTAATTTCTCAAGTATTCCTAACTTCATATTGATTTATCCATTACCTTATTATTCAGTTATCTTCAATTAAAATTTCTAAAATCATAAATTTGAATAGTCATTTATTAAAATTATACTTTATTCAACAAATTTTATTCTTCTTTATTCCAAATTATTATTAAAATTTATTCCACTTAATATATCTTATCACATATATTAAGTATATTTACATTAATTATAACTACTCAAATTTATTTAAAATTCTTTAACATCATTTTATAATGTATAATATTCAATTACATAGTTAACTTCTGAGTAATTTAGGTAAGTATTATTGTAATGCAATTGAGCATTATACAAGTAAAATTTTCAAATTTAATTATTCAGGCTTAAATATTTATTCAAAATTTTGGTTTCATTTATAATTGAAATCATCTTCTTACCCAAATTTTAAGAATTAAATTTCCGATTAACTTCAACCAATTTAGAGATAAATATATACTATATATATCAAATCAAATTAAATTTAAAATAATATACCTATATATAAATCAAATCATACTTAAGAAATTTAAATCGACTTAATTTCCAAAACAAAACTGTAGTAAAGCTACGAATTGGTCTCTTCCTTTCGAAACTCGAAAATGAATGTCGATGATGCGGCCGTCATCACCAAAATTTATTTTCTAGCGACAAAAGAGAAGAGCTCTAATTTAAGCAGTTAAAATTCCATGAAAATGATTTCTATTTGAAAATAATTTAAATACTATACACCTTAAAACTTTCAAATCAAAGTTTGAAATCACCGGAAATTAAATTCTCAACTTCTAATTTAAATCCATTTCAAATTCCAAATTCCAAATCAAATTATAATCAAGTCTCATAAATTCATTTATTTATTATTTCCGTCAACAAATTTATTATCAATTTAATTTCAGAAAAATTATACTTATATATAATATAATCATACAAAACTATTTTATTCACCAAATTCGAAAATACTATTGTGTTAGTTTGCTTTGCTCAAGTGTTTTGGAAATCCTATCGATAGCGTTGATCAGACGAATCGATCAGAAACCCAAATCAACATCAACAACTCAAATAACACAATATATTTTAAAACATTCTAAATATTAATTTACAAATACACTTCCTCGTTCGGCGATTCAAGAATAGATTTCAAAACAAGAATAGAGATTCAAATTTGATGGACTCAAATCAAAGAGAATTCTGATTCGAAGATAGGTTCGAAACAGAAGAAAATATGATTAAATAACGAAATAGGAAAATTGATAAATTTATATAAATCGTGGGCAACCTTAACCGGGTCAACCGTAACTTCAAGAATAAGATCAATGTAGAATTCCGAGGCAAATCGACATTGATCTCAAGAGATAGAATTCGGCATAACCAAAGATGTTAGCATCTAAACCGAGGATATATAAATCTCCGGTGAATCGATGCTATCGTAAAAGAGTTTTACCCCTTTACAAATCAATTTGAGATTGGCGGGACCGCCAACTCATTATAAAGATCATTCGAAGTGGAGTTATGTGATACTCCAAAATTTGAAAGAAGACGAATAGTGAGGGACATGAAAGAATTTTGAAACCGCAGGGAACGTTCCAAAATTCAAGGGAATTGAGTCAAAAAGGAAGAGATAGAAACTCGAATGAGAGTGATTCTGTAAATACATTTACCCTATATGCTAAGTTTTGCCTAGAGCTACCAAAGCTCTGATACCAACTGTAATGACCCGCTATTTTGGACCATTCGCATCCGCACATGTCGGACTTGAATAATTCAAAATACCGAATTGTTAATTTAAATTTGACAAAACTGAACATATACAGTAAATAAAATAATCACAGATCACAGACACATAGTAATAAATGCAGCGGACGCAAAAGATAGTAGTTCATGAAGCTACTATATACATATCAGAGTTAAATAAGGTACAACAGATGTCTCGAATACAATAATCAAATACAATATCAGAATACATCACTGGAATCAACAGGATATCTGAAAGCTGGATAGATAGCTGGACCTCCAAGCGAAGCTCCAACTCCAAAGGTGAGTCTCGAATACTGGTACACTCAATCTGACCCGAGCGTAAAGCAAAACACAAAACACTCGAGTCAGGATTAACATTCTTATATCAATAAATCCAACTCAAGTGAAATAGCAATTGAAATGCAAGTAACTCAAAGGATGTTTGGAATAACCATCCTTTAAGGATCCGTTAAACTATCTACTATGTAGTAGTGTACGATAAGTAGATAATGCCTATCAGTAATATAAAGTATCAAAATAGTGTTAAGGCGTTACCATTATCCCCCTTAACACATTTTATATAAGCGTTATAGTCTATACAGCACTGTAAACTCCACTGTAAACTAGTGGGATATCTGGGAGTACTGCATAGGTATAACACAAAACAAATCGTAGTGGTCGCGTATATAGTGTAACGACTCGAACTTTTCAATGCTCGAAAATCGACATTAATACATTCACTGTATGAACTGCCGAGCAATCGAATGCCGGAAAACCGAATTGTTATGGAGAAAAAGAAGAGGTAGAAGAAAACAGAAGAAAAAGAAAGAAGAAACAACAGAAGAACACAGAACAATATTAGAATCTCACATATCGCAGCGGAACAACATATAATAGATAAATGAATAATCTTTAAATCAAAGAACTATATCATTTTATACATTACATCATCATCAGAGTTTACAACAACAATACAACACTGGACAGTTATACAAACTTGTCCTCATACAGAATACAAAGTGGAATAATACTATCATATACAAGTGATAGTTCTCGCCATCCAGCTCGCCAATGAGCTCCACAGCATCCCGAATCCAGAATGACCTGATAACCAGACTCTAGACTGCCCGTGTGGAAATTGGTTGGCACCCAGAGTTTAGGAAGGAAACAATAAACTCCAGGTCAGTCATGGTGACTGGTGTGAGAACTAAAACAGTTTATCTTCACAAAGAAAACAAAACAATTTCGCAATGCTTTTGGAAAATGAAACTACCATAAGACCTCCCGCCACACACACAATGCAAACGTAGAATTGGAGGAGATTTCTTCTTATGATAGTCAAAAATGCTTACTACGCAAAATCATTCGATATTATTATCATTAGTGCATAGTGTCGAAAACCATTTCGAAAATATAATATTAATCTTAGCCAGCATACAACCATTATTGTATGCCTACTATAGCTACTACGTTCAATAGCAGGTTACCACCACATTCCATAGCAGGTAATACAACTAAAACCGTACATGGTTCATATTGTTTCTTTGGATTTCCAAAAAATGGTCAGGCAAAGGAACTTCCTTACACCGAATGGAAAACGCCTCTGGAAAGACGCCCCGGATCCTAACCGGATCTCTGCAAACACAAGGCCGACGCTACCTCACGCTGAAAAGCTGTAACTAGGTAGCTAACACATGAGCTATGTCATCCCCCGGTCGTCACCGACCTTTATCCGAGGATCCTCAATCACAAAGCAACAACTACAAAGTATAATCAACATAGGTAAAATATCTGGGCTCCATACCATGATATCACCTTTTATCCAGAAGGAAATGACATACCCTAGGGGCGCTACCCCTACAAACCTTTGCCGCAACATTCCTGTTTCGACCATTACCGGGTTGTGAGGCTCGACGAAGTCTCGTCCACAAAGCCACGCTTTTTCACAAAGCCACGCTTTTTCACAAAGCCACGCTTTTTCACAAAGCCACGCTTTTTCACAAAGCCACGCTTTTTCACAAAGCACGCTTTGACCAACAAATGATCAACAACACTTCGTGTGCCACATTACCAAATTGGGAATGTATCACCAGTAACCATCAACTACATAACCTCTGAGCTCGTACGTCTCAGAGAAGGGTGTTAAGCTAAGAGAATAAATTCTCCGCCACCAACAGAAATGTATTTGATAGAAACCAGCTTTACATCTCAAAGTGTAACGTCAGACACACATCCATACAAGTCCGTTCCGGGATCGAACGGAACCGAAGGCACTTCCAAAGAAGCCCTTGCAATCCGGATAATTTCTAATCACGTCCGGACTTCCCATCACAAGAAGAGTGATATAAATCTCCATACCGGAGCAACTGGTGCAGAGACATTCGATAGGTTGTCCTTTCATTTTCGAAAATATCCGGTCTTCACCACCAGTCTTCAATACGATCCATATCGTCGTATCACTAATTCGGAATGGGTTATATGACACAAAGGTCTTTTCCCGGCTAACCTGAATAGTGAGCGTTGTTTTAAAAACAAATCAAGTGCCATTTCAAAGGCAAATATTGATAGTCTGTTATTTAACTATCAAATCAACATTCATAACAAACATCCAATTTAAATAATTTTTCCCAAATTATTAAATTTCAAATATCTTCCCGATATATGGTTTACACTTCAACCATTTGAAAACAGATTTCAAATCACATTCATTTAAACCAATTATATAAATCATTATCGATTTATTTCAAATTTACATCCAAAATCTGTAAATTTATTTCCACACTTCATCACTTTGAAAACCAATTTCAAATCATATTTTCCACACTTTAAAAATAAATCAATGTTTATTTTTAAAACAAATTTCCCCTTTCCTTTACAAATTCCATTGTGAAATTAAATTTCCAAATATCCATTTTTTACTCCAAATCAACTTTCAAATTGATTTCCAAATTTGTTTCAAAACCCAAATTGAATTTCCAAACATTTATTTCAAACACCGAATCAAATTCCAAATTGATTTCAAAATTCACTTCAACACCATATCATTTTACAAATCGATTTCCAAGTTTACTTCCAAATTCCAAATCAATTTTTTATTCAACATCAAATAAATTTTCATATCGATTTCCCAAAGATTTATTTTCAAATACCAAATCAATTATAAATTGATTTCTAGAAATTAATCACCTTTTTAAAATAAAATTCATTTATCTCTTCCAAACCATTTAAAGTTCCATTTTTAAATAAATTCTTCAACTTTCAAATAATGCTATTCGAAATCTATTTATAAAAATCTTTTACCATATTTTAGAAATAATTCGATAAGATTTCAAAAATCAACTTTATACTTTAAAATCCTTTCTTTTAAATTCAACCAATTCTTTCAAAAGAATTTACTTAAAATTTCCAATTTTAATTTCAAAAATCAAATTTCATTCATTTCTGGTATCCAACGATACCAAAAATACATTTGGCTAAATTATAGCCTTCAACGAATCCAATCACAGATATAATCATTCACATATTATAAATAAATAATCACACGGCGATTATAAATAAATCAACACACAACATTGAAATAAATTCAAATGTTTGAGGAATCCAGTTGGATCCCTCCAACCTGTTTCTCTGCATCCACAGATGTTAGCACAATACCAATTCCACTTCAATGTGAAATTATCGCGGTATATGGGATTTATAAATATTATCCGCTATTATGCGGCGCAATATGGTCTCATACGCTATATAATGCGGGAAATCAACAACTCCAATATATACATATTCCAATATATATATTGCTATATGCATATATAATACCAATTCCACTTCAATGTGAAATTATCGCGGAATATGTTTTTAATAAATAACATCTGCTTAATATACGGCGTATAGGGTCTATTTATCACAATAAATAGCAATCATTATTCAATCATCACAATCAACACTATCAACAATTTTAAATCTAACAATTTAAAATTTAAATCGAAACAAAACATTCGATTGAGTGAGAAGTTCTCACCTTTGCTGTAGTTGTTGCGATAGTGATTTATTTTGATTAAAATTAAACGAGCATTTAATTTTATCCAAAATTTTCACTGACTCCTAAAAATACCAATCTAGCTCCATTGCGTAGAGCTCGTCCATACGATTCCAACGCAATTCGTTTCGTGCGAAACGGACCTCGTATGAAAAAGTTATGATTTTTCAAAGTTTGTATGAATTTAAATATACAATTTCAGCTTTATTTTTATTTTTCTAACCCTAGATCACATCCTGGCCGCACATTTTGCTTTGACCAGATCTGGGCCGCACCTGCTCTCTTCTCCATCAACGTGAAAACATGCTCGTTCAAACCCATAGCCGTCAAGCTTCAATGAATTTTCACGACCACCACACTCAACCTGAAGACGATCGGCCACCTCCATCGCGAAGCTCGTCACTTGCTCTACACTCGGCCAGAGGCCGGTCAAACTCGATCAACCCCATCACCTCAATTTGCGTGAAAAACGCAGCGACTTCCATCTCGATTTGCCGTCAATCCGTGGCTCCGTTTCCGATCTCCACCGTTGGATAGCTAGATCTTGATGCCCTCTACAACTTTGTAGTTGACGACTTTTGCTAATTGTTTGTAGATTTGGAGATAATAGAGGAGGAAGTTTCAAAATTCTCAGCCATTAAAATCTAGGGTCGGCTGAAGCCTTTTGACCTAGGGTTTGTGAAAAGAAGGAAAAAGGAGGGCTTTTATAGAAAATTCAACGAACACTATTCACTCGAAATTTTCCGAACTCCAAATCGAGCGTGCCAGTTGGCGTTCGTAAGGTTTACCCCGCGTTCCAAACACAATAGAACGTGTTTCGGGAGCTAATTCGATCGTATGTGAGAGTTACGGAATTAAACGATCAAATTTAAATTAAACCGATTCAAACCGATTTCGATGCGTTTTGGCTTGCCGTGGACAAACCGTACATCCGATTGGCACGAAATATGAAACTTTACAAAAATATCACATTACGGATCCGATGAAACTGGTTTCATCGAAATCTGAGACTGTTTGAAAAATGACTATTTTTAGTCGTCAATTAAATATTAAAATAATCAATTTTCACAATTTAACTTTTAATTCAATTTTAAAAGTTTAAAAATATCATTCTAACTTCAATATGATTTAATATAACTTTATAAATCATTTTTAATCACATTTGGTCCAATTATCAATTATTTACGCAATTTCAAATATTAAATTAATAATTTAATTGTCCAATTAAATCACTATATCGAAATTAAATAAATTCGACTTCCAAATCTTACTTATTAATATTTTAAATTAATTAAATATACGAATTTCAAATGACGGAAATTCTGGGTCGTTACATATAGGGATACAAGTATGACAAGGCACATGAGGCAATACCCAAGGTAGTGAAACTACCGTTTGCCTGATCCGGACTGGTGAGAACGCATCGCCGCAGCGATCGCAACACCGCGAAACAACACTCCCAAATCAAGGGTGCACCAATCGATAACAAGTAATGAGTAGTTTTCGAAGAAGTGTGTTCGCTCGAGGTAGCTGACCCCATTTGGCCCGGCACGGCTCCTGTTTTAGTCATTTCCAATTTGACACAAGTGTCAAGGCTATCCATTATCGTTCTCTTTCTTCAGTCATCACGTACATCATTCCAACCACTTCATTCTGGATCACACTCCGCGTATAGTTATTAAAGTGGTTTTCGGTTGAGACAGAGAGTATGTCCCTAACCGATTCCGGTCTCTTTAATAACTTTCATGATTATTACACCGATTGGTCGTTTAATAAATTTCAAAAACTAAATCAAATTCAATTTCAAATAGAATTCAATTCCCATAATTTACGTTCAAAACTTCCAAATTACCATTTCAAAATCTTATAATTCAATTTCAATTTTTATGTAAAACAATTCAAATATTGATTCAAGTTCGTATATAAGTTTCATTCCGAAATCATTTAAATTTATTTAATTTAACATTCAAATCGATTTAAATTCATTAATCGATTTCATTCAATATTTATTAAATAAATTTATCATTTAAAACAATTTCCATTTAATTTCCAATTCATTAAATCAATTACTTACGTTCAACTTCATTATATCAAAACTTCACATTTAATTGAATCAGATTCGTCAAATCAATTCTTTAAATTACAAGTCTTACATTAATTTCAATAAATCGCATTTCTATTTCTTGTTAATGAAATCCAATTTCACTTATTTATTTACTTGGTTACAATTTCAAACTCAATTAATAAAGAACTTAATTTCACTAATTCAAGAGGTTCAATTTTATTTAATTATTAAATAATTCAATTTTATTTAATTATTAACTAATTTCAAACTTAATAATTAAATATTTTCAACTTAATTATTAAATAATTTCAACTTAATTATTAAATAATTTCAAACTTAAGTATTAATAATTCCAGATTAAAACAACATTCTTTCATCAACTACTATGTTAATATTTTGTTTCGGATTATTACATATTAACATTTTCCTTTCATAAAAATTCAAATTCCAACTTCATTTTAAAACCTTATTATTTATTCAAATAAAATCTTTATTTTATTTTTAAATCAAATTATTGACCAATCGGGTTTTATTTAATTCTCTATCCTAGGTCAAAGTTTAATTTGGGTATTTATCATTTCAACCCGATTCCAATTCAATTCAAATCAAAGCATAGCAAAAGGAACTTGCAGTGTGATAACTAGGATGGTGTCAAAGTAAATAAACAAGCAATAACCACAATCAATATCAATCCAATAATCAATTCAAATAATCACGAAATAATCGTATTAATTCACATTGTTGTTTGTGCAAATTAATATCAATCCAATAATCAATTCAAATAATCCCGAAATAATCGTATTAATTCACATTATTGTTTGTGCAAATTAATATAATTATTTCTAGAATCTACACTATCATTTCATGTAGATTAAAGATTATTACAATAATATTAATACGGTTCTTCATTTGATATCAATTATTCAATTTCATACTACATAAATTTTACAACATACATTCAATGGTTCAAGGTGTGGTTAATACAATTTCTACGTGTCAATTTATTTAACATTTAGAAGAGGTCATATTATACAAATGTCATCATTCAAATTAACACTAGTCTTAAACCTTTTGAATGGATTTGTGAAAGTACTTAGATCCTTAGAATTGATATTTTGAAGGAGATTATAAGTATGGAATCTCTGGAAAAAGATAGAAAAAGTAGAAGTTTGTTAGATAAAAGAAGTTTACTAATAAAGGAGTTTTTAATAAATAAAAGAATTAATTATATGGAAGGGATCAAATAGCATAACCAAACTTTGTATGGCTTGATTGTGCTTTGTATGACTTAATAGTGTTTTGTATATTCATTTGTTTATGGAAAGTATACTAGACTTGGTTTCCATTTACAAATATCTATCTTGTACTAGATAGTCGATTAGTCGACTATCGAATTGACCAGATATAACTTTAGGAATATCTAAAAGAAATACGGGAATTATATTGTACAGTTATCTTCAATGATGCTATACCATACATATAAACTCATTGTGTTTTTCTAGGACACTTAAACGGTTAGGAGGTGGTGGTACAGCTATCTTTAGTGATGGTACAGTTATCTTCAGTGATGGTACAACCTACTTAAAAGGTTATATGGTACAGTTATCTTCAGTGATGGTACAATCCACTTAAACGGTTCGGAGGTGATCTCTGCTCTTATGTATTGTATGTTTATTTCCAAGAGAACTGGAGTTGAGTTTACCGAAAATTCATCTATTGGTTTTGAAGCATCCGATAAGTAGGAAGAGTGTACTTATATGAGATGACTCAAACCCTTAAGCACTTCAAAACCATGTACGCGATCTGTGTTCTAGAAGCGGTTGTGAAATGGAATGTTATAGAGTTAAGTTGTCTAACATAAGATTAAGTCCAAGGGTGAGGTCAGCGTTAATATTTCAAACGATATTATCGAGTGGGACTGTCTATCTTGAGGAGATTTCTAAGAGAGAGGACAATGATAGCATTCATCGGAGGACTTATGCGGCGAACCTATGTGGAGGTTCGAGATTTGTTCGAGATGCTAGAATTTATGTAGTGATTTGCGATCTGTTCGAGATGATGGAATCTAATTGAGGATTCGTGTGCTGTTCGAGTGATGAAGACTTATGTGAAAGATGCCGAACATAGCCTCGACATTGGAAATAACTAAAACTAGATAAGGATGCATAATCTCGGATTTAGCTTACGCATAAGAGTATATCAACTCCATATCTAAAGTATGCTTATCGATATGTTGCGCGTGGGAGTTGTTGATACTTGGTGCCATGCAGTTCATTGTTGGGCCAGTTGTGTTTACCATAGAGTATATCCTATCTAGAGATATACGATGCTCGGAAGGAAGTTCTAATTCTTGTCATGGAGTTCAGATTCGGCTAGATCCGAGGAGAGCTCCACAGAAATCCTTACACCTATGCGAATGCGTCTTAGCAGTATTGATTGTATACCTATTATTGTTGTGGCGCTCATACAACAGCTATTCGATATGATTTATGTGCTATACCTAACATTATCTATCATAACACTATATGTTAAATTTAATAATTGGTTGGTTCCTTTGAGGGGAAACCCGTTACAAGAATTCGTACGATCTAAATGGTTGCTGATATATGTCACTCATATTTCTTGAGATTCTCATGTTGGTTTACCAGACCGATCCAAGTGTTATTTTCTTATAATGTTCGAGTCAGCCCATGTATGTTTCTATATTTAGCTTTAAATGCTTAGGAGCTTATAGAGATGAGCTGGATGATTACCTACCATAGTATTTATTTCCACTTCATTACTATTGTATCATCAGCATTTGCAAGGATGGGTTGTTATAACTGTCTAAGCAGATTACGGTAATTCTGACATATTTTGTATCTTAGAACAATAGTTTATACTGTCTTTTGATATTGTAACATCCCACCTTTTTGTATGCTTAAGCAGACACACATGTCAACTTGAACCATACAGAAGGGCTGATTGTTATGGGGTAAATAAGAAAAAGTGGAGGAATAAAAGAAACAAAATAGAATCTTGCAGCGGAACGATAAAATATAATAATCAAATAACAGTTCATGAAGCTGTTTTACAAAACATTTGATTATACTTATACAATACATATCAGAGTTACACATACCAAAGAATGATAATTAATGTAGCGGAATACAATGGTGTAGTGGAATATAGTAAATAGTAGTAATAAAATCTTCGTCTTCGTCCTCCAGAAATAGGGCCTTCAAATCCTGAAATGCTCAGGCTGACCCGAGCGAATTGAAAAGACAAAACACTCGAGTCAGAACTAAAAGATCTAATGTAAGTTAAATCAATGAAATAAATATGAGTGTAAACGGCGTCAGAGATGTTTACGGGGTTTGACATCTCCTATCCAGTGTCTAACGTGAGTGCAGTAACTTAAGAAATGTTCGGGATTCACATCTCTTAAGGGTCCGTTATACTATCTATTATGTAGTAATATTCGCTATTATAAATAAATCTAATCATAAAATAAACATACTTTTAAATAGCATTAAGGCTTTACATTTTCCACCTTAACATGTAATAGTCCCAGTAGTCTATCCAGTATTAGCATACTCCCAAAATGGGGGCTACCCTCGATACTCCACAGGCTACGGAGAAATCACAAATCGTAGTAAAGCTTGATATGGTAGGTGACACGGCACACAAGGCAATGCCAGGGTAGATATACCAATTACGCATACGGACTGGTGGTGACGCATAGCAGCCACTACCGCCCACCTTGAACAACACTCCCAAATCAAGGGTGCGCACCAAATCAATCACAAGTAATAGAATGGTATCAAAGAAGTGTGTCCGATCAGAGGTGCTACCTCCTTGGCCCGTCGATCGCTCTTGTTTTAGCCACCTTATGCCAACTCACGGGAGTTGGGTCCACGTATATACCTTAGGATCGTCGCGACCATCCTACTTCATTCTAGAAACTCCATCGCGTACACAGTTGTCAAAGTGGTTTTCGGTATCGACAGAGAGTATGTCCATATCTGATCCCGGTCTCTTTAACAACCAATCGTCATTATAATACCGTGGTCATTTAAAAATATATATACTTTTAAAAACACAATCATTGCCCTTTCAAAACATATTCTTTATTTCAAAATAGTATATACTTCAAAACCTAAAATATTATTGCCATTTCAAACCATATCCATTACTTCAAAATAGTATATACTTTAAAACCAAAATATTTTTGCCATTTCAAAACATATCCTTTACTTCAAAATAGTATATACTTTAAAACCAAAATATTATTGCTATTTCAAACCCAAATTATCAATGTATTATTTCCATTTCAAAACCCAATTCAATAATATATCATTTCCATTTCCAAAACAATTCAATAATATATTATTTAAATAAAACCCAATTTCCAATCACTAATCTTTCTTTAATTTTGATAACTTGAAATATTCTTTTAAATCATCTTAAACCCAAACCACAATTTGAAGTCATATTCTAAATTTTCAATTTCAATAGGTTTCCAATCAATATATTCACAGATAATTCTTAAATAAATTCTATTTCAAATAAATTAATTTTTCAAACCATATTACTTTCAAAGTTATAACAATTTCGAAAACCAATACTTTGAAAACAATAATACCTTAATTTCAATAAAACCTTTCAATTTTGATATATTTCAAGTCTTTAAATATTCCAAAATTCTCAACCAAATCTGATAATCTTATATATATATACCTTAATTCAATTTACTATTATTTAGTTTAGAAATATTTATTTAATAAATTCAATATCACTTAAATAAAGCTCAAACTTGAAATATTCGTAAATCAAACTTAAAACATCATCAAGTTATACATAGCTTAAATTTTAGAATTTAACTATATATAAAATAATATTTATATAATATCAAAATTAGTATTTATATAAACTCTTATTTCCAAAACCCATATAAATCATTCCAAATATATATATATATATATATATAGACCGACGGTGTCTATATATGATTTTCTATCCTATGGTCAAGTGATACAGATATTTATCATTTCAATCCGCATAAAAATAAAAATACGGTTATATATCATTTCAAACCACAATTCCGAATGAAATAAAAATGCATAACAACTTGCAGTTTATAACAATATAAATACAACATCCATTCATCCAATATCAACCATCAACCATTTATCACAATCATCATCCAATTCAACAATAACATCAATACAGAACAGAAAATAAATAACAGGTATTTACTGGCAGTTTATATTCAAAAATAAGTTATATAACAATTTAACTGGCAGTTTAAATGCAATAATAAATCAAATAATAATTTAACTGGCAGTTTAAATGCAATAATAAATTAAATAACAATTTAATCCAGCAAATTCAATTTATCTGAGATGATGATTAAGAATATGCCAAACAGTTATAAATAAACTTTTAATCACATCAATAATTAATTTAACACACATAAGAAATTTTAGTAGTTGTGAGTGGGTTAAAACACTCACCTTTGGATTTAAATTGAATTTAAATCCAATTTAAATCCAATTTAAACCCAAAATTTGAACAGTCTCCAAATTCATCCAAACCATTATCAAAGTGTCCGTAATTTCGATACGATCCCAGCAAAACAAATCGCATCCAAATCCGAGTCCGTATGCAAAAGTTATGATAATTAGAGTATTGAAAAATTCTGGTCCTCGGTCGACTTCGTGTTCAACTTCGGTCCGCCGCCTCAAATCCCCGGTGCTTGCTCTGAGTTTTTGCCAAAACGACCCGAAGACCCGAGTCATTTTCTTCCTAACCCGAAGTATATCTAGGGTTTTTTCCTCTAAAACCCGAAGCGCGACTCGTGCTGCAGATTTGCAATTTTTTTTTTTGAAATTAGATTTTGGAATTTGGGAATTAGGTTTTGTCTGCCATTGGAATGAGGAGCTAAGAAGAAGATGTATGTACAGACAAATGACAATGAGAAACAATTAGGGTTAATAACGAGGTATTTATAGACAAAGCAGAAAATAAAGTAGATGGACAAGATTGATTTGAGTTTTGAATGTAATTGACCCGAAAAGCCCGTTTCGATTTTGGAATGGAAATGGGTCAACCCATATATCAAAATATATGTTTCTAAATATTTTAAAATCAATGGAACATGTTACAAGTCCAAATTCCATCGTATGAAGAAGTTATGCAAAATCAAGTTATTTCAAATTGATTTCAATTAATTTCAATTAAATTGATTTCAAGGCGTTTCAAGCCTGTACGATCAAACAACAAGTCCGATCGTTCTGAAACTTGAAATCCTACAATAATTCACCGTTACGGATCCAATGAAACTGGTTTCGTCGAAATCCAAGTCAGTAACAAAAATGGCTATTTTCCAGTTAATTAAATAAATAAATATTAAATGAATTAAGTCCCTTTTTAATTCAAATTTAATAGCTAACAATTTCTACCCTCCCCGGTTACATATAAACTAATAATTCATTAACCAAAATTTCCATGTCAATTAAATAAGGATTAATTGCAAACTTACAGTGTTTACCTTCAATTTAAGTAAATTCAAGTAAATTATATTTTTAATTTCAAATAAATTAACTCAATGTGGTTCCAATCTCTTTATTTAATCAATCATCTTCTTATGGATAAGTTTGACATTACTATATATCCAATTACCCAAATATTTTACAGTCATTACCTAAATTCATATTAACGTAGTATTTAATTACGTTAATTAATTGCAATGGATTTAGCTCTAATTTAATTAAATAAATAGGTAAACAGTTAATAGTTATCACCATTAGCCAAGGTTAATCTCATTCATAATTTATTATCAACCAACAAATATTATAATATAAGCACTTACCTAACATTGAATTTATCAAATTCCAGTTTATTACGTATTATTACATCCACTAATATACCTTTGCATTTATTTCCCATTACTATTTACAATCAATTATAACCTTACAATTGTTTTCAATTAATTGGGATCACACTAAATTAGCTATTCATTAACTTGCATTAACATTATTACCTTCCATACCTGTTCTTCAATCTATTATTATCAAAAATGGATGAAATTGACATTGGTTATATTTATTACATTGATATTATCCAATTCATTCTAATATCAATTTGTCATAGTATTTAACTCCATTTATTATGGATTGAATCCAATTAAATTTTAAATTAATTCCAAATAAACTAATTAGATTCAATTCCAATCCTTTAATTAAGTCTATTATTACTTTATAAACTTAGTTACTATTTGTTTGTCTTTCATTACATTAATATATCCAAATTTCCATCATTATAATTTTGCCAAACATATACACTAATCACGATTAATATTCTCAATAAATTTATTTACTTGGTTTCATGCTTTTTATTACATCAATTACTACCTTATAAATAGATCTACGTTTCTATTAAATTTATATTCACACTTTCTGTTATTATATTAATTATCATTAAAGTAACCTTTAATTACCTTTATTCGTAATTGGTAAATTAACTGGTAACAACAACCATTTGTCACCATTACACCCTTTATAACTTGCATGTTTATTCTTCACAAACAATTACCATCTATTATATTATTTCACACATTAATTCAAAAATTACATATGCTTTCTCGTACTCCATTTATAACCAAGTCATAACATTTAAATTATTTTATTTAATTGGGAATTTCATTCAAGTTCATTAATTAATAACTTTAATTAACCTTGTTACGTTTCCTTTTAGTTAATTTTCATTTTTACATTATTACAACCTTTATTAATAATTCAAAAATTTTTTTTTCTTCAATATTAAATTTCAAAAATCTTATTAAATTAACAGTTTTAATTATTGAAAATTTACGGGTCGTTACAGATATTATATATTATTGTTCCGTTATGAGATTCTGATATTGTGTTCCTTCTTCCCTACTCTATTTCGTTTTCTTTTTATTTAACCCCAACAATTCGTCTTTTGGTACTTGGGTGCTCGGCACGTGAATACCATGGATGTATTAATATCGACATTCGAGGGTCAAAACAGCGAGTCGTTACATAAATCAATGGTCACTCCGAACCCATCGATGTCAACGACTCGCATCCTGTTCTACATGTTATTCTTAAATCATCATCATCTCGCATTCCTCAGGGTTCGTATATCGTCATACACAAATCATATATCTTGCTATTACGTTATGCAAATCGTGTGTCAATGTGTAGGGTTTTGGTTTGTTTCTTAGCTGGAGCATGGCTTACAAATTGGTTTGTATCTCCCGACATCGCATCGCAAGCATATCCAACCAAATGAAAACATTACCATTAAGTTATCATATATCATTTTACAATGTGTCATGGTAGCATATTGCCCATAGTTGAAACGTTGCTTATAAATCATCTAGTCTTTCTGTACATCCTATTATAACTCCAACTGCATCAAGGCACTAATACCTATTTGTCATTTAATAATCATAATCAAGTTATTCCAAATCAGAAGTTGTTTATATCTTAATGTTAATTTTAATTTCTCCATATAAGATAGTCGTAAATGTATGTTGAGCTCATCCACTCACTCTTCGGGGAGGGGACTTAATGTTTAAGGTAAGTCTTGTAGGAAATGGTGTAGTATAAATTGTACTAGTATGGACAGATCTTAAGTATACTATAAGACTAGAAGGGGGATGAATAGTGTTTTATAACATAGAAATTTTCTAAATAGTTTAAAGATTTAATAAAAACACAGATAATCAACACAGATATATATTGACAGGCAATCACAGATAAAAATAAAGAAAATGTAAGAGAGATGACAATAGGACTTTCTACAGGTTCGGATTAACCAATCCTATATCTAGTCCTGTACAGTATCGGTACAGATTTTCTTTCAACGCCTACTCTAATAAGTTTGCAAGCAAACCAAAATACAATCTTGATTTCAAGGCAACAAGATACACCCTCTTGACTTTCTAAGTCATGGTAGACTCTCTTGATTTAACAGGCAACATATCGCCCACTTGATTTGAATGGGCAACAAGCAAACCTATTTGATTTGAATGGGCAACAAACATGCTCAGTTGATTTGAATAGACAACAAGCATACCCACACAAAATAGTAGTAAAGAGCTGTTGATTCCAAACACAAATAGTTGTAACTTGAATACAAAATCCTATAACCTTTTTATAGAACTTTGATCTTTGAATTAGTGAAAGAAAAGCTTAGAACAGTGAGATAATAGTTTGAATACTTGCAAAACATTGAGTAGATTATAGAGAATGAATGTAGTGAATTAGAGATTGAAGTTGAGTGGATTTGAAGAGCATAGAAAATGGATTTTATGAAATATACAACGAGAATTTAGGGTAAGTAGAATGGAGTGAATAATTAGTAAGAAATTTGTTTTCCAGTTCCCTTTATATAGTATTTGAAGGGACATGTCCATTCATAAAAAGATGAGCCAAAAAACACAACTCTTTAATTTTAAAAAACTGTCTAACGATACATATATCGACATACTTAGGTAGGATATGTCAACAATTCCTTGTATGTGGGGAAGAAAAGTAATATTTTTAAAGTGTTATAAAATTCTGAAATTTTATAAAATCATTTAAAAATAGTTTTTTAATACTTTATAAAATATTTGTATAAATATATTTGAAAATAGAATAGATTTTTGTTGAGACAGTACTTCCAAGAAAAGAAAGTTGCTATCAAGGACTTTAAATTTTTTATCTAATGTCTATTAATTATTATCTATTGTCTTGAACCTTCATGCCTTTGTCTTCAAAAAGAATCTCCAATTATCTTGATTATCCCCAAATCTTGATCTCTAGTCTCTTTACTAATCAATCTTCAAAATAGATTATCATGTACTTGTATAAACCTGTGTAACATCCTGCAAAATATTTTATACAACTTAGGAAAATATTAATATCTATATTTATATGGTTGTTGTCATCGAAATCCGTATTTGTGGTATTAATAATCTCCCCTTTTTTTATGATGACAACCATGTAAATACTTTTATTATAAAATATAATGTAGCTTCCCATAAATTGGTTAGCTCTCTCTATTTTGAATAATTCCCACTTAGTACATGCATATATCATATTTTATATATTTTCTCCTCTTTGTCACCAACAAAAATGGGTAAAGAAAAAGAAACTCTCCCTAAATGTAACATATTAAATACTATGAAATTTGATAATGTTGTATGTAGAATCAAAATCAATACAAATTGAGAAATAATATTTTTGAGAAATAACTTATATATATACGGTTATAATTACATCTATTCAAACCATATATCACAATTTTCACACATACACGCACTTACACACAATTAATAACATATAAAAGTAGTTTCTAATTATACAAAATAAAATGTATCGAAATAAATACACATTTTGAATACATATTAAAACTAGATTTTCTTGGGAATGTCGGCCCATCCTTTGGATTCAAAGTTTTTATTTCTGTTGATAACTTTCCAATCTTCATGTTCCACTTTTTCTTTTGAATTCGGCCGATCTTGGGTGTCATATTGAAATTCTTAAGCGAAATAAGAAATCAAGCATTGAAGAGAATCAAAATGTTTTTTTGTTCTTTAATCATTTGCATTTGACTCAACTCAAAGTGTCATCAATTGCAAAGAATGATGCAAAGAGCTCTTTTGAATGTTTTAAGAGTTTCTTCTAGATTGTGACTTAGTTTTTGTTGTGAAAAATTGATGTTTGAATTCATATTTTTATGAAAAGAGATGTGTAGAGAATAATAAAATAAGAGGATGACTTGATTTGTGAGTTTTTATGGAAGAAATATGGTTTTACAGTGATGAGGAGACGGATTAAAAATTTAACCCTTCCATCAAAATCTGGAAATACAGAATATATCGACATATGTGTATAGGGTATGTCAACATACATGCAGTAAATTGCATGTTTTTGTTTTATATTATATTTATATTTTATATTATTTTAGTTTATGATTCTAGAGAACAAAAGAGTATGATTGATAAAAAAATGAAGTTTCTAAGTGAATTTCGTTAATAAAATAGAGAGATCCATAAACATAATGACAAATACAAAGAAATGACATAAATAAAACTAGAAAATACAAAAATAGCTAATTAGATCTGATATAATGATGAAGAAGAAGAATTTCCTCCAACTTTCCCGTTACCTTCCCAAAGTATTTGTCAACTTTGTTTGAAAGGCTGGTAAATTTCTTATTAAATGAACACTTAAGCTTCTTTTAATTATTAAGAAGCTTCTCTTGACTTTTAAGATTCTCTTTGTTTGAATAGCAAGATGTTATGTCATAGCTTTCAAGGGATGTATCCATTTTCACCTCCTCTTCTTTTCTTCCTCCTCTTTTATTTTCATTTCATCGCCTTCTTCTTCTTAAAGAATCGCTTGTTCTTCTTCTCTTGTCAATCTTTCTTCCTTTTTCGGTAAGTGACTAATAGGGTACAAATTCAAGAGGAATGTGCATAGGATAGAGGTTTATTTTGTTAAAAAAATTTATGAGGCAAAATGTTTTTACCTCTTAGGCCAATACCAAAGTAGTTGAAAATTCTAGTAAGATACACACCATGGTAAAGTGTGTTTTCATATCTAGAAAATTTCTTTTAAACAAAGTCATCCCAAATCACTTTAGCCCAATTTATATCATAATTTCCAAAAATAGCAAAATGAGTTTTGAAAACTTTGTGAGTGGGGTTGTTGTAGTTCCCCGTCCCAAGTGTAATACTTGTTGTAAAATAAGACTCATTAGTCTTGCTTTTGGCCTAAATTTTTTAACTTAAAACTAAGTTCTTCATAGTTTTGAAGACAAATCATGCATAACTTCTCTATTTCCATAATCAAAAAGTGGAGAGGTCATTTCCACTACTTTTATAGTCAAGAATTGCACCAAGAATATCACAATCTAAAACAATAATGGAATTTTTGATACCATTCCAAATTTGACCTTCTTTTCCTTGATATAACATTTTATTTAAATTAGCATAAAACATTTTGACCGAATTGGGATAGCAATCAAAATTATTTTGTGATAAATAAATTAAACTAAAAATACCATTTTCCAAAGCGAGAACTTGCAAACCATAAAAATAAAATTCATTAAAATTAGCAAATCAGCCCGAAAAAACTTTACCATATTTTAAATACTCAATGTATGTTTCAATGGACTCTTGATCAGTGAAAAATTGACTTTTGGTTCTTCTGGTAAGCCTAATAGTTTTGGATGAGCAGAGTTGGTTGAGAAGACATTATGAGTTTATTTTGAAAGAAAGAGAGTGAAGAATTTATTTGATTTTTAAAATAAACTGTATTGAAAATGAGGTTAGATGGTGTAAATATATAGAGTTTAAATGAATATGTGACAGCCAAAAAGGTGTCATTTAAAATTTTGAATTTAATGTAGAAGTTCAAAAGTTCATATTTTGAAATGATTCTTTAAATTTTGTTGGAATATGTCGACATACCTTGGTGGCATATGTCAACATATATGCTAGAACCTCAATGTTTAAGAAATAAAGAAATACATTCATATAATTATATATATATATATATTTGTTTAGTTGTACTTATTATTATTATTATATATTATTCATATATTAAATATTAAAAAAAAAATAAAAAATTCAAAAGTTAAAAGAAAAAAAATCAAAAAGAATAAAATATAAGATGTAAAAGTGGCAAATTAACTATTTCCTTTGTTTAACTCGTTTAATCTTTCATCACCATAAAACACATGTTGATATTTTCAGTGTTTGTTTCATTGTTACTGGATGTCATATTAGAATCATCCAAAGTTGCATTTAAAGACCTTTTTCTCTTTTTAAATGAATTGGTGTTTGATGAATTCTTTGCTTTCTTCTGATGTAGACAGTCTCTTCATAGATGGCCATATTAGCCACAGTCGAAATACTTAAAATCATTTCAATTTTCGAAATTTTTGTTTTCAGTTTTTTGAAAGCTGTTCATCTTTCTACATTTCAAAAAATTTCTGAAATTTTGAGTCATAAGAGCAATCTCCTAATCATTATCATCGTTATCTAAAGTTTGATCGCCAATTGTTACATTGAATGAAGTTGATTTCTTTTCGGTCGCCAGACTTTTCGTTCTACCCTGCAGTTGTGCTTCATAGGACATTAGATCGCCGATTAATTCTTCAATTTTTAATTAACTAATATCATTGGCTTCCTCTATTGCAAATGTATTTTGGTTATTGTAACTCCCCGTGATTTGACGACAATTAATTTAAAAGAAATTAATTAATAAAGAAGAACGCCAAAGAATAGATTTTTTAAAATTTCAGAATTTAGCTATGAAACTTACATAATTGGGTTCATGGCAATTTTCTAATCAATTTTCATATATAAAGTTTTCCGATCAGAGTTTAACGAAAACGTTGTTAACGTTTGAAGTTTTTGAGTTAAAAATAATAATATATGTAATTATGGTAATAAAAATAAATTAAACGTTAACTAGTAAAGTTAATAGAACCTTAAACGTTAAGAAATGTTAACATTAAAGTCAAATCTCAAAAGATATGTAAAGTGGAAGATAAATGAACGCAATTGGTTAAACAATGAAGAAAATTAAACAAATCAGCGCAATAAATAAATCATTGTTTAAACAAACAGCGTCAATCCAAGATGCTCCTAGGTCAATCGGTAGTAGCCAACCAAGGTCATGAACGGTCGACCATTGCCCATGTTAATTCAACAGTAAATTTTAGCCATACGCCTAAATTTATTATAATTCAATCGAATGGCTGTCATTGATTTGAACCCCTATTAATATAAACCTAGACCCTCACTTCTAAACTCATATTTTCAGAGCGATGCCGAAGCTTTGCCATTTTCTCTTCTCCTCCAAAATTCTAAATTCTTAGAAATAGTTCTAGTTTATACGTATACAAAATTGGAGAATTGTAGAAGATGATTAAGGAAGAGAATAGGTTCAAATTAAATCGTCGAAGCCAAGATAAACTGTAAATCCAAATCTAAAATGCAAATCAAATTCCAAATCTCTTTTCTAATCTAGATCTCCGATAAATCTATATACACTTGTGGTATATAAATCCAAATAGAGAGAAAAAGGGAGTCAAAGAATAGGGATTAGATCTGAAGATTTAAAAAGCTAAAAAGGTGAGAACGAAATTATATATTTTTATTTAATGTTAGATTTATATCATTGTAGATCTAATCCTGTAACGATCCGGATTTTCGCGTTCGAAAATCGACATCCATACTTTACATCGTACTCGAATGCCGTAGATTCGACTGTTCAAATCCGAGTCGCCGGAGCTTATAACAACATTAAGTAAATAACACAGCGGAAGAAAAGAATAATACATTGATATACAATATCTGATACAACAGAGTGATACAATGAATACCAATATACATCAGAGATATGATACAAGAAATAGCAGCGGAAAGAAAATAGATAACGCCAGCAGCGGATAGAATGTCTCCAATAGAATGCTCCAAGATAAGCAACGTCAGTCCATGAACTCCAAGAACTGAACCAGCTCCAGATAATCTACTCAACCTGAATATCTGAGAAACCCAACTCTAGACTGCCCGTGTGGAAAAATAGTGGGCACCCAGAGTTTAGGAAGGGAACAATAAACTCCGGATCAGTCATGGGACTGGTGTGAGCAACAAAAACAGTTTATCTTTAAAACAAGCAACAAAGGCTTTTAAACATTGAAATCCGCAATGCTTTTCGAAAATGAAACTACCATAAAGCCTCCCGCCACACACACAATGCAATCGCAGAATTGGAGGAGATTTCTCCTTATGATAGTCAAACATGCTTACTACGCAAAGGAAAAACTCTTTTGATATTATTAATAGTGCATAGTGTGAAAACATTTCGAAAATACAATATTAATCTTAGCCAGCATACAACATTTCATCGTATGCCTACTATAGCTACCATGTTCAATAACAGGTTACCGCCACATTCCATAGCAGGTAATACAACTAAAACCGTACAGGGTTCGTATTGTTTCTTTGGATTTCCAACAAATGATCAGGCTAAGGAACTTCCTTACCGAAATAGAAACGCCTCTGGAAAGACGCCCCGAGAACCTAACCGGATCTCTGCAAACAAAAGGCCGACGCTACCTCACGCTTTAACCAAGCTGTAACTAGGTAACTAACACACGAGTCATGTCATCCCCCGGTCGTCACCGACCTTTATCCGAGGTACCTCGATCATAAAGCAACAACCACAAAGTATAATAACTGTGCAGCATCCACATAGGTAAAATATCTGGGCTCCATACCATGATATCACCTTTTATCCAGAAGGAAATGACATACCCTAGGGGCGCTACCCCTACAAACCTTTGTCGCAACATTCCTGTTTCGACCATTACCGGGTTGTGAGGCTCGACGAAGTCTCGTCCACAAAGCAACGCTTTTTCACAAAGCCACGCTTTTTCACAAAGCCACGCTTTTTCACAAAGCAACGCTTTTCCACAAAGCCACGCTTTTTCACAAAGCCACGCTTTGATCAACAAATGATCATCAGCACTTCGTATGCCACATTACCAAATTGGGAATGTATCACTAGTAACCATCAACTACATAACCTCTGAGCTCATACGTCTCAGAGAAGGGTGTTAAGCTAAGAGAATAAATTCTCCGCCACCAACAGAAATGTATTTGATAGAAACCAGCTTTACATCTCAAAGTGTAACGTCAGACACACATCCATATAAGTCTGTTCCGGGTTCGAACAGAACCGAAGGCACTTCCAAAGAAGCCCTTGCAAATCCGGATAATTTCTAATCACGTCCGGACTTCCCATCACAAAGGGTGATAAAATCTCTATACCGGGGACCAGTCGGTGCAGAGACATTCGACGAGTTGTCCATTCATTTTCAAAAATATCCGGTCTTCACCACCGGTCTTCAAATGCTATCCATATACGACGTATCATTATTCGGAATGGGTTATATGACACAAAGGTCCTCTCCCGGCTAAACCGAATAACGAGCGCAATTAAAAATCATATGGATATTGGGGTCTCAGTTAAATCACAACTTAAAGCCCAAAACTTTTCATTCGAATGGTTAAAACAAATTACCATTTCCGATCTTTTAAACAAAAAGATTCATTTCAAAAACCCTCAATGGTTTAAACAATTTCCACACTTTAATCTTTTAAACAAAAGATTTAATTCACAAAGTTAACCCCATTCACAAAGATTCATTCATAGATTTTCAAATCGATTTCCATTTCAATTTGGTTAAATCGTTAAATCTTTAAATCAAGATTTAACTTATAGCTTTCAAAACTAGTTTCCAAAGATTCATTCATAGTCTTTCAAAACAATTCCATTTCAAGTTGGATTAACTCATCCGGTCTTTGAAATCAAAGACTCATTTCATAGTTTTCAAAATATTTAAATTCCATTTCAAACTTGAAATTCTTTCAACACAAATTGGAAATCCTTTCTTAAAATGAAAGCTATTATTATTTGAAAACAAGTAATTTTCGTTTCGGAAAAAATCCAGTTATATTTACACGAGTTAAAACCCTTGAATTAAATTCAAATCCCCAAATTAATACTTTAAAATGGTTTAACCCTTATATAACTTGTACAGCATCTTTAATCCTTAGTTTCAAATCATAGAATTCAATTTAAAACTTGAATTCAAATTTAAATCAAATTATTTAAATTTCAAAATTCGATTAAGTTATTCGAAATAACTTTTATCTTTGAAATTCCATTTCAAAAGCTTTTCACTTTAAACCCAAGTTTCTAATTTCAAAATCAATTGAAATTAAAATTTCAATTTCAAAAACATCAAATTTAAATTATCTGTGACTTAACCGATTTCCACGTGAAATCCATATTTGTGTGTGTATGGTGTAGTCTAGGGTTTTACACAATAATGCACAACATCAATCATCACAGATATATCGATAAGCGGTATAATCCATAACGCTTATCTTCCTTCACAGATTCATAGATAAGATAAATTTATCAGTCACAAAGATTCATCATTACAATTCGATGTGGGTTTCGGATAACCAATTGGAATCCGACTCCCTGTCGCATCGAAGTTCAAATGCCGTTTTACGGACAAAAAGGGTTTCACATAAATACAGAAGCAAATCACAGATCACAGTTCAATTCATAGCAATTCGCATCTCAAGGTATCACAATCACAGAATAGGGGTATCAATTAGTTCAAAGTATTCAATAATAATTAATCATCTACAGATAAGATGAATTAACCGTGTGATTTTTATAATTAATCAAACACCTAATTATTTTTCATAAACTATCTTTCAATTAATGATCAATTATGCCTAATTATAAATTAATTAGCCTTTAATTGCTAATTTATAAATCTCAATCACTTTCATTTCTTAATTTAATATAAATTAATAAATCTTTAATGATAAGTTAACTAACTTTAAATTAATAATTGATTATCCTTAAATTAATGATTCCTTAATTTATCAACCTTTAATTATAAAATAATTACAATTTTAATTGTTCAAATCTTCATTTAATCATTATAAAGAATTTTTGTTTTAAGTTAAAAATTCAAATATTTGATTTACTCTTCAAATATTTTATCAAGTTAATTTTCTTAAACGATTTTACTTTAAAAATATAAGTTTTTAAAATACTTTATTTATTTCAGATAATCATTTCAAAAACAATTTTTTTTTTAAACTCATGTTTCAAAATTTACAAAACTTAATTTTTTCTGTTTTTAGGCCTGACCCGAGACCTTCCCCGAGTTACCCCCGAGCAAAATTGCTCCCCACTTCGAGCTTCAGCTCAAACCTACCCGTGACAACAAATTTTTTTTTATTTGCTTAAGTTTTTGAAACTGACCCGATTCAACGCTAAACAACTCGAGTTCATCTTCGAGCTTTCCTCCCAATTCCCCGCATAACACTTCGAGTCGCCTGCCTTCCTTCCCCAAACCATTACAACTGACACCACACCTTCCTCGTGCACATGCACAGCTGAAACCGCCGCTGATGGTCGGAGCCAAGACCACCAGCAAGTCGCGAAACATCACTTCACTCGAAAGTATAGCTCAATTCGTCGCGAAAATCTCCAAAACTAAAACGAGCTTCCAGTTCGAAAACTCGAACCCATCCTCACCAAGCAAATTTGCTTCGCCCACGTCGCTCCAACCATTGGAGTAGCTCGAACTCCGGCCACACCATGCCAACGCCACGTTCGACCATTTCCCAGAATTTCAAGATGCTCGATCAAGCGTAGGAGACGTACTCGTCTCGTTTCATACGTGCCCAAAAACTCGAATAAAACCCTAATCCGGCCTCGTTCTTTTAATTCATGCAATAGATAAATCTTTGAACATTTTTCCTGGGTTCTAAGATCGTCAAGCTAGCTTTACCAAAAATTTCAACATTTATCAATGAATCGATCATCAGCAATTCGTAAAAATGAAATTTTTATTCAAACACAAACTGCTCTTGAAATACTAATCTAAAAATCGTCATTTTTGTTTTAAAAATCGTGACTTGCAGTAAAAATTTAGGCTATTAACTTGAACTAGCTTTTTATAATACTTGGGTTCATCACATTTTCCTTGATTACCTGTAAACAAACTTTAGTGATGATATCTCACAGCCTTGGATTTTAAATCAGACTTTAAAAACCAATATTTGAGTTCCATTATCTTGTTTGATTTAAAACTGAAGCTTTACTATGATTCAAAACTATTGAAGTTTGAATGGAAATCAACCTTGTAACCCATAACAGAGAAGAACAATATACAGAGTATACTGTATATCCACATATATTTACCAAACTATACTCAAAGATAAACACATACAATGCCATGAAACAAAGAATCATCTTTACAGTTAACTTAAAGATTTTAAGTTGATTTTTACTCACAGGGTAAAAGAACCAAAGAGGACTAAAAAAATAATTTGCTCACCTTGCTTCAGAAGGAAGAACAGAGCACTTAGTTTTGCAGACAGATTGAACTTGAGAACTGGAAACATGTTTTCAACTTTGATCTTCAAATCATTTTGCTTCTCCACTTTGTTGTAGTTGCTTATGTTTAATTGTATTTGATGATGTAGAAGCTTGTTTGGGTTTTCAAATGGAGTTTCATTTTTAGTCTTGTTTAGTTCGAAAGGAAAGTGAAAACTGGAATGGGAAAAATGCTTACAGGCTGATATATAAAACAGGGTATCATTTTCGTTTACAAAACAGTGTACATTTTGTACAATTTATCAGAGATAAATTTCTGTTGGAGGCTGAGAGGATTCTTTTATACAATTCGTATAGATTTTTGTATGCTGCAAGGATTGAGAGCATTTAATGGTGTTTGTACTTATGTCTTCATTTTGTACATATCATATTATTTTTATAACACCTGGCTTCATTTGCAAGCTATCAACTTATATCAAATTTTACTTTGTTTGTGATTCTTGTTGTTTCTCAAGTTTGCAGGCAAATTCGAACCAGATTTTCATACTTACCAATACAAGCCTACTTAACTATGCAGATTTATAAAGGCTGGAAATCTTCTTTAGTGCTATGTTTTTCTTGTTTTCCATTTGAATTTCTGCTCTACTTTTATTTCAACTTAAATATTTATCTCTAGAAGTTTATAAGTTCATTTCATATCTGATATAACCATAGATTTAGTCGAAATACTCGTTTAACATCAACACTTATTTTGAATTCCTTTTAAATTTTTATTACCCAACATTTTATTATTTATATTTTAAACCATTTATATTCAAGATTTCAAATTCAAATTCAATGTATATATATATACATTTACAAATTTACTCATATATTACATATATATTCATATGTACACATATATACACAATATACAATATTTTTAATTTAAATGATTGATACAGAATATTTTTGAATCCGGGGAAACTCGCAATCTATTTACCGTTTTATTTCACTATTTTAATTCAAAAATTCATTTAATTATTAATTTAAATCTATATAAAATCCGGGGTCGTTACAGACTTCCCCCCTTAAAAGAATTTCGTCCTCGAAATTCACAGGCACGAAACAAAGACAGATAAAGAATGTTTCATTTAATCAAACTGAACATCTATTCTGCATTTGGTTCACCAAATCAGAATATCAAGAACAGATACACGAACGAATCTGTTGAATTCTTTCACACGATACTCCGGTTATCCAGATCTACGAGATATACAGTGGCATCGGTTAGTTTGAAGTGATAACTAACCATTCATAGAATATATCCGGACCCAAAGAATAGATAGATATATGGATACAATTTCAAAATTTTCAATTTAAAACTAAATTATACCTATCAACCATAGCAATCAAAGCAAACAAGGCAACCAATATATTCAAACACAATTTTGGCTTATTTGGAGTTTATGTCCCATTTTAATATATCGAATTTCCTTTCTGGATCTACCAGAAACTATCAAAGAATTGAGAAAAGATGTTGAACAAAAGAGATTGATAGAGAAAAGATTGCTTCCTGGTTGTTACAGAGTATTGACCGATTATAGTCGTATTCCCCTGTCCCCTATCTCATCCTCTTCTTGCACTCATACTCACTATCAGTAGATAGCAAGAGAATTTACTGAGACGTTCAGACGGATATCTGAGGATACTCATTCTAGAGTTTACTTCACTCTATCTCTAATGAGCTACTTAATGTGTTATACTCCTGAGCTAAAGTTCAACCTTAGCTCTGATACCAAATGTAACGATCCGGATTTTCGCGTTCGAAAATCGACATCCATACTTTACATCGTACTCGAATGCCGTAGATTCGACCGTTCAAATCCGAGTCGCCGGAGCTTATAACAACATTAAGTAAATAACACAGCGGAAGAAAAGAATAATACATTGATATACAATATCTGATACAACAGAGTGATACAATGAATACCAATATACATCAGAGATATGATACAAGAAATAGCAGCGGAAAGAAAATAGATAACGCCAGCAGCGGATAGAATGTCTCCAATAGAATGCTCCAAGATAAGCAACGTCAGTCCATGAACTCCAAGAACTGAACCAGCTCCAGATAATCTACTCAACCTGAATATCTGAGAAACCCAACTCTAGACTGCCCGTGTGGAAAAATAGTGGGCACCCAGAGTTTAGGAAGGGAACAATAAACTCCGGATCAGTCATGGGACTGGTGTGAGCAACAAAAACAGTTTATCTTTAAAACAAGCAACAAAGGCTTTTAAACATTGAAATCCGCAATGCTTTTCGAAAATGAAACTACCATAAAGCCTCCCGCCACACACACAATGCAATCGCAGAATTGGAGGAGATTTCTCCTTATGATAGTCAAACATGCTTACTACGCAAAGGAAAAACTCTTTTGATATTATTAATAGTGCATAGTGTGAAAACATTTCGAAAATACAATATTAATCTTAGCCAGCATACAACATTTCATCGTATGCCTACTATAGCTACCATGTTCAATAACAGGTTACCGCCACATTCCATAGCAGGTAATACAACTAAAACCGTACAGGGTTCGTATTGTTTCTTTGGATTTCCAACAAATGATCAGGCTAAGGAACTTCCTTACCGAAATAGAAACGCCTCTGGAAAGACGCCCCGAGAACCTAACCGGATCTCTGCAAACAAAAGGCCGACGCTACCTCACGCTTTAACCAAGCTGTAACTAGGTAACTAACACACGAGTCATGTCATCCCCCGGTCGTCACCGACCTTTATCCGAGGTACCTCGATCATAAAGCAACAACCACAAAGTATAATAACTGTGCAGCATCCACATAGGTAAAATATCTGGGCTCCATACCATGATATCACCTTTTATCCAGAAGGAAATGACATACCCTAGGGGCGCTACCCCTACAAACCTTTGTCGCAACATTCCTGTTTCGACCATTACCGGGTTGTGAGGCTCGACGAAGTCTCGTCCACAAAGCAACGCTTTTTCACAAAGCCACGCTTTTTCACAAAGCCACGCTTTTTCACAAAGCAACGCTTTTCCACAAAGCCACGCTTTTTCACAAAGCCACGCTTTGATCAACAAATGATCATCAGCACTTCGTATGCCACATTACCAAATTGGGAATGTATCACTAGTAACCATCAACTACATAACCTCTGAGCTCATACGTCTCAGAGAAGGGTGTTAAGCTAAGAGAATAAATTCTCCGCCACCAACAGAAATGTATTTGATAGAAACCAGCTTTACATCTCAAAGTGTAACGTCAGACACACATCCATATAAGTCTGTTCCGGGTTCGAACAGAACCGAAGGCACTTCCAAAGAAGCCCTTGCAAATCCGGATAATTTCTAATCACGTCCGGACTTCCCATCACAAAGGGTGATAAAATCTCTATACCGGGGACCAGTCGGTGCAGAGACATTCGATGAGTTGTCCATTCATTTTCAAAAATATCCGGTCTTCACCACCGGTCTTCAAATGCTATCCATATACGACGTATCATTATTCGGAATGGGTTATATGACACAAAGGTCCTCTCCCGGCTAAACCGAATAACGAGCGCAATTAAAAATCATATGGATATTGGGGTCTCAGTTAAATCACAACTTAAAGCCCAAAACTTTTCATTCGAATGGTTAAAACAAATTACCATTTCCGATCTTTTAAACAAAAAGATTCATTTCAAAAACCCTCAATGGTTTAAACAATTTCCACACTTTAATCTTTTAAACAAAAGATTTAATTCACAAAGTTAACCCCATTCACAAAGATTCATTCATAGATTTTCAAATCGATTTCCATTTCAATTTGGTTAAATCGTTAAATCTTTAAATCAAGATTTAACTTATAGCTTTCAAAACTAGTTTCCAAAGATTCATTCATAGTCTTTCAAAACAATTCCATTTCAAGTTGGATTAACTCATCCGGTCTTTGAAATCAAAGACTCATTTCATAGTTTTCAAAATATTTAAATTCCATTTCAAACTTGAAATTCTTTCAACACAAATTGGAAATCCTTTCTTAAAATGAAAGCTATTATTATTTGAAAACAAGTAGTTTTCGTTTCGGAAAAAATCCAGTTATATTTACACGAGTTAAAACCCTTGAATTAAATTCAAATCCCCAAATTAATACTTTAAAATGGTTTAACCCTTATATAACTTGTACAGCATCTTTAATCCTTAGTTTCAAATCATAGAATTCAATTTAAAACTTGAATTCAAATTTAAATCAAATTATTTAAATTTCAAAATTCGATTAAGTTATTCGAAATAACTTTTATCTTTGAAATTCCATTTCAAAAGCTTTTCACTTTAAACCCAAGTTTCTAATTTCAAAATCAATTGAAATTAAAATTTCAATTTCAAAAACATCAAATTTAAATTATCTGTGACTTAACCGATTTCCACGTGAAATCCATATTTGTGTGTGTATGGTGTAGTCCAGGGTTTTACACAATAATGCACAACATCAATCATCACAGATATATCGATAAGCGGTATAATCCATAACGCTTATCTTCCTTCACAGATTCATAGATAAGATAAATTTATCAGTCACAAAGATTCATCATTACAATTCGATGTGGGTTTCGGATAACCAATTGGAATCCGACTCCCTGTCGCATCGAAGTTCAAATGCCGTTTTACGGACAAAAAGGGTTTCACATAAATACAGAAGCAAATCACAGATCACAGTTCAATTCATAGCAATTCGCATCTCAAGGTATCACAATCACAGAATAGGGGTATCAATTAGTTCAAAGTATTCAATAATAATTAATCATCTACATATAAGATGAATTAACCGTGTGATTTTTATAATTAATCAAACACCTAATTATTTTTCATAAACTATCTTTCAATTAATGATCAATTATGCCTAATTATAAATTAATTAGCCTTTAATTGCTAATTTATAAATCTCAATCACTTTCATTTCTTAATTTAATATAAATTAATAAATCTTTAATGATAAGTTAACTAACTTTAAATTAATAATTGATTATCCTTAAATTAATGATTCCTTAATTTATCAACCTTTAATTATAAAATAATTACAATTTTAATTGTTCAAATCTTCATTTAATCATTATAAAGAATTTTTGTTTTAAGTTAAAAATTCAAATATTTGATTTACTCTTCAAATATTTTATCAAGTTAATTTTCTTAAACGATTTTACTTTAAAAATCTAAGTTTTTAAAATACTTTATTTATTTCAGATAATCATTTCAAAAACAAATTTTTTTTTTTAAACTCATGTTTCAAAATTTACAAAACTTAATTTTTTCTGTTTTTAGGCCTGACCCGAGACCTTCCCCGAGTTACCCCCGAGCAAAATTGCTCCCCACTTCGAGCTTCAGCTCAAACCTACCCGTGACAACAAATTTTTTTTTATTTTCTTAAGTTTTTGAAACTGACCCGATTCAACGCTAAACAACTCGAGTTCATCTTCGAGCTTTCCTCCCAATTCCCCGCATAACACTTCGAGTCGCCTGCCTTCCTTCCCCAAACCATTACAACTGACACCACACCTTCCTCGTGCACATGCACAGCTGAAACCGCCGCTGATGGTCGGAGCCAAGACCACCAGCAAGTCGCGAAACATCACTTCACTCGAAAGTATAGCTCAATTCGTCGCGAAAATCTCCAAAACTAAAACGAGCTTCCAGTTCGAAAACTCGAACCCATCCTCACCAAGCAAATTTGCTTCGCCCACGTCGCTCCAACCATTGGAGTAGCTCGAACTCCGGCCACACCATGCCAACGCCGCGTTCGACCATTTCCCAGAATTTCAAGATGCTCGATCAAGCGTAGGAGACGTACTCGTCTCGTTTCATACGTGCCCAAAAACTCGAATAAAACCCTAATCCGGCCTCGTTCTTTTAATTCATGCAATAGATAAATCTTTGAACATTTTTCCTGGGTTCTAAGATCATCAAGCTAGCTTTACCAAAAATTTCAACATTTATCAATGAATCGATCATCAGCAATTCGTAAAAATGAAATTTTTATTCAAACACAAACTGCTCTTGAAATACTAATCTAAAAATCGTCATTTTTGTTTTAAAAATCGTGACTTGCAGTAAAAATTTAGGCTATTAACTTGAACTAGCTTTTTATAATACTTGGGTTCATCACATTTTCCTTGATTACCTGTAAACAAACTTTAGTGATGATATCTCACAGCCTTGGATTTTAAATCAGACTTTAAAAACCAATATTTGAGTTCCATTATCTTGTTTGATTTAAAACTGAAGCTTTACTATGATTCAAAACTATTGAAGTTTGAATGGAAATCAACCTTGTAACCCATAACAGAGAAGAACAATATACAGAGTATACTGTATATCCACATATATTTACCAAACTATACTCAAAGATAAACACATACAATGCCATGAAACAAAGAATCATCTTTACAGTTAACTTAAAGATTTTAAGTTGATTTTTACTCACAGGGTAAAAGAACCAAAGAGGACTAAAAAAATAATTTGCTCACCTTGCTTCAGAAGGAAGAACAGAGCACTTAGTTTTGCAGACAGATTGAACTTGAGAACTGGAAACATGTTTTCAACTTTGATCTTCAAATCATTTTGCTTCTCCACTTTGTTGTAGTTGCTTATGTTTAATTGTATTTGATGATGTAGAAGCTTGTTTGGGTTTTCAAATGGAGTTTCATTTTTAGTCTTGTTTAGTTCGAAAGGAAAGTGAAAACTGGAATGGGAAAAATGCTTACAGGCTGATATATAAAACAGGGTATCATTTTCGTTTACAAAACAGTGTACATTTTGTACAATTTATCAGAGATAAATTTCTGTTGGAGGCTGAGAGGATTCTTTTATACAATTCGTATAGATTTTTGTATGCTGCAAGGATTGAGAGCATTTAATGGTGTTTGTACTTATGTCTTCATTTTATACATATCATATTATTTTTATAATACCTGGCTTCATTTGCAAGCTATCAACTTATATCAAATTTTACTTTGTTTGTGATTCTTGTTGTTTCTCAAGTTTGCAGGCAAATTCGAACCAGATTTTCATACTTACCAATACAAGCCTACTTAACTATGCAGATTTATAAAGGCTGGAAATCTTCTTTAGTGCTATGTTTTTCTTGTTTTCCATTTGAATTTCTGCTCTACTTTTATTTCAACTTAAATATTTATCTCTAGAAGTTTATAAGTTCATTTCATATCTGATATAACCATAGATTTAGTCGAAATACTCGTTTAACATCAACACTTATTTTGAATTCCTTTTAAAGTTTTATTACCCAACATTTTATTATTTATATTTTAAACCATTTATATTCAAGATTTCAAATTCAAATTCAATGTATATATATATACATTTACAAATTTACTCATATATTACATATATATTCATATGTACACATATATACACAATATACAATATTTTTAATTTAAATGATTGATACAGAATATTTTTGAATCCGGGGAAACTCGCAATCTATTTACCGTTTTATTTCACTATTTTAATTCAAAAATTCATTTAATTATTAATTTAAATCTATATAAAATCCGGGGTCGTTACAAATCCTGTATGCCTGAAATGCAAATTGGAGTTGTATGCTAAACTTGTATTCGTGAAATGAATTTATAAACCCTACCTACATATTTTGTAACTAATAACTTGAATTGTATTCTGTATGTATATCTAAAAATATTGGATAATTATAATCTTTGAATTTTAGAATATGTAACGACCCTGAATTTTGAACAATTTAAATTGAAGATATTTAATGAATTTTAAATATTTGAATGATGAATTGATTCGAATTTCAATTTTCCAGAATAAATTTTGCGATTAAATTTTAGGATTTAATCTATTGAAAAATTAATAATAATTTGAATCGGGGTTTATAAATGAATGTAAAGAAAATCTACTTTTGGATTTAAAGAAAATCAAAATTATCTTATTTAATTTAAAATTAAAACACTACATTTTTGATATGATAAGATATAGGCAAGTTAAAATAATATAGATATAAATGATGATGTTAAATAGGAAATAAAATTTTATCTTCAAAAATAAATAATAACATAAGTTCATTAATAAAAACAAAATATATAAAAATAATGAAAACAAAACAAAATAAAAGAAATAAAAACAAAATAAAGATAAAAATAAAAAGAAAATTTTACCAGCCCATACTCCTTAAATCACGCCATAACTCACGCCTGGAATCACGATGTTATCTCTGTTAAAACCACGAACCCGCCTCTCTCTCATTCATTCGTAACCTAAAACCTAAATCGAAGAAAGAAAAAAATGGTGGCGTCTCCAAATTTAGGGCTTCGACGTTAGTAGCAGCGGCCTCGTTCTCCTCCACAAAAACTAGGGCTTCGGCGATCTTTGATTTTTACGGCTTCAACTCGCGAGGGATTCAAGATAAGGACTTCAGCTTCGTTCGCGTTCTCCAGCATCGTCTTCAAATTTGGGCTTCGGCGACCTCGTTCGTTCCTCCTTCGATCTGCTCCTCTTCGATCTAAAGTGAGTAAATTATTTACTCACATCTTGCTCAACTCGGTTAATAGGCTTTAAACATTGTGATTTCGTGATTACTTGGTTTGTTTGGGTTTTGATCTCTGATTTTTGTTTAGTTCCGCGATGCTTACGACTTGAATTGCCTACTCCTCATGGTTTTGATTTGGTTGATTCGACTTTATACCTGACTTGTTTAACGTCGGCTTTGGCATTTTTGTTGAAATTAATTGAAACTGTTTTTCATTTGGACCCCTGATACTTGTATTTGAATTAAGTCACTTGACGTTTTCGACTTGGTCATCTTTGAAATTGACACTTCTGTTCATCCCTGGGATATTTACTTATACCCACTGTTGCATGGCTTCAGTTTTTCTTTTGGAAGCCCCTGCTTGATTTTGTGATGTCGATCTTGTTCGATTTTTACCATACCTTTCACTGCCCACTGCTTGTACATACATATACCCACCTCTGTTATGCTACACTGGTATCTAATTTATATGCTTTGACGTTGTGGTTGAAATTTGAACTATGTTTGTTTCAAAATGCCTGCATGTATTTACTTTAAAATGATTAAATGATTTGCATTTAAATTGAAGATGTAGATGGTAAGAAGAGTTTTAAAGAGTTAAGTTAAATCTAGAATGAGTCTAAAAGCGGTATTTACATTTTGAAATTTGGAAGTAATTTCTTAATTGATTTGAATTTAAATTGAACTGTAAATTAAATTCTTTTAGAACTTATTTTATAAAGTAGATGTTTCTTTTAACATATTAGATAAAGGTTTTGAATTGTTTTAAAAATCTTGTATAAGTTAAATTTGTATCTTAAGTTAAAAAAATGAAGTTTGAATGGAATTTAAAGTAAATTTGAAAACAAATTTGTTTTCCATTTTCAAATTCGTATATGTTTGCTTGTTCACCCTTGATGTTGTTTCTTTGAGTCTGCATTGATTCGACACACACACTCTTTTCTTGTATTCAACAATATCATGCTATTCACTGTGTGTATCATTGAACTTCGAAATCGATACACCTTGTAGCTCTTGTACTTTGCATGATGCTGGCTTGTTTATCTGCACTGTATACATTCTTTGCCATTGTTTTATCACTGGTACTTCCCTGACCTGTTGCATTTGTTGTCGTGGCACATCACTGGTTCATGCCTGATTTACTGTCGTGGCTGCTGTATATAAATTCTGACAAACTTTGGCCTTACTTCATTTGTTCATGTTGCCTGTATGCTTCCAGTTTCACTTGAACTGTCGTTGTTGCATGTATTACTCTGTTGCACTTCATTTTGCACACTTCATGCTTGTTACTTGATCTGTTTCACTCACTACTGTCTGGACAGTTGCATTGTGATGTTTTCTGGGCTTCTTTGTGTATCACTGCATATATATACTTTTGATTTCACTGTCCACATGAGTTTGCTCTTCTCTGATGTTTCTTGATGGAAATTGTAGTCTGGACCCTTTTTATCTAATGTATTGATATTTTGAGTATTCGAGTGAGTTGGCACTGTGATATAGCTCGAACTGTAGTTGTTAATGTACATATTGAGGTTCTAGTTGATTCACTGTCTCATTTGCCATAGCTTGATCCATTCAGAAACATTGTCGCATTTTAGTTGTAGCTTGGTCTGCATTATTGCTTGTGGTCTCTTCATTGTTGATCTAGGTCACTTTGTACTAAACTTGAGTTGCAGTGCTTCATGTTGCATTTGTATCTCACTGTGTTGCATTTAGCTTGACATTTGCATTATTGTGATGAATCAAATTTTGATTTGACCTTGTGCACTCGAGTTGGCGAGGCAGTGCACATGTATGTGCGTGTGCACTGCAGCCACCTAAAAATCGACAGTTTTGAATTGATTTTTCTTTTGCTTTTGATGCATTGATCTTTTATGCCGTATTGGCGAGGCCGTACACGCGTGCGTGTACGGCAGCCAATCGAGTTTTGATGGTTTTTTAAAGTGACAATTTCAATTGTTTTAAATTGATTTAGTCGATTTGATAAATTGTTTATTTATCTCTGTTGATGATTTAAATCTGCTGATTTATTGTTAACACTGCTAAGTGTTATATTTTCGTTATCCGATTTCTTTGTTAAAAGAGTCGGATAGACGGGAATTATTGTGACTGTCGTCTATTTAAATTATTACTGCTTATATGCACTAATAACTGGTTTGAATTAGACTGACCTGTGTATTATTTTCTTTTGAATATAATACTCGGGTCAGACCGAGTATTTTTACAGCTTGAAGATTTTCGAGCAGCGAAGTTAGAGAGAGAATAAAGAATCATTTATTTCGAGAAAAATTGTATTTTTAGATATTCCGCTGTATCAGTATTAAATTGTATAAACTCTGATGTATATAAAAAGATTTATAGTAATGAAATAAAGATTCATTTGTTTTAATTCGTTATTATTATTCTGTGTTTCTGTGGCTGATTCTGTTTAAACCTTATAAACTAAATAACAATTCGTCTTTTTGAACGTTTCGAGTTGGTTTAATTACCGACTGGAGGCGGTCAGAAGGGGGAATGTTACAGAGTGGTATCAGAGCTTTGGTTTACACAAAGCTTAGTTTATGATGTTTAATATGAATAGTTACTAGAAACACTTTTAAAAAGGAGAATGTTTTTCAAATCCAAAGAAGTATAAAATTGTTTTAGAAAATATAAGATGAATGAATTTGGAATAGATCTTATATAAGTAAAGTGAATATTGAATATGAAATAAAGATTTTTAACTTAAGAAAAGTTAAATTGAAGTGAGTTGGCATTAATAAATATATGGATTTGAAATTTAACTAAAAGAAAAGTTAAATTGAATTGAATTAGTATCAATAAATATATGATTTGAAATTTAACTAAAGGAAGTTAAATAAATCGTACTTGATTTGATAAATTATTGAGATGGAAATTTAAACATGAAAGATAAGTGATTATATAATATGAATTGGAAAGTTTAAATTAATAAGTTGTATAACTTATAAAATGAATTTTTTTTAAGTAAAACCAGTTTTTAAATGGTTAAACAGTTTTGTTAAATAAAACAAAATCTGCATTTTGAAATGTGATATGAATTTGACTTTAGTAAAGTTAAATAAAATAGAATTTCAAATAAATTTGAGACGAACTTAAGTTTTATGGTGAAAATAAATGCAAGTAGAGATAAAATGAAACATGGCTTAAGTAATAGTGAATCAAATTGAATTTGATATCAAAATGAATTGATAAAGTGAAGAATGAATATGAAATTGAGTTATATAAAGGAAATTCAACTTTAATTGTAAAAGTGAATTTGTGAATATGGTGAGTATAAGAATTCAATCTGAATTAGAATATAAACCAATTGAAATTAAGTGTGTTGAACCAAATTGAATATAAGCAAAGTAAATAAATTTGGTTAAGTTGAATGTGCATTGGTTTTGCTAGTTGATCGTATGGAAATCCATTAAGTGTTAATGAAATTGAATTAATGGAAATTGAAAGCTATGTAGTTGAATTCAAATTGAAAGATAAGTAAATTTAAATAGAATCAAATTTGATTGAATTGAAAGCAAACGAATTTGAATATAAATGAGTGAATGTGAACTAATTGAATATGAATGAATGTTAGTAAAATCCGATGTGAATGAATCCAATATGATTAAATTGAAAACCAAATTGGTGAAAGGATTTACTAAAGTACTAGTGATTATCTTGGAAATGGAAAATTGACAAAATTATGTAATAGTTTGAATTATTATAAACGGTTTAAATGGAAGATTTGAAAATGTTGATATTTTATTGGAATTATAAAATGAATTTGTATAAGTGTTAAAAGTGAAATATTAATGGATTTCATAAGTGAATGGAAATTACAGAATTAAAAATTGTGAAGTTATAAAATGAATCGAAGTTGCGAAATAAAAGAATTTATAAGTAATTTACTTGTAAATTAAATTTCTGATATAAAATTGAGTTATAAAGGAATGGGTTAATAAAGTGATTTTTATAAATTGAAGTCTTTATAAATAGGAATGGAATTTATAAACGTTGTTGATAAATCCGAAAATGACTTATTTTGATAAGTAAAATCTTTATAGTTTGTTAAAAGTAGTATATTCACAATTTTGGACCGTGAATATATTATTGAATAAAATGGACATGTTTTGGGAAAGTGATATTTTAAAACGAAGTTAATTGTTTTAAAAAGATGTTTTCAAAGGCATTGAATATCGAAACCATAGATTTCAACATTCATTGTTGAAATAGACGTTTTCGAATATAAGGAAATGGTGGACTATAATACTGTTGTTATAGTAAATGATTTCCGAAAGGAAATGTTTTGTGTAGTATTGGGATTTATATATCTATCTAAATTTCGAATCCCTATACTAGTGATTTTGAGTTGTCGTAACGATGTTTTACGTAACATTCGTTTTGACTCAAATGAATACGTGAAAGAGAATGATTTCCTTAAAGATGAAATATATACTTGATTTTGATTTAAGTATATCGAATATTTTCAAATGTTGAAAATAAATGGATTTGTGAATTACTTATTTTTAAATAAGTATGGAAATGTTTTTTTCCAAATATGAAATGTTGTGAATATATTCCGTAAGGAATAAATGATTTGAAATTCATTTTTGAAGTCGAAGTTGAAAAGTTAAATGAGAATTTGAACAATTTGTTCAATTTGGAATTTTTCAAAAAAGACTGAATCGTTGAGTTAAAATTGAGTTTAACTTCGACATCAAAGACAATATAAGTTGAGCTTTGAATTTCAGATGATGATTTGGATTGTATGTCTAACATTGTGAATTGATGACATAGCAATTGATCTCTATTAAATATATATCTGTTGGTGGCGGAGAATTTATTCTCTTAGCTTAACACCCTTCTCTGAGACGTACGAGCTCAGAGGTTATATATCGATAGACATCAATTCTGTGTTGAGAATTGACGATGTAAGCGTGAAATCCAAATTGAATGTGAAAGTCGATAATAAATGGAATTATGCATATGAATTAGGTTTTAGATAACCTTAAATTTCCAAATCGACTTAGAGGAAAATTTTGAAATCCTCTATTTTGTTATGAATATGAGATATGTAAGTTTTTAGAACTTATATATATGAATGCGGTGAATTTGAAACCGTTAGTTTAGAAAGACATTGTTATGGAAATCTTATGTATGTTTACATAGATGTTATATGTACGAAATGTGAAATGAAAGTACTACATATATGATATTATGTTTTCTAAACTGAGGATATGGAAAAGTACCTTACATTTATTATTTGAGAAGGTTTTGGAACTCTCGAAGAGTGTCCATTTGAAATTCGTAGCTACGTAGAATTTCCATTTAGTCAGAGTGACTATTTGAATCGGAAATCCATCGCGATAAATCATCGCGATGAGATTAGATTGATTGATGATTAGCGTAATTTGAGGGGCGAGATGCCCACAGTTACAAGCGATTCCATTGGGATAGTGGCGTAACCGCCGGGTAAACTGCAATCTAATCCCAGGCGAAATTTGAGGGGCGTGATGCCTACAGACACGAGCGATTCTACTGGGATAGTAGCGTAACCGCCGTGTGTACTGCAATCTATGGCGACAACCATGGCGAAATTTAAGAGATAAGAAATCTACAGCCACAAGCGACTCTACTGGGATAGTAGCGTAACTGCCGGGTGGAACTGTAATCCATGGGGGAACGTGCTTTCCATATCCATTTTTAAAAGAATTTTTAAAAGTATTTTCACTGGGAATTGAAGCAAGTATATTTAGTACTTGGAGATTTTTAGACCTGCGCCTGGCCAGCGTATGCCTAATGTCTGTGAGAACGAAGATGGACTTGTTAAATTTCGAGTTAGCAAATATTTTCAGACTGTAAATAGCAAATCAATGATTTGAAATTAAAATTTCAAAATTCCTACCTAATAAACTAAGGAAGAGGATCTTTGTAATGTTTTGAAAGTCCACAGCTTTGGAAGAGATATATTATATAAATCTCTAACGTGAAGAATTTTAAGTTTGAATCTGAGTTGTAAATAAAAAATGTTAGTAAAAGACTTTTGCATTTTGATTTTAGAAATCAATGATTGTAGAAATCATTGAACAAACGAGAAGATAAGCAAAACAGTGAGATTAAACAAATGAAATGAATCCTATATTCATTTATTTGTAATAAGTTTTAAGTTTAGTAAAAATTGACTAGAGTATAAATATCGATGAAATTTTAACAACTTTTCCTTTTCGTGGACGAAAAGTTTTTAAGGAGGGGAGTTTGTAACGACCCTGAATTTTGAACAATTTAAATTGAAGATATTTAATGAATTTTAAATATTTGAATGATGAATTGATTCGAATTTCAATTTTCCAGAATCAATTTTGCGATTAAATTTTAGGATTTAATCTACTGAAAATTTATTAATAATTTGAATCGGGGTTTATAAATGAATGTAAAGAAAATCTGCTTTTGGATTTAAAGAAAATCAAAATTATCTTATTTAATTTAAAATTAAAACAGTACATTTTTGATATGATAAGATATAGGCAAGTTAAAATAATATAGATATAAATGATGATGTTAAATAGGAAATAAAATTTTATCTTCAAAAATAAATAATAACATAAGTTCATTAATAAAAAAAAAATATAAAAATAATGAAAACAAAACAAAATAAAAGAAATAAAAACAAAATAAAGATAAAAATAAAAAGAAAATTTTACCAGCCCATACTCCTTAAATCACGCCATAACTCACGCCTGGAATCACGATGTTATCTCTGTTAAAACCACGAACCCGCCTCTCTCTCATTCATTCGTAACCTAAAACCTAAATCGAAGAAAGAAAAAAATGGTGGCGTCTCCAAATTTAGGGCTTCGACGTTAGTAGCAGCGGCCTCGTTCTCCTCCACAAAAACTAGGGCTTCGGTGATCTTCGATTTTTACGGCTTCAACTCGCGAGGGATTCAAGATAAGGACTTCAGCTTCGTTCGCGTTCTCCAGCATCGTCTTCAAATTTGGGCTTCGGCGACCTCGTTCGTTCCTCCTTCGATCTGCTCCTCTTCGATCTAAAGTGAGTAAATTATTTACTCACATCTTGCTCAACTCGGTTAATAGGCTTTAAACATTGTGATTTCGTGATTACTTGGTTTGTTTGGGTTTTGATCTCTGATTTTTGTTTAGTTCCGTGATGCTTACGACTTGAATTGCCTACTCCTCATGGTTTTGATTTGGTTGATTCGACTTTATACCTGACTTGTTTAACGTCGGCTTTGGCATTTTTGTTGAAATTAATTGAAACTGTTTTTCATTTGGACCCCTGATACTTGTATTTGACTTAAGTCACTTGACGTTTTCGACTTGGTCATCTTTGAATTTGACACTTCTGTTCATCCCTGGGATATTTACTTATACCACTGTTGCATGGCTTCAGTTTTTCTTTTGGAAGCCCCTGCTTGATTTTGTGATGTCGATCTTGTTCGATTTTTACCATACCTTTCACTGCCCACTGCTTGTACATACATATACCCACCTCTGTTATGCTACACTGGTATCTAATTTATATGCTTTGACGTTGTGGTTGAAATTTGAACTATGTTTGTTTCAAAATGCCTGCATGTATTTACTTTAAAATGATTAAATGATTTGCATTTAAATTGAAGATGTAGATGGTAAGAAGAGTTTTAAAGAGTTAAGTTAAATCTAGAATGAGTCTAAAAGCGGTATTTACATTTTGAAATTTGGAAGTAATTTCTTAATTGATTTGAATTTAAATTGAACTGTAAATTAAATTCTTTTAGAACTTATTTTATAAAGTAGATGTTTCTTTTAACATATTAGATAAAGGTTTTGAATTGTTTTAAAAATCTTGTATAAGTTAAATTTGTATCTTAAGTTAAAAAAATGAAGTTTGAATGGAATTTAAAGTAAATTTGAAAACAAATTTGTTTTCCATTTTCAAATTCGTATATGTTTGCTTGTTCACCCTTGATGTTGTTTCTTTGAGTCTGCATTGATTCGACACACACACTCTTTTCTTGTATTCAACAATATCATGCTATTCACTGTGTGTATCATTGAACTTCGAAATCGATACACCTTGTAGCTCTTGTACTTTGCATGATGCTGGCTTGTTTATCTGCACTGTATACATTCTTTGCCATTGTTTTATCACTGGTACTTCCCTGACCTGTTGCATTTGTTGTCGTGGCACATCACTGGTTCATGCCTGATTTACTGTCGTGGCTGCTGTATATAAATTATGACAAACTTTGGCCTTACTTCATTTGTTCATGTTGCCTGTATGCTTCCAGTTTCACTTGAACTGTCGTTGTTGCATGTATTACTCTGTTGCACTTCATTTTGCACACTTCATGCTTGTTACTTGATCTGTTTCACTCACTACTGTCTGGACAGTTGCATTGTGATGTTTTCTGGGCTTCTTTGTGTATCACTGCATATATATACTTTTGATTTCACTGTCCACATGAGTTTGCTCTTCTCTGATGTTTCTTGATGGAAATTGTAGTCTGGACCCTTTTTATCTAATGTATTGATATTTTGAGTATTCGAGTGAGTTGGCACTGTGATATAGCTCGAACTGTAGTTGTTAATGTACATATTGAGGTTCTAGTTGATTCACTGTCTCATTTGCCATAGCTTGATCCATTCAGAAACATTGTCGCATTTTAGTTGTAGCTTGGTCTGCATTATTGCTTGTGGTCTCTTCATTGTTGATCTAGGTCACTTTGTACTAAACTTGAGTTGCAGTGCTTCATGTTGCATTTGTATCTCACTGTGTTGCATTCAGCTTGACATTTGCATTATTGTGATGAATCAAATTTTGATTTGACCTTGTGCACTCGAGTTGGCGAGGCAGTGCACATGTATGTGCGTGTGCACTGCAGCCACCTAAAAATCGACAGTTTTGAATTGATTTTTTTTTTGCTTTTGATGCATTGATCTTTTATGCCGTATTGGCGAGGCCGTACACGCGTGCGTGTACGGCAGCCAATCGAGTTTTGATGGTTTTTTAAAGTGACAATTTCAATTGTTTTAAATTGATTTAGTCGATTTGATAAATTGTTTATTTATCTCTGTTGATGATTTAAATCTGCTGATTTATTGTTAACACTGCTAAGTGTTATATTTTCGTTATCCGATTTCTTTGTTAAAAGAGTCGGATAGACGGGAATTATTGTGACTGTCGTCTATTTAAATTATTACTGCTTATATGCACTAATAACTGGTTTGAATTAGACTGACCTGTGTATTATTTTCTTTTGAATATAATACTCGGGTCAGACCGAGTATTTTTACAGCTTGAAGATTTTCGAGCAGCGAAGTTAGAGAGAGAATAAAGAATCATTTATTTCGAGAAAAATTGTATTTTTAGATATTCCGCTGTATCAGTATTAAATTGTATAAACTCTGATGTATATAAAAAGATTTATAGTAATGAAATAAAGATTCATTTGTTTTAATTTGTTATTATTATTCTGTGTTTCTGTGGCTGATTCTGTTTAAACCTTATAAACTAAATAACAATTCGTCTTTTTGAACGTTTCGAGTTGGTTTAATTACCGACTGGAGGCGGTCAGAAGGGGGAATGTTACAGAATATATATATATATATAATGGTTTCATATTTGTAAATTTAGAATGATTTGTGCAAATAAAAATATAAGTTTAATTATCATAGTAAACTGTAGGGATTTAAGTAGTATTTTAATTTATCTAATTATACAACATGTTGCAATGTGAATTTCTATAGATTATCAAGTTTTAGATTTACAAATAAAAGTGTAGCAGTTGAAATAACAAGGAAATATACTTAAAAGGAAAGAGATGTATAAGATAGGGTTGATTACCATATTTTGTACCGTCTATTTCAATAACTTTGAAAAAGATAATTCGTTGTAATTTCAATGTAACACAAATTCTTCTTTTGGGTAAGATATAGAAATTCGTAGCGTTAACCGTTCCATTTGGGAGAAATGTAATTCCAATGCGTTAAAATACATAAATCCCTAAAAATAAAGTGAAGAATTATAAATATGATAAAAACAGTATAAGAAAAGAATATGTATAATACATGTAAAGCAGAAGTGAAATAAAAGAAATAGAAAGGTAAACAAGAAATAATTTAAAATAAAATGATATAAAGATTCCACTAAAATAAGGGAGGGAATAAAAGGTTAAAACGAAAATGGAAATAAAAAGTTAAATAGTAAGGGAAAAAGGGAAATAAATGGTAAAAGATATCTAATAGATATTTCAAAGGAAGCGGTAAATGACCTTAAATTAAATAAGATGTAAAGGCATAAATAAAGAATATATTTTTAGCAATGAATATTAGTGGCGTAATAAATAAATAAGAATGATTGAAGATATGTATATAGATATGTATGTGTATACACACACAGCCTCAAGTATGCGTTTATGACAGGTGTGAATTATTAAAGTTAATAAATAATTAAATGAATATAATGACATAGTAATTAGAATGGGTTGGAATGCGAGGTCAGTAGTATTGCATGGTAGAAGTCTACCCACTGCAAAGGGCTATTAGCAGTTGTGTATATATTATACTGATATGAGATATATCCAACCTTTGGACCTATAGAGAGTATACACTTGCGTATAGATAAAGGAATACCTAGATAGAAAGTGGAGTCTGCTTCAAAAAATAGGAAAGTGGGGTATTTCCTTGATTGCAATAGAGAATCAAAATCGGATGGTGAGCGAAGAACAACGCTATGACATTATGTGGAGGTACCAAATTAAGTAGTAGGGGCTGCACATAGGTTAAGAACGTCATCAATCCTTAACGGTCAATGGGAATGACAGGGGTTACACCTAACGGGCTACACTCCCTATTAATGTATGGTCCATGTTAGGTTATGCATCGCCACACATTGTTTGCTAGTTTTTTTGTTAGGAGGCAAGGCTACCTAACTTTTTTAGAGAAGTCTTTCAAATACCTAGATACTCTATGGAGCTGAGTCCACAGCCGATGGTGCTGAATCTACCATACTTATAGTTCGTACAGCTAAGTCTACAAACCAGGAAGCAGACAAGTCGAAAATCCCTAAAAATGGAAGTTAGATCACGATTAAATTATTGAAAAACCACTATTCGGCACTACAAGAGTTCCTTGGTATGCGCGGCGACGAGAATGTGATACGGAGAGGGTGATGGATCCTGATGTGGTGCTGATTTCTGGATAATAGCGGGATAGTATCTTAGTCCAATAAGGGACCGTGGTACTTATATATTTATGTATTTGTACGTAGTTATAATATGGGTAGATGTGACATATTATGGGTGTACATGGAATTGAGACGACTAATTAAAAATAAAAGACATAATATGCGATAGAAGACAATCGGCGTAAACTAGTGATATGTATAAAGTGTATAATTTACTAGTCACCAAAATGTTGTTTCGATCCCCTTCTCATTACAATCTACAATATACTTAGACAGACGGATTCTTTTGGCATGCTCGACACTGAAAAGGACACTAGACATTTGAAGTGTCAATCTTGTTCAGTAACTATTCGAGTTATTATATTTTGTTCCGTTGTGAGTTATATCATTAGTGCTCTGATATGCATTCATTTATTTTATATGTACGATACCAAACCAATGATCTGTACTTTGGTGGACTTGGGTTTTCTTGCGAAAATTCGGGCCCACTAGGTGCGGGTTGTTACATTTGGTATCAGAGTTTAGGTTAGTCGATATTTAAAATTTAGGATACGTTGAGTGAACGTATTTGTATTTTGACTACAAATATAGATATATTACACACAACATGCTAAGAATTACAACTATAGAGTAGTTGCATATGGAAGGTCCCTGAAGCAGGATAGTATGTGACACCCTAGTCGGGCCCCGATAGCCCAATGGTTATAGATCGCCATATGATTATCGATTGAAGATGTACAGTAGATCTAGATAAGGGGATAATAAGAATCCATGTGTCGTAGATTATCCGGAAGCAATGTTGCTCCCGAAATAAGGTGTAGAGTAGTCACCCTAAGATAACAGATGGATTTTCAATATTAGAAAGAAGATTAATCAACAAGTTGAAAAATAAAGGACACATAAAAATTCACTCTGCGTACAACCCAATAGAAAATGGTTTTAAAGTTGAGAAAAATATATAATTGAAATATTTGAAAAAGTAAGCAAATATTGGGTTTTAATATATGCATGTATATATATATATATATGAATATTTAGTAAAATTGAAAAGTTTACATAAATGGGTATTACAAAAGCCAATTTTCGAAAAAAAAAATTTTTAAATTTTAAAATTTAAGTAAAAGAAATTTTGTAAAAAGCTATTCCTTTTGAAAAAAAATGGTAGAGCAATATAGCTCATGAGTTTTTTTGTAATGAAAATTTTAAGCTATAAATTTTTTTTAGGGGCGGCCAATAAGAAGTTGTACAAGTTTGAAATGGAGTAAACAATATGGGAAAGAAAATTTAAACCCCAAAAACAAAGCAGTAGGCGAACGCACTACAATAATTAGATAAAAGTAATAGTTAATTGAGAGGAAAGCTACTTAAATAATAGTAGTTTAGGCAGAATAAAGTTTATTGATAGTAAAATTATGAAATATAAGTATAAACAACGTTAGGAATATATTAAAATAATGTTAGTAATCTAATTTGGAGCGGTATAGAAAAAAAGATTTGAAATATAAATAGAAATTAGGTTAGGAATTCTTATAAAATGATGTTCGTAATTAGAAACAATAAAGGAAATTAAAAAGAAAGAAGAAAAAAGGGTATTTTTCATAATAGGTGCAATAATGGCACATATCTTTTAGAAGCCCTCCTAATATGCTAGTAGAGCCTCCTCTAAGGATGAAAAAGGAGATTGCATGAGTGACAAGAAAATATTGATAGAGTTGTCCTTTTCTACTCCAGTTTTTATTGTTTAGAATTATAAAAGATGTTTTAGAAATACTATAAAATGCATTTTTGGAACTATATAGTTTGGTGTAACAAATGAGTTTTTAAAAGGAAAACTTAATAAATAGTTTGGGTTAAAATCCCTAATTTTTAAGAAGTAAAAGTTAAAAAGGTCTATAATAGAAAAGGTTGATTTGAAGAAAAAGGAAACAAACTTTTTAAAATTAATTTTGCTAACATTTTTGTGCTTAATGAATAAGCTAAATTAAAAAAAAATTATAGTTTTAAAAGTTAAGACATAAAGTATTTTTGAATTTAATAATAGGTTTCTAAGTTGCAATTTTAATAACAGGTTTTGGGATTAAGAATTTCAAATTTTTGAAGTTTTTAATTTTTGAAACAAAAGAAGGGGCCAAGACCAAACCAAAATTTTAAATATGGAGCAAACAGGAATGACTGCTTAGGTAAGACGAGGTAAAAGGTAAGGCTATAAAGAAGACGGCAATGACTACTCATAAAGTAGCAATAAAGAATCCCCATAGAATGTAAAGAATATTGGTGAGAGTCTGGGAATGTTTTGTTAGACATGTGTGCATGCCATAAGAAGAACCCGCAAAGGAATGATAAATGGAATTAAAGTACATTTCTAAGAGTTCTAGGATATGCTTGTATGAAGAACCAAAGACGAAGGAAGTAAGTACTAAGATTTGAGAGTACTATCAAGGGATTTGGATTAAATGAAGGCAACAAAGGGTTGTGAGATGGCAAACACACATAGAGGATATTGGTGGACTCAAATTAAAGGAAGGGAAGACTGGGATGGAAAAGTTATTCTGCTAAGCCACTTTCCAATGAGTTATTCAAAATGTGCATAGTTTTTATTTCCTAGCCACAATAGTGTGGGTACGCACAGTTTATTCAATATTTAGGTGTGGTTATGGATGTAACAAAATAAATATAACTTATTCATCAGAAGCCATAAAGGAAAGTTAAGGTATGTGGGTTGCAGAAGGATTGCACGCTAGAAAGGTCCAGCCAATTTAAGTAAGGAGTGATAGGACCACAACATCGTTAGTCTTAATTGATGTTGAAGGGCATCTTCCAGCAATTGTTTCTTTAAGGTTTGGGTTGTAAGCATTAGTTGTCTCTGTTGGTATAAAAGCACATATGATGTTATATGAAATGTTTTTTTTATGTGTTTTCGGTGTGGACTGCAATATTATTGAAAAACAATAAGACAATGAAATTTCAAGAAAAATAGTTAACTAATGCAAAAGGAAAGAAAATAGTTGAGTCTGAAAGTTAAAAAATAAATTAAGAAAATTTATTTAATTAGCTACTAAGATAAAAATGAAATAAAATTTTGAGCCCCGAAAAAAATTCGAGAAATAAATTTCAGCTAGTGGAGGACAGGGAAAGAATGTTATGTAGCCACTGGTCAATTACCTTAAAAACCTGAAATTTATAATTGAACTTGTTTTCTTGTTGTTGTTATAAATAAAAGAAAAGTTTTGAAACTTAAAATTTACTGTGAAATTAGGTGAAGTCCACCATGGACGTTAGACTGTTAACTAAACCCCAATTTCATGAGATGTGGCATAAATTAATTTTGGAAATTCCATATACTTGACATGAGGAATAGTTGACAGGTTGGTTAGTATGGATTTTACTGTACAAAGAAAGTGGCAGTAACATAAAATAAGATTAGTAATGAGAAAACTATTTTAGCTGTGGAATCTTCTCCTATATACCTTGTCGATAGGCGAATAAAAAGTGATTTTTAAATAAACCTTGTTTTAAAATTTTAAGATAAAAATTAACTATGCAAACAGTACTTGGAATAGTTGAAAAAAATTGGGGGCAAAGAGATGGTTCAAAGTACAGTGGGATGTTGGTACCCAACAAAAGGATGGAAATATGGAGTTTTCCATCCGAACCTTTTTCCCAGCATAAAGAAAATAGGTTTAGAAAATTGGATTTTTCTAAATTTGGACGTTAGCAACGGAATGCAGATCTTAGATGGTCGGTATTGGATGCAAAATTTGTTGAACTATACTTCTATTTGTAGTAGTATGGGATAATTTGGATGTAAAAATAAATTTTTGGTTTTTAAAAGTTGCATAATTATATAACTGCCAGCATATTTAGGATATTTGCACCATATTTTCAAACTTTATTTAAAAGAATGCATTAATTTTGGAGGACCCAAATAAAATTATTATGCATACATAACATATGTATTGTGATACACTGTGCACTTGTACACGATTGGTTGTAAAATTGTTTGTATACTAATTTATTTGTTAGTTTAGAATGGTTGTACGTTATGTTACGTTGTTCAGTCCTTGAGAAATTTCTTTTTTTTTAAAGGGGAGAATGTAACGCCCCGTCATTTTACGATAATTGATTAAAAGAAATTAATTAATAAAGAAGAAAGTCGAAAAATATAATTTTTACAAACGTCAGAATTTGATTGTGAAACTTGCACAATTGAGTTTGTGGTGATTTTCTTATCAATTTTCATACATAATGTTTTCTGATCGGAGTTCAAACGAAAAAGTTATTAACGTTTGAAGTTTTTGAATCGAAAATAATTATATATGTAGTTATGGTAATAAAAATAAATTAAACATTAATCAGTAACACTAATGGAACCTTAAACGTTAAAAGAGTTAACGTTAAAATCAAATCTTAGAAGATATGTAAAGTGGGAAACAAATGAACGCTATCGGTTAAACAAAGAAGAAAATTAAACCAATCAGTGCACTATATAATCGTTGTTTAAACAAAGAATGGTCGACCCAAGATGCTCCAAGGTCGACTGGTAGCGATCGACCCAAAGTCATGAACGATCGACTGTTGCCCATATTAATTCGATGGTAAATTTTGGCCAAACGGTCCGGATTTATTATAATTTAATCAGACGATTGACATTGATTTGAACTCATATAAATATAAACGTAGACCCTCACTTCTGAACTCATATTTTCGAAGCAACGCCGGAGCTCTGCCATTTTCTCTTCTCCTCTAAAATTTTAAATTCTTAGAAATAGTTCTAGTTTATACGTATACAAAATTGGAGAATTGTAGAAGCTGATTGAGGAAGTGAATAGATTCAAATCAAATCGCCAAAGCCAAGGTAAATTGTAAATCCAAACCAAAAATACAAATCAAATTCCAAATCTCTTTTCTAATCTTGATCTTTGATAAATCTATATACGCTTGCGGTGTATAAATCCAAATAGGAAGAAAAAGGGAGTCAAAGTAGAATAACAAGGATTAAATATGGAGATTTGGAAAGCTAAAAAGGTGAGTGGGAAATTATATATTTTTATATAATGTTAAGTTTATATCATTGTAGATCTATTCCTGTATGCCTGAAATGCAAATTGGAGCTGTAGGCTAAAATTCTATACATGAAATGAAATTATAAACCCCACCTACATATTCTATAATTAATAACTTGAATTGTATTATGTATGTAAGTAAATCTGGAAATATTGGATAATCATGGTCCCTGAATTTTGGAATATATATATAATGGTTCCAGATTTGTAAATTTAGAATGATTTGTGTGAATAAAAATGTAAGTTTAATTATCATAGTAGATTGTAGGAATTTAAGTAGTATTTTAATTTATTGAATTATAAAGTATGTTGCAATGTGAATTTCTATACATTATCAAGTTTCATATTTATAAATAAAAGTGTAGCAGTTGTAATAACAAGGGAACACACCTAAAAAGAAAGAGATGTATAAGATAGTGTTGATTACCATTTTTTATACCATCTATTTCAATAACTATGAAAAAGATAATTCATTCTTATTTCACGTAACAAAAATTCCCCTTTAGGATAAGATATATAAATTCATGCCATTAACCGTTCCATTTAAGAGAAACGTAATTCCAATGCACTAAAATACAGAAATCTCTAAAAATAAAGTAAAGAATTATAAATGTAATAAAAATAGTATACGAAAAGAAGATGTGTAATGCAAGTAAGTTGAAGTGAAATAAAATAAATATGAAGGTAGACAGGACATAATTTAAAATAAAAGGGTACAAAGAGTCCACTAAAATAAGGGAGAGAACAAAAGGTCAAAACGAGAATGGAAATAAAAAGTTGAATAGTAAGGGAAAAAACGGAAATAAATGGAAAAGGATATTTGAAAATTTTCAGTAGGAAACCGTAAATGACCTTAAATTAATAAGATGTAAACGCATAAAGAAGCAAAGAAAATATTATTAACAGTTAAACATAGAGGCGTAATAAGTAAATAAGAATGATTGAAGATATGTGTGTGTGTGTGTGTATGTATATACACACACACATAGCCTCAAGTATGCATTTATGATGGGTGTAAATTATTACAGTTAATAAATAATTAAATGAATAGAATAACATAGTCATTAGAATAGGTTGAAATACGAGGTCGGTGGTGTTACACAATAGAATTCTGCACACCGCAAGGGACTACCAACAGCTGTGTATACATTATGCTGATGTGAGACATATCCAACCGTATGACATGTAGAGAGTATACGTGTGACGCCCCACCTCTATGCTCACAATAACAAAGAGTATTAAAACAAACACTGTCTGTTATTACGAAGAATAAGGCTGGATAGGAGCGGCCATCCGTAGTTAGGCCTTACACTAGTATTGATTATCTCGATAGGAGTGGTATATATTCTTTCATCTCTTTAATCTTTGTTTATTTACTACCATCGACATATTCAATTCTAGTATAAAACGAACTACGATGGTTCATAATAGTTTAGGACAACATATATAATAATAACACAAATTAGCTAAATGCGGAACACAGATAATATAAAATCTCATATATATATATAACTGAAGTCAATTACAATACATGTGATACAATACATATGATGCAACTACAACTGTCGACACTGGAAGTTACATATACAAGTACATTATTGTAAATAACATACATGAATACATATCATCCTATACTATGACAACCACTACTCCAAAAGATATGAAGAGACTTCATAGCTCAAGCAGCGACCCAAAGCAAGATATCAACAACCTGAAATAACTCGGTCTGACCCGAGTATTAAATTCAAAAGAAAATAATACGCGGGTCAGTCTAATTCAAACTCAGTTATTAATGCACGGAAGCAATAATAATTAAATAACAAATAGACGACAGTCACAATAAATCTCGTAAATCCAACCCTTCGATAAGAGAATCGGATAACGATAGATATAACGCGAAACAGCATTAAACAGCTAATCAGCAAGGCCAAATCATCAACAAAGATAAATAGAAGTATTATCAATGAAGATAATTTGAAAACAACAGAATTGCCTAAATGGCAATTAACAACAAGATCTAATTATTAAATAAATAATTAGAAACACATAATCTAATTATCTAAAAGATAATTAGATACCAACAAAATCATCAAATTAAACCAATCGAAATACAACACAAAATATATTGAATTGAACACACGAAACAATTCAAGCAATTGAAATATCAATTAAAATGTCAATTCTGATAGGGCTGCAGTACATGTTCACGTGCACTGCCTCGCCACTATAGTGATGAAATACTCAAAAGCTCAATGAACCCAAAAGCAAATCGCACCATCCCGAGATCAAGTTCAAGTTAAGCAACTCAAACTCAACTGGACAGTGCCATCAATACGACATGAACAATGTCAAGATGCACGTTTAAACAATCCAATGTCAAAGCCAACAATTAAATGCAATTTGTCTCAAAGAGTGATACCAGAAACCAATTGCATGAAAACTGCATCAAGTACACAATACCAACCAAGCAGCATATATGTGTACAACTCGATATGCAAACTAAGGTTGCAGTGAAACTACAATTACAAATGCCCAACACAAATGAACAAAGGCAAGTTCAAGTCAAGTCAAACCCAGTACTACCAGAATCAAAGCCGAAGTCAGTAGAGAAATATACAAAGTCAACTGCAGTGCGAATCAGTGAACAATACAGAGATGTTGAAGACAAAGCATGTCAACAGAGTGAAGAACATAATTAATATCTAGTGTTCAAAGTCAAAACTGTCAAGTACAAGTGACTCGACAAACAAGAACACGGACTCGACCAAATCACTCCAATTGAAACAATAACAGGTACAACAGTTTCAAACATGCAGTGACACGAAAGCATAGCCACAGCAGTTCAAAACTACTCCAGACGGAGATGTACAAGATGAAAGCACATATATATACAGTGCAAACTCAAAGATATATGTACAACTACAAAGTAATCAACATGCATATCAAAGTGCAGACATGATGAATCAGTGCCACCAGTACAAAACAGTGAACCAAACAATGCATACAAGTTAGCATATATGCACAACATGTTCAACCAGGTGCATATACAATGAACTGGAGGCAACCAGAAAATATGCAAACAATATATGTGGTTCAACTAAATCAACATCATCAGGGATGGAACAAAATGCCAGACATCAAGTAGATGACCTAGGTTGCAAACAGACATCAAGCCAGATGTTAACATGAATAAACAATGTCAAGTTTAAATGTCGAAAGCAAATATTTTCACAAAATCAACTACGAACAAATGCCGAAGTCATCAGAATTCACAGAACCAAAAATGCCAGCAAAATCAATTCAACACCGTGGGTGTCAAGAAATCAAACGAGTAAAAATCGAGCCATGTGAATTAGGTAACCCAAAGTATACGAATTTGAACAAGTCAGAGAAAACATCAACATCGAAACAAAATCGAACAGTCGAAGCACAATATTAAAGTAGAATTAGAATGTGAGTGAAAATCACTCAAGAAAATTACAACCAAAAGGCTACCACTTCAACAACATATATACATATATGCACATATATGTATACATGTATATGAGCTCGGAGCAGTGACAGTAACCAAGTGAACACCAAAATATAGACTCAAGAGTACCCAATGTACAAGTCTCGTACAACAAAGAAACAAGACTCAACATGAATGATCAGGTAATATGCATATAACCATCAGGTTAGAGCATGCAGGTGAATCACAAACCAAGTGCACCCAAAAATGCAACATGTATACAACTGTAAAACTGGACAGTACTAGCATCACAATCAAGAATAAAGCACAATGTCGAAGCAAAAAGGCAAAGGCCAGCAACATTGAAATGGATCGAGCAAGTGCAACAAATAAAATATATTGCTTTTTCAAAACAAAATATTTGAATTCAAGCAACTGCAGTTCAAAGTATTACCAAAGTCGCCTGCAGTTCGAATTTAAAATGACCAAAAAAACAAAATCAGTGCCATCATGGACTCTCATACTCAAAATCATACGACCGAAGTCAAAAGCAGATCAAGCCATGGTGGTCACAAGATACAACAGTGTCGTGATAACCAAAAACAAGAAATCATCCACATCAAAACAAAACTGAACGGCCGAAGCACTTTACTAAGTTTGAATAACAGATGTGAGTGAAAAACACTCACCTAGTTTCGAAGAACTAAATTCGACAGCCGAAGCGAGCAACGAGGAAACGATCGATTGAAGCTACTCGCGAATATCTACTTAATTGATCTAATTAAAGTTGGCGTCTTCAATTTTGTTCAAAACTCTACTAAAGAGGAACGAACGAAAGAAGAGCCGCCATTTTCGTTCTCTTTGTTTATTTTGTTTTAGGGTTGCAAAAAATGAAAAGGGGGAAAAGAACGGGTCTCTGCCTTATGATACACACAGCACCCATAAAAACTTGGACCAGGATAATTATACAGTCAACATAACCATTAACCAATCTATAAATGAATTTCAACCCGGTTAAAACTCCCAACAGCAATCAGCTATCACCGTTAATCGTTTAATGACGATTATAAATTGGTGTAAAACCCCAGGTTGTTACAATACGCTTGCGTATATATAAAGAAATACCCCAATATAAAGTAAAGGCTGCTTCAAAAATAGGAAAGGGGTGTATTGCCTTGATTGCAATAGGCAATCTAAATCAGATGGTGAGCGAAGAACGATGCTATGGCGGTATGTGGAGGTACCAATTAAGGAGTAGGGGCTGCATATAAGTCAAGAACGTTATCAGTCCTTAGTGGTCAATGAGAAAGACAAGGATTACACCTAACGAGCTACACTCCATACTAATGTACGGTCCACGTTTGTTATGCATTGCTAGTTTGTTTGATAGGTGGCAAGGCTAGCTAACCCTTTTAGAGAAGTCTTTGAAATGCATGGGGTAGTCCATGGAGCTGAGTACATAGCCGGTGATGCTGAATCCACTATACCTATAGTTTGTAGAGTTGAGTCTACAAACCAGAAAGCAGACTAGTCGAAAATCCCGAAAAATGCAAGTTAGATTATGACTAAATTATTGAAAAGCTGTTATTAGGCACGATAGGAGTTTCTCGGTATGCATGGCGACGAGAACGTGATATGGCTAGGTGATGGATCCTAACAAGGTGCTGATTTGGTGATACTAGCAGGGATAGTACCTTTTTCTAATAGAGGACCATGGTACTTATATATTTATGTATTTGTACGTAGAAATAGTCTATTATGGGTAGATGTGATGTATTGTGCGCCTACGTGGAGTCGAGACAACTAATTAAAAATAAAAGACATAACATGTGATAGAAGACAATTGGCATAAACTAGTATTATGTATAAAATGTATAATTTACTAGTCGCTGGAAAATAGTTCTAACCCCCTCTTCATTACAACCTATAGGATAGCTTAGACATGCGGACAGGTTCCTTTTGCATACTTGACACTGACAAGGACACTAGACATTTGAACCATTAATCTTGGTCAGTAACTATATAACTTATTGTATTTTATTATTCCGCTCTGAGTTATATTGTTAGTGCTTTGATATGCATCCATTTATTTTATATACAGGATATCAAACCAACGAGCCGTGCATTGGTGGACTTGGATTTTCGATTTAACCAAAATTCGGGCCCACTGGGGTGCGAGTTGTTGCAGTCCCATTCTGAAGAGAGTGAATTAAGGATTTTCCTAACTTGATCCTCTTTTGAGAAATTTTCCCTTAATGATATTGATGAATGAACTTATCTTGAAATCTAGAATAATAGCCAGAAATAAACTAATTTTGTTTCATTTTAAAAAGTTGAAATTGATTGGTTAGCATAGAAATATAAGTTTGTTTTACTTTACTAGTGCCTTCATGTGTTACTTGCAATGTTCTCCAAATTTCTTAGGCATACCTATAAATAGAAACTCGATTAAATTCATTTTTATCTAAAGAGCAAAATAAGATAGTCATGGCTTTTGAGTTATTGAGTGCTTGTGTCTTTCGGTCTATGATCCATTGTGAATATTCTGTTTGGGGTTCAATGCATTAACTTTGTATAATAGTCCAAATATCCCAGCCGTTGGATTGTAAATAAATTTTCATCTTACATAGCCAGTAAGCATAATTATTACCCTTAGATAGTGGGGGTCTGACAGTTGATTGTCCTTCTACAAAAGTGTTAAAAAGTGTACTACCAGTGTTACTAGCCGTTTATAATTTTGAAAAATCAAATAACAATGTTTTGAAAACCTAATGCTCTATTACCAAATATGGGAAACGGTGTAGTATAAATTATACTAGCGTGGACGGATCTTAGGGCTACTATAACACTAGAGGGGGGGGGGTGAATACTGTTTTATAACTAATATAGAACTTTTCCAAATAGTTTCAAGATTTAAATCTAAGCACAGGTAATCAACACAAATATATATTAACAAGCAGTCAGACACACACACACACACATATTTATAAATGCAATAAAAATGAAGTAAAAGTAAGAGAGATGACACCAAGAGTTTTATACTAGTTTGGATTGACCAATCCTGCATCCACTCCTATACAGTGTTAGTATAGATTTCCTTTCAACGCCTACTTTAATCAGTTAGCAAGCAAACCATAATACAATCTTGATTTCAAGGCAATAAGATACACCCTCTAGACTTTTCGAGCTTGAGGTAGACTCCCTTGATTTACCGGATAACAAGACTACCCACTTGATTTGAACGGGCAACAAGCAAGTGTTTGCACCAAAATTGGTCACAAACACCCGATAGTCGTTGAAAGCACCAGTTCGCAATTACAGATCACAGATATCAAATATGCAGAAAAATAAGTATGCAAATCGCTCAGGAAACTCAATAAAAACGGTAAATAACACAGGATTTATAGTGGTTTGGCGATCTTGCCTACGTCCACTCTGAAGCTGATAACTTTATTGATATTCACTTGATGATTACAACTGATTACAGCAGGTTGCAGTGGATTAATGCTTTGAAATTCGAATACAGTAGTGGTGATGAAGTGGAGGATTGAATCCGGCAGAGTCTGGATGCCGAATGGCCAAAAGATCCCCTTTTCTGTTGGCTTCAAGGGGCTATTTATAGGCGTAGGAGGCTGATATTTCGCCTAAATTTCGGGAGACCATTTCTGGCACGTGAGGGGGCCCACGTGCCCGCCTTCAGGAAATTTGGGCCCACTTTGGGATCGATTCGAAATCCATTCGAATCGATCAGGAAAACGTCCAATCGAGCTTAAATTTGGTGTGGACATTCTTCAACATGTGCACAAGCTTCTGTGAAAATTTTGTAGCATTTGGACCAGTGGTTTGGGAGATATGATCGATACGAGTTCAAATTGCTCGATGGCTGTCTAGTTCGAATCCATTAGTTCGAATCGGTCCATGTCGAATCGATTGCGCATGTGACAATGCGGTGATGTGGCGTGCCCTTCTCATGCCGATCCTCTTTTCTCTCCGAGTTGGCCGCGTCGTATCCATGAGTTTCGCCACGCTTTCCCGGGTTTGAATCAATCAACTTCATGCGCCTCGTATTGACTTGCAGTATGCATGGGCGCAGAGTTGATCGATTCGAAATAGTGGTTGAAGATGTACGAAACTGATCGATACGAAGCAGTACTTGGGGAACTGATCGGTACGAACGAGGATATGAAGGGGGATACGAACTTGATGGATTCGAACTATACAAAACTGGGTTCGAATGGATTAAGGCGATGTTATTCCGATGGATACGAACCTGATGGATTCGAATAGCACGACCAAGGTTCGACTTGAACCAGATCAATTCGAACAGATCGTCATCATGCTGCTGATCAAGTCGAGCTAGATCGATTCGAAATCCAACCTTCCTCCATGGATACGAACAGTGTATTTTCTCTAAATTGTATCGATCATATCTCATTCATACGAACTTCGATTAACCTGAAATTTGAAACGCTGGCTTTCTTGGCTTTGCTTGTCATGTCCTATCAAATGTGGCCTGATCCGGGCTCGGACAAAATTCATCGATATCCATGGTGAAACAGTGTATAACGAACTTTTACGACGAACTGTCTTTTGTTTTCCAGTCGACTTTTTGGTGTCACGGCCTTGCCAAAAGGCGGGATAACAGCAAGCGTATTTGATTTGAAAGTGCAACAAGCACACCCACTTGATTTGAACAGGAAATAAGCACACCCACTTGATTTGAACATCCAACAACCGCACCTATACAAAATATAGTAGAAGGTTTTTGTTAACAAATACAAATAGTTGTAACTTGAATACAAAATATCATATAGCCCTTTTATAGCGCTTTAATCTTTGAATTGGCGAAAGAAAAGTTTAGAATAACAAGAGAATGATTTAAATACATTTAAAACAATTAGTAGATTTTAGAGAACGAATGTAGTGAACTAGAGATTGAATTTGAGTGGATTTGAATAGTATAGAAAGTGGATTTTGTGAAATATATAGTGAGAATTTAGAGTAAGAAGAATGCAGTGAATAATTAGAAATTTTTGGTTTTCCAATCCCCTTTATATAGTTTTTGAAGGGACATGTCCATTCACCAAAAGATGGAACCGAAAAACATAACTCTTCAAATTTTAAAATAATTGTCTAATGGTATATATGTCGACATACTCAGATAGGAGTCGACATATCCTTGTATGTTGGGAAAATCAACAATATTTTTATAGTGTTATAAAATTCTAAAATTTTGTAAAATAAATAAAAATAGTTTTATTTAATACTTTATAAAAATTTATAAAATATTTGTATAAACATATTCTGAAAATAGAATAGATTTTTTATGAGAGAGTATTTCAAAGAAAAGAAAGGTGATATTCAAGGACTTTAACAAATTTGACTAATGTCTATTAACCATTATCTATAGCCTTGAACTCTTTATGTCTTTGTCTTCAAAGTCATGTGTCTTCAATTGTCTTGATCATCTCCGAATCTTGATCTCCAGTCTCTTTACTGATTAGTCTTCAAACTCGATTATCATGTACATGTATAAACCTGTGTAACATCCTGCAAAATATTCTATATAACTTGGAAAAACATTAATACCTATATTTATATGGTTATTGTCATCAAAATTAATATATATGGTATTAACAAGTCTATCCACTCGCACTCTGGTAAGGAGATTTGCTATTGTATACTAGTCCATCCACTCACTCTCCAGTGAGGGAATTTGCTTTTTAGGTTCATTACCACGTTTTTCTGATTAAGGGAACTATAACCTTATGGTTTCCATGTGAAATATAGGAGATAATTCAATTTAATTCAATCCCATATCAATATCAGAATCAAACCCATACCAAATGTCACTTCACATTGAGTTCATATCCAATAAATCCAAAATAATATTAATCATCAGATTTTTCAAACAACCGTGCATCTTTATTAAATTGCATCAAACAGAATCTCCTAAATTAATAGTTCGATTAAGGCTTGCCTTGGGGCTTAAACTCAGAGTGTGCCTATGGGAACGATCGAGATCACATGAATGTGTAAGTAGTTCGAGAGTAAACCTCATAGTTTATTTATCGCAAAAATAAAGTAAACAGAAAAATATACCTAAATTTCATTCATTTATCATGGGGTTTCTATTTAATGATCATATCCTCTATTGCGATTGGGGTCATCTGTTGCAATGGGTTGTTTGTGTATTGTACTTCGTTAGCTTGTCCTATGGTCATTGGACTCCTCACATATTGTTGCGGTTGGTTACACTGAACGTGTTCTTCTATCAAATTTCACAAGTGCCTGCACTTATTTGACTTCCATCCAACTCCTGGAACAAGCAGAATTTCTCAATCCTCCTCTCCCGTTCTATGGGCTCTCTTCTAGGAGGTTTTTTATACTAGATTTGTCCTCTAGTTGCTAGGTAAATATTTTCAATTAAGTCGGTGAAAGAAGAAAACTTTAGCTCCCCCTCAAATGCTTTAGAGCTCCAAAACCATTATGAGTAAGTCATCAACTTATAATACAAAAAAAACATAAATTTCTCCCATCAATCCTCAAGTATACACAGTGATTGAATGTGTTTTCTTTAAAGCTAAAGGATGTAATGGTACCGTGAAACTTAATGTATAAATCGAGAAGCTTCCCTTATACCCTATATTGGCTTCTATGACATACAAACCATGTCTTCCATTCCTTCTCTAATGAAGCCTTGGGTTTATCCATGTAGACATCTCTTCTAAACTGCCACTTAGAAAAGTTGTTTTTACATCCATTTTATGCAACTCCAAATCATAATGAGCCACTAATGCTAATATGATTCTTAAAAAGTCCTTTTTAAAAATTTAAGAGAAGCCTCATTATAACCAGTGTCTTCCCTTGGATTAATACCTTTTGCAACAAATCCACATTTATTTCATTCCATACTGTTTATTGAGTCAAGTTTGGTTTTAAAGATCCATTTGCACCCAACCCTTCTTTTTCCTTTGACTTTCTGCCTATTCGACCAGCTCCTGAACTTTATTGTCATATGTAGATTTTATTTCTTCATTATACTAAATTCTTGATGATATACCATGTAATCATTTGTATTGCTTATCTCTTTCTCTGTAAGATTTTCCTAAGGATCTTCTTATGGTTCTTCAACAACTTCATCGGTTATAGTATTATTATTTGGTTGTTCAATTAGTTGACAATTCACAAATTGTTTGTTGTTATTAATTGTGTATGGCTGATTTAACAACTACATCAGGGATAACGAGTACTTTATGAAGCCTTGGTAAAGGAATTTCTATGCGGACTTCTTGAATGATGACCTTCCTTTCTTTTATACTCCCACTGACTTCACCATCTTCTATGACTATAGAATTTCTAGTTATCGTTATTTTGATTGTACAGTTGTATGATTAGGACAATAAAACTTATGTATCCTTTCAACTTTTCTAGATAACTAATGAAATGACGTGATAATGTTATAGGATCCAATTTCTTTTATAAGGTAATAAATTCTAGATTTCATTGGGCAACCAATACATGTAAATATCTTAAATTTGGTTTTCATCCTATCCGTAATTCAAAAAGGGTTCTTGAAACTGACTTGTAAGGAACCTGGTTTAAGATGTGTACAACTATCTTTAAAACATGTGTTTGTAAAAATGTAGGTAATTGAGTCCTACCGATCTTACTTTTAATCATTTCTACAAGCATATGTTATGCCTTTCAGCTAAACCATTCTACCGAGGTATCTTGGCATTGTGTATTTAGCGCATATACCTATTTATCCTAGGAGTTTAACTAATGGGATAGGGCGTTGCTCTGACTCATCATATATTCCATAATATTCACCACGTCTATCAAATCTAATAATTTTCATATTTAGGTCTATTTGCCTCCCAACCTTATTTACGTATATTTCAACAATGTTCACAAATTGAGAATTATCATGTAACAAGTATAAAAATGCAATAATTTGAAAAATCATCATTAAAGATGATAAAATAATTTCTTCGCAAATGGATGGACTATCAAAAGGTCCACATATACCTATATGAATTATTTCTAGTAGCTAGGTACTTCTTGTGGTTTCTTTCTTTCTTTGTTTGTTTTGTCTTCTTTTAATACAATCCATATGAATACCACAATTGGTCCAATGTGAGTTATATAGTACTCCATCATTAATAAATCTTTCAGTTTTAGGTCTAGATATGTGCCTTAATCTTTCATGCTACAAAAAAGCAATTTTTTCATTATTAAGTGTACGTTCTGTACCAACATTGAAATGTAGGATAACAAGAGAATTAAATTCTTCTATAGGTTTAATTGATATAAACCATCTAATAAGAATCTTAAACCAATACTAATATAAGTTATGAACAAACCAAAACCATTGTTCTTAAATTCAATTGTAAAACATCTAAAGCAAATTTAGAAACAAAAGAATTTTTTTAGAAACTGTGGGAATGTAAAAAATTTCTTGCAAATATAACATAAATCCAAAATTAAAATTAGAAGAAAGATTGCAATAGCTTCTATTTTAGCCTTTTCTTTTTTCTCCTTTAATGAAAATGCTCATTTTGGGTTGGTCTTGTTGGTTGTAATAAAGGCCTACATCGAATAAGAAATATGACACAAAAAACCATAATCAATCAACTAAGTATTTAGAGGAACCTTAATAAGGTTTGATTTCAAACAAAAATTAATTAAAGCTTAACTTTTTCTAAAACCATGCCTTTTGTTTATGGAAATATTACTAGATATGACCCTTCTTTTTACAGAAGAAGCACTTGTTCTTTTCCCTTTTCATAGCGGATGAAGGTTCATCCCTATGAGACAAGCCAAAACCTTTTTAAAATCCTTTTGAAATTTCTTTTTAAAACCAACTCCTTTTACTTTGACATTTGCTATTTATCATTTAATCACATGTTCATTCTATTGCTTGATCATGCCTTTCTCATGTACTAACATGCTTTGCAAATCTTTCACATTCCACTTACCATTAATAGTGTTGTAATTGATTTGGACAGGCACATGCTCGGTAGGGAGGGAGTTCAGGATAAATTGCACATGAAAAGACTCATCCACGGTCATGCCCAACACCCTAAGTCAAGTAGATAGATTAATCATCTCTATAATGTTTCCATTAATGGTTCAAGTATCATTGAACCTCATAGCTGTCAAATCTGGCATTAGTTTCCACAAGGGATTTATTTGCGGTGTGAAATCATTTCTTAATGTTATTCATATAATCTTTTGCGTTCGTAGTATTAGGTAGGTAAGTCTTAATTAGCAGCAACACACGTTTTCATAAACATATGGATCAGTCTTTTGGATCGGTATCATGCTTTATAGATTGTACTTTCATCCTTACTACTTTCATCAGCAATTACAAGAGGTTCATCACACCTAATTGCCATGTCTAGATCAAGAACTTCTAGACTGAATTTAATTTGCTTATTTTATTCAGGAAATTTTTGTTATGGGTGTTACTATCTACACACGTCAAATGTACACCTCTAATCCATTTATATCTTCACCCACTCAATCACTTCATTTACCCATCGACATCCACCAAATTATTTATGTTTTTTCTTCCCTAAAAAAAGTTACTTTCGTTTTCAAATCGTCTTCCACCTCAAATCGACTTCCACCTCAAATCGTCTTCTTCTAAATCATTACTACAAATTACTGAATTAGGCAACCAACATCCCCCACAATCTACATATATTAAATAAAAAGAAATAGAATAATAGCATGTAATCCCATTCAGGATTTTTTTCCAGAAAATAGGTAGATTCATCAACCTATAATGTCAAAAACAAAACAAGGGAAAATGTTGATAAATATTTTAAACGGGTTTTATAAACCACATCAACTAATACTAATTACGGTTTTCTAAAACTATTCAAATCTGAAACCTAATTTTTTTCATAAAAAGTTAATTTAATGTTGATGTGCATGTAAATGTGCATATATTACATCCATATTTTATCTCTTTTTATTTAAATAAACATCATATTTGGGCATTTTAACACGTTTAAAACAAAAATTCAATTATTTTCAAACCATCATATTTTCATCTTCATTCAGGGGCAAATGGTCATTTTTGTGCTTGTGTCAATTTAAGAATTTTTACTTGGACATTTGTTTATAATTTTTATAGGAATTTGGATGCATATGGAAGAGGCTTATATGAAGATACATGCATGCACAAATGAAATACAAAGGAATGAAGAGGAAATAATTCAAGTTCAAGATCATGGAGGACCCCACCCACTTACCTAAATGTACAATTATGAGCTAATGGACAACTAAGTGGTGGTTAAAGTTTCATGCACAACAAATGATGGATTAATTAGTGGCTAATGGTTACTTGGTGGCCACACTTCCTAAAGGGCATTTTAGGAAGCCCCCTAAAAATAGAATTAGGGTTTTATGCATGTATAAATAACCCTCTTATGTACATGAAACTATCATCTACTCTTTCATTTTACTTAGGAAATTAAGAGATCAAATTGTAAGCTCAATGTTCTATGAAATAAAAATGGCTTCCAAGCCTCTTTCTTCTCCTTTTTCTACATGCTTTCTTTGTTTTTATGTTAATGCTTTTATTTATGTTCTTTTCTTTTCTTTGTTAGTAGAATAGTTTTACATTCACGCAAGTAGTGTAGCTTAATTTCTTTTGTTTTAAGTAGTTTAATTACATTCTCTTCTTTGCTTATTCTCTATTTTCTTCTCTTTTTAATGTTGAAAGTTACTTGTGTTACTTCAATGCCACAAATGAGTAGCTAAACCCCTTCAATTTAGGGGTAATGAAGCTCTCAAATCTTATGTAATTTCAACATTTTATGATCTCATTTGGTTTATGCTTCATGAAGTGAGTTTTGATGCAAGTTTATACAAGTGGGTTTGATAGCTTATATTGCTTATGCAAATGAGCTACTCTTATTCAACATAAACACACTTTGCATCATCATTTGCTAATCCATTTTTGATTGTGAAATTAAAATAAAAATGAAATTTGATGATCTATATTACTAGTTACAATAGTAAATAGATCATACTTAAAATAGCTTTTGCTTTGGCTTCATTTTCATGAGAATTACAAGTGGTTTGTTTGTTGTATTATAGTTTGATGGTTTCAGTTATGTTAATTAATAACATAAACAAACCATACTTATGATAAATACAACAATATTTCACTTAATATCAAAAGCTAGAGATCACAAATTGTTTGTTTGTTGATTTACAAAAATATGAGAGTGGATTTGCCTCTAAATTGTTCTCTAGTTCAATAGTTTTTAAATCAAATTTCAATTCTAGTTCTAGCTACATTTTATTTCTAGTTAACAATTTCTCCTCCATTTGGTCTAATTTGATTGAATAGATTTTTAAACTCTCACAATTACCTGCGGATCGACCCGTATTCGCCACGTACTACAAAGTGTACGCCGTGCGCTTGCGGTTATTTTTAATATAAATTCGTTCGACGGTTTTCTAAACCGATAGAATTTCCGTCGACGAACAAATGTATATGGTGTTGTTTCAAACAAATATAAAATTCAAATTAAATATTATTTTAAACTATGTTACAAAAAGCGCTCTTAAGCATTGCCTAAACATCGCTTAAGCGCTAAATGCATCCACAATGCTTAATTTTTTGAAAAAGCAAAATGATTAAGTGATGAGCGCGCTTAATTGGCGCTTATATGCACTTTGCTTTAATTTAAGTAATGCTTAGCAAAAAAATATTATTATTAAAATAAAACAAATGAGGATTATAGCAAAAAACCACATTCCTAACAAAAAAAATCATTTTTGATATAGATTGATTTGCATTAAGATATTATTATTTTAACAAATATGCACATTTGGTACTCAACTCGATTATGCTATCTTTTAATGAATAGAGAAAGTCAAATCCAACTTTTGAAACCTATGAATTTATAAGTTAACTTCAAAGTTGAACTTTAGTTCTTTGTCATGAATTTGTGTATACACATAAGACACTCGTACATATATAATACATTTAATATAATCTCATTATAATAGATTTATATAGATACAGATACATTATGCTATAAAATTAAGCAGCGCTTAAACGACATTAAGTGAAGCGAGACTTCTATCATCTCGTCTCGCTTAGCGCTTATTATAACATAGATTTAAAAAAACATCACTAAATACTATAATAATTCAACCTTGAAATTAATGAAATTAGTATATAAATAAATACCATGCAGAGTATAAATAATAACTAAAAACCCTTAACTCATGCAATAATGTGTTAAAAAACATTAAGATAGGTCATACTTGCGCTATTAACTTTAATATATTTCGCCATTAGTTGATGATATCATGCATCGCTCAGTTACGCAAAATCAGATGACTTCTTCTTCAATCAGTTTTGCATAATGACCGAAGTGGGTTTTGCAGTATCATTCCTTAATTAATTTTTATACCTATTTAAGAGGCATTAGTAATAGTTTAGATGTGTGTAGATAGTAACATTGTTCTGTTATAGGACTGCGCATGTGAATACAAACTAATGGAAACTAAAAAATTTAACGATGTTCCCAATTTAAGTTCAACGCACAATAGTAATAGCAATGATCCAATACCAAACTGTTAACTAAATCAAATATTGATATATTTTTTAGATAATCAAAATATTATAGAATATAAGTTAGGCATCTCATAATATTTAGATCATGAAGTTACATGGCCCTTTAATTCATTTATCGTGGTACCATAATTTTGGTGATTGTGTTTATTGTTTAAACATTTTATACAATGATTAATGAAGTTGGTGCTAACTGTTCAAAATATTTCACAAACATTTCTAACATTATTTAATCTAGGCATGATGTGTTGTGCCTCAACCCAATTTATAAGGAATGTTAGGAAAAACTTAATGAATGTAGGTGTAACATTTGTACATGTGTTCTGAGACCGTGTTTGATCATCTTTGACTTATTTCATAGTGAATAATTCCTTTCATGTTACATTTTAGTATATTTGATTTATGTTACAATAAATTTTATAATTTAAAAAATTCTATAAATCTAATAAATTTTTCTGAAATATTTAATAATTATTCCTTATATGAATGACTCCATAAAAATTCTTACATGAATTCTTACATATATATTCCTTACATTAATAGTTCCATAATTAAATGTTACCAATATGTAATGACTAAGTGCAAAGAATAATGTAAGTACTCAATATAGAATTTCCTAGTTATGTAAAATCCTTCCTTAATCAAAATTTTCAATTAGAACGAAGAATTTGAACAGCCATTATATTTTTCGGTTTTTTCTTCTTAAAACACCAATATAAAATCAAAAAAATTCCATGATACGGTTTTGTTTCATATCATCACTACAACAAACGTTTTACTAGAATAGGGAGTTAATTCTAGAATCATGACCATTATTTTGTAGATCATTTATGGGACATAATAGATGCGATGATTTGGATTTACATCATCAGATTATATAAAACATTATTTCAACATATTAGGATTTATATGCAGTAGGACAACTTTGCGGCAATAAAAATTCATTATGAATAACATGAGATTATAAATAGAAGCTCTAATACCATATCTTAATCATACTTCTAAGTCAACATAAATACATATATAATCATCATTTAAAAAATGGTATATTTATGAATTTTTGGAATGTTCAACTTCATGGAAGCACAAATATTTTATGTAATAACAAAATAAAACTTAAAACTAAATTTTTTCCATTGTTAGTCAATTTGGTAAAATACTTGATCTCGTACGCCTCTCGTAAGCTACCAAAATATGAGAAACTAGATTTGAAATTCATATTTTATCTCTCAACCTTAGTAAATTGTATGTTATGAGATTATCCTAGATATTAAGAATGCTCTATTTATAATGGGGTAGAGGATCAAAATTTTCATGATTTCCATGTAAATGCGAAGTACAATTAAAAGATATTAACTGTATTGAACCAAATCCACTTAACCATCAAATATCATAAATTTCTCGGCCCCTTAATTTTTTTTCATTTATCATGCAGTTATCGATTACCAATACCACATAATTAGAAAATTCATTGATTATAATTTTGTATTTAATAATTAATTTCCAAAAGACTCTCACTTGATCCTATAATTACATTAGGTACCATAAGTGCATGATATTTATAAATACAGTTTTCATAAATAAAGTTTGGAGATAAGTGCACCTCAATCTATCTTCCATTCTACACATTGTTTTTTTTGAAATGGTACTTTATATATAACATGTCACTGGGACAACATATCACATGTCAAACTGCTTCCATTGTTGAATTACTATATCTATGATTTTTTCCATATCTATGATTTTTGCTGAATTACTATATGAACATTTTAACCTAAAAAATCTTACATGGACTTTCACTTTTGATAGAAGCCGAATTAAGGTCTCAAACTGCTTCCATTGCTTTTGGATGATGGTTTTCCATTCCATATAGTGTCATAATTGAAAACGGACTTACCATTTGAAAGTTATGGTTATTTTAAGTTTTGGTTGCTGTTGGCCTGCTAATCCATTTGGAAATTTTGCTAAGCGAACGCTGTTGAGACGGATCTAATCATTTTCATCTTCCCTAAAATAGTTCTAAGCTTCCATTAGCACTAATCTCTACAGGAATCATCTCTTTTCCTTACTAATCTTAGCCAAATCACCATTAAAGGAGTAATTAGCATAGATGGATTAGAGATTATCATTTTTGGCGGATTTGCATTAATCCTCCTTGCTGTCCACTTCTGATCTGAGGGGAGAAATCGGTAGTTTGGATATTTAGTGAGTGGTACTTGACCTCTCACTGTACCATGCAAGTTTATATAGTTAATAATGAGGTTTTTTAACATGATTTTGATCCTAAAATGTTTTCTAACTTTAATCATATTTTCATATATGTTTGTGGTCGTAATTTAAAGGTTTTTAAATGGTTTTCAACCCTTTTTTGTTCATATTAACATATTAGAGTAAAAGTTAGACTTAGATTAGGATTTGATTGATTATCTTGTATTAGTTAATTACATGTATGAATTGATGTATATGTATGATATTTCATGTTTGTATGTTGTGCTTTGATATGGTTTGCTAGTGCTTTTAGGTAGTTAGGAAAGAGGTTGTTAAATTAGGCAAACCGAAGGCAAAGATGGCCGGAATTAGATGAAACTTAGAGGAGGGGCTCTGGAGCATGAGAGAAGCCTAGGGTTCAAGTCGCATCAAGTTTAGAGCAAAAGGGAGGAGTCGATATCGAGAGGGTTTGGTTGATGGAAAACCACTCAGTGGGAGATAGTGCTTCATGTTGGGGCTAGGAGTGATGAGCAAAAGCCAAAGGCCAAAATTTGGCTAAGTATTGGACTTGGTACCGAGAGCTTTGCAGTGGTACCAAGAGCTTTTCTAGAGAGTGGTCAAGGTCTAAGCACTTGGAAGATGGAGTACTGGAAGGAAAGGACTCTAGGAAAGAAGCAAAGAAGAAACTTAGCCAAAATTGGCTAAGTATACCACTCGGTGCCGAGAGATTCTTATTGGCACCGAAAGATTCTGATCGGCACCGAGATGTTTCTTTTGATGAAATCAGGGTGAAAATTTCAAGAGGGGAATCATAGACTTTGCAGGTCATGCTGAAGTGTTTGTTTGTTCGCTTAATTTAATGGCGATATAGTAGCACGATGATCACTTCGAGACTTCGGTGATGGCAACTCGATGGCGAATGTAGTTAGGTTCCGATGATGGCAGCTCGATGTTGAAAGGAGATGTGAGTATGGTTATCCACAAAAGGGTGGGTTGTTGGATGGGTTACACGTGGATAAAATATTGAATGGTTCTATCGTGGAATGAAGGAACGTGGAATAGTTTCTTGAGAATAATGAAAACTAGATAGAGCAAGGAAAGGGCTCAAATACGAGTGCTAAGGGATCGTTGATACTCGGAGTGTTTTCTGATGTACTTGAAAGCATGGGTATTATGAGGACGCACATGGGTACTTTGTTTGGCTACCCCGGATCGGTCGTTTGGATCCGTATACCTTAGACTGGTGGAATGGGTCTAGTATTAGCTTCGGGCTAAAGGAAAGCTCGCTAAAAACTGGGATTTCCATTAGTCTTTGGCAGAAGAAAGGTCGTACGAGTTATCATATATCTAGAGCATATTGAGTGATAGTGAGGATTGTTTGATGGATGCTACGTTTGCTTTGATTGCTTTCTCCTGTAGTTTATAACTCTAGGGATGTCACTTGAGATAGGTATTGGAGATAGGGATACCTGGACACCCGTCATTATACTTAGTTTGAAGCATACCTTTGTGTTATTCATAGAGTAACATATTATGTTCGTTATGTGCTTACTCTTTGGTTACAGGGACATGTCAGGTATGATTCGTAGACCCTTATTTCTTATTATATCGACTTATATAGTAGTTTGAGATTCATTTATCGCTCACACCAGATTATTGTATGACATAGGGTTTTATGCTTTGCTTCTTATTATCTCAGGTACTCTTAAAAGAGTAGACTAGATAGAAGGTCTAGATGTAAGCAGTGTAGTGCAGAGGTTGAACAGAATGAAGCCTTTCATACTATATATGATTATTATGCTTATTTCGCTATGCAAGAGACACTATGGAGTCTAGATAGTGTTTACTTTACTATTATAAGACAGTTTATCTAAGTTTATTTCCATTTTGAATAAACTCTACTGATATGATGTATAACTCTATGGATCTGTGCTCTGATACCTGGTACGCTTAGTTATTACTGTCTCTCCTATTTTATATCTATGATGAATATTATTTTATTCTATTCGCTGTGAGATATACGACATGTTCTGTGATATTTTATTTCATTTACAACCATTGATGATCGTCATACATCGGTTGGGCACCACAATAGCGCACTATTTAGTTATATTTGATGACGGTGGTGTAGAGCGGTCATTACATTTGGTATCAGTGCTTAGGTTACACAATTAATCTGAGTTGATACCGCGGTCTAGTAGAGATAAGGAAGAAGTTAACACCCTAGATTGGATGGAGAGTACATATTTATACAAGAGATTGCGTCCTTATAATATATTTTGGTTTCAAAACTATATAGAAGTATATATAGTATATAAGTTGCATGCACACATGAGTACCATTCATACAGTTTGCTTATATGAGAGACTAATCATTTTGGTTACAGATCAAGAATGAGCCGGCATACAAGAAACACTGTTAGTGTGACGACCCAACTTTCTATCACCAGAAAGTTGCATCATCTTTAAGAAAGAAAGGGGTGAGAAAATATAAAAGATAGAGAAGAAAAAAGAAACAATATCAGAATCTCAACAGCAGAACGAATAAATTATATTAATCACATAAGTATTACATAATATACAACATTAATCAGAGTTACACAGATTATACATCACATACTAGAAAGTTATAAACACCTGTCTAGTTATTACACCTCAAATACAACACAGAGATACCAACACAACGGAAAACTATATATCTATAACGTTGAAGCCTCCTGCTTCATTGCTCCTTCACAATTCGTCAAAGCTAACCTGAATCCCTTGGCTACTCGTAAAAATTTGAGTGCCCAAGAGTTTAAGAAAAACAGAATAAACTCCGGGTCAGACATGGGTCTGGTGTGAGTAACAGGTTAAAGTTGCTTAACTTTGAAAATCCTTTGAAAACAAAAAGTATCACGTAAGACTCCCCACACATAAACATGGGTAAGTTTTTACCTTACGCTAACCAAACATTTGGTAGGAAATTTAGTGATATTATAGTAGTGTCCAGGGTTTTCAAAATAAAATACAGAAATTGTTGGAATGCTTACATCTCACGTTCCAACATAGTTGGGCACAACTAATACGTACGGCACTTATTGGAGATTGGATTCCATACAATGGCAGGGCTACTGGGGTACCACCCATCACAGTACGTGGCCTAGATCAACGTACCGAGGATCACTCCCGACCCCTGCAACACAAAGCCGGAACCATCCCTTACTGGACAATCCCGAACAAGACAACCCCACCATTTGGAGCTCACAACTGTCCACACAGCCAAAATAAAAAGGGACATCTAGACAGAGGTATATCTCGCTCTCAAGTGGGTGCTACCCACGAAGGCTTGCTACACCTCCCCTGTTTTAGTCATTCCCGGTTGATGAGGCTTGAGGCTACGATTACCTTATCAGAACACATCACTTAGAATGCTCATCGTCCACTTGACGATGTTCTGAAAGCATTCAATCCATACAAGTTCGTTCCGGGTTCGAACGAAACCGAAGGCATTATCTCGTTACACTCATTTTGGGATCACCCTCAGAGTTAACGACAATAACCACTCTGAATCTTCGTCTTCACTTGAGATTCACGACCTATTGTTAATTTGGACCAATGTGGTTTTCGGATATCCAAATCTGGAAACCCGATCCCGGTCTCATCGAAATCCAAAACGTATCTTTTAAGGCCAAGTTGGTTTAAAGTTAAAACAATTCATTTCATTATCCATATACACACATATAGATAATTCACAATATCACAGATAGTTCACTTTATCATCATAAATGGATAATCCATATTATCATCACACTTCAACCATAACATCCATATCACACAACATTACTTATCTCATATCTGAGATTTCAAATCATTCAAGGAAATCAATATCATCCATCATACATAAGCAAGGTTTATTAATCACATCATTTATAATTAATTTAAAATGAATTAAATTAATTACCTTATCTCTAATTAATTTAAAGTAAATTAAATTAATTACTTCAGTATATAAATCCTGCTTACTTAACCATTAATTAATTACAAATCAATTAATAAATCATTCTCTAATTTCCATCTTAATTAATCATCCTTGATTAATTATCCTTTAATTACATTCAAGTAATTATCTTTTAATTAATTTCACAAATTAATTATCCTTAACCAAATACAGTAATTAATCTTTAATTACTTTATTAATTAATTAACTAAAATTAATTACATTAATCCTTAATTAATTACATTAATTAATTACTCAAAATCACTTATTTTTGATTAATTAGTTTTAATTAATCAACCCTTAATTACATCATTGATTATATAAATTAATGATCCCTGATTACATTTTAATTAATTATTCTATTTAAATTAATTACATTAAGTAATTAATCTTTAATTAAACCATAATTATTAATCACTCTTGATTAATCACATCCAGTAATTTACTACCCTTAATTTCTTCATTTAATAAATTAATTACTCCATAATTAATTATCTAAATTAATCCCTTGATTAATTACAAAAAGTAATTTAATCCAAAATACTTCCATTATTTAATCATCTTCAACTTATTACATCCAAAAATTACCATTAATTTCTTCACTAAGTAATTACACTTCATCAATTACTCTAAGTAATTATGCTAACAAATCATCCAGTGATTAATTAAAATTAATTAAACTTAATTAATTAACTTAAACTAATCAAATTAATTACCTTGAGTAATTAATTCCTTTAATTAATTCACTAAGTAATTATACTTAACTAATTTCACAATTGATTATCTTTAATTAATTAATCTAATTGATTATTAAAATTAATCACATTAATTAATCATTAAATAATCTTAAGTTAATGACCTTCATTAACTATTAACCATTCTTAATTCCTTTTCTTAAGAATTAAACTTAGATTAATCATTATTAATTACAAATTAATTTATCCTTAATAACCAATTAATTAACCTCTAATTATTTAATTAATTTAAGTTTTAACTGTAACTTAATTAATCTTTAATTACTTGATTGATAAATCTTTAATCATTAAATTAAAATCTAATCTTATCAAATTAATGATCCTTAATTCCAAATTAATTATTCCTTAAATAATAAATCTTAAACCTAAATTAATTAATTTAAAATTCTTAATTACTTAATTAATCATCCATATCATTAATAATTAAATTAATTAATTATCCATTTTTAATTATCTTAATAATTTAATGAATCTCAAATCCAGATTAATTTTAAGATAAAACTTTATTTCTTACTTATGATTGAATTATCGTTAACAAAGTATTCAAAACAATTTACCTTTAAACTTACTTTTAAATTCCATTTTAAATTTAAGATTTAAAATGAATACCACTTTAACTTAACAAAGTTTAAAACATAATTTAAAAACCTTTAAAATCTCACGTTAAAGAATACCTATATCTTATAAAAGAAATGTTAAAAGTGTTTAAACCAAATTCCTTTAAATTCAAATCATTAAAATTTTGCTTTAACATTCAAAGTTGTTAAACATTTAAATTTTATAAAACTTTATTTTATTTCAAACTAGGATTCAAATTTGATTTGAATCTATTCTTAAACTTGATCTAAAACTTTGTTTAAAATCCGCTTTCAAATTTTTAAATTCATTTTAAAGTTTAAAACCACTGACAGGTTTTAAAACCTGTAACAGCAGAAGTGCCCCGAGAGCAACCTAAAATGCTTCGAGTCAAAAACCTCCTGACTTCGAGCCAAACTCAGAAAAACTCAGGTAAATCATCACAACACTTCGAGTCAACATCAATTAACTCGAGCACCATCCAAACCCAATTCACCTTCACTAGAACAACAGTGCACCGTGCACATGCACGGTGCCGTGGATCATCTCAGATCATCAACGATGATCTTCCCACACCAATCATCATCCAAACACCCTAATACGATCATCAGGTCGTTCCTCAAATCTCGAAGTCGAATTTGAGAGTTCAATCCAGACCTGGAACGAAACCAGGAACACCACAACCAAAACCTGTCATCGCCTCGTCCACGATCCTCCAACCACCATCACCTCTGAAACTCCGGCCAAGTCTTTATCTACGACCAAGCTATCATCACCCAAAACCTAGTAGCACTCGATCCATCTGAGAACCCGTGGTTGATCGAACTACCTAACCTAGTTAAACTAGGGTTCCAGAAAAGAAAAGACAACCACCACCTCCACCGTACTCAAATCAACTTGCTGGCAATTTTCTCCGATCCTCCGATCATTCCTCCACCTCCAGGAAGAACCCCGACTTCCTCAATCAAGTAGATCACTAGAAACTACCCAATTCCCATTTTCTGTTCAACCCAGCAATGCAAACTAAAAACTCAACTAAATGATTTGATTCCTCTTTTAAAAATCAAGTTTTTGGTTAATGTTTCAGATTAGATACCTGAAATAATAAATTAAAGTGTTTGAATTTCCACTAATATTAAGTTTGCACTGTTGTTTTGATTTCCAGAGACTTTCCAAGTTTTACTTTAACTTAATTAAAATTTAAACATTGATCTATGATGAAACAAACAATTCTTGTTTATATCCTAAGTCCTAACAGCCATTAGATCAAGAGATCCTGAATTTAAATCAAAACTTAAATTTTAAAACTGGAACAGAGATGTCATAGGTTGTTTACAGGCATGCACACATCTATCATCCAAATATTCATAGAAAATTCATATACACACAAACATTTTTTTTGCTTCAGAGATTCACATGCAATCGGATTTATACTTAAACTTTTTTTAAATTAAATGTTACTCACCGGTTTTTAAAAAGAACAGAGACTTTTCTTTGAAACTGGCAGAGAACTGAAAGTTATATTCTCTGGTTGATCTCTGGTTGTATTGATCTTGATTGTTGTTTAAACTGAAGTTTTGTTTGATTTTTAAAATGGAATATGCTTCAGATTTTACTCGAAACTGATATGAAGGTTAGTATGTGAAAGACGCTTACAGGTTGATATTTATAAACAAGTTACAGGGTACATTATTATATTTTTCAATACAGTGTATAAATTTGTACAATATCAGAGATAATTCTCTTAGCTTGGTGGCTGAGATTGTATGTTTATGTACTAGAAATAATATTGCATTAGCTAGCATTAAATGCCATTGTCCTTATTATATTTATTTTCTTTTCCAACCCACATACCTATTTTGATTTGTTTGTTCTCAAGTCTGCATGTCTATCATACTTGAAAACTATTTGTTTACATACTTATCCTATGCAAGCCTACATGCTTACTTTTCTGACATGTCTATTTGACTATGCAGATTTCATTTTGGAGGCTGGCAAATCTTTCTTCTGTGCTATTCATATATATGTTACTTGTTTGATATTGGAATGTATTCTTTTGTTCTATATTTTACTTTATAATCTATAATTTATCTTATATGTTTATATTTCTCACTTAATATTTATAGACTTGTATTTCTATATGTACATTTTTATTTATTAATATTATTTAAAATAAATTACACATTTATCAATTTGAAATGATTTATAAAAGAAATTATCTTTTTATTATAAACTACTTATTTTATAATATATATTAAAGTATCATTTGACAAAATTGTATTTAAAACTTATATATATTTTAAATCATATTTATCAAGCTATACTTAAAAAGAAAATAAAACAAATCTTTAATAAATTTTAAATTTAACTTAAGCTAGACTAAGTTTTAACTATTAAACATTTATCTTAAGTATTTAAAACCATATATTTATTTATTAAATTCAACCCAAAGATTTCTATTTACAATATATACAAATATATACACATTATAAATAGAAAATAATTTATTAGCCTTTTAAAAAGATAAAATCACCAATTAAATATTTATTTAAAAGAAGATTATTAGATCAATTTAAATTTATCAACAAAAATTATCAAATCAATTTAATTTCACTATAGATTATTAAATTGATATTGTCAAAAATTCTGGGATATCATAGTTAGGAACTCCATCTCCGGAGTAAAGGAAGGAGCAGGGTCGGGAGTTGCCAACCTTGACTTGCAGGCGATGTTCAAAGCAATGATGGTGAACATGCTGCAAAATACTCAAGCGGTTACTCCAAATTTTGCTGTTGGTGGTGGTGCTCAGGTGCAAGCGTCGAGGGCTAACTTTGCCAAACTATGTAAGGATTACTCCATCTTGGAAGGTAAACCATTTCTTAGAGCAAAGTCGGGCATCGAAGTGTTGGATTGGTTGGACACCTGCGAGCGTATCTTTGGTGACATAGAAGTAGATAATATCATGAAAAGGAAGCTGGCCTCTAGACAGCTTCAAGTGTGGGCCATGAACTAGTAGAATGTCATTACTCTTACTACACCCACGATCAGTTCACTTGGGACCAGTTCAAGGCTAGGTTCAAGGAGATGTTCATTTTGACTGCCCAGAAGTTGGTGCTATTCAGGAGATTTGTTGATTTAAAGTAGGGAGATATGTCCACATACAAGTATGTTGCTGAATTCGACGCTTTGTCGAAGTAAGGGACGTCTTTCATCGACACTGTGTTGAGGATGAATAAGAAATTTCTTATTGGTTTGGATGACGATTTGGCGAGAAGTTGGAGTGTCGTATCGATGAGTCATTTGAGAGACTTATCGAGAAAGCTCTTCGCCATGAGAGTTTATACCCCATTCAGGGGTTTCTTAACCAGATTCTTAACCAGATTTCTTAACCAGATTCTTAACCAGATTCGCCATGAGTCTTATCGAGAAGGGAGAGTCGCTCAGGGATTTCTTAACCAGATTCAACGCGGCGGTGGCTTCAGTGGATCGACCCGATCCGTCGATGGTTTTGATGGCAGCAGTTTATGGAATTGCAGATAATTCGGATTTTAAGATGTCGTTGGAACGGGACCCCCCAATGGATCTTGGAGAGTTCTATCATGAAGCGGAGAGATTCCTGAGGTAGGAGGACGCACAGACTGAAAGAGAAGGGAGAGAGGCTGAAGCTTATGCTGTTAGAGGTGGAGGTCCACCCAGAAAGGAACCAAACAAGGACGATAAGGGAAAAAGGAAAATGAGTGACAATGGTAACCCCTCAACAAGGAAATGGAGAGAATCAAAATTTTCTTCTTATACGGATTTGAATGAGACTCTGGAAAGGATTTACTTGGATACTCGGGGGCACCTCCAGTATCGAAGACCGGCTATAAGGGAACTATTGGAGTACGAGCGGGTGTCAGAAAAGCATTGCCTATTCCATGAGCTAGATGGGCACAACATAATCGATTGTAGGCATTTGAAAGATATCATGGAGGAGCATGTAAGGAATGGTCACCTGCGACAGTACATAAGGAATCGAGCTGTAGCAGTGGAACGGGAGCGGCCACCACCTACCTCGAACGAAGGTGGCGCTGGATCTAGTCACCACCGGCTTGTTATCAACTGAATGGATTTATGGTTCTGAATAAGTAATAGAACTCAAAGTAATACGGCTAGGTCACTTACACACGTACGGGATCGAGGACGGTCCTTAGGCGTGCTCTGAGATGATGAAAAACTGTATTCTTGGATCTATGAAATCCTGTTTTCTTTCTGTTTTTTTGCAAACTCTGGTTTCTTCTTTGGTACTTCGGACATTTAATTCCCTTCGTTGTACGAACTTTTGCTTTGATAAATGAATTCTGTAATGATTGGGATGGACTAATTCAATAAATAATGCAGGCCAAGCGATTACCGTTCCGACCGGAGAGACGGGGTAGTAATCGCAAATTACGAGTCCCTTTGCCGGAGAGCAACAGAATGGACTCGAATAGAGTAAACAAAGACCTCAGCCGGAGAGCCGATGCCAAAGAAATAAACAAAGTCCTCGACCGAAGAGTCGAGGTCGGAGAATATAAAGTCCTCGACCGGAGAGTCGAGGCCGGAGAATATAAAGTCCTCGACCGGAGAGTCGAGGCCGGAGAATATAAGAAGTCCTCGGCTGGAGAGTCGAGGCCGGAGAATATAAGAAGCCCTCGGCTGGAGAGTCGAGGTCAGAAAATATACAAGCCCTTGACCGGAGGGTCGAGGCTGGAACAGGGTAACGCAACCTGGCGTGGTCTATAGATTCAAAGTTAAACCCGGTGAGGTCATGGATTTGGATTTCGGCTTAGGATAGATTGACCCGATGAGTTCCTGGATTTGGCAAAGGGCCTGTAGCGGTCCCGAGTTTGGATATCGACCTAGAAAGGTAATAGATTTGGTTATTGGTTATGGATGGAATAAAACTCGGTTGACGGGTTCTGATGGCTATGGAATTGGGTAAGGGTTTGGCCATTGGGTTCAGAATCGGATATCGACTCAGAGCAGTCGTAAATTCGGATAAGGATACGGCGATGACACTTGGATAAAATGGATTGGATTACGAGTCGAAAAGTATGTATATGGATAACATACGGACTTGAGGCAATTCAAAACACACCTTTCCAAGCAAGGCATGTTTTGGGGGGCAAGTGTAAACCCACCTTTTGGCAAGGCCGTAGATAGGCGGACTAACTAAATTGACTACTCATTCGTCGAGTGTTAACCCGCCTTTTGGCAAGGCTGTAGGCAGGCGGAATTAACTAAGTCGACTTCACGATTATCGAGGCAGGAACATGATGGATTCGGTTTAAAAGGATGAAGTTCATCTGGATATGTCATTCGGTCGAGAAATGGAGAAGTTGCACGGCTCGGTCTAGAAGATATGCGTCGCTCGGCATTTCTTCTCGCTCGGCACAAAAGCCCCGCTTGGCACAAGTACTTCGTTTGGCCTACACTCCTCGCTCGGCATTTCTTCCCGTTCGGCATCATAGGTCGCTCGGCATCGTGGGTCGTTCGCCATTAGACGTCGCTCGGCATCGTGGGTCGTTCGGCATTAGACGTCGTTCGGCATCGTGGGTCGCTCGGCATCGTGAGTCGCTCGGCACCAAGCCTCATTCGACATACGAATGTTGTTCGGCATGAACTCCTCGTTTTTTAAGGCTATAAATACAACATATGGGGGTTCATAAAAAAGGGATCTTCTTTCTGCTCTCTTACTTTCTATTTTTTAAGGCTGAGGCTACTCTGCCATTTTGTAACTGTAATTGATTCGAATATCAATAAAAAAGGAAACTTTTGGAGTAGACGTAGGCCGGAGTTAGCCGAACCACTATAAAATCTGTTGTCTTTACTGCTTTCATTTTAATTTTTACTGTTCTTCACTTCATCACTCTCTACATACATTCTGTTTGTGAGCTGTAACTGGTATTTGGTGCTTTCAACTAGATTTGGGTGTCAGTGACCAATTTTGGCGCTAACACTTTGGTGCTTTCACTGAGACCTGAACCACTCGGGGATTTCGGAGCTAGGATTTAGGATTCAAAAGCTTAGGAACTTGGATTCTAGGAAGTAATGGCTAGGCCACCAACAAGGAAGCAAGTGATAGAAAGGAGCAATCAAGAGGGAAGTCAAGAGGCTTCCTCTAGAGCTGGAGCAGGTCAAGCATCCATCTACATCACCAGAGACGAGATGGAAGCGATGCTGAAAAGACAAGAGGAGATGATGCAGGCTCTTCTTAGACAATTTGCACAAGCAGGAAATGCAGGAGCTCAGATCCGTGGAGCTGGATTAGAAGCGCTCAACCAGCAAGCAGAGGGAGTGGCTCAGCAGGGGGCAACCCCCAATCAGCAGATGGCTATCAATTTGGATGGACCTAGACTTGAGGGCACACTACTAGGAAATGCTGGACCAATTCATGAAGGGATACCAGATGACGCTACGCAACCCGACACCAACAGGAGTGCAGGAGTACGCGATGAGGAGTATGTGCCAGGATTCCCTCATGAACTCGGGGGACAGATCAGAGGTAGTGGACAAGGATTGTAGTTTGGCGACAATGACAGATTTGCAGAGATGGTCAGACGAGCTGTGTGAGGCGGACTGGTAAATAAAGACTTGGAGGATGTGAATAGGAGTCCCTTTACTCCTACTATTAAGCAAGCTAGGAACCCACCGGATTTTAAGCTACCAATGTTGGAGATGTATGATGGGAGAATGGATCCCGCCGTTCACCTTACAAAGTACATGAGGCATATGGAGGTACTAGGGGCATCGGATGAGGTCATGGCTCGATGCTTCCCTTTGTATTTGTCGGATATCGCAGCTATGTGGTTCAGACAGCTAGAGAGTGGTTCTATTGACACTTGGACAGAGCTGATTGAAAGGTTTATGAGGCAGTTTCGGGTCCATATAGTCAGATCCAAGAATGTGATGACCTTGACATCGATGAAACAATGGAAGGGAGAATCACTCAGGGATTTCTTAACCAGATTCAACGCAGCGGTAGCTTTAGTGGATCGACCTGTTCCGTCAATGGTTTTGATGGCAGCAGTCTCAAAATGCAAGCTAAAGAAAACTTGAAAAGAAAACTTGAGAACATCTATGTAATTAGTTAGAGAATTGAATTTGATGGCGAGGCAAGCACCTTAGGTCAGAACAGGTGCGTAGCGAAAGAGATCATTCCGTAGACAAAGAGATTTCCGGGAGAGATGCCAGTATAACTTACTCACCCACCCAATCATGACTATGGATAGCGAAGAAACAGAACAGAATAATTTGAAATATGCCTTTAAACTACCCCAATCAACTAGGGAGAGAACCCAGCAACCGGTAGGGAGCCAAGTAGTTCCGGGGAACGTAGTGAAGTGAGAGGAGAACCTAGTAATTCGGATTTCAAGATATCATTGGAACGGGACCCACCGAGGGATCTCGGGGAGTTCTACCATAAGGCAGAAAGGTTCCTGAGATAGAAGGATGCACAGGCTGAGAGAGTAGGGAGAGAAGATGAAGCTTATGTAGTGAGGGGTGGAGGTCCACCCAGGGAGGATCCAAGTAAAGACGATAAAGGAAAACAAATGGCAATAGTGGCACTTCGAAGAGGCCTCGAAGGGAGTCAATGTTTTCTTCTTACACAGATTTAACTGAGACTCTAGAAAGGATTTACTTGGATACTCGGGGGTACCTCCAGTATCGAAGACCGGCTAGGAGGGAACCATCGAAATACGAGCGGGCGTCAGGGAAGCATTGCCTATTCCATGAGCTGGATGGGCATGACACGAATGATTGCAGGCATTTAAAGGATATCATTAAAAAGCATGTAAGGAATGGTCACCTGCAACAATACATAAGGAATCGAGCTATAGTAATGGAACGGGAGCGACCACCGCCTACCTCGAACGAAGTTGGCGCTAGATCTAGTCACCGCCGGCTTGTTATCAACTGAATGGATTTATGATTCTGAATAATTAATAGAACTCAAAGTAGTATGGTTAGGTCACTTACACACGTACGGGATCGAGGACGGTCCCTAGGCGTGCTCTGAGATGATGAAAAACCGTACTGCTTGGATCTATGAAATCCTGTTTTCTTTCTGTTTTCCTGCAAACTCTGGTTTCTTCTTTGGTACTTCGGACATTTAATCCCCTTTGTTGTACGAACTTTCACTTTGATGACTGAATTCTGTAATGACTGGGATCGGACTAATTCAACAAATAATACAGGCCAAGTGATTACCGTCCCGACCAGAGAGACGGGACAGTAATCGCGAATTACGAGTCCTTTTGCCGGAAAGCAACGGAATGGACTCGAACAAAATGATCAAAGTCCTCGGTCGGAGAGCCGAGGCCAGAGAAATATCAAAGTCCTCGACCAGAGAGTCGAGGCCGGTGAATATAAAAAGTCCTCGGCCGGCGAATATCAAAGTCCTCGACCGGAGAGTCGAGGCCGGTGAATATACAAAGTCCTCGGTCGGAGAGCCGAGGCCAGGGAAATATCAAAGTCCTCGACCAGAGAGTCGAGGCCGGTGAATATAAAAAGTCCTCGACCGGAGAGTCGAGGCCGGTGAATATAAAAAGTCCTCGACCGGAGAGTCGAGGCCGGCGAATATCAAAGTCCTCGACCAGAGAGTCGAGGCCGGTGAATATACAAATTTCTTGGCCGGAGAATATGAAAATCCTTGGCCGGAGAGCCAAAACCGGTGAATATCGAAGTCTTCGACCGGAGAGTCGAGGCCGGAGAATAAATAAAGTCCTCGACCGGAGAGTCGAGGTCGAGGAATATAAAGTCCTTGACCGGAGAGTCAAGGTCCGGAAATAAATAAAGTCCTCGACCGGAGAGTCGTGGTCGGAAAATACAAGAAGTCCTTGACTGGAGGGTCGAGGCCGGAAAATATAAGAAGTCCTTGACTGGAGAGTCGAGGCCGGAGAATATAAGGAGTCCTCGGCCAGAGAGTCGAGGCCGGAAAACTATGGAAGTCCTCGGCCGGAGAGCCAAGGGCAAGGAACATACAAACCCTTGACCAGAGAGTCGAGGCTGGAACAGAGAAACGCGACCCGGTGAGGTCTACGGATTCAAGGTTAAACACGGAGAGGTCATGAATTTAATAATATGGTCATGAACGGGATATGGACTTCGGATATCGGATTTGAGGCTATTCAAAACACACCTTCGAATAGCAAGGCATGTTTTGGGGGGCAAAGTGTTAACCCACCTTTTGGCAAGCCTGTAGGCAGGCGGATTTAACTAAGTCGATTTCACGATTATCGAGGCACGAACATGATGGATTCGGTTTAAAAGGATGAAGTTCACCTGGATATGTCGTTCGGTCGAGAAATGGAGAAGTTGCACGGCTCGGTCTGGAAGATATGCGTCACTCGGCATTTCTTCTCGCTCGGCACAAAAGCCCCGCTTGGCACAAGTACTTCGTTTGGCCTACACTCCTCGCTCGGCATTTCTTCCCGTTCGGCATCATAGGTCGCTCGGCATCGTGGGTCGTTCGGCATTAGACGTCGCTCGGCATCGTGGGTCGTTCGGCATTAGACGTCGCTCGGCATCATGGGTCGCTCGGCATCGTGAGTCGCTCGGCACCAAGCCTCGTTCGGCATACGAATGCTGTTCGGCATGAACTCCTCGTTCGGCATGGCAACCTCGCTCGGCATTCTCTATTTGGATCAACCTCATTCGGCATGCGTGGGTCGGCATCAAGTGGCTCGGCATTGATGGGATACGGCTCGGCCTAGGTGGCTCGGCAAATGCCGCTCGGTCGGGGACGAAGGGTATACATGGCTCGGCAATGGCCTTGGTGGGCCCAAATTATTCAGGAGGCCCAACAACCTGGTTTTGCCTATAAATACAACATATGGGGGTTCATAAAAAAGGGATCTTCTTTCTGCTCTCTTACTTTCTATTTTTTAAGGCTGAGGCTACTCTGCCATTTTGTAACTGTAATTGATTCGAATATCAATAAAAAAGGAAACTTTTGGAGTAGACGTAGGCCGGAGTTAGCCGAACCACTATAAAATCTGTTGTCTTTACTGCTTTCATTTTAATTTTTACTGTTCTTCACTTCATCACTCTCTACATACATTCTGTTTGTGAGCTATAACTGGTATTTGGTGCTTTCAACTGGATTTGGGTGTCAGTGACCAATTTTGGCGCTAACACTTTGGTGCTTTCACTGAGAGCTGAACCACTCGGGGATTTCAGAGCTAGGATTTTGGATTCAAAAGCTTAGGAACTTGGATTCTAGGAAGTAATGGCTAGGCCACCAACAAGGAAGCAAGTGATAGAAAGGAGCAATCAAGAGGGAAGTCAAGAGGCTTCCTCTGGAGCTGGAGCAGGTCAAGCATCCATCTACATCACCAGAGACGAGATGGAAGCGATGATGAAAAGACAAGAGGAGATGATGCAGGCTCTTCTCAGACAATTTGCACAAGCATGAAATGCAGGAGCTCAGATCCGTGGAGCTGGATTAGAAGCGCTCAACCAGCAAGCAGAGGGAGTGGCTCAGCAGGGGGCAACCCCCAATCAGCAGATGGCTATCAATTTGGATGGACCTAGACTCGAGGGCACACCACCAGGAAATGCTGGACCAATTCATGAAGGGATACCAGATGACGCTATGCAACCCGACACCAACAGGAGTGCAGGAGTACGCGATGAGGAGTATGTGCCGGGATTCCCTCATGAACTCGGGGGACAGATCAGAGGTAGTGGACAAGGATTGCAGTTTGTCCACAATCCCCTTTGTTACTTCGGACATTATATATATATATATATATATATATCTTCTTTCTTCTCTGTATATATACATATATATATTTTAAATTGAAAAAAATGGATTGTTTATATATACAGGAAATTATTGTCAAGGACAAAATTTCTCAGCATTTTAGCCTCAAGGACAGACCTTCAATATTTTAGCCTGAAGGACAACTTTCATTAGGTATCAGTTTTTAGTTATTGATAGCAGTTTTTAGGTATCAGTTTGTAGTTATCGGTATCAGTTTTTAGGTACCAGTTTTTAGTTCGGTAGTAGGTTTGGAAGAATGTTTGTCCTTATGAATAATTTTGGAAGAATGTTTGTCCTTATGAATAAATTTTAGGAGAATGTTTGTCCTAGTGTTTAAAATATTGAGGTCGTGTCCTTGAGGCTAAACATATACAAATTTTTGTCCTTTAAATTAATTCCTCCTTATATATATACATACCTCACTGCTCCTTCACTGCCATCGCCATACCCGAACCCCAAGATGCAGCCTTCCACCATGCTGCCACCACCTGACATCACATCCCCACTCCCACGCATGTGACTACCCATACTGCCTCCATCCTCGACCCCTCCCTTTTCCACGAACGTCGTCAAACCCACCCACAACAGCAGCCCTTCCATCACCGATCTCAATCACCGATCTCAATCCGAATTGAAATTGAACCCCCTACGCCTCGCGTCGTCCACATTAGGTCGCGACCGTCGCTTCCATTCAAACGCGTCTATCCCCATCATGAACCCCGATCTCGCCTACGAACGATTTCACGACCACGCCCCTTTTTTTCTATCATGATTCCAACTGAAGAGCAGGAGGAAAAAGAAAAGGAACACGCGGTTCTGATTTTGAATCGCCTCGTGCTCGAATTTGAATTAATAAGGATTGATTTCGATCTGCATTCTTTTTTTTCGAATACGACTTTGATTTCGTGAAATTGAATTTGAAGGAGAGAAGAGAACACGATTTTCTTTTTCGAAGATAAAGAAAATGGAAGGCTCGGGTGTTCTTTTTATAAACGAGAAGGAATGGAGGTAGTGTGTGCTTTTTTTAAAAAGAAGGAGGAAATGACGTTTTCGTGTTTGCAGGTGGCTACAGTAGCCTTAAAATGAAGGGGGAAAAAGTTTTGATGTGAATTAAAAGGGTCAGTCAATTATTTATATATATATATATATATATGAATATATCATATCATTTAAATTATTAAACGTCTCGATTTACACTCTCAAAATCTCGAACCCCTATCGAGGCGTGCTGCTAGGCATTTATAATGTTATACCCCTATTCTGAACGCAATGGAAAAGGTTCCGAGTCCTAATTCGATCGTATGGAGAAGATAGCTTTTTGGACCCAATTATTATATTGAATCTCGATATAAATTTCAACGCGTTTCTAATCCGCACAACCAAACGATAACTCCAAACACTACGAAATTTTAAACCCAATAATAATACAATATTACAGATCCAATGGAACTAGTTTCATTGAATTTCAAGACTGAGCCTCGGAAGGCTATTTTTAAATGTCAATTTAAACAAACTATTTTTAAAATTGAACAGATCGCTTTTAAATTCAATTTTAAAACTTTTATTATCTTAATTATTATTAATATAATTTTTACAAGCCTTTAAATTATTTTTATCGGGCTTAAAACTCAAGATACAAAAATTTAACCAACATTCCATTATAAAATCCAATAATTAAATTATCCAATAATCGCTATATTTAAATTCTGAATTTATTCTACAAATAAACCCAATTTTCCATATCAAAAACCAATTTATAATTCAAATTCAATATTTAAAACCATTTAAATATTCCAAATCAAACGACGAAAAACCCGGGTCGTTACAACATCTTAAGGCCAAATTTGCTAAATGCCACTTTTGGGGAATAGAGTTAGATTCCTTGGGCATATTTTTTCTGAGCAAGGATTGGTAGTGGACCCCACTAAAGTGGAAGCTGTTTAAGGATGGAAGACTCCTAGTAATGCATCAGAGGTTAGAAGTTTTCTCGGGTTGGAAGGCTACTGTAGAAAGTTCATCAAGAACTTTGCAAGTATAGTAGCCCCCTTAACCCATTTGACGAAGAAGGACTTAGTCTTTTCTTAGGACAATAAATGCACTAAGGCATTTGAGTAGCTTAAGGGATATTAACTACTACACCTATGCTCACTATTCCCGATGGAACCAAACCATTTATGGTTTTCACAGACGCTTGTGGAACAGGGTTAGGAGCAGTTCTAATGCAAGAAGAAAAAGTAGTTGCTTATGCTAGTGGCAACTGAAGGATCATTAGAAAAGATATCCAGTTCATGACTTGGAGTTGGCAACTATTATCTTTTCCTTGAAGATGTGGAGGCATTATCTCTTAGGGTAAAGGTTTGAGTTATTCACTGAATGTAAATCACTCAAATACTTGTTTTGCCAAAATGATTTAAATCTCAAGCAGTAGAGATGGATGGAATATATAACATCATTTGACTTTAGTATTCAATACACCCATAGAAAAGGGAACCTAGTTGCCGATGCCCTTAGTCGAAGGCACGCTACCATATGTGTTATATATGAATGGAAGCAGTTAGAGCTCCTATCAAATTTTAACTTCCTATCGCCAACAGAACCCATCCAAGCGTTTTTAGCAGTTATGGAGATTAAGCCAGCCTTGATGAACCACATAGGGCTTGAGCAAGTAAAGGATGAGAAGTTAGTATAGATTTTGGAGAAGTTGGGAAGAGGAGAGCATTTTACCTATATAAGTTGGTATTCAGTTATTGAGAAAGGATGCTGAAGAAGGGATGGACTCATTTGTGTCCCAATGGTTGATAATTGTTGAGAGAGGTGCTTATGTGTTATCCCGTCTTTTGACCAGGCAGTATACAGATGAACTCGACGACTCAAACTTCAAAGGTATCAAGGCAAGAATCCTGGAGAGATGGATGCGAAGCCCAAAACTCAAGTACAACCAAGATCACAAAACAAATACAAGACCATTCCAAAAAATGAGGACCAGAAAATCAACCATGTGTTGGATCAATATCGATCCAACTCATAGATCGGTATCGATCCACGATATTTCGCCTACTTGGCCTCCAACTTCATATTTTCCAAAACCACGCTGCCTACAACCCATTTTTGGCTTTCTATAATCGTTCGCATGTACCAGTGATCGATCTCCTTGAACTCCGGAAAACATCAACTCTATTCATCCATAAATCCATTATTTAGACTCAGAAATAAGTTAATAATGATGCAAACAGGATTGGAATCATGAAGCTCACAACAAGATGCATCTATCCAAAGAGTTTAGACCAAACCATAAGTTTACCTTATGGATCGGTATTGATCCAGGACCATAGACTGGTACCGATCCATAATGATTGATGAGGTGTCCACCATTTTTTCAGCGGAACTAGTCTAGGGCATGGAAAATATGGTGGAGATCATTGGGGCAAGATTTTGGGCTACCTACAACTATAAATAGGAGGGTGGGACTCATTATTAAGGACGTTTTGGCTTTCTTGCCCTCTTACTCTAGTTTCTTGTAATCACCCATGGATTTATACCGATCCGTAATGGATTTATACCAATAAGTAAAAACTGTACTTGAAAAACAACAGTATAATAAAAGGAAACTTGAAGTGGACGTAGGCTGGAGTACGCCGAACCACTATAAATCATGTGTGTTCTATTTCTTACCCGTTCTTCATTTATTTTCTTCACTTTTATTCTCCACTCATTCTCTTGGGTGTTTGTGCCATTTTTGGTTCAAACATTATTGAATGTAACCACTCAAAGATGACCATTCACCCCAGAGGAGATAATATGTACAAGGATATGAAGAAGAATTTCTTTTGGCCTGAAATAAAGAAGTGCAGCTGAGTTTATTGCTAAGTGCTTGAAATGTCAGGGGGTAAAATCTGAGCAAGGGAAGACTGGAGGGTTACTATTCCCATTAAAAATTCTGACTTGGAAGTGGGAGTATATTTTGATGGATTTTGTGGAAATATTGCTTAGAAGTCAGAAGGGTAATGAAGCTATTTGGGTTGTTGTGAATAGGCTCACTAAGAGTGCCCATTTTATTCCGATTAGGAACAATAAAACTGCCACTTCTCTTGAGTAGATCTACATCAAAGAGGTAGTTTGATTGAATGAAATTCCATTGAGCATAGTTAGTGATAAGGACCCCTTCTTCACCAGTGAGTTTTGGAGGAGCCTACAAGCAGCTTTTGGAATTTCTTTGAATCTTAGCACTGCATATCACCAACAAACAGATGGTCAAATAGAGAGGGTGAATAGGATTTTGAAAGACTTGTTGAGGGCTGGTGTTTTGGATTTCAAAGGACATTGGGAGCAACATCCACCTTTAGTTGAGCTCGCGTATAATGATAGCTATCAAGCAACGAATTTATGGTCCCTTTTGAAGCATTTTATGGAAGGCTCTACAAATCGCCAAGTTTTTTTTGTGGGAAGCCACCGACAAAATATTTCTCAAACACAATTTGATCCTTGATGCCATGGATAAAGTAGAGTTGATCAGGCAATGAATGAAGGTAGTGCAAGGCCGTTAGAAATCTTATGCAGATAGAAGAAGGAAAGAGCTTGAGTTTGAGATTGGAGATATGGTATTTGTCAAAGTCTCCACTCTTAGAATGTGGTTAAGTTTGGCAAGTCTGGAAAATTGGCATCTAGATTCGTTAGGTCATTCAGAGTTTTGGAAAGGATAGGAAAACTTGCTTATCACTTGGAGCTTCCTTACAGATTGGCAGGAGTCCATAATGTTTTCCACGTTTCTCACCTTAGAAAATTCCTTCATGACATCGCTATTTGGGTTGAGCCTGATCAGATGGGTTATTTAGAGAAGGAGCTAACAATGCCCCATGCCACCGCACGCATGTGGAGCATGAAACAAGAAAACTCTGCAACAAAATAATGAGGCTGGTCCGAGTACAATAGGAGACAACCCGGCAGAAAGCACATGGAAAACCAAGGAGAAGATGAAGATCACTCGTCCAGAGCCTTTCACTAGTAAATTTTCTCTCCAAAATTAGGATTTTGCTTACATCGTGGTTGCTAGATTGGATGATAGGAGATGGTTGTCACACTTTTTCATAATCACTTTACACTCATGTAGGAATTTTTATGCATGTTTGGGGTATTTGCATACATACTTGCATGACACGATTTACACACTCACACTAGGATTGAGCTCATTTTAGTATGTTTGCAATACGTAATAACGTTGCATTTTGGTTGAGTAGATGGCTGCGTAGATAACATGGTTGTGTAACATGGATGTTATTGCACATTTAGTAGTTCGCCCTTTGAAAGATTTCAGGACAAAATCCTTTTTAAGGGGGGAAGAATGTAACACCCCGTAAAATCAATCATAAATAAATTGAGTAAATTAAATTGAATAAGGTAGGGTTAAAAAAGGAAATTTTATAAAAGTTGAAATTTGACCACGAAAGTTATTCCGTTGTGTTCATGGAGAAATTCTAATCTGTTTCCATATATAATATGCTGATAATGGAGCTCAAACGAAAAAGTGAGGAATGTTTGAAGTTTTCAGATTTAAATTAATTTAGTTTGAGTTCAAATTCAAATGGATATTTAAATTTAGGGTTTAAATTAACTGTAGATTTAGTTTCGGGTTAAGTTAAAAGTTAATTAGGAATTAAAAAAACGAGCAATGGAAACAAATTAACGCTCCAGGAATAAGAGGAGCGATCGAGCTATAAGACCCAACCGGTCGACCCCTAGTGGTCGACCAGTTGAGCATAGGCGGTCGACTGCTGCCTCACAGTGGCGGCTAAGCTTTTGTGCTGTTAAACGGTCCAGATTTATCCTTTTTGATTTAATTTCATCCAACGGTTCTGGTACGTTTCAATTCCTATAAATAGGAGCCTATCCTCCCCACTTTTTATTCACAAATATTCGAGAACTCCACGAAGCTCTGTCATTTTCTCTCTTCAGTTAGATTCAGAAATTCTATTAGGGATTCAGGTAGTATTCAAATCCTTTTCTAATTATTCTTTTAATCTATTTTCTTCTCCTCCAACCTCTTTGAATCTAACAAAATTATATATACACCTATCCTTCGATGTGTGTGTATAGCAAAAGAAGGAGATCTAAAAAAGAGTTGCTTTGGTGTTGCAAATCCATACAAGAAAAGCTAACGATAATCTGTGAGTGGAAAGCTTAGTATTTTTATTTCATTAATTGATTAGTATATATCCGTGGATTTGATGCCTTAGGGATTTTGGGATTGCTAAAACAAAATAGGTAAAATCCTCCAAAATTCCTTTTTATTTCAGAATGTCAATTCTAGATGGAGATTTTTAATTGTTTATGTTGATTTGATGGAATTTATATTGTTTCTGAAATCTTTGATAATATCATAATCTATTCCACTTCTTATCCTTCTTTGATTCAAATTATGAGTTTTGAATAATGAGATAAGGATGTAGAGCACGAATCCTATTCGTAGTTTATACCGCTTATTCCATACAAAATTTCTCCATTTATTTTTGTTTAAAAGAGGAGTTGAATAGAATATGAATTGCAATTCCTATTGTTTAGGATTTTCCATTAGATTTCTAATTCTATTTATAGGTCTATTTATTGCGATTTTGGATATGAATACTTAATCCTTGTTATGGATGTTGAAATCTTTGAAATCTGAAGGGAAAGGACCTGTATTAGTATTATAGTTAAAGGAAATGACATTTAATGCTAGTTTAGGGCGTATGAACTGCACGCTTAGAAGTTATTAGGTGTGAATATATATATATATATATTTATTTCTATTGGCGTAATAAACGTATAATTATAGCGTATAATTGCATAGTCAGATATGTAATAATTTTCATTGATTCCCCTTTAGGAGAAAATTAACATTTAAGGCGTAATGTAAGGCATTAATCATGAAATGGTGAAATGAAATATATAGAGAATAGTTAAAATATGTCTAAGTCATAGGGATGCGAGGTCAGTAGAGTTGCACGACAAAAGTCCGCCCTTCACTTTGAGGCTACCGGCAGTTGTGTACACTTCCTATTGATGTGAGACATCTCCTATGATAAATATTTACGATGATGTGAGGTTAGTCCCAAATTTTGTAAGGTAAACCTGCCCAGAAAATCTGCCTACCAGTTCCTACGAATAGCCGGACTAATGTGAGACGTCATTATGAGTATGGGCCATAATACGAAGGGTCCGCTTCGGGGTCTTGAGGTATTAAATGGTTATTTTAGGGCCCGCCTCTTTTTCTTAAATGAAGCAATAAATGGCCAAGGGGCTAGTTATCAGGCATGATAGGTGGTATCTCGACATGGGTCTGCTTCGAGATAAGGTATTAAGTGACTGATTTAGGGTCCTCATTTCCACAAAGAAGTATTAAGTAGCTCAAGAGATTCCATGCGATGTCAGCTAGATGGTTACCATTAAGGGGTCCACTATGGGAATAGGTATTAAATGATGCGGCCTGACTTAATTGAGGTCTTTAATGGCTAGAGTCCGTCTATTTTCTAATAAAAGGTATTTAGTGGCTTGGGTACTATCTCTCGCATTGTTAGATATTTATGACTTGGGATTTAGTTTATGTGATTTTGAAACCTGCTTCGGGAATGGAAGGTATTAAGTTGTTGATTGTGGACCCTCCCACAAGCTTAAGAAGTACTAAATGGTTTTATGTACATTAGACATATTCTTATGTTGAAATATGCTGCCCAAGTACTAAAATGGAAAGATTCGAGATTTTTATTCACCAGACATTTGTTGTTCTGACTCCCTCCTTATTACAGCACATGTTAAGGATGGAGTGATGACGGTGATGATGCTTTAAGATGGAGTGACTTAAGCTTGTGGCAGTTATTAGTATCTTATATGATGTTTTATGTTGTACCCATGTATTATGGGTAAATGATGTAACAGATTTCATTTGACAGATTGATGATGTTTTGTATTATGACATTTCAAATGGTTTTGAAATAAATGGATACAATTTGTTATTATATTTTATTCCATCCGCTGTGAGTTCTGAAAGAATAGTTATTGTTACGTACTGTTACTTCTTTTTCCAACCAACAACCAACCTAAGAATGGATCTAAGTTTCGATGGGTCTTTTCTGGATCAAAATTTAGGCATGTTTCGAGGTGGGTTGTTACATTCACAATCCTTCATATCTAGTGACCAGTAGATATATTGGGATTGAAACCCGAAATAGTTACCGACTTTTGATTGCGACAAACCCTATTGGAGGTTCCACTAGCCTGTGTATGGTTTGTCGTTGTTTGGTCTTGTCAAGTCATGGATGCTCTCTTGTCTATAATTGCTTTGTTTTAAATTTCGTTGGCTTCGGGATTATTTTGAGGATAGATTGGTTAAGCAAGTATGCAGTAGTAGTGGATTGCGAGAAGCTGTTAGTGACGATTGGGGCTGTGGAGGGGTGGATGGTAGTGATTGGCTACCTATAGTAGGATGGGGTTAGTGTTAGCTTCTTATATTCGCTCGAGGTTCTACGGGATGGGTTGTCATTTATGCCTATTGTTAGAGAGTATCCAGATGTATTTGAGGAGGTGATCGGATTACTGCCACATCGGAAGATTGAGTTCCGCCTAGACTTGATGAAGGATGCCAAACCGATAATTATGCATTTATGGTGTATGGCACCTGATGTGCACATAAATGTGCATATATTTACCACCATATTTAATCTATTTAAATTAAATAAATGATCATATTGGGTATTTTAACTTGTTTAAACCAAATTCAAATTATTTTCAAACTGTCACATATTCATCTTCATATAAGGGCAAAATGGTCATTTTTGTGCATATATTAATTTGAGAAAATTTAATTGGAAATTTCTATATTATTTTGTAGGAATTTAAACTCAATTACAAGTGGTTTCATGAAGGAATACGCATGCACAAAAAAGATACAAAGGAATGAAGAAGGAAATAATTCAAAGTGATGAATATGGAGGACCCCACCCACTTACCTTGATTTTCAATTAGGAGCTAATGCACATGCTAAAAGGCCATTAAAGTTTCATGTACATTTAAGTGGATGATTATTGGAGCTAATGATTACTTGGCCACCGCACTTTCTAAGGGGTAGTTTGGGCATTCCCCAAAAATATGAATTAGAGTTTAACACATGTATAAATACCCCTTATGTTTCATGTAACCCTCTTCTTCTTAGTCTCTCTTTAGTTAGTTTTTAGCTTAGAAAATAAATCAAAGCTCTCTTTCTTTTCATGGCTACTTAGCATTTCTTCTCTTATGTAATTCTTTTTTTTATGCAATTTAATACATGTTCCTTTTCTTTTCTTGTTTACTTCCTTTCATGTTGTAGTGTAGATTTGTTTATTTATCAAGTATTGTAGATTTTCTTTTATGCAATTAGATTAGTTCTCTTTTTAATTAGCTTTCATTTTTCTTTCTTTTTAGTTTTATGTTGCTTGCTACAAGTGTTGATAGGATAACACAAATGAGAGGCTAATCCCTTCAATTTAGGGGTAATGAAGCCTATAATCATGTAGCTTCAACATTTTGATGTTATGCACTCGTTTTGTGCTTTAATGAGAATGTATGAAGTGGTTAACTTGTTTTTTTTCTTTGAATATGATAACCTATATTGTTGACACCAAATAGGCTATACTTAAACAATCACTAACACAAATTACATCTTCATCTACATATGATGATGGTAATGAAGTGAATGTTGAAATTAAAATTTGATGGTCTATATTTCTAATTAATAGTTAATAGGCCATACTTAAAATAGATTTTGCTTTCAACTTTGTTGTCATTTTTCATATGAGTTAGTAAGTGGTTTAAGGGGTGTGTTATAGTTTAATGGCTTATGTTGAGCTAATTAATAGCATAAATTGGCCATACTTATGATAAACACATCATTTAAATTCACTTATGACCAAAGAAGAGAGATCATAATTTCATAATTTGTTGAACTATATGATCTAGAGAGTGGAATTATCTCTAAATTGTCATTTAACTCTCATTTTTCTATCAATTTTCTTTTTGCTCATTTTTCTACATTTTTAGCTTCACACTTTTCAACTTTGGTTAATTTGATTGAGTAGGAAATTTAAATCAATAATTCCCTATGGATCGACCCGTACTCGCCACGTACTTCAATAGTACGACGTTCGCTTGCGGTAAAATTTAATTTGAAAATTTTCAACTATTTTCTAAACCGATAGAAAATTACCTTTAAACAACACCCAGAGGCAGAAGGAGTTGGATGTGCAAGTAAATGACCTATTGAGAAGAGGGTTCATTCGTAGAAGCATATCTTAGAGAGACATCCCTGTAGTATTCGTCGCTAAGGGAGATGACTTTCTGATGATGTGTGTAGATTACCGTGAGTTGAATAAGGCAACGAAGAAGAACAAGTATCCACTCCTACATATTGATGACTTGTTCGATCAGCTTCACAGCACGAAGGTGTTCTCCCAATTAGATTTGGCGACAGGATTTCACTAGTTGAGAGTAGAAAAGGAGAGTGCGTTGATCGTTGTGTTTCGCACACCATCTGGTTTCTATTAGTGGTTGGTTATGCCGTTCGGTCTAACCAATGCTTCAGCATACTTTGTTGATCTCATGAACCACATCTTCAGGGATCAACTAAACAAGTTCGTACTTGTGTTCGTGGATGATATTCTAGGATAGAGAAAGAACAAGAGACGTGCTTGAGGATTGTGCTTGAAGTGTTGAGGAAGCACATGTTGGAAGCGAAGTTTTTGAAATATCACTTTTGAAGGAAAGAAGTGAGATTTTTTGGTTATGTCATCTCTAAGCAAGGCATCGCAGTGGATCCTACTAAGGTGGCACTGATTCAGGATTGGAACTAACCCAAGAACGCTACTGATGTGAGAAGTTTCCAAGGATTGGTAGAGTATTATAGACGTTTAATCAAAGTCTTCTCGAAGGTAGCCGCACCATTTACCAATTTGAAAAAGAAGAATCAGACTTTTGTTTGTAATGCGAAGTGTGAGCATGCGTTTGTGAGTCTGAAAGAGAGGTTGACAAGTGCACAAGTATTAACTATTTCGAGTGGGAATGAGGAGCTGACAGTATATACAAACGGCTATGGTACCGGACTTGGTGCGGTATTGATGTAAAAGGAAAAAGTTGTCGCATATGCTAGTCGACAGCTAAAGTCGCACGAGGGGAAGCATCCAACCTGTGATTTGGAATTGGCGGTGGTAGTGTTTGCCTTGAAGATTTGGAGGCACTACTTATTAGGAGAAAGGTTCGAGCTGTTCATAGACCATAAATCCTTGAAGTACATTTTCTCCCTAAAGGATCTCAACCTTCACCGGCAGCGATAGTTGGAATTCTTGACCTCCTACGATTTTGACATTTCCTACGCACTTGGTAAGGGAAATGCAGTCGTCGATGCATTGAGTAAAAGACGTGCCAGTTTAGAAGTGATGTTCCTAGAGTGGAAGCAGTTGAAGTATATTGTTGGCTATGACTTCAGACCTCATTGTAACTTAGAGCCAGAGATGTTGGCAAGTTTGACGATCATACCTACTTTAATTGAGCGGATCGATACTAGTCAAAGGCGAGATGCTAGACTAGCAGTGATTAAGGTGAAAATAGGAGGAGTAGAGTCTGAAGATATAAAGAAATATAGATTCAACCGAAAAGGTTCGCTTCGTAAGGATATGGATTGTTTGACCTTGATGTTGATGGATTACGAGACGAGGTGCTACGAGAGTGCCACCATTCTAGGTTGACTATACATCCTAGTGGTAACAAGATGTACCATGAAATGAAGCGGACCTATTATTAGGAGGGGATGAAGAAGGATGTTGGGACATTCATCTGGAAGTGTATGAACTGCCAGTTGGTGAAGGAAGAATAGAAAAAGGCAAGTGGATTACTGCAACCGCTTGAAGTTCCCAAGTGGATGTGGGAGTGGGTATCTATGGAATTCATCGACGAATTGCTGAGGACCAGAGGAGGGTACGATAGCATTTGGGTCATAGTCGATGGATTGATGAAAAGTGCCTAATTCATATCCGTCAAGTCTAGTAGAATGACATTCAAATTGGTCGAGCTGTATGTGAAGTGTATAGTACGGTTTCATGGTAAGCCAAAGAGCATTATAAGCAATCGAAACCCATTGTTCACTAGTGGGTTTTAGAAGAGCTTATAAGAGGCATTGGGAATCGAGTTGCATCTCAGTACAGCTTATCACCCGCAAACAGATGGGCAGACCGAGAGAGTGAATAGTATACTAGAGGATCTCTTGCAAGCTTGTATTCTCGATTACGAAGGCATATAGGATGATTACTTGCAATTTTTAGAATTTGCCAAAAACAATAGCTATCAGTCTAATATCCGTATGGCATTATATAAGGCATTGTATGGCTGACCATGTAATGCTCCTTCATGTTAATGGGAAGCGGGCAAAAACTGATACTTGTGTCATATATGATTAGAAAAACCTCGAAGGAGATAGAGATCATTCGACAACGAATAAATGCTGCTAAGGATAGACAGAAGAGCTACGCTGATAGAAGGTGTAGAGATTTAGAATTTTCTATCGACGATATGGTGTTTGTGAAGATGTCTCCTTTGAAGAATGTCATTCGATTCAGTATTAAGGGGAATTTGGCACCAAGATTCGTAGGTCCTTTTTCGATATCATGGAGGATTGAAAACCTAGCATATAGGGTCAACTTACCTCAAATTATGGTAGGCATGCATAACATCTTCCACGTTTCTCATCTATGGAAGTCTATGCATGACTCAGTTACGATGATTGCACCAAATCAGCTTGATGATATCGAGATCGAACCAGATGCTTCGAGACCTCGTAGGGAGGTTCGTATTGTCAGACGTGATACAAAACAGCTTAGGAGAAAGACGCTGGAGTTAGTGAAGGTTCAAGGGACAAAAGTGAAGGCGGTTGCATGTGGAAAACCGAGGAGAGCATGAGGGCTACATATCCAGAGCTCTTTGCATGATATGACCTACTGTTTATCATATTTATTTTCACCTTTGATATCATATAGGGTAGTTTAGTATCTCACATGCTAGGACAGGTTTACATACACTATTGGTTGCATGGCTGCTTGTTCGATTTGTATGATGGTTACATATGATTGTTAGGCATGCGAGGTAACTATGTTTGACTATTTTTTGACTTATATGGGGATTTTGAAGGCGAAATTCCTAAAGGGAGGGAGAGTTTAACGACCCATATTTTATGTATCAAAGAATCATAAAATGTTTTTATTTTATTCAAATGAGGTCGTACGACTCTAAAATTTTGAGAAATGACTCTTAGGGATATTTTCCACGTCTATGATTTTTGCCGAATTTCAATGTGACCATTTTAACCCTAAAAATCTTGTATGGACCATAACTCTTAATAGAAGCTGAATTATGGTCACGAACCACTTCCATTGCTTTAAAATGATGGTTTCCTACTCCTTAGAGTGGTCATAACTGAAAAATGGACTTTCCATTTGAAAGTTATGGTTGTTTTAAGTTTTGGCTGTTGTTGGCCTGCATTAGTAGGTAATTAACTATACCTGTATTTAGGCCCGCTATCCCATCTTGAAAATTGTGCTAAGGGAAGGCTATTGAGACCGACCTAAGTCATTTTCATCTTCTCCAAAATAGTTCTAAGCTTCCATTAGCACTAAACTCTTCAAAAATCATCTCTTTTCCTAATTAATCTTAGCTAAATCATCATTAGAGGGGTAATAGCATAGAGATGAGAGATTATCATTTTTGGTTGATTGTCATTCATCCTCCTTGCTGTCCACTTTAGATCTAAGGGTAGAAATCAGTAGTTTGGGTATATGGTGAGTGGTTCTTCACCCTTCACTATGCTATGCGTGTTTATATAGTTAAAAATGATTTTTAACATTATTTTGATCTTAATATGTTTTCTAACTTTAATCACATTTTCATATATGTTTATGGTTGAAATTTAAAGGTTTTAAAATGGTTTTCAACTCCTTTTTGTTCATATTGACATATTAGTGTAAAAGTTACATTTAGAGTAGAATTTGCTTGATTATCATGTATTGGTGGTTTGCATGTACGAATGGATGTATATGTATGATATTTAATGTTTGTATGTTGTGCTCTGGTATGATTTACTAGTGCTTTTAGGTAGTCAGGAAAGAGGTTGTCAAATTGGGCAAATCAAAGGAAAAGATGGTCGGAATTGGATGAAACTTGGAGGAGGAGCTTTGGAGCATGGGAGGAGCCCAGGATTCAAGTCGCATCAAGTTTGGAGCAAAGAAGAGGAGTCGGTACAAAGATGTTTTGATCGGTGGAAAACCACTCTTTTGGAGATGGTGCTTCGGGTTAGGGCTAGGAGTGATGAGCAAAAGCCAAATGCCAAAATTTGGCTAAGTGTTGGACTTGGTACTAAGAGCTTTGGAATGGTACCGGGCTTTTATGGAGAGTGGTCGGGGTCTAAAAACTTAGAAGATGGAGTACTGGAAGGGAAGGATTCTAGGAAAGAAGCAAAGACGAAACTTGGTCAATGCAACTCCATCCAAAAAGATAGGAAAACACCTATGTCGAACCACAAGCTCTGGAACTATCCATATGCCATTCATATTTAAACAAGTGTTGCCTGGGATCAGTAGTCCCGATTTACGATGGCATTGCAGGCATTGTAAACTTCCTGGGATACTCCTCCCTTGGAATATTATTTGTGAATGGAGTTTTGCTTAGCACGAAACCCCATTCCCCATTCTTTCTCCATTTATTTTCTTCCACTAACCACTTAACCATATCTTCTATATACTCATCACTGGTTCGGTACTCCGAAGGTCGACTATCAGTGGCTGCACTGAGTGTTTTTGGCTCTACAAATGGTCTCCATTTGCCCACTGATGTCTAAGTTCTAATCCCTAAGAGAACCACTCTCACGGTTCTTTATTGACATCTGGTGGGCTCCGTCGCGGTTATTCGAACTCCGGCTCCTTGAACTCCAGCATTAAGCTTATAATCATCACCATTATGCTACAGATCATCCACAGAATCCGACAATTCCATGGCCTTAACTCCTTGTCCTCTCAAAGTGCCAAAATTCTTCTCGGTACTGACATGATTATGGTCGGTACCAAGTTGAATTCCTTTGGGGGGAAACCCTCTGACTTTCTTCAGCCACTCCCCTACATTTCCAGTAGCCTTTTCACTTTGCTTTTGTTTTCAATCTCTCCTGTTCTGATTAGAAAAGGACGAGTTATCTTCTTTATATTTGCTGGGTGAAACTTCCCACCTGCTCCTTTTGGTTCTCTACGACTACTGGGTTAGCAAAGCTATGCTAGCATTCATCTTTCCCAATTGAAAATTCTGACTATCAACCATCTTCTACTTTAGTTCTTGCATCATCTTGTCAAACTCTACTCTAGTAACCATATCTTGAGGAGCATATGGTCCTGTTAACGCCTGCTGGTTGCTAACCTCCATGTGATGATAAGCTCCTTCATGTGCACCAGCTACTGCTCTAGACGATCTTCCAGATCTTTTAGGTGCCATTGATTACTTTATGCAAGTCCTTCAAGTTCCTTAATGAAATCTTCTAGATCTATCTTCTGGACACTCCAATCCAAAATAAAAAACTAGATGTATGCCTGAGAATCTCCATTCTCGATGAAAGAATTAAAATGTTGAGCCTAAAAATGGCACAACATCCAAATTCCTATAGAAATTATATGAACAAGAAGGAGAACATAAAGATTTTTAAAGTGGTTCGACAATCTCTGGCATATGTCCATTATGAAAAGGAGTGCGGATTAAGGATCTTAAGGCTAAATTAACACTAGAGGGGGATGAATAGTGTTTAATGGATTCTAAGACTTATATGAACTAATTTGAAAAATTATGATATAAACACGTGCAGAACTTAATCATAGAACAATCATAGAAACAAACACTGATGCAGAAAGTAAATAAAAAGCAGTAAAAGGAAAGAACACACCATATTTTATACTAGTTTGGAGTTACCCTATGTCCAGCTCTGCACCAAGGCAAACACCTCGTACAGATTTTATTATACCAATGTCGAGATTACAATCCTCAATTTCTAAAGGCCTTGAGGTACCCTCCTGTCTTCGAGTCCGGGGCAAACTCTCTTAATTTATGGGACACGAGATCACCCAATTGATTTCCAGGCACAACCACACCTTATAGAGAGACTCGATAAACTTTTGATTACAAATTGATCCTATAACTCTGAATAGCACTTTGATCTTCGAGAGAGGGCAGAGAATCAAACAAGAATGAGATTCTAATTTGATTCACTTGAGAATTCGGCAGAATTTCGGCATGATCTTAAAAATATGAAAATTTTAGAATATGGATTTGTGGAGAAGAAGGAGTGAAGAAAATAAGAAAATAGTTAGTTAAAAAATTCGTTTGTGAAGGCTATTTATAGACCAGTAACGGTCATAACCATTCATAAAGTGATATAAATGAATAGACACTTCTTTTGAAAATTGAAACTTTTGAATTTAACGGCCACCATGTCGACATGGGGTATCCCATGATGTCGACATCCCTTAGTTAAAAACAATGTAAATTTTTTTTTAAAAATGGTATTGAAAGGAAAACAAGATGAAATGATTCTGGAGTAAAATAAACTAATTTTCCTATTTTTAAAATAAAGAAGAGTAGAAAAATATATTTTTAGAATGTATATATAAATTTGATTTTAAATCTCAAGTATATATATATTATAAAAGAATATTTAAAAATCAGAAGATTGTTTTAAAAACAAACGAAGTTTAAAACAAGAGTTTATTTAAAAACAAAACAAAGAATATTTTAAGGCTAAAACATCTTTTTGAAAATCATTTGAAAAGATAATTTTTAAGGCTAAAACATTTTGAAAAGCAGTTTTGAAAATCATTTTGAAAAACCATTTTGAAGTAGTTTGCAAGCTTCTTCCTGCAGAATATCTCATCACATCAGGACTCGAGAAATTGTACAAACCAGGATGTTCATGGGTTTGTAAGCCACTTGCCGTAGGTTTGTAAGCTACTTGTCGTGGGTCTGTAAGCCATTAAGAGGGTAGAAATGGGTTCCGTCCCAAATGAAATTTGGAATGAAGATTTCCGTGCTATTATGAAGTTTTAACAAAAACTAGACACTTATCTTGAAACCTTGATCTTGATACTTATGAGTCTTCAAACTTGATTTCTTCATTCTTGATCTTTATACTGTACAGTCTTCAATAATCAGTATCTGCCTTATATATATTCTGCATAATAACACTCATATATATCTAGACAATAGTGTTAGTATATAAGTTATAATAAAATAAGTTACAAAGGTTGTTGTCATCAAAACCAATATCTCCAGTTCCTAACAATCTCCCCCATTTTGATGATGACAACCTTATAAAATATATTTACCACTTCGATCATACCATAACTCCCCCTTACACAAACAACTCCCCCTTAATTCAAGCCTATTATTTTATATAACTTCTCCCCCTTTGTCATCAACAAAAATAACCTATAAACCTTGAACTTAATAGAAAATGAGATAAACAAACATATGACATAAGAATAATAACATTGTAAGAGTGAAATATAGCATCCTAAGTTAAATGGAATTCAAGATTTTATACACCAAAGATTGTTTTTAGAAGAACATTAATTAAGATAACACTTATATACAAATTAACAAACCAATATACAATCAAGAAAGAGAAAAACGAAAAACGCTTAACGAGGACCCTTAACTATTGGTGATTTATGGACTGAACAATTTGGATAGTGGAGACAAAAGTTTCCACGTTGTTCGACCAAGTTCCCATTAGCGTCAAAAAGGACCTCTCCAATGCAAATCATGCCATCGTCTTCGTCCATATGAACATCCGGATTCGGCAGAGGATGTTCTTCTTCTTGATCCTCTTATGGTTCTTCTAGAGGCCCTTCTTCTTCAGAATCCATGGCTTGTGATGATTCTTCAATGACAATGGGATTGGCATGGTTATCCATAAGAAATTTTTGTAAATTCCTAAGGATTCTTCCTTGCCTATCTTGTTCTCTAGCCATTCGCAGTTGACTTACTTGAATTTCCATCATCATTTGAAGCAAATCTTTCATCTTCTCTTGTAATTTGATGGCTCGTACGTGTGTGGAACGTTGAAAAGGGCCAGAATGATGATAAGTGGGTGAAGAAGGTTCATTATTAGAAGAGGAAGCCATTAATTTACTATTTTAGAAGTTTATTACAGAAAATAGAACAGAGAAAATGAGTAAAAGTCGAAATATATAATTATACAACCAAATAAATAATTTTAGAGGGAAATTTAAATTTGAAAATCTCGGCCTATATGTCGACATAGGGGGATGAGTCATGTCGACATGCCCAGTTCAATTTTTGAGAAATTTTATTTATATTAGTTATTAACTATACTTGTATTATTTATAATTTATATTTCAGTTAATGAACATATACCTAATTCTCTTCTAAATTTAGTAAAGTTTTGTTCATTTAATGGTTTTGTAACAACCCTGAATTTTGTGATTTATTTTAACTGTTTATTTTGATTTTTATTTTATTTGAAATTTTGATTTAAGAATTTTATTTTATTTATTAAAGTGAATAAGTTATGTTATTATAAATATAAATGATGATTATTAAGTGATTTATAGTTCAAATTAGTATAATTTGAATATTTTATTGTAAAGTGGATTTCTGGTCAAATTAGTCAAACTTTGACTTTTAAACTTCAAATTTAAATTTTTTTTTAGATTCTTAAATTTATCTTTTATTATGAAAATAGATGTAATAACTTGAACACTGCTTTTCGTTTCGTTGAAAACGGAGTTAAATAGCAAAAGTTATGTATATTTCAATATTGACTGCAATTTGTTTATGCTGCAATTTTGTTATTTTTAAATTGTATAAATTATATTTTATTTTCATATTTCATTTTTATCTGGTTCAATATGTTATTTTATGTATATTTTGACTTTCAAATATTTTTAAAATGATAATAGGATTTTTCCAAAATTTACTGAAATTATTCCCTATTTTTAAAAGGTTATTTTCTATTCTTCTGCTAATTTCTTCATTTAAATTTTATTTAAATTAAAATTTATATATTTAATTGTAAATGAATTTTATTTTTATGTTATTATCTTTGTTATAAAAATTTTTGCAAGTCCATATAAATTTTCCAAAGTTCATTCTGTTTATTTTCCATTGTGTAGACTAGGTTTGCAATTTTGTGCTATTTTCTTATCTTAACCTTATATAATTAATAAATATTTATATATATTTTATATTTTGTTATATTTTCGAATTTGTGACTGAAATTATTATTATTTTCAGTAAGGTAAACTTATAGTAATAAATTAAGGGAATTTGGAAAGCTTTTAAAAGCTTTTGAAACGTAAGTCGTTTCTTTTACCGTTTCCTCATTTACTCTTTGGCCGTTTTTTTTCTTTATTTAGCCATGACTTCCTCCTTCATTTTTCACGTGGATCTCAGATCCATTTCTCATTTTAAAAAAAAATGGCCATGGCTTGAAGGAGTTGAGGTAAAAATTTCATCTTCTTCTTCCTTTGTTTTTCTACTTTTCTATTTGAATTTTGTACTTGTTCTCACCTTCATAGCTTGGCTCCTCCTCAACCAGATCTGACCTGACCTCTACCACCCCTTTTCTCTGACCACCACCTACCCTATTTCACCTCCTCCCCAGGCCGAACCAACCCAAGGCCAAGGTCTACACAAAATCCACCAAAAAACAATCATAACGTATCACCTATTGCACTAGCCTAGCCTAGTTTATCATCTCCTCCTTCTACCACCATTAGCCGCCACTACCTCCAGCACCACCACCTCTGACCTGACCTCAACCCTCTGCCACATCACCCACCACCACCTGCATCACTGGTTAGGCCCACCTAGCCTCTGGCCGAATACATTAGGAGCTTAGAGATGAAGTTGTTGCCTTGTAGTTGCATTGAAGTTGTATAGTTTTGCACCTAGATCACAACCCACCTTCAAACCCATGTGTAGGCCGACCCTTGCACACCCAAACCTGACCCAATTCCCTAAGTTAGCTGAGCCTAATCACTGCCTAACTGAAGTACATGAGGTTGATAACAAGTGCAATTCATTCGATGTTGTTTTGGGCTTTGAATTCTAATGTTATTTGATGTTTAAATCGTGTTGAAACTTACATATATTTGTATTGTTTTGTGTAAATGTTTGAACAAGGCTATTAGCTTTGGCTCTCCACTCTCAAATCATATTCGTGTTGTCGTGCCTTCGAAGCTTCTCTGTTGTGTGTTGTTGTTTGTCATCTCCAGCTAATACAGGTGAGTAATTCTCACCAGACGATGTGTACTTATATAACTAGTAAACTAACACCATTTGAATTTGTAAAATTATATCATCCTGTTATAACTGTTATATTATGATCATATAATGTTTACCCCTGTTATTACATATGTTATATCATCTATTACTGTTATATGATGTTATTCTATTCATTTTTATCAGTTTATCACACTGCAAGTTCCCTGTAGATTAGGTTCACTATGGGATGAAATGATACATACCCGAACGGACTTTAGAATAGGGAAAGATCGTTATGGGCTGAAATGATAAGCCTGAGCGACTTTTAATTAACTTTATTTACTTGGGATTGCGGGTTTGAAATGATAGAACCCGATTTTTCTTTGTAAACTGCGGATTGAAATGATACATATCCGTATCACTTGACCTAGGCTAGAAAACTATATACAGACCTGTGGTATATATATTTTTCTAAAATTTTTAAAATGTAAATATTATGATATTTTGATTTAAATTTTATTAAAATGATTTCTATAAAATATTTGTGATTTTCTACAAATTAAATAAGTGAATTAGGTAAATGGTGAAGTAGAATTTGAAATATAAGTTAATTTTAGAATTTATGATTTTGTTTATAAATGGAATTTATGTAAAGTAAGAAAATATGACAAATTTGATTTATAAGATGAATTTAATGATTTTTATTAAGTAATAATAATTTTTAAAAGTGTTAATGATTTTGTATAAATTAAAATATGGAATAAATGAATGTTTAAGTTGAAAATTTTGAAATATAACTTAAATTGGGAAATTGTGAATTTTGTTAAAAGTGAAATTTTAATTAAGTAAAATAAATGGAAACAAGTTATATTTTGGAAATTTAAACTTAGTTGTTAAGTTAAGAATTTAATTAAAGAAATGAAAATTTAATTGTTATTTAATTTGATTTTTGTATGGAAATTTGACTTTATAAAATCATAGAAATAAAGGTATTTAAATGATTGTTTTTAAAATGTGAAAATTTATGATTTTATAAGTTAAAATGATTTATATTAAAAGTTAATTATGTGTGAAATTGTAAATAAAACTCTGAATTTGATTTGACAGCATTTTTGAAATGTAATGTAAAGATATTACAGCATTGGAAATGCTGTAGTTGTTTTAAATGAACCTAATAGCAAATTTGAACTAAGGGTTATTATAGCACTTTGTTAGTGCTATAGTTGTTAAGTTTAACTAAGATTTTAATTGAAACTAAATTAAGATATTACAGCATTTTAAATGTTGTCTTTTGTTAATGAACTATTTTAAAACATAACATTTCGTAGCATTTTCTAAGTGTTGCGAAAGTTGAATTTTCTTTGTTTAATAAATTCAAATGAATAAATGATCTTTGAAAAAGATTAAATTTTGGAAATTAAATATTTAATTATTAAATATAATGAGTTGACTTTAAATGATTTAAATGGAATAGATGATTTGGGAAATACAACTATTTTGAAATGTGATTAAATGGTATTTAAATTTAAATTAAATAAATGATGTTTGAAATGATATTTTAAAATGAATTTGAAATGATATTAAATCTTGGAATGAATAATTGAAGTTTATATTAGTATGAAAAATATTTGGTTTTCTTGTAATTTGAATCTATTTAAAAGATATTGGACTTATGAAATATTGGATAATAAAGCTGTAACAACCCGGGATTTCACGATTATATTATTATCGACAAAATGACGATTTAATCTAGTTGACGATTGTTGTTGAGTTTTAAATCGCATTTAAAATTCTTTAATAAAATTTTTAATCGTTGATTAGGGATTTTAAATCAAATTTGAAATTCTTTTAGTATTGGAAAAATTCTTTTTATAAATCGTTAAGTGTTGGTGGGCTTTTAAATCTGGCCCCTGTTTTATTTTGTTTCAATGCTTTATTATCAGAGGTAAACCCAATTTCTCCCCCCACTGATTTTCGTTCGAAAAACCCCATACGAACAAAAGAAAAAAAAATGGCGGTCTCGTCTCAAATTAGGGCTTTCGAGATTCTTCAAGGTCGCGCTCTTGTTGGTCGATTGGCGGGCACTCGCGAGTAGCTGGATCATTCGCGACTCCTCCTGCTTGGGGCGAGTTCGTCTTCACTTCGAACTAGGGCATAAGTTGTTCTCCGATCGATTCTTGGATATAAGGTGAGTAATTGTTATTACTCACATCTAATTCAAATATGATTCGAGATTTTCGATTTCTGGTTTAATTGAATCTGTCATTTGATTTATCTTGGCCATTTTTATGCTTGGGATTGACCTCTGACTTATTCGAATTACTCGAATAAAATGGTGTCGATTTCTAACTTGTTCGGTATCTTTGCCACTGTGATTTGTTTATTTCAGTTTAGACCACCACTGTTTTGACGATTTTCTCGAATTCGTCCAACATTTTGTTTTGGCCATTTCTTCTTGGCTACCACTGTTTTGATGAGTTCTAACTCGCTCCGTGCATTTCTCGGTTGGCATCGGTCTTGACATTGAGTTGTTTGTATAGTGACTTAGGCATTTACTTGGTTTTGAACTGTTGGTTCTTGACATTTTCATGACTGTTGATTTTGTATTGTCCCTGTAACATTCTCGACTGTGCTCAAGTTCACTTGTGGGTGTGTTTGTGGTTGGTATATAATGTTGTTTTCTGCTTCAACTTGTTTTCGTTACTTGACTTGGAACTTCATTGACTGGTACAATTGTTGTTGCTTGATCTTGTGATGATTGATCTTTGTTCGAACTTGCCACTATCGTTTTGATTCCCTGAACTGCTGTTGATCATTTCTTGAAACTGCTACATGCAGCTTATATTCATCTGGAAGTTTTGTGTTTCCTTGTCTCCTGGCTTTGACGTGTGTGCTAATTCCGTAGCGTTGCAGTTTTGGTCTGCATTGCAGTGTCTTCTGCCATGTATTTCATTGTTTTATTCATGAGTTTGCATACCTAGTGTTGTGAATCTATGTTGACTCGTTCGACTTGTGTACTACTTTGATTTCATGTTACTGTTGGTCATTATGGTTGTTGTTTTAGTGTTGCTTTAAGCTCTGGTCAACATGTTTGGTCATTATCCTGTTGTTTCCTCTTGTCATTGATACTGTCTGGTCTGAAGCTTGGTTACTTGTTCACGTTACATGATGCTTCCTTGACCTCTGGTCCGGATATAGTTCGAACTTGTTTCTGGTTGTCTTCGACATTGGCTTAGATATTGAACTGTACTTCATTTGATACTCGGCTTCGATCATATTTGAATTTTTGGTAGCACTGGCTTGATACTTCACTTTCCAGTTTTTCATCCTTGTTCATTCGCCTGCACTTAACTAGTATGTTTGATACGCTGTGGTAATTTGATTGATTCCATATGCTTATAGGTTGACTTGAATTTAGTATCTGGATTCACTGTATATGAGTATTGTTCACCTTCATGGTTCTCCACTGATGTGTAGTCTACAATACTCGGAGATTCTTGGTTTGCATTTGTTCACGATGGGTTTGGCTTTGTAGAGTTCATCATGTAGTTCACTGTCTTGATTCGAAACTGTGTTCATATGCACTTCACTCAGGTTGATTAATTGAGGTTAACTGGCTTGCATCGTGCACTCTTTTCACTTGAGTTTGCATTACTCCATGTATATCCTACTTGCCTGATTCATTTGTTGGTTGGTTGGTTCCACTTGCATCTGCTCTCACTTGATTTCGGCCTCACTCCTGTAGTATCAAATTTTGGAAGTTGTTGGTCTGGTCTTTGATGGTTCATTGTGCTGACCTGAATTTACAGTCTTGCATTCATCTTTTCCACTGAAGTATTTACTGACTCGAGCCTGTTTGCATCGGCAGTGTTATTTCATTGAGTCTGTTATACTTCAGGTTGCCTTGAGTTGCATTGAGAATTTTTGAAGTACTTGAGTATTACCTCAGCTTTGCGTGAGCTTGAATCTTTGAATTTGATTTACTGCAATCTTGCCCTTGTGAACTTATGGTGGCTGCAGTTTGTTGCAGTTTGCCCCTCGTATTCATTTGTGACTGCAGTTTAGTTTTATATGCAGTTTTGCCCTTGTTGGATCGCATTGTAGTAATGCATTTAGATTTGTTTTCGAATTCACTTGAGTTGAATCCGTTATTTGGGTTTGACCTCGTATTCGTTGTAAATTTTCAATGTGTACATACGTGCGCATTGTCCAGGTCTGTCTGCTTTGACCATTGAGGCCATGGCATTGGAATTTGAATCTTCATCTGCTTTTAGTCCGTTGATCTTTGTGCATTTTAGATAGTAGTGGCGAGGCAGTATACGCGTGCGTATACTGCAGCCCTACCAGAGTAGATGGTTTATATCGATTATTTTGTTGTGTTAATTGCCGTTAGGCAATTCTGATGTTATAAGATTATCTTCTTTGATATACTTTTTATCTATCTTTATTGATGATTTGGATAGCTGATATGTTGTTTAACACTGTTTAGTGTTATATCTGCCGTTATCCAATTCTCGTATCGAGAGTTGGATATACGAGATTTCTAGGATTGTCGTCTATTTGACTATTTGATTATTATTGCTTCTGTGCACTAATAAACTGGTTTGAATTAGACTGACCTGGGTATTATTTTCTTTTGAATGTAATACTCGGGTCAGACCCGAGTTATTTCAGGTTGTAGATTTTCTTCTTTGAGTTGCTGTTCAGGATTTGAAGACTTTTCACATCTTCTGAAGTTTTCAGTGTCACTTTGTAGTAGTCGCGTCATTGTATAGAACGATATGTATTCATGTATATTAGTCGATAATGTACTTGTTTATATAACTTCTGGAGTCGACAGTTGTAGTTGTATCATGTGTATCGTGTCATCTATATTGTAACTGACATCGGTTATATATATATGAGATTATTGTTATTCTGTGTTCCGCATTTATATTATCTGTGTTATTGTTATATCTAATGTCCTAAACTATTATGAACTATCGTGGTTTGTTTTATACTGATAATTGGATATGTCGATGGGGGTAAATAAATAATAGATGAAAAATAAAAAGTATATACCACTCCTATCGAGATAACCAATATTAGTGTAAGGCCAATTACGGATGGTCGCTCCTATCCAGCCTTATTCTTCGTAATAATAGACAGTATTTCTTTTAATACTCTTTGTTATTATGAGCATAGAGGTGGGGCGTCACAGTTGGTATCAGAGCTTGGGGTTTATGGACATAATATAAAACATAACTTGGATGGGACATATGTTACAACTATCGGTCGATGTTTTATTTGTGCTTTTAGTCAAAACTAAAGTTTTGAAATTTTGATGAAATTTTTAAATATCTTTATTTAAAAATAAGAGTGGAATTGTGTTTTGTTGTTTTGATGAAATTGTGTTCTGATGATTTGATTGATTTGTGTTCTGCTTATCAGAGTGCGCAGCGGAAACAGTGAAACTGTCTTCGCTGAGTACAACTGATAATCTTTTTGATTTAAAAATCAAAATACGAAATTGATATGAATTTCAATTGTTGTTTACATACCTGTAATTATTTTGTTTCTTTGAGAATTTCGAATCCGAATTGAGGATTCGAAGAAATTGCAGATATGTGATTTTTGTTGAAATTTCCGCTGGCTTTCTTTTGGTATTAATCATCTATTGATTAGATTTTTGCTGTTTTAAATTATCTTCATTGAAGATACATTTGAATGATTCTTTGTTCATTTTGTAGTACGTGCAAAAATTTAAATTGCACGTTATTGCAATTATTTTACGTTGAACCGATGCTTGGTTATGATACGTATTTTGTTGCCGTTATTTTTATAACGGACTTTTTTACACCAATGCTGAATTTTTAAGGCACGGTGTTTTGTTGACAATTTTAATAAATGAAAATTCACTGATGTCACATTTTGATGTGAATCCTTTGATGAGATATTTGATGTTTTAAAATTTCTGTCGCTTTGACTTCAGTATCAGCCAAAATTTTAAAAGTGGATTTTCAAGCGGTTATTCCGCAATACTGATTTGTGACCGTTTTTACGGTATTTTGAGAAGTACAATTTCCTTATGGAAATTGTTACTAATATTGTTGTTTTAATCACGTGATTGGAAAATCGTTTTAGAATGAAAATTGTTTTATAAAATTTTAGCAGTTTGCGTTTTCAAAAGAATGAGAAAGCGACTTAAACGATTCAGCAAAATCGAGGATTATGACCCCTTTCTTTTACTGTTTCGCTTAACTCCGGACTTGTTCAGTTGAGAATGCGAATTGTTATTTTTACAAAATAAATAAAATTGTTTTCAAAAATTTTACAGTTTGCGATTTCAAAAGAATGAGGAAGCGATTTAAACGTTTCAGCAAAATCGAGGACTATGACCCCTTTCTTTTACTGATTCGCTTAATTCCGGACTTGTCCGTTTGAGAATGTAAAGTGTATTTTTACAAAATACACAATTTTGCACTTTCAAGGAAACGATGAAGTGATTTAAACGATTTAGCAAAAGTGCGGAGTATGGAACCACACTTTTACTATTTCGGTTAATTCCGGACTCGTTAATTGAATATCTGTTGTTTTGATGAATTTGATGATTTCACACTTTCAAGGAAACGATGAAGAGAATCAAACGATTTAGTAAAACACGTGGTATGGGACATGTGCGTTTGCTATTTCGGTTAATTCCGGACTCGTTAATTGAAACATTTTGATGCTTTCGTGTGCTTTCGAGCCACTATGAGGACCTTCGGGTCATTTGTTGGACCTTCGGGTCAAATACCAGTACTAGACCTTCGGGTCATTTGTTGGACCTTCGGGTCATTTGTTGGGCGCCAAAATTATGTTGAGTACTTGGTAGGCTTCGGCCATTTGTTGATGCACGTGCGGCGAATTAAAAACTCGCCATCTGATGGGATCGATCCAAGCTTTTATGTTGATTTTCTAGTCTTCTTAATTGATTTCTAGATATTTGTTGCTTCCAATTATCTGCAGGTAATTGGATATTTGTTGATATGAGTTCTGATTATCGTTTTTGATAATCAGATATTTGTTGTTTCTAATTATCTCTTGTGATAATTAGATATTTGTTGATATGAGTTCTGATTATCGTTTTTGATAATCAGATATTTGTTGTTTCTAATTATCTCTTGTGATAATTAGATATTTGTTGATATGAGTTCTGATTATCGTTTTTGATAATTAGATATTTGTTGTTTCTAATTATCTCTTGTGATAATTAGATATTTGTTGATATGAGTTCTGATTATCGTTTTTGATAATCAGATATTTGTTGTTTCTAATTATCTCTTGTGATAATTAGATATTTGTTGATATGAGTTCTGATTATCGTTTTTGATAATTAGATAATTGTTGTTTCGAATTATCACTTTAGATAATTCAATATTTGCTGATTGGGATTTAATTATCGCTTTAGATAATTAAATATTTGTCGAATTTAGGTTTAATTATCGCCTGAGATAATTAAATAATTGTTGATTTGTTGTTTTAATTATCGCTTTAGATAATTAAATATTTGTCGAATTTAAAATTAATTATCGCTTTAGATAATTAAATAATTGTTGATTTTAAATTTAATTATCGCTTGAGGTAATTAAATATTTTCTGTTTTGAAATTTGATTATCGTTTTAGATAATTAAATATTTGTTGCTTTGAGATTTAATTATCACTGTTAGATAATTAAATATTTGTTGATTTGAGATTTAATTATCGCTTTTGATAATTAAATATTTGTTGATTTGAGATTTAATTATCGCCTTAGATAATTAAATATTTGTTGAATTGAGATTTAATTATCGCTTTAGATAATTAAATATTTGTTGCTTTGAGATTTAATTATCACTGTTAGATAATTAAATATTTGTTGATTTGAGATTTAATTATCGCTTTTGATAATTAAATACTTGTTGATTTGAGATTTAATTATCGCCTTAGATAATTAAATATTTGTTGAATTGAGATTTAATTATCGCTTTAGATAATTAAATATTTGTTGCTTTGAGATTTAATTATCACTGTTAGATAATTAAATATTTGTTGATATGAGATTTAATTATCGCTTTTGATAATTAAATATTTGTTGATTTGAGATTTATTTATCGCTTTGGATAATCGAATATTTGTTGATTTGGGAAATTTGATTATCGTTTGTGATAATCGAATATTTGTTAAATTTAGAATTTGATTATCGTCTTTGATAATTTGATATTTGTGATTTGTTTTCTGATTATCGTTGAGATAATTAGAGGTTTGCTAATTTCATTGATATGATAATTTCTAGTCTCCAATTGTTTCTAGAGTATGCTGATTTTATTGAATCGCTGTTTCTATCTATTTCTGTGAATAATTAGATTTTGTTGATTATGGAATTTGTGCTTTCTAGTTAATTGTTGGATAACTAGATAATTGTAGTTTGCGATTTATGATTTGTGTTTCATAATTATCTTTGTTGATAATTAGGATTTGTTGTTTTTCTAATTATCGTATCGATGATTAGACATTGTTGCTTTATGATTCTCTGTATTTTAATTATCTTATTGATAATTGAATATCGCGGATGATTGCATTTATCCAATTTTGTTGTTTTCTGATTATCTATTGATAATTAGGCTTTGTTGAGAATTTGTAAATTTCTTTTATTAAAATTAAAAGATTTCTTTGGCATTTGGGATTCTTGACCGTTATTTTCTAGCATTAACCAGTTTATGTTAGAAAAATAATTGTAATTGACGACCTTAATTATGAAAATTGCGGGGACGCAATTTTTATAAGGAGGGGAGTCTGTAACAACCCGGGATTTCACGATTATATTATTATCGACAAAATGACGATTTAATCTAGTTGACGATTGTTGTTGAGTTTTAAATCGCATTTAAAATTCTTTAATAAAATTTTTAATCGTTGATTAGGGATTTTAAATCAAATTTGAAATTCTTTTAGTATTGGAAAAATTCTTTTTATAAATCGTTAAGTGTTGGTGGGCTTTTAAATCTGGCCCCTGTTTTATTTTGTTTCAATGCTTTATTATCAGAGGTAAACCCAATTTCTCCCCCCACTGATTTTCGTTCGAAAAACCCCATACGAACAAAAGAAAAAAAAATGGCGGTCTCGTCTCAAATTAGGGCTTTCGAGATTCTTCAAGGTCGCGCTCTTGTTGGTCGATTGGCGGGCACTCGCGAGTAGCTGGATCATTCGCGACTCCTCCTGCTTGGGGCGAGTTCGTCTTCACTTCGAACTAGGGCATAAGTTGTTCTCCGATCGATTCTTGGATATAAGGTGAGTAATTGTTATTACTCACATCTAATTCAAATATGATTCGAGATTTTCGATTTCTGGTTTAATTGAATCTGTCATTTGATTTATCTTGGCCATTTTTATGCTTGGGATTGACCTCTGACTTATTCGAATTACTCGAATAAAATGGTGTCGATTTCTAACTTGTTCGGTATCTTTGCCACTGTGATTTGTTTATTTCAGTTTAGACCACCACTGTTTTGACGATTTTCTCGAATTCGTCCAACATTTTGTTTTGGCCATTTCTTCTTGGCTACCACTGTTTTGATGAGTTCTAACTCGCTCCGTGCATTTCTCGGTTGGCATCGGTCTTGACATTGAGTTGTTTGTATAGTGACTTAGGCATTTACTTGGTTTTGAACTGTTGGTTCTTGACATTTTCATGACTGTTGATTTTGTATTGTCCCTGTAACATTCTCGACTGTGCTCAAGTTCACTTGTGGGTGTGTTTGTGGTTGGTATATAATGTTGTTTTCTGCTTCAACTTGTTTTCGTTACTTGACTTGGAACTTCATTGACTGGTACAATTGTTGTTGCTTGATCTTGTGATGATTGATCTTTGTTCGAACTTGCCACTATCGTTTTGATTCCCTGAACTGCTGTTGATCATTTCTTGAAACTGCTACATGCAGCTTATATTCATCTGGAAGTTTTGTGTTTCCTTGTCTCCTGGCTTTGACGTGTGTGCTAATTCCGTAGCGTTGCAGTTTTGGTCTGCATTGCAGTGTCTTCTGCCATGTATTTCATTGTTTTATTCATGAGTTTGCATACCTAGTGTTGTGAATCTATGTTGACTCGTTCGACTTGTGTACTACTTTGATTTCATGTTACTGTTGGTCATTATGGTTGTTGTTTTAGTGTTGCTTTAAGCTCTGGTCAACATGTTTGGTCATTATCCTGTTGTTTCCTCTTGTCATTGATACTGTCTGGTCTGAAGCTTGGTTACTTGTTCACGTTACATGATGCTTCCTTGACCTCTGGTCCGGATATAGTTCGAACTTGTTTCTGGTTGTCTTCGACATTGGCTTAGATATTGAACTGTACTTCATTTGATACTCGGCTTCGATCATATTTGAATTTTTGGTAGCACTGGCTTGATACTTCACTTTCCAGTTTTTCATCCTTGTTCATTCGCCTGCACTTAACTAGTATGTTTGATACGCTGTGGTAATTTGATTGATTCCATATGCTTATAGGTTGACTTGAATTTAGTATCTGGATTCACTGTATATGAGTATTGTTCACCTTCATGGTTCTCCACTGATGTGTAGTCTACAATACTCGGAGATTCTTGGTTTGCATTTGTTCACGATGGGTTTGGCTTTGTAGAGTTCATCATGTAGTTCACTGTCTTGATTCGAAACTGTGTTCATATGCACTTCACTCAGGTTGATTAATTGAGGTTAACTGGCTTGCATCGTGCACTCTTTTCACTTGAGTTTGCATTACTCCATGTATATCCTACTTGCCTGATTCATTTGTTGGTTGGTTGGTTCCACTTGCATCTGCTCTCACTTGATTTCGGCCTCACTCCTGTAGTATCAAATTTTGGAAGTTGTTGGTCTGGTCTTTGATGGTTCATTGTGCTGACCTGAATTTACAGTCTTGCATTCATCTTTTCCACTGAAGTATTTACTGACTCGAGCCTGTTTGCATCGGCAGTGTTATTTCATTGAGTCTGTTATACTTCAGGTTGCCTTGAGTTGCATTGAGAATTTTTGAAGTACTTGAGTATTACCTCAGCTTTGCGTGAGCTTGAATCTTTGAATTTGATTTACTGCAATCTTGCCCTTGTGAACTTATGGTGGCTGCAGTTTGTTGCAGTTTGCCCCTCGTATTCATTTGTGACTGCAGTTTAGTTTTATATGCAGTTTTGCCCTTGTTGGATCGCATTGTAGTAATGCATTTAGATTTGTTTTCGAATTCACTTGAGTTGAATCCGTTATTTGGGTTTGACCTCGTATTCGTTGTAAATTTTCAATGTGTACATACGTGCGCATTGTCCAGGTCTGTCTGCTTTGACCATTGAGGCCATGGCATTGGAATTTGAATCTTCATCTGCTTTTAGTCCGTTGATCTTTGTGCATTTTAGATAGTAGTGGCGAGGCAGTATACGCGTGCGTATACTGCAGCCCTACCAGAGTAGATGGTTTATATCGATTATTTTGTTGTGTTAATTGCCGTTAGGCAATTCTGATGTTATAAGATTATCTTCTTTGATATACTTTTTATCTATCTTTATTGATGATTTGGATAGCTGATATGTTGTTTAACACTGTTTAGTGTTATATCTGCCGTTATCCAATTCTCGTATCGAGAGTTGGATATACGAGATTTCTAGGATTGTCGTCTATTTGACTATTTGATTATTATTGCTTCTGTGCACTAATAAACTGGTTTGAATTAGACTGACCTGGGTATTATTTTCTTTTGAATGTAATACTCGGGTCAGACCCGAGTTATTTCAGGTTGTAGATTTTCTTCTTTGAGTTGCTGTTCAGGATTTGAAGACTTTTCACATCTTCTGAAGTTTTCAGTGTCACTTTGTAGTAGTCGCGTCATTGTATAGAACGATATGTATTCATGTATATTAGTCGATAATGTACTTGTTTATATAACTTCTGGAGTCGACAGTTGTAGTTGTATCATGTGTATCGTGTCATCTATATTGTAACTGACATCGGTTATATATATATGAGATTATTGTTATTCTGTGTTCCGCATTTATATTATCTGTGTTATTGTTATATCTAATGTCCTAAACTATTATGAACTATCGTGGTTTGTTTTATACTGATAATTGGATATGTCGATGGGGGTAAATAAATAATAGATGAAAAATAAAAAGTATATACCACTCCTATCGAGATAACCAATATTAGTGTAAGGCCAATTACGGATGGTCGCTCCTATCCAGCCTTATTCTTCGTAATAATAGACAGTATTTCTTTTAATACTCTTTGTTATTATGAGCATAGAGGTGGGGCGTCACAAAAGCTTTGGAATTTTTTTTTAATTTGAATAGTTATTTTGTGGATTAAATCTATATTTGAAATTTATAAGATTTGAAATGGTCTATGGAAGTTTAATTGAAATAAATGATTGAATTGAATTGAAACTTTGAAAATTTTAATACTTGATTTGAAAGTATAATATTTACACTTTTAAATGGTTTAGATGAATTATTTTGATTGAAATATAAACTATTTAAAAGGTGACTTGAAATGATAATAAATGAATGATATCTTTGAATTTAAAAAGTATTTAAAGTTGAATATTTAGATTTGAACTCAAATGATATTTTGGTATATAAAAATGATTTGAAATGAAGTTTTGGAAAGATTTTATATTTTGATATATTAAAATGATTTGAAATGAAGTTTGAAAGGATATGATATTTTGATATATAAAAATGATTTGAAATGAAGTTTTGGAAAGATTTGATATTTTGATATATTAAAATGATTTGAAATGAAGTTTGAAAGGAGATGATATTTTGATATATATAAATGATTTGAAATGAAGTTTGGAAAGATTTGATATTTTGATATACTAAAATGATTTGAAATGAAGTTTTGGAAAGATATGATATTTTGATATATTGAAATGATTTGAAATGAAGTTTTGAAATGATATGTTATTTTAAATATATTGAAATGGTTTGGAATTGATTTAATCTTCATTTTGATAAAGATTTGGATTTGAAATGATATTCTATTTTGAAGTATAAAATATTATTTTAAAATTATAACCACGGGTTATAATAACGATTGGTTGTTAAAGAGACCAGGATCGGATATGGACATACTCTCTGTCGATACCGAAAACCAATTTGACAACTGTGTACGCGGTGGAGTTTCCAGAATGATGTAGGATGGTGGCGACGATCCTAAGGTATATACGTGGACCCAACTCCCGTGAGTTGGCATAAGGTGGCTAAAACAGGAGCGATCTCGGACCAGAGAGGTAGCACCTCTTATCGGACACACTTCTTCGATACCATTCTATTACTTGTGATTGACTTGGTGCGCACCCTTGATTTGGGAGTGTTGTTCGAGGTGGAGCGGTAGTGGCTGCTATGCGTTTCCATCTGTCCGTGTGCGTAATTGGTATATCTACCCTGGCATTGCCTTGTGTGCAGTGTCACCTACCATATCGAGCTTTACTACGATTTGTGATTTCTCCAATAGCCTGTGGAGTATCGAGGGTAGCCCCCATTTTGGGAGTATGCTAATACTGGATAGACTACTGGGACTATTACGTGTTAAGGGCTATATGGGTAACCCCTTGACGCTATTAAAAAGTATGTTTATTTTATATTAGACATTATTATAATAGCGAATATTACTACATAGTAGATAGTTTAACGGATCCTTAAAGAATGGGCGATCCCAAGCATTCTTTAAGTTACTTGTACCTTTATTACAGTTCACTTGAGTTGGTTTACATTATATAAGTATATATTGTCCTGACTCGAGTGTTTTGTGTCTTGCTTTACACTCGGGTCAGCCTGAGTATTCACAGCTTTGGATTCACTTTTTTCTGGAGTTGGGAATCGCTGGAGATTCTGCTTATCTAGTCTTATCTATTAAAGTTCTGTCGTTCTACTCAGCTCGTACTTGGTTATTTTATTGAGACTTCTGTTGTACTCTATTTCTTCTGTTATATCTTATGTAACTCTGATAAATTTATATAGTAGCTTCATGAACTACTATTTCTTTTACTTCCGCTGCATTATTTTACTCTGTGTCTGTGAACTGTGATTATATTTATTTACCGTATATTCTGAGATTTGCCAAATTTTATTTACAACGCGGTATTTTGAGCAATTCAAGTCCGGCATGTGTGGATGCGAATGGTTGAAAATATTGGGTCGTTACAGTTGGTATCAGAGCTTTGGCTTTGAGGCAAAACTTAGAATGTATGGTAAATTTAGTTACAGAATCACTTTCATTCAAGCTTGAATCTCTTCATTTCTATTTGATTTCCTTTGAATTTAGGAACATTCCCTGCGGTTCCAAAATTCATTCTTGTCCCTCACTATTCATCTTCTTTTGATTTTGGAGTATCACATAACTCCACTTCGAATGAGCTTTATAGTGAATTGGCGGTCCCGCCAATATTCTAATTTTCTTGTAAAGGGGGAAACTCCTTTACAAATTAGCATCAATTCACTAGAGATTTATATCTATCCTTGGTTAGATGCTAATATCTTTTATTACTCCAAACTCTATCTCTTGAGATCGAATGTAGATTTATCCTAGAAAAATCCACATTGATCTTATGAGGTTGCCCGCGATTTATTTAAGCTTACCCATCTCCCTATTTTGTTATTTAATCATCTTGTCTTTTGTTTCCAAACTATCTCCAAACATTTTTGAATTGTACTTGTAAATCTATGTTAGTTATATATATTATGTTGTTTGAGTTGTTGATGTTGATTTGGGTTTCCGATCGATTCGTCTGATTAACACTATCGATAGGATTTCTAAAACACTTTGACAGAACAAACTGACACAATATTATTTTAAATTTGGTTAATGAATTTTTTTTGATATATAAGTAAATTTATGGAACTTAATAAATTGATTTAAATTGATTATTTAAAATGATAATACTTGATTTATCATTTATTGTTCTATAAATCAATTTATAAATAGTTGTTTATAAATTGATTTGGGAACTGAAATGAATTTAAATCAAGAATTTGAGAATTTAATTTCCGATGGTTTCAAACCTTGTGTTTTCAAGTTTTAAAAGGATATATTATTTAAAGTATTTTTGAATAGAAATTTGTTTCTAAAGAATTTTAAAGTTTTAAAATTTTAGTGCTCTTCTCTTTGTCGCTGGAAAATAATTTCGGTGATGACCGCGGCATCGTCGACTTTCATTTTCGAGTTTCGAAGTAAAGAGACCATTCTATAGTCCTGCTACAGTGTTGTTTTGGGAAATCTAATTGATTTGAATTTCTAAAACATGATTTGATTTATAATATATATAGTTATATGATTTAAAATTTGATTTGATATATTATGTACATATATTTATTTATCTCTAAATGGTTTGAAGGGAATCGGAAATATAATTCTTAAAGTTTATCTTAAAGAATAATTTCAATTATAAAAAGAAAATCAAAATTTTGAATAAATATTCAAGCTTGAAATGATTGAATTAGAATGTTTATATTGTATATTAATTGTAGAAATTTTTATTTGTATAATTCTCAATTGCATTCCAATATAACTTACCTTAATTTTAGAAGTTAACAATGTAACTGGATAATATACAATATAAAAAGATTTTTATAAATAAAATTTGAGTGGTTATAATAAATGTTATACACTTAAATTTTAGTTATAAAAAGATTAACAGAGGTAAATAGAGTAAAAGAGTAATGGAATAATTTACATAATAAAATGATGTTAAAGGAGCTAAGAATAAATTAAAGCAGTTATAATAGGTGTAAGTATATTTAACATAGGTGATAAAAATATTGAGAGGAATAAATTTAATTTTAATTAGGAATAAAGAAGAATTAAATTTATTGGATGTTATACACTTAATTTTAATCAAATCCATGATTTTTGAAATTGTTGGTTTAAGAAATTAGAAGATAAGATAATGAAATTAGAAATAGTTAAGATTTATTTAACTTGTGTAAAATTAATTATCTATTTAAGTTGAAATTTCCATGGTTTCTAACTTATTATCTTCTTTTGTTTTCAAACTATCTTTTAGTTGTCCTTATTTTTCCTTATCTTGCTACAGACCGGTATAGGCATCTTTCTATAATCTTTCTGTTTAGAAACTTTCTATAATCTTTAATAATCTTTGGTACTTATTTTAATCTGAGCATTTCTTGCCATCCACCTTGTTAAACTTACCTATAACAATAGTCGTCAGGTATAATCTCAATCTCCTTGTCATCCGGTCTTAATCTTATTTCATTTCTATTTTTTTCTGTGCTTTCCCGTACCTCATTCCTTTTCTGGGACGAAAAGTTTTGAGTGGGGGAGAGTGTAACAACCCTGAATTTTGTGATTTATTTTAACTGTTTATTTTGATTTTTATTTTATTTGAAATTTTGATTTAAGAATTTTATTTTATTTATTAAAGTGAATAAGTTACGTTATTCTAAATATAAATGATGATTATTAAGTGATTTATAGTTCAAATTAGTATAATTTGAATATTTTATTGTAAAGTGGATTTCTGGTCAAATTAGTCAAACTTTGACTTTTAAACTTCAAATTTAAATTTTTTTTAGATTCTTAAATTTATCTTTTATTATGAAAATAGATGTAATAACTTGAACACTGCTTTTCGTTTCGTTGAAAACGGAGTTAAACAGCAAAAGTTATGTATATTTCAATATTGACTGCAATTTGTTTATGCTGCAATTTTGTTATTTTTAAATTGTATAAATTATATTTTATTTTCATATTTCATTTTTATCTGGGTCAATATGTTATTTTATGTATATTTTGACTTTCAAATAGTTTTAAAATGATAATAGGATTTTTCCAAAATTTACTGAAATTATTCCCTATTTTTAAAAGGTTGTTTTCTATTCTTCTGCTAATTTCTTCATTTAAATTTTATTTAAATTAAAATTTATATATTTAATTGTAAATGAATTTTATTTTTATTTTATTATCTTTGTTATAAATATTTTTACAAGTCCATATAAATTTTCCAAAGTTCATTCTGTTTATTTTCCATTGTGTAGACTAGGTTTACAATTTTGTGCTATTTTTTTATCTTAACCTTATATAATTAATAAATATTTATATATATTTTATATTTTGTTATATTTTCGAATTTGTGACTGAAATTATTATTATTTTCAGTAAGGTAAACTTATAGGAATAAATTAAGGGAATTTGGAAAGCTTTTGAAACGTAAGTCGTTTCTTTTACCGTTTCCTCATTTACTCTTTGGCCGTTTTTTTTTCTTTATTTAGCCGTGACTTCCTCCTACATTTTTCACGTGGATCTCATATCCATTTATCATTTTGTTTTTTAAAATACGGCCATGGCTTGAAGGAGTTGAGGTAAAAATTTCATCTTCTTCTTCCTTTGTTTTTCTACTTTTCTATTTTAATTTTGTACTTGTTCTCACCTTCATAGCTTGGCTCCTCCTCAACCAGATCTGACCTGACCTCTACCACCCCTTTCCTCTGACCATCACCTACCCTATTTCACCTCTTCCCCAGGCCGAACCAACCCAAGGCCAAGATCTACACAAAATCCACCAAAAAACAATCACAACCTATCACCTATTGCACTAGCCTAGCCTAGTTTATCATCTCCTCCTTCTACCACCATTAGTCGCCACTACCTCCACCACCACCACCTTTGACCTGACGTCCACCCTCTTCCACATCACCCACCACCACCTGCACCACTGGTTGGGCCCACCTAGCCTCTGGCCGAATACATTAGGAGCTTAGAGATGAAGTTGTTGCCTTGTAGTTGCCTTGAAATTGTATAGTTTTGCACCTAGATCACAACCCACCTTCAAACCCATGTGTAGGCCGACCCTTGCACACCCAAACCTGACCCAATTCCCTGAGTTAGCTGAGCCTAATCACTACCTAACTGAAGTACATGAGGTTGAGAACAAGTGCAATTCATTCGATGTTGTTTTGGGCTTTGAATTCTAATGTTATTTGATGTTTAAATCGTGTTGAAACTTACCTATATTTGTATTGTTTTGTGACGACCGCCCATGACCCCTGCACCGAATCTAGAGACAGTGCGCTGTAAAGTGTGCCAGGCGACCATGGACGATTGTCAAGGTAAGATTTAAAACAACAGAATCTATCGTATTACTCACAGCGCATGGACAAAATACAATAGAACATATGTATAGTGAAGCTTTACAGAACAAAATGACATCATATAAAACTCCATAATAGTTGAATACAAACATCCACATAGTCAATACATCCAGCCTCACTACATATCTCTCAGAGAATACAAAACAGCGGAATATCCAGTTCACATAATATGAAGATAATATGCAACCCTCTAGCTCGTCTTCGATATCAGCATCGTGAGAAGAGAACAGCACCTGTCACCTGCTACCTAGTCTGCCGTCCCAAAATGGACGAACAGCCCAAGGCAATAAGAATTAAAACATAAAGCCTTGAGTCAGACAACAGTCTTAGTGAGCAGTAAATTAACTAACAACATACCAAAAGAGCATAAAGGAAAAGGAATAGGAATACAACCCTCCCACTCCAACCTCATTCTACAGTGATAGCCCCCCGGACACACACTAAGCAGAAGTAAACATAGCAGAGCATACAATTTAAAGTAAAGCTACTATCACTCGAGTCAGGGGCGATGTTTTCCAAGTACCAAGGCCTAAATCAGATAAGCACCCAGAAAATACCGCTCTTGAGTCCGAATGACGATACAACCAAACATCCATGACTCTGGCTATCACTGTAATCATTGCTTCGATATCACCGTTAATTGAATGACCGGCACATTCTTTCAGCCGTCCATCAAGGGCTAATGGAAACCCCGGTTCTAGACATAACTCCCGCACGTCGTCGCAGCCCGTGCCTAGGACTATCGAATCTGCCCAGAGTACTCGACCATCAACAGTTGGCCGTTGGGACTATCGAATCTGCCCAAACGTACTCTTGCTTAGAGCATGCTAGAACCTTCAACAACGATGCTATCCAAGCCTCCTAGTCATCCTCCTCGACGACTATTCTCATCCATTCATTATCCTCAACTCGAATCATATCACCGAGTTATCAACATGCTTGGAATGATCCCGTCTGGATTAGACCAAGTCTTCATCATATGATGCCTCGCTTCATTACATCCTTGCAAAGCTTCATCTCAACTTCACATCATCAAATCTATGCATAAGAGCTTCATCATCCCGCTACATATGCCACGAGCAGCTTTCCCATTTCAAGAGCCCTTCCCTTAGCTTTTGAATCGTCTTCGGTCTAAATCTAATCATCAATCATCTAGTTCATAACAATCAATCAAATCAAACATCAATCCAAACAATCAAGCATTCAAATATGATCTAAGTAGACAATTATAACAATAATGGCATTTTTCGTAATTAAAGAGTTGAAAGTCCAATAAGCATGAAAACATGGATTATATCTCTACAAACTTGATGAATGAACTTGTATAGGTTAACATATGATAAAATGGATGTAACATCATCATGAACAATGGATCTACATGGATCTACACTTAGGATGAAGAAAATGCATAGAAATCACTATTTTAACACCAAATCAAGCCAACAATCCGATATACTCCTTTGGATCCGTGTGAGAGATAATCACCACTCACCAAATCACCTAAACAAACCCAAATCAACACGCTTCAGATCTGGACAGCAAAGGATCAAGCTTGATCTATCACGAATACGCTTCAAACGAAGAAATCTCTCTTGAAAAGATGAAGATCTTCAACTTTTAGCTCTTGGATCTTCAATCTTGATCTTCGATTTGGATGGATAGAAGCACTAGATTAGAGTGGAGGAAAGAAGTGAAGAAGTGTAGAAGTCGAGCTCTAAAAATGGCAGCACTTCGTCGCTTCAAAATCCGGATCCCAAAAATGAAGAGAAGCTCTCCTATTTATAGCTGAAATCCATGACTCGACTGCCTCCATGAGTCGTCTACGACTCATCAGATCACCACGACTCAACGGTCTTCCGACTTAAGCCTAACTCCGACTCAACACTCAGACTCCCCTACGACTCAAGACTTAACAGCTATCTCCTAAGTCGTCTCCGACTTATAGCCTCTTCCGACTCAACCACCCCCTACGACTTAACCAAGCTACGACTCATCCACTTGCACGAGTTATCACCCATGCGCGACTCATCAGCTTACGACTCATCAGAAGGTATGACTCAACGGTTAACTCGACTACGACTTATCAAGTATTACGACTCATCAGACAACTTGAGTACAACTCATCACCTTAACTTGGATATACGACTCAACCACTAAGTCGGTTGCGACTTAACACCTTCGCCTATATGACTTAACGACTTAACAACCTGCCGGGATACGACTTAGCTGGTTAGACGAGACAGCTCATTCTACGACTTATTAGTTAACTCGGTCACGACTTATCAACCTCACGACTTAGCTAGGCTACCGGGATAAGACTCAACTCCTAAGTCGTCCAGGTCTTAAGTCGACCACTACCTTAACTCGTCAGCCGACTTAACACTTAACTCAAAACCTTAAGTCGTCTACAATAACATAAGTCGGTCACTTCCTTAGGTTGTCTATCCCTTAACTCGGCAACGACTTACAACCTACGACTTAACACTTGCCGAGTTAACTTCAACCTACTAGCCTTGCCCAGCTACGACTTATCTCCTTAGGTCGTCGCCGACTCACCCCTTAAGTCCTTAACTCGCCCAGATTCATCACTAACTCGTCCAGAACCCATAAGTCGGCTACGACTTAGGACTTAACCAAAATTCTTCCCAAAATCTGGAACAACCTAAAATGTTGAAAATTCCAGATTTGAACGAACTTTTCGATCCATAAAAATACGGGTCGTTACATTCTCTCCCCCTTAGGAATTTCGCCCCCGAAATTCCAAACAAACAAAGCAATCAAAAACTATTTTGCACGCCTACCATCCATAGCAATCAACAAACCATGCATCCAATTCTAGCTTAGCATGCAGAATTCTAAAACTAGAACAAGTTACAATTTCGCGAGATGAGACGACACCTTAGGGCCATACCTTGAAGAGTTCAGGATGAGCTGCCTTCATCCTCTCTTCCACCTCCCACGTACAGTCGTTATCATCATCACTCCATTGTATCTTGAGCAACTTAACTACCTTCCTCCTAAGCCGTTTCGTGTCGGTTTCAACAACACGAAGCGGTTTACGAGGTCTTCTATCGACTGGATCAACTTCTAAGTCTTCACAGCTATCAGCGGAAACTACCGTATTCGAGTCGTGCACATACTTCCATAGATATGATACATGAAAAACATTGTGCACACCCGACATCTTCTCAGGTAACTCCAACCTATAGGCGAGCTTTCCAATTTGCTCGATGATCGGGAATGGTCCAACAAATCTTGGAGTCAATTTTCCTCTCTTCCCGAATCGAATAACATTCTTCAGAGGAGAAATCTTCACAAAAACCATATCACCAACGTCGAATTCCAAATCCTTCTGACGCTTATCAGCATAACTTTTCTGACGATCTTGGGCCGCCTTCATTCGTTGCCGAATGATCTCTATACAATCTGAAGTCTGACGAATCATCTCTGGCCCAAGCATCAGCTTTTCTCCAGTTTCCAACCAACAAGTCGGAGAGTTACACGGTCTTCCATACAATGCCTCATACGGTGCCATACCAATGCTTGACTGGTAACTGTTGTTGTACGCAAACTCCACCAAATGAAGGTGATCTTCCCATGATCCTCCGAAGTCCAAAACACAAGCTCTAAGAAGATCTTCCAAAACTCGGTTGACTCTCTCGGTCTGACCATCCGTCTGAGGGTGATAAGCTGTACTCAAACACAACTCGGTTCCCAAAACTTCCTGGAAGCTCTTCCAAAATCCACTAGTGAACAATGGGTCTCGATCGCTCACTATACTCTTCGGAATACCATGAAATCGAACTATCCACTTAACATACAACTCAGCCAACTTTGATGCAGTCCTAGTCGATCGAACAGGAATGAATCGTGCACTCTTAGTCAGGCGATCCACAATGACCCAAATCCCTTCATTTCCCGTTCTGGTTCTAGGCAATCCATCAATAAAATCCATCGACACTTGTTCCCACTTCCATGTAGGAACTTCTAATGGCTGAAGCAATCCACTTGGCTTCTTCTGTTCGGCTTTAACCAACTGGCAGTTCATACACTTGGAAATAAAATTTCCAACATCCTTCTTCATACCCTCCCAGTAGTAGGTTCTCTTCATATCCCGATACATCTTGTTTCCACCTGGATGAATTGTCAACTTCGAGTGATGACTTTCCTTCAGAACTTCACTCCTCAATTCATCTATATCGGGAACAACTAGTCGTCCTTGCTTCCGAAGCCAACCCTCTCGATCGACCTCGAATCCTTTATCCTTTTCTGGATCCAATCCAGATTCCAATTCACGGATAATCTTGACAAGCTTATCATCTCGCTTTTGGCTCTCGCCAACCCTTTCCACAAGAGTGGGTCTTATTGATAAGTTTGCCAACATCTCAGGTTCCAATTCACATCTAGGCCTGAAGTCAAATCCAGCTAAATACTCGAGACTCTTCCATTCTGAAAACATGGCTCCCAATCCTGCATGTCTTCGACTTAACGCATCTGCCACTGCGTTACCTTTTCCCGGAGTATAAGCTATACCAAAATCATATGATGCTAAAAACTCTAGCCAACGTTGCTGTCGAAGATTCAAATCCTTTTGGGAGAAAAGATACTTCAACGACTTGTGATCCGTAAACAACTCGAATCGAACTCCCAATAGATAATGTCTCCACATCTTCAGAGCAAATACGATCGTCGCTAACTCCAAATCACGAGTCGGGTAATTCCTTTCATGCAGCTTTAGTTGTCGACTGGCATACGCAATAACTTTATCCTTCTGCATCAGCACCGCTCCAAGTCCAGTACCACATGCGTCGGTGTAAACCACCATCTCATCATTCCCACTTGGAATAGTCAAAACAGGAGCACTCGTCAATCGCTCTTTCAGGATTCCGAAAGCTTGCTCACACTTAGCATCCCAACTGAACACTTGGTTCTTTTTCGTCAATCCTGTTAATGGTGCAGCTATCTTGGAGAAGTCTTTGATAAACCGTCGATAATATCCTGCTAATCCAAGAAAACTTCTCACATCAGATGCATTCTTAGGTCTAACCCAATCCTGGATTGCTGCCACCTTAGCGGGATCAACCGCTATTCCACTTCCAGAAATCACATGGCCTAAGAACCTCACTTCACTCTTCTAGAAGTGACACTTCGAAAACTTAGCCTTCAGCTGATGTTTCCGTAAGATCTCCAAAACAATACGCAAGTGCGTCTCGTGCTCTTCTTCCGTTCTGGAATAAATCAGAATATCATCCACGAACACAAGTACGAACTTGTTCAACTGATCTCTGAACACTCTATTCATAAGATCCACAAAATATGCTGGCGCGTTAGTCAATCCAAACGGCATTACCAGCCACTCAAAGAAACCGGATGGTGTCCTAAAAGCAGTCTTCGGCACACTATCCTTAGCTACTCTCAACTGGTGAAATCCCGTTGCCAAATCCATCTGAGAAAACACCTTAGCTTCGTGAAGCTGATCAAACAAGTCATCTATCCTCGGCAATGGATACTTGTTCTTCTTAGTCACTTTATTCAGCTTACGATAATCCACACACAATCTCAACGACCCATCTGCCTTGGTTGCGAACACAACTGGTGCACCCCACTCGGACACACTACGCCGAATGAATCCTTTCTGTAAAAGGTCATCAACTTGCACCCTCAACTCCTGCTGTTCCCTAGGCGCCATCCGCCTAAGAGGCATCACAACAGGTCTGGCTCCTTCAACTAGATCTATACGAAACTCGATCTCTCTATGCGGCGGCAACCCTTTGACTTCGTCAAAGACATCCTCGAATCTATTTGCGATAGGCACTAAAGACAGTCCATCCCGTGGAACAACTAGCGAATACATGAAGCTCATGAAGACGCCTTCCTCATGCTTACATCGTATCACAATCTTTCGCCCTTCCACATTCTCGACTGTCACCTCCAGCCTCTCACAATCAACCTTAGCCGCATACTTCCTAAGCCAGTCCATACCCAAAATAATTCCGAACCCCGCAAAGTTCAGAACAAAACAATCACAAACAAAAGAGCAACCATGACTCGATACAACTAGACCACGGCATAACATACACAAACAAGACGAACCCTCAACTGGATTAGTCACAACCAATGGCCTATCAACAATATCCGGTTTCAAACCTAACCGGCCTACGAGTTCATTACAAACAAACGAATGTGATGCTCCAGTATCAAACAGAACTCTAACTGGAACACCACATAGGAAAAGAGTACCTTGAACAACCACACTCTTTCCCTTCTCTTCAGCAGTAGGAGCTTTCGAAGACGACGGAACAGCTCCTAAAGCATAGGCTTGCACAATCTGCCTGTCCTTCCTTGGTTCTGGACAATTCTTCCTGAAATGCCCCGGCTTGTCACAGTTATGACACTTCATCGGCACCTTAGGATTCTTACAATCCTTCGAGAAATGGCCCTTCTGCTGACAGTTGTAGCAAGTCACCTCGCCTTTCGGCTTCTTCTGGCCATCCTTACCCTTCTGCTGCTGCTGCTTCCTCTTCTTGTTTCCACCTTGCTGGGGTTTAGACTCTTCCCTGGTCACAGCAACAACAGATCCATCCTTAGGAAACAGACTCTCATGCCTAAGAGCTTTCTCCACAAGCTTCTCAAATGAATCGTCCAAATGATCCACCAGCTGTCTCCCAAGATAACTATCCAAGCCTGTCACGAACTTCTTATTCTTCTGATAAGCAGATTCAATATATGACCGGGCATACTTGGACAAAGCTTCAAACTCAGAAACATACTCAAGAACTGATCTTCCACCTTGCTTGAGCTCCACAAACTTCTTGAACAGAACAGACTTCTGAGCTGTAGAAATAAACTTAGCTTCAAATCTGACTTGGAATTGCTCCCAAGTAATCTCTTCCTCCGCAGAATCTATGGTAATAGAGTTCCACCAATCAGAAGCTCTCCCTTGAAGCTGCCTTGATGCCAACTTCCTCTTAGTTGCATCATCAATTCCCAAATCACCAAAGATCCTTCTACAAGCATCTATCCACCTCTGGACTTCAATAGTTGATTCTGTTCCCAAGAAAACCTTCCCTCCAAGAGCAGTATAATCCTTGCACAACTTAGCAAAATCCACTGGTTTCGGAGTTTGGACTTGAACTCCAACATCTATTGCTGCCCCCGGAACTGGTATCCTTCTCATGATCGAAGTCATCATAGCTTCGAACATGGCTGCATAATCAGCAGTCTCTTCAGTAGCACGGCCTTCCCTAGCAGCTGGTCTCCCTCTTCGACTCATTCTCAATATCTATAAAAAGGAATGATTAGAACATCTAGAGAAACAATTGCATAAAGGACTCAACTCTACTAAGCTTATATATTATATATAGTAATCATCCATCAAAATACAATTACGTCTCTCATACGTAGTTACGACGGCGAGCGTTGGGTAAAATCGATTAACCAATGCTCTGATACCAAATGTGACGACCGCCCATGACCCCTGCACCGAATCTAGAGACAGTGCGCTGTAAAGTGTGCCAGGCGACCATGGACGATTGTCAAGGTAAGATTTAAAACAACAGAATCTATCGTATTACTCACAGCGCATGGACAAAATACAATAGAACATATGTATAGTGAAGCTTTACAGAACAAAATGACATCATATAAAACTCCATAATAGTTGAATACAAACATCCACATAGTCAATACATCCAGCCTCACTACATATCTCTCAGAGAATACAAAACAGCGGAATATCCAGTTCACATAATATGAAGATAATATGCAACCCTCTAGCTCGTCTTCGATATCAGCATCGTGAGAAGAGAACAGCACCTGTCACCTGCTACCTAGTCTGCCGTCCCAAAATGGACGAACAGCCCAAGGCAATAAGAATTAAAACATAAAGCCTTGAGTCAGACAACAGTCTTAGTGAGCAGTAAATTAACTAACAACATACCAAAAGAGCATAAAGGAAAAGGAATAGGAATACAACCCTCCCACTCCAACCTCATTCTACAGTGATAGCCCCCCGGACACACACTAAGCAGAAGTAAACATAGCAGAGCATACAATTTAAAGTAAAGCTACTATCACTCGAGTCAGGGGCGATGTTTTCCAAGTACCAAGGCCTAAATCAGATAAGCACCAAGAAAATACCGCTCTTGAGTCCGAATGACGATACAACCAAACATCCATGACTCTGGCTATCACTGTTATCATTGCTTCGATATCACCGTTAATTGAATGACCGGCACATTCTTTCAGCCGTCCGTCAAGGGCTAATGGAAACCCCGGTTCTAGACATAACTCCCGCACGTCGTCGCAGCCCGTGCCTAGGACTATCGAATCTGCCCAGAGTACTCGACCATCAACAGTTGGCCGTTGGGACTATCGAATCTGCCCAAACGTACTCTTGCTTAGAGCATGCTAGAACCTTCAACAACGATGCTATCCAAGCCTCCTAGTCATCCTCCTCGACGACTATTCTCATCCATTCATTATCCTCAACTCGAATCATATCACCGAGTTATCAACATGCTTGGAATGATCCCGTCTGGATTAGACCAAGTCTTCATCATATGATGCCTCGCTTCATTACATCCTTGCAAAGCTTCATCTCAACTTCACATCATCAAATCTATGCATAAGAGCTTCATCATCCCGCTACATATGCCACGAGCAGCTTTCCCAATTCAAGAGCCCTTTCCTTAGCTTTTGAATCGTCTTCGGTCTAAATCTAATCATCAATCATCTAGTTCATAACAATCAATCAAATCAAACATCAATCCAAACAATCAAGCATTCAAATATGATCTAAGTAGACAATTATAACAATAATGGCATTTTTCGTAATTAAAGAGTTGAAAGTCCAATAAGCATGAAAACATGGATTATATCTCTACAAACTTGATGAATGAACTTGCATAGGTTAACATATGATAAAATGGATGTAACATCATCATGAACAATGGATCTACATGGATCTACACTTAGGATGAAGAAAATGCATAGAAATCACTATTTTAACACCAAATCGAGCCAACAATCCGATATACTCCTTTGGATCCGTGTGAGAGATAATCACCACTCACCAAATCACCTAAACAAACCCAAATCAACATGCTTCAGATCTGGACAGCAAAGGATCAAGCTTGATCTATCACGAATACGCTTCAAACGAAGAAATCTCTCTTGAAAAGATGAAGATCTTCAACTTTTAGCTCTTGGATCTTCAATCTTGATCTTCGATTTGGATGGATGGAAGCACTAGATTAGAGTGGAGGAAAGAAGTGAAGAAGTGTAGAAGTCGAGCTCTAAAAATGGCAGCACTTCGTCGCTTCAAAATCCGGATCCCAAAAATGAAGAGAAGCTCTCCTATTTATAGCTGAAATCCATGACTCGACTGCCTCCATGAGTCGTCTACGACTCATCAGATCACCACGACTCAACGGTCTTCCGACTTAAGCCTAACTCCGACTCAACACTCAGACTCCCCTACGACTCAAGACTTAACAGCTATCTCCTAAGTCGTCTCCGACTTATAGCCTCTTCCGACTCAACCACCCCCTACGACTTAACCAAGCTACGACTCATCCACTTGCACGAGTTATCACCCATGCGCGACTCATCAGCTTACGACTCATCAGAAGGTACGACTCAACGGTTAACTCGACTACGACTTATCAAGTATTACGACTCATCAGACAACTTGAGTACGACTCATCACCTTAACTTGGATATACGACTCAACCACTAAGTCGGTTGCGACTTAACACCTTCGCCTATATGACTTAACGACTTAACAACCTGCCGGGATACGACTTAGCTGGTTAGACGAGACAGCTCATTCTACGACTTATTAGTTAACTCGATCACGACTTATCAACCTCACGACTTAGCTAGGCTACCGGGATAAGACTCAACTCCTAAGTCGTCCAGGTCTTAAGTCGACCACTACCTTAACTCGTCAGCCGACTTAACACTTAACTCAAAACCTTAAGTCGTCTACAATAACATAAGTCGGTCACTTCCTTAGGTTGTCTATCCCTTAACTCGGCAACGACTTACAACCTACGACTTAACACTTGCCGAGTTAACTTCAACCTACTAGCCTTGCCCAGCTACGACTTATCTCCTTAGGTCATCGCCGACTCACCCCTTAAGTCCTTAACTCGCCCAGATTCATCACTAACTCGTCCAGAACCCATAAGTCGGCTACGACTTAGGACTTAACCAAAATTCTTCCCAAAATCTGGAACAACCTAAAATGTTGAAAATTCCAGATTTGAACGAACTTTTCGATCCGTAAAAATACGGGTCGTTACATGTTTTGTGTAAATGTTTGAACAAGGCTATTAGCTTTGGTTCTCCACTCTCAAATCATATTCGTGTTGTCATGCCTTCGAAGCTTCTCTATTGTGTGTTGTTGTTTGTCATCTCCAGCTAATACAGGTGAGTAATTCTCACCAAACGATGTGTACTTATATAACTAGTAAACTAACACCATTTGAATCTGTAAAATTAAATCATCCTGTTATAACTGTTATATTATGATCATATAATGTTTACCCCTGTTATTACATATGTTATATCATCTATTACTGTTATATGATGTTATTCTGTTCATTTTTATCAGTTTATCACACTGCAAGTTCCCTGTAGATTAGGTTCACTATGGGTTGAAATGATACATACCCGAACAGACTTTAGAATAGGAAAAAATTGTTATGGGCTGAAATGATAAGCCTGAGCGACCTTTAATTAACTTTATTTACTTGGGATTGCGGGTTTGAAATGATAGAACCCGATTTTTCTTTGTAAACTGCGGATTGAAATAATACATATCCGTATCACTTGACCTAGGCTAGAAAATTATATACAGACCTGTGGTATATATATTTTTCTGAAATTTTTAAAATGTAAATATTATGATATTTTGATTTAAATTTTATTAAAATGATTTCTATAAAATAATTGTGATTTTCTACAAATTAAATAAGTGAATTAGGTAATTGGTGAAGTAGAATTTGAAATATAAGTTAATTTTAGAATTTATGATTTTGTTTATAAATGGAATTTGTGTTAAAAGTGTTAATGATTTTTTATAAATTAAAATATGGAATAAATGAATGTTTAAGTTGAAAATTTTGAAATATAACTTAAATTGGGAAATTGTGAATTTTGTTAAAAGTGAAATTTTAATTAAGCAAAATAAATGGAAATAAGTTATATTTTGGAAATTTAAACTTTGTTGTTAAGTTAAGAATTTAATTAAAGAAATGAAAATTTAATTGTTATTTAATTTGATTTTTGTATGGAAATTTGACTTTATAAAATCATTGAAATAAAGGTATTTAAATGATTGTTTTTAAAATGTGAAAATATATGATTTTATAAGTTAAAATGATTTATATTAAAAGTTAATTATGTGTGAAATTGTAAATAAAACTCTGAATTTGATTTGACAGCATTTTTGAAATGTAATGTAAAGATATTACAGCATTGGAAATGCTGTAGTTGTTTTAAATGAACCTAATAGCAAATTTGAACTAAGGGTTATTATAGCACTTTGTTAGTGCTATAGTTGTTAAAATTTAACTAAGATTTTAATTGAAACGAAATTAAGATATTATAGCATTTTAAATGTCGTCTTTTGTTAATGAACTATTTTAAAATATAACATTTCGTAGCATTTTCTAAGTGCTGCGAAAGTTGAATTTTCTTTGTTTAATAAATTCAAATGAATAAATGATCTTTGAAAAAGATTAAATTTTGGAAATTAAATATTTAATTATTAAATATAATGAGTTGACTTTAAATGATTTAAATGGAATAGTTGATTTGGGAAATACAACTATTTTGAAATGTGATTAAATGGTATTTAAATTTAAATTAAATAAACGATGTTTGAAATGATATTTTAAAATGAATTTGAAATTATATTAAATCTTGGAATGAATAATTGAAGTTTATATTAGTATGAAAAATATTTGGTTTTCTTATAATTTGAATCTATTTAAAAGATATTGGACTTATGAAATATAGGATATTAAAGCTTTGGAATTTATTTTTTTTAATTTGAATAGTTATTTTGTGGATTAAATCTATATTTGAAATTTATAAGATTTGAAATGGTCTATGGAAATTTAATTGAAATAAATGATTGAATTGAATTGAAACTTTGAAAATTTTAATACTTGATTTGAAAGTATAATATTTACACTTTTAAATGGTTTAGATGAATTATTTTGATTGAAATATAAACTATTTAAAAGGTGACTTGAAATGATAATAAATGAATGATATCTTTGAATTTAAAAAGTATTTAAAGTTGAATATTTAGATTTGAAATCAAATGATATTTTGGTATATAAAAATGATTTGAAATGAAGTTTTGGAAAGATTTGATATTTTGATATATTAAAATGATTTGAAATGAAGTTTGAAAGGATATGATATTTTGATATATAAAAATGATTTGAAATGAAGTTTTGGAAAGATTTGATATTTTGATATATTAAAATGATTTGAAATGAAGTTTGAAAGGAGATGATATTTTGATATATATAAATGATTTGAAATGAAGTTTGGAAAGATTTGATATTTTGATATATTAAAATGATTTGAAATGAAGTTTTGGAAAGATATGATATTTTGATATATTGAAATGATTTGGAATGAAGTTTTGAAATGATATGTTATTTTAAATATATTGAAATGGTTTGGAATTGATTTAATCTTCATTTTGATAAAGATTTGGATTTGAAATGATATTCTATTTTGAAATATAAAATATTATTTTAAAATTATAACCACGGGTTATAATAACGATTGGTTGTTAAAGAGACCGGGATCGGATATGATCATACTCTCTGTCGATACCGAAAACCACTTTGACAACTATTTACGTGGTGGAGTTTCCAGAATGAAGTGGGATGGTGGCGACGATCCTAAGGTATATACGTGGACCCAACTCCCATGAGTTGGCATAAGGTGGCTAAAACAGGACCGATCTCGTTCTAGTGAGGTAGCACCTCTTATCGGACACACTTCTTCGATACCATTCTATTACTTTCGATTGATTTGGTGCGCACCCTTGATTTGGGAGTGTTGTTCGAGGTGGAGCGGTAGTGGCTGCTATGCGTTTCCATCAGTCCGTGTGCGTAATTGGTATATCTACCCTGGCATTGCCTTGTGTGCCGTGTCACCTACCATATCGAGCTTTACTACGATTTGTGATTTCTCCCATAGCCTGTGGAGTATCGAGGGTAGCCCCCATTTTGGGAGTATGCTAATACTGGATAGACTACTGGGACTATTACGTGTTAAGGGCTATATGGGTAACCCCTTGACGCTATTAAAAAGTATGTTTATTTTATATTAGACATTATTATAATAGCGAATATTACTACATAGTAGATAGTTTAACGGATCCTTAAAGAATGGGCGATCCCAAGCATTTTTAAGTTACTTGTACCTTTATTACAGTTCACTTGAGTTGGTTTACATTATATAAGTATATATTGTCCTGACTCGAGTGTTTTGTATCTTGCTTTGCGCTCGGGTCAGCCTGAGTAGTCACAGCTTTGGATTCACTTTTTTCTGGAGCTGGGAATCGCTGGAGATTCTGCTTATCTAGTCCTATCTATTTCAGTTCCGTCGTTCTACTCTGCTCGTACTTGGTTATTTTATTGAGACTTCTGTTGTACGGATGCGGATGGTTGAAAATATCGGGTCATTACAGGTTTGGTTAATATATTAGCAATTTGTTTTTTAGTATTAATATATTCAAGAGTTATGACTTCTTTACTTATATCATCTCTAAGAAAATGATGTCTAATATCAATATGTTTTGTTCTAGCATGATGAGTTGGATTTTTAGATAGGTTTATTGCACTAGTATTATCACAATAAATTGGTGATTTAGTTATAATTAATCCAAAATCTTTTAAAGGTTGTTGCATATACATAACTTGAGAACAAACCAAAGCAGCATATATATATTTTGCTTCAGTTGTTGACAAGGATACAGTGTTTTTCTTCTTACTAAACCAGAAAACCAGAGAATGTCCTAGAAAGTGACAAGTTTCACTTGTACTTTTTCGGTCTTATTTACAACCAGCGCAATCAGCATCACAATATGAAATTAAATCAAATACATCATTTTTAGGGTAAAATAAACCATGATCTAAAGTATGTTTTACATATCTTAAATTTTTTTTAACAGCTTTTAAGTGAGTTTCTTTAGGTTGAGATTGGTATCTTGCACAGAGACAAACACTATGCATGATGTTAGGACGACTTGCTGTTATATAAAGCAGAGAACCAATCATTCCCCTATATAATTTTTGATCAACATCTTTTGATTTATCTTCTTTACTTAAAGCTACATTAGTTGTCATTGGAGTTGGTTTCCCACTAGAAGTGGTCAATCCAAATTTATTAATTAAATCCTTAGCATATTTTTCTTGACTAATGAAAATTCCTTTATCTAATTGTTTCATTTGAAGTCCTAAGAAGAAACTTAGTTCTCCCATATGACTCATTTCAAATTCTTTAGTCATTATATCTGAGAATTATTTATTCATTATGTTATTAGTTGACCCAAATATTATATTATCTACATATATTTGTACTAATTGAATATCATTTTTGTTCTTTTAATAAAAAGAGTTGTATCTATTTTTCCAATTTCAAAACCAGATTGTAGTAAATAAGATCTTAGTCTTTCATACCAGGCTCTAGGAGCTTGTTTCAGACCATATAAAGTTTTCTTTAATTTATATACATGATTTGGAAATTTATTATATTCAAAAAGTGGAGGTTGTTCAACATAAATATCTCCTTTTACAAAACCATTTAGAAAAGGACTTTTAACATCCATTTGATATAACTTGAAATTATTGTAGTTTGCGAAAGCAAGTAGAATCCTGATAGCTTCTAATCTTGCTACGGGTGCAAAGGTTTCATCATAATCAATTCCTTCTTCTTGACAATAACCTTGCGCGACTAAACGAGCTTTATTTCTCATGACCTCACCAAGTTCATTCATTTTATTTTTATAAACCCATTTTATTCCAATTATACTTTTATCCTCAGGTCTAGGAACAAGTTCCCAAACATCATTTCTGGTGAACTGATTCAATTCTTCTTGCATAGCAAGAATCCATGAATCATCAGATGATGCTTCCTTTGGATTTTTAGGTTCAATAGTTGACATAAAAGCTACATTACTCATACTATTTAGTTGATTTCTTGTTTTAACTATAGATTCAATATTTCCTAGTATATTTTCTACAAGATGATCTTTTAATAGCTTAATTCTTTTATTAGGTTGAATGATTTCACAATTAGTTTCATTAGGTTTATTATTTAAAGTTACAAAATCTTCTTCATCTTCTATTTATACAGTATCTTTAAAATTTTCATCAAAAGATACATGCATTGTTTCTTCAATAGTGTTAGTTCGTATATTATAAACTCTAAATGCTTTACTTCTATTAGAATATCCGATAAAGATACCTTTGTCGGATTTAGGTTCAAATTTATCCAAATTATCTTTTATATTAAGAATAAAACACTTACTACCAAAAATTTTAAAATAAGCTACTATGGGTTTCTTGTTGTAAAGTAATTCATATGGTGTTTTATTAGTTAATGGTCTAATTAAAATCCTATTTAATATATAACAAGCTGTAGCGACTGCTTCATCCCAAAAGTTTTTAGGTAAGTTACTATCAGAAAGCATTGTTCTAGCACACTCTTGAATCGTTATATTCTTACGTTCTACCACTCCGTTTTGTTGTGGAGTTCTTGGAAAAGAGAAATTATGAGTAATTCCTTTTTGATTACAGAAATTCTCAAAATTTTCATTTTCAAATTCTCCACCGTGATCACTACGAATAATTTTTATTTTTAAAGAAAGTTGATTTTGAATTCTTTTAGCAAAATTCTTAAATAATTCAAAAGCATCACTTTTAAATTTAAGAAAAATTGTCCAAGTATATCTAGAATAATCATCTACAATTACAAAAACATATTTATTGTGATTAATTGATTGAACTTGAGATGGACCAAATAAATCTAAATGAAGTAATTCTAGAGGTTTAGAAGTAGAAATCATATCTTGTAATTTAAATGAACTTTTCTTAAGTTTTCCTAATTGACAAGCATCACATATACTATCTACTTTAAAGTTTAACTTGGGAAGATCTCTAACTAAGTCATGTTTTGATAACCTAGATAACAGTTTGAAATTTAAATGACCAAATCTTTTCTGCCAAATCCAAAGGTCACTTGTATTAGCCAAAATACATAAGTTATCATTTGAAACTTTCATACTAAGGATGTAAATGTTTTTCTTCCTAATTCCTTCAAAGATAATATTTCACTTATTATCTTCGATGTGACACTTATCTTTTCCAAATTTAATTTTAAATCCTTTATCACATAGTTGACTTATACTAAGCAAATTATGTTTTAAATTCCTAACTAGCAAAATATCAGAAATAGGAGGAGTTTTAGAATTACCGACATTGCCGATGCCAATCACATATCCTTTTGAGTTATCTCCAAAGTTGACCAATCCACCATCTTGATATATAATGTCATTGAGTATCTTGGGATTTCCAATCATATGCCTTGAACAACCACTATCAAGTATCCATTTATCTTTCTCAATTTGCACAGTTTGTCCATTGGTTGTTGATTCTTCAAAAGCCATGTAACATGTCTGTTCCTGCATAACAAACCAATTATGTAGATAACTTGATTTTTCATAAAAACTATATGCGGACTTATGATACTTTGATGAAATGCATAAATTCAAACTAGTATTAACAAAATTTTCTAAAAATTCCATTTTTAACTTTTCAAGTTTCAGATTATGAAAACTATGAAAACCTTGGCACTGATACCAATTGGAAAGGAGTGCGGATTAAGGATCTTAAGGCTAATTTAACACTAGAGGGGGGTGAATAGTGTTTAATGGATTCTAAGACTTATATGAACTAATTTGAAAAATTATGATATAAACACGTGCAGAACTTAATCACAGAACAATCACAGAAACAAACACTGATGTAGAAAGTAAATAAAAAGCAGTAAAAGGAAGAACACACTGGATTTTATACTGGTTCGGAGTTACCCTACGTCCAGTCCTGCACCAAGGCAAACACCTCGTACAAATTTTTATTATACCAATGCCAAGATTACAATCCTCAATTTCTAAAGGCCTTGAGGTACTCTTCTATCTTCGAGTCCGGGGCAAACTCTCTTGATTTACGGAACACAAGATCACCCAATTGATTTCCAGACACAACCACACCTAATAGAGAGACTCGATAAACTTTTGATTACAAATTGATCCTATAACTCTGAATAGCACTTTGATCTTCGAGAGAGGGCATAGAATCAAACAAGAATGAGAATCTAATTTGATTCACTTGAGAATTCGGCAGAATTTCGGCACGATCTTAAAAATATGAAAATTTTAGAATATGGATTTGTGGAGAAGAAGGAGTGAAGAAAATAAGAAAATAGTTAGTTAAAAAATTCGTTTGTGAAGGCTATTTATAGACCAGTAATGGTCATAACCATTCGTGAAGAGATTTAAACGAATAGACATTTCTTTTTAAAATTGAAACTTCTGAATTTAACGGCCACCATGTCGACGTGGGGTATCCCATGATGTCGACATCCCTTAGTTAAAAACAATGTAATTTTTTTTTGAAAATGGTATTGAAAGGAAAACAAGATGAAATGATTCTGGAGTAAAATAAACTAATTTTCCTATATTTTAAAATAAAGAAGAGTAGAAAAATATATTTTTAGAATGTATATATAAATTTAATTTTAAATCTCAAGTATATATATATTATAAAAGAATATTTAAAAATCAAAAGATAGTTTTTAAAAACAAACGAAGTTTAAAACAAGAGTTTATTTAAAAGCAAAACAAAGAATATTTTAAGGCTAAAACATCTTTTTGAAAATCATTTGAAAAGATAATTTTTGAGGCTAAAACATTTTGAAAAGCAGTTTTGAAAATCATTTTAAGAAACCATTTTGAAGTAGTTTTGCAAGCTTCTTCCTGCAGAATATCTCATCACATCAGGACTCGAAAACTTGTACAAAACCAGGATGTTCGTGGGTTTGTAAGCCACTTGTCGTAGGTTTGTAAGCTACTTGTCGTGGGTTTGTAAGCCACTAAGAAGGTAGAAATGGGTTCCATCCCAAATGAAATTTGGAATGAAGATTCCCGTGTTATTATGAAGTTTTAACAAAAACTAGACACTTATCTTGAAATCTTCATCTTGATACTCATGAGTTTTCAAACTTGATTTATTCAGTTTTGATCTTTGTACTATACAGTCTTCAATAATCAATACCTGTCTTATATATATCCTGCATAATAACATTCATATTTATCTAGACAATAGTGTTAGTATATAAGTTATAATAAAAGTTACAAAGGTTGTTGTCATCAAAACCACTATCTCCAGTTCCTAACATATTATAGATTTATTGATTTATGGATTATAAATCATTAGTACAGGGGTTTGGCAGATCTAACACACTAAAACAATCAAGAATAACTTCCTTAGTGACTGGCGAGGAGAGATAGAAGATGAAAAGGGTAAAATACCCAAAAGTCCTTTTCTAAATGCCATAGATGTATTTATAGAGAAATCGTCTAGTAGAGTTGCCAGATCTCTATATACTAAGTCCTACTTCAGATTCGAAAAAGAAAGATGGGAAGATGGAGTCCCTAGGCTGTTAAATCAACTCGATACCGACCAGAAGCTGTAACATCTCCTACTTGGAGGTCCAAAACTAATGGCTACGGATGTTGCAGTCATCCATAGTTATTAATTCTCGGTGACCAAATGCGGTAATGTTAGATACATTAATATAATAGAAACACATGGTTATGAAAAAAAATTAAAATCATTAAAAAAATTTATCATTCCATTTCAATCATATTTCAAATTCATTACATAATCCCAAATTCGAGAACCACATTTAGAGAAAATCTAATTATTACAAAATACGCCAAGAGCGACATATGAAGATGCCCCCTTGGATGATCAAAGTCTATACATAGGCAATTAAAAAACTTTGCCTTTACATCAAAACACAACAGAATCAAATAAAAAGATCTCTTATTAGCTAGCTTGCCTCTTGCGCATCTCCGGAAGCTTATTCGTCTAAAGGAGAACCTGAAAACCACAACTCAAAATCAATTGATCACCTGAGAGTTTAAAGGGAAAACATAAACTTCGAGTCGGATAAAAAGCCTGGTATGAATAACAACCTACCATCTCGAACCATTTAGATATCTAATGAGACCACGCCGCTTAGCAGAACGGGTTTTTCCCTCACTAGTATCTTACCCAAAAATTTATAATAACCATATACTATGCGCATGCATCCACAATGGTTAAAAACATAGCAATTTAAATATCATGATGATATGCAAACAAGCAAAATATCTTGGATTTCCCATCCCCATTCATTTGACTATCGGTCACAGTTATAGTTTCTAGGGTCACTATTAACCTATTAGTTTCATGGGCTGACTAATAACCCGTTCAAAGCTTATGGACTATCTATCTGGTTTCATAGTTTTTATGGGATCACTAAGAACCTATTGGCCCCTACCAATAACTTCATTATTTCATGGGTTCTCTCTGAACCTATTGGTATCTCCAACAACTTCTCTTATACCATAGTTTTCATAGGTTGACTATGAACCTACGGACTTTCGTCAATACTTTATCTGGATATAGTATTCATGGGATCACTATGAACCTATTGGCCTCTTACGAATAACTCTCTTTAAATATAGTTTTCATGAGTTTACTATGAACCTGTCTAAACTGACAACTTCTTGATCAGTCTTTAGGCATCCTATGTTCTGGTCTACCTGACCTCCTGGATGCAACTCCACTCATACAGGAGTTAATCTCAATTTATATTCACTACTGGGTCAACCTAGCTAGTTATTCTGCCCTTACTCCCCAAAATACAATTATGGGTTTAATTATAAAGTGAATATGATTATAGAAGAAGCGCACATAATAACCGATCATAACATACAACACATGGTTAATACCTTTAACTCATTATTTTATCAAGAAAAGCTTCTTCAAAAACTCCGAAATTAAAAGCCATTTCAAAGCTCTTTTATAGTGCCATGGGTTTTCCTTTAAAAATGAGATGGGGTCCTTTGTTTTGAAAATTAAGGCTTTCGAAACCTTAAACCTTTACTTTCGAAACTATTATAATATGTCTTTCAAAAGCATTCAAATCTTCTTTTCAAAACACTTAAACATATGTCTTTCGAAACACTTTAAAACATCTCTTTCGAAAGCATCAAAGCCTTTCTTTCGAAACCATCAAAACATTCCTTTCGAAAGTATTAAAGCATATCTTTCCAACTGATATAAGCATAGCTTTGAACCATTTGAAAGTACCTCTTTCAAAACCATTGGGTTTAACTCTAAATATAACTTTTGGGTCAAAGTAAACATAAGCGAAAGTAACCCTTTCGAAAACATTAACCTTCAAGTAAAAGGGTTTGGGCAAAACAGATGGCTTCGGAGCCATCCTTTAGAAAGCTTTAATCTTTTAAGTAAAACAATTGGAAGGTTAGCTTCGAAACACCTTTCGAAGTCATTGCCTTCGAAACCTTTAGTATAAATGGCTACTGGAGCCCTTTTGGAAGCATTGGGAAGCGGCTTGTTATATTTATATAACAAAAGCTTGTCTCTCGAACTCATTGAAAACTTTCAACCTATTCGAAAGGTATGAAGATGGAAACAAGGTTTCGACTTGGTCCAAAACTACCCTTTCGAAAGCATCCAGTAAAAGCGAGGCAAGCGGCATCTCTTTTGAAAGCAAAACAAAGGCCTTCGAAAGCTATTTAAAATGGCCTCGATCCCTTCGAAAGCATGGTTTCGACTCTATACCTGCTGCCTTTCTCCAATCCACTATGTACCAAAGCATTGATACCATGTTTATTGGTTTCAACTTAGTTCAGAATGGAGGAATGGGGTCAAAAGGTTGCAACTAGAAGTGGCGAAGCAGTAAATCTGTGCAAAACTGTTTTGTTGCCCTTTTAAGTAAATGCTTTTCAACTAACTTTCCTATTTGTAAAAATATAATTGGTTGCCATAAACTTTACCAAAATCTTTTTTAAAAGACTTCCGACTTCATCCAGAATTAATTAAAAATAATTAACAAAGATGCCCTTCCCTTCAACAAAATAATTAAGACATTTAAGTCCACCAACATAATTAATTTAATTTCCATAGCAAATCACTTAGAAAAAATCCGCAAAAATCATCAAAATTCACTTTTATTATGTTATCTAACACATATAAATTTCAGACCCAAAATTCTTTATATAGTAGCTGAAATAAAATTTTAAACCTGATTAATTATTTCTTCTTTCAAAAATTCATAATAAATTATCCATAGCTTGGATAATTACGAAAATCTAAACCCATCTCCAAAATAATGTTTTACATAACATATTAAATCTTCATGGCATTCGAAACCCATTTTATACGATTTTAGCCTTAAAATCGAATAAAACATTTATCAAACATACTTATTTAAATCAAACATATCATGTAATTTAAGCATATCATCTTTAAAATCATCATAAAGGTTTTAAACCTAAAACCCGAAATCAAATGCTCTTTAAAAATGAAAATAAGATGGTTTTGATTATTATTAACCTTGCTTTGGATAAGGAACTTGAGATTTGATCTTGATTAATCCTCCTTTGCTTGAATCCTAAGCTTTTGCAAATTTTTAATCTCCTTTTCCCCTAGGTTGTGGTCGGCTTTAAGCTCCTCTTTTCTTCTGTTTTTGAATTATGAACGTATGGAATGAAAATGGAAATAAGGGTTAGGGGTTAAGGGTTATGGTGGACGGTTATTTCCCATAATGCCCTTGCCTTATTCTCTTATTAGTTAACTTATAAGACCATTTCCATAAACTCATTCTTTTAATTTTATTTAATTAAGCACGGCCTCTATTTAGTTTTCAAATCTCAATCCCCTTATCACTCTAATCTTTACATTATTCTATTTAATTTATCTAATTAAATCTCCTGAATAATGTTATTTAAAATTAGGGGTGTTACAGAAGTGGTCGTTAACGACCTGATTTTTTGGAGGGGAAGCTACTCCTTCTTCCCTCCTTTGTTCTTCTATCTTTGATCCATTGTATTCAGAGTACTTTTCCTTAGAAATCGTGTTGTTTCTGAGAGGTTCTGATATCACTTGTACTTGTCTACTTTCCTCAAGAACTTCCTTGGAGTTGTTTGCCTATTCCTTGAGAAATGCACCTCAAGACGATCACACTACCCATCTATGTATGAACCATAGCTTCAAACTACCATACAAGGCATAGAATGTGGTCGATACCAAGATAGATGGGTCAATACTGGGTACTACCCTTAGCTCCCATTGTGTTGTAATTTCTTAAATCCACCTCTATGGTCCCTTCGAGCATGTTCCCAAATCCGTGAATCATTTCGTCTTCATCCTAGCGTTCAGATTTGAGTGAAATCCTATTTAGTAAAAAAGTCGGATAACATTTAGCGATATGTTAGCTTGCGATAGCCTTAGGGGACTCAATTTGTGATTGCTATAGTTATGTCTACTTGTGATAGCCCTAGCGCACTCAACTTGCGATAGCTAGGGTAATATTAACACGTAAAGGCCCTAGGAGACTCTACATGCGATAGCCATGTAAGGTTGAATTGAGATAATGAAAAATGCTAAGAAAACGTAACTACAAGTGATGTTTGTTCCTAAAGATGAAATGGCTTTGAAAAGTAGTAAGTTAATGAAGAATAACATAATCAAAGAATAAAATTGCGATCAAGCTTGATTAAGCTATGTGATGATATGTTGAATCATTTTTAAGGATGTAAATGCAAATGGAAGGTCTTTGTGGCAATACGATGTATAAACACGATGCTTTTTTCGATAAGTAGCGATTTAAGGCCTTAGTGGCAACTATGCGTCCAAGTTCAACATTATAAGTAGTAGATGGCCTGAGTAGCTACCAAATATTAAAACCACGACATTGTAAGCAGTAACGTTGATGGAAGGCCTTAGTGGAATACCCTTGTCTGTTCACAATGATATAAGAGAACAATGATGTCATGCTCGAGTAATGTCCAACTATTTATTCATGACAATATACGAGATCGAAGTAGCAAGGCTTTTATAGCATCCTATCATCTATCCATGATATGTTATTTAATGATTGTTAGTATAAGGCCTGAGTGACAATTGTTTGTCTAAACCTGGCATAATAAATGATGAAAATGGTGTAAGGCCTTGGTGAAAAAACTAATCATCTGTTCACATTAAAATTGTGAGAAAATGTTAAACACCGAAGTGGAAATCTTAAGTGTCTATTACGGTTATTGAACTAGTAAGAGTAAGTCCTGAGTGGCAATTTAAAATGAATTGACTATAGAAATTAGTCAAACGTATATGCAAGAAATCTCACACTTATGATGAATTGATGATTTACGTTTACTCATGAGATGATGTTATTACATAGAATGATGTAATTGATAATGATTGGAATAGTAAGAGGAAAACTCATTTCATGCTTTAGTGGCATGATCTCACTATATAATTGTTTGTTTAGATAAAATATTACTTATACTAGGCTTTATCTCTGACCCATATTTTTATCATTTTTCATAAACTCATGGATGCTTATTCGAGTAGGCTAAGTTTATGGCTTAAATAGGTATTTTTTGGAAGGACAAAAAAACGAAGCTGAAGACGAAGCATAAGGCTTATTTTGCCAATAAAAGTTATTTTGAAAATTCCGTTATGTAAAATCAAGAATTATAACTGGTTAAGAGTCCACATCGTCATCTTTATATGTCAGACATGATACTCTATTTATGTTTTATTATATTTACACTTACATGGGAAGAGAAGGTTAATGATAGTGTAATGAATCAAGTAAAACAATTCGATGTAATAAAAATTTATTTAGCTGCTCTATTAAAGTAATATTGTACAAAATAATACTGAATTCACTTTGCCACTTGAAAATGATACTGGTGATGACTACAACATCATCGACATCTATTTTTAGGTCTCTAAGTGGGGGTTGTTACAATAATTTTGATGTATAATATGTCTTATTTGGAATGTTTTTACTTTACACTTTTTAATTAGGGAGAGATCTAGCTATGTATAATTTAAGATCATAAGCAATGAATTACTATCTCTTATTAATATATAAGTAACTTTGAAGAATTATGCACATTTATCAATATGCATCCTCTTTGATTTGATGTGAATCCTCCTTCTTCTTTGTTGTTTAGAAACCCCTTGCCTTTATAACTACAAAATTCTTGATAGTGTTGAATTGCTTGCACAGCTCTCTCCTTGATGGCAGATTTCATTTATTAATTTTTTTAACTCGGATTTGATTTGATGTGAAGCTGGTTTTATTTGTTTGAAGATGAGATGAAGAAGATGATGTAGATTAATGAAAGGTGTTTAGGTTCACATAGGATTAGAAAATAGGGTTTACATATCATTTTGTAGGCTGAAAATAACACATATTTAGCCATATTTCCATAGTCAATATATTATGAAAATGCTAATAGGTCTGACTTCTTCTAATTTCTAACCCGTTAACTAAATTCAGCAAGTTTTATATGTTTTTTTACAATACACGATGTCGGACGCAATGGAATAGGTCTCAAAACCTAATTTGAATTTATGTAAAAATTTACTACATTGCCCTTTTATGTAAAGCTATTATTTCACCTATTTAATTTAATTATTTAATTTTGTACAATTATTGGGTGTTACACCTTATGACCTAGTTTGCTATAGACATAATAGATAGTCTTTCTTTATGATTTTATGATTTTTGTTTACAACATTTTAAATTTTTTGATTAGCAAAATTCTAAGAATTTTCGTTTTGTTCTTGAATCTATCTGCATTACATCGATTTTCAGATTTCACAAGATTGGGGTTGTCACAGTAATTAGACACTGAATTTATCCTTCAAATGATTAACTTTTTCATCTACATGCGACTAATTAGTTTTTGAAGAGAAAGATCCTTTTTTTGCTTGAGATAGCTTTTATAATTGCTCCAAGATGGTAAGTTTTCTAGTAATACATTGCCCTACAAGATCTCACACATCTTCATTCCATATTCATGAATCTGCTCCATAATTGACTTGTTATCAACCATCCAAAATGGCAATTGTTTACCTCTAACGTACTTTATCTTCCAGTGTTATCTGCTCCATACTTCTTTTCCAGCTTTTCCCAAATGGTCTTTGCTGATTTCTAGTTGACAAATAAATCAAACGGTTTGTTTGACGTGTATGTGGGCATGTGTCCTCTAACCAACTTGTTATCATTTCAAATTTATTTTTGACTTCATCACCATTCTCCTTTTGCACTCAAGGTTCGTTAAAAACAATCTTCAATCTTCTACACTCAAGGTTGAAGAATTTGAAGAAGTATAGAAAAGCAATTGCTCGGGAGTTTTTGGGAGAATTTAAGAAGATAAATTGGAATTTACCTTTGTCTCTTTTCCAGCGAAAACGAACAATAATGAATAGGTGAATATGCAAAACTGCACCTTAGAACTTAAAAGATGATAAATATGAACTATCGGGGTAATGAAGAGACAATACTTTTAATACGTTCATAACTTTTTTTAATAATAATTGTAACAGATAAGCAGATAAAAACAATTTCCTTTTCATTTTTAATAACTAAAGGAATAATAGAAAAATAGAAAAGGAAGAGTGATGATGAACTAAGCTTATTTTTCTATAGTGTACAAATGCTATGCCAAGTGCACCAACAAAGCACCACATGCGCCCATGGTAGATCAAGGACCACATATCTCAGCAATTCTTTCATGAGAGAATCCGCCAAGATCTTTTCTATTCTTCCATATTCCAATGAAACCACCTCTTCTTTCAAAATTTTCTTAACGGCTTTGTGTCTGACATGGATGTTCCTTTTTTTGTACATACTTTTCTTTGCAATTCCTATAGCCACTTGTAATTCACAGTGTAAAGAAACTGGAACACTTTTTTTCCCATAGAGCAAATTCTGCTAACAAATCTTTCTACCAATCTGCTTCTTTAGTTACCAACTCAAGAGAAAGAAACTCAGATTCAGTAGTAAATCGTGCTATGCATGTCTGTTTAGAGGGCTCCCATGGTATAGCACCTCCATCCAAGGTGAACATATAGCCTTTGTGGGGCTAACTACTTTATTATCAGTAACCCAGTGTACATCATAAAATCCCTCCAAGGCAATAGGATATTTGTTAAAATGTAAGCACCAATTAGTTGTGTCCTTGGGGACGTCATCAGAGGACAAAGAGCATTCTAATGGTTGTTATTGGGGTTGTAAGTGGACCTAGTCAAAAGACTCATACCATAGGCTATGTTAGATCTGGAATAATTCATAAGGAACGTTACACTTCCAATAACTTTGGCATGTCCAACTTGTGACACACTAGATTACTTGTTCTTCTTAAGATGCATACTAGGATTACATAGAGATCAAACAGGAGCCCCATCAAAATAATTAAACTTTCTAAGATTTTATCTATGTAACGAGACTGACTTAGTTAGATCAGAAATAATTCATAAGGAATGTTACACTTCCAATAACTTTGGCATGTTCAACTTGTGACACACTAGATTACTTGTTCTTCTTAAGATGCATACTAAGATTACATGGAGATCAAACATGAGTCATACTAGGATTACTTGTTCTTCTTAAGATGCATACTAGGATTACATGTAGTGAGGCTGACTTAGTGAGAAACAGGTTGTAGTTTTTCTCATTTTAATTTCGAGTATCACATTAGCCTCTCCCAAATCTTTCATCTCAAATTGGAAGGATAAGAAAGTTTTGGCATCGTTTACTTCAACCAAGTTTGTACCACATCAACCTGATAGCATATAATCGCACGTGAGGACCTAACATCTTTGAATATACATGAGAATCCAAGGCATTCACTTTATAATCATTATTTACTAGGGTGTTATCAAAATTTTCACACCATTGTTTAGTGTTAGTTCTTGAGATGATGGTTTTGAAGACAACAACCTTAGGACTTGTTATAAAATATAAATACTAATATTCTTGTCTAGATATATATATGTATATGCAGGGTATATATATATATATATATATATATGTGTGTGCAGGTACTGAGAATGAAGACAGTACAGTATAGAGATTCAAGACTGACGAATTTAAGATTGAAGAAAACAAGATTGAAGACTCATGAGTATCAAGAGTTCAAGAGTTCAAGATATCAAGATAAGTAATAGAGTCTAGATTTATGTTAAAACTTCATGATAGCACTAAAATCTTTATTCCTATTTTAATTGTGCAATGGAATCCACCTTCTCGCTTTAATAATGGGATGGAACCCACGACATTCTCTAGTGGAATGGAATCCACGAATTTTCAAAATGACTTATTTTTATATTTCTTCAAAGCTATCTTTTAAAAAAAGACATCTCTCACTCCGTTTAAATATTTTAGCCTTAATTCAAAAGCTATTTTTAATCATATTAATTTCAAAATCATTTCTTGTTTTTAAACTATCTCTTGGTTTTAATGTTTTAGCTTTAATCTCAAAATATTTATATATTTAGTTTTTGTTACTTTTATATTTCGTAAGATCACTTTCCAAAGGTTTTTATAATCATAAAGTATATTCAAAATAGTTTACAAAGTTGTAAGATTGTTTCGACAAACTTTAGAAAGAAAATCTCTTTTAAAACAAAATTCAATTTTCAAAAATTACAGGGGATGTTGACATGCCTATACACTCCATGTCGACATGGTAGCCATAGATTTTATAATTTAAATTTTCAAAAGAAGTGTCCATTCGTCATAACCTTTCACGAATGGTTCTGTGATTGTCTCTGTGTTTGTGAATTGCATTTATTTGGGTTTAATTTGAAAAGATTTCAAAAGGATTCATAAAATTAATTAAACACTATTCACCCCCCCTCTAGTGTTAATTCTGCCTTAAGATCCATAATCCGCATTTCCTACATTTGGTATCAGAGCATTGGTTTTCAAAGTTATCATAATTTGAATTTTTAAAAAGTTTAAAATGGCAAATTTTGGAGATTCTGTTAACATTAGTTCAAATATGTCCCAATCATCATTGTCTCATAAGTCTGCATATTGTTATTATAGAAAATCAAGGTATCTACCGAATTGGTGTGTTGTGCAGGAATAGATGTGCTATATGGCTTTTGAAGAATCAACACTCAATGGATAAATGGTGCAAATCAAGAAAAACAAATGGATACTTGATAGTGGATGTTCAAGACACATGACTGGTAATCCGAAGATACTAAATGACATAATTTATGAAGATGAAGGACTGGTTAACTTTGGAGACAATTCAAAAGGATATGTGATTGGCATCGGTAATTTTGGTAACTCTAAAACTCCTATTATTTCTCATATTCTATTAGTTAGGAATCTAAAACACAACTTACTTAGCATAAGTCAACTATGTGACAAGGGCTACAAAATTAAATTTGAAAAGGATAAGTGTCACATCGAAGATAATAAATCAAATATTATCTTTGAAGGAATTAGAAAGAAAAATATTTATATTCTCAGTATGAAAATCTCAAATGATAACCTATGTCTTTTGGCTAATACAAGTGACCCTTGGATTTGGCATAAAATATTTGGACATTTGAATTTCAAACTCTTAGACTTTCAAAACTTGATCTAGTAAGAGGTCTTCCTAAAATGGATTTTAAAGTAGATAGTATATGTGATGCTTGTCAATTAGGAAAACTTAGGAAGAGTTCATTCGAATTGAAAGGTATGGTTTCAACTTCAACACCTCTTGAGTTACTTCATTTAGATCAGTTTGGTCCATCTCAAATTCAGTCAATAAATCATAGTAAATATGTTTTTGTAATTGTAGGTGATTATTCTAGATTTACATGGATAATTTTTTTGAAACATAAAAGTGATGCTTTTGATTTATTTAAAAAATTTGCAAAAAGAATTCAAAATCAACTTTCTTTAAAAATCAAAACTATTCGTAGTAATCACGGTGGAGAATTTGAAAATGAAAATTTTGAGAATTTCTGTAATCAAAAAGGAATAACTCATAATTTTTCTTTTTCAAGAACTCCACAACAAAATGGAGTGGTAGAGCTTAAAAATAGGACGATTCAAGAGTGTGCAAGAACTATGCTTTCAAATAGTAAATTACTAAGAAATTTTTGGGCTGAAGCAGTCGCTACAGCTTATGACATTTTGAATAGGATTTTAATTAGACCTCTAACCAATAAAACACCATATGAACTTATTTTCAATAAGAAACCAAAGGTATCTTATTTTAAAGTTTTTGGAAGTAAATGCTTTATTCTAAATACAAAGGACAATTTGGATAAATTTGATTCTAAATCCGACAAAGGAATCTTTATTGGATATTCTAATAGAAGTAAAGCACACAAAGTTTTCAATTTAAAAACTAACAAATTGAAGAAACAATGCATGTATCTTTTGATGAAAATTTCAAAGATTTTGTTCAAATAAATGATGAAGATGATTTTGTTACTTTAAATAATGAACCAAATGAAAGAAATTGTGAAACTGTTTATCCTAATAAAAGGATCGGGCTTTTAAAAGATCATCCTATAGAAAATATACTAGGAAGTATTGAATATGTTGTTAGAACTAGAAATCAACTAAACAAGATGAGTAATCTAGCTTTTATATCAACTATTGAACCCAAAATCCAAAGGAAGCATCATCTAATGATTCATGGATTCTTGCTATGTAAGAAGAACTGAATCAATTCACCAGAAATGATGTATGGGAACTTGTTTCTAGACCTGAGGACAAAACTACAATAGGAACTAAATGGGTTTATAAAAATAAAATGAATGAACAAGGTGAGGTCGCTAGAAATAAAGCTCGGTTAGTCGCGCAAGGTTATTGTCAAGAAGAAGGAATAGACTTTGATGAAACCTTTGCACCCATAGCAAGATTTGAAGTCATTAGAATTCTACTTGCTTTCAGAAACCACAACAATTTCAAATTATTTCAAATGGAAGTCAAAAGTTCCCTTTTAAATGGTTTTCTTAAAGAGGTTGTTTATGTTGAACAACCTCCACATTTTGAAGAAGAAAAGTTTCCAAATCATGTTTACAAATTAAAGAAAGCTTTATATGGTATGAAATAAGCTCTTAGAGCCTGGTATGACAGACTAAGATCTTACCTATTACAATCAAATTTTGAAATTGGTAGAGTAGATAATACTCTTTTTATTAAACGAAACAAAAATGATATCCAATTAGTACAGATTTATGTAGATGATATCATTTTTGGATCAACAAGCAATAAAATAAACAAAGAGTTTTCTGAAATAATGACAAAAGAGTTTGAGATGAGTCATATGGGTAAATTTACTTCTTTTTAGCATTGCAAATAAAACAATTAGATAGTGGTATTTTCATTAGTCAAGAAAAGTATGCTAGGGATCTAGTTAGTAAGTTTGGCAACCAATGAAGCCTTGAATAAAGAAGACATGTCAAAAGATGTTGATCAAAAACTATACAGGGGAATGATTGAATCGCTACTCTATATAACTACGAGTAAGCCTGATATCATGCATAGTGTCTGTCTTTGTGCAAGATACCAATCTCAGCCCAAAGAAACCCATTTAAAAGCTGTTAAACGTATCCTAAGATATGTTAAACACACTTTAGACTATGGTCTATTTTACCCTAATTGTTAGATTCACAAGTCACCAATTGTCAAAGATTCTCGTTAGATTGTTATTATATTAATGTTTTTATATTTTGTGTACTTGTATATATTTATGTCTATGTTTTATATATATGTGTAATGTAACATCATATATAATAAAATTAAATTTATGTTTCGCTTATTATACTTTGTTATTAGCATTTAGTTCCATGGTATTAGTTTAAGGGGGAGTTATGTAGTTTAGGCTTAGTTTTTGTTGATGATAAAGGGGGAGAATTATAAAATAGGATAGTTAGGCTGTTAGTTAGGCTTAGATTAAGGGGGAGTTAGTAGATTAAGGGGGAGTTGTTGGAATAAGGGGGAGTCTGAGTAGAATCAGAGTTTGGTGGAGCATATTTTATAAACATAGGTTGTCATCATAAAAAAAAGGGAGATTATTAGTTCCTAAGATGATGGTTTTGATGACAACAACCTTAGGACTTGTTATAAAATATAAATACTAATATTCTTGTCTAGATATATATGTATATGCATGGTATATATATGCAGGTACTGAGTATGAAGACTATACAGTATAGAGATTCAAGACCGACGAATTCAAGATTGAAGAAATGAAGACTGAAGACTCATGAGTATCAGGAGTTCAAGATATCAGGATAAGTAATAGAGTCTTGATTTATGTTAGAACTTCATAATAGCACTAAAATCTTTATTCGGATTTTAATTGTGGAATGGAATCCACCTTCTCGCTTTAATAGTGGGATGGAACCCACGACCTTCTCTAGTGGAATGGAATCCACAAAAATTTCAAAATGACTTATTTTTAGACGTTTTCAAAACTATCTTTTTTAAAAAAGACATCTCTCTCTCTCTCGGTTTAAATATTTTAGCATTAATTCAAAAATTATTTTTAATCGTATTAATTTCAAAATCATTTCTTGTTTTTAAACTATCTCATGGTTTTAATGTTTTAGCTTTAATCTCAAAATATTTATATATTTAGTTTTTATTACTTTTATATTTCATAAGATCACTTTCCAAAGGTTTTTATAATCATAAAGTATATTCAAAATAGTTTACAAAGTTTTAAGATTGTTTGGACAAACTTTAGAAAGAAAATCTCTTCTAAAACAAAAATCAATTTTCAAAAAATACTACGGGATGTCGACATGCCTATACCCCCCATGTCGTCATGGTAGTCGTAGATTTTAAAATTCAAATTTTCAAAAGAAGTGTCTATTCGTCATAACCTTTCACAAATGGACATGACATTATTCTCCTATATATACCAGTAGTTTTCAACGAATTTTCACTTAAGATTTCTTTGTTTTCTCTCCACTTTCTCTTCCATTTTTATTTTCAAACATTCTTAACAAAACTCTGCCGAAATCCTAAGTGAATCAAACTCGATCGTCTCTAGTTTGATTCTCTGCCACTCTCTCTCAAAGATCTCAGTGCTATTCAAAGTTATAGGATCATTTGTAATCAAAGATCGAAAGATCGAAGTGTATCGAGTCTCTCTCTATCAAAGTGTGATTGGAAACGGTGTGATTGTGGCCCGTAAATCAATTAGGAGTGATTTTAGCCCGTAAATCAATTAGGTGATCTTGTAGCCTGGTTAAATCAAGAGAGTTTGCCCTGGACTCGGAGACAAGAGGGTGTATCTCGTGGTCTTGAAATTGAGGTTGTGATATCGACATTATATTTGAAAAGAAATATGCACAAGAAATTGTGTGGGACTGGATGTAGGGTAACTCCGAACCAGTATAAAATTCTGGTGTGTTCTTTCCTTTACTGCTTTTATTTACTATTTGCATATGTGTCTGGTTCTGTGATTGTCTCTGTGTTTGTGAATTGCATTTGTTTGGGTTTAATTTGAAAATATTTCAAAAAGATTCATAAAATTAATTAAACACTAATTGTGAGAAATGCGGATTAAGGATCTTAAGGCTAGAATTAACACTAGAGGGGGGTGAATAGTGTTTAAAGAAATTTGTTAATCTTTCTGAGTTTATCTTAATTTGTTAACAATGTATACACTAATCAGACACAGAAATGAACATAGAATCAAACACGGATGCAAATATAAAGTAAAAGCAGTAAAGGAAAGAACACACCGGATTTTATACTGGTTCGGAGTTACCCTACATCGAGTCCCGCACAACTAAGCACGGATTTCCTTTCAAACTCAATTCAACAATTACAACCCTTGGTTTCAAGGCTACAAGGTACACCCTCCAGAATAACAATCCTCTGGGTAGAGATACTTGATTTCCGGGGCAACAAGTTTACCCAATTGATTTCAAGGGCTACAATCACATCTTCTCTCGCTCGATTGATTACAAAATGTCTATAACTCAGATTAGCACTTGGATCTTGTAGAGATAGTGGAGAGAATCAAAACCAGAAATTTTGAAATTGGTAGAGTAGATAATACTCTTTTTATTAAACGAAACAAAAATGATATCCAATTAGTACAGATTTATGTAGATGATATCATTTTTGGATCAACAAGCAGTAAAATAAACAAAGAGTTTTCTGAAATAATGACAAAAGAGTTTGAGATGAGTCATATGGGTAAATTTACTTCTTTTTAGCATTGCAAATAAAACAATTAGATAGTGGTATTTTCATTAGTCAAAAAAAGTATGCTAGGGATCTAGTTAGTAAGTTTGGCAACCAATGAAGCCTTGAATAAAGAAGACATGTCAAAAGATGTTGATCAAAAACTATACAGGGGAATGATTGAATCGCTACTCTATATAACTACGAGTAAGTCTGATATCATGCATAGTGTCTGTCTTTGTGCAAGATACCAATCTCAGCCCAAAGAAACCCATTTAAAAGCTGTTAAACGTATCCTAAGATATGTTAAACACACTTTAGACTATGGTCTATTTTACCCTAATTGTTAGATTCACAAGTCACCAATTGTCAAAGATTCTCGTTAGATTGTTATTATATTAATGTTTTTATATTTTGTGTACTTGTATATATTTATGTCTATGTTTTATATATGTGTGTAATGTAACATCATATATAATAAAATTAAATTTATGTTTTGCTTATTATACTTTGTTATTAGCATTTAGTTCCATGGTATTAGTTTAAGGGGGAGTTATGTAGTTTAGGCTTAGTTTTTGTTGATGACAAAGGGGGAGAATTATAAAATAGGATAGTTAGGCTGTTAGTTAGGCTTAGATTAAGGGGGAGTTAGTAGATTAAGGGGGAGTTGTTGGAATAAGGGGGAGTCTGAGTAGAATCAGAGTTTGGTGGAGCATATTTTATAAACATAGGTTGTCATCATAAAAAAAGGGAGATTGTTAGTTCCTAAGATGATGGTTTTGATGACAACAACCTTAGGACTTGTTATAAAATATAAATACTAATATTCTTGTCTAGATATATATGTATATGCAGGGTATATATATGCAGGTACTGAGTATGAAGACTATACAGTATAGAGATTCAAGACCGACGAATTCAAGATTGAAGAAATGAAGACTGAAGACTCATGAGTATCAGGAGTTCAAGATATCAGGATAAGTAATAGAGTCTTGATTTATGTTAGAACTTCATAATAGCACTAAAATCTTTATTCGGATTTTAATTGTGGAATGGAATCCACCTTCTCGCTTTAATAGTGGGATGGAACCCACGACCTTCTCTAGTGGAATGGAATCCACAAAAATTTCAAAATGACTTATTTTTAGACGTTTTCAAAACTATCTTTTTAAAAAAAGACATCTCTCTCTCTCTCTCGGTTTAAATATTTTAGCATTAATTCAAAAATTATTTTTAATCGTATTAATTTCAAAATCATTTCTTGTTTTTAAACTATCTCATGGTTTTAATGTTTTAGCTTTAATCTCAAAATATTTATATATTTAGTTTTTATTACTTTTATATTTCATAAGATCACTTTCCAAAGGTTTTTATAATCATAAAGTATATTCAAAATAGTTTACAAAGTTTTAAGATTGTTTGGACAAACTTTAGAAATAAAATCTCTTCTAAAACAAAAATTAATTTTCAAAAAATACTACGGGATGTCGACATGCCTATACCCCCCGTGTCGTCATGGTAGTCGTAGATTTTAAAATTCAAATTTTCAAAAGAAGTGTCTATTCGTCATAACCTTTCACAAATGGACATGACCATTATTCTCCTATATATACCAGTAGTTTTCAACGAATTTTCACTTAAGATTTCTTTGTTTTCTCTCTACTTTCTCTTCCATTTTTATTTTCAAACATTCTTAACAAAACTCTGCCGAAATCCTAAGTGAATCAAACTCGATCGTCTCTAGTTTGATTCTCTGCCACTCTCTCTCAAAGATCTCAGTGCTATTCAAAGTTATAGGATCATTTGTAATCAAAGATCGAAAGATCGAAGTGTATCGAGTCTCTCTCTATCAAAGTGTGATTGGAAACGGTGTGATTGTGGCCCGTAAATCAATTAGGAGTGATTTTAGCCCGTAAATCAATTAGGTGATCTTGTAGCCTGGTTAAATCAAGAGAGTTTGCCCTGGACTCGGAGACAGGAGGGTGTATCTCGTGGTCTTGAAATTGAGGTTGTGATATCGACATTATATTTGAAAAGAAATATGCATAAGAAATTGTGTGGGACTGGATGTAGGGTAACTCCGAACCAGTATAAAATTCTGGTGTGTTCTTTCCTTTACTGCTTTTATTTACTATTTTCATATGTGTCTGGTTCTGTGATTGTCTCTGTGTTTGTGAATTGCATTTGTTTTGGTTTAATTTGAAAATATTTCAAAAAGATTCATAAAATTAATTAAACACTAATTGTGAGAAATGCGGATTAAGGATCTTAAGGCTAGAATTAACACTAGAGGGAGGTGAATAGTGTTTAAAGAAATTTGTTAATCTTTTTGAGTTTATCTTAATTTGTTAACAATATATACACTAATCAGACACAGAAATGAACATAGAATCAAACACGGATGCAAATATAAAGTAAAAGCAGTAAAGGAAAGAACACACCGGATTTTATACTGGTTCGGAGTTACCCTACATCGAGTCCCGCACAACTAAGCACGGATTTCCTTTCAAACTCAATTCAACAATTACAACCCTTGGTTTCAAGGCTACAAGGTACACCTTCCAGAATAACAATCCTCTGGGTAGAGATACTTGATTTCCGGGGCAACAAGTTTACCCAATTGATTTCAAGGGCTACAATCACATCTTCTCTCGCTCGATTGATTACAAAATGTCTATAACTCAGATTAGCACTTGGATCTTGTAGAGATAGTGGAGAGAATCAAAACCAGAAATTGTCTTGTTAGATTCGTTATTGATTTCGGCAGAGTAATGGTGTAATTTGTAAATAAGAAAGTGGAGAAGAAGAAGAGAAGTTAAATCAGAGAAAAGTGATTAAAAATTCTTTGAAACTGACCCCTATTTATAGAAGAACAACAGCCATGACCATTCATGAAGAGTTATGGCGAATAGACACTTCTTTTGAAATTTGAATTTTGAATCAAACTGACACCATGTCGACATTGTACCTATAGGCATGTCGACATCCCACAGCCTTTTTAGATGTTTTGAATTTCTTTGAAAATAACATTTATCTTATATAAAAACTATTTTAAACTTTATAAATATATTTGAATATAGTTGAAATACATAAGTAAATATAAAGAACAATATATACATAATTTAACTATAATTTTATATTTAAATCTAAGTATAAATATTTAAAAGTTAAATATATTATTTGAAGATAGTTTAAAATCAGGAGTAATTTGACTTTGAAATTAAAGATGTTTTTTAGGCTAAAATTATTTAAAATCAGGATAGAGAGTTTTGAATCTTTTAAAAGGAAAGTTTTGAAATCATTTTGAAAACAAGATAGATTTGTAAAATCATTTGAATTAAAATTAGTGGATACAAAACAATGTCCCACTAGATTTTCGTAGGTTCCATCCTACTTAGGGTTCCATCCCTTTAACGGGCTCGAAGTGGATTCCATTCCACGAATAAAATAGATTTTAAGATGTTAGTGCCTTTCTATGAGTTTTAACAATATTCATAATAAAACAAACTTTACCCTGAAATCTTGAACTCTTGATAATCTTGATACTCATGAGTCTTTTATCTCTATATCTTGAATCTCTATACTGTACATTCTTCATTCTTGATACCAGCATGGTTAGATCCTGCATATACATGTATATCTAAACTTGTAATATTAGTATTTATATTTTATAATCTATTCTAAGGTTGTTGTCATCAAAACCAACTCCTCAGGAACTAACACTAATCACTCCCCTCTCTAGTGTTAATTCTGCTTTAAGATCCGTAATCCGCATTTTCTACTTAGGAGCCAATTTTGGCTATAAAGGGACTTTCATAATTTGCAAATCTTATTCTCCTAACAACGTACCATACAATCAATAAGTTGTTCCGCATAAATTTCTTCTTTTCCATTTGGTGTACTACGAGATTACTAATTGCAGTTAGGGAGAATAAAGTTCTAATAGTACCTACCTTGGTCATAACAAAATAAGTATTAGAACAATATCTTTCTTTTGTGTAAAGCCAATGACTACTAATCTAGCTTTGGATTTGTCTATAGAACATTCATTTTTTCAATTTCTTTCTAAATATCCACTTATTCTTAATTTGTCTGCATCCCTGAGGTAGGTCAATTAAGTCCTATTTGTGGTTAAATGTTACGAATCAAGTTCACATTTAATATTTTCTTTTCAAAAATTACCATCCCTAGAGCTAATTTTCTCTTCGTATGTTTAAGATCTTCCTCAATTAAAAGTAGTAAAACAATGGTACAATTAATCCCTTCAAAATAGGTATATTCTACCAAAGAGGCAGTAATGAAGTATGGTCCAAAGTTAGTTTTATATTTTACCTTTTACTCTGTCTAAGTTAATTTGTTTGATTCATTGATAAGAGGTGGTAGAGTAGGCAAAGTCACTGACATATTAGAGGCAATGGAAAAGCTAAAGAGCCCCCATTATTAATGTTCTTTAAAGGAAAGTCATTTTCAAAGAACACAACACCTCTAACTTATCAAATAGCTCGCCATTTAAACACATGAATCTATATGCAATGTTATTAGAAGCATGGGCACTAGACACACAATCAAATGTTTTAGGTCCCATATTAGTTTTTCTAAAGTCTATTAACCCCACTTTAGCTTGGCACCCCACACTTCCTAAAAAAAGGTTTGGAGAAAAACCTATCAACAATTCATAAGGAATTTTATCCAATTATTTATGATGTACTCTATTAAGTATATAACAAGCGGATAAAACAGTTTCCTCCCCACATATTGTCAGTCATACCGGAACGTAAAAGCATTGCATTCATTACATTCTTAAGAGCCTTATTTTTCCTTTTAGCTACTCCAATTTGTTAGGGACCATAAGGAGTACTAGTTTCATGGATAATTCTATTTTTCTCACAGGCGCTTTTTAGAAAAATAGCATAATACTCTCCAACCCCATCAAATCTAAGCTTTTTGACTTTTCGGTCTAATAACTTTAGCTTTAAGTTTTAAGAACATCCCTACAGTCTCGTCTTAGATATAAGAATTTTGGTGTATCTATAAAAGCCATTTATGAAGGTTACATAATAGCGTTTACCTCCTCTACTAATTGTGTACTTAAAATACGCCAAGTCCAAGTGTATTAATTATAGTAATTCAATAATCTTGTTAGTGGATGATTTGAAAGGTTTTTTAGCATGTTTGGCATTATCACATGTAGGACTTTTGGAAGATAAAGTTTCATTTTCTACATTTATCATATTCAGTTTTCTATTTCTATTAATTAAGCCTACATTCACATGTCCCAATCTATTATGCCATAGGTCAGTGGACTCAGTTACATAAGCAAAAGCAGAAGTATTTTCATTACTAGAAACAATGGAGTTTAATACAAATAGACCATTAGCAAGATATCCCTTTTCCACAATTACCACATTCCTATTTATTAAAATTTTATCAGATTCAAATATAAACTTCGTCCCAGCCTTGTTCACTAACCCGCTGGAAGCTAAATTCCTAAGAAGGGAGCGGACACTCTATAAATCATTCAAAGCCAAAGTTTTTCGCGAAGTAAACTTAAGACGAACCTTTCCTTTGCCTAGTTCTTCGGTCGTAGCAGAGTTTTCCGTGAAGACCTGGCCACCTTCTCCTGCATCCTGGAATTGATAGAAAAGCTCTCGATTTGCATAGAGATAACTAGAAGCTCTTGTGTCCAGAACCAAATCAGTATTTTTTTTCAACAAGTTAGCCTCGACAATGACCATAGCTATAAAATCTTCATCCTCAACAAGATACTTGTGCTTTGACATTGGTAGCTTGCTTCTGATTGAGTTATCCTTTCCATTAAAAGCTTGATGTGTCGTATGACCTAGTTTTTCACATACATAACAAATAGTCATTTTCTTTTGAAGTTTTTTTTTTTACAAAATTCTGAATTTTCTGATTAGCAAAATTCTGAGTCTTTTTTCTCATTATTCCTAAATTTATCTAGAATAGAATGATTTTCAATTTCCCCAAGATTGGCATTGCCGTAGTTAATGGACATGTTACTGAGTTTATCCTTCAAACAATTAGCTTCCTCGGTCTGCATGTGACCGAATAGTTCTTAAAGAGAAAGATCCCTTTTTGGCTTGAGACAGTTTCTGTAATTGCTCAAAGCTAGTGGGAATTTTTCTAGTAATACTGTAACAGCCCGCACCTCACTTAACGCAGAGATTGTCCCCAACTTAGTCGCCTCCGCCTCATGGGCCAAGCCAAGATGTGGAGTTTTGTTCCTCAAAAGACATCGACGTTGTTATGAGGTGAAGGCTTTGGTATATAAGTACCCACTTCATAGTGTTTTTTCGCGATGTGGGACTATTATTCCCATTTTGAAGGGGTGTTACAATCTCCCCCTTTTAGAGCCCAACGTCCTCGTTGGCTCATGAACACAACAACACCCAGACGTTGTGACTGTAACACGTACAGACCACAATTCCGGCTGGGTATGGTTCTGATACCATTGTAACAGCCCGCACCTCACTTAACGCAGATATTGTCCCCAACTTAGTCACCTCCGCCTCATGGGCCAAGCCAATGTGTGGAGTTTTGTTCCACAAAAGGCCTCGACGTTGTTAAGTGAGGTGCGGGCTGTTACAGATACACTGGCCTGAGATATCTTACACATTTTCGAACCTTCATTGAGTATATTAAATACCAAGTTTTCATATTCATGAATCTGCTCCATAATTGACTTGTTGCCAACCATCTTAAATTGCAACAATTTACCAACCATGCGCTTTTATCTTCTAACGTCATCTATTCTATATCTCTTTTCCAATGTTTCCCAAATGATCTTTGTCGATTTTTGATTGACAAAAAGATCAAATAGTTTTTTTTGACATGTATATGAGCATGTGTCCCCTGACTAACTTGCTATCTTTTCCCAATTTCCTTTTGAATTCACCATCATTCTTTTATGGTATGTTGCTTTGTTGTGCAATTTCGCTTATGGCTGGAGCAGTACCTTCTGAAACCTCAATGGAAGGGGGTTCGGTATACAAGACACGATCAACTTCTAACCTTTTGGACATAATAAATAGTTTGTAGGACCAACATTTATAATTGGTACTGTCCAATGCTTTAAATCTGAAAGGATCAGGAAGAATGCTATTGATTGGAAGGGCCATTGATTTTTGTTGTAAAATATACTTTCAAATTGTAAGAAAAGATAAACAGCAAAGAGTAAGAAAAGAAGGTTGTGCCGTAGACATACCACTATCTTGAAAGTGAATTTCGACAAGAATGAAGTGCGATCATTGATTATCGTTTGCTTTCCAAGGTTCACACAATAATCTTAAATTTTGTGCTTCAAGGTTCAAGAATTTGGAAGAGTAGAAATGCACCTGCTCGAGAGTTTTTGGGGAAATTCGAGAAGATAAACTGGAATGTTTCCGTCTGTTTTCCAGTGAAAGTGAACAATAATAAATAAGTGTAGGTGCAAAAACTACAGCTCAGAATTCAAAAGTGATAAATTTAAACCGTCGGGGCAATGAAGTGTCATAATTTCTGTTAATTACAATTGTAATAGAAAAGCAGATATAACTATCTGTATTTTAAGTTTTGAGGACTGAAGGTATAATAGAAAAGGATAAAAGAAGAGCGGCGAAGAACCAAGCCTATTATTCTGTTGCAATGTCAAGTGCTCCACTGAAACGTCACACGCATCCAATCACCCACATCGCTCGCTCGCATGTAAGAGGTTGTCTGGTAATTGATACTACCCACATCTAATTGTTTTGTAGTACAAACAAAAACGAATAAAAAGAAGAATAGGGCTTGGATCAGCGGACGGCTTTACTATACCTTTTTTAGGAGTTTACCGGGGTTCTTCTGAGTTTTATAAATAAAAAAAATAAAAAAATTCAGACGGAGACTAGAATTTTATTCTTATCCAGTAGACATTTCGTTCATAAAATCATTAAATTAAACAAACAGAAATAAAGTTGAATTCGTTTTCTCATAATAAGTATTTGTAGTGCCAGTGCATTTCAACAAATAATCATATCACGGTACATCATTGAACATCATTAAAATAAATGAAAATTTATGGGAAAGAGAAGCGAAAGAGCAAAGACAGCCACAAACTCAATTTCAATTATTGTAGGCATTGGCCTAATCCAACTTCACAAATTTATAAACCACATTATTTTTGCCCATCGTATTCTTATATTTGAAATGATGGTTACTGGCGTTCGAGCGCTACTTGAATAATGCTTATGAAGTTTCGTTATATGTATAATAAGAAACGTATAATGACCACATATGAAAGAAAAGAAAAAACTGTTCTCTAAACTAATGGAACAAAATGGCTCTATCAATTTTGCTTTCAGTTGGGTCTAAATTAGGGACATGCATTCAAAATGATCTGGGAATTCCTTGTCTTGTACCCAACCGTGTATATTGTGAAATAAATTATTCTTATATCTTAGTAGTTATGAGTCACATGGCTCACAGCATTTGTGTCCATGCATAACACAATTTATGTTTATATGAAAGATTTATTTACAGAAGTATACTGTTTTATAGTGCTTTAGTGGGTTAAGCTAGAGACTTACTACTATTTCATGCATGGAAGACAAAATTTAGCAACATGATTGCCTAAAATGTCTATTTTTCAGTGATCTTTTTTATGTTTTGGTTGGTGAATCGGTACACGAGTTCCTATCACAAGTTTCATGGCGCATGTGTTCATTAAACCAGGTCCATTCATTTTTCATTGATTACTATAATCTAATTTTTTATTAGTTTAATTTTTTTTTTTTTGAATTAAGATAAACAGGCCTAGGCCCAAGTACATAATGTTCGGGTAACCTAATACATTATCGCCCGAAAGCCAAATTAAAACACAAACCCAGATCTAGGGTTGCCGACATATCTCGATATTTCCAAAAGCTCTCAAAAAACAAATTAATGGTGGTCTAGAAACTCTCCACTAATTCTCTCTTCCTCCATACTTAGCTCTGCTCGACTCGCCACGCTCCCAATACGAAAGGCTGCTGTTGAAGCATCCACGCATCCCTTGAGTATTCGCTCTAACACCTTCGTTTCTCTGATGAAGATCGATCCTGGGTGAACTAGCAGATCTGAGTTCGATACAACTCAGATCTGTTAGTTTCTTCCCTGTAGTCGTCTCTTCGCCAGAATTATGGTTCCAGCTCCGCTAGTAAATCTCGTTTGTTTGTTGATTGAAGTTTCTGTCAGTAGCTACTGAGCTCTGATGCGGAACATTAGTATCATTATACTGCTGCTTGCCATAAGAATTTTTAGCACGAGCGAGAAAGAATTCCAGATGTTTGCTGCCAGCTTCGTGGCTCCATTCATTAGCAAGGAAACAAAATTTGGTTTGATCCCTGATTTTCTTCTTTGATTTCTGAAGAATAACTCTGCTCTCTGTCTCGATAAGTATCCATTTCTGTTCTTTTTTCATACTACTTTTATTATGAGTTCTGCAGTTCCTTTCTTTCTATTATTAATTACTATAGAATGGATTTAATTTTTTATTGGTTTAAATTTTTATTTCTGTTATTAATTAGTAAAAAACGACTTTGAATAAAAGTTTATTCGTTAGATCCTATTTTTAAGTGATATTAAGATAAGTGCGTTTTGAATTGGCAAAAAAAATTAACTGTTAGATCCTATTTTTAAGTAATATTAATATTCAATAATATTTGTAGAGGGACTTTTTGGTAGTTCACGTTGATACCAAAAAATTGTGACACCAAAGGTATTACAACTATTGTTAAAGATATTACATTTTAGATATGAATCTAGCCCTTTATAACCGCAAAATGGATCAGCCTGCAAGAAAATTGAAAGCCTCGATATTTTCTCGTGGAGATTAAGAAGTAGTGGTACAACCGCACTTCATTCTTCGAAAAACGGAAAAATCACTACAACAAAACAGTCTTTTTACAACGGGCAATGCTCGTTGTAATATGGTTTTCGCAACGGGCATGTGCCCGTTGTAATAGGCCTCGTTGTAATAGATCCACCACATTTTACAACGGATAATGCACGTTGTAAAAACCGTTGCTGTATACCTTTTTACAACGGGTGTGACCGTTGTAATAGACTATAATACAACGGCCATAACCCGTTGCAATAGACTAACCATACTAGTTGCATAGCCTTTTTCACAACATGCATTGACCGTTGTAAAAAGCATATTTAACAACTTGTATAACAACGTGTAGTGACCGTTGTAAGAAGCTCATATAACAACGCACATTGCCCGTTGCAAAATAAATGCAAATTTAAAAAAAAATTACAGCAGCATCCATGCAATACATCCATACTAATACTAAATATTGTCGTAAAATAATTAAAATCACATACGAAAAGACTACACTACGCCATAGATGACCTTCTGCAACATTTTTGCAAGGTGTTGCCAGCTAAAATGTTGCGACAGCTATAAAATTTTGGTCCTACTGCAACGTTGTATTTTTTGTTTTACCTTAGCCATAAAAATGTGTTACTCTAGCTAAACAAGTGTAACACGATGCAACATTTTTATATAGTGTTACTATAGATATATTTTAATTAAAAAAATTACACCTCAGCAATCCACACCATTAGTTAAAACAAAATCTCAACCATTCATCCACTATCTACTACGCTTCCTCTATTTCCAGCTAACATTTTCATTCACGCGCTTCCTTTTCATTTCGTTCTCCCTAAATCGCACAAACAAAAAATTAGGGCTTCTCCCCCAAATTCGTTTTTGCTCTAGCCTGACCTATTTTGTGCCCTAGCTCTGTGTTGATTAAAGGTCCCTCCGATAGATTCGATCTATGATACAAGAGATGATGTTTACATTCAATACACGGGTTCTGCTATGTGAGATAGATTATCGTGCTCAACTCGGTTCCACGGTGAGGAATTAACGCGACGACGACAACTTAATCATCAGTGCATTGGCAGACTTAAGTGGCGAAACTGAGGTTCTACAGGAAATCAAACGCACCGTATATTTCTGCAACCGATTTTGATTGGATTTCTAAGTGATCTGGTAATCAAGGCATGTATGAGTGGCGATATGCTAATTTGAAGACTGTTTCGATCTAATACATGAATTGAGCAAGATTCCTCAATAATTCAAAGGATCAGCAAATAAAATAAAGATCTTTCGTATCCTTACATTTACAAGTTTAAGGCGATTCCGTGATTTCACTTCAAATCTTATGTTGTTTATTTTCAAAACAAGTGTAAGCTATTCCTGAAATGATTGACTTTTGAATTTGGTGATTACTTATGCCCATAAAGATTCAGATCTAAATTTGGACGGATGTGATTTTGGTTGGCACAACAGCGTTTTTATTTTTTAGTGCCTAGTGATTTCTGATTTCCAAGTCTATTTTGAAATATGGCATGTTTTTGGTTCGTAATATATGCGATGAAGCCAGAAATTTGTATCCATGATTGTTTCGGTAAAGGGTGGAACATTCTTCATGACTCTGTTGTTTAATTGCAAGCAGAACCGAAAATTAAAGGCGGTTTCCAATCAGATAAGGCATCATCAACTATTGTCCTCAAGTGCCAAGATGGAAATTCTTGTGGTGAGAAGGATACGTGATGGCATATTAAATTTGGAGCCAATCATCTAGAAGCAACGATACAGTGGTGGAGAACTTCCAACGACGATGGAATACTCCTTGAGATGCGATGCAATTACGTGCAATCGTGGACACATGAGAAGTTGGTTAGAGAAGAAGGAAAGCACGTGAGGCATTTCTCAGTGCAAAATTATGGTCAAGCGTTGGAGTCACATGACAATGGCTGAGTTTTGACTGCTAATTCAAACCAGTATGTCTGTGACATACTATTTTATTTTAGGTTTATATGTTTTATGTTTAGCAATTGGGCTAGTTTGGGTAGGTTGGTGAATAAAAGAGATTGTGATTGTAAGAGTAGTGCATTGGGGGGTGCAGTATCAGTGTATTATTCCGTCCGCTCAGTCTTCCTTGATGGCGAGGTTTGATCTTTTATCTGTTTTACTTACTTTTTTATTTTATTTACACAAATTGAGTACAGATTTTTACAAGTAAAAAGGATCTATAACAATAGACGGGCTTGGAAGTAGTTTTGCTTGGTTCTTTAAATCCCTGTAAGAAAGTTATGCTGTTACTAGTCATCATCATATAATTTCTAAAGTATTTAGGTGAAGATTTGGAACTGTGAAGTTTGCAGGTTTGCTAAATTCAGTCTTCATTTGTGCATCATTTTACGTCGTTTTAAAGAAGGCTCGATCTTCCGAAATCGGATGAATCGGGCGGCGCCCACTTGTTCAACCTAACTGCCGGGACTGCGGGGCCCCGGACCCCCGCCGGCGCTGCGCCGAGACCCGCTACTCGACTCGCCTTCGGCTCATCATATATTTGTCAGTGTCGGTGTCTGTATAAATTGAAACTGCATATGTAATGAGTGAACTGAGTGATGTAGTGAGGAATATCTGTATATGTGAATATCAGTGTTATATATCATTGAATTGTAAAATAGTGGAGTCAGGAATTTGTACTATTTCAAATGTTGAAATAAAATATTTATTTAAATAAAATACTGTTTGAATATCAAATTCTATGCAATAGCATTTTTTTAAATAAATATTTCTATTAAAAAATCAAATATGCTCTACATTGTGGGCCCCATAAATTCAGAAAATTAATATCTATAGCAACATTTTTGAATGTTGCCACAGACACCTATGGGTGTTGCTATAGACCCAAATAGGGTTCTATTGCAACAATATTACTTATGTTGCCTTAGATAGTCAAAATGTTTCCTTTGAGGTCTAAGGCAACGGCAAAAATTGCATCACCCGAAAAGTGTTGCAATAGACCTATAGCAACATTTTTTGAGCCTGACCCAACATTTTTTTTGTGTTGCAGAAGGTCATTTATGGCATAGTGCTAAAATCTAGAGTCATAGAATATACAACCCAAACCATTCCCAATCACACACCAGTCTTGCCACTTCATACAATTCCACCTCAACTTCATAACCAGACATTCCGCTTGAGCGCCAATACAACCACTAACCAACTACAATTGACTTCATCTACTGCACATCATCCCACTTCATACAACATACGACCTAAATCATTCCCACTGTTGTTCTGTAACATATCACCACTACTGTTCTGTCACTTCTTCCAAACCACACTGTGCCATCAACAATACTTCCTTTCCCAACATCCACCACCAACATTTCAGATAACAAAAAAAAAAAACATCTTCTGCCATAAAAAATTATGCCTAATGCACAACCCCCTACACAACTCTCCAGCTACAGCACCGCACATTCAACTCACATATTACATATCACCACCATATCAGTGCAACTTAACCATATCAGTGCAACTTCAAATATAGTCTTAGCAACAACTACCATTGCTTTCATTTCACTGCTCCTCCCAATCAAGACTGTCACCACAACCAAACCCCTCCATCATCATAACAGCAGCCACTCCCCATCGACAATTCACTGCCATAGCAAACAAATTACCATTCACCTTTGAAACCACACTTCAACACCAAACTTCCAACCACTGACAATTCTCATACAAAATCATTCCCCTTACAACAACAAAACCATACAACCCATACAACTTGCAAAAACGAGAAGGCAGGAAACTAGACAACATAAGCAGCAATATCCAACTGAAATGGACAAAAGTCAAATTTCAGGAATGTATTGTCACTTTTATTAGATACAAAGCTACTATGTTTCTGCTCTGTCTCCTCAAGAAGGAATTACGCTTGCACTTTTTTCACTGAGCAAACCTACAAAATCAAACGGAAATTTTTAGAAGAAAATAAAAAGGGCAAATTAAATACATAAGACCAAACAAGGTTCATAAAACCACATTGCCGCTTACCCTAACTCAGAAAGCTTAAGGTGAGCCTCGACATAGTCAGCAAAGAAAGCATCCTCATCCTGAGATCAACATATTAATGAGATGATCATATCAGAATGTGCAGTCAATATAATAAGAAATCTAAGGTACTCACTCTAAATAACTTAAATTTGGATAAATAAATACACATAACTGTTATAAATTACTAATGGCTAATAATAATAAAAACAAGAAAAGTTAATATGTCAAAGTACATACTGCAGCATATTTCCCTACAAGAGGACGGAAGACAGGATCAGAGAGAAGAGCCTTGTCTGATGGTAGTTGAAGAAGACCTTCCTTCTCACCACTAAGAAGCTCCCTATTACAACAACACACACATATAAGGGAGGTAGATATGCAAGAGTTAAATGTATTTACCGCAAAAGGCAATAAGACAAAGTGTGTAACTTATCTATCGAATGGTCATAACAAAATAAGTGCCTAAACTTCAAGCTCCAAAAAATACCTGCATATTAAGTTTATCTTTCTGCCATACATATTAACTACTTGCATGTTAAGTTTGGAGCAGTGAGACAAATCTTTAAAACACAATAACTCAACATTAGTTACACATGAAGATAACAAATACACATTTAACTACAGTTTATATTATTTTTTAGCTGGTTCAAAAGTGAATCTAGCTAGTAAAATAACAGTAAAAGCAACATCAGATCTAATACATTGTGTTAGATATACTAACGTTACCATTATATGGTGATATCAACTAGCGATACTTAAAAAAATACAGAATCTATGTTTAATGCATCAGAATATTTATTCACGTCCATATGTAGCATATTGAATTTTAGTTTAGTAGAAATTACGTCAACATATTCAGTCTTAAATCCATGGTTGTTTATTTATTTATTTTTGATAAAATTAACCTTGCATCTCTTCCATAAAAATATTGTTAACAAAGTCTCTTTTTTATATTTATAAGATCGTCGTTCATAGTGTTATTACAATTAATGTAACTTTCTTCACATTCACTATCCATTTGATATGTTCTAAATGTTCTACGAATATCAAATGTTGAATGGAATAATCCTAAGAATAGTAATCCAAAACCGACTTGATCAAGCTCTAAAATAATGCATCAAACAAAGGAAATACATGCATAATTAAACTTGACTTATTAAAAAACGATCGTCAATATCTGATAATGATTCTAGAATTCAACTCTGCACATGAAATAAACAGGAATTAGACATCCCAAAGAACAAACAGTTATTGAGATATGTAACAAGATGACATATATATCATAAACACAGATGAAACTATCAACTTTTATGTCGAAGATCATAGGTAACAGTTTTAAGGAATTTGGTTGTTAAACCAAAGGCCTTTATTTCAGAAAAGAAAAAAGACATACTTAACCATTTTATTTAAAGAACCAATTTTGAAATCATTTAACCATCAAGAGATTTTTCAGAGTAGGAACCTTCCATGAGAAGGATAGCATGAACATAAAGATAAGAGATATCACCAGTAAGTGGTAAACTCGTCATGTATATTAAATGTACATAAGCATCATAAGGCAAAGTAATAAACAAGAAAATTTACGACCTCCTGAAGTTATCACCTTCTTCGGCTTCTGGACCTCCATCTTTGGGTAAGAGTTCTGGTGCCCCATACCACTTTCTCAATTTTGGTCCACCTTCAGTATTTAGTCTTATTATAACATATATTTCATTGGGTAGTAAGATCACTCCTTGTTTATCTAGGTAATTTTTTACACATTTCTATATTTTTGTAATACAACCAATACCCATGACACATATATCATTTGTAACCCTTACTTGTAGAGTATGCAATGGTCGAATCCATCTGCACATTGCTCTATGGGGCAACAGATGAGTTTCGACACACTAACAAAAAAAAATTCTTTGTTATCTGCTACCAAACTTATATATGGACCACTTCAACTTTCTTAATTTTCCCCTTGTGGAACTCTTCTTTCAGACCAAAGCCTGATTCCCACATAATGTAAAACTCTGTTGAATCACAGAGATGGACCAATCCAACGTGGTTCATATTGAGCTGAAGCTTTACAACATTGTTCACAATGAGTTGAACCAATAGCATGCAAATTTACCCTTCCAGTGAAAGAACACTGATACTTTGATACTAAAAGACACTGTCACATGTAACTTGTTTTACGCCAATACATTCAAACATTTAGTTTGAGAATTGATAGAAAACAAACAATTAACACACTGCATAACTTTGATTACTCAGGCTAATTTAGAACAATAACTGGTAAGCCCAATCCAATATACATCCCTAATCAAAGTTCCTTTCTTAATTAACAACACATAGTCACAATTAGCGCTGAGAAGAATGTGTGTGTGTGTAAATGCGTTGCATAAGTGCAAAGTAATTGCCTAAACTTTCATCGATTTGATTCAGTCATAAGAATCGACTGTAATTTTACAAAAAGTATAGAAATTTATTTCAGCTGATCAAATCATAATAAACAAAATAAATAAATGACCTTCGATATAATCAAGGATTCGATCAGTGAAGCTTGTTTCTTTTTTCTTGGATGAATAGCATCGAAATTGACCGCGATACTGGTGAGAAAGCGAAAAGAATTTGAGGAGAAGGAGAGAGAACTACAGATGAGAGATGATGATGAGGAAGGAGAAGAGCCATTCAAAATTCAAAGCGATTACTGATTTCGGCAACAAGGCCCATTCACATGCCGAAGTGAACGATTGATGAAGGGCTTGCAACCCGGACATCATTTCGTGAAAGGGTTTAGTGAAGGATTGATGAAGGGATTGGAATTAACTGGGAATTGAGTAGAGATGGCAAGATCTAGAGAATGGAAGAGGGATTGAATGTGGATTTAGGATTTAGGGATTTGAGAAGTAGAAACGAAAATGAAACGGGAAGAAAGAGGATGAGGCGTGAAGTAACGATTGGAGCAAAAATATTTAGCACGTGGAAAAGTTTGGAGCCAAATATTTAGATATCTATTACAACGGCCTAGTATGGACCGTTGTAGAAAACTGATGTGTATTACAACGGGCTTGAAAAAACCGTTGTAATATGTACTTATTACAACGGGTTATTTTTAACCGTTGTGATATGTGTTGCAAACTGACGTCTATTACAACGGGCTTGAAAAAACCGTTGTAATATATACCTATTACAACGGTTTTTTTTACCGTTGTAAAATTGCTGTTGTAATAGGGTCTTTTTGTTATAGTGAATCTAATGAAATTTGAAATTTTTAGAATTTTAGGCTATGTTTGATTTGTTATTTTTAATTTTGAATTTTCATCCATAAAAATATGCGCAAAACACATGTATATTGCCGAAAACAATCATTTTAGAAAACGAAATTAACATACAAAATAGAAAACAATTTTTTTTTATTTTCCGTGTTTTGAAAAATAATAGAAGCATAAGAAACAATTCATCCTTCCGTCGTCCTTCCACCTCCTCCGTCGTTCCTCTGTTTTTCTTCTATCGCATCCGTCATCACTTCACTCCTCTCATATTTGAGATAGATATTTGAAAACAGAAAATCCAAAACTCGTTTTTAAATCAACACTACCTTAGTCCTTAGATTTTGAAATTTGAACTCCGCATTTGAAATTCATATTTAAAAATTTGAAAACTTGAACACTTGAAAATTCATACTTTCGAATTTGATGCAATTTTAAAACTTGAATCTTGAATTTGAAACTATTCAATATGAATTTTTTTTAATTAATTTGAATCTTCGAATTTTAAAATTTGTCATACATGTCTGCAAAAGATAGCAAAAACGAGTGGCCATCATGCACCCATAACTTAGGTGTATGATAGCAGTATCGCATTTTGGATTTTATTTTATATTTGTTAAACTTTCAAAGTGAACAATTGTTGCACTTGCCGATACCACTCCATTCTATTCACCATCAAACTTATAAGTTAGTGTCAACGTGGAAAAATAACATGACAATTATGCTTCGTTAACTTGATAGTAAAATCGGATTACCCCAAAAGATTGAGTGTGGCAATATACTAGTAATTGCTTTTGGATAGCTCAGAAATTTCATATTGGTTCCTAACTGTCTATAAGCAAAACTATTGATATGGAAAACAATACAAAAGCTTAATTACTGATATCATCTAATAGATAAACCGATCTCTTTACTATATTGATGTTTAATAATTGTATATGGCCGCTACAATGGTTATACCCTCTATATCAATCTCTGTAGCATATACCAACTTAGGTCAATGTTGTACCTATGAAACATTAAGCCTAAACATCTATTTTATCTTCAATATGAATTATAGACAAAGGTCTAGAGTTAAATGAACAAATGAAAACCTGAGGCAGAAGATGAATCGGTGTCAACTGGTGGTATTATATTATGATGAAATCGTGATGTCGGTCATTGGTGAATGATTACTTGACGTGGGCTGTCATAAGATTTGGCACTGACGATTTGTCATGGAGTTTGAAATTTGGGTAAAAGTGAGATTTGTTTTTGGTTTAAAGATTGGATCTGTGAGTTGGGGGCGGAAGAATTGTAGATGAATGCATGTTTTAAATTAATTTAGATGAAAGATATTATTATGGCAGTGATGAAGAAGAGGGAAAACGGGATGGTAGAAGATAAATTGAAGAAACGTTTGCAAGATATGAGAGAAGAAAGTATAGTGAAATTTGAGCTTCTCGGCATTTTATTTTGAACAAATTGCCTTATACACATTTATAACAGTCGGTTTGATTAATTTGAAATGTAAATAACTAATACAACCGTATAACGATGAAAAAACAAACCGTTCGATCATGTTATTTTAAGACAAAAACATTTATTTTTATTCTTTTATTAAATTCAACTAAGTAAACTTTTGCAAAATACTCTCTTTGAATTTCATAATACACAGCAGTCCCTTTTAAAAAACAAGTTTTAAAAACAACTCAGTTTTAGTTTCTGCATATTTGTTGAGAAATCTACAAATATTTTATTTTTCAACTTTTCTTCAAATATTTGCAGAATAATTAACAAATATTTGAAGAAAATCAACAAATATTTATATTTTTTTCAAAAAAAAAAATTTGATTTTATTATAGAAACATATTGCTTCGACGAAACTAAAATTAAAGATGTAATCTAAAACATGTTTTTAGAAAGGAATTTTTACGTACAAAACTTGAAATCATTGTTATTTTCAACCGTTCTATTAAACAACCCAATATGGTTTAAGACGCATGGTACATGCATGGAACCAAGAATGATTGCAAACGTCGTCACTCCATTTCAAATTTAACAAAGAGCTTAGGTAGTCAAAATAAATCAAGTGATATGCAATTACGAGCAAGATTTAAACAAATACAGTACAGCTGGTGATACATGGCATGATTTTAGTTTAATAGCAATGCCTTTTTCTTTATTCTATAAAATCTTGTGTCCTTCGGATAAAGCATAAGATGCATATGATAATTACATAAAACAATAATATTCACTTAAGATCAGACTTCTAGCTTCTTTCAAAGAGGCATTTCAAACATGAACTTTTTCTTTCTTTCCTTTTCTACATTTCTTTTTGTGAAAAAAATAAGCATACTCACTGTACCCACTAGTCCCCAAACTAATTGCCATCTTCAGGAGAATTGAGAGTCAAACCTGCAAACATTTAAGTCTCGTCAAATATTTTCACCATGAAGTTAAATATCAAAGCCTAAAATGTGAGTGTTTTTTCCTGTGTATACAGAAATTTTTTTTCCCAGCGTAGCAACTTTAAATTTGTCATGTAGAAACTAGAAACTGGAGTTCAGTTGAATAGTACATATTGTACGTTACATTTAGCATACATGCTTTAAGCCCATCTATGAAATAAAATTGGCAAAGTTGCATACACGAGTCTTTTTTTTTTCTTTCATTTCATTAACATTGTATATTTTGAAATGATAATATCTGATTGGACGTTCATGCAGTGTTGTGGATTAAGTCATAAGCAAAGTATTAGATGCATGATATATGAGGAAATTCCATTAGCTGAAGCTTGAATGAAGACTTTTCAGTTGACATCAGAACGAAACTCAAAAATTAAGAAATATGCATGTATTAAAATGATAATCATTTTTATGGTAACAATCGAACAAAAGATGAACTTTTTACCTACTAAGCTATTTGGATTGTCTTCTGACCACTGAATAACCCAACAATTGCTATTGAAACTATACCTGTTAAAGTTTAATAATGTAAAGAAAGGAAATTACTTATGAAACATTTAGGGCCCGTTTGGTTTGCTGTTTTTAGTTTTTAGTTTTCGTCTAAACAAAAATGCGCATTTCTTATGCATTGTTGGAAAACACACAATTTTGAAAAATGAAATTAACATAGAAAATAGAAAACAAGTTTATTTGGTTTTTCGTTTTTTGAGACATAACAAAAGAACGAAAAACAATTCATTCCCTCCATTTCCCGTCCATCGTTGTAATGGCTAAGAATTGTAAAATAATTTCTCATGTTTTCTTGTATTTTGTAGTGTATGTTGAAAACACAAAACTCAAAACTCAAAAAGAAACCAAACGAGCCCTTAATTTCTCCATCTCCATGGAGGTAGCCAACCAGTGAAAAATTGAGATAAGAGATCAATAGTTTGAATAGTAAATGTGGTATAATCATCTCTGATTTGGATACCAATTGTGACATAATTCTCATTGATATACTCAAGTGAAGGTTATGTACAAACATCATTTTCTTGGGACTTCTAAAACATGCAATTTTCAAGTTCATAGTAAGATTAGATCCTTATCTCACAAATCTATCCAACATTGCCATACGGAAAAAATAGTGTCACCATTGGTCATATAACGTGGCATAAAAAACATAGTTAAATCTAAAATTAGGTATTATTACAAACTTGCATATATTAATATTTGAAAAGAATTCCACCGAACTAGCTGTAAACGTTTGTAAAACGTTTATAAAATCAAATAAGAAGAAAATGATAATTCATATTATTCAGTCAGAACAAGACGGCTGAGCAAAAAGATTAATTGATAATAGGGTTACAGAGATAGGTTTATATAGATAGAAAGCATAAACAAGAAAAGGCTAAAAAGCCCAAACAGGAAATGGATCCATATGCTAACATCCCCCCTCAAACACGCGATGGTACGGCAAGAAGCATCGAGAGTTTGCCAATGAAAAATCTATGACGTTCGATAGTGTGAGCCTTCGTGAAGAAATCAGCAAGTTGTGTCGATGACGAAGTAAAAGGCAAAGAAATAGTTCCATGCAGCAAGTGATACCGAGTGAAATGACAGTCAATCTCAATATGTTTGGTGCGCTCATGAAAAACAGTATTGTGAGCAATTTGAATAGCGCTCTTATTGTCACAATACATAGGAGTGGGAGAAGAAATAGAAACACTCATATCCTCCAACAGCCAACGTAACCAAATAATCTCAGATGTAGTGGAGGCCATAGCATGATACTCTGCCTCAGTGGAAGACCGAGAAACAACATCATGTTTCTTGCTCTTCCATGAAATAAGGGAATCACCTAAAAATATACAAAAGCCAGTTGTGGATTTTCTATCCGTTGAATCACCAGCCCAATCTGCATCAGAGAAGGCACGAAGCTCCAAAGACGAGGTCGATGTGAACAAAAGACTCTGATAAAGTGTTCATTGCAAGTAACAAAGAATGCGCATAACAGCAGCCCAATAAACAGAGGTAGGGGAAGATACAAACTGGCTAACAATGTGAACAGCATAGGCAATATCTGAACGAGTGATGGTCAAATATACAAGGCAACCAACAATAGAACGATATAAAGTGGGATCAGAAAGAGGACTCCCATCGGTCGGAGTATATCGGGCATTTACCTCAAGTGGTGAATCAACATGACGTGTATCAGTAAGACCAGCACGATGAATAATGTCAGTAGCGTATTTGGATTGGGAAAGAAGATAGCCTTTTTCTGAGAAAGCTACTTCAATCCCTAAAAAGTAACGTAGATGACCCAAATCCTTCATATCAAAACAACGAGACAATACGGCTTTAATGCTCACAATACCATTATTGTCATCACCTGTAATGATCATATCATCTACTTATAGTAGAAGAAGAATACGGCCTGCAGAAGTCAATCTGACAAAAAGTGCTGAATCATGGGGACTAGAGGTAAAACCAAGTGATGTAACAACAGTCGAAAATCTCTCATACCAAGCACGTGGTGCTTGCTTAAGACCATATAGAGCTTTCTTAAGCCTACAAACCTAACCTGGAGCATGAGAAACACCAGGTGGAGCAACCATGTAAACTTCTTCCTTAAGATCTCCATTAAGAAAAGCATTTTTAACATCCATTTGAGAGATGTCCCACTGACGACTGGACGCAACAGCAATAAGAACCCGAACAGATGTCATCTTTGCCACAGGAGCAAATGTCTCCTCATAATCCATGCCATACTCTTGGGCAAATCCTTTGGCAACTAAACGAGCTTTGTATCGCTCAATAGAACCATCTGACTTGGTTTTAATCTTATATACCCATCGACAACCAATAGTTTTCTTCCCAGTAGGAAGGTATACAAGATCCCAGGTACCAGTTTTGTCTAAAGCAGACATTTCCTCAGACATAGCACGTTGCCACACAGGAGAACGAACAGCCTCCGAATAAGAAGAAGGCTCATAGAAAGTGTCAATGGAAACAAGAAATGAAGCAAAATCCCGAGAGTAACAAGAGTAAGCAAAATCTGATAATTGAGTAGATTTACGTGTGCGAGTGGGATAGCGAGGTTGAACAGGATCTGTCATCACAGGAGGTGTTTGAATAGTCGTAGTAGCAGGGGATAAAGTGTCACCTGCGGAAGCAGGAGGAACAGAGTGTATGGATGACGGTGTATCAATGGTAAGAGGTGGTGAATCAGAGGAGTTATCAGCAGGAAATGGGTCAATGTGAATAAGATCAGACTTAGTCATACTATGAGGACTAGCTGGAATAGAGTAGAAGGGAATATGCTCAATAAAGGAAACATGACGAGAAATATACAGTTTATTTGAAGAAGGATCATAATAGCGATAGCCTTTTTTTCCAATACCATACCCAAGAAAAACACATATAGCAACACGTGAAGATAATTTTGTACGTTCTACGTGTGGACGAAGAACAAAACAAGTGGAACCAAACACTTTTAGGTGAGAGTAATCAGGAGTTTGACCAAACAACTTGGCATGAGGAGAAATACCAGAATTATGAGAAATCAGGATCTTATTAATAAGATAAACGGAAGTAAGAACAGCTTCTCCCAAAAATTCTTTTGGAACGCTAGCTGAAAGAATCATAGAACGGGCAGTTTCAACAATGTGTCTATGTTTTCTTTCAGCAACACCATTTTGTTGCGGGGTATCAGTGCAGGAAGACTGATGCAAAGTACCATCAGCCGTGAATATGTTAGAAAGGTCTCCCTTAGTATATTCCCCCCCTAAATCAGAACAAAAGCATTTAACAATAGCAGAGTGTTGTATTTTAACATATGCTTGAAAGGCAGTATATATATCAATAAACTCAGAACGACGTTTCATCAAAAAAACCCAACAATAACGAGTATAGTCATCGATAAAAGAGACATAATATCTGCACCCACCTTTTGTGGGGATGGGTGCTGGACCCCAAACATCAGAGTGAACTAAATCAAAAGGTGCAGTGGAAGTAGAAACACTTTGATTAAAGGGTAAAGCAGAAAATTTTCAAGTTTACAACCACTACAATCTGAAATATCATGAGAACGTAAATCTCCCAAAACACCAGAATTACACAAGAATTTAAGACGAGAGCTTGAAATATGACCAAGTCTAGAATGCCACAAATAAAACTTAGAAGACAATGAAGTTAAATGAAAAGAAGAAAGATCAATACTAGCAGCAGCGGCATGACTTGGAATGTGCAAGTCATCCAAAACATAGAGACCGCCCTGCCTACGTCCTGTCCCAATAAACTTCTTGGAGTTGGGATCCTGCACAGAGCAAGTGGTAGAAGAAAAATGAACAAGATATCCAAGATCACAAAGTTGTCCGACCGACACAAGATTCATAGTTAGTTTAGGAATGCAATAAACATTTGGGAGGGAAACGTGTGTGGTTTGAATTGTACCGATTCCTGTTAATGGCAAAGGTGTGCCATCAGCAGTCAAAATAGAAGGTGAGCGAGAATCAAAAGACATAGATATAAATGATGAACAATCATGGGACATATGATATGAAGCACCAGAATCCAAAATCCACAAAGGAGAATTCAAACCTAATATGGAGGGAGCTGACATGGCAAAGTGCTGAGACTGAGGAGCAGTCATGTTTTAAGACAAAGACTAGCTAGCAAGGAACTTCTGAAATTGTTCTGCAATAGAGTCCATAGAGGAATCCACAACTGATTCACCAGAAGGATGTACCAATGCAGCAGTCTTAGGCTGGGAACTACCACGCGACTGTCCATGTCCTTGTGCAGTAGAGAAGGACTGTTATTGGCTACCACGTTGTTGCTGTTGTGATCTATCACCTGGCTTAAAACTTTGATTTTTTGACGAGCCAATAATTCAGGACATTAATTTTTCCAATGGCCTGGTTGTTTACAATAATTACAATCACGACCATTCTTGATCTTTATCTTGTTGCGTTGAGATGGGATTGGTAAAATCCCTGTTGCAAAAACAGATGCAGAAGAAGTCTGTGCAACTTTCTCAGTTTGAGACTTCAAGCGAGTTTCTTCATCTAAAAATTCATGTAGAACAGAATCAACAGAAGGTAAAGGAGTGCGATGTAGGATGGACGCACGACAATGCTCGTACTCTGGTCGAAGAGCCATCAACAATTGAACAAGACGTTGTCCTTCCCTACGAGCGATATATGGAGCAAATGACCTAAGCTCAGCAACCTCAGTCATAGCCAATTGATCCCATCAGAATAAAAATCTTGAATATTTCGATCATTCTAAGACAATGACCGAATATCAGCCTCTAATTGATATTGAACGGCAAAGTTAGAACGCACAAAAAGTCGCTCCAAATAGTCCCAAACTTGCTTAGCAGTATCATACTTAGCCAATTGCATACCAATTTTATTCTCAACAGAATTATTAATCCAAGTGATGATCTTTGAATTGTTGGTATCCCATTTCTCCATCGATTCAACATTAGCAGCTTCAGGTGCCACAATAACACCAGAAATATATCCCCACATCTGTTTTCCTTTTAGAAAATTTTTCATGACATAACTCCAATAAGAATAGTTTTTTCCATCTAAACCAACACTAATGGCCTGTAATGAATCATCACCTCCTGCCATATTTTGAAGTCAGCAACTACTTCAGGTCAAGACAAGCAACTGCTTCAGGTCGAGCCTGGTATCAATTGGGCTAGGGTTTCGGGGAACTAGGGTTTCGGGACAGGGAGATCGGCAGGCTAGGGTTTCGGGGTTCTAGGGTTTAGGCAGGCTAGAGATCGGCAGGCTAGGGACTAGGGTTTCGGCAGACTGGAGTAGGCTGGGGACTAGGGTTTCGGGACTGGGGTAGGCTGGAGATCGGCAGTCTGGGGCAGGCAAGGAGATCGGCAGACTGGGGTAGGCTGGGGACTAGGGTTTCGGGACTGGGGTAGGCTGGAGATCGGCAGCCTGGTTTCGGGGAACTAGGGTTTCTGCAGAACTGGAACGGGGCTCTGGGGTTTCGGAGAATGTCGACAACAGGCTAGGGTTTCGGTGGGTGCTAGGGTTCGGAGCAGGTGATGATACCAGGCTAGGGTTTCGGGTTGAGGCAGGAAGACAAGACAGCAACGAGGCAGCGGGCAAAAACAGGAACGAGGTTCTGATACCATGTAAACGTTTGTAAAACGTTTATAAAATCAAATTAGAAGAAAAAGACAATTCATATTATTCAGCCAGAACAAGACGGCTGAGCAAAAAGATTAATTGATAATAGGGTTACAGAGATAGGTTTATATAGATAGAAAGCATAAACAAGAAAAGGCTAAAAAGCCCAAACAGGAAATGGATCCATATGCTAACACTAGCGACTAAGGCTATGTTTGGTTTACTGTTTTTAGTTTTGAGTTTTCGCCCATACAAAAATACGAACAACGCATGTATATTATGAAAAATGACCATTTTAAAAAACGAATTTAACACACAAAATAGAAAACAACTTTTTTCATTTTTCGTGTTTTGAGAAAAACGGAAGCACGAGCAACAATTCATCCTTCCGTCGTTCATCCATCCACTTCGTGGTCCCCTCCAATCTTCCGTTCATCCCTTCCGACCTCCCTTCATTCTTCTGCTATTTTGTAATTAATGTTGAAAACTCAAAACATAAAATACAAAATAAACCAAACGACCCCTAACATTTTGACAAAGTAAGAAGCAATTGTGCCAGAAACTTCATGAGCTGGTGCTAGTTTTCCAAGCTTTTCTTCCAAGCAAGGTGCAGTAGCCTAGGATAAATAATAAATCAAGTCCTGTAAAGATACCAACCAAATTTCAGCACACAAATCTTAATACATTTGTGTGTCATACATACATACATACATACATACATATATATATATATATATATATATATATATATATGTATGTATGTATGTATGTTTGTATATGCTAAAGAATTGGTAAATGAAAGTACATTTCTGCCATTCTTGAACATATATTGCCCATAATCTGGTAGTTCCAATCAAAATGACTATTATTTATTGTTCAAATATAATGTTTATGTGTAAAGAAGTGTTACTTGAAACTCAAATGGAAAAAAGGCGTTTTCCAATCAATTAACAAGGAGAAAGAGGACATTAATTTCTGCTTCAGCCTAATAATTTTACCAGTTTGTTAAGCTTTAAACTTATAAACATGCATCTTTAATATATATCTTTTCATACAAATGTTTAACAAATATCATATAATCTTTTTGTTTAGAAGAATAAAAATATCCACTGGAATACACATTCAAGAAGGTGATTGCAATGAAGAATAATTGCAGAAGTAACTAATGCTACAAATTTGATCATCTCGACACTATTTCATTTCCAGAAAAAGGAAGTACCATCTGATGATTCAAACAACCACAGATTGCCATCGTGATTAGAATGGAGTTGTATAACAAGATTTTTAGTGGAGTAAAGCACAATCTATATTAATTTTATTAATAAGGCCTCGTCCTTGTTAACTAAACCTAATTTTATCAATGTCAATGCATAATCTTCATTAATTAACGTGCACTTAAGATAGGGACTTATCGTACCAATGGTGAACTACTAAGGGGGACAAAATAATGGTTAAAAGATATAAATCATTGACGTGTACTAACTAAAAACTTTAAAAGTAGCATATATTGGCAAAGTCAACGTGAAATAAGAATCGTCTCTGGTAAAAAACAAATAACCATTTAGGAAATCAAGCATACCTTCAAATCTATGCCCAATTGATTTCCAATTAATTAATTGAATTTTAACCATCTGCAACATTTTGGCTCTCCAGATTATGCCTAGCTTAATATGAAATCTATGAACCACTTATTAAGGATCCGATGACATAGCTCATAAACAAGAAAGTTAGTGTAGCCAAAAACTTGATAAAGAGATAAGATTAACCACTCAAATGTTGTTAGCACTAAATGTTAAATGAAAGAGTAAGAAATTACACATTTGATTCACATAAAAAATAATTAAACTGAAAAAAAAGTTAAAGCATGGTGTAGAGTAATATGTTGTATACATATGTTTCAGTTTTATTTTCTTTTATTTTCGTATGGGCTTTATTTTGTTATACTGTTTTTTGGGGCATTGTTAAAATAAGCCCATTCAAACTTTCTGTAAATAAGCTTTGTGACTTGAGAGATGGAAACAGGAGGAAACAATGTAATTTTTCTGCTTTACTCTTTTCATGGTATCAGAGCGAAGGCCGATTCAGATCTAGGGTTTTCTCTAAAAAAATTCTTCTTCTTCTCTTTTGATGGCGAACGATCAATCGGATTCAGTTCAGTCTGGTGTTCTTCCTCAAGCAAATCAGCCGATTAACTTCCATGATCCCTATTATCTTTCTAATTCAGATCATCCAGGTATGCAACTTGGAAACCACATATTATCTGGATCGAACTATCTTAATTGGTGTAGGACTGTTAGGATGGCGTTAATTGCTAGAAATAAGTTGCAATTCGTCAATGGAGCACTTCCTATGCCAGCAATTGATTCGCCTGATTATCAAAAATGGGTCAGAAATGACTATATGGTGATGCCATGGATTCTGAATTCTATGGATAAAGTTCTCTCAGAGAGTTTTATGTTTGTCGATTCATCAGCGCAATTATGGAGAGAATTAGCAGAAAGGTTTGGGAAAACTACTGCTCCAAGATTGTTTGAATTGCACCAGAAGTTAACATCAACGTATCAGAATGAAATGAGTATTGCTGAGTATTATGGAAGTCTGAAAACTATTTGGGATCAGTTACAAATGCTTGAAGGGTTTCCGGAGTGTACTTGTGGTGTTCTAAAAAATTGTTCATGTGGAATTCTAAAGAAAATTCTTGAAAATGATCAACGTAACAAGTTAATGCAACTGTTATCTGGACTCACGAAGGAGTATGATCAAGTGAAGACAAATATTTTAAGTTCGGATCCTTTGCCTACAGTCCATAAAGCATACTATATCTTGCAGCAAGTTGAACATCAGAACAAGTTAGGAGATAAGAATGCTAATCAATCAGAGATGAGTGCTTTCAATGTCATGAAGACATCACCTAAGTCAAATTTTCAGAACAATAAAAGAGAGAGTAAAAGGCAGAAGAGTGAATTTCATTGTGATCATTGCAAAAAGAAAGGACATTCGATTGAACAATGTTTCAAATTAATTGGATATCCAGATTGGTGGATTAAGGATGGGTTTGGAAAAACAAAGCCAAATCAAAAGAATGCTAATGTTGCTGAGACCTCTTCTGATCAAGGAATTCTTGGATCTCGTCCTCCATCAAGAAATATTTCAAGTGCTGTGGTGAATACTGTTGTTTCTGAAGCTGAACAATTTGATCCAGTTCTTGTTTCTGCATTGTATAACCAGGTTATGAAGATGGTTCAAGATTCAAGTTCTACTTCACATATTCAGGATAATCCGCTGGGTACTTCGATCAATTATGCAGGTAGTTGTTTTTCAAAGGTTGAAAACAATACTGCTAGTTTATATGATCAAAATTCTTGGATAATTGATACCGGAGCCACAGACCACATGACTTCTAACATAACACTTTTTGCTTCACTTAGAAAAATTAAAAATCCTATAAAAGTAACACTGCCTGATGGTTCTACAATTTTTGTCAATCATATCGGAACTGTAATTTTAAATTCGAAATTGCAGTTACAAAATGTGTTATATATTCCTATTTTTAAAAACAACTTGTTGTCTGTAGGAAAATTTCTTGACCAGAACAATATTATTGCAAAATTCACTCGTTCTTATTGTTATTTTCAGGACCTTGAGTCAAATCAAGTTTGAGCTCTTGGATCAAAGATTTTTGGTCTTTATAGACTTTCTTTCTCATCTGTTTTACATAATTCTTCAGACTTATGTTCTGTTTCTAGCAATAATTGCTTTGTTGCTTCTTTTAATAATACTGTTACATCTTGTAACAAGCCTAGCATTGATGTTTTACATGCTAGGTTAGGTCATCCATCTGTTAACAAAATGAAACACTTTCAAAACTCTATATCAGGCAGTTTGCTTAATAAAAAAATTTCTTGTGAAGCATGTGTGTTAGGAAAGCATCATAAATTGTCATTTCCTCATTCTGATTCATATGCAAAGTCTTCTTTTGATCTGGTTCATATTGATTTATGGGGAAAATATATCATAGGCCAGCACTTTGTGGTGAGACTTATTTTTTAACAATTCTCGATGACCACACTAGAAATACTTGGACATATTTACTTCATTCAAAGGTTCAAGTAGTTTCAGTTGTTACTGCTTTTATTGAATATGTGCTAACTCAATTCGAGAAAAAGGTTAAAGTCATCAGGTCTGACAATGGAACTAAAATTATTCAAGAGTCATGCAGACAATTTTTTGAATCAAAAGGAATAGTTCATCAAAGATCCATACCAGGCAATCCTCAGCAAAATGGCCGTGTTGAAAGAAAGCATAGACATTTACTAGAGACAGCAAGAACGATCAGAATCTATACTGGTATGCCTTTTAAATTTTGGGGTGATTGCATTCTTGTGGCTATACATCTTATTAATTTAATGCCAAGCTCAATTTTAAACTAGAAGACACCATACGAGTTGTTGATGAATAAGACTCCTCATTATGAACATCTTCGAGTCATAGGATGTTTGTGTTTTTCTTTCCAAAAATTACGTGACAAATTTGCTGAAAGGGCAAGAAAATGTGTTCTAATTGGGTATCCATTTGGACAAAAGGGCTATAAGCTATATGATTTAGAAACTCATAAAGTTGTGTTTAGCAGGGATGTTCATTTTATTGAAAATATTTTTCCTTTTAAATCCAAACAAGTAATTCCTCCAAATGTTGTTTCCTCATCACAAAATTCAAAATTTGTTAATCCAGCTTTGGATCAAAGTATCATTCCTTCCTCTTCAAATTCATATTCTAACCCTGACACAAATCAGTTTTTACCTGTTTTGTCCACTGAAAATGTTTCTTCTACCAGTTCCCAATCAAATGATGAAAATACTTCTCAATCAAATACTGAAAATATTCATTTTGCTCATGATCAATCTAATTCATTGAGTCATGATTCAGTATCAACATGTCCTACAATTTTACCCAATAGAACTTCTTCAAGAGTTTGTCATGTGCCTAAAAAATATGATGATTATATAGTTGGAAAATTTCCTTCGAGAAAATCTAATAATATACAGCAAGATGATTCTATGTCTTTTAATGTTTTTACTGAACCTTCTCTTGCTTTTTTGGGAGATAATGAGTTACATAGCCTTGCAAATGTTTTATCTTCATTCGAGCCATCCTCTTATAATCAAGCTAAAGAGCATCCAGAATGGATTCAAGCCATGGAATCAGAATTGAAGGCTTTAGAAAATAATGATACTTGGGAGTTAGTTTATCCTCCTAGTGATAAGAAACCCATAGCCTATAAATGGGTTTTCAAGAAAAAATTCAAACCTAATGGTGATGTTGATAGATATAAAGCTAGGTTGGTGGCAAGGGGAGATAAGCAAGTTTCAGGAAAAGATTATAAATACACTTTTAGTCCAGTTGCCAGGTTAACAACAGTTCGAGTTGTATTGGCACTAGCTGTTGTTAAAGGCTGGAATATTCAACAATTGGATATCAATAATGCTTTCTTACATGGAGATTTGGAAGAGGAAGTGTACATGTCTCCTCCTGCTGGGTATACAAAAGCATTGCCAGGACAAGCATGCAAACTGAAAAAATCTATCTACGGCTTGAAACAAGCTTCAAGATGTTGGAACCAAAAATTAAGCAGTTTTTTACTTCAGTGGGGATTCCTTCAATCTAAGCAGGATTATTCCATGTTCACTTTTAAACGAGACAATGATTTTATTATAATTGTGGCATATGTTGATGATCTATTGATCACTGGTAATAATATTTCACTTGTTTCTACTTTGAAGGCAGACCTGCATACAGCCTTTACTATCAAGGATCTTGGTGATATTAAATATTTTTTGGGTATTGAAGTTTCAAGGTCACGATATGGTATTTTCCTTAATCAAAGAAAGTATGTTTTAGATCTTCTGAGAGACTATAACTTGAAGGACTGCAGATCAGTTGCTTTTCCTTTGGCAAAAGGCTTGAAGCTTAGCAAATTTGAAGGTGATGAATTATTGGATCCAGAAGTTTATCGCAGATTGATAGGTAAACTTTTGTACTTAAATTTGACTAGGCCTGATATATCTTATGCTGTTCAACAGCTAAGCCAGTTCCTTCAAACACCTAGATCTCCTCATTTTAATGCTGCTTTACATGTGTTGCGGTATTTGAAGGGTACTATAAATTTGGGTTTAAGTTTTCCATCAAAATCAGACCTTACTCATTCTGCTTATTGTGACGCTGATTGGGGAATGTGTGTTGACAGTGGTAAATCATTAACTGGTTACTGCATATTTCTTGGAAATGCTTTAATTTCGTGGAAAACTAAGAAGCAAAAGGTTGTATCTAAAAGCAGCACTGAAGCGGAGTATCGGAGTATGAGTTATACAACGAGTGAAATAGTTTGGATTGAACGTTTACTAGCTGATTTGGGTGTTTCAGTTGCAACTCCAATCATTCTTCACTGTGACAATACTTCAGCAATGCACATTGCCAATGACCCATGTTTTCACGAGAAAACCAAAGGACTAAACATCAGAAGCTTGATGTTCATTATGTACGAGAGCATGTTTAGTCCAATTTTCTGATTCCAAAATACGTTAAATCTTCATTGCAGTTAGCGGATTTGATGACTAAACCTCTTGGAGCCGATCAACACAAGATTTTAGTGTGCAAGCTTGGTATGATTTGTCATATATCTTCTCAAGATTGGCCTTCTTTCACTGAAGTCAATCTTGAAGGGGGTGTAGAGTAATATGTTGTATACATATGTTTCAGTTTTATTTTCTTTTATTTTCGTATGGGCTTTATTTTGTTATACTGTTTTTTGGGGCATTGTTAAAATAAGCCCATTCAAACTTTCTGTAATAAGCTTTGTGACTCGAGAGATGGAAACAGGAGGAAACAATGTAATTTTTCTGCTTTACTCTTTTCACATGGAAAAGTTAAGAGTTTAATTGAATGAAAAATTATAATAAGAAAATTTCGGAACCAGTTCAATGTAGGCATATTCCATGAATTAAAGATTTAGGCATATTCCATGAATCAAAGGGAAAAACCCATAAATGAGCCATTTTGAAAGAACGACTTTGTGTTTGATTACTTAGCATGTCAATAACTCATATAACTTTTTAATAAAAAGGTTAATAAAATCAAAAATTGATTAAAAATCATTTGTTTTAATTAAAGAGAACCAATGGAAGATCATGAATTTTTTTTGTAAGTAAGCGTGGAAAAATGTAGGAACAGGCTTCAAATTATAGTTTGAAAAGCAAAAGACTTTGTGCAAAAAGAAGAAGGAAAGTTTCCTTTTTTTCTTCTTTTGATGTGGTCTTTCTATAACATTCAAAATTGAACTTTCAGAAAACATTAATTGTTTGAAAAAAATCATCAAATTCCATAGAAAATGTATTTTCCCAACCTATAATTTGGATATATTTAGAGAGTTAAGCTTCTTTCTGCCTACAATTTTCTTTATGAATCTTAATATTTCAATTGTGACACGAAGGAAATTGCATATAGTCTATAATGGGAAAAGTGATATATAAAATCCAAATTTTTGAATAGCCTGTAATCCAAATACTTCTGTTAAACTATTAACAGAATAAATATCAGTATCCTTTTCTAATAAAAATATTCTTTATTAGACATATTTATGAAAGCTAAAACACTAATCCAAGATATGCGCATGAGCGCCAACCACCAAGTACTAATAATATATTGTTTTGGTAGATATGCCTATACAATGTAGATTGCATGTCAATAAGGAAGTTTCCTCCAAAATTATGCAGAAAGTTACACCAAGTTATCAAAAGGTAGTAAAAGATCATCCTTTATCTATTCAAGTTAGTTGTAACAGGTTGTATATAGTTTAATTCATATGAACTTTTGTATGCATTGTGTATGAAAAGAATGAAATTGTACACAACAGTATGCACTTGTACACCGATACAAATATCCCTGTAACAGACTTATGCGATATTATTCATTCTTGCTGAAGAAGCATATACTCTCAAATACTTTATCATGGTATCAGAGCTTCATTGCCAAACGACACCCATTTTCAAAATCCGAAAACTCTAATCTCTTCTATATATCATATCCTAATTCCATATCGATATCAGATCCAATATCAGCATCAACTTCTTCACTCAATCAATCATCAATCCAAGATCGATATCATGTCTCATGACAATAATCCACGATCAAGAGTAGATTCATCAAACACAGGGAATAAAACCACCAATCAAACCTTCAAAACTCTTGAAGAATCTCTGAAATTAATCGTCAATCCTCAAACACAGTTGATCACTGTAACCTTAGATGAAAACAATTTTCTGTTATGGAAGTTTCAGATCGAAACTGCTATTAGGGGATATGGTCTACAAAGCTTCATAGATCCAACATCAACTGCACCTCCTCAGTTTACTAAAAATGAGGATGGAGAACTTGTGTCTAATTCAGAGTTTGTGACACATCAAAGGCAAATAGCTTGTTGTGTTCATGGCTTCTTTCCTCAATCAATACCAATATCCTGTCACAGGTTATAGGATGTAAAACCTCTCTGGAAGTATGGAATGCAATTCATCAAAATTTTAGTTCACAAGCAGCTGCAAGAATCATGAGCTACAAGAGACAATTGCAGAATGTCAAGAAAGAGAATATGAGCATCAGAGAGTATCTAAGCAAGATAAAAACCTTATGTGATCTACTGGAGTCATCTGGTTATAAGATGAATGAAACTGAACATGTTCTAACCATCCTCAATGGTCTAAATGACGAGTTTGAAGCAATTGTGGCAGTAATATCTTCAAAAGAAACTACACCATCAGTGCAGTATGTGACCTCGGTTCTCCTTGCACACGAAGGCAGACTAGAACAGAAACACACTTCAACTCAAGAGTTCTCCATAAACTATGCTGCAACTTCAAGGAATGTATGGCAGAGGAAGAGGCAAAAACACCAACATCAGACCAAGGTGTCAGATATGTGAGAAGCTTGGCCACACTGCTCTCAGATGTTACTTCAGGTTTGATTCTAATTACACCAGCAATCAACAAATCTCTCCTCATCAAAACACACCAAGAACATATCCTTATAATATTAATCTGAATCAAGTTCAGCTTGATACAAAGCGTAATCCAAGAGGTCAAATCTCTTTAGCTGAAAATCAAAATGTACCGGCTAAGGATGCAGATATACAAGATGATGCATGGTTTCCTGATTCAGGTGCAACACATCATGTTAGTAACAATCTTCAAAATCTAAACCTTGGTGGAACTGCATATAAAGGTAAAAATTCAATTTATATGGGAAATTGTACCTCATTAAATATAGCTCATGTAGGACATGCATGTTTTAAGTCTGTTAGAAGAGACAAAACACTACTGCTAAAAAATCTCTTAAGAGTAACCCAAATCAAAAAGAATTTAATTAGTGTTTCACAATTTGCAAGAGACAATGGAGTTTTCTTTGAATTTCATCCCAAAACTTGTCTAATCAAAAATAATTTGAATGGAGAAATCCTATTGCGGGGGAGCTACATGATGGATTGTACAAGTTTAATCTCAAAACTGATGAGAAGTCTGATGATAAAGTGGTATGTTGTAATCTAGTTGATAATAAAGTAGAAGATGAGTATGATATATGGCACAAAAAACTTGGACACCCGAATGTAAGTGTAATGAAACTTGTGTTGAATAAAGAAAACTTGTTACATGTAAATTCAATGTCATCATACATGTGCAGTCAATGTCAATTAGGTAAAAGTCACAAATTACCTTTTAACTTGTCTAAGACAATATACAATTATCCATTAGAACTGGTTGAATGTGATCTATTGGGTCCTGCACCTTTAAATTCAGATTATAGGTATAAATACTACATTGCATTTGTTGATGCTTACACTAGATACACCTGGATTTATTTCCTAAAATTAAAATTTGAAGCAAGTGAGGCTGTGAAGCAATTTATCATACAATCAGAGAGACAACTTGAAAGGAAATTAAAAGTTTTCCAAACAGATGGAGGTACAAAGTTTAAGCCATTAAAAGAGTTTTTCGATGAAAAAGGGAATATATATATATATTCATTTAAATGTATTTGTTATTGTACTATTTTATTTTCACGTAATTAAATAAATATTTGCTGAATAAAATAAATAACACAGAATTTAAATTCAAACAGATATTTTATTCAAACAAATATTTTATTACAATTTTGAATAGTACAAAATTTGAGCTCTCACTATATATACAAAATTTCAATTACAATACAATTTCGACTACATCACGATTGTCATTTACATTTGCACCTCACTACATATCACCCGTTCACTCATATTTGTTCTTCAACTATATTCCAATCCATATTCAGCATCTGTATATCTGCAAAATAAACACTGACGCAGTAAAATTGAAAAAGAAATATTTTTGCAGTGTAAAATAAATGTGTGTTTTTGAAAATATTATATGCCTCGGTTATTTGGGTTGTTCGACATCATTTTCGTTTTGAATTCATCAAACACGAACAATCTATGACATGCACAAAGTATCACTGTACATGCCATAAGGCCGTGCACACCAATATATATTTGATAAAACTGCAGGGACAGGTGAGCACAATGTCAAACCCGAGCCATAAGCTGGATTCAACTCAGGTGTAATACAAAAGCATCACAAAATTGTCGAGTACAAGTTCTCGTGCAACAAGAATCCAAAACCAGACCATGCTAACAAGTGCACAAATGCGTACACATAAGAACGGACTCGACAGTAGATTCATGAAGCAACCAACCCAGACTTGTACAGACCAGTGTGTACAACAAAGAACCAAACAGTTCAAGTGTTCAAATTCAAGAAATCGGAATAAACAAAGTGAATCCAGACCAATATCACACAACAACAAAGCAAGCAGGTGTAATGGAAACACAAGTTCAAAGTTCATGGAACCACAACATAGCACATGTGGTCAGAGAACACAATAAACTGTTTGAAACAGAAATACACATACAAACACAATGAAGACAGCAGCTCGAATGAGAAAATGCAGACCAGAGTTCAATGGAACAAGACTGAAACATATAACATCAATATGTACATAGGATGATGCCAGAGAACCACTTCACAATGCAGTAAAACTCATACCAGGGTCAAGAATAAAACAGGCATGAACCAAATAAAGCAGTGGAACAAGTCCAACTACAACATGAACTAGGAAATATACACATGCATATGGTCAGAGCAACATATGGTGCACAATGGATATACAATCACTCAAGTTCAACATGCTCACATAACAAAGTGGTGACCATAAGGACAAGAGGAAATTTTGACTTGAAGTAATGTTCAGCTTTAACATGAACAAATTGACAGAAAAGACTACAAGAACATGAAAACCAATAGACCTACACATACGAAACAAAGACTCAAATGTATCAAGACATCAAAAACAGACATCAAATGGCACAAGTGCAGTTCACATCAAACCAAGTGGATAGGCACAATAATTATACACATATATACATACATATATATGTATGTATATACATGTTTGTATGTGCACAGTTTCTAACAGCTACTCATTGAATCAAACTCCAAGAAGATCATAGAAAAATCAGTGACGGCATACAAGTAAATGTAAAACATGAAGCATCAACATAAGTTCAGATGCCACAAGTCATGTACATATTCAAGTTGTACAGACCAGTTTAAAAAGACTTCCAGTGGAACCAAATATGCATGTGTGGAATACAACATCAGCTACAACATACAACAAGACTCAAATCAAGCTTCAAATCAGACAGTGATGAACCACACTAAAATTACATATGCAAGCAAGTTCAATAAAGCCGTGGTGACCAAAGTAAAATTGAACAAGTCGAAGTCAGGTTCTCATCTCAAAATATTATTACAAATTCAAAGTGGCCGAAGTCAAACCAGAAAAGGAAGGAACCAAATCCAAAGCAAACGCAAACCGTGGTGACCAAGCAAGCACATCAATAAAATATTTGAATTGAGCCAGTCCAAACATATCACATGTATTCAAGCAAAATCGAACGGCAGAGAAAAAAGTAACAAACAAATTCAAAAGATATATTCGAACGATAATTTAGGGAATTAAACCCTATAAATACCATTAACATTATCGACATTCAGGCATCGAGTTCAAGCATATCAACGAGAGTAATAAAGCAAAATCGCATACTAGTATTATTCGATTCGAACTCGATCGAGAAGCAGCCTCGAAGGAACGAAAGCAACAGAAGATTCGAGCATCATTTCCTACAAGCGTGGAGCATTCAATTTGATTAAATTCAAGGCGGCTACTTCAAATTCCAAAAGCCCTAATTTCTTGAAGAGGAACGAACGAAGGAATTGAACGAAAGAGGAATCGTTAGGAAGAAATAATAAGAGAAAAGGGAACAAACTTTATTTTTATTACTGTCTTTGGGCCGGCCTTTATTAATATTTTGGGATTTAATATAGGGCTTTATTTTTAAAATTAGGGTTTCTTGTTTTTGAGTTGTTTTTATTTTGTAATTTACTTTTAAACTTTTATAAAATTCTAGTCGTGTGACTAGGGGACGAACTACGGTGGTGTAGTTCGAGAATTCACAACTCAGTGGCTGAGTTGTGGCAGGGTTTTGAGCGTAGAGTTAGGTTAGTCGATAGCGGGTGTCGCAAGTTTACGTGTGTAAGCGTCTGACTACTTAATTTCTAGTAGAAAACTTGGGGGCAGCACGTAGGCAGGGTTTTGCCGAAGCTGGGTAAATCTATGTTCTTCTATTTCTGCTTTTATTATTCTGCTATTATCTATGCTGCAATTATTTTATATATTTCCACATTAATTTTAATAATTATTAGTATCACCCTATTCACCCCCACTCTAGGGTGAAATCGATCCTACAAGTGGTATCGGAGCTAGAAACAAACCAATTTTTGTTTTAAAATTTTGATTTTTCAAAAACAAATCTTTGTTTTAAAATTTTAATTTTTTAAAAATGGCTTCTTTTAATAATGCTTTTGCTGAGGGTCAGTCTATAGTTAGACCACCTATGTTCAATGGTGAATATGCTTACTGAAAAAATAAAATGAAAATTTTTCTGAAAACCATTGATGCTTGGAATATTGTTGAGACAGGTTATAGGACACCTACTATAGTGGTAGATAATCAGGAAATTGAAAAACAGATGGATCAATGGACAAATCTTGAAAATAAACTGCAGAATGCTAACGCTAAAGATATGAATTCTATTATTTGTTCATTGGATCAAATTGAATTTAATCGTGTCTCACATTGTCTAACTGCGCAGGAGATCTGGCACACACTTGAAGTGACTCACGAAGGAACATCTCAAGTCAAAGAAACTTGCCTTGCCATGCTTAGTAGCGAATACGAGAACTTCACAATGGCCAAGGATGAAAATGTCAAAGAGATGTATGGACGACTTTCCAATCTCGTATACAAATCAAAAACTCTCGAAAAATCATACAAAGAATTGAAAATAGTCCGAAAAATCCTCAGAGTCCTTCCTCGAAATTTTGGAGCAAAAGTTACTACCATTCAAGAATCAAAGGATTTGAAACAAATCAAAGTTGAAGAACTCATCGGAAATCTCACCACTTATGAGCTAGAAATGAAATTCAAGGAAGAACGAGAAGGAGGTGATACTCGAAAGAAATCAATAGTTCTTAAAGGAACAACCGAAAGTGAAGATGATGATGATGATGGTGCAGCAGAATTGGCATTGATAATAAAGAAATTCAAAAAGTGGAATCGCAAATATGGAAATCCTGCTCTAAATCAACAATTGAAAAGCAGAATAGTCAAAGTACTAGACAACTCAAAAGAGCAGGAAATCATTTGATACAAGTGCAACAAACCCGGTCATATCAAGCCCAATTGTCCTCAGAATCGACTCAGCCAAGGAAAGAAACCGAAAATGAGAAGTTTTGCAGCTACTTGAGATGAAACTAATGAAAGTGATGAAAGCACTGGCAGTGAAAATGAAAAAGCAAAACCGTGTCTTCAAGGAGAAATAACTGACAGTGATGATGACGAGCCAAGCGAGGTATCAAAACTTACTCATTCGGAATTACTTATATATTTTCATGAAGTAAATGGCTGTTTTGAATGACTTAGGGAAAAGTACACTAAACTTGAATCACAAAAGGATAGTTTGATAGAATTAAATAAACAGCTTGATCAATTGGTTAAAAACTATCAAATCAAGAGCCCTAAGTGTGATAAGTGTCCATCAAATAAAAAAAACAGAAATTAAAATAAAATCACTTGAAAATGAAATTTTGATTTTAAAAGAAAGTGAAAACACCAGGAGAGAAAATTCTATTAAAAAGTGCACTCAATTATTGAATGAAAATGAATCTCTCAAAACACAAGTCCAACAATTGTCTACAACTTTAGGAAAATTTTCCAAAGGAGAAAAATCACTAAATATGTTATTAGGGCAACAAACTGTCAATCCTGTTAGACAAGGACTTGGGTATAATCAATCTGAACGTATTAGAGGTGAAATTAATCAAGTCAATTCCAAGTGCACAATTTGTGGAAAAACTGGACAAAATCACAATGATTGTTGGTATAGATCCAAAAACGTGAAAACCATACCAATTTGGGTTCCAAAAGGCACGAATATAAAATTCCTTAAAGTCAAACAAATCTTGGTGCCAAAAGGAACAAATATAAATAGTCTTGGGTCTACACAAACATATTTTTCAAAAAAATTTGCCACTAACAACCATGGACCTATAAAAACAAATAGGTCACAAAAATCTTTTCTCGTGTAGGTGTGGTGGCAGGCTAAGGAACAATAATAGTGTTTCCTGGATTCTGGCTGTTCCAGGCACACAACGGGTGATAAATCAAAGTTCCTTAGCCTAGTACAAAGGTGGCAGAATCACAATGGGTAAGAACAAAAAATTATGTAACAGCCCGCACCTTACTTAATAGTGTTTTTTCGCGATGTGGGACTATTATTTCCATTTTGAAGGAGTGTTACAATCTCCCCCACTTTAGAGTCCAACGTCCTCGTTGGCTCATGAACACAACACCACCCAAGAGTCATGGCTATAACACGTACAGACCACAATTCCAGTTGGGTATGGCTCTGATACCAATGTAACAGCCCGCACCTCACTTAATAGTGTTTTTCCACGATGTGGGACTATTATTCCCATTTTGAAATCGGTAAAGGTAAAATAGGTAACGGTATATTTATCTTAAACGATCTATTAAATGTGAAAATCTACAGCGTAATCTAATTTAAATCAGCCAGCTATGCGATAATGAATGTTGATTCTGATTTATGAAAAATTGTTGGCCAATTATCTTTTTATGTCGAGAACATTATAAGTACCTCTAGAGTCTTTGAACTAGTTTATAAAGATTTGTTTAGACTAATGATGTTGTTTTATTGGTTAATGATTATTCTAGATACACGTGGATATATTTGACCTGACATGATATTTTGTGTTTGCTTGTATACACTGTTTCAATTCAAATCCAAAAGAATTTCATTTAAAAGCTGTAAAAAGGATTTTAAGGTATCTGTTGCACACTCCAAGATTTGGTCTATGATATCTATATAATGATAACTTTGAATCAAAGGGGAATTCAGATGTAGAATACACTGGTAGCCTAGTTGATAGAAAAAGTACTAGTGGAATGTGTTTTATGTTGAGACATTCATTAACTGCATCATTTCAAAGAAAATATCTGCATAATTTTTCATTGTAAATGATTTTTAATTAGCAGACATTTTTTTTATAAAACCTCTTCCAGAAAATAGTTTTTGTTGACCTAGTTTCAGATTAGTCATTTTAGAAAATTTGATTTTATAATTATTTTTGGATTTGATCTTAAATGACATTAACTAATCTGACTCCCTACTGATTATCGAAGAGATAAACAGTGATTGAAAAAGTGATGAGTGTTGATATTAATCATATATTATGACTTGAGATAGTATATTTAGTAAATTTCTTTAAAAATTTAAACATGATTTATAATAACTTTTGTTGGTAAAAATTCCATGATCATCTATAACCATCACTCATTAAAATCCAATATGGTATGTCAAAATGTGGTATTTTAAATGGGAAATTATTCTTTTTTTTTATTTTTTGTTTAAAAACATCCAAAGTATTCACTCTCATTAAAAAGTCCTCACGGTTATGCATGGGTGAATTACTTGTAATATTTGTTTATGTGCTTTCATGCTCATTTAAAAGTCCTCACGGTTATACATGTATGGAACACATATCAAAATTGGTTATTAAATAGACAAGTAGATTCTAATCCCATTTAAAAGTCCTCAAGTGAGCACTGGAAGTCCTCACGGGAAAGTTTGTCAGTTCATGCAAAATCCATCAAGTGAGCACTGGAAGGCGGTAAAATGAATCTTTAGATATCTGGCTGGAACAATGAATTATGGATTAAAGCTTTATGCCAACAAGACACTAAATATTAGTGCATTTGATGATGCTGATTAGGCAGCAGCAGAGATGATAGGAGGTCAGTAAGTGGATATTGTGTGTATCTTGGAAGAAATGCAGTGTCATGGTGTTCAAAGAAACAGCCAACTGTGTCTAGATCAAGCACAGAAGCTGAGTATCGAAGTGTTTCTGGTGTTGTTTCAGAGATTATGTGGCTTAAATCCTTGTTGTTTGAAATATTTGGTGAGAAGAGTGGAACTGCAACTGTTTGGTGTGACAATTCAAGCACTGTATCACTTGCACCTAACCCAGTCCTACATTCAAGGACTAAACATACCGAATTAGATCTTTATTTTGTTAGAGAACAAGTTGCTAAAGGTGATATATGTATAAATCATATTCCTGCTTTGTATCAGCGAGCTTATATATTAACAAAGTCACTACCTCTAACTCAGTTTGCTAGATTAAGAAAAGAATTAAATGTCAGTGAAGTGTCAGAGTATGAAGGCAACAAGGAAGTGAAGATGGAGGAGAAGCAGATGAAGAAATGAAGCTTGAATTGAGGAAAGGAGTTTGTTGTAACAGGTTGTATATAGTTTAATTCATATGAACTTTTGTATGCATTGTGTATGAGAAGAATGAAGTTGTACACAACAGTATCCACTTGTACACCGGTATAAATATCCCTGTAACAGACTTATGTGATATCATTCATTCTTCCTGAAGAAGCATACTCTCAAATACGTTATCATAAAGATTAAATGCAAATATTTATAGAGAAACTAAAAATAAATTACCCATAATCATGTAATATAGTCTAAATAACTCTTATTACCTTAAGAGCCAGTGTCATAATCCATATTTGACTAATACCATGGTATGGACTGAACTAAAGTATAGTGTTCTACATGATCAATTTAACTAACACATAAATTGAAAAAATAATGAGTAATGTGTTTAGTTAAGGAAATTTTGAGTAACTAGCATGGTCATTTTTATTGAAAAATGTATTGGACCAACAAAAACCATAGGGATTTTTAAGGTTGTCAATGGATATCGAAAAATCCGAAATTTGTTTACATCCGCATCCGAAAAGCGGATAAATATTCGATATCCAAAAAAACAGATACGGATGCCGATACGAAGACATCCGCATTCGAAAATTATCCGTTCGGTTTTTGTCAAGATTATAGTTCAAATTATGTGTATTTTAGTGCAGTGAAAGATATTTTTTATTATTTTATTAAGTTAGTAGTTTATATTCAGGAAATTATTGTCAAGGACAATATTTCTCAACGTTTTAGCTTCAAGGACAGACCTTCGGTATTTTAGCCTGAAGGACAACATTCTTTATGTATCAGTTTTTAGTTATTGATAACAGTTTTTTAAGTATCAGTTTGTAGTTATTTATAGCATTTTTAGGTATCAGTTTTTAATTCGGTAGCAGTTTTTAATTCGGTAGCAGTTTTAGAAGAATGTTTGTCCTTATGAATAATTTTGAAAGAATGTTTGTCCTTATGAATAATTTTTAGAAGAATGTTTATCCTTGTGGTAAAAATATTGAGATCGTGTCCTTAAGGCTAAAAATATACAAATTTTTGTCCTTTAAATTAATTTTCCCGTTTATATTATATGCACTTAATGCTTTTTAACTGCTCGAAACTATTTATTGTCGTCATATTTGTTAATTATTAACACTTTTATAATCAATGGAATTGAAAAATATTTATGTTAAACTAAAATTTTCTTTTTATAATTCTTGATTTATCAATCGTTAGCGGATAGGATAATTATCCGATATCTGTCTGTATCAGCGAATGCGGATATCCGATATCCGAAAATGGTTTTGGATGAGGATGTAGATATGGCACCATCCGCATTCGAAAGCATCCGTTGACAGGCCTAGTGTGCTAAGTTTTAGAAATTACCACCTACTAGCCTTCTAAAAGGATAAAAAAACAAACCTGATCTATAGCAAATCTATCAATGTAGCTAAATTAGTAAATTAAAATTGAAACATGGATATAGGGAAAGTTCTGATACCTTCCAATTAATGATGCGAATCCAAATCAGAAGTTACCTAATGCAAATCTGCTACAGTAATTTCGACTATAGGTAGGGTCAGTCGGGCAGCCTAAGCCCGTGGGCTGGGGCAATCCACTGTAGGGCAAAATTTATTATTGGCGTGAGGTATAAAATATTAAAAACCAGTTACAAGTTCTAACATAAGCTTTAGTTTATTGGAAACATCAATGGTTTGTAATATGGTGTGTTGAGTTCAACACCCACAGGGGAAACATTTTTTGCACAAGTTTTTCTTATACTGAATTCAAATTTTAGCTGGGGTAGTCAATTCTATGGGCCGGGCCTGACTGTAGGCTTAGATCTGTGTGAAAAATTAACCACTTTTAGAATTAGGGTTGGAGGAAGATTGAGAAATGGGGGTCTGAGTGTTTGAGATCTAAATTTTTTCTCTAGATAAATGAATAAAATTGATAACTGGTAGCAACGTCTTCTTGCGTGGATAGCGGTAATAGAATTTGTGGAGAATAAAGCACTATTGTGAAATCATTGCTATTTAGATGCCACATCATTATTTAGAATTTTCTATTAAAATATCGTCTACAACGCTAATGTTTTTTGTTGATGCAATTGAAAAATCTACTTGACGTTGTCTTTTCCAATGTCTAGTTCTAGACATTCAACTCCACATGATACATCACGTTTTCTATATCCACTAGTGAGTTTTAACTAAAATACTTTTTCTTCTAGTTATGAGAAAATTACACCTAAGCATTTTTTGTATCTACACTTTTGTATTGGATAAAAAACGTAACTCATAAATGTTAAGTGCTTTCACATCCTCTTAACAATGTGTGTAACTTTGCCACATGGATTTTATATGACAATACTTCAGATTTAAAAAAACAAAAACGATGAAGGGGGTTATTGAGAGAAATGAAGAGACATGAAGAGTCAAAGATAGCAAAAATTAATGAGACAGTCGGAGTTTGAAGAGAAAATAAAGTAGGGAAATAGGGCTAGAGATTTTGGCTTCAGACTATTCTGCCTCATATTCAGATCTTTTTATGTGAAAAAATACTTCAAGAACTTGTGATCCGTGAAGAGCTCAAACTTTTCACCTAACAAATAATGCCTCCATATCTTCAATGCAAACACAACAGCCAACAACTCCAAATCATGTGTTGCATAATTCCGCTCATGAGGCTTTAGTTGCCTGCTAGTATAAGCAATGACCCTACCGTGCTGTATCAGAACTGCACCCAATCCTACACCGCAGGCATCGGTATATACAGTCAATCCTCCACCTCCATCTAGAATAGATAGAATTGGAGCGCTGATCAACTTACTCTTCAACTCAATGAATGCTTCCTCACACTTCGAAGTCTAAACAAACTTTTTATCTTTCTTCATCCGCTTGGTTAGGCGCGAGGCAATCTTAAGGAAATTTTGGATGGACCTTCTATAATATCCGGCCAAGCCTAAGAAACTTCAATCCTTTGTTGGAGTTTGCGGTGTCTTCCACACTTGAACATTCGCCACCTTTGCCGGATTAACCGCAATACCATCGCCCGACACAACATGTCCGAAGAACCTTACTTCTGATTGCCAAAAATGACACTTAGAAAATTTTGCATTTAAAACATGCTTTCTTAATGTATCCAGCACCACTTTCAAATGGTATTTATGTTCTTCCACGGTCTTAGAGTAAATAAGAATATCATCTATAAAGACTAACACAAACTTATTCAACACATCTCTAAAAACTCGATTCATAAGATCAGCAAAATAAGCAGGTGTAGTGGTTAGCCCAAAAGCCATAACCAACCACTCAAAGAAACAATCTGGTCCTCCAAATGCTATTATGAGTATACTATCCTTCGCTAGCTGGTGTCCTATAGCAAGGTCCATTTGGGAAAATAATTAGCACCATGGAGTTGGTCAAACATGTCATCTATATGGGGTACATGATACTTATTCTGAATTGTCTGCTTGTTTAGCTCGCTGTAATCCACACAAAGTCTCAAAGAACCATCAGACTTTGCTACAAAAACTACAACTGCTCCCCAACTTGAACGACTTGGCCTAATCAGTCCTCTTCTCAACAAATCATTCGTATGATCCCTCAACTCCTTCTCTCTTGGGGTCATTTTAAGAATATGTTGAATAACAAATTTCCAACCGAGAATTAAGTCTATATGAAACTCAATCTCCTGATGTGGAGGTAGACTGTTAACTTCTTCAAAAACATCAGGGAAATCTTTATCAATTTCTACTGATCCTAACTCCTTTTGGGACGATTCTAAGGCTCTTCACATGACACTTCAATAAATTTTCCAAATTTGGCTTTCAAAGATATCGTCCTCCCAACACAATCTAAAATGGCTTCATTATCCGACAACCAATTTATACCGAGCATAACATCAAACCAAAACATACAGGTCACATGAAAAATGGTGGGTAAGGTAAGTGTAACGCCCCACCTCTATACTCACACTAGCCAAGGACACTACTGGGTAATGCCGTCGACTAGCACGAAGAATAAGGCTGTTGAGGAGCGACCATCTGTGTAATTGCTTTGTGTGAATAGCGATATGTCAGATAATATAACTTACATTTCATCTCAAGAGGAAATCCGACAAATCAAATACAAACTCAAAGCTACCAAACAGTGGCTATGTGGACTTCGAAAACAAATATAGAAATAAACATAACATAAATCAGTCACAGATATTCATAACACAAAGGCGGAAATAGATATGAATATAGCACATAGAAGTGTACATCAAAGTAGTGGTCAAACAAGATCCACTACATCACAAAAGAATAGATACAAGTGCTGGACAAAAGAATAATTATACATTAAGGAGTCTATATCTCAAATGTATACTAACAAAAACTACTATGCTAAAGTAGTTAGCCAAAAGTCAAATGAAGGACCCTGATAAGAAGTCTAGCAGGAGCACCTGAAATATCTCTGTCTGACCCGAGTATTATTTAAGAAGAAAATAATAAACGGATCAGTCTAGCTATAAATATCAGATAAAATGAGATAGGATAAGAGATATGACCAAAAACGTATGATAACAAAAATGTCATACTGTGTCAAGTATACATCAAATAACAACAAAAATCATACAATATCTCAAATCATCTAAAAACACCAAAAAGAATCATATTCTTTAAATTATTCACCAAAGCACAAATATTGACAAAACATATCAATGCCAATCCACGAAAATTGGTGAAGCACAAATTCTAGAAATCATTAACCTGAAATCCAGAAATCACAAAAGGGGGGAGGCCTATCACAAACGGGAGCATGAAAACTCACCAACACGTGTATCACAAATGGGTCGCCATCCCATGGTCGCTAACCATAAAGCCGGTGCCACGACGTAGTACAACGAACGCCCGAGGAACCAGAAACTCAAATAATCCAGAACATCGACGTAGTACAGCGTTACACCAGATGAACCAAACTCAAATAATCAGGCACAACGACGTAGTACAGCGAACGCCCGATGAACCTGAACACAAATAATCCGGAACATCGACGTAGTACAGCGAACGCCCGATGAACCAAACTCCAATAAGCCAGAACAACAACGTAATACAGCGTTACGCCCGATGTACCGAACTCCATAAAACCATAGGTCGCTAGCCTATAAAAATGAGACGAAGCTCCATAAATCAGGGTACAGTCCCCCACGTGGACAAAGAGACATCGCAAATCGCTAGTCTAAACCATAAAATGATCATCATCGATCATCAAGAAGTGTCGATTACACTAAGCTAGTAAATAAATGAGTTTAGCTTCATGTCCCATAACCACTGGCTTAACTTAAATATTTACGAACAAATTGTAGATTTCCACTCAAAAATTGGCACAAGATTTTCAATCGAACAAGTCCAAAAATTAACCGACGAAGTAAACGCAAGCGTTTCATACCACTTGTTTTACTAGGCCGTTTAATTAGATTTCTCATATGAATGAGGTAAAGGTTTATATATACTAATAGATTGGGAAACAGTTTTAAAAGAGAGCTTTATATTTAAAATAGTTTCGAAATCGTTTTGATGATAGAGTTTGAATATTTACTACTAGTATAGAAACCTTTGTATTTAGAAGTGACAAATCACAAAAACGATTGTAGTAACAATCAATCACCAAAGATTCACATATGAAGACATGAATTAAATCCAAAGAAATCGATACCAAATCCATCAAAATGGATATTCCCAAAAATCCCGAAAAAGAAGTCATCAAAGTCGATAAAAGTGATAACAACTAATCGGAGCAACTAAAATCGATAAACAATGGAAATTCAATCAAGAAAAGCCTAAACAGGCAAAAATACACAGTTCCAAACGTCTGGGGGGTCCATCCAGACGTCTGGATTTAGGTTTTGGAAAATCTAGAAAAACCCTTCCAGATGTCTGGTTTGGCAATCCAGACGTCTGAAAACCATCCAGACGTCTGAACCAAAAAAATCAGACGTCTGGAATTAGTTCATGTCTTTTTTTAATACTATGTGCATATATTTTTGCTCCAGGTCCAAACCAGATGTCTGGACTTGATCACCAGACGTCTGGTCACCTGGTCTGGGCAACAGTTTGCCTAGGCCAAAGTGGCCAAAACGTATCGGAAGCGATCAAACGAGCAACGACGACTAAGGATTTACGCCAAGCGACAACCCAGCCTTAAAGGCTCTTCGATACACCCCGAATATCAATGTCCAAATATCCATAGAAGGATTTTCATAAAATTGGACCAAAACACCAAAATTTGGAAAATTCACCAAATCAATTCAAATCAAAAGCAAATGAATATGCACAAATGTCAGGAATTCATACCTAACAACAATGATAGCTATAGACGTAGATGTGAGTTAAAAAAACTCACCTTTAAAACTCAAAAACACGAATGAGAAGCTTTAAAACAAAGGAAAGGCCAATTCCTCTTCAATCTCAACTCAAGAAGCTTCAATCTATGCTCATAAGAAGAATATTTCCTAAGTTAGGTTATAGGAAATTCTGAGGATTGAAGAGAGATAGAGATGGAGAAGAAGAAGAGGATGCTTACCTAAGCTTCTCTTTGATTTTGGAGCAAGAACTCAAGTTTCCAAATCAAACTAGGGTTTGGAATTTTAAATTTCTTTTCCCTTCCCCCATTTTTACTTAAGCTTGAATGTATTAGGAAAATGAGAATGAAATGAGAAGAGGGGCTGAGTTAGGTATTAAGATGGGTTAGTGGGCTGAAACCCAAACCCAAAGCCCAAGTAGAAAAATAGCAAATTCTACTCAACTCCAAACATATCGATGTTTTTACTCAAAAAAGTTGTAAACGCCATTTTGGACTCAATGGAAGTGGTCTCGAGTCCCAATTCGACAGTTTACAAAAAGTAACATTTCGGACTTTAATCCGATTAACGATGCTATATTTAAATAAAACATTTAAATATACAATCGTAAAATATTCGGGTTGTTACAGTAAGTAATTTGCATATCCTCACAGATCATGCATATATTAGTCGTACCTTCTATGGGGTTAGACACACAAATGGGGGTTTCTACAATTCTTGAGGAATGTTGCAATTTACCTACCGATTCTATAGAAATGAAACCGTGGAAAGCTCCTGTATCAAGCAATACTCGAAAAAAATGCCATTAACAATTCAAGTACCTTCAAGAACTCCTTTCCCTTTCACATCCTTTGAGGTCGATGGTTCATCCTTGATGGCATAAACCTTGGCTTGTTGACCCTTCTTCATTAGAGGACAATCCTTCACCATATGCCCTGGTTGTTGAGAGTTGTAGTAAATGTCTTCTGAACCATTGGAGAGACAGGTCATGTCTGCTGCTTCAAAGCTTCAGAATTCTTACAAAACCTTGCCAGATGGCCCTTTTGCTTGTACTGAAAACATTCAACATCCCTGAACTTGTTCCCTTGATCTCCTCCTGACTTTCCCTTCCACTACTTCTTCCATTGCGAGTTAAACTTCCATTTATTCGGGTTGCTATTATTGTTTTTGGTGCTGCTGCTGGCTTCTTCTTCTCTAAAACTTCATACATCAAAGCCATATCTATCAAATCCACAAAAGATCCCTTTAGATGGGTGATCATCTTCTCCTAAAATCCTTCTCTCATTCCCATCACAAACATCTCATTTTTCTTAAGTGGGATATCAATCAACTCCGGACCAAATCGCGATAGCTCAATAAACTTGGTTTCATATTTAGCTACCGACAAATATCTTTGCTTCAGATCCAAGAAACTCCTATACATATGGGCCTTTCCTATAGTGGGCATAAACTGGTCTTCAAACACCTCCTTAAATCTAGCCTAAGAAAAATCATCCTCCAGAACATTTGTTGTAATAGAGTCCCACCTCGCTGTAGCTCCATATTGCAACCAATAAGATGCTAAAAAGCGCTTCTGCTCATCTGAAATATCCAACCCCTTAAAAACCTTCTCGCAAGGATAAATCCAACCTTGGACTTCGATGATGGATTCTGTGCCCTTAAATGGCTTTGCTCCCAAATTAGTATGGTTTTTCAACTGAGCTGCAAACTTCATACTGAGCTACACTTATGTTGCCTCTTCAACTACTCCAACTCTTCCAACATTTGGAGCTCAACCATTGGTGGCATGGTGCAACTAACTCCTCTACTTGTCTTTCCCTATTACTCATTCTTACTACCTCGATATAGTATGATAACTTTAGAATACTCAGATGAGTCTATCTTAAGGAAAACGGGCACTAAATCAAACATATCAAACCTGATTGAAATAATTCGAATACACACACACACACACACACACACATATATATATATATATGTATGTATGTATGTGTGTGTGTGTGTATATATTAAAACAATAAGCTCTCATAGACTAAACTCATGCTAGGGTATTGCTAACGCTATCTCTAATAATTGACCCTAACCACGAATTAGGTGCTCGCTCAACCTAGACTCTGATACAACGATCCGTTTTTCTTACTCCTAAAGACAACACTTAATATATCCACAGTATTCATGTGTCGACCATCTAGGTATTCGAAAGACAAGCCATTGGGGTAAAAGAAAAGAAAAAGAAGAAGAAAAAACAGAATCTCATAGTGCAAGGTAATCATATATAATAGAACATAAGATAGTATATATGGTCACTTCTAAAATGAAATATCAGAGTCACAATAGGTACTAACTTCAACCAGAGACAGTTATAATTGTTTGCCTCCACCATGCTAATACAAAATATACATAACAGTGGAAATAAAATAGATAACTAGCTAACGTCGAAGCCACATGCTCCATGCTTCTCCAAAATGCATTTGTTGGAACCTGAATACTTAGCTACTCATTCAAATTTATGTACCCAAGAGTTTTATGGAACGAAAGAAAAACTACAGGTCAGATATGGGTCTAGTGTGAGTAAAATTCAAACAACTAAATTGTTATACTTATAAAACCCTTTAAAAAAAAGGTATCTCGTAAGACCTCATCGCACATAAACATGGATGGGTTTTTACCTTACGATAACCAAAACACTTCAATAGAAAATTTAGTGATATTATAATAATGTTTAGGGTTTAAAATAAATATTGAACATGGCTGAAATGCATACATTAATTACATTTCATCATAATAGGTATACAACTAAGTCCATAAAGGCACTTATTGGAGAATGAATTCCATCAATGACAATGCTACTATGGTCCCGCCTGTCACAGTACACCTCTAAATAAAATGTACCGAGGGTCTCATATGGATCCCCTGCCAACACAAGACATGCCCACCCCTTAGTAGATAGTACCGAATATGTCTCCTCCACGGTTGTGATCAACAACCGTACCGAGATCACTAGCATACATAATATGGAAATATCAATCAAGATTGGATGATGACTATACCCTAATGAGTGCGATCCACATAGCCCTACTGCATAACCCATCTTTTAGTCATTTGCCATTGTGAGGTTTGAGGCTACATTTACCTTTTTATATAGCAATCCCACTTGGAATTCTAACACCGCCCTCCAGGTGACAATGCAATGCAAGCATTCGTGCATACAAGTTGTCCAGGATATGAACAAACCAAAGGCACTACTTCTACTACATCCATTTTGGAATCACCCTTAGGATTAGTAGCAAGTAGCTCTTGCACTTCAAAGGTCTTCCGCTTTGATTTCGTCATCTTTCAGATGTTTCCAATTCAAACTCTTATGTTGGTTCAAAGTGGTTTTCGGATAACTCATGTTATCCGATCTCGGTCTCTTCGAACCAACATTCGATAATTTTAAAACGGGTCAAGTTATCGATAGTAGACAAATCCACTCTCTAGGGCGAGTATAGATTTGCAGATGAAAAATAAGACATCCTATACTTATTCCTACCTTTTGATTTCAAGAAGTATTATCCGTTGATTAACATTGAAGTCGGACGAGTTAGAGCACTAACCTTGACTCGACGTACATTCTTACTTCTCGGGGTAGAGTTCCATACCTTAGAATTTAGTGTTAAGTATACAATCAAGTACCTCCCATATGCTTAATTTATCACGATCCATTTATCGAAATTAGTTCCCTTATATTTATCATGTTTCTAACATTTCAACTTCTCTATCCTTCGCCAAGAAAATCTAGTTTTAGATCCCACAGATAGAGGAAAACCTACTCATCGACTTTCAATGTTATATACAGGATGACTTACTTTAAATAAAACATGTCAACGTTTTAACATAACTTATCATATTTGTTTGGCTACTTAATGACACATACAAAGAAATCTCTTGTATTTAAAACTATTGTTTGTAAAAGAAAGTTGCTTTTAAACAAACCATCCTTTGGACATGAAGTGATTTAAACTTAAAAATCTTTATTTAACCAATTAATAATAATTTAAACATTTGTTTAAATAATAATTAAACCTTTAATTAATTGATTAATAATTAAACCTTTATCTTAATAATTAAATAATAATTAACCTTACTTAGTTAATAATTAATTAATAATTAACCTTACTTATAAATAATTAAACCTTACTTAATTAATTAATAAACCTTACTTACTTAATTAATAAATAATAATTATTGAAAATCTATAGCGACTATCGCTATATTTACCATAGCAACTATCGCTATATAGACAATAACTTTCTAACTTGCTTTATATATCAAAATAGCATTTAAACCCTTTCCTTTTATATTTAAATTACTTAAATAACTTTGTATAAATGTAACGACCCAAAACTTTTAGTGATTTTATTTGTTAAATTAATTGAAATTCCGTGAAATTTTAAACAATAAAATTTGGAAATAAAAATTTATTATTTGGAATACGTCTATTTTAATATAGCAACTGGTAAATTTTCATCTGATAATATTGAAGTTTATTTTCCTATGAAATTTTATTTCAATTTAAAACCGGTTAATAACAGTTGAATTTAAAAGTGTTCCGAAACCTAAATATGTCAACATGAGAAATTTATTTAGAGCACTCTGAATAAGACTGCGTAATCCGTTTCGCGAAACTCGAACGTTTCTAGCTCCGTTTGGATTTTTCCGTACGGGATAGCAACGTATATCAGTGTCCGTATGGACTTTTGATAGAAAGATCCTAACACTGATATTTTCTGTTTCCTCTTGTCCGTCTCATCACGCTAATCACCATGATATATTCATTAGATTATTTCGGAGTCCGGTGCGCGACGGAATCAACAAAATGCAAAGTGTGACGATTCGCCAAATTGGGTCCATTTGCAATTTTGTATCCTCCATCTGGTTTAGCTTGCTGTGTTAATCACAGATATAACTTATGTCCTTTTCTATTCGTCAGTTTTGACATCCAAAGGTCAAAAATACGAAAGGATGCAAGGAGTTCGGTGGTTACGTATATTATTTCTTTTTCTTTGCATCTCTTTCCTTTTTCACTTTCAGGCAAGCCTTAGATCTGAACCCATCAACATTTCCTCTTTCCCAATTGTTCACTCCTCCCTTTCTTATTTCTTCTTCTGCAAATAAAAAAAACGTGGCTGAAGCCTCCTTCCCAAACATCTACCTATATTTCGACAGCCACTTAGACCTATGCCGACCCCAGGCTCCCCACTCACTCTCTTTCTTCCATCACCGGCCTTCAGCCACCGAAGCCCCACCAACCCCGAGCTAGTTCCTCCGCTTGCTCCGATCGCAAACCCACATCGCCACCTTCCCTCTCGAACCACTCGTTCCCATCAGCCCCAACAATCTTCTCCTCCACTTGCCTGTAGCTCCACCTCCAACCTCCGCCTCGTGTTGCCATAGCCTAAAGCTTCCCTTCGGCCTCGACTCCTCCGTGCATCGGCCTGCCTTCCACCTCGCCTTGGCCTTTGTTCCTAGACTTTGTTTTTTCCGCAGCCTTTTTCTATCTCGTGTAAGTGTTTAATATATATATTTCAATGGTTACAGTATTTTATACATATATATTACATACGCAAGTTTCAAATTATTCTGTATATATATATTTTAAAGTATATATAGTTATAAAAGTTTATATAAACACGTTACAGTTGGTATATATATATATTTTTGATCTGAGAATTTCGTATGTTTTATTTTATTTCTTGTAAGTCTAGTATGTATATGGGTTACAGCAATATATAGATGTGTATATGTATTTTCATGTACTATTGAGTTGCATAGGTTAACGTATATAACTTGCTAAGTTGTTCACCTGATTTGATGATTTGTATCTTTGTTACAGTGGTGTGTGTATATATATATATATATTTATATAGTTTTTATATAAAAAGTTTATAAAGTTATAAAAGGTTTACAGTATACAGTTTAACCTGGTATCATTCATATATAAATATATATAGTTATAAAGATAAATTTTTATAAACGTGAGTCTGCTTCGAACATATATATTTTCGGCTGAATAGTTATTTGTGGTTTCCAGAGTATGATGGTATAGTATCTATTATATTGTGTATTATAGCAGGTTGGGATAAACATATATATAGTTACTCATAAATATATCAGCCTTACTGTTTGGTACAGCTACCTTAAGTATTATATATTTTGTTGTCTACTCAAGTTTTAAAATATCATCTTATTTTATATATTTTTTTAGCGTCGGTATGTTATTCGTATATATGATTTATATGGGTTTATAGGTGATTTGGCTAACTAAAATATATATTGTACGAATAGTGTTTATACTACTGTGCTCCCTAGTCTCACAGTATATAATGTTACGTACTTAATAGTTTATATAGATTCATATATAGCACGTAGCTCTGTAGCTTATATATACAGTTTATAGTATAAGTTATAAAGTATATAAGTGTTTATAATAGTTTAAAAAAAAATTATAATATATTTGCTTGAAATCATTTTATAATATATAAGTATTTATTTCAATCCTATGTATATATGTTTGATTTTGATATATGTGTTTAATTTAAAATAATGATTTTTATTTTGTTTAAATTAAGTATTGATTTCATGGAAATAATAATATATATATATATATATATATCATTGTTGCTTCTATCAAGTTGATTCTGATTTGTTATCATCAATATCTATTTATCAGCTTCGTTGTCGATTCGAGTTCAATCTTGCCTTGTTTTGAGATTCGTGCTTGGATTCGTAGCTCATTTCTTTGTCAAATCTATCTAACCTCGAAAGGTGAGCAATCACTCACGATTACCGATCTTATATTTATTAAATTTGATTTCAATTGAAACGACAATTGAAATATGCTACTGTAGTTATTTAAATTGTTATATATGCTATTATCTGTAACTGTTCACCTATGGGATATGACACCATATCCTGTTGTTTATATTATATTGTTATTGATGATATATGCCCGTTGTTGTATTTTATATTATATGTCATCACTCTGCAAGTTCCCTGTTAGTATAGAATTCACTATGGGTTGAAATGATACATACCTGAACGGACTTTAGAATAGGAGAAAATCGTTATGGGTTGAAATGATAAACCCAAACGATTTTCATTTGAATTGAAATTGGGATTACGGGTTGAAATGATATCTACCCGTATATATTTAAATTTCGGATTGAAATGATAAATATCCGTACCACTTAACCATATGATGGATATATATACAGACACCGTTGGTCCATATATATATATATAAATATTTTGAAAATAAATTCCATGGTTTTGGAAAGAAATATATGGTTTTAATAAATGTTGATTCTTAAAAATTGTTATATATAAATGGTAATGATATATAAATTTAATAATAATATTTAATTTAGTTAAGGTTGATCTAATACATATAATATGGTTAAGTATTTAAATTTATGTTTCAAAAATAGATTTCAGTAATAATTTGAATAAGTTAAGGTTGGGAAGATAATTTGAATTTAGTTGAAATTGTATTCATTAAAGAATTTTATTTAATTAAACCGATTTGAAACTTATTAAAATTGAGATTTAAGATATGATTTATAACTTGGGTTTGATTTAAATAATTTAATGAATATTTCTTGTTTAAAATAAATTTAAGAAAATATTTAGTAAAAATGAAATTTAGGTCTAGTTAAATGATATTGAATTTATTAAGTGAATATTCCCTGATTAGATAATAATAAAGTTAAATCAAGAGCTATACGAAACTGTTAAATTTAACTTTGAAAATGTTGAATATTAAAGCTTTGAAATATATTAAAAATTTAAATGGTATATTTAAAACTGAATTGAATTAATGAATTGAGCTTTGAATAAATTTGAATTTGGAATTTGGGTGGATGTGAATTGATTTGTGAGACTTGAGGGAATTTTAAATACTTTACTCTTAAATTATTTAACCTATATATATACTATTTTGGAAAATAGATATATTTGAAATAAAATGATATTTTGGTTTTGAAGGATAAATTAATTTGGAATGACCATAGTATATAGTGTATATTTCCACCTTGTAGATAGTTCCAAAGATCCTTAGAGGATGGTTATTCCAAACATCCTTTAAGTTACTTGTATTTTAGTTGATATTTCACTTGAGTTGGATTTATTGATATAAGAATGTTAATCCTGACTCGAGTGTTTTGTGTTTTGCTTTACGCTCGGGTCAGACCGAGTGATACAGCATCTGAGACTCACCTTTGGAGTTTGGAGCTTCGTTTGGAGATCCAACTATCGACTCAGCTTCCAGCTTTTCTAGTTGATCTGTTCAGAGAGGTCATCTGTGGTACTGGAGACTTCACTGCACTTGAGATATTCTGTTGTATTTTATTTCTAACTCTGATGTTTTTATAGTAGCTTCATGAACTACTATTTATTTATTCCGTTGCGTATTATTGTATTACTCTGTGTCTGTGATTCTGTGATTGATTTATTTACTGTATATGATGAGTTTGCCAAATTTAAATAACAATCTGATATTTTGAATTTTTCAAGTCCGACATGTGTGGATTTATTGTCGATTTGAATGGTCAAAATAGTGGGGCGTTACAGTTGGTATCAGAGCTTTGGCTTTAGGCAAAACTTAGCATATATAGTAAATTTATTTACAGAATCATTTTCGTTCGTGTTTGAATCTCTTCCATTTGACTCGATTTCCTTTGAACTTTGGAACGTTTCTTGCGGTTCCAAAATTCATTCTTGTCTCTCCCTATTTGTATTCTTTGATTCTATAGTGTCCCATAACTCCTCTTCGAATGATCTCTAAAAGAATAGGCGATCCCGCAAATCTTTGATTGATTTGTAAAGGGGTGGAACTCTTTTACAATTGGCATTGATTCACCGGAGATTTATATATTCCTCGGTTTAGATGCTGCTATCTCTTGTTATGCCGAATTCTATCTCTGGCGATCGAATGCCGATTTGCCTCAGAATTCTGCACCGATCTTATTTTGAAGTCATGGTTGACCCTAAGGCATCTGTGATTTATAAAAAAATATATCTATCTTCTATTTTGAAATTTAATTGTCTCATCTTCGTTCGAGCCTATCTTCGAATCAGAATTCTATTTGATTAGAGTCCCTCTAATTTGAATCTCTACCCTTGTTTTCAAATACATTTTTAAATCATCCTTTGAAAATCGGGCTTGTTTGTATTTTTGAAATTGTTTTATATATCGAAATTATTATTTTGATAAATATGATTTTATTCTATATATAAAAGTGAAAATGTTTTCGATAAGGATTATATATACCTTTTAAAAATGAGAATTTGAAGTTTGAAAGGATTTGTAATTTTGAAAAATTATATAAGGAATTTGATTTATCTAAAAAATGATTTATAACTGAAGGATTTTAAATTTGAAATTCGAGAATTGAACCTCGGTGTTTCGAAATTGGTTTTAATATTTTGAAATATATATTAATAATATGATTTAAAAGTATTTTTCCGAATAAGAAATGTTTCAAATGATTTTAATGAGTTTCGAATGATTTCGAAGAAATTTCAAAAGAAGTTTGAGAAAATAGAAGTCCAAAACTCACTTATGTCGCTGGAAAATAATTTCGGTGATGAGTGCACGCATCATCGACATTGATTTTCGAGTTTCAGAGTGGGGGATAGGCCACTTCAGTAGCTTTGCTATGCGAGTGATTTTGTGAAACCATTTTGATTTCAAATTCCGAAGTAAGATTTGATATTCGAAAGATATATGTATATATATTTGAAATGATTTGAAGTAAGCCGGTGTTCAGTCCTTTAGTTTCGGATTTGAAACCTATCTTTTGAAATTGATTTACTGATTTGTTGATTTCCAACTCTTGAATTTGAAAATGATTTCTTCAACTATTTCGAAGGTTCGAGCACTTCCAAATCAAGGTTAACTTTTCAAAGCTAGAAATTTTGAAAAGTATAAAGTAAAGTATATAAGTTTGGTATGTATGTTAAAGTATGTAGTAATATGATTTAAATAAGTTGAAACTTTTTTTGTTAAGTAAATGAATAAGGCAATTTTAAAATTTTCTAATATGAAATTTAGATTTGAAATGTTTTGAAAAGAATTTTGTCTTCAAAATATTTTGAATAAAATTTAGTTTAAATATTTTAACTGGGTAACATCTTTATGAAACTATATATTTAACAAGTTGGAATAAATATATAGGTTGTACGTATGCTGTTTTATTCGCATAATTAATTTGATCCAGGTTTGAGTACACAAGTTCGAGGTGAATTACACCATTTCGTGTTAGGATTTTTCATTCGATTCTTGATGACGAATATTTGATATGGATTTTGGGCTTGATTCTAGAATTCTCTATCATAGTATATGGCTATGCAAGGAGACTGATGGCTTCTAGTCGAGAAACCATATCGAAATCTGCATTAGGGAAGTCGAATGGACAATACTAGTTCGAAAGCGAACTTGTGTGATCGAGCGAGTGATCGAATGTGATTTTGCGAAATGATGACATATGTACATCTTATATCCTAATATCATTGATATACTTGACGCTGAAATGGAAAGTTGTTGGGTTGGATATCTTTGTAATTTAATTGGAAATTTTCTTTTATGCAAACTACTATCAATTTAAAACCATTTTCAAACTATTTTTCTTTTATTGTTCTTAAAACGAACTATTTTAAACTATTTTATTTACAAATTATTTACAAAACTATTTTTCAAACTATCTTATATACAAAACTATTCTAAATTCAAAACTTTTAGTAAGCAAAGATGTTCAATCCCATATAGCTCTTCGTACAGCGAAATTTATTTTTTAAATTTTGATCCTGATATAAGATGGACCTTATGTAAATATAAGATGATTTTGAAAACCATTGATTTTGGAAATGAATTGTTTGACCTAATTATTTTGATTTGGAAATTTGGATTATTTTCTAAATCTATTATTTTGGAAACTTTGAAACTAAAGATATTTAATTTGAGAAGAAATAATTTGGTGAAATTGTATATGATTTTGAAATTGAACTGATATTGAAACAAATTGAAATTTGAGAACCTTATGTTACTAAATACTTGATTTGGGAGTTGTCGAACTTATATAAAATTGATTTGTATGAGTATGAAATTGATTCGAAAACTATGGATTTGAGGGTACTCAATTTGAAAGTGAAATCTTATATAATTGAAGTCTATATAAGTGTGATTTGATATACTATTTATTTTGGAAAGTATTGGATTTGAAAATGAAATCTTATATATAATGGACTTTATATAAGTATGATATTTGAAATTAATTTGAAAGGTACTATATGATACATATTTTCGAAGTAAAGATATGGAAAGTGCCTTCTGCTTGATATCCGATTTGTGGCCACATCTTGGATTCATTCTATCGATATTATTCTCTCTGATTTTTGGTTTTCCAGATATGATACTCGAGTGTCCTTCGAATTCCATGGCGTTACCCATGGTCTTACGAACTCGACTGCATAGCGTAATTCGCAAGGCAGTGATTGCTTAAAAGGTACGGATGTTTCCTGGGGGATCCAGGCGTAACCATTGTGTATCTGCGATCTATGGTCGTGTTAGTGGCGTAATCCGCAAGGCAGAGATTGCTTAAAGGGTATGGATGTTTCCTGGGGGATCCAGGCGTAACCATTGTTATGTATCCTGCGGTCCACAGTTTAGTTACCATGGCGAAATTCGCAAGGCAGTGAATGCTTAAAAGGTACGGATGTTTCCTGGGGGACCCAGGCGTAACCATTGTGTATCTGCGATCCATGATTTGTTTTTTTTGTTTGGATTGTACTTTCCATATCTGTTTTTAAAAGTTTTCCAGTATTTTCACTGGGTGTTGAAACAGGTCTACTAAGTACCTGAAGAATTCTAGTTTTGCGCCTGATCAACGCACTACCAGAGTCCGCAGGAACGAGGATAAACTTGTTGAAACATCGAGTTATAAAAGTATTTTATTATAAAGGTATTTTATTATAAAAGTATTTCCAACAAAGAAATTTTGTATCAATATTTGGAATTGAAATTCTTATGGTTTGAATAATTATTCATGCCCGATACTATTCTTTTGAATCTATCTTATCTGCTCAGCTTATTTATTCACCTATATTCTATTTTCCGAATCCTCCTTCTTTTCCTTGTTGACTATATCCTTTTTAAATATTGTTTATTTAGATACCACATGGTTTAATAGAAAATTTTAGTGTTATAAATATTTTAGACGTTATTAATTAAATAAAACATATTTAAAGTAAATCATTATTGATTTATTAATAATATTTGAAAAGTATCTTGAGAAAAAAAATTAATAAATTTATGAATTATGGATTTAATGTTTTCAAATAGCTTCTTTGTAAATATAAGTAATGATGTAAATAATCGTTTTCAAATATTTTTCATATATTTATAGAGGTGTTATTTAAACATAAATGGCATTTATAAAGGAAGCAAGAAATTTGCAAATGGGTTTTAAAGTATTAAAGATAATTGATTTGCAATTGAAGTTTCAAATGAATATTTCAAGTAAAATTTATATACAGTTTCAAATTAATTGTTTAATCTTGTCTTTTAACCTACCTTTTCTGCCTAGTTGTTCTATCCTCCTACCTCCTCTCTTTTCGGGGACGAAAAGTTTTGAGTGGGGGAGAGTGTAACGACCCAAAAATTTTAGTGATTTTATTTGTTAAATTAATTGAAATTTCGTGAAATTTTAAACAATAAAATTTGGAAATAAAAATTTATTATTTGGAATACGTCTATTTTAATATAGCAACTGATAAATTTTCATCTGATAATATTGAAGTTTATTTTCCTGTGAAATTTTATTTCAATTTAAAACCGGTTAATAACAGTTGAATTTAAAAGTGTTCCGAAACCTAAATAAGTCAACATGAGAAATTTATATAGAGCACTCTGAATAAGACTGTGTAATCCGTTTCGCGAAACTCGAACGTTTCTAGCTCCGTTTGGATTTTTCCGTATGGGATAGCAACGTATATCAATGTCCGTATGGACTTTTGATAGGAAGATCCTGATATTGATATTTCTGTTTCCTCTTGTCCGTCTCATTGCGCTGATCACCATGATATATTCATTAGATTATTTCGGAGTCTAGTGCACAACAGAATCAACAGAATGCAAAGTGTGACGATTCGCCAAATTGGGTCCATTTGCAATTTTGTGTCCTCCATCTGGTTCAGCTTGCTGTGTTAATCACAGATATAACTTGTGTCCTTTTCTATTCGTCAGTTTTGACATCCAAAAGTCAAAAATACGAAAGGACGCAAGGAGTTCGGTGGTCACGTATATTATTTCTTTTTCTTTGCATCTCTTTCCTTTTTCACTTTCAGGCAAGCCTTAGATCTGAACCCATCAACATTTCCTCTTTCCCAATTGTTTACTCCTCCCTTTCTTATTTCTTCTTCTGCAAATAAAAAAAACGTGGCTGAAGCCTCCTTCCCAAACATCTACCTATATTTCGACAGCCACTTAGAGCTATGCCGACCCAGGCTCCCCACCACTCCCTTTCTTCCATCACCGGCCTTCAACCACCGAAGCCCCACCAACCCCGAGCTAGTTCCTCCGCTTGCTCCTGCCGCAAACCCACATCTCCACCTTCCCTCTCGAACCACTCGTTCCCATCGGCCCCAACAATCTTCTCCTCCACTCGCCTGTAGCTCCACCTCCAACCTCCGCCTCGTGTTGCCATAGCCTGAAGCTTCCCTTCGGCCCCGACTCCTCCGTGCATCGGCCTGCCTTCCACCTCGCCTTGGCCTTTGTTCCTAGACTTTGTTTTTTCCGCAGCCTTTTTCTATCTCGTGTAAGTGTTTAATATATATATTTCAATGGTTACAGTATTTTATACATATATATTACATACGCAAGTTTCAAATTATTCTGTATATATATATATATATATTTTAAAGTATATATAGTTATAAAAGTTTATATATACACGTTACAGTTGGTATATATATATTTTTGATCTGAGAATTTCGTATGTTTTATTTTATTTCTTGTAAGTCTAGTATGTATATGGGTTACAGCAATATATAGACGTGTGTATGTATTTTCATGTACTGTTGAGTTGCATAGGTTAACGTATATAACTTGCTAAGTTGTTCACCTGATTTGATGATTTGTATCTTTGTTACAGTGGTTTGTGTGTGTGTGTGTTTTTATATATATATATTTATATAGTTTTTATATAAAAAGTTTATAAAGTTATAAAAGGTTTACAGTATACAGTTTAACCTGGTATCATTCATATATAAATATATATAGTTATAAAGATAAATTTTTATAAACGTGAGTCTGTTTCGAACATATATATTTTCGGCTGAATAGTTATTTGTGGTTTCCAGAGTATGATGGTATAGTATCTATTATATTGTGTATTATAGCAGGTTGGGATAAACATATATATAGTTAGTCATAAATATATCAGCCTTACTGTTTGGTACAGCTACCTTAAGTATTATATATTTTGTTGTCTACTCAAGTTTTAAAATATCATCTTGTTTTATATATATTTTTTAGCATCGGTATGTTGTTCGTATATATGATTTATATGGGTTTATAGGTGATTTGGCTAACTAAAATATATATTGTACGAATAGTGTTTATACTACTGTGCTCCCTAGTCTCACAGTATATAATGTTACGTACTTAATAGTTTATATGGATTCATATATAGCACGTAGCTCTGTAGCTTATATATACAGTTTATAGTATAAGTTATAAAGTATATAAGTGTTTATAATAGTTTAAAAAAATTATAATATATTTGCTTGAAATCATTTTATAATATATAAGTATTTATTTCAATCCTATGTATATATGTTTGATTTTGATATATGTGTTTAATTTAAAATAATGGTTTTTATTTTGTTTAAATTAAGTATTGATTTCATGGAAATAATAATAAATATATATATATATATATCATTGTTGCTTCTATCAAGTTGATTCTGATTTGTTATCATCAATATCTATTTATCAGCTTCGTTGTCGATTCGAGTTCAATCTTGCCTTGTTTTGAGATTCGTGCTTGGATTCGTAGCTCATTTCTTTGTCAAATCTATCTAACCTCGAAAGGTGAGCAATCACTCACGATTACCGATCTTATATTTATTAAATTTGATTTCAATTGAAACGACAATTGAAATATGCTGCTGTAGTTATTTAAATTGTTATATATGCTATTATCTGTAACTGTTCACCTATGGGATATGACACCATATCCTGTTGTTTATATTATATTGTTATTGATGATATATGCCCGTTGTTGTATTTTATATTATATGTCATCACTCTGCAAGTTCCCTGTTAGTATAGAATTCACTATGGGTTGAAATGATACATACCCGAACGGACTTTAGAATAGGAGAAAATCGTTATGGGTTGAAATGATAAACCCAAACGATTTTCATTTGAATTGAAATTGGGATTACGGGTTGAAATGATATCTACCCGTATATATTTAAATTTCGGATTGAAATGATAAATATCCGTACCACTTAACCATATGATGGATATATATACAGACACCGTTGGTCCATATATATATATAAATATTTTGAAAATAAATTCCATGGTTTTGGAAAGAAATATATGGTTTTAATAAATGTTGATTCTTAAAAATTGTTATATATAAATGGTAATGATATATAAATTTAATAATAATATTTAATTTAGTTAAGGTTGATCTAATACATATAATATGGTTAAGTATTTAAATTTATGTTTCAAAAATAGATTTCAGTAATAATTTGAATAAGTTAAGGTTGGGAAGATAATTTGAATTTAGTTGAAATTGTATTCATTAAAGAATTTTATTTAATTAAACCAATTTGAAACTTATTGAAATTGAGATTTAAGATATGATTTATAACTTGGGTTTGATTTAAATAATTTAATGAATATTTCTTGTTTAAAATAAATTTAAGAAAATATTTAGTAAAAATGAAATTTAGGTCTAGTTAAATGATATTGAATTTATTAAGTGAATATTCCCTGATTAGATAATAATAAAGTTAAATCAAGAGCTATACGAAACTGTTAAATTTAACTTTGAAAATGTTGAATATTAAAGCTTTGAAATATATTAAAATTTTAAATGGTATATTTAAAACTGAATTGAATTGATGAATTGAGCTTTGAATAAATTTGAATTTGGAATTTGGGTGGATGTGAATTGATTTGTGAGACTTGAGGAAATTTTAAATACTTTACTTTTAAATTATTTAACCTATATATATATACTATTTTGGAAAATAGATATATTTGAAATAAAATGATATTATGGTTTTGAAGGATAAATTAATTTGTAATGACCACGGTGTATAGTGTATATTTCCACCTTGTAGATAGTTCCGAAGATCCTTAAAAGATGGTTATCCCAAACATCCTTTAAGTTACTTGTATTTCAGTTGATATTTCACTTGAGTTGGATTTATTGATATAAGAATGTTAATCCTGACTCGAGTGTTTTGTGTTTTGCTTTACGCTCGGGTCAGACCGAGTGATACAGCATCTGAGACTCACCTTTGGAGTTTGGAGCTTCGTTTGGAGATCCAACTATCGACTCAGCTTCCAGCTTTTCTAGTTGATCTGTTCAGAGAGGTCATCTGTGGTACTGGAGACTTCACCGCACTTGAGATATTCTGTTGTATTTTATTCCTAACTCTGATGTTTTTATAGTAGCTTCATGAACTACTATTTATTTATTCCGCTGCGTATTATTGTATTACTCTGTGTCTGTGATTCTGTGATTGATTTATTTACTATATATGATGAGTTTGCCAATTTTAAATAACAATATGATATTTTGAATTTTTCAAGTCCGACATGTGTGGATTTATTGTCGATTTGAATGGTCAAAATAGTGGGGCGTTACAATAAAGGTTTTGAAACCCAAAAGTAAAGTTGGAAACTTTTAGAAAATATTTCAAAAAGTCAAGGAAATAACAAGTTTTAAACTACCCAGGATCTCGATGTCGACAATAAACCAATTCAAGTATTAACTTTCCATTCAACATCCAAACATCTATATACATAAGCCCAAACATATATTAAATGTAAACGACATCCATAAACAAGTAAAGGCCATCAGTTACCCATAACCACTTAATCACTTCGACTATATTTCAAGTCAACAACAAATCATTACATATAAAAACATATATGTATAAACAAAAGCAATACTACTCTCTAAACCAAACAACTAACCATTATTATTATCAACAATAATAAAGTTTAAAACATTGTTTTCAAAGGTGAGATTTACTCACCAAAATCAACCGAATTTGAATCAAACTACCACTACACTTTGCACCAATAACCGGATCTAACTTTTCTTCCTAAAAACTTGATTTTTAAAGGCTCGGGAGGTGAATTTTAGCTCGACCTAGGATGGGAAGGGCTCGACCTTATTTGAGGAAGGTAGGTTTGGGGATGTGTTTGGAAGCTAAGAGAAGTAGAGAGTATAAAGGATGGTTTTTTAAATAGTTTTTAAGGATTTAAGAGGAAGAAAAGGATTTTTACTTGAAAAAAAGTTTAAGAAGCCATGGAAGGTAAGATGAAAGCTTGGAAAATAAGGAGGTAAAGTTTGAAATGGAGAAAGTAAAGTGAAAATAAGAATTGAAAAAAAAATTATTTTTATTTAAATGAGATATGGAAATTACCTTTTTACCCTTTATCCATTTACCCTCCATATTTTCATGTCACATCACCACTCCTAGTTCGCCTTGCACATGCAACCTCCACCTCCCTCTCTTGTCCATCACTTCATCTCTTTTATGATGTGATAATACCTCTTATACATTCTTTTTTTATAAAAGAAAAGAAAAGTCAACTTTACCTTTTGACTTAAGTAAATAAATTTAAACCTATTTTACACTAAACATTTCTGGTTATTTATATAAGTGTGTGTATTATATTCTCTAGTGTACACAATGTGTTCCGACAACTTTTAAACGATGAAAGGTCGAAAATCCGGAAAAAGGTTTCCGATCATAATTTCGATTTTTCTCCAAACTAATTATTTTTATATACCAAATTTCAAAACAAATCCACCATCATTAGTTATTTAAAAGAGATTTATTTAAGTTATAAAATCCATTAATTTGTTATTTAAAAATGTATCAAGTATTCCTATTTAAAGTGATTAAATTACGGGTCGTTACAATCGGTCAATCATTGACTTCGTGGTTTAGTAAGAAACAAAATTGTATTTCACTATCAACATGTGAAGCCGAATATATTTCAGCTATCTTGCATGTGCACAAGTCATATATATGCAACAAACTCTCAGAGGCTTTGAACAAATAATAACGAAATCTCCTATATACCATGATAATACCAGTGTGATTAATCTATCGAAAAATCCTATTAATCACTCTCAAACAAAACACATTAATATTCGCCATCATTTTCCTCGAGATAATGTAGAAAAAGATGTTATTTCTCTAGAATTTGTTAATACCGAAAATTTGATTGCAGATATATTTATCAAACCTCTTTGTGAATCTACCTTTTTAAAATTACAAAGAGATCTAGGAATTTGTTCAATAAACGAATTAATTTCATAATGATATTATTAATATAATTTTATATATCATTCTTGATGTATAGTATAAGTTTATCTAAAAATTGGTATAACGTAAATTGTATCTACAAATCTCTTAGTAAAAGCAAATTCTTATCTAAAACTATAGATGACTTATGTTTAAATTCTAAAAATTCTTTGGCAAACACTTAACTTTTCTATATATAGAAAGATAATAAAAGTTTGTATAGTAAAAATTTACCTGCCAACAAACATGGTTTTCTATCTTACTAACTTTAGTAGAAATTTAAATATATAAATCATAATATTGTTTTCAAACTACAACACAGAACTACGGCTTTTTGAATAACAAAATTTTTAAAAACCATGTCAACTTTAGCTAATTCATCCTCGTACATCAAAATTACTTCATCTCCCTCAGAACATACTAGCTACTCTTCTAAAGAAAAAAGGATTAAGCGATCAATCAAGTTTGAAGGACAAATAGCAATGGCACAAGACGAGCGTATTGAAGATATAGCTCACTATCAAAGAGAATCTATACGATTGCAAAAAGAAATCTATTGGGAGAAACGTCATTAGGGAGAACGTTTAAGTTATATAGAAAGATCTATAATGCGTTTTTGCGGAAAATCACCAACCAAGCAATGCATTCGCTCCACTGGAAACCCTTTAAAACAACTTAGTCCATCAAAGCAGCTTTGTCTATCAAAACCGTCAACTCCTATTAAAATTTATGAACCTTTTTTCGATAATTCTAGGGAAAGAGACACTTCAAAAGAAAAAGAACCATCTGAGAATTAAGTGGTAACCAATTCGTATTCACTTGATATATGATATTTATAAACTTATTTACTAAAAATAATTTCTAACAGACGTCAAAGAACTTGTAACAAAATTCCATCTTCCATTCTTTTAAGTACTATTACAAATTGACATCTGATTCAACTTTCTAGATGTCTAAATAAGTCATTTTTTAAATTACATAGGCCCTGCTCAAAATTTTATCAGTTTCAGATGTCTGATGTTGAAATTTAGAGGTCTAAGCAGATGACTTTTTATATTAAATAGGATCTGTTCAAGATTTTACTATTTTCAGACGTCTGTTCTTAAAATCCAGATGTCTGAATTCATTGTATTTTGAACTACTTGCTCTCTGGTCTGTTTTAAGCCTAATTTAGACGTCCGAGCCTCTAAGTCAGACGTCTAAGTGGCTTTTTATTTGTTTTTTATATACCTTTTCAGTCAACCAACCCTTACTTTTTCATTCCAATTCCTAAATCGTTCTCAAAACCCTCAGGCCTCCAAAAACCCTAACCCTCAAAATCAATCAATATGGGACCAAAACCTTTCCCCAAAGAGCAAGAAAGGGTCAAGCCTCTTCATCTACACCAATCTCTCAGGTTATGGATGAAAATATCAGGATTTGGTTACCTAAAAACTCAATCGTCGAGCAACGTTTTGAAGATTTGAAAATGAGACATATTCATGAAGGTCCACTTTATTGCTTAAGCTATTTCGAGGAATATCATCTTCCAGAACTAACCGATGCCGCTAAAATTACTCCATTGATTGACTATGACCGAAATAAGGTAACTATCGTTCCCCTTGCCATTTATCTTTTCTACGCAAATTTGGGCAGTTCTAATATTTGGAAACTACACAATGATGAAGGTTGGTTGTGGACGAGAGTGTATGGAAAACAATCAAAATTAATGTAAATCACCTTGTTGTTGCTTTGATTGTGGAAAAGACCAAGTCGAACTAAAGTAATCAGCGGACTATAGAAATATGCTGAGAAATGATATTACACGTGAAAATTTAGGAAGATAGAATGCCGAAATGGGAAATTAGTTTCTTTCGACCATGTGCTAGACGCTAAATAGGATGTTGATTACCATACTTCCTCAACTGGGAAGTCATGAACAATATGAAAATGATCACAAGGCACTCTACACTATCTTTAGTTGAATTAAAGTCAATTGGGCAAAATTTATACATAATGAGATAAAAAAAATGGGTCCATCGATGCCAAACTATTATATATGCACCTTACATAATAAGGCTTCTTCAATTCTTCGAAGTCAATTTTATTCCATCAAATTTTGAACCCAACCAGTCAAATATAGTGGATGATGATTTTTTAGCTTAATGCATTTTCTTGAAACTATGGCTCGTTATATAAGTTTTGACGAATGGATGAAATGGCAAAATCAACGTAGGCAAGGCATTCCTCAACCATCGGTTCAAGCTCCACCTCCTCCACAAGCTTCTTTCCCTACTCATTCCGAATCTGATATCTACAAGGCCTGACTTTGTCCAAACCCAAATGAATTTTTGGCAGATTTGACTATTCAAAATCAGAGAGTGATAACTGGTAATAAAAAAGCCTGGAACATTTGGAACATTTCATTTCTGAACAGAAGAACCGTTTTCAAGTAGTGTTCGATCGATTACGTATGAGTAAATATTCGATTGATTGGTCCGAGGCTATCGACAAACAAGAAAAGAAGGTCAAAGATCTAGAGAGATCGTTTTCGACAAGGATGGGAAAAATGAAACAATCCATGGAGAAGATGCTGTCATCGCTTTTTAAAATGATCAGAAAAGTTAGAGGTCGGTCGAGATCAACTTCAGATCCTCTCCTTTTCATAGTCCACCTCTTTCTCGCGCTCATGCCACACCTTCTCAAATATCCAAGCACAGTGCCGAGTATTCTCATCGTGATAAAGGTAACAATATAGTACAAGAACATAATGAGGAAGAAGAAAAAGAAGAAGAAGATTCATTTTCTTCGCGCGATGCACCTCTAAAGCAAACTCAATATGCTCTGTTTCAAGGCCAAATGATAATAGAACGAGTGGAGCAGAGAATCAGTGTCCTGGAGAGTATTAGTACGATCCTTCCACTTACTACAAATACTATAAAAACTACAGACGACTCTCTTATAGCCATTAGGATCACTATGAGTAATTTCTTTTCCAAGCCTTTTTCTTTTGCATTCATATGTCGTTTAGTGTGTTTAAACACCTTGGTAGCATATTATTTAGTTTGGGTATTTTTTTTGTTATTATTGTTATGTTGGGATTGTTTGTAAACGTTTATTATTGTTTCATATTGCACTTGAATTTATTCTATCATAGTCTATTGTATTGAGATGTTTGTTCTACTATAAGTTGTCATAATTGTTTATGACAAAATAATACATATCATACTTTTATGTCACTGGTTATCTCTCTCTACATTTCTTGTTTATAATGACAAAGGGGGAGAAATATATGCATATTGATAGGGGAGATATCATATTTAGAGGGAGTATTTTTTTCATACTATTCATTATATATATATATATATGAATAACCTCTCTTATTGGATTTTAATAACAACAACTATACAATCACATCGTAGAATATTTCAACTACTTTACAGGTATATGACGGCAAATCAAAAGCACTCTGGACATCGGAAGATCGGAAAAAGTTGAAATGAAGTATCAACATAAAATATTGACATGAAGAAATTTCATTGTAAGGTCATATACTTATATTTGTGTTTTAGATTACTTTATACAATCTCCCTTGAGTAAAATGAGCAAACCTATTCACATTCAAGTTCTATTGCACTTAAAATAAGTTTAAAAATAGATTTTGAAATCCTCAGGAAGTCAAACGTCTAGGGGCACTTCTTAGACGTTTGGCGACATGCTTATTTGAACTATTTTTTCTCTATTTTAAAAAAAACATTAAATAGATGTCTGGTTACAACTTTTAGATGTTTGGTTACAACTTTCAGACGTCTAAACTGTCCTTTTTTTGAACTAAATCTTTTTTGTTACAAATTCGTCCATAACCAGACGTTTGCCTTCAAATTCCGGACGTTTTATTTTATGTAACAATCATATTTTTGAACAGACGCGTCTCTTCTTCTCCAATAGTTGCAATTCCTTCTCTAATGGCTACAACTATTCAATCAATTGTTGTTCTTTGAAAGAAGACAACTGTTGGAAGAGACTCTTGGACATTTATAAATATATCAAAGAGTTGAGTTTAGAAATAACTTTCTCACTTCTAGCTTTCTATATAATTCTCTAAATTCCAAGTGCTCTCAAAGTTTTCATACTCGCTTTCAATATCACCCAAATCTATTCTATAGTATTTGGTGATTAACTTCCTGCAAATCCACGTACTAACACTCATTCAACTCAAGAGGAGATTATAGGAAGTCCTGTACTATCAACTAATATCGGTGTTGGATGTACACAAGTTTGTCAAGTCGAAAAGCTACCGTACTTCCTATTACTTTGGTCTAAGAAAGGGTATATTTGTAGTGGAAATTTTGAAGGGAAGCTTCAAGACAAGGCGTAGGACGGGAGGTCTGAACCAGTATAAATACTCTAGCATGATAGTTTTTATTTTATTTACTTTACTTTACTTTGTTATTTAGCATTAATATTGCATATACACACATACGCATGGCATCGTCATATTATACTAGATCCCTGTGCACATTTATTTTGATGTGTCTCACACTTGAATCCCAAGAGTAATTCATAAGAATTACATTATTTCATAAGTTGATATCACTCAATGTAAAATACTGAAGATTATGAATCTTCAATATAATGTTGTCCTCTACCATATATATTACTTGCATACTCCTTCGTTGTTGAGCAAACTCAAGCTAAGGATGTTGTGTGTAATATTATTAATATATTGAATAGATGAGGTAAGATAACTATATGTATTTGTTGAGAAAACTCAAGTTAAATATGCTGTACTTAGGCCATCACAATATGGTAGGTACAAGTGAAGAGTTTCATTTCGATTTGTTGAGCAAACTCAAGGTCAAAGTGAAATTAGGACAAGGTACCAAGGTTTAGGAGTTGTATAGGATACAACCTATAAGGAGTTATCCATCGTGCGTAAAGCTATAACTTGTTGCGCACACTCAAGGTCAGAATTCCAAGATAGACGAGTCCTAACATGTACTAGTGAAGTCAAAAGACTTCTATGTTTTGACTTAGGGTTTGGTGAAACATAAAAGACTAGTGGGAACTTATTAGTAAAACGAAACATAAAGTTTAACCTTACTATAAGAACATCTACTATGATTTGTCCTAATAATCTACCACTTAAACATGAAGAAAATGACAACTTCGAAACTGTTTTCTGAAAATGACAAGCTTACTGGACCAAAACTATACCGACTGACTAAGAGTAATTAAAACAGCATTAACTTACGAGCGTCCATGGTCAGCTATTACATGCAAACCCAAAAACAACCCATTAATGATGTGGACCCCAAACTAAGGGTTGCTTATGAAAAATGGATGTCAAACATAGAGATCGCCCAAGTTTTCGTACTGTCTACATTCAACAAGCCGTTGTAGAGACAACATGAAAATATGTCTGCCCAAGATATTTGATAGTCTCAAGACCCTCTTTGGTGAACAGTTACGTTATGTAGGGTACGAGCTTACGAAGAAACTGTTCAATATCAAAATAACCAAGCGACAAAAAGTGGATGATTACGTACTGATGGAGAAGGGCTATATTAATAGGCTTTCACAATTGGATGTACAAATAAGCAATGAATTGCAAGTTGATTTGATACTTGGTTCTCTTACTCCATAGCATGAACCGTTCATATAGAACTATAATATTAACCAATTAAATGTGAATCTCATGGAGCTCCTCAATATGTTGAGGCCAGCCAAGTTTGTATCTAAGAATCAAGGGGTAGTACTTGCTGTTAAGGGTAGTGCATCACCTTCAAAGAGTTTGAAGAAGCGGAAAAGAGAAGGTAAGAAAGAAAAAGTAAGAAGAATGATGACATAGATGACATGGGTAAATGTCATCAGTACCTCAAGAATGATCACTAGAAAAGGAACTATCCTGACTACTTGAAGATTATTAGAGAAAGGTAGAAGGATGGTTCTACAGCGCCATGCGATACATTTATGATTCAAAATTATTTTTAATCAATAAAATATCTTCGGTCTTAGATACTGGATCTGAAACTCATGTTTGTAATTTGTTACAGGGCTTAGGAAATGGCACCGCATGGCAAAAAGAGAGATGAGGCTCTAAGTAGTTGATGGATTTATCATAGATGAAAGGAAATAGGAGACTATCATTTAGTTTTGCCTAGTGGTGTAGTTTTGATATTAAATAAATGCTATTTTGTAAAAGATTTTATTTGTGAGATTATTTCTTATTCTAGATTGTCTGAGAATGGGTATATATATTTCATTGTGCAAATAACATTATGAACATTAGTTTGAATGGAAATAAAATCTACAATGGTATTCTTGAAAATGACAGTTATGTGATCAATTCTAAGTATGTGTGTTCAATGAATAATACACCTAATAATATAAATGATAGTTACCTTTGGCACTGTAGACTAGGTCATATCAATGAGAAATGACTACACAAACTGAAAAGCAACGGTTTTCTTCTATCACTTGATTCTGAATTATTTGACACATATGAATCATGTCTTAAAGGTAAAATGACCAAGCACCCCTACAATAGGAGCGATGAAAGAGTTGATGAAATCTTAGGGTTAGTATATAGTGATGTATGTGGCCATATACCTATAGTCACCAATGGTAATAGTTATTACTTGTTACCTTCACTAATGATTTCTTAAGACTATGATATGTGTATCTTATGAAGAACAATTCTAATGTCTATGAGAAATTTGTCAAATATAAAAATGTAGTAGAAAACCAAATTGGCCGTAAAATAAAGGTTCTTCCATCAAATCGAGGAGGTGAGTGCGTTGGATAAGAGCTCCAGAGGTACTTAAAGATAATGGGATCATCTCTCAAGTTACTCCTATTAGTACCTTAGGTTTTGGTTTTGATGATAACAACTAACATTTTATAAAATATAAACACTAATGTTTTATCAAGATATATATATTATACGGTGCATGATATCAGATTGGTGTTGATTAAGAAGACTGTACAATATCAAGAGTGGATTCGAGATATCAAGAGTGGATTCAAGGTGATGATAATTGAAGACTCATGAGTATTGAAGAGTTGAAGATTTTAAGATAATCCAGATAAGTTATAAAGTCATAGAATTTTTGTTAAAACTCTGATAGCACTTTCTTGATCTCTCTCTATCTCTACTTCAAATAAGTTTTAAATATTTATCAAATATCATAGTTTTCAAAATAATCTCTTCAAATATCTTTCCAAAATATTTCTCAAAATAATTTCTTAACCTTTTATACCTACAAAGATATTATATTAAGTTTTAAGTATTTTTAAATCTATTATATTTTTTGGTATTTTAGTTTATATCTTACTTATGTTTATTTTTGATATTTGTATTTTGATTTTAGATATTTACTTATAATTTATAACAATATTGATTTTATATATATTATTTACATTATAATTGAATACTCTTATTAAATCTTTCAAAAATTATTTTATAAAGTATTATTAAGCTATATTTTGATTAAAATGTGTATAAACTATATTTAAACGATTCTATAAAGTATAAAATTATTTTACAAACCAGCGATTTTCAAAATAATATTCTTAAAGTGTTTTTCAATTTTGTGAAGAATTCATCGACATATCCATTCCCTATATGTCGACAAAGTGGTCGTAATTTTCAAAATTGAAATTTTAATGGAAGTGTCTTTTCGTCGTATCTCTTCGCGAAAAGACATGACCATTGTTACCCTATATATACCAGACTTCCAAATGAATTTTTAACATCTACTTTCTTATTCTTCTCTCCACTTTTCACTCTCTTGATTTCTAAATTAATTTCTACCCAAACTCTACTAAAATTCAACTAGAATCAAATTCAATCATCACTAGTTTGATTCACTTTCATCTACTCTCCGATTTCTCTCATCTCTCTCACTCAAACCAAGATCAAAGTGCTATTCAAGAGTTATAAGATTAATTGTAATCAAGATCGAAGATCTGAGTATGTAAAACCCTATTAAATCATATTGTTATACTTGTGGGTGTGGTTGTAGCTCGTAAATCAATTGGGTGTGCTTAGTAGCCCATAAATCTAGTGGGTGTGCTTGTTGCCCGAAAATCTAGTGACTCTCCTGGAGGTCGAGATTCTGGAGGGTGTGTCTCGTAGCCTTGAAATCGAGATTGCATTTACTAGTTGAAAAGAAATCCATACAAGGAATTGTGTGGGATTGGATGTAGGGTAACTCCGAACCAGTATAAATTCCTGGCATGTTCTATCCTTTTCACTTTTATTGCATTTACTTTTATCTGCACTTTGATTCTCTGATTATTTCTATGATTGTTAATTACATCATTCCAAGTAGAATCTTAAAGACTTTGAAAAATATTCATATAGTCAATTAAACACTATTCACCCCAAGTGTTAATTTGGCCTTAAGATCCATATTCCACTGACTCACATTTGGTATCAGAGCATTGGTTTTCAAAGTATTCATAATCTAATTTTTGAAAAAGTTCAAATGGCTACCAACACTGGTAGTAGTACCGGTAGTAATACTATTAATACACTTATTAGTAACTCATTTATCGAAGAACATTCTACTGCTAGACCTCCACTTTTTAATGGCAGTATTTACACCTATTGGTCATATAGAATGAAAATTTATTTACAGTCAATTGTTTTAGACACTTGGAATATCGCACAAATTGAGTCCACTGAACCCAAGAATATTTTTGCACAGTGGACTACTGACCAAAAAGCAGCTGCACAAAGTAACTAAATGGCTATGAATATATTATTTTTTCCACTAGATAGAAATGAAATTAATAGAGTATCTATATGTAAGTCTGCATTTGAAATTTGGAGAACTTCGCAAGTTACACATGAATGCACAAGTAAGGTTAAGCAGACCAAAATTTTCCATGTTAACAATGGTGGCTTGATCTAACTTAGGAAAGAAGAATCATATTTTAATCCAAACTCCTTTGTAATAGCAGTTGATCAATAAAAACTATAAAGTGGACGTAGTCTTCGTTAACAGCCAAACCGCTATAAAATTCTTTTGTCTCTTTATTTTTCTACAATTTTTTTTTCTATTTTATTTGCCTAAATAGGGCTAGTACTTTCACACTCAATCTAGTGTGTTAATCTATTTTTTGGGTTAACATTTTGGTGCTTTCACTTAGACTCTGAAATCCAGGCTTAGAACAAGCTATCCACTTTGGATTTCTTTGATCCAGAAGTTAGATTCGAAAAATTAGCTTGAAGAAAGTTAGAGATTTAATGCTCTTATGGCTATTAAGAAAAGATCTGCATCTGGAAGGGCTGTAGAAACAACGCTTGGGGGTGATGAAGCAAGCAACCACCAAACTGAAACTAATAATGTAAACCTGCTCCAAGCAATGCCATTTATTCAACTATCTATTTAATCATCAATTCTTGGATTACCTACGGATGATTAGAGTGCAAATCTTTGATTCGACAAAACCATCGATCCAAACTAATAAAAAAAGGTTGAATTGCATGATGTAGAAACTCTAGTTCCGATTCTCTTGCTACTCATGTAACACATGATACAAAAGATGGTGATACAAAAGAAGAAAACAATAAACAAATCCAAAGCACTATACTTGATACAACATATTTTCAAATTTTAAAATAAAATCAAAAGTGAAAATACATAATGCAAGAGGAAATTGAAGTATTTTCATCACCAAAACAATTTGATACTACTGGATAATTGAACATCTCTTCATATCAAATGCATATGATTCACAATACTTGATGATCTCCAACTACTGACATCTATTCATCACTGCTAGCTCAACTTAGCAAATCGTGGATCTCATATTCAGCATGTTTTATCCACTAATAGCAAACTTCTCATCGCTAACTACTCCTCAGACATCAAACATCCCTAGCACAACTCGGGGATTGATGGAACTTGCTCTTGCTACAAATCCAAACTTAGGAGCGAGGACTCCACCAGAGCCACGTGCTAAGGTTCAAAACAATAGAAAGAATTCCATACTGCTCCAGCACGACCATCGGCAAGCCAATAGAACCCTGCAGGAATGGCTCTCCCAAAGAAGGGAGAGCCTAAGCTTTAGCCAGCTAACCAAGACCGTTTGCAAAGTCAAACACTTGGCATGACTGCTGACGGCCGACCCATGGATGACCGGGCAAGTGGTCATCGTAAATTGTCATAAAAATTATCGAAATGATCGCCAAAAAATTCACTTCAGGGTCGATTCGAAGTTAGGCTCGAAGCAATCACCCATTTGGCTCGAAGCAAATTCTAGAAATTCTGGCCCCAACTCGGACTCGAGTAATCACCCACTTGACTTGAAGCAGCCCCATAAATCTTTGGCCTAAAGTAAAACTCGGGTAAAACTAAGATTTTCCCTAAGCAAACACCAATAAGACTCCAAGCACCGTTCATCGCTGGTCCAACACTTCAAATTCCTTGACTCCAAGCGAACAAGGTGCTGACTCCAAGCAAATAGCAAATTTTCTTGGGTCGGACTCTAAGAAAATTGTTGCCGACCCTCAAACCGATCTGCCCATAACTCGAGTATATGAACTCCAAAGCACTTGAAATTTGAAATGTAGCCTTATGGGGCCTTCCTTGTCACCCCATACTGTTCTTGCCCAGTTTTGGAAAATTTGGCGTTTGATAACGATCGGGGTTCTGCACCGAGCCGAACTTCGTTTACTGAGAAGGGAAGACTATCCCGAGAAGTTCATTGTGCCTGCTATGCCATCTTGCAACAAGACGACAGACTGGCACTTGCATAAGTATAGTTGGCATGAGGATGGAGCTGGGACATAAGATGTTCTACGCTGCAAATGTTTCCCAATCTTCTTGGAGGGTATTGCTTCTGCATAGTGTACCAGGCTCCCACTAAGATCCATCTAAACCTTTGACGAACCAGAAAGGAAATTTCTGGAATGGTGTAGACTCTGTACTGCATGACCAAAGGACGTGATGCATCTAGCCTGCCACAAAGACCTAAAGAACCACCAGATGGTGAGCGAGCTACAGGACCTTAGGGACCTTCTACTCTAGCAAGACCACTAAAACCCAGCGGAGAAGCACCTGAGCCAACTGACAAAAGGAGGATTACAAATAAACTCTATCTAGCTAGCTACTTGGGAATGGGGCAGTAACCTAAAGCGATGCCCTCTCATACATCCTTACCTACTTTTGTTTTCCAAGTGAGCCTTACCAGGACACTGGGGGCATTGTAGACAGCACGACAAAGGGAACGCTTTTATGCCTTCGGACTATGAATGAGAAGCATAGACTTACTAACCGCCTGGTCGATGGGTCATATCGATTCCTCCTTCTGAGAATCGATGTTGCTTCAGTAGCGTCGAGAAGGCATGTCCGAAGGATCGTCAAATAAATAGATCCAACCCCATAGTCTTTGGGAACTAATAAAATCGTGTTCCCACGAGCCAATCCCCAAAGTTCCTCTTGAAGTCAAAGAATTATCGCTCCAAGGCCATCTGGTCAGCGGCCTACTGATCCAAAAAACCCTTCGCAAATCTGAAGGTCCTTCATGAACTAAAGCGTCATGAAGGTGAACCAGTAGTCATTTGATCAAAAAACCCTTCGTGAACGTGAAGGTCCTTCGTGAACTAAAGCATTATGAAGGTAAAGCAGTAGATCAGAAGTCATTTGATCCAAAAACCCTTTGCGAACATGAAGGCCTTTCTTGAACTAAAGCATCACGAAGGAAAACGGTAGATCGGCAGTTATCTGATCCAAAAAACCCTTCGCAAACATGAAGGTCCTTTATGAACTAAAGCGTTCCGAAGGCGAACCGGTATATTAGCGGTCATCTGATCCAAAAACCCTTCGCAAATGTGAAGGTCCTTCATGAACTAAAGCATCATGAATGCGAACTGGTAGATCAGCGGTCATCTGATCCAAAAACCCTTCGCAAACATGAAGGTCCTTTATGACCTAAAGCATCGAGAAGGCGAACTGGTAGATCAGTGGTCATTTGTTCCAAAAACCCTTCGCAAATGTGAAGGTCCTTCATGAACTAAAGCATCATGAAGGCGAATCGACAGATCGGCGGTCATCTGATCCAAAAATTCCTCACAAACATAAAGGTACTTCATGAACTAAAGCGTCATGAAGGCGAACCGGTAGATTAACGGTCATATGATCCAAAAACCCTTCGCGAACATGAAGGTCATTCATGAAGTAATGCATCATGAAGGCAAACCGATAGATCAGCGGTCATCTGATCCAAAAAACCCTTCGCAAACGTGAAGGTCCTTCATGAACGAAAGCGTTGTGAAGGAGAACTGATATATCAATGGTTATCTAATCTAAAAACCCTTCGCGAACGTGAAGGTCCTTCATGACCTAAAGCATCGTGAAGGCGAACCGGTAGATCAGTGGTCATCTGATTCAAAAACCCTTCACAAATGTGAAGGTCCTTCATGAACTAAAGCATCATGAAGGCGAACCGGTAGATTAGTGGTCATCTGATCCAAAAACACTTCGTGAATGTGAAGTTCCTTCATTAACTAAAGCGTCGTGAAGGGGAACTAGTAGATCAGTGGTCATTTGATCCAAAAACCCTTCGTGAATGTGAAGGTCCTTCATGAACTAAAGCGTCCTGATGGAAGACTGGTAGATCAACGGTCATCTGATCCAAAAAACTTCTTCACGAACTAAAACACCATGAAGGCGAACTGGAAGATCAGCAGTTATCCGACCCAAAGCTCCCCAAAATCAACAAAGTCACGCTCCGAGGCCACAAGTCGATAATCACATCAGTCACTCTGCAGAATTAACAATGATTGATGAAACAAACAGTGCTGAATTCCAGATCTTCGAAGTCGCTCCAAAAAAAAACTTAATCGACCTCATGATTAATCAAAGGCCGACTCAAATCAAGCGAAAATTCGACACTGGGAGAATCAAGAATCTTAGATCCCTAAAATATAAGTCTCCAAAGATAGAGGCTTTCCCATGCTTTAATCGTCTAGGAGGCATAGCCGCACCCACTGGACCGGGGGCAACTTGAAAAATTGTGGAGAAACCCTAGATACAGTTCAAGCATGCAAACAACCCTACGACATGGGGGCACCACGCATATTTGAATAGCTATAAGGAAGGCCGAAACTAATCACACCATAATTCAGTTATGCTCGATAAATTTTTTTGGCATTCTGACAACTATGAACTTAACGACCTAGCTAGTGCAATAAATGAAATACAAGCATAATACTTGCCCACTTCTTCCTAACTCCTACTTTACCGCTCTTGGTAATCAGTTCCTCTTCCTCTTAGACCTTGTGCCAGTTAAAGACCCATTCTTCGAAGGTGATTTGGACCAAGAGCTAGGAGTCTTGCCCTGAACTTCCACAAGCTCTTTCCTTATATTCATCTTCATGCGGTCAGCTATAGAACTCTCCACCATGGCAACCTGATCTGTTTGGACGTTCATATCTTCCCGAAACATGGAAGGATCATCCAAGCCATGGTTACCCGAACCAAAATCTGCTTAGCTTCTTGAACCAATAAAACCGTGTTCATGTAGACAACCTGCTGAGTCGACGGGGTTTAATCGACTCAAAAATCATTGTTTAGCTGCTTGGACCGGTCAAAACATGCCCGAGTACGCTCCATCTACTCATTGAGTCGAAGAAATGAATCGATTCAAACCGCCGGATCGACGGGAAATCTCGATCCTAGCCTTCTAAGAGCTAGTTTTGCTCCGGCAACATCGGGAAGGTGCAAACCCTCGTGCATCACTTCTTGAGCCATGGAACCACGCTCTTGAAGCACGAACTTCTCACGTTACCTGAAGATTGGCAATGTCGAGAAGTTCCAAACCGTTCTGGTTCCATGGGTCGTAACGATCCCATAAGCCGCGCATTTCGTAAGTCGCGCACTCCTAAAAGCCGCGCATCCCATAAGTCGTGCACTCTCATAAGCTATGCCACCTATAAGCCGCACACCACTTCATGTGCCATGGAACCACACTCTCAAAGCATGAACTCCTCACATTACCTGAAGATTGGCAATTTCAAGAAGTCCATACCATTCCAAATCGACGGGTCATATCGATCCCAAAAGCCATGCATTTTGTAAACCGCGCACCCCCTAAAGTCGTGCATCCCATAAGTCATGCACCCTCATAAGCCACGCCACCCACAAGCCGCGCATCACTTCTTGAGCCGTGGAACCACACTTTCAAAGCACAAACTTCTCACGTTACCCAAAGATTGACAACGTCAAGAATTTCCAAACCATCCTGGACCAATGGGTCGTATTGATCCTATAAGCCGCACATTCGTAAGCCACGCACTCCCAAAAGCCGCGCATCTCGTAAGCCGCGCACTCTCATAAACTGCACATCTCATAAGCTGCGCAAATGCTACTCAATGTTGCTCGGCATCATCACCGGAACGTCAAAATTCTCTAAGTATCAATGTTGTCCCGACAACACCGAGAAACCTGTTAATTGCATGATTAATAAGGATCAATTCTCGCTATCCCAAAGAACCGACATTACTCCAACAGTGCCATAAATCTCCCAAGCCAAGAGGTCAGCAAAGAATTTTGATCTTTGACCAAAGTTACTATACAAAAATGTCTAAAGTCAAGACATTCAAGTCATGAGTTCCAAAAATAGGAGCTGCGACTCAACTTTGACTGGGGGCATATAGAGAGCTACCTAGAACATCAAGTCTTGCATCAAATTTTTGGAGTAATTAGCCCCATGGACTAAGGGTACATAATAACCTAACACTTGGTTAGGATAAAAACACTCCACTGGTCTATTACGTTGAATAGAGAATTTCGGCAATCGCAATAGAACTAAGCAGTATAGTACACTGAACAACTACTGAATTAAAAGGGAAACTGCTCCAACCTGCTAGACATCGATATTTCCTCGACAACATCGAAAACTCCAGACCGTCATATCAACAAGAAAATCAAACACCTTAAAATTCATCATTGCTTAGAAATAGGCGATAAATAGAGGAACTTACTGTCGACTAGAGAAGACGACGACGGAAGACATTTCCAGAATCAAGTCGTCGATGCACCAGTTTCCAAAGATAGAAGCAGGTGCTCAACTGAGTTCTCAAATCCCAACTTACAAGATTCCAGTGTAGCCCAAAGATTGGCAATGTTCGAAGGGAATAACTCGTCTTCCAACAATCTAACACCGATTGGAGTCTAGCGATGTCAGGAAGGATAACTCCCAATCGTCATAGATTCATCGTGGCCTAGACTTTAGCCTCGCTTGGTATAACCAACCATGCAGGGACTGATCAGATACCTCGACTTCTGCTTGCGGAAAACTAGCTATTGTCCGAAGACAGACAACGACAAGGATAGAACACTTAGAACCGAGAAGCTAAACCATTGATTCTCGAAGACCGGAACCATTGAATAAGGCGAATATTCGCAACAACGTCAATGCCCTAGTAGAGCACATATGGCATGGAACAAGCAAAGTTGGTTGTCATAGACTCAAGGAAAACATTGCCGAGCTCTTCCAATCCATGATTACGATGGGAAGAGCGCAAGTGTACTGGGGGGGGGGGGTAATGTAACAACTCGTCCACAACATCTAATCTTCTATAAGTGATGGGAATTTAGCATTTAGGAATAATGGGTTCCACGATTGGAAGTTGGAACAACCATGGAACTGGTTAAGCAATGAACCTGTCGGCCAAATGGATCACTTGACGGTTATAAACAAAGAAAAATAATGGAGACGCCTGGGACTCCCAGCCTTCCAGAACACGGCGTATTCCAGAGTTAAGCAACGTTGAGAAAGCAGCCATATTGGGCTAAAAGGAATCTACTCAACTTTACAGGATCGAATGAAGGATTCAATTCTAAGCAACCTGACTTTAATGCTACCCGAAGATAGGCAGCACTAAGAAAAGACTTCTACAATCCAATCATCAAAGTGCTAGTTTTCGAAGACCAAAATTGATACCCGACTAGATTAAAAGCACCACCCGGTTGGCGGGAATAATCGATCCCAAGCTCCTGAGTGTCAGTGTTTCCCCTACAACGCCGAGGCCTTTTCTCACTTCTAAGTATGTGTTGCCCCAGCAACATCGGGAAACTTTCTACTTCCTAAGTATCAACGTTGCCCTGCAACATCAGGAAACTTTCTATTTCCCAAGTACCAGTGTTGCCCCGGAAATGCTGGGAAACTTTCTATTCCCTAAGTACCATTGCCTCGACAATGCCAAGAAATTTGTTATTCACTAAGTACCGGTGTTGCCCTGGTAACACTAGCAAAATTTAATCTATAGGGTTAATGAGAAACACTCACCATAGTGAACCATCAATGCACTAACTTTCGGAGATAGAAGTTGGTTCTCGACCGAGTTTTACCCTTGTTTTCGAAAAAATATTGTTGCCTGAATATAGGCAATGACAGGAAGACATAACCTTTTATAGGTTAATCGGATGGTTCAACCTAATATCACAGGAAACAGCTACTGCATGGGAATAAAGCTGCGCAGAAAGGAGATCTCAGGATTGAATTGCTCGTGTGCTAATTTCTAAGGATTAAAGCTGGTGCATAACCAAATTTCTAGAATTCAACTTAGAAAGAATTTAGATACAGCCAAAAAATTGGTAGCCTCGAGGTAATGTTGCTTAGAACCAAGCAGTTAGGTTGTCAATTCCCAAAGATAGGAGTTGACATATGAACAAAACTTTTATGACGACGTCAGTAACTAAGAAAAGCATGTGTTGCCAAGGACAAGTGAGAATAATCATGGAAGTTCAAAAATAAAATCCTCGAACTTCCATAATTTCAGAATGGGATTGAGAGCCAGAATAGGGGAAATCTAGCAATTTGCCCTACACCTTTCCATCTCTCGCAAGCGTCTAAATACGAGTGTTCGAAATAGCTCGTCCCGCAAACAGGGATATGCACATAAATCCTCAGTCCAAACCATGGAGTTGGTTAGATAACAGTTTTGTTCTACCAAATAGACATTTTTAACAGCAAATTGCCACCAAGGAAAATGAAGAATTCAATTTTCATACATTAACCGTCGCTCAGAGTCTAGCGATAATGAGAAAGATTGATGCTTACAGTCCAACTAGATCATTTCGTCCCATACAGGAATATGCCATCGCTCGAAGATTGGTGATGTTAAGAAGTGACCCATAAAATGAAACTATCAATACATTTACTTTCGAAAACAGAAGAAAAAGATTAATCGAGTCTTTAATCCAACCTTCTAGAATCTTACGTTATCCGAAGATCCACAACATCAAGGAAATCCATAGGGTTGAGTCATCTATACATGAGTTTTCGAAGATAGAAACCAACACATGATTAGGATCTTAACACTGGACTCAGAAGAATTTACTATAGCAAAAGATGCCGGAAATACGTCTTTCTAATGCATACCGACATCATTACAAAACTCAGATCTTGGATCAAGCAACAAATTCCCTAGTTCCCGAAGATAGGAGCTATCGAGTCAATCAAACTAGGGCAATCGAACTTATTGCTTAGGAGACCTAGTCTCCTCAAACATGTTGGTTTAGTAGTCAAAGTAATCAGCCCTGCAAATTGGGGCATATACACCAACGCTTTGTCGAACGAACTCGGCTGAGTATGAATTTGACTGAACATAAACAAGAACAGTCATGGAACTGGTTAGACCAAGCTACCTCGTAGTTCTGAAAAAAGAAATTCTTGAAACCTAGGAATTAAGCCAATAATCCCCGGAGGTAGAAGCTAGTGTGCAAACTGAATTCCAAAAATCACAAAGGAAGGATATTCGCGATCGAATAACTCATGCACTGGTTTTCGAAGACGGAAGTTGTGCCTAATCGAAATTCAACTACAACTCTACAAGAGCAACCATACAATTTAGCCATGCTCAATCATCCCGAAACAACGGGAATAAAGGGCGAAACCTAAGCTACAAAGGATCCAGCTCCTGGAGGAATGGAAGTTCCTCCACTAGACTAAAGATTAGATGACTAGAAAGTCATTCAACAACAAAACTTGGCGTTCAACATTGTCAGCATGTTATCTATGCAGAGTGGGCTCGGTGTCCTGATTTAACATCCCCTATTTTAAGGCCCAAAGCTAAGCGCTGCAGATGTTGCAGTTATCTATAGTATTAACTTCCGATGACAAAATACGGTAATGTTAATGGTATCCATAATATCAGAAGCACGTGAATATGAAATAAAATCAACACATATTTCAAAAATAGCTTTTCTAATTACATTTCAAATCAATATTTAATATTTAATTACATAATCCTAAAACGATTTCTGGGTTTTCTTTCAGCAAAGCTAGCGAGGTTGACTGGGCCCCTACTAGATTTTATTGCAACAAAACAATAAAACAAAGGATTCAAAACAAACATTGAATCCAAAAAAAAGAGAAAAATGAAAATAAAAGAAAAGAAAGAAGAGAAAGGAAAAAACAAAGAAAACAAGGCCGGAAGATAAACATAGTAGAACCAAAATAAAATTAAAGAGAATTAAGACCAAGCAGAAGCAAGATTAGCCGGGTACTTAATAAAAAATCTCTTTAATTGCATTTGAGTTCTAGCTTTTATCTCAAACCAAAGGCAATCCAATGTCTTCCTTTTGTCTTCAAATATGATGGAATTTCTTTCCTTCCAAACAGCGTCAATATAAATTTTAGTTTATATAGCTATCAACCTCGATCTTTCCGAGTTGCCTTTAACAGCTTGAAAAATAAAATCCCATTGCAGATCAGAAGGTAGGCTAGAAAAAAGACAACCAACTTTAAGCATTAACCTTGACCACAAACTAAACAAAGTAGGACATTCAAAAAACATGTGAGCAGTGGTTTCAAATTGAAAAAAGCAAAATACACATTCTCTGGTACAGGTCATCCCATAACCATGTAAAATGCCAGTGGTTAAAAGAGCACTGTTAAGGACCTTCCATAGCATTAAGTTCTTAGAGAGTGATGTGTAAGGTCTCCAAATAACAATAGCCCATTTCTCAGCAGGAAAAGAGATATGTTGAGTGAGTAATTAGTACACAGTGGCAATACTGTGTGGCTTGAGATTTCAGGAAGTTGACAAAGAGGGATGTAATAGGTAGTCATTGCTCTGAATGGCTTTCCAAAGCTGTCTGACAGCATGACTGCTGTTGTATGGAAGAAGAGCTACCCCATCATTGACATAATCATTGGCTTTAGCATGGTAATGGATACCAGTTTGCTGAAGTTGCTGGTGGGTTAAAAGTTTAGATAAAATGATGCCTCTACCAACCCAGGGATCATGCCAAAAGCTTATAGTATTTCTGCCAGTGAAGTGAGATTGAATATGGGGAAGCTACAAGCCTCTAAACTCAAGCAACTTCCACCATGTCCACCTACAAGTTTGCGGAATTTCCATGTTCCATATATACTTACTGCCTATGCTATGATGCCATATCCAATTAATCCAAACACTGTTTTTTTACTCAGTATGTCAGTGAAGTGTTTACTAAGTGCTGCAATGTTCCATGCAATGATATTGGGGATACCCAAACCTCCTTTATTATGAGGAGCTTCAAACCTAGAGAAACAACATGGTATGAGCTTCCTAGAGTGAATAGAGTCGGTCCAAAAAAATCATAGCATGGCAGATCTGATTAATTTCATTAGTTTCATAGGAAGATGACTGTACGAGCCCAATATACCATCATAGAGAAGCTGACAGATTTTATAAGAACTAGTTTACCTGCTTGGGAGAGTTTTCTATTGGACCAACAATTCATGCTTGTTGTGATTTTGTTATACAGAGGATGATTTTTTAGGTTATTAGAGGAAGGCCCAGGTAGTTCATATCTCCAAGCATTCTATTAAATCCAGTTGCTTGATAAAGATCATCAGAAGTGTTTGTTGAAACTCCAGCTATCAACATACTTGATTTGCTAAGGTTTAATTTAAGACAAGTCATCTTGTAGAAGGTGTCTAATGTTTGAACAATGCATGGAAGTGAGGAAATATCAGGTTTGGTAAATAAAAGCACATCATCAGCAAACATTAAGGAGGAAATTTGCATTTGTCTACACTTGGGATGGAATTTAACTTGCTTGTCAGAGAATTTCTTTAACATCAGAGAAGTGAAAACTTCCATAATCATGATAAAAAGATAAGAAGATATAGGATCACCTTGGCGTATTCCTTTCCTACTCTTGAAAAAACCCATAGGCCTACCATTGACAATAATTGAGAATGAAGGAGTAGAAATGCAGGTGTAAACCCATGCCACAAAGACCTTAGGAATTCCCATTTTGGCCATGGTTCTAACAATGGAAGTCAATTGGACACTGTCATATGCCTTGGAGATGTCAATCTTGAGAGCAGAAGCAGCAGAGGAAAAGGATCTATCATAGCCTTTTAATAGTTCTTGAGCTAGGAGAACATTGTCTAAGATGCTCCTACCTGGTAGAAAAGTAGCTTGATTTGAGGAGATGAGAGAAGGTAATACAGCAACCATTCCTGTAGCAAGGATCTTAGTGATGCACTTGTATACTACATTGCAACATGAGATAGGTCTGTAAGAGGAAACAGAAGATGGATTGGTGATCTTAGGAATCAGGGCTATATTGGTAGAGTTGACTTCACCAAGAAGCTTGCATTTGTCAACGAAGTTATGTATAGCCTTACAAAAGTCAGACCCAATCAGATGCCAAGAGGAGATGAAGAAAGTGACATTAAGCCCATCAGGTCCTCCAGTTGATATCCGATTCATAGAAAAAAGAGTGTTTTTAATCTCAGCATTTATGACTTTGGAAATTAAGGAAGCAGCTTGCTCATGGTTAATTGAAGGAAGATTGAGGTTGGAGATAGCATCCAAGTCAAAAAACTCAGTGTTGTTACCAAATAGATTAGAAAAATAGTCAATAAAAGCTTTATCAACAGCAGCTGGAGTTGAGTGAATAATGCCTTCTTCATCATATATGGTGTTGATTTGCTGTTAGCTTGTTTCATTTTGATAGAGGCATGAAAGTACGCAGTGTTTCTGTCCCCTTCCTACAACCATTTGTCATGGAGCTGCTGCCTTTTCATGCAATCTTCAATTTCAAGAGCTCTGTTGAGTTCATGGAAAAGCCTATTATCTTCTTGAGCACCAAGCAATAGTCATATTTTTAGTCCTCCAAGTTACCAACAAATGAACTATACCATTTGATCCCCCGCTTCGTTATCGTTAAAATTGGAATAAAATGCATCGCGGAGGGATTTTACCATGAAAAGAAACGAGAAGGGAAATTCAACATCATGTGGGTGATCCATCATATAGCCTTGAGCTATCTTTAAGAGATCTTCCAGATTAGCTGACAAAAGATTACCAGTGCCAAAAGTGGTACGAGACCATTGCCCTAATGCAACCTTGATGCTCTAGAGTTTCCTGTAAAACTTAAACATGAGGTTACCATAAAATAAAGTACTGCAAGCCTGAATAATGCCCCCTTGGATTATCAGAGCACTAGATAGACAGACATATCAGTCATAAATACATCACGATGGAAATAATACTAAATAACTCCTACATAGCTAGCTTTACCTCCTGCACATCTTCGAAAGCTTATTCGTCCAGCCTACTAAACCTGAAAAGTCCTTAAATCCCAATCTACCCAAATTTAATTTTGAGAAACCGAGAGTTTAAGGGGAAAACATAAACTTCAAGTTAGACATAAAGCCTGGTGTGAATAATTCTATTACATCTCGGTTTACTGATACTAAGTGAGACCACGCTGCTTAGCGGAACGGGTTTCCCCTCACTAATATCCTTTTAAAACATATCTTTTGCAAATCAAAATCCTGTAATCAAACTGATTATAGAAACAATAGCAATAAAATATATGTACATAAATCAGGTAATCAATAGACTATCTATCCGAACAGTATAGTTTTATCTAGTTAACTATTAATCACTGGTTGACTCAAGCCTACCAGACATAATAAATATTCTAACTTCTGTTAGATATAATATTGGACGATCTGTCTCAACTGATTCCAATGGTTTTGCGGGCTCACCGATAACATTCCTCTACTCTGTGTATTCCTTTGTGCGTGTTAGTCTTACCTGTGACAAAGCCCTACACACTGGAATTTTGGACTTATATTAGCTAGGGGCTACTAGCTAAAGTATAGGGCGCGACCCCATACCAGTCTCATCTAATCTTCTAATATCTGAGTCATATACTTAGGGTTAACTACCCTATTTAATTTTCCTTGAAAAAATTTCTTTCAAATTGATTTAACCCTTCTAAATCATAGTTAAACAAGGAAAATATACTCTTTGCTTTACTCATAATATCTATGCCATGGTATAAGCTTTACACAAAACAATGTTGATGAAATCTAAATCAATGGGATTATCTATCCCTTCAAAATAAGTTAAAGCCTCTTTTTAACTTAGAAAACTTTAGGCTATAAAGCCAAAACAACACCTTCGAAACCATTGTTTAAAACCTAAAACAATCCCTTTCGAAATCATAGAAAGCATCCATTTTAAAACCATTGCTTAAAACCTTAGATATCCTCTTTCGAAACCATTAAACATATCTTTTGAAAGCATTGGAAACATTCCTTTAGAAACACTTAAAACATATCTTTCGAAACACTTAAAACATACCTTTCGAAAGCATTGGGTTCAAGTAAGAATTTGTGGAAACATAGCTTCAAAACCATTTAGAAGTATTTCTTTCCGAAAGATTGGGTTCAACATTTAATATAACTAAACAGTCAAAAAGAATAGAAGCGAAAGCATCAATCTCGAAATCATTGATCTCAAGTAAAAGAATTGAGGAAGAGAGCAACTTTGAAACTGCCCTTTCAAAATCATTGCTTTTGAAATTACTAGTAAAAGCGGCTAAGAAACCCCTTTCAAAAGCATTGGGAAGGCGACTTCAATATTAAGAAGACGAAAGCCTACCTTTCGAATACATTATTTTAAGATTATAAAGAAAAGCAGCATCTAACTAATGCAAAAGGTATAAACGTGACAGCTAGGGTATCGAAGGGGTTCAAAAGCGGCAACCCTTTCAAAAGCTTCTTTTAAAAACAAAGGCAAGTTAATGGATTCAAAAGCTAATAAAAATAGCTTCAACCCTTTTGAAAGCATACTTTCGACACTGTCCTTTCCTTCCATCTTTCTTCAATACATCACATACCAATTGCTTAATACCATGTGCATTGGTTTTGAATGGGTGCGAAAGGGTTACTGGGTATGGTGATGGAAGCAAGCAATGAAAGTGGCGAAGTTGTAATTCGAAACAAAACTAATTTTATGCTTTTAAAGTAATTTATTTTCACTTAACTTGCATAATTTGCCAAAATAAGATTGGTTGCCAATTATTTATCAAAATTCTATTCAAAAAAGCTGCTGAATTTAGCATTTAACAATTGAAAGATTTAAAAAAAGGCTCTTCTCCTTAATAAAACATTGAAAACATTAATGTCCTCTAACTTAAATAATTTAATAACCATAGTAAAACACTTGGAAAAATTCCCCAAAAATAACAATAATTTGCTTTAAATATGTTTTCTATCATATATAAATTTCAGACCCGAAAATATTATTTAATTGCCTTAAATATTTTAAACCCAAAATTAACTATTTTCTCTCATAGAAAATTCATAATAAATACAAAATCACTTAGAAAATTTTGAAACTTGAAACCCACTTCTAAAATAATGTTTTTGACCATATATTACAAATGCAACTCATTTGGATGTCATTTGATAGGTTTTCTAATCCAAACATATCATAAAATCTATATTAAACCATATAAATCATCGACAAACATATATATCCATTTTAACAAACATAACATGGCATATTATTTGCAAACATAGTTCGAATCTAACATGAAACCGAAATCATTATCAAAAGTGAGATGTAAACTAATTATTCACCTTGGCTTTTTGTTAAGAAGGTTGAGATTTGCCCTTAGAATGATTCCTTCAGGCTTTCTACTTGAATCCCAGCTTAACTTCCCTTTAGATCTTCTTAATGGTGGTCGGTCGAGTTCCTTTAGTGTTTCATTTTTGTTTGTGATAGTTAAAATGAATGAGGAATGAAGAATAGAAGGGTTTAGGGTTTAGGAATAAAGGCTAATTCCATTTTACCCTTGTCATATTCCTCCTACTTACTTATTTTTAATTCTCATTTAGTAATACATTCATTAAGGCATAGCTCTTTCTTAATTAACAAATCTCAATCTCTTAACTATCTACATTATTTTATTTATCTAATTAAATATTCTAAATAATGTTAGTCAAAAAAATTAAGGTCATTACAAACTCCCATCCTTAATGAATTTTGTCCTTGAAATTACGATGAGATACCCACAACAATCAAATATAAAGGTCAAACATACCATCAAACAAGTCAGGATAAGAATCTTTAATCCCGCTCTCGGTTTTCCAAATACAGTCTCTCTCGTCATCACTCCATTGGACTTTGACTAGTCTGACTGTCTTGTTCCTTAGTCTCTTCTCATCTCTCGCAGCTATATGAATTGGGTTTCTAACTATAGTCATATCTGATTCCACTACTAGAACCTCTAACACAATTGGTGTGATAGTAGTCTCTGGATCTCGAATACACTTCCTTAAATGAGAAATATGGAAAACATTGTGGACTCCATCCAAACTATTCGGTAACTCTACACTATACGCGAGTTTCCCGATCCTTTCTATAATAGGAAATGGTCCAACAAATCTTGATGCCAGTTTTCCCGATTTTCCAAATTTGATCACTCCTTTCATCAGTGATACTTTGATGAAAACGTGGTCTCCAGCTGAGAACTCTAAGTCTTTCCGCCTCTTATCAACATAACTCTTTTGCCTAAACCGAGCTTCCTTTATTCTAGCCCGAATTAACTTAATCTTTTCTGCGGCTATTTAACCAAATCTGGACCAAGAATTAATCTATCCTCGGTCTCTTAGCAATAAACGGGAAATTTGCATGGTCTTCCATACAAAACTTCAAATAGTGCCTTCCCTACGCTAGTCCGATAATTGTTGTTATACAAAAACTTGACTAAATGTAGATGGTCTTCCCATGATCTTCCGAAATCTAGTACACAATCTCTTAACAAATCCTCTAAGACTTTGTTAACTCCCTCCGTTTTCCCATCTGTCCGCGGATGGTAAGCGGTACTCATCATGAGCTCGATACCTAAAGTCTCCTTTAGACACTTCCAGAATTCACTAGTGAATAAGGAATTTCTGTCGCTTACTATACTACTGGGAATTCCATGCAATCTAACTATATTATTCATGAATAATTTAGCTAAATCCGGTGCTGTCCTGATCGACTTAATGGGCATAAAGTGTGCACTCTTAGTCAATTTGTCCACTATAACCTAGATACTCTCATTTCCTCTATTCGGCCTTAGTAACCCATCTATTAAATCCATTGAGATAGGATCCCATTTCCAAACTAGAACATTCAAAGGCTGAAGTAATCCACTCAGTTTCTAATGTTCAGCTTTTACCTATTGACAGTTCAAACACTGCCTTACCCATAAGCCTACATCTCTCTTCATACCTTCCTAGAAAAAACTCATTTTCATATCCTGATACATCTTAGTTCCTCTCGGATGAATAATGAACTTCGAACGATGGCATTCTCTAAGGACCTCCTTCCTTAGGTTTTCTACATTCGAGATACACAATTATCCCTTCTTTTTCAAACACCCTCTCTGGTTAAGACTAAAATCCTTTAGATCATCAATCTCGATTCCGGCCTCTAGCCTTCTAATCTTCTCAGCTAACACCAGGTCATCTCTCTGCTTAGATGCCATCATTTTGACCATCAACGGTCGAACTTCTAAACATGATAACATGGCGGTTTTTCAACTAGAACTAGCCTTAGATCTCCATTATACTCCGCATGTACTCAACGCTTCTAAATCTTTCCACTTAGCTATCATTGCCAATACCGCATTCTAATGTTTTCTACTAAGTGCATCTGTGCTATCTCATATTCAACTCCTTCTGAGAGAATAAATATTTTAGCCACTTATGATATGTAAACAACTCGAATCTTTTTCCCAAAGGTAATGTCTCCACACCTTCAATGTGAAAATTACCGCTGCTAATTCCAAATAATGAGTTAGATATCTAACTTCATGCGGTCTGAGTTATCGATAAGTATAGGTAATCACTTTACCTCTCTACATTAACACAGCTGATCCTGTTCCACATGCATCTGTGTATACAATGAAGTCCCGATTCCCCTTTGGAACAACTAACATAGGTGCATTAGTCAATAAATGTTTCAATTTCTGGAATGCCTCCTCACACTTATCAGTCCAAACAAACTTCACGTCTTTCCAAGTTAGCTTAGTCATTGATGCAGCTATCCATGAGAAATCTTGAATGAATCTCCGGTAGTAGCCAGCTAATCCAAGAAAACTCTTTATCTCAGTCACTGTCTCGGGTCTCTTCCAATTATTCAATGCCTCAATCTTAGCCGATTCTACTGACAATCTTTTCTTTGAGACTACATGACCAAGAAACTCCACTTCCTTCTTCCAAAAGTGGCACTTAGAAAACTTTGCCTTCAACTGATGCTGGCTCAGTGTCTCAAGCACTATCCTAAGATGAACTTCATGATCTCTTTCATCCTTGAAATATATCAATATGTCGTCTATGAATACTAACACAAATCTATCCAGATGCTTCCAAAAGGTTCTATTCATTAAGTCCATGAAGAATGTTGGCATATTTGTTAGTCCGAACAACATCACTAACCATTCGTATGATCCATATCTGGTCCTAAAGGCCATCAAAGGAATGCTATCCTCTGCTACTCTAAGTTGATGGAACCCTGTAGCCAATTCCAATTGAGAGAATACTTTGGCCCTACTCAACTAGTCAAACAAATCGTCAATCCTAGGTAACGGATATCGGTTCTTTATCGTCCTATCATTCAGTATACGATAATCGATATACAGCCTCAACGATCCATCCGATTTCTTAACAAATACTATGGCTGCTCCACAAGGCGAACTGCTTGGTCTAATAAAATTCTTACCTTTTAGATCTACCAACTATACATTTAGCTCCTTCATCTCGGTAGGTGTCATTCTACTTGGCGACCTACTCACACGTTCAGCTCCTAGTACTAAATCTATCTAAAACTCAATGGCTTGTTTCGATGGTAGTCCCATCACGGGCTCAAAGACATTTGCAAATTCTCTAACAATGAAAAGACAATTCAACTCGTCTTCTTTGTCCATAACACCCAATAAAGCACTAACCTCAAAACTAGGGTTTTCTACGGAGTATATAATCTGATCACTACAATTAAGGTGTCTAAATGATATTTTCCTATCATGGCAAAATATCCTGGCATCGTACTTACTTAACCAATCCACACCTAAATAATTCTGAAACCTATGAAATCAAACACATTGAAACTACAAGCGAATATATGACCTAAAAATTCAAGCTCAAACTGGTCACATCTCATCCCCAAAGTTTCATAACCTCCTATTGGATTCGCAACCCTTAAGGATGTAACTAGGTATGAAGGTTCTAGGTTAAGCTTATCTACCAAATAATGAGATATAAAAGAATGTATTGATGCCAGTATCAAATAGAACTCTAATTAACACACCATGAATCAAAAGCGTACCTCTCAACATTGCTTTTCCTTTCTCCTCTGTTGTTGGTCTTAAGATAGCTGGTTCCAATGCAAACACTTTGCCCTTTCCATCCTTGGCTGGTTCCTTGCACTAGTTCTTATAATGTCCAATTTGATCATAGTTGAAGCATTTCACTCCTTTCTTGTCAGCAACCTTCTTTGCTTTGCCCGTCCTGCACCCGTGAGCAAAATTTCCCTTCTTGTCGCACTTATAGCAAACTACATCGGCCTTCCCTTTCATGGCTGCTCCTTATTTTTGAGCTCCTTTCTTATGGTAAAACTTTCTCTTCTGGTTCTGCCCACCTTGAGTTTCCACTACTTTATTACCATTAAAGAAAGCGAGCATCTTCTCATTTTTCGAAGCCATCTCAACAACTACATCGCATTGATCCCTAATATGTGGTAAAGTTGCTTTAGCAAGCTCGGGCCTCAATCCTCGGATGAACTTCTCATTCCTTTTGATAACCGTATCAGTCGTAGCATATTCGTATCTAGATAATTCCTCAAATCTAGGAGCATACTCAAGCACTGTCATGTCTCCCTGCACCAACTCAGCAAACTTCCTAAGAAGAGTTGATTTGTCGATCTCCAACATGAATCTTTCCTCAAACCTCCTTCTGAATTCTGACCAAGTCATAGCCTCTTCAGCTACTCCTACCGTAACATTGTTCCACCAGTACAGTGCTGCTCCTTGCAACTGTCTATGCCATTCTCCTTTTCTACTCATCGTTAAGTCCTAAATTAGTAAAAATCCTTTCGCAATGAAGCAACCAATTCTCCACATCAATTGCGTCCTCAGTGCCGATAAACGACTTTCCTCTAAGCCAAGCATAGTCTCTGCATAGTACTGCATATGACCACCGGAGCTTCCTGATTTCCTCCTCCAACATTTCCACCGACTAATTCTGCAGCAGCTCCAACTTGCATCATATTGACGAAGAACCGATACATAGCTCCTATATCAACTTGCGGTGCTCCAGCACCCACTAGTAGCTTGTGCCGACCTGGATTCCTTCTAGTGTTTGGTCTAGCATTTCCATTGGTTGTGGTGCTTCCTCCACCAAGGTTAACTCTTCTATTTCTAGCATCCATATCTTACTTCCTTAAAATCTACATTTGATTCTTTGTAAGATACAAAAGAATAGCCTAAGGGAGATGAGAGAATAGAGATAAAGCGTATACTTATATATAGCAAATACAAGTATGTTACTATAACGTTATCCCATACCCCAATCTTTTCTCTAATTCCTTAGGATTATGTTTTCAGAAATATTTTAAGTTTAAAATTTCTTTTAAGTTTTCATAAACCTATGCTCTGATACCAAGTTGTAACATCACTTATTTTGAAGCCCGAAGTTAAGCGCTTCAGATGCTGCAGTCATCTATAATATTAACTTCCGGTGACAAAATACGGTAATGTTAATGGTATCCATAATATCATAAGCATGTGAATATGAAATAAAATCAACACAGATTTCAAAAACAGCTTTTCCGATTACATTTAAAATCCATATTTCATATTCAATTACATAATCTCAAAACGATTCCCAAGTTTTGATCAAATATAATTATTACAAATTACGCCAAGAGCGACATATGAAAGGCCCCCATGGATGATCAGAGTACTAGATAGACAAACATATCAATCATAAATACATCACAGCGGAAATAATACTAAATAACTCCTACATAGCTAGCTTTGCCTCCTGCAAGTCTTCAGAAGCTTATTCGTCCAACATACTAAACCTGAAACGTCTTTAACTTTCAATCTACTCAAGTTTAATTTTAAGCATCCGAGAGTTTAAGGAGAAAACATAAACTTCAGGCCAGACATAAAGCCGGGTGTGAATAATTTTATTACATCTCGGTTTACTGATATTAATTTAGACCAAGTCACTTAGCGAAACGGGTTTCCCTTACTATATCCTTTTAAAACATATCTTTTGCAAATCAAAATCCTGCAATCAAACTGATTATAGCAACAATAGAAATAACATATATGCATATAAATCAGGTAATCAATGGACTATCCGTCCGAACAATATAGTTTTATCTGGCTAATTATTAACCACTGGCTGACTTAGGCCTACGAGACATAATAAATATTCTCACTTCTGCTAAATACAATACTGGACGATCTTTTCTTAACTTAATTCTCCACCAAGGGTCAACTGATCCTAATTGTTTTGCGGGCTCACCAATAACCTTCCTTTACTCTGTGCATTCCTTTCTGTGTGTAACATCATTTTAGTTTTACCTATGACAAAGCCCTACACACCGAAATTTTGGACTTATATCAGCTAGGGGCTACTAGCTAAAGTATAAGGTGCGACCCCATACCAGTCCCATCTAGTCTTCTAATATCTGAGTCATATACTTAGGGTTAACTACCCTATTCAATTTTCCTTGAAAACATTTCTTTCAAATTGATTTAACTCTTTTAACTCATACTTAAACAAGGAAAATATACTCTTTGCTTTACTCGTTATATCTATGCCATGGTATAAGCTTTACACAAAACAATGTTGATGAAATCAAAATCAATGGGATTATCTATCCCTTCAAAATAAGTTAAAGCCTCTTATTAACTTAGAAAACTTTAAGCTATAATGCCAAAACAACACCTTCGAAACCATTGTTTAAACCTAAAACAATCCCTTTCGAAATCATAGAAAGCATCCCTTTCAAAATCACTGCTCAAAACCTTAGACATCCTCTTGGAAAACCATTAAATATATCTTTCGAAAGCATTAGAAACATTCCTTTAGAAATACTTAAATATACTTTTTGAAACACTTAAAACATACCTTTTGAAACACTTAAAATACCTTTTGAAAGCATTGGATTCAAGTAAGAATTTGTGGAAACATAGCTTCGAAACCATTTAAAAGTATTTCTACCAAAATCATTGGGTTCAACATTTAATATAACTAGAGGGTCAAAGTGAACAGAAGCGAAAGCATCACTTTCAAAAGCATTGATCTCAAGTAAAAGAATTGGGGAAGAGAACAACTTCGAAACTACCCTTTCGAAACCATTGCCTCCGAAACTATTAGTAAAAGCGGCAAAGACACCCCTTTCGAATGCATTGGGAAGGCGGCTTTAATATTAAGAAGACGAAAGCCTTCCTTTCGAATACATTGTTTTAAGGTTATAAAGAAAAGCGACATCTAACTAATGCGAAAGGTATAAACGTGGCAGCTAGGGTATCGAAGGGGTTTAAAAGTGACAACCCTTTCAAAAGCTTCTTTTAAAAACAAAGGCAAGTTAATGGATTTGAAAGCTAGTAAAAGTATCTTCAATCATTTCGAAATCATACTTTGGACACCGTCCTTTCCTTCCGTCTTTCTTCAATACACTACGTACCAATTTCTTGATACCATGTGCATTAGCAAAAGGGTTGCTGGGTATGGTGATGGAAGCAAGCAATGGAAGTGGTGAATTGTAATATGAAACAAAACTGATTTATGCTTTTTAAAGTAATTGCTTTTCACCTAACTTGCATAATATGCCAAAATATGATTGGTTTCCAATTTTTTACCAAAATTCTTTTCAAAAAAGCTGTCAAATTCAACATTTAACAATTGAAACATTTTAAACAAATAAACCCTTCTCCTTAATAAATCATTTAAAACATTTAGGTCATCTAACTTAGATAATTTAATAACCATAGTAAAACGCTTGGGAAAAATCCCCAAAAATCACAATAACTCGCTTTAAATATGTTTTCTAACATATATAAATTTTAGACCTGAAAATGTTATTTAATTGCCTTAAATAATTTAAATCCAGATTAACTATTTTCTCTCATAGAAAATTCATAATAAATCCACAATCACTTAGAAAATTATGAAACTTGAAACCCACTTCTAAAATAATGTTTTTGACCATATATTAAAAACGCAACTCATTTGGATGTCATTTGATAGGTTTTCTAATCCAAACAAATCATAAAATCTAATATTAGACTATATAAATCATCAACAAGTATATATACATATATCCATTTTAACAAACATAACATGGCATATTATTTGCAAACATAGTTCGGATCTAATAAGAAACCGAAATCATTATCAAAAGTGAGATGTAAACTAATTATTCACCTTGGATTTGTGTTAAGAAGGTTGAGATTTGCCCTTAGATTGATTTCTTCAAACTTTCTACTTGAATCCTAGCTTATCTTCCCTTTGGATCTTCTTAATGGTGGTCGGTCGAGTTCCTTTAGCATTTTAGTTTTGTTTGTGATAGTTAAAATGAATGAGGAATGAAGAATAGAAGGGTTTAGGGTATAGAAACAAAGGCTATTCCCAATTTGCTCTTACCATATTCCTCCTACTTACTTACTTTTAATTCTCTTTTACTAATACAGTCATCAACGCACGACTCCTTCTTAATTAACAAATCTCAATCTTTTAACTACCTACATTATTTTATTTTATTTATCCAATTAAATATCCTAAATAATGTTAGTCAGAATTAGGGTCATTACACCCGAGCACTACAAACGGACCATCCTGCGTAGATAGCTCACTCATGCCAGAATAACAAGTCATGTTATACTTTAAGATTGTCTTTCTTGAAACTCACCCGTTATCGATGAGAAATCAATTATGGAGCCATCGTCTGGAGCGACACGGGAAGCTTTTCTTTTCAAGATCACTAGAAGTACAAACATGGGAAAAGTAATATGTTGGAATCATCCACTATATCCAATTTTGGAATAAATCATCACGCTAGAATTCAAAACGACGATAGAAGTTTAACCAAGTCCTTGAAAAGAGACAGTTGAAGATGGAAAGCTAGACATGGCTCCAGAATGATGCACACTCGTTTGAAGCAAAATTAAATGAAGTAAAGTCTTTAAGATTGGGTCGGTTAGGCACTTAAGTAAGCAAAAGATTTTCTTGTTGAAAATTTGTTAAGTATTCAGATCAGTACCAATCCGATCCAATTGGATCGGTACGGACCCAAAATTCTTCATCCAAACCGCCTTGAACTCCTCCGACATGTTCTACTCAATGTATGTGTGCACTCCGAAGATTATAAAGTTAAGATTGCTTCGTAATCAAGAGCGATGAAGGTTCGCATTAAAAGCTGAATGGCTAATTGACACATCCTAGATAACTTCTCGAGACAGTTCAAGATGATCCACAATGCTCCTTGAAACAAAAACCCAGAGATAATCAATTCCAGAGCACACCTACTTTCAATGAAAGCGCATTCTGGAGAGCAAATGTTAACCAGGTTTTTCACCCGTTAGAATTCAATAGGACATAAAATATCCAGATTAAGCCCGAATGACTTGAAACATAACCAAAGCACTTAAAAGAGTAAGAGGTTGGCCCTCAAGAAAATTCACCGTAAAATAAGCAATCTATTTAGATCAGCACCGATCTGATCCAATCGGGTCGGTACCGATCCGAATTGTTAAACCGTGGGAGCTCTAAACCTTTTGCATCATGACCCTATGCCTCTAATAAGCTCACTTATCAAGTTTGGTAATATTCCAAGATACCTAGTTCAAGAAATGAAAACTCATCTGATCCATTCAAATGTTTACCCTCTTTTGGACCAAAGAAACTTAAAATGGACCTACATAACTCATACTTACTTGGATTGACTTGAAATTTGGAGAGAACACTTTGAAGACATAAAAGAAGCATCACACCAAAATCACCTCAATTGACCAAGCCAATTTGAATCAGTACCGATCCAAATTTTGGATCGGATCCGACCCAACTAAGTTGAGCCCCTCCACTTGAGATTAATCGTATGGGTCCCACACACCCTCTAGAAGGCACCTGCAAAGTTTCATCTGATTTTGATAAGTATCGAGCGAGTTATTGATGGATCTCCTCCAATTTGAGCTAGTTTGACGGATCAGGTCCGACCCACCTAGGATGGCCCCCACCTCATGATATCCGATTTAGAGGCTCTCCTACCCATATACATTGCATGTATGAAGTTTTGCGTCATTTGGTTAAGCATTTAGTGATTTATGGTTGGATCTCCTACGACATAGAAGAAGAGATTCAAAAATAAGCTAAGGGATTGGGTCACCGCCGATCCGACTCAATTGGTTCATCGTCAATCCAAATACTTACCTTGGATCCTTATAAGATCCAATTTTGAGGCTATCCTTATGTACATTGCGTGTATGAAGTTTTGTGTCATTTGGTTAAGTATTGATTGAGTTATAATTGGATCTCCTACAAACGGATGGATTGGATGATCCACGAAGACGGATGATCAAACAAACTCCAAACGACTTGATATTCAGACAAGGCACTCAATTATAGGATAGGAAGATAACCAAACTAAGAAGACTAAAAAATTCACCAAGTATTCGGGTAAGTACAGATCCGACCCCAATGGATAGGTACCGATCCGAATACTTTACTCAGATAACCTCCAAAGGACTCAGAACTCATAAATTCACTAAGTATTTGGATAGGCACCGATCCGACCCCATCGAATAGGTACCGATGCAAATACTTAGCTCAAATCACCACCAAACTTTTTGGGCTCCTTTTGCATGACGAATATAGGCTCCTAGCAAAGCCTATATCTTATCTGCAACAGAAAAAGGATCTGCTCTGATCTAAACTGAAACTCTGCCATTGTTTCTTCACTCTTTTTCCCCCTCACATCAGCCATTAAAGGGCAACCGAGATCCTTCTAGTTGTCTCTAACAATTGTGGCTTGATATAACTTATGAAAGAAGAATCATATTGTAATCCAAACTCCTTTGTAATAGCAGTTGATCAATAAAAGCTATAAAGTGGACGTAGGCTTCGTTAACAACCGAATTACTATAAACATCTCTTGTCTCTTTACTTTTTTTTTGCAATTTACTATTGCTTTTTCTATTTTATTTGCCTTGATAAACAGGGCTGGTGTTTTCACGCTCTATCCAAGGTGTTGATCCATTTTTTGGGTAAATAATATGGTTCATTCCATGATGAGTAAGCCTCAGTTACCTCTGTCCTACTGAGGATATGCAGTAGAAACCGCACTGAATATTTTTAACTTGTTGCCCATTAAATCTGTGCCTAAAACGCCATATGGGATGTGGCATGGTAAGAAACTCCAACTTAAGTATTTAAAGGTGTAGGCTGTCTTGCACTGTGCAGTTAAAGCGCTTAGCGGTTCCATGGTGGTGGAGGTGCAAAATGTTATAGCTGGGATAAAGCGGGGTTATAGCGGAAAATAGTGGATGTGAAAAAAGCTTCACTAGATATAAAATTAAATATTTAAAGTTAATTTATACTCATTCTCATATCATTTGTGTAGGGAAAAGAAATATTGGTTAATCTTATATAACCAAACCAAAGATTATCATGATTTATGTAGTTTAGATTTGGTGATTATGGTAACTTATATTATGCACTTACACTATAAAATTAGGTCAATACCCTTACTTTGTTGATTTGTTTAAAAAGAGAACTAGTCAAATCAACATTTTTATATTAATATTGTTAAAGCAGGTACTAAAAAGTCTTGATTTAGCGAGTGTAGCGCAAAATAATGAGGCTTAAAGTGGATCTACTGTTTAATAGCGCTATATTGAAAAAGCATAATAGTTGAAGAGCGTTGTACGCTATAGAGGGGATTTTATGAGGCCTTACTACGGCTTTAACTACACATGTCTAGCTTACGTCAATAATGTTGGTCCAAATAAACTAGAGGCAAGATCGGTACTGTGTAAACTTATAGGCTATCCTAAAAATTCAGTGGGATATATATTCTACAACACCGAGAAACAAAAGGTTATTGTTTCTCGACACGCTATTTTTTTAGAAAAGGGATTTCTACCAAAGGAAATTAGAACGAGGTTGTGGACCTAGGTGAGATCCAAGAAGTTAACACCAAGGCCGAACCATTAGGAGAACTAAGCTTACCCATATACGAATACACACAAGCAATTAAAAGGACAAGTGGGGAATCTCGTGCACCAGAAAGATACTAAGGTTATCTCAAGGATGGTGAGAATGAGGACCGTGTCTTCGATGGTGACACACCTCTATCCTTGAGGGATTCCGAGATGGATTCCATGTACAAATTCCATGCACTTTGGCTTGGAGCAATGAAATCCGAGATGGATTCCATGTACGAAAACAAAGCATAGACTTTGTCGAAAATACCCGAAGGGGTAAAACCCATCGGCTGCAAATGGATTTTTAAGAAAAAGTTAAATGCAGATGGAGAAGTGGAGACTTACAAAGCTAGGGTAGTTACGAAAGGATTTCATCAAATTCAAGGTGTTGACTATGACGAGACCTTATCGCTCGTAGTCATGCTTAGGTCCATTCATATTATGCTAGCTATTGCTGCATTCTATGACTAAAAAATATGGCAAACAGATGTAAAAACAACATTTCTAAATGGTGATTTAGACGAAACCGTCTATATGTCATAGCTTGAGGGTTTTGTGGTTAGTGGGAGTGTGGGAAAGGCTTGCAAGTTTTTGAAGTTCATTTATGGACTTAAACAAGCTTCCAGGAGTTAGAATATGTGTTTTGTTAAGGTAATCAAATAGTTTGGTTTTTATCAAAACACAAAGGAAGCATGCGTATAAAGAAAGGAACAGAGCCATGCTATCGTTTTCTTAGTGCTATATGTCAGTGATTGGCAATGGCACTTGGTTGTTACATTCAGTGAAAGCTTGGCTTTTCAAGGATTTCTCCATGAAGGATCTAGGAGAAGCAGCCTATATACTGGGTATAAAGATCTACAGAGATGGACCTAAGAGGCTGTTGGAACTATCCCAATCCCTGTACATTGATACCATACCGAAAAGGTTCAGTATGGAGAATTTCAAATGTAGGAATGTTCCAACACAGCATGGAACTGTCCTTTCTAAGAAGGACGCTTCTCATACCGATGAGGAAAAAACGTATAAAGAGTTTAACACATTGTAATTTGGCATTAGTTATTTAATTAGTTAGTTAATTAATTAGACTTCAAAAATATATTTTGTGCGAATGATGGAATTTGACCATAAACATGCACCATTGCATTTGTGATGAAATTCTGAGAAACTTTCATATTTGGAGTTTTGCGATCGGAGTCCAAATGAAGAAGTTAAGAATGAAAAACGAATTCGAAATGAAAATAATAAGAATATGAAAATTAACTAAATTGTCGGGGCCCATAGATCGACCACCGTGTACAAGCGATCGACGGAGGGTGACCCCTAGGTAGAGGGCGGTCTACCCGCCTCTATGTGATGGCTCCAATAAACCTTGGCCATATACGGTCCGGATTTAAATCGTGCGGTTGTGGTTGATTATAGCACCTATAAATTCAAGCCTAACCCTCCCTTCCCTTCTCATATTTTTCTGAATAGAGCAACGAAGCTCTGCTATTTCTTCTTTTCAACTTTCTTTCTAAATTATGAAAATAAGATATTTGTAATTATATGCATACAAATTGGAGAAGAATAGAAATCAAATGAAAAGGAGAAGAGAAGAGAATCAACTATACACGTATTTGAGGAAATTTATATATTTATATATTTGTATCTATTTTCTATCCGAGTCCCAAATCTATTCTTAGATATGTAATTGTATTGTATGTGTATACCCTTTTTATACATATTTGTTGGGTTAAAAAGGATTTGGAGATGAATTTAAGATTCGACTTCAGATCTGGAGATTTGGATCACTTTTAAAAGATGAGTGGGAAACTTTACGTATTGTTTATGATTTTAAATCTATTCCATTGACATATGTTTTATTTTTATGCCTAAATCAGTATTATTTGTGAATTGTAGGCTTAAATTAGTGTAGAAAACTATTGCCTACATATTCTTGTTTTAGATCTAATTTGAAACATGTTTACACCTAGATCTGAAAATCAGTCCCAAAGATTTTAGAATTTGAATGTTGTTTATTTTTATTCTAGATCTGTACTTAGGTGTAAATAGGATTTTTGGAGTATTGCCCAATTTGTGCTATGTTGTAGATTTTCCATAGTTTAATTTGTGAGAAGAACATCCGTTTTATTTTTATAAATTTGTTTACCTTTTCCACTTTTCATTCAAAAGGGTGACATATGATTTAACAAGGAACGAGAAATTATCCATTCCTTGTAATTTCAAATGGAGTTAATCTTTTCTTTTTGTGTTAAACCAATTTATGGAAACAATAACGGAAAATCTTCCTAAGGAATTTAATTCCAGCAAATTAAATATGTAAAGCATATTCTAGTTACATATTTATGACTAGAATATATTTGGCTACGAATATGTAGTTTTATTAGGTAGTTTATACATATTTATTACATTAATAAAGAAGAACGACATTTATTCGTGAGTTATTTATGTGTAACGTTCATTAGTTATTATTATATTTAGGGAAGCAAATAGTTAGATTAGAAAAGGTAGTAATTCATATTAATGGGAAATAAATTAGGAATTCCTATTAGTTAATTAATAGGAAATGAAAGATTGTAACCTAAATTAATGGGCAATTATTGAGAAATAATGGATAGTATTAAATTAAGTGTTACAATTAATAGAGACAAATGGATTGATGGGACTGAAAAAATGGAATAGATATAAAAAGGTTTCTAATTTAAAATTAGTAATCATACATAAATGTCTTAGGAAATGTCTGTTATGATTTTATGGACAAATTAACATTTATGAGCATTAAAAGGGTATTTATGGGTAAATAAGTATTTAAGGTAAATCTTATTGCCTTGAATAAAAAAGGAATTAGTGAACTAAGTCCAATGTCAACCTAAGATAGTATAAATAAAGACTTAGGATGGTTAGTTGGACTTAGAAGGTTAGTGATGCGAGGTCAGCAGAGTCACTTGATGGAAGACTGCCCTTCACTTGGAGGCTACCAACAATCGGGTGCACTTACTACTGATGTGAGATATCACTAATCCTAGGACCCGTGATGACATGAGAGATTGGACTTGCTTTCTTAATTCGAAAGTACTAAATGGTCCAAATTTAGAATTAGGAGCGGTGGGGAATTTCTCTAAAAATGTTTACTCAATGTTGCGTTATTAAGTGGCTATCTCAAGTCCCGCCTCCCTACCGAAAGAAGTAGTCTAATGAGGTTCCATATTTATAAGAATGATACTGGATATCTCGGGAGAGGTTCACTTCAGGTTTGAGGTATTAAGCGGCTGTAAGGTCCGCCCCTTTCCTATAAAAGAAGTATTAAGTAGACCAATGAGATTTCCAAGCATGGGGTTAGGTATTAAATGGCAAAGGCCTACCTATAAATAGGTGTTTCATGGTCAGAGGCTTGCCTAGTCCTTATTAATGAGGTATTAATTGAGTATAGTCTTTCACATTGCTAAGACTTTAATAACGATAGATGCGCAAGTGGTATGGCTATTATAAATTATAAAGCCATATATAGTGGTCAAAGGTCTCTATAGTTAGGAACAATAGACCAATAATGATGATGCTACAAGTCCATCATAGGAATAGGTCTTAATTAACAAAGTCTACCTCGATTGAGGTCTTAAATGGCAAAGTCTGCTTATTTCTCTTTTAAAAGTATTATATGGCAATAGTAGAAGCCCGCTTCATATTTAAAAGTATCAAGTGGCTAATGAACTTGGAAGTATTGGGTGGTTGATAAGGCTTCGTCAGTATTTCATACCTTGGGAATGGGTAGGTAAGTAATCGTGTGTACAATGCAAGGTTATAATAGAATTGCTAACCTTAATAAACATATCAATTAAATGGAAACCAATCGGTGTAAATTTATGCTATGGACAGTTTATAGATTTTCCAGTCACCATAACATTGTTCTGACCCTCTCCTCATTACAACCCACATGATAGATTTAGAGGAACATGTCATTGGAGCTAGATGTGTTTAGTTGTTGGAGAAGCCTTCTTTCATGCTCGATGCTGATGTGACAATCTGCTATCCAAGGAATACCATTAATTCCAAGGTAATAGTCGTAGTAAGTATTCCTATCATATTATTTTTTCCGTTGTGAGTTTAGATTTCTATCAATCTATGATAATGCTCATGCTTATTTGCAGGTACCAAATCCAATGATCCATGCTTTGATGGATTGGATTTCAATTTTTGTCGAAATTTAGGCCCATTAAGTTACGGGTTTTTACAGAGAGGATCCCCTATGCTTCAGCAATAAGTTCCATAATGTACGCTATACTATGTACTAGACCGGATGTGGCATATGCATTAGGATGTATAAGCCAATACCAGTCTAATCCCGAAGAAAAACATCGGACTGCCGTAAAATGTGTTGATACACGAAGATTTTGATCAATGACAATGTGCTTCAACAAAAAGGAAGAGATATATGCAAAATCAGAGGAAGATCGATGAAGACCAAAGTATAAACATAAGTATGATTTTTATATGTCTAAAGTCTAGATTATTTGTTAAAATCTATCCTCAAGAGATTTGCACGAACACTAAAACACATTCATAAAACTTCATTTTTATTCACATGTTCACTGTGCATACTTTTATAGTTCAGTCGACTGAACAGGTATGGACAGTCGACTGAAAATGGCACACATTTACAAATATGCACAGTTTCAGTCGACCGAGTTTCCTGCCCAGTCGACTGAAAGCATTCCCAAAAATTTTCCTTTGTATTTTCAGTCGACTGAATTTCCTGCTCAGTCGACTGAATCTGTAACTGCGAATTTTCTATGAAAGGACACCTTCTTCCTCCTAAGAGTTCCAACCATTCTCCAATAGAAATGGAAGCATCTCTTGCATGCACCTCTTGCAAACAAATGCACCTCTTCTACAAGTATAAATACATGGTTTTAACATATGCAAATTACCAATACTAATTGCTTTAATCTTTCTATTTTCTTGAACATACTTTCAGATTTCTTAAGTTTTCAAAAGCAATCAAAAACCACTTCAATTGCTTGAATCTCTATTTTAACTATAACACTTTTTGATTCATAGCAATTCACATTTCCTAAATCTTCATAAACACTTTGAATACTCTCGAGGATAAGATTATAGGAAAATTGTACTCAATTTGACTCATTAGTGTTATCAAGAACACAACAAGTCAGAAATACTTTTAGTATCTAGTTGAAGGCCTCTTCTGTAGTTGAGGCAAGAAATCCTGTTCGGTTGTTCGGGTAAGTTGTAAACCTATTCCTCCGGGTTAAGTGAGGGCTGTTGGTTAGTTGAATTCCTAAGAGGAGCTTAGGAACTGGACGTAGGACAAGAGGTCCGAACCAGTATAAAGTCTTGGTGTCTACTTTACTTATAGCATATTACTATCTATCTATACCATTTCATTATTCCATATTATACGATCCTTCCGCATAGACTCTTTCAATTGGTATCAGAGCAAGGGCGTCCTATAACCATAACACCATTATTTGACATATTGATAATATGGAAAACAACACAAGCACAACATCTACCTACAACTCTACATTTGCGGAAGAACAATCTACTCAAAGACCCCCTCTATTCAATGGACTAAACTATAATTATTGGGCTACACGGATGAGGATCTATATGCAAGCAACAAGTTTTGAAGCCTGGAATGCAACACAAGCAGAACTCGTCGTACCAACAACGGAATTTTCTACATGGACACAATCTCAGAAGAATGAAGTTAGTGCAAATGCCAAAGCTATGAATATGCTATTTTGTGCTTTGGACAGAAATGAATTCAATCGTGTAAGCAATTGTACTACTGCACATCAGATATGGAGCACACTTAAAACCATACATGAAGGCACAAACAAGGTTAAACAAACAAAGATCTCCATGCTAAAGAACCAGTTCCAAAACTTTAGAATGCGACAAAATGAATCCATCAATGACATGTACTCAAGGTTTCAAGACATTCATCATGCCTTAATAGGACTAGGAGAAAAATACACGGATTTTGATATTGTATCCAAAGTTCTAAATTCACTCACTGATGAATGGGAGAGAAAAGTCTTAGCAATCAAAGAAGAAAATGAACTTTCAACAATGAAACCAGAAGAATTAATTGGAAATCTTATGTCGTATGAAGTAAATATGCAAGCCAAGAAAGATCAAGCACAAGAAAGAAAAAATGTAGCTTTTCATGCGGAAAAGGAAGAATCAGAGTCTGAAGATGAGGATTTAGCATTTATAGCCAAAAATTTCAAAAAATTCTTAAGATATAGAAAAGAAAATAAAAACGGATTCAAAAAGAATTTCTTGAACAAACCTTCATCCTCGAATATAGAATGCTTCAACTGTCACAGGAAAGGTCACATGCAAAAAGATTGTCCAGAGCAAAAGAAGGAAAATCAGAACAAAAACAAGAAAGAAAAATTCAAAAAGAAGGCATTCTCTGTAACATGGGATGATTCAGATTCATCTTCATCCGAAAGTGAAAATGATAGCGACAATGAACGAGCAAATGTATGCTTTATGGTTCAAGAATCTGAGGTTAGTAATTTAACTTTCGACGATTTAATTGATGTAAATACTGAACTATTGAGTACAATAAAAAATCTTAAAAAGAAACTTAAGGAAACTCATGAAAATCAGAACAAAGCTGGGTTTGAAAGGGATATGTTAAAAGATGAAAAGAAAATTCTAGAAGAAGAACTTGAAAAGTTCAAGAGTCTCTTTCAAATTCGGAAACTCAATTATCTATTTTAAGTCAAGAAATTGAAAATCAAAAGACAAAAAATGATATAATTGTTTACGAAAATCATGAGTTAAAAATTCAGATTAAACAAGTTGAGCTAGAAAATAATAGTCTTCAAATTAGATTAGATAATATCACCAAAAATGTTTCTAACTTTAACAAAGGAAGAGAAAATTTATCTAAAATTTTAGAAAATTCTCAATCTTCCTCGAATAAACATGGATTAGGATATAAAAAGGCACCAAAAATTCCTAAAAAGATAAATACAAATTTTAAGAGGAATATTGATTCAAAACAATAAATGTTGTTAAGAAAACCTATTAGAACAAAAGAAGAAACTAAAATAGTTAAAATTTGGGTTCCAAAGACTAACAATATTTTAATAAGGAATAAATGTATCAAAGCTTTTATGGATAGTGTTCATAATAATAAAAATTATATTTATAAAAAGGATACTGAACCAAATTGGGTTTGGTTTCCTAAGTTCTAACTTTTAGGACCCTATTGAAAAGTGGGTACCAATAATTTTGTATTTATTTTCAGGTCCCACTCAAAAAGAAAAAATGGATACTAGACAGTGGTTGCTCAAAACACATGACCGGCAACAAAGATATGCTTACAAACATCACATACTTTGATGGTAGCTCGGTTACCTTCGAAGATAATTCAAAAGGCTATATCATTGGCAAAGGAGATGTGAGCAATTACGGTACATCAAATTTACCTTTTATTACAAATGTCTCATTAGTTAAAAATCTAAAACATAATCTACTAAGCATAAGTCAACTTTGTGACAAAGGTTTTAGAATAACTTTTTCGGAAAATAAATGTAGTATTTTCGATCAAAACCAAAATCTTGTTTTTGAGAGAAATAGAGATAGGAATATTTATGTTTTAAATATGAAAATTAATCATAATACAAATATGTGTTTACTAGCCAAAGATAATGATCCTTGGTTGTGGCACAAAAGATTTTGTCATATTAATTTCAAAACTATTAGAAAACTTTCTAAATATGAGTTAGTAAGAGGATTACCTAAGATAAACTTTAAGATAAAGAATCTTTGTGATGATTGTCAAATAGGAAAATTAACAAAATCATCTTTCAAATCTAAGAAAAATATTTCAACTTTACAACCACTAGAATTACTTCATATGGACCTTTTTGGACCAACACAAGTTCAATCCATTAATCATAATCGATATGTATTTGTAATAGTTGATGATTTTTCAAGATATACATGGACTATTTTTATGAAAAATAAAAGTGATACATTTGAACACTTTAAAACATTTGTCAAAAGAATTCAAAACACTAAAGATTTGAAAATTAAGAATATACGAAGTGATCATGGCAGTGAATTCGAAAATGAAGCTTTTGAATCTTTCTGTAAAAAGAAAGGAATAAATCATAACTTTTCATTTCCTAGAACTCCTCAACAAAATGGAGTAGTGGAAATAAAGAATAGAACATTACAAGAATGTGCAAGAACATTATTAAATGGAAGCCTTCTACCAAAACATTTTTGGGCAGAAGCCGTAGCTACTGCATGTTATGCATTAAATCGTATTTCTATTCGACCATTAACAAAAAATACTTCATATGAACTCTTTAACAGTAGAAAGCCAAATATCTCCTATTTTAAAATATTTGGATCAAAATGTTTTATTTTAAATACAAAAGACCAACTAGGAAAATTCGATCCAAAAGCTGATGAAGGAATTTTCGTAGGATACTCAGAACGAAGTAAGGCATATCGAGTTTTTAATAAACGAACAAATATAATCGAAGAAACTTTCCATGTATCTTTTGACGAAAACTTTAATAAAAACTTGAGTATAAAAGATGATGATGAACTTATAATAAATACAGACAATACAAATCTTGAAAATATAAATAATACCGAACTTAGATCTCCACCTAGAATCTTACGAGATCATCCTGTACAAAACATAATCGGTGAAATTGATTCTCAAGTTAAAACTAGAAGTCAACTAAACCAAATGGGACATGTTGCTTTTATTTCTACAATAGAACCTAAAAATCCTAAAGAAGCATCAACAGATGACTACTGGATTGTTGCTATGCAAGAAGAATTAAATCAATTCGAACGTAACGATGTTTGGAATTTAGTTCCTCGTCCTAATAATCAATCTGTTATAGGAACAAAATGGGTTTACAAAAATAAAGTAGACGAACAAGGAAATATAACTAGGAATAAAGCTAGAATAGTAGCACAAGGATATAATCAAGAAGAAGGTATCGACTTTGAAGAAACATTTGCTCCCGTTGCACGACTTGAAGCAATACGTATTTTATTAGCCTTCGCGTGTTTTCACAATTTTAAACTTTATCAAATGGATGTTAAAAGTGCTTTTCTAAATGGTTTTATAAAAGAAAATGTGTACGTAGAACAACCTCCTTTATTCATACACGAAAAATATCCGGATCATGTATATAAGTTAAAGAAAGCCCTATATGGTCTTAAACAAGCACCTCGTGCTTGGTATGAGAGACTTAAAAGCTATCTACTAGATTCAGGATTTTAAATTGGAAAAGTAGATCAAACTCTATTCATTAAAAACACTACTAATGACATTCTAATAATTCAAATATATGTAGATGACATTATATTTGGTTCAACTAATGAAAATTTATGTAAAGAATTTTCAAATATAATGACTAAAGAGTTCGAAATGTCACACATGGGAGAATTATCTTATTTTCTCGGGTTACAAATTAAACAATTAACAAAAGGAATTTTCTTAAATCAAGAAAAATATTGTGCTAATCTAATTAAACGTTTTGGAATGGAAAACACTTCTGGAAAGCCTACTCCTATGAGTACTACAACTCATCTCGATCGAGATGAAAATGGTAAAAGTATAGATCAAAAATTGTTTAGAAGTATGATAGGTTCCTTACTCTACTTAACCACTAGTAGACCAGACATAATGATGAGTGTATGTTTATGTGCACGATTTCAATCTAATCCTAAAGAATCACATTTAAGAGCGGTAAAACGAATTATATGATATCTTAACAATACTAAAGATTTTGGTCTTTTCTATCCAAAAGAGTGTCCATTTGAGTTAGTATCATTCAGTGATGTTGATTTTGGTGGATCTCGAACAGATAGAAAAAGTACAAGTGGTACGTGCCATTTCATTGGAAAATCACTTGTATCTTGGTTTAGTAAAAAACAAAATTGTGTCTCGCTTTCAACCTGTGAAGTAGAGTATATATCAGCCGCTTTAGCTTGTACTCAAGTTATTTACATGCAACAAACACTTAGGGATTTTAATATAAATTTTACAAACTCTACAATATATTGTGATAATACAAGTACAATAAATTTATCTAAAAATCCAGTTAACCACTCTCGTACAAAACATATAGATATTCGTCACCACTTTCTACGTGACAATATCGAAAAAGGAATCATAAATTTAGAACATATTTCTACCGAAAATCAAATTGCCGATATATTTACTAAACCTCTATTAGAAAACTCCTTTATAAAATTACGACGAGAATTAGGGATATTGTCTTTTAAAGATATCATATAAAGAAAATTAAAAGAAAAGTCTACACAATTTTATCAACTAACATTATATGGGAATTTCAATTTATTCTCACATATAAAAGTTATTTACCATACATTCTTAACTAACTTATATTAACCATTAAATCATTAAGTGGTTGAAAAACGTTTAAACATTATAACCACTATATATTTAGAAAATTCCTACTATAAATATACCCTTAAACACAATTCTTTTCAACAATTCATTTCACATATAAAAGAATTAAAATTTTAATTTCTATCTAAAAATGTCATACGACAGCTCAAACTCTCATATCAACATCACCTCCTCGGTTGATAACTCTCCAACGACTCCAAAACTTCCTACTCCAACACCGACGCATGAGCCAGTTTACAAATGGAACAACTATCGTACTGGCTACACACCGGAGTCTAAGAAAGCTAAGCGTGGACTTTTTACCTCCCCTGATACAAAAAGAAAGATTGATGAGATTCATCACTTTCAACAACAACAAATTGATCTCCAACGAGAATTATATTTTGAACAGAAAGTAACGGCAAGACGACTAAGCTTTCTTGAGAAAATTGGTTTACGTTTTTGTAGTTCAAAGAAAAATGAGGTGAACGAGCCCCTACCTCGACCAAGTAGTGTGTTCGATCCATCTTCATCTTACCGTACACCAACTGATCCCTTGAATCCGTGGATGTCCCCAAAGACTCCTCAGTATACTCCAAATTCATGGGATATAACCTATGGGAAGAATGAAGAAAAAAAGACTCCAAGTCCATCCTCGAAGAAATAGTCAATTTTAATATATTTTCATGATGTTACATCTATATAATTGTAACTATTTCTTTTAAATAAATTATTTACTTTCAAAAATTAGAAAGAAACAACAAAAATACATATGTCAGTCGACTGAAACTCACTGCTCAGTCGACTGAATTTAAGAGAAAAACAAAATATACAAAGCTCAGTCGATTGGAACCATCTGCACAGTCGACTAAAAATTTAACAGAAAATTTCAGCTAAAAATTCAGTCGACTAAATATACTGTTCAGTCGACTAAATCTAACACAGAAAAATTTCGTTCTTTGATTCAGTCGACTGAACAGACTATTCAGTCGACTGAACGCCAAGTCCCAGATAGCTTTTTCCTTTAGACCAAGATGATGAAATTCGTATCATTGAGCCCGGTTATACTTCCACCAATCAATCATTGGGGATCTTATCAAGGAATCAACAAATTCTTGATAATCGTCTCAAGAAGGTAGATCACAAGCTTGATAAAATTAAAGGATTCTTCAATAAATTATGGAATGCCATCTCATGCTCAAGCTCCACTACCGCTTCAACATCACTTGGCAAACGTCCGGCACCAACTTTCAATTGGACATCATCCGAAGAGCATACAAGCAGCAGTACAAGCGGAACAAGTGGTGGCCAAGGAGGAAGAGCTTATAGACCACCAACAGGAGGACCAGTCATTCGAGAACCTAGAGAGAGAGAAGGTTCTTACGATTGGGATAAAGATGAGTAATTTTTAATGGTTTGTTGTTCTATGTTCTTACCTTGTTAAAACCTTATATCTATTCTACTTATGCAACCTTGTTTTATTATTTGACTATGCTATTCTCTAATAATCTTAGAATTCTATTGTTCAGTGGTTGTTTTTTATTCTATATATCTATGATTATTACTTCCTTTTTGTCGATTACAAAGGGGGAGAAATCTATGTAGCTAACTTTGTTTTGTAGGAAAGATAAGTGCATACATTCAGGGGGAGAAAATTAGTAAATACATCTATAACACATTAGTGTTGTCATCAATCAAAAAGGAGGAGAATGTTGATACACGAAGATTTTGATCAATGACAATGTGCTTCAACAAAAAGGAAGAGATATATGCAAAATCAGAGGAAGATCGATGAAGACCAAAGTATAAACATAAGTATGATTTTTATAGGTCTAAAGTCTAGATTATTTGTTAAAATCTATCCTCAAGAGATTTGCACGAACACTAAAACACATTCATAAAACTTCATTTTTATTCACATGTTCACTGTGCATACTTTTATAGTTCAGTCGACTGAACAGGTATGGACAGTCGACTGAAACTGGCACACATTTACAAATATGCACAGTTTCAGTCGACTGAGTTTCCTGCCCAGTCGACTGAAAGCATTCCTGAAAATTTTCCTTTGTATTTTCAGTCGACTGAATTTCCTGCTCAGTCGACTGAATCTGTAACTGCGAATTTTCTGTGAAAGGACACCTTCTTCCTCCCAAGAGTTGCAACCATTCTCCAATAGAAATGGAAGCATCTCTTGCATGGACCTCTTGCAAACAAATGCACCTCTTCTACAAGTATAAATACATGGTTTTAACATATGCAAATTACCAATACTAATTGCTTTAATCTTTCTATTTTCTTGAACATACTTTCAGATTTCTTAAGTTTTCAAAAGCAATCAAAAACCATTTCAATTGCTTGAATATCTGTTTTAACTATAACACTTTTTGATTCATAGCAATTCACATTTCCTAAATCTTCATAAACACTTTGAATACTCTCGAGGATAAGATTATAGGAAAATTGTACTCAATTTGACTCATTAGTGTTATCAAGAACACAATAAGTCAGAAATACTTTTAGTATCTAGTTGAAGTCCTCTTCTGTAGTTGAGGCAAGAAATCCCGTTCGGTTGTTCGGGTAAGTTGTAAACCTATTCCTCCGGGTTAAGTGAGGGCTGTAGGTTAGTTGAATTCCTAAGAGGAGCTTAGGGACTGGACGTAGGACAAGAGGTCCGAACCAGTATAAAGTCTTGGTGTCTACTTTACTTGTAACATCCCGAAAATTTTCGACTTTCGAAAATTCAACATCGATACTCACTTTATCGACTGCTGAGCCATCGAATGCCGGAAACCCGAAAAGTTATGGTTTTAAGAAAGAAGAAAGAGGTAGGAGAAGAAGATAGAAGAAAAAGAAAGAAAAACAACAACAGAACAAGAGCAGAAACAGAAAACAATAACAGAATCTTACACATCGCAGCGGAACAATATATAATAAATAAACACTAGTCTTTTAAAACAAAGAACTATATCAGTTTTATACATACATCAATCAGAGTCAATATACAACTCAATACAATACATCACATCAATGGACAGTTATATAAACTTGTCCTCATACAGAATACACAGCGGAATAAATACTATCAGATACAAATACTACGTCTCGCCATCCAGCTTATCTCCAAAGCTCCAGAATATCCAGAATATCCTGATAATATAACTCTAGACTGCCCGTGTGGAAATTTGTGGGCACCCAGAGTTTAGAAGGGAACAATAAACTCCGAGTCAGTCATGGTGACTGGTGTGAGATCGTAAAACAGTTATTTATCTTTAAAATAAATAGCAGAGAATTTTAAAGTCAATTCGCAATGCTTTTGGAAAATGAAACTACCATAAGACCTCCCACCACACACACAATGCAAACGCAGAATTGGAGGAGATTTCTTCTTATGATAGTCAAAGATGCTTACTACGCGAAAAATCAAATTCTTTTTGATATTATTATTAGTGCATAGTGTAGAAATCATTTTCGAAAGTATAATATTAATCTTAGCCAACATACGACCAGTATCGTATGCCTACTATAGCTACCATCCAAACAGTGGGGCGCCACCATAAGTGAATGGCAGGTTCTACAACTAATACCGTACAAGGCTCGTATTGTTTCTTTGGATTTCCAACAAATGGTCAGGCTAAGGAACTTCCTATCCACGATGGGTACGTCCCTGGAATAGACGACCCGAGAATCTAACGTTACGGTTAGATCTCTGCCAACACAAGGCCGGGTTACCTCTGCAAAAATAGGTAACTACTGACACGCGTATGCCATCCCCCGATCGTCACCGATCTTCCCGAGGATCCCCGATTTCCAACAAACCACAAAGTAATAATAACTGTGCAGCAACCACAGAGGTTAAGTATCTGGGCTCCATACCATGATACCACCTTTATCCAGAAGGAATGACATACGCTAAGGGGCGCTACTCCCTAGAACCTTGCCGCATCCTTCCTGTTTCGTCCATTTCCGGGGTGTGAGGCTCGACGAAGTCTCGTCCACAAAGCTACGCTTTCTCAAAAAGCCCTGCTTCGGGTCAAACAAAATGATCAACCTATGATCACAAAGATATAAGATCAAACAAATGATCATATCGCAAATGATCAAACACTGATCATTTCACAGCAACACTCAGTATGCCACGTTACCAAATTGGGATATATCGCTGATGAATTCCAACTACATAACCTCTGAGCTCGTACGTCTCAGAGAAGGGTGTTAAGCTAAGAGAATAAATTCTCCGCCACCAACAGAAATGTATTTGAAAGAAATCAGCTTTATATCTCAAATTGTAACGTCAGACACACAATCCATACAAGTCTGTTCCGGGATCGAACAGAACCGAAGGCACTTCTCACGAAGCCCTTGCATATCCGGATAATTTTCAATCACGTCAGGACTTCCCGTCACTAAGGGTGATAAAACCTCTAAATCGAAGATCAGTCGATGTAGAGTAACTCGACGGTAATCCTTCCGTTTTCAAAAATATCCGGTCTTCAACACCGGTCTTCAAATGCAATTCATAACGACGTATCACATATTCGGAATGGGTTATACGACCCCATGGTCCTTTCCCGGTTAACCCGAATAGTGAGCGATTATTCAAAAATAAGTGTGGCATTCAAATTCATCCAATTCACAACAAATACCTATCTAAAGGTAATTATTGATAGTCGGTTATTTAACTATCAATAAAGATGCGCAACATCATCAGATTCCAAATAATTTTTCCCAAATTATTTTATCTTCCAAAATATCCTTTACTAGATATAAATTTTCCACACTTAATCATTTGAAAACAATTTCAAATATTCACTTTTCAATTTATCTTTAAAAGATAAAAAAAACTCAAACAGTTCATTTCACATTGGAAAAGCATTTCCATACTTATTTAAAAATAAGTAATTCACAAATCATTTTATTTTCAACACTTAGAAAATATTCGATATACTTAAATCAATATTAAGTATACATTTCATTCTTTAAGGAAATCATAAATTTTAACATTTATTTGAGTCAAAACGAATGTTACGTAAAACATCGTTACGACGACTCTAAAATCACTAGTATAGGGATTCGAAATTTTGATAGATATATAAATCCCAATACTACATTAAAAGCATTTCCTTTCGGAAATCATTTACTATAACAACAGTGTTATAGTCCATCATTTCCTTATTTCTCGAAAACGTCTATTTCAACAATAAATGTTGAAATCTATGATTTCGATATTTAACACATTTAAACATCTTTAAAGATGTTTACTTCATTTTTAATATCACTTCTTCAAAAATAAATCCATTTTATCCAATAATACATTCACTGTCCAAAATCGTGAATGTATCCCTTTTTAAAATCTTTCTATATTCAATTTATCAAATTCAATTTATTTTGAATTTATAAAACAACGTTTATAAATTCTATTTCTCTTTTTAATAACAACTTCGACTTATAAACCTTCTTTTATCAACTTCTATATTTAACTTATCAAAATAAGTGACTTTGGGTTTATAAACAACTTTTATAAATTTCAATTCTATTTATAAAAACTTCAATATCAATTCAATTTCAATATTGATTTCTGAATTTATTTTCAATCGTTTGAATAAAATTTCCATATTGATTTCTCAAAAATTCATTTCTAAATATTAAATCAATTACAGATTGATTTCAAATTTTATTTATCACTACTAAGATAAATTCCTTATTTTTCTCAAATTACTCAACATCCTGTTTTAAATGGATTCTTTAAATTGAAATCATTTCACATTGATTTCCCAAATCGTTTCAACTTACCAATTAAATTTCTAATTGGATTTCCAACTTATCTCCTTTTAAATAAATTCCTTTCAAAGAAAATATATTTCAATTGTTTCTTTCAGTCTATTTAAAAATCCAGATTTTAAATTAATTTCCTCAATTTAAAATCACTATTATACGAAATTCATTTATTTAACATTTTCACTTTATTCTGGAAATAAATTCGATAAGATTATAAAAATCAACCTCTATTCTTTTAAATTCTTTTCTTCAAATTTATTAAATTTCTAAATTCAATTCACTTAGAAATTTTCTACTTGAATTTCAAAAATTCAATTTCGTTTATCTTTGGAATCCAATGATGTCAAAACATCCATTCAGCTAAATTTTAGCTTTCAACAATTTCCAGGCATCAATATGATTAATAGCATCACTATAATCATTCACAGATTCATATCACAATAGAAATGAATTAAATAAATGTGAGGGGTCCAGTTGGATCCCTCCAACCTGTTTCCCTGCATCCAAAGATGTTAGCACAATACCAATTCCGCTCCAGTACGGAATTATCGCGGTATATAGGTTTTTATAAATCCGCTTACTAACGGCGCAATAGGGTCTCATCCGCTATACGAGGCGGGAAATCATCAATCCAATATATACATATGCCAATATGTATATACTGCTATATATATAGATATATCCTATCATATCTAATAGCACATTCAAACAAATCAATCAATAACTGCAAAAATTCCACTTTTAAATCGAGTGAGAAAATCTCACCTTAGCTTTTTATTTGCCATCCATTTTCTTTTCCGGCTTGTTTTCCTTGATTTATACCTTGTATAACAATTTATATAAATTTATTAATATTCGAATATAAATCGAACAATTCAATTATCGTTTTTATAACAACTTCGGTTTATAAATCTCCTTTTATTAATTTCTATAATACACTTATTAAAATAAGTGATTTCAGATTTATAAAACAACGTTTATAAATTCAACCTTATATTTCACAATAACTTTGATTTATAAACCCCCTTTATTAACAAGTTCGATCAATACTCCCTTTAAAGGTAAAAATCCAATTTTATAAGTTAATTTCTTATAAATCTTCCATTCTATCTTCCAAAATATCCTTTACTTATAAAATAAATTTATATAGATTCGAAAATCAACCTTACAAAATCTTTCAATCATTTTAAAATCTTAATTTAACTAAGATTTGCAGTTTAACTAATAATTAAATTTAAATTATTGTTCTATTATTAAATTTTATCCATATAAACAAAAACCTTTGTTTACTGTAAATTCCTAAAGTTATATACCTACTTATTTATTTTTCAAATCTTATTTATACAGATGTTTGTAAAAACAAAAATCCAAATTTAAATTCTTATATAAATTTCTTGTACATGTATATTTTTAAACTCTGGTATTTTTAAAACTATTAGTAAACACACTTTTTTCCTGCTTGCGAATAAACTCAACTGCGAAATTAAATTGATTAAATTAAGATGAAATGCTTTACCTTACTGCAAATCTGAAAATCCCTGCCATTTCCTTTCGATCGAACACCTACCATCAGAACCCTAAACGAGTCGCGACCTTGTCAACGCCGAACCCAGACTCCATCACCGGAATGCCGCGACCATCTCGAAGTGTCGCTCTGACCACGACGCGCGCACGTGGAGGCGCGATGCCCCACTTCGTCGAGGAACCCACGGCATGCTCTCGAACCCCAATTCTCGATTTCTAGTGTCGCGAAACAGTTCGACACCACGATCCCCAAATCCATCGCGACGTCCCCGCCTTCTCCCACGCGCGAGCACGCGCGCGTGCGCCTGCGCCTCCATTTGAACGTCGCCGCGCCCTGATTCCAACGCGACCATCAACCCTAAACGTCGCTCGCTGTAAACTCCACCCTCGCGTGCGCGAGTGCGCGCTTCCCCCTCAATGACGAACCCGGGTTTTGATTTTTGAAAGGAAAGGTGGGGTTTCGAATTTTGATTCCCTCTTTTTTTTTTCGTTTATTTTGATCTGAGGAATGAAGATAAAAATTTGAGGGAAGTATGGGTTTTCACGTTTTCCTTGCGTGATATCAGGCGTAATTGAAGGGAAAAGAACGTGTTTTTTTTTATTTTGACCATAATTTAAATTTAAATCTCGATAAAACTTCAATGCGTTTTCGTGTCGTATTCTCACATACGAACTCCGAAAAATACGAAATTTGGAATCCGATAATAATTCGATATTACGGACCCAACGGCACTGGTTTCGTTGAATTCCGAGACAGTCTGAAAATTGACTATTTTAAATATCGATTCGAACAATTAAATTCAAAACTGAACAGAACAGTTTTCAAATTCAATCCTGACAGTTCGATTAGCTTCGGTATTATCAATATGAATTTTAAAAGCTTTCGAAATATTTTTCTTCAACTTTAAATTGAAGATTTAAATTTTTTTCAACTTACAATAGATTAAATTCTGAAATTAAATCGCCAAAATTGAATTTATATCTAGGATTCAAATTAAATCACCGTTCAAATATTTAAAATTAATTAAATATTCCCAATTTAATTCGTTCAAAATTCTGGGTCGTTACAAACTTCCCCCCTTAAAAGAATTTCGTCCTCGAAATTACAAGTTAAGAAAGAAAGGTCCTTAACTCGTCTACTATCTTTCAACATTCAATAGTTTTATCAATTTATCAAAACAAATCTTCCTACTAAAGATTCGTTATCAATTCAACTAAATTTTCCAACTTGAATTCTAAGTTCCAAACAACATTGTTTAACTTCTAAATTCAAATTCGAGTTTAAATTCAAACTTTCAAAATTTTCTCAAAAATTTTCTAACGCCCTAAATTTCCGAAAAATTTCGCCAGCGTCTCCTTTGCGCGGCTAATACGGCACGACTACAAAACGTCCCTACGGACTCTCAGATTTCAAAAAGAAAAAGAAAAAGCCAAGCGGCTAGAGAGAAATCATCAAAAACTCATATTATAATTCAAATACATACCTTTTTCGAGCAATTCAAATTATCTGTGAAATAAATTTTCCAATCCCTTTATACACCTGTATATCTACTAGCCATTATATCTAGTTACAGCATTCAAACTATTTTCCAGATTCAATTACAAAATTTTCAATATAAACTGTTTACACACTTTTAACTTACTATTGAAGTTACATATCTATTCTCATTCAATTTTACATTTCAATTCTCATTCGAATTCAATTTATCTTTCTTTTACAATTATTGAATTTAATTCGTTCCAAACCTTATTCATTTGGTTAATATTCAATTAGCTTCACTTACTAATTTTAGTTTAATAGTTCACTTCGTTTTCCACAAATCAAATTCAATTGCAGTTTTATTTACTTACAAATTCAAAATGAAATTTAACATTCAATTTCATTTTCTGGCACTTGCAATCGCAGTTTATTCATTCATTCTCTAATTCATTCGTTTTCACTTTGAATTTCATTCTAATCAAAATTCAAATATTCTATAAGTTATTAACTTATTAATATTTCATAAGTATTTTAAATAGGATTCCAGAGTCGTTTCCACTTTTTCAAAACCATTTTGAAAACAATTCAAATTATCCTTTTGAATTTCCAAACAAAACCCAAATTTCAAACAACTTTCCATTTAAAATAATTTGGTAGCAATTTCTCTTTTGGAAACCCGAAAATGAACACCGGTGATGCCGCGGTCATCATCGAAGTTATTTTCCAGCGACCGAAAAGAGTTTAGAGCTTTCATCCTTTCAGAACATTTTTCAAAACCTTTGAAATCCATTTTCAAATCAAAAAGGATTTTAAACTTTTCAAATCTCCAAAATTTTCAAATTCTTTTCAAAACATTTCCAAAAACTTCTCTGGCATTTCGTTTTGAATTACAATTCACATTTATAATTTATATTCTTAAATTTCATTCGTATGTGAATTTATTTTAACTTTGGAGTTATAATTCCAATTTCTCTTTTAATTTCAATGATAATAGTTTAATGTTATCATTTCTAGCAACCATGTAACCATATACTATAATAATTCATAGAAAATGATTTCTTTTCTATACAAAAATAGTTTTGGGTAAAATTATTTCATTCACCCTATTTTAAAACAATACTGTGCCGAATTGTTCTATTCGAGTGTTTAGAGATCCCTATCAATGATCGTTAATTACTCGTATTGACCAGAATCCATATACCACTCAATAAACCAATCATCCCAATATAAAACAAATTTTATATTCACTAACAAATACGCGCTCATATCTACTATTACACTCAAACTCATTCTAGAGCACTGCTGACTCTATCTCTAATGAGTAACACCCAACAGAGCAGGGTTGTCGCTTAACCATATGCTCTGATACCAAATGTAACATCCCGAAAGAAGCGGTCACAACCGGTAGGCTTTTCAACCATCCCGGCCCCACCGTGGCTGACAATGGTACCCCAAACTTGCTTTTACGGCCAGCCTTTCGACTGTCACGGCCTCTGCCTAACCAACCCATCCCTCTCAGGGACATGTAGGGGTAAGAGTCTCCCGTTCGCCACCAAACTGCGAAGCGAGAACCCCCTATCATGCTGTAATATAGCAAGACTGGTGTGAGATCGTAAAACAGTTATTTATCTTTAAAATAAATAGCAGAGAATTTTAAAGTCAATTCGCAATGCTTTTGGAAAATGAAACTACCATAAGACCTCCCACCACACACACAATGCAAACGCAGAATTGGAGGAGATTTCTTCTTATGATAGTCAAAGATGCTTACTACGCGAAAAATCAAATTCTTTTTGATATTATTATTAGTGCATAGTGTAGAAATCATTTTCGAAAGTATAATATTAATCTTAGCCAACATACGACCAGTATCGTATGCCTACTATAGCTACCATCCAAACAGTGGGGCGCCACCATAAGTGAATGGCAGGTTCTACAACTAATACCGTACAAGGCTCGTATTGTTTCTTTGGATTTCCAACAAATGGTCAGGCTAAGGAACTTCCTATCCACGATGGGTACGTCCCTGGAATAGACGACCCGAGAATCTAACGTTACGGTTAGATCTCTGCCAACACAAGGCCGGGTTACCTCTGCAAAAATAGGTAACTACTGACACGCGTATGCCATCCCCCGATCGTCACCGATCTTCCCGAGGATCCCCGATTTCCAACAAACCACAAAGTAATAATAACTGTGCAGCAACCACAGAGGTTAAGTATCTGGGCTCCATACCATGATACCACCTTTATCCAGAAGGAATGACATACGCTAAGGGGTGCTACTCCCTAGAACCTTGCCGCATCCTTCCTGTTTCGTCCATTTCCGGGGTGTGAGGCTCGACGAAGTCTCGTCCACAAAGCTACGCTTTCTCAAAAAGCCCTGCTTCGGGTCAAACAAAATGATCAACCTATGATCACAAAGATATAAGATCAAACAAATGATCATATCGCAAATGATCAAACACTGATCATTTCACAGCAACACTCAGTATGCCACGTTACCAAATTGGGATATATCGCTGATGAATTCCAACTACATAACCTCTGAGCTCGTACGTCTCAGAGAAGGGTGTTAAGCTAAGAGAATAAATTCTCCGCCACCAACAGAAATGTATTTGAAAGAAATCAGCTTTATATCTCAAATTGTAACGTCAGACACACAATCCATACAAGTCTGTTCCGGGATCGAACAGAACCGAAGGCACTTCTCACGAAGCCCTTGCATATCCGGATAATTTTCAATCACGTCAGGACTTCCCGTCACTAAGGGTGATAAAACCTCTAAATCGAAGATCAGTCGATGTAGAGTAACTCGACGGTAATCCTTCCGTTTTCAAAAATATCCGGTCTTCAACACCGGTCTTCAAATGCAATTCATAACGACGTATCACATATTCGGAATGGGTTATACGACCCCATGGTCCTTTCCCGGTTAACCCGAATAGTGAGCGATTATTCAAAAATAAGTGTGGCATTCAAATTCATCCAATTCACAACAAATACCTATCTAAAGGTAATTATTGATAGTCGGTTATTTAACTATCAATAAAGATGCGCAACATCATCAGATTCCAAATAATTTTTCCCAAATTATTTTATCTTCCAAAATATCCTTTACTAGATATAAATTTTCCACACTTAATCATTTGAAAACAATTTCAAATATTCACTTTTCAATTTATCTTTAAAAGATAAAAAAAACTCAAACAGTTCATTTCACATTGGAAAAGCATTTCCATACTTATTTAAAAATAAGTAATTCACAAATCATTTTATTTTCAACACTTAGAAAATATTCGATATACTTAAATCAATATTAAGTATACATTTCATTCTTTAAGGAAATCATAAATTTTAACATTTATTTGAGTCAAAACGAATGTTACGTAAAACATCGTTACGACGACTCTAAAATCACTAGTATAGGGATTCGAAATTTTGATAGATATATAAATCCCAATACTACATTAAAAGCATTTCCTTTCGGAAATCATTTACTATAACAACAGTGTTATAGTCCATCATTTCCTTATTTCTCGAAAACGTCTATTTCAACAATAAATGTTGAAATCTATGATTTCGATATTTAACACATTTAAACATCTTTAAAGATGTTTACTTCATTTTTAATATCACTTCTTCAAAAATAAATCCATTTTATCCAATAATACATTCACTGTCCAAAATCGTGAATGTATCCCTTTTTAAAATCTTTCTATATTCAATTTATCAAATTCAATTTATTTTGAATTTATAAAACAACGTTTATAAATTCTATTTCTCTTTTTAATAACAACTTCGACTTATAAACCTTCTTTTATCAACTTCTATATTTAACTTATCAAAATAAGTGACTTTGGGTTTATAAACAACTTTTATAAATTTCAATTCTATTTATAAAAACTTCAATATCAATTCAATTTCAATATTGATTTCTGAATTTATTTTCAATCGTTTGAATAAAATTTCCATATTGATTTCTCAAAAATTCATTTCTAAATATTAAATCAATTACAGATTGATTTCAAATTTTATTTATCACTACTAAGATAAATTCCTTATTTTTCTCAAATTACTCAACATCCTGTTTTAAATGGATTCTTTAAATTGAAATCATTTCACATTGATTTCCCAAATCGTTTCAACTTACCAATTAAATTTCTAATTGGATTTCCAACTTATCTCCTTTTAAATAAATTCCTTTCAAAGAAAATATATTTCAATTGTTTCTTTCAGTCTATTTAAAAATCCAGATTTTAAATTAATTTCCTCAATTTAAAATCACTATTATACGAAATTCATTTATTTAACATTTTCACTTTATTCTGGAAATAAATTCGATAAGATTATAAAAATCAACCTCTATTCTTTTAAATTCTTTTCTTCAAATTTATTAAATTTCTAAATTCAATTCACTTAGAAATTTTCTACTTGAATTTCAAAAATTCAATTTCGTTTATCTTTGGAATCCAATGATGTCAAAACATCCATTCAGCTAAATTTTAGCTTTCAACAATTTCCAGGCATCAATATGATTAATAGCATCACTATAATCATTCACAGATTCATATCACAATAGAAATGAATTAAATAAATGTGAGGGGTCCAGTTGGATCCCTCCAACCTGTTTCCCTGCATCCAAAGATGTTAGCACAATACCAATTCCGCTCCAGTACGGAATTATCGCGGTATATAGGTTTTTATAAATCCGCTTACTAACGGCGCAATAGGGTCTCATCCGCTATACGAGGCGGGAAATCATCAATCCAATATATACATATGCCAATATGTATATACTGCTATATATATAGATATATCCTATCATATCTAATAGCACATTCAAACAAATCAATCAATAACTGCAAAAATTCCACTTTTAAATCGAGTGAGAAAATCTCACCTTAGCTTTTTATTTGCCATCCATTTTCTTTTCCGGCTTGTTTTCCTTGATTTATACCTTGTATAACAATTTATATAAATTTATTAATATTCGAATATAAATCGAACAATTCAATTATCGTTTTTATAACAACTTCGGTTTATAAATCTCCTTTTATTAATTTCTATAATACACTTATTAAAATAAGTGATTTCAGATTTATAAAACAACGTTTATAAATTCAACCTTATATTTCACAATAACTTTGATTTATAAACCCCCTTTATTAACAAGTTCGATCAATACTCCCTTTAAAGGTAAAAATCCAATTTTATAAGTTAATTTCTTATAAATCTTCCATTCTATCTTCCAAAATATCCTTTACTTATAAAATAAATTTATATAGATTCGAAAATCAACCTTACAAAATCTTTCAATCATTTTAAAATCTTAATTTAACTAAGATTTGCAGTTTAACTAATAATTAAATTTAAATTATTGTTCTATTATTAAATTTTATCCATATAAACAAAAACCTTTGTTTACTGTAAATTCCTAAAGTTATATACCTACTTATTTATTTTTCAAATCTTATTTATACAGATGTTTGTAAAAACAAAAATCCAAATTTAAATTCTTATATAAATTTCTTGTACATGTATATTTTTAAACTCTGGTATTTTTAAAACTATTAGTAAACACACTTTTTTCCTGCTTGCGAATAAACTCAACTGCGAAATTAAATTGATTAAATTAAGATGAAATGCTTTACCTTACTGCAAATCTGAAAATCCCTGCCATTTCCTTTCGATCGAACACCTACCATCAGAACCCTAAACGAGTCGCGACCTTGTCAACGCCGAACCCAGACTCCATCACCGGAATGCCGCGACCATCTCGAAGTGTCGCTCTGACCACGACGCGCGCACGTGGAGGCGCGATGCCCCACTTCGTCGAGGAACCCACGGCATGCTCTCGAACCCCAATTCTCGATTTCTAGTGTCGCGAAACAGTTCGACACCACGATCCCCAAATCCATCGCGACGTCCCCGCCTTCTCCCACGCGCGAGCACGCGCGCGTGCGCCTGCGCCTCCATTTGAACGTCGCCGCGCCCTGATTCCAACGCGACCATCAACCCTAAACGTCGCTCGCTGTAAACTCCACCCTCGCGTGCGCGAGTGCGCGCTTCCCCCTCAATGACGAACCCGGGTTTTGATTTTTGAAAGGAAAGGTGGGGTTTCGAATTTTGATTCCCTCTTTTTTTTTTCGTTTATTTTGATCTGAGGAATGAAGATAAAAATTTGAGGGAAGTATGGGTTTTCACGTTTTCCTTGCGTGATATCAGGCGTAATTGAAGGGAAAAGAACGTGTTTTTTTTTATTTTGACCATAATTTAAATTTAAATCTCGATAAAACTTCAATGCGTTTTCGTGTCGTATTCTCACATACGAACTCCGAAAAATACGAAATTTGGAATCCGATAATAATTCGATATTACGGACCCAACGGCACTGGTTTCGTTGAATTCCGAGACAGTCTGAAAATTGACTATTTTAAATATCGATTCGAACAATTAAATTCAAAACTGAACAGAACAGTTTTCAAATTCAATCCTGACAGTTCGATTAGCTTCGGTATTATCAATATGAATTTTAAAAGCTTTCGAAATATTTTTCTTCAACTTTAAATTGAAGATTTAAATTTTTTTCAACTTACAATAGATTAAATTCTGAAATTAAATCGCCAAAATTGAATTTATATCTAGGATTCAAATTAAATCACCGTTCAAATATTTAAAATTAATTAAATATTCCCAATTTAATTCGTTCAAAATTCTGGGTCGTTACAGAACCAGTATAAAGTCTTGGTGTCTACTTTACTTATAGCATATTACTATCTATCTATACCATTTCATTATTCCATATTATACGATCCTTCCGCATAGACTCTTTCAAAATGTATACTAAAGTATTTAAGAAATACCAAGGGCTTATTCCTTATATACGGGAATGGAGACCTCCTTATGAAGGGGTATATGGACTCTAGCTTTCAAAGTGATATAGATAATAGTAAGTCTATGTTTGGTTATGTCTTTACACTTCATGGTGGATCCATCAGTTAGAAAATTTCCAAATAAGAGACAGTAGCAGATTCGACGATGGAAGCCGAGTACATCGCCCTCAATGAAGCAGCTAAAGAAGTAGTCTGGATGCATAAGTTTTTGAGTTAGCTCGGAGTGATTCCCGATATGGAGAATCATATGGTATTGTTATGTGATAGCAATGTGGCAATTCAAATCGCAAAGGAACCCGGAGTACACAAGAAGTCATGCATATTCTTTGGAATTTCCACCTCATAAGAGGATTCGTTGAGAAGAAAGATATCGTGATACAAAGGGTAGACACTAAGGACAACATAGCAGATCCACTCGTTAAGGATCTTGCTCGGTCGGCTCTCGAGAAGCTGATTGAAGGGAAGGGACCGAGATTCCATTATTGGCCCCAAGTGCCAGTGAGAGATTGATAGAGTTAGGGGTATGCCCTTAGGGCAATTATGTAATTTGTTGTAAATTAATTAACTCTGTAATCAATACTCGTCGTAATAAAGATGTTTTTATTTCTATTATATATTTTTTATAATGTGTTGTAAATAATCAAATATTTAATATTTAACATAAAAAATCCATAAATGGTGTGTTTGTGATAGTAATTATAAATAGTTATAATCATGAATATTTCATCACTTAATAATAAACACATCATTTTAAATGTTTCTAGTCAAGGTGCATCGAGACTGGATACTGACGTATCCATTGAGACTAGAGTATGTGACACTCTCCAAATGTTGGGTACTGTATTACTCATGACTATTGGGGTCCCTAGGGGTTACGTACTAATAATTATTGGATAACTATGCAATGACACACTCGATAGTTTTCTGTTGGTTGATATAACTAAGGTCAAACAAAAAATATCTATGTGAATTATTTATGATGTTCCCTCAACTTGAGAATATTATTGATCTTCAATATGAAAGCTTTGCTTTGATATAGTCAAATCAGGGCACAACGTCCATCGAGTGACTGTAATTAGATTGAGTAGAAGTATTGGAAGTGAAACACTATTCAAGAGAGGATTCGTATTCTTAGTTATATGGGGTTAATATCACAATTAACTCAAGTCAACTCAAAATCAAAATCTCTGGCCAGAGTAATTCGGTTAATTATTATTATTATTGAACCAAGGACTTTGTGTTTGGACTATAGAGTTGAATATATATGATATTGGAATTTTTATCCGTTACCAAATTCGTAAGTCCAAAGTGATATAGTTTTGACGAAGAGAATTGGTGTAAATAAAAGTCACAATCGGGTACTGCTTAACAAAGTAAAATTGGTTTTTATTAAAACCAAATAAGCGATAAATTTGGCCAAAATGTAACACCACCTACTAAGTGACCTGCAGACGTCAATATTCGAATTGTTCGATATTAATCACTGACCAAATTTACACCCAACGAGTCACACTACCAAAATGATGAATACTCCTTTGAACAGAATAATTTAATTAATTTGTAATTGTTATAAATTAATTAAAACAACTAATATTTATAAAATATTAATTATAAAATTTGACTTTGATTTGATGAACAAACATTGTTAAATGTATTTATAAAAGCTATAAATATATTAATCAATATACGATATCGATAGCGTTTAAATTGGATTTAAGTGTAAAATATTTTATTTGGACTTTAAATGGGTTTGAAACCCATATGGGGGGCTGATTGGTTCGGCCATAATGGAGCAAGAAAGGGGCGGCTAGAGGGGTTTGATTTTTATGTTTAAGGTAGAAGAGAAGTACAAAGAGATAAAGGAGGATCTGGATCCTAATTTGTCTCTAAACTCTCCCCTATATAAGCATCCACAATCACACCTTATTAAAGACTTTTAAAGCCTACAAACACATTTAGATCTGGTCGAACCCTACCTCCTTCCTCCTCCATCAATTCAAGTTCAATTCAAATCAAGTTCAATTCGATAGGTGGTGGTCATCGGTTCGGGGACTAGGACTCTACTGGATTAGAAATTAGTTCAAGAAGCAAATCTAATCATTCCAAGGTGTACTTTTGGGCATTGAATGTAAGGTACAATCCTAACCAATATATAATTATTAATGTTTACATATAATGTTTGTATTTATGTATGTGTATGTATATACACACACATACATATACATATATTATTAGTAGGGTGACGATTCCAATATACAAATATATTGTCACAATTAGATTGGTTGTATGTTTGCATATACTTGTATATTAACAATAATAAAAATTTACCATGTATTTACATAAAACAGTACGGCTCAACAATGAAAAAAACTTTTTTTTAATAATTTAATATGTAATATTTAAAAATATATAGTTTATAATATAAATATTACATCATATGTTATACAAACATGATTACATAATTTTATATATAAAGTACCATGGATATAATATTTTTGGCAATAGCACAAATAATTTTTCTATATATATTTTATTATTTAAATCAATTAATTACATAAATTAATTATACCAATATATATACATTATATAAATTATGTTTTATATTTTATAAAATTAAATTATTACGTAACATACTCTCGATAGAAAAATAAAAAAACATTTATTTATAATTTAAAAATATTTAAATATAAGCCGAGAATTAAAAATTAAATTTTAAAACTGTTTTAAATTATGAAATTATATAATAAATATTCAAAATATAAAATATCATTTAGAATTTTACTGGAAATTCAAAATATTGTTTCGAAAATATTTTTTAATATTTTAAAAATATCCATATGGTTATTTATAATAAAAAATATTTTAAAATTAAAAATTAAAAAACATTTAGTCATGCGCAAGACTAGGTAAATATATATTTATTAAAAACATATTTTTATGTATTTTATAAGTATTAATCCATATTTATTATTATATTAATATTCATATATACAAGTAATATATATATACACACACACGTTTGAAAAAAATTATATATATACAGATATAAATATATTGTCTTCGATTTTAAAAAAATTATTATATTTAATATATATTTAATATAAATTCATATTGTTATAAATATATACAATGGTATTATTTCATATTTATGTTTATAGATATATACATGTACTTATACAAAATTATTTACAATTATACAGTATATTTGTATATTAGATGAGCTAACGTGTCTATTATAGTGTGAATCCTAGCACCTATACATGGACATGTTATACTTTACACGGATTGATATGTTACACATGCACATACATATATACGTGTATATGATACACGTATATTCATATTACATGACTAAATTAAATAATACAAAACTAGTTTATAAATTTAATAAAATAAGGATTTTATTGAAAAGAAATTTAGAAATGTTCTAAATAAATTAGACTTCACAGGCCCAATAAAAATCTAAAATGGTAAAATAAAAGTTAAAATTCACCCATTACTTCCGCTATGGGTTGGCTCAGTTCCAATAAAAAGATAAAGGTGCCAGAGTAAAGGAACCAAACCCTATTAGATATGCTTTGTTCCATGATGAGTAAGGCTGAGTTACCATTGGGGTCGACCGTCCCCAATGATGGGTCGGCCTGTGGGCCTGGGTAATTAATATAAAAACATTAATTGTTTATTATTTAATTATTTTCGTTTCGAATTCGTTTTCCGTCCGTATATTCTTCGTTTGAACTCCAATCACAAAACTCTAAATATGAAATTTGCTCAAAATTTCACCACGAACACAATGGTGCAAGTTTCATGGTCAAATTCCATCATTTGTGTAATGACCCGCTTTTATGTACAATTCAAGCCGACAATAAACCACACATGTCCAACCCAAATCAAACGTAAAGATGGATAGTTAAGGGAAAGAAAGAAGAAAGAAGAAGAGAAACTAAAACAAAACAGAATCTCACAATCGCAACGGAACAACATATAATATAATATCAATGATCTTTACAAAAAAGAAACTGTTATATACATACATCCATCAGAGTACAATAACGATCACAATTATCAGCCTGGATAGTTATAACATCCCGTCCTCACAATTTTTGATCATTATCATAACAAACAGCGAAAATATAAACATATACATTAATACTGGGCCCCTAGCTCTTCTCTTGAAGCTCCAAGCATGCCAACTAAATCTGTAATATGCTTGGTCTGACCCGAGCATTATAATAAAATAACACCCGAGTCAGTCTGGAAAACCAGCATGACAAAACACACCAAACTAAACTTTTAAAGTTATCAAAACCTTTCAAAAATAAAAGGTATCTCGTAAGACCACGTCGCATATAAACACAGATGGGTTTTTACCTTACGATAACCAAAACATTTCATATGAAATCCTCTGATATTATAATAATGTCTATTGTACAAATACTTATCAATCGTAGCCTAAATTTGTTACATTAATTAAATTCCAACATACTGGGTTTTACAACCAAAACCGAAGGCTCATATTGGAGAATGGATTCCAACTATGAAAGGGTAAGGGTATACCCACTGAATCCGTACACCTCTAGATAAAATGTACGGGAGGCTACAACACGTTATTCCTCTGCTACTCAGGACTGACACTACCCCCTTCTCGAGTAGCACCGAATATGATCACCCCTTGGTTGCAATCAACAACAACACAATGGGACCCCCAAGCATACATGAATACCGCTCTAGACTTGGGATGAACATACCCTACTTGGTTGCGACCCACTTAGCCCTGCCACATGTCCTTGCTTTATTCATTTTCCAAGTGTAAGGCTCGAAGAGGCCACGCTCTTACCATTTATATAGCACTTCCCACTTGGATTGCTAACACTGCCCTCTAGGCAACAATGCAATATCAGCATTTATCCATACAAGTTTGTTCTAGGACCGAACGAAACGCTTAAGAACTCCATCTCCAATTCCATCATCTTCAAGATGTCTTCACTTCGAATGCTTGAGTTGGATCGAAATGGTTTTCGGATAACATATCCGATCCCTGTCACTTCGAAACAACATTCGACAGTTTTTGGTAAACTCAACCCCAGTTTTTTAGGAAATAAACAGTCAAAGGTAAGATCGGAGATCACCTCCTAACCGTTAGTAAACGAGTTTTCTTATCATTTGTCCTAGATGGACGAAACAAGATTTACACACAAAGTATAGCATCATCGAAGATGACCATGCCACATAATTAACGTGTTTCTTTTAGATATTTTCAAAGTTACTTTTGGGTTCAAATTCCGATAGTCGGTTATTTAACTATCGAATGACAAACATTCAATCAGAGATTTAATTCCATAGGAAAAACCAACATTCGGTTAAGCACCAAGCAACACTAAGCCTCCTTAATTAATCTTTTCATTAATTAAAACCATCTTGTAAAAATACTTTTACAAAGATATATTCACAACCGATATATTTTCAATTCTTAGAAAATATCCATATATTTATCTTAACAGTATAAGTATATTTGCCAAACACTAAGAAAGATCTCCTTTGTACCAAATTCTAAAATCATCTATAAATTGTATTATAAATTTCTAAAACCATTTATAAATTATTTCCCAAGTCGTTTATAAATCCTTTATAAACCATGCAATTATTTATAAAACTCCTTTTTATAAATCTCTAAACCCATTTCTAAAATTTATCTATAAATATCCATCTATTTATAAACCTCTTTATCTCGTAAAAATCTCCCTTTAAACCTTCAAAACATTTTATAAGCTCTTCTTATAAAAATCCAAGTCCGTTTACAAAACTCTATTCATGAATCTCGAAAATATCATAAATAAATAATTATTATTAACTTTTAACCTCTTAAAAATAATAATTAATAATTCAAACCATTATCTATAATTGTTAATCTTTACCATATAAATAATAAATTACCAAAACGTTATCAATAATCATTATTATTAATTTCAAACCATGTTAATAATTTAAATAATTAACCTTTCAAAATTATTTAAATATTTATAAACAACTTTAAGCAATACTAACCCGAATAACCAATTTTAAAACATAATATATTTCCTTGGTAAAAATCCATTTTAAATCTTCAACACAATCATTCCCATATTTATAAAACTATATTTGAGAATCTCTTTCCATTTTATAAAAACTTCCTTTCATAAACCCATTTATTTATGAATTCCATTTATCACTTATTTTCTTTATGAATCTCACTTATTCATAAATCTCATTTAAAACATAAATCACCGTCCGTTTTAACGTTACTTCCATATGGCTATATTCCTTTTATAAATCCCTTTTTATTTATAAAATATCATTTAACATTCCAAATTTACCCTTACCTTCAATTCCCAAAATAACTATTTCTAAAATATCATTCTGTATCTAAAAATAAATCCGCCGTTTGGTTTATTCTCCAATTTATTAAACGATAATAGTTTCCTTTAATTTATATACCTCGTTTATAAATTCATACTTTTATTAACAATATACAATTTTACAAATCTTTACTTCCTTTGTAAAAATATCACTCTTATAAATTATCCCATTTATAAATTTTGCATTTATAAATAAATCATTATATATGTACCTATATACATATATATCACTTTATAAAAAAATGATTAATAAATATTATATCAAAAATATTTCTATTTCCTTTTTAAAACATATCCCTTTATTATAAAAGGCGAACTTATTCTCCAAGGTCTTGAAAATCTATATTGTACAGTTCAGAAATCTCTATTTATAATATTTTATAAAACTATCAATTTACAATATCTAAATTCATACTTTTATTCTTGGAAAATTATTTAAAACATATAAAATTCCTAAAATCATTTTGAAATCCCTTTTTAAATCAAATCACTATTTTATATTATTTTAAAATACCAAAAATGAGGCCCGGTGCTACTAAAGTACTAATTAAACAAATCATATCAATGTCATCAATATGGCATTCAACAAGTCATTTATCATTATATATATATATATGAAAATAAAATCAACAGTGTGAGGAATCCTGTTGGATCCCTCCAACCTGTCCCCCTGCATCACACAATATATAATACATAACATAAAAATTAACCGCTTTGAGGCGTGATTCGTATACAAAGGGTCATCCACCCTTACACAGGGACGTAATAGGGTCTCATCTGCTCCAATAAGCGGGAATATATCCAATCCAACTAATAATAATAATTATCCAAACAGTCAATAAATATCAATAATAAATATGCAACATCCAATAGATAATTTTTATCGACTAAAAATATTCTTGGTTAACCAAAAAGGTGAGATTAACTCACTTTGATTTTAATAATCGCCAAAGCGTTTCATTTTGAATTAAAATTGAACGGGCATTCAATTTTAAACCAAAATTCTAACTGGCTCCGATTTCGTCCAATCCAACTCCATAGCGTATTGCTTGTAGATACGAATGCAATGCAATTTATCGCGCTCGAAACGGACCTCGTATGAGAATGTTACGAATAAATTAGCATTCAAAATAATTAAAATTAAAATTAACTAAAATTAAAATAACTTAAACGTTTAACCTTTTTCTTCCATCTCTCTACCACGTGCGTTTCTTTACAGGCCGAGCATCATTCTTTTCTTTTTTTTAAATCTTCGAACATGCGCCACCAACTACGACGAACGCCTGACCGTGCGCCACCCCGCCATCGACCTGCCGCCGCACTCGCCTGCTGACACTCTCCACGCACGCGCGCGCTTCTCGAAGCCGTGAAACCCATAAGACTGCAAATGAACGTGGGCCATCTTCGGCTACCAAATTCTAAAATCATCTATAAATTCTATTATAAATTTATAAACTATTTATAAATTATTTCCCAAGTCGTTTATAAATCCTTTATAAACCATGCAATTATTTATAAAACTCCTTTTTATAAGTCTCTAAACCATTTCTAAAATTAATTTATAAATATCCATCTATTTATAAACCTCTTTATCTTGTAAAAATCTCCATTTAAACCTTCAAACCATTTTATAAGCTCTTCTTATAAAATTCCAAGTCCATTTACAAAACTCTATTCATGAATCTCGAAAATATCATAAATAAATAATTATTATTAACTTTTAACCTCTTAAAAATAATAATTAATAATTCAAACCATTATCTATAAAACAATCGTTAATCTTTATCATATAAATAATAAATTACCAAAATGTTACCATAATCATTATTATTAATTTCAAACCATGTTAATAATTTAAATAATTAACCTTTCAAAATTATTTAAACATTTATAAACAACTTTAAGCAATACTAACCCGAATAAGAAATTTTAAAACATAATATATTTCCTTGGTAAAAGTCAACTTTTAAATCTTCAACACGATCATTCCCATACTTATAAAACTATATTTGAGAATCTCTTTCCATTTTATAAAAACTTCCTTTCATAAAACCCATTTATTTATGAATTCCATCTATAACTTATTTTCTTTATGAATCTCACTGATTCATAAATCTCATTTAAAAACATAAATCACCGTCCGTTTTAACGTTACTTCCATATGGCTAAATTCCTTTTATAAATCCCTTTTTATTTACAAAATATCGTTTAACATTCCAAATTTACCCTTATCTTCAATTCCCAAAATAGATTTAACTATTTCTAAAATATCATTCCGTATCTTAAAATAAATCCACAACTTGAGTTATTCTCCAATTAATTAAACGATAATAGTTTCCTTTAATTTATAAACCTCGTTTATGAATTCATACTTTTATTAACAATATACCATTTTACAAATCTTTACTTCCTTTGTAAAAATATCACTCTTATAAATTATCCCATTTATAAATTTCGCGTTTATAAATAAATCATAATATATGTACCTATATACATATATATCACTTTATACAAAAATGATTAATAAATATTATATCAAAAATATTTCTATTTTCTTTTTAAAACATATCCCTTTATTATAAAAGATGGACTTATTCTCCAAGATTTCAAAAATCTATATTTTACAGTTCGGGAAATCTCTATTTAGAATATTTTATAAAACTATCAATTTATAATATCTAAAATCATACTTTCATTCTTGGAAAATTATTTAAAACATATAAAATTCCTAAAATCATTTTTAAATCCCTTTTTAAATCAAATCACTATTTTATAGTATTTTAAAATACCAAAAAATGGGGCCTGGTGCTACTAAAGCACTAATTAAGCAAATCATATCAATGTCACCAATATGGCATCAACAAGTCATATATCACTATATATATGAAAATAAAATCAATAGTGTGAGGAATCCTAATGGATCCCTCCAACCTGTCCCCCTGCATCACATATAGTATATAATTAATAATATAAAAATCAACCTTTTTGAGGCGGGATTCGTATACAAAGGGTCATCCGCTCTTACACGGGAACGTAATAGGGTCTTATCCGCTCCAATAGGCGGGAATATAGACAATCCAACTAATAATAATAATTATCCAAGTAGTCAATAACTATCAATAATAAATATCCAACATCCAATAGATAATTTTTATTGACTAAAAATATTTCTGGTTAACCAAAAAGGTGAGATTAACTCACTTTGATTTTAATAGTCGCTAAAAAGTTTCATTTTGAATTAAAATTGAACGGGCGTTCAATTCTAACCAAAAATTCCAATTAGCTCCGATTTCGTCCAAACTAACTCTATAGCATGGTGCTCGTTGATATGAACGCAACGCAATTTGTTGCGCTCGAAACGGACATCGTACGAGAAAGTTACGGATAAATTAGCATTCGAAATAATTAAAATTAAAATTAACTAAAATTAAAATAACTTAAACGTTAAACCTTTTTCTTCCATCTCTCCCCCAGGCGCGTTTCTTTACAGGCTGAGCTTCATTTTTTTTAAATCTTTGAATGCAAGCCACCGCCTACGACGAACGCCCGACCACCCCGCCATCAACCTACCGCCGCCCTCACCATCTGACCTTCTCCACGCGCTCGCGCGCTTCTCGAGGCCATGAAACCCATATGGCTGCAGATGAACATGGACCATATTTGACCACCACACAACGAATGACGATGATCCGACCGTAGGTTAGCTTCATATCGATGCTCTCTACATTTTCCTAGTTGAAGTTGGAGGCTGATTTGGCCTCTAGAGGCTCCATCGATGATGACCATTGGATTTGGAGTTTGGAAATGGCGGCCGAAATCATTTAAGGGTTAGGGTTTGCAAAGGGAAGAAAGTTGACGGCTATTTATAAAAAATTTCCATGGCACTATTCATCCATGAAAATTAAAAACTCCAAACGAAACATATCGCCTGGCGTTCTATATGTTATACCCTTATTCTGAACACAATGGAATATATATCGGAAGCCAATTCCATCATATATAGAAGATAGTTTTTCAAAATAAAATTATTTTAATTAAATTTCGTTCAATAAATTTCTACGCGTTTCGAACTCACTCGACCAAACGATACATCCGATTGCCATGAAAATCGGCGGCATACAATAACTCACTATTACGGATCCAATGGAACTGGTTTCATCGAAATTCGAGAGTGTCCAAAAAGGCTACTTTTACACGTTAATTAAAACGAGTAATTTCCAGTTTCAGTTTATTCACTTTTAATTCAAATTTAAAAGTTTACTATCTTCCTTATTTAAATAGAATCTAAATCAACTTTTGAAATCGTTTTCATTCACATAAAATTCAAGATTCAATTATTTAAACAATATCAAATTTTCAATTTAACAATTTAATTATCAAATATATCGCTATATTTGAAATTCAAGTTATTTAATCGATAAAATTAACTTTTCAGAATTTAATATTAATTAAATATTCCAAATTTGAATGACTGAAATTCTGGGTCGTTACAATTTGCACAAATTCCATTTTTGAAGCCTAATTAATTAACTAGCTAACTAATTAAATAACTAATGCCAAATTACGAGGTGTTACATTCTTCCGCCTAAAAAAGGTTTTTGTCTCCGAAATTTCACCAATGACTAAGTCAAGCTTTTGGCTCCTAATTATCCTAAACTACACAACCAGTGAGTGTACAACCAATTTTGCAACCAAACATGCATAAGTGCATGGTGTATTACTATATCGCCACATAGAAAATATATATGTAGAAAAATTAGATCCTCCTATAAATGCATTTCTTTGAAAAACATTTTTGAAAAATATGATGCAAACAACCTACATATACACTGGCAGTTCTATATGTATCCAGCTTTTTGAAAAATCTTTTCAACCAAAACCTCCATACTCCTACAAATAGAAGTATGAAGCAACCAACTTTGCATCCACTTCCTATCATCCAATAATCTAATGCATCGAAAAATCGCTTCTTAAACTTTACTCCTATGCCGGAAAAGAAATTTAGATGGAGAATTTAACATTCTTACCATACTATAATCTTCTCATCCCCATAGTACAGTGGAAATTTCTTCACTGCCCTGAATTTACTTCAAATTTTTCATGCACAAAACACATAAGGAGGCTTATTATCAAGCTCTAAAACGAAATTAAGTCTAAAAATAGACTTGTGTGCGTCGTCGACAAGGAATGAAAATAAGAATTCCAAGGCTAAAACAGCTTTTCCCTTGTTATCGCTTGTATTTATTGCATCGTCGACCCTAATGCACCGCTAAATCACAAATTCTACCTCAATTTGCCTTCCCTACGCCTAACATTTGGCCTTCAAAACAAATTTTTTCCAAAAATATTTCTCACTTTTCAAATTTGTACATTATTTGGAAAATAAAATCGCAAAATATTTAGATGGACATTTCTCCTTGAAATAAAATTTTGAAAAAAAACTCTAAAAATAATTTAATTCATAAATAACTAAAACGCAAAACTTTTTCTTACTCTTTCTTTTCAAAAGGGAACTTTTCAAATCATGGGGAAATTTTCCAAAATATTTCCCGTTTCAAAATTTTCGATAAATCTAGCCATAATTTCAACGTAGTCGGAAGTCGATTATGCGCCAAACACATAAATCATAACCTTTACCCAAAATTTTGACATTTTATTTAAAAATGTCAACACGTCTATTATACAAGAATTTTAGCTTTTAAGGAACATGAGCAATGACCCGTGATATCGAAATAACTTTGTCATGTCCTTTGCTAAAATTTCCAACTATTCTAAACTTTCAGTCTTACATTGCATTTACTGTTAGTTAAGTGTCTTTATGAGACTCCCATATTTATATTGTTTCTCTACTATGCATACATATATATAGGAGCGGTTCACATATCTAGAAACAATAGCACCGAAAATGAATAGAAACTCATAATATCGTATATGCCTTTTATAAGAGACAACTAACATTTTTACAACTAACAACCCAAAAGAAAAGAACATATATTGGAAATAAAAAAAGATACAACAATCCTAAATAAAGCACTGCCTAAGAACGGTAAGAAGGTCTCGCTCCGTGCTCGAGCCATTGCCGCGACCGTGGAATGGTCGTAGCATGGCGGCTATACATCCAATCTCGCACCCTTGGCGCTGCTGCTCCGTCCTAATCTTTCGGAGCTCTGCTTGAACAGGTCGAATAGCAGCAAGCTCAAGACTCATGTATCCCTCGATGCCTTGTGTTATCCCATACTGCTGGTGTTGCGGCTCTGGTGGTGGTACAAATAGTACGGCAGGCGGTAAAGGAATAATCATCCTCTTAATGGTGGTCTGGTCGATGGCGGGAAGGACCTCCTTCACTACTGGCTCTCCACTCAAATTTATCTCATAATGCCGAAACACTCAAGTGAGTAAGTGGAAATATGGAAATTGAGTCCTTGGTGTACCAACTCCCTGATCGACCTTGTGGAGCCTCGAAACACGAGCCCAATTGACAGCTACGCCACCAATTATAGCATAGGCGTCCTTCCGCACTAAGTTGTAGATCTGGTCAAGACTCCTCGTCTTCGGAATGATGTTGCATTGAATAATGTGCACGATGAGACGGGCTATTGGTCGCATATTCTCGGTCCTCCAATTACCGACATTTCCAGAAAAGATCCGCCGAAGAATCTCAGGGTCAGCCATCTCTATATCGTCTAAAACTATGCCTACTAAGATATCTCCAAATCCCAACAAGAACATCATCTGACATCTCAATCCGAGCTCCCTTCACCTCAGACTTAATGTAGCTGTAGCCATCATCGAAATTCTGTACCATCTGTGCATCGAAAAGAAGGACACAGTGTGGGTAATACTCCTGCTTATAAGTCTCGAAGCGGAGGATTAGTGCAAGTCCTGGCACGAAAAAAATCTCTTCAAGCCCGAGAGCGGTGAAATCTCTGAAATTCACTGATCGTCCGTGAAGGAAATCAAAGTCCGTCGTTCCAAGATAAGTGGCGATCTTTCGCTCACTCCAGTCAAGCCAAGCGGCTTCTTGCGGAGTGAGGTCGGGATGACGAGAGGAGGAGCCTCTAGTACGTGGCATTGCCATGGGCTGAGAGACATTTTGAAAAAGGGAGAAAATGGTTTGGATCCGGAGTAGTGGTGGGGCAAGATCCGACGCACAAGGATTTTAGTGTCGGTTGGTGAAGGAATGAAGGGGAGAAGCCTTAGTTAAGCGGAGGAAGGGGGAGGTGGAATTGGGTTTGGCTAAAAATTGAAGAGGAAAAAGAAAGTGAGGGGGGTTTGGGGCGGCTGAAGGTTCGGACGCAGCTTATAGCCACTTTCCAGGTTCGGGTTCGACCCGAACCCACCTAGCGGTCGACCGCTATTAGATCAAACGGTCGACCGCTATGTTCGACCGTCTGGTCAACCGCTAGCCCAAATTTGGCCGCGGCCTAAACCTGGATCCAATAGGGATGGTTAAATTAATTAATATTCTTATGACCGTTGCACACACCACCTTCAACTTAACCCATCCAGAAAAATTTCTACCTTCCACATGACGGTATCCACCTTACTGTGTAGACCCTTCCTTGGCAAGATTGCGATAGCCTTAGCAAAACTGTTGCGACCAGCAACACTTCCAAAAACCCAAAAATATTCCAACTGCTATTTCATGCCTACTTCGCACGGAAATATTTCTTCCAATAGCTGGTGGGTTTAACAACACTTCAAACTACAGACCTTAAATAAAATCGAACGTCATTCCTATCTTGTCCGTACCTCAAATAGAGAAAATATAAAAGCTCTCGATTTTATAAACCGAAAAATCACTGAACTAAATATGTGCTCCTTTATACTTGTTTCTAAATAATAGAAACTATTTCATACTAATACTTCCCTCAAAAGTTAATCTTATATATATATAAATATTTCGAGGTTTCCAAATTCCTTTTTAAAACACAAATTTCCCAAATTGGAAAACTATTTCTTGCCAAAAATAAATATCAAGCCTTTACTGATATATATATATATAAATATAAATATTTAAGGATTTAAGGAATTAACCTTTTATAACTAAAAATTTCTTAATACGACCAATCTAGTGGTATATGTGTTTCTTTGAAAATTAAAATTCCAAAACTTCCTCAAAACAAAATTTCCAAAATAAATCTTTGGGAAAAGAAATCCTTTGAAAACCACTTTTTCAAAAATTTAAGACATTGCAAAAATATACTTTATAAAAATTCTCTCAAAAGTTTTAGGCTAAGGAATTGACGTTAATTATTCAAATAAAAATTTGGTTTTCTACCAAAGAAGTGATCAATGAATGCACCCTAGCAAAAATTACTTTCGGACAATTGCGACATATAGAATCTAATTTCCCATCCATCTGGAATAATCGTGTGTCTCCAACTGGAACTCATAATCCAAAATCACAAGGTAGCTAGAATCTCAACCATCAAGTCGAACACATCCATGCTTCGGGATTTTGCCATATGTCGTACTCATGCTCTTCATCAACAACGCTTTATGCATCGCCGACACTCTGTGGGGTACCTCAGAGTTGGCGTGAAAATCTTAACTCTAAGAGCTCTGATACCAAATGTATGGGGGTTGTTACAGTTGGTATCGGAGCTCTAGGTTAGTTACCTAAATGCAACAACCCGCACCTTAATGGGCCTAAATTTCAACAAAAATCGAAATCCAAAACCATCAAAGCACGGATCGTTGGATTTGGTACCTATAAATAAGCATAAGCATTATCAGACATTGATAAAAATCTAAACTCATAGCAGTAATAGGATAAGAATATTGGCTATGACTACTACCTTGGAACTAAGGGTATTCCTTGGATAGCAGATTTTCACATCAGCATCGAGCATGAGAGAAAGAAGACTCTCCAACAACAAAGCACATCCAGCTCCAGGGACCCATTCCTCTAAATTTATCATGTGGGTTGTTATGAGGAGGGGGTCAGAACAACGTTCCTGGTGACTGGAAAAATATAAATTGTCCATAACATAAACTTATACTGATAGGTTTTCATTTAATTGTAATGTCCATTAAGGTTAGCAATTCTAATCTAAACTTGCATTGCACACACAATTACATACTTATCCCTTCCTAGGGTATGAAATATTAATGAAGTCATATCAACCACCCAATACTTCCAAACCCATTAGCAACTTAATACTTCTAAAAATGCAACGGACTTCTATAATACTTCTAAAAGAGAAATAGGTAGACACTGTCATTTATGATCTTAATTGAGGTAGACCCCGTCATTTAAGACCTATTCCCAAGGTGGTTTCCTAACAATGTTGTTAATGATAAGTGGGTCCTAACTACAAGACCTCTAACCACTGTTTAAGGCTTCTGGCATTTAATGTCCAACTGTTACCACATTTACCACCGATAAAATCGTAGTCATGTAATAAATTGTATCCAAGCCACTTAATACCTTTTTATTAGAAAATTGGTAGACTCTGATCATTTAAGACCTTAACTAAGGCAGACCCTATCATTTAAGACCTATCCCCAAGGCGTGCTCCTAAATGGTACTATTATTATTTTGGCTTTAGCAATGTAAGAGACTGTACCCAAGCCACTTAATACTTCCCAGTGGACAATAGGTAGACCCCAAACCTGAAGCAAACCCTTCCCGAGATATCCATTCTCACTCTTTAATTATAAATATGGCATCTTATTAGGTTACATCTTTCGATAGGGACGTGGACCCTTCAGCCACTTAAGACCTCAACATTGAAGTAAACCCTTTTTAGAGACATCCTTATTTATTTATTTGGAATCTCACTAGGTTACTTAATACTTTGTTTATAGGAAAGAGGCGGACCATTCAGCCACTTAAGACCTCAAACCAGAAGCGAACCCCTATGGAGATATCCCTCAACGCTCCTAATTTCATATTTGGACCATTTAATACTTTCCAATTAAGAAAGCATGCCCAATCTCTCACGTCGTCATGGGTTGTTGGATTATTGATATCTTACATCAGTAGTAAGTACACTCGACTACTGGTAGCCTCAAAGTAAAGGACGGTCTTTCATCGAATGACTCTATTGACCTCGCATCACCAACCCACTAAGTCCAACTAACCATCCTAAGTCTTTATTTATATTAGCTTAGGTAGATATTGGACGTAGCTTACTAATTCCCTTTTTATTTAAGGCAATAAGATTTACCTTAAATATTTATCTACCCATAAATCCCCGTTTAATGCTCATAAATGTCAATTTGTCCATAAAATCCTAACGAACATTTCCTAAGACATTTATGTACGATTAATAATTTCAAATTAGTAACCTTTTATATCTATTCCATTTTTATTAGTCCCATTAATCCATTTACCCAATTCATTTATTGCAACTTCCACATTTATCACAATTTATTAGAGTTGCAACCTTTTAAATTCTTTTCTTATTGCTTAATTATCCTAAATGTGAATACTACACGCAAGCATCGTTATTAGCTCTTTATTTAGTTACTATAAGTGCAGTAATTACGTACAAATATTTACTTTTATTAAATATGTTCTAGTTATATATCTTTACTAGAATATAATTTTCCATGTTAAATTGTTGAAATTATATCTAAAAGTTTATCCGCCATAATTTCCATAAATTAGTCCAAAATAAAAGATTTAACTTTAAAATATCAAAGATTGCATCGTTTGAAATTAAAGGGAATAACCATTTTTTATTATTGAAATAGATAGTGTAAAATACAATGAATTCATACATTGCACATCTCTTTCTCTTTATATTTGCATCTATTCTTTGTTCAATCAAACGATGTATCTTTCAAAAGGGGAAAGAAATCAAACTAATTTACAAATATTAAACGGATCTTAATTCCAAAAATTCAAAATACAGAAAAATCTATATTCTAACAAGATTAGGATAATAATTATAACATTCTTATCCAATCTATTTCAGATCTGGAATAAATTTCATTTAAATTTATACACTAAATTCATACTTTTGGGACTGATTTCCAGATCAGGTTGTATACAATGCTAAATCAACTTATAAATAAGAATATGTAGGTGATATTTATTATATTCAGATCGTATTCAATTCATTGCCTATAACTTATATACAATTATCCAATTAGGCAAAAAATCAAATAAACACCAATGGGATAAAATTTATATTATAACAATCTATAAAAATTCCCACCCACCTTTTAAAAGAGACCAAGATCTCCAGATCTGAAGTATAAGCTTTGATTCATCTCCAATCCTTTTTAATCCAAGAGATATGTATAAAAGTGTATATACATACATTAGAATTATAGATTTGAGAAGGGATTTGGGATTGGGAGAGAAAATAGATACAAATATATAAATATATAAATTACCTCAAATACACATATGGTTGATTCTCTTCTCTTCTCCTTTTTATTAGATTTCTACTCTTCTTCGATTTATATGAATATAGATACAAATATCTTATTTTAATAATTTAGAAAGAAAATGGAGAAGAAGAAATGGCAGAGCTTCGCTACTTGTAACGTCCCCCACTTGGAGGCCAAAAACTAATGGCTACGGATGTTGAAGTCATCCATAGTTATTACGGCGACCAAATACGGTAATGTTAAATACATTGATATAACAGAAACACATGGATATGGGAAAAGTTTAAAATCATTAAACAACTTTCACATTCCATTTCAAATCATTTCAAATTCATTACATAATCCCAAATTCGAGAACCACGTTCAGAGAAATTATAATTATTACAACATACGCCAAGAGCGACATATGAAGATGCCCCTTTGGATGATCAAAGTATATATCTAGGCAATTAAACAACTTTGCCACTACAACAAACACAGTGGAATCAAAATAGAAAAGAACTCCTACTAGCTATCCTGCCTCATGCACGTCTTCGGAAGCTTATTCGTCTAAGGAGAACCTAAAAACCTTAACTCTCAAACTACTCAAAATTATTGAGCACCTGAGATTTTAGGGAAAACATAAACTTCGAGTCAGACATAAAGCCTGGTATGAATAATAACCTGCCATCTCGAACCATTTAGATATCTAGTAAGACCACGCCGTTTAGCGGAAGGGGTTTCCTCCTCACTAATATCCTATCCAAAAATTTATAATAACCATATACCGTGCTCCTGCATCCACAATGGTTAAAACATAGAAATTTAAAATATTATGATGATATGCAAACAAACAAATTAGTCTGGATTTCTCATCCCCATTCATTTGACTATCTGTGTTAGTTATAGTTTCTAGGGTCACTATTAACCTATTAGTTTTCATGGGCTGACTAATAACCTGTTTAAAGTTTATGGACTATCTGTCCGGTCTCATAGTTTTCATGGGATCACTAAGAACCTATTCACCCCTACTAATAACTTCATTAATTCATGGGTTCTCCCTAAACCTATTGGTATCTCGAATAACTTCTCAGGTATCATAGTTTTCATGGGTTGACTAAGAACCTATTGACTTATATCAATAACTTTATATGGATATAGTTTTCAAGGGATCACTGCGAACCTATTGGCCCCTGCTAATAACTCTTTCCAAATATAGTTTTCATTGGTCTACTATGAACCTATCTAAATGATAACTTCTTTTTATTAGTCTTTGGGCATTCTATGTTTTGGTCTACCTGACCTCCTGGATGCAACTCTACTAATATAGGAGTTTACGCAATTTATATTCATTACTGGGTCAATCAAACTGGTTATTCTGCCCCTTTTCCCAAAAATACTATTATGGGTCCATTTTACAGTGAATATGTATATTAGAAGAAGTAAACGTAATAGCATAATAACACCAACATTTATGGTTTAATATCCTTGAAATCATTTTCGTATGAAACATGGTTAATCCCCTTAACCTATTACTTTAGCAAGGAAAGCTTCTTCAACAACCCCATACTTAAAAGCCATTTTAACACCCCTTTAGTTTGCCATAGTTTTTCTTTAAAAATAAGATTGGGTTCTTTGTTATGAAAACTAAGGCTTTCGAAATCTTAGACCTTTACTTTCGAAACCATTAAAATCTACCTTTCTAAAGCTTTCAAATCTTCTTTTCAAAACACTTAAACTTCTGACTTTTGAAACCTTTCGAAAGCATCAAAACCTTCCTTTAGAAACCGTCAAAACATTTCCTTCAAAAGTATTAAAGTCTATCTTTCTAACTCATTGAAGCATAGCTTTGAAACCATTTGAAAGTACCCCTTTGGAAACCATTGGGTTTAGCCTTAAATAACTTTTAGGTCAAAGTAAATATAAACGAAAGTAACCCATTTGAAACCATTAACCTTAAAGTAAAAGTGATTTAGGGAAAACTGATGGCTTTGGAACCATCCTTTCGAAAGCTTTAATCATTTAAGTAAAAAATTTAGAAGGATAGCTTTGAAACCCCTTTCAAAGCCATTGCCTTCGAAACCTTTGGTTTAAGTGGCTACTAGAGTCCTTTCAAAAGCATTGGTTTAAAAACAAGGCAACTCATTCGAAAGCTACCCTTTAAATAAAAAGGCGGCAACTTCTTCGAAAGCTATATTAAACCCTTTCGAAAGCATTCTTTTGAAAACAAGGCATTTCTTTGGATTGTAAAACAAAGGACCTTCGAAAGCTATTTAAACTGGTTTCGACCCCTTCGAAAGTAGGGTTTCGACTACATACCTACCGCCATTCTCCAATCCACTACGTACCAACGCATTGATACATTGTGTATTGGTTTCGACTTGGTTAGAGCAAAAGTATAAGGTCGAAAGGTAGCTACTGGAAGCGGCGAAACCATACTTCTGTATAAAAACTGTTTTATTGCCTTCTCAAGTAATAGCTTTTAATTAACCTGCCTATTTGTAAAAATTTAATAGGTTACCTTAAAATTTTCAAATTCGTTCCTAAAAACTACCACATTCATTCCAGATTTAATTAAAAACAATTAACAAAGAAGCCCTACCCTTAAGCAAACAATTAAAACGTTAAGTCCACCAACTAAATTAATTTAATTTCCATAGTAAATTTCTTAGGAAAAATCCCCGAAAATCGTAGAAATTCGGTTTTAATATGTTATCTAAGATATATAAATTCCGAACCCAAATTCCTTTATATAATTACCAAAATTAATTTTTAAACCCAATTATTCATATTCTCCTTTGAAAATTCATAATAAATTATTCATAGCTTGGATAATTACGAAAAATTAAACCTATCTCCAAAATAATGTTTTACATAACATATCGATTCCTCATGGCATTCGAAACATAATTAGCATGATTTTAGACTTAAAATCGAGATAAACATTCATAAATCATACTTGTTTAAATCAAACATATTATGAAATCCAAGCATATCATCATTAAAAATCATCATATGGTTTTAAACATAAAAACCGAAATCATATGCTCTTTAAAAACAAAAATAGAGATGATTTTGATTATTATTCACCTTGATTAGGATAAGGAACTTGAGATTTGATCTTTGACTAATTCCCCTTGCTTGATTGCTTAGCTTTAACTGATTTTTCCCATTTTCTTTCCTTAGGTTATGGCCGGCTTAAGCTTTTGATTTACGTTTTTGAATAATGAATTATGAACCTATAGAGAAATGGAAACAAGATTTTAAGGGTAATGGGATTATGGGTGCGGCTATTACCCATAATGCCCTTTTCTTAATTTCTCATTAATTCTCTAATAAACCATTTCCATAAACTCATTCTTTATCTTTAATTAAGCACGGTCTCTAATTAAGTTTTCAAATCTCAATCCCCTTATCACTCTAATATTTACATTATTCTATTTAGTTTCTCTAATTAAATCTCCTGAATAATGTTATTAAAAATTAGAGGTGTTACACTACTGCTTCTAGAAAATATGAGAAGAGAAGGGAGGGTAGGGCTTGAATTTATAGGTGCTACAATCAACCGGAACCATTAGATCGAAATATATTAAATCCGAGTCGTTGCGGCCTGGGTTTCCTAGAGCCGCCAAGTCGCTACCAGTCGATCGCCCTTGGATGATCGGTCGACCACTAGGGGTCAATATTCCCTGATGATGGGTCGGCCGGTGGGTCCGGGAAATTAATATAAGAACATTAGTTATTTATTATTTAATTATTTTCGTTTTGAATTCGTTTTCCTTCGCAACTCTTTGTTTGAACTCCGATCGCAAAACTCCAAATATGAAAGTTTCTTAGAATTTTACCACGGACACAATGGTGTAAGTTTCATTGTCAAATTCCATCATTTGTACAAATTCCATTTTTGGAGCCTAATCAATTAACTAACTAACTAAATAACCAACGCCAAATTACGGAGTGTTACAAAAAGGTTATTGTTTCTCGACACGCTAACTTTTGGAAAAGTAATTTCTATCAAAGGATATTAAAAGTGAGTTGTAGACTTGGATGAGATGCAAGAAGTTAACACTGAGGCCAAACCAGTGGGAGAACCAAGTTCACCCACATACGAAAACACGCAACCTATTTGAAGGTCTGGTAGGGAACCTCATGCACCAAAGAGGTGCTACGGCTTTCTCATGAGGAAAAAAGGAGGACTGTGTCTTAGATGATGTCACTCCTCTATCTTTCCAACAAGCACTGCAGAGTAAAAAATCTACACTCTGGTTGGAGCGATGAAATCCGAGATAGATTCCATGTACAAAAAAAAGTATGGACTTTGTTTGACGTACCAAAGGGATAAAGCCCATCGTCTACAAATGGATTTTTAAGAAAAAAACTAAATGCAGATGGAGAAGTAGAGACCTACAAAGCTATGCTAGTTGCAAAAGGTTTTCGTCAAATTCAAGATGTTGATTATGACGAATCGTTTTCTCCCTTAGCCATGCTTAAATCCATTCGGATTATGCTAACCATTGCTGCATTCTATGACTATGAAATATTATAAATGGATGTAAAGATGTCATTTCAAAATGGTGATTTATAAGGGACTATCTATATGTTGCAGCCTAAATGTTTTCTGCTCAGTAAGAGTGAGGGCAAGGCTTGCAAGTTGTTAAAGTCCATTTATGTACTCAAACAAGCTTTAAGGAGTTGGAATAAGTGTTCTAATAAGGTAATCATACAATTTGGTTTTTATTATAACACAAAGGAAGCATGCGTATATAGAAAGGAACTGGGCAACGTTATTGTATTCTTAGTGCTATATGTCGATGATCTTCAGTTGATTGGTATGACACTTCGTTATTACAATTAGTGAAAGCATGGCTTTCCAAGAACTTCACTATGAAGGATTTGCGAGAAGCAGCCTATATTTTAAGTATAACGATCTATAGAGATAGATCTAAGAGGCTGTTGGGATTATCCTAATCTCTATACATAGACACCATACTGAAAAGGTATAGTACAAAGAGTTCCAAATGTGGAAATGTTACAATGGAATCTAGAATCATCCTTTCTAAGAAGGATACTCCTCATACTTATGAGGACAAAGATCGTATGTAAAGGATACCCTAGCTTCAGTCCTAGGATCCATAATGTATGTTATGCTATGTACTAGACCGGATGTGGCATACGCATTAGGATGCTAGCCGATACAAATCTTATCCTGGGGAAGAGCGTTGGATGGTTATAAAATGTATATTAAAGTATTTAAGAAATTCTCGAGACTTATTTCTTAAATATAGGAATGGACACCTCCTTATGAAAGGGTATACTAACTCTAGCTTTCAAAGTGACATTGATGATAGTAAATGGGTGTCTAGTTATGTTCTTATGCTTAATGGCGGGGCTATTAGTTGGAAAAGTCACAAACAAGAAACAGTAGCTGATTCGAAGATGGAGGCCGAGCACATCGCCCTTAATGAATTAGCTAAAGGGGCAGTCTAGATGCATAAGTTTTTAAGTGGGCTCGGAGAGATTCCAAAATTGAGAATCCAATGGCATTGTTCTATGACAAAAATGCATTGCAGATTGTGAAAGAGCCCAGAACACCTAAGAAGTCATGACATTTCTATGCAATTTCCACATCAATAAAGAATTCAACGAAAATAAAGGTCATGACACAGAGGGTAGATACCAAGGACAGCATAACAGATCCATTCACCAAGGGTCTAAGTCGGTCGGTTCTTGAGAAGCCGATCGAAGGGATAGGATTGAGATTCCATAATTGGCCCCAAGTGCAGGAGGGAGATTGATAGAGTTAGGGGTATGCCCTAAAGGCAATTCTGCAATTTACTGTAAATTATTAACTCTGTAATCAAATTCTCGTTCATAATAAAAGATGTTATCTTTCTGCTATATACTTGTTATACTGCATTATAATTAATTAAATGTTTAATCAAAGTATATTTAACATAAAATCCATAAATTGTATGTTTGTGATAGTAGTTACAAATAGTTGTAATCATGAGTATTGTATTATAAAATAATAAACACATCATTTTAAATATTCATAGTTAAGATGTATCGAGACTGGATATCGGTGCATCGATTAAGAATACAATATGTAACGCTCTTCAAATATTGGGCAGTGTATTACTCATGACTGCTGGGGGCACCAAGGGGCTACGTACTGATAGTTATTGGATAATTATGGAATGACTTACTCGATAGTTTTCTATTGGTTAATATAACCAAGGTGAAATAGAAAATATCGATGTGACTAATTTACATAGTTCTCTTGACTTGAGAATACCGTTGAGCTTCAATATGAAAGCTCCACTTTGATTATAGTTAAATCATGGCATGGCGCTTATCAAATGGGTGGTTGGGTGAGTAAAAGTATAGGAAGTGAAACACTACTCAAGTGAGGATTAGTCTCCTCAGTTATATGAGGTTTATATCACGATAAATTAAAGTCAACTCAAAGTCAAAATCTTTGGCCAAAGTAGTTCAATTAATAATAATTGCAATTATTGAACTAAAGATTTTGTATTTGGACTATAGAGTTGAATATGGATGATATTTGAATTTTAACCATTACAAAATTCCATAAGTCCAGAGTGACATAGTTTTGATAAAGAGAATTAGTGTAAATAATTGTCACTACCAGGTAATGCTTAATAAAGTAAAATTGGATTTTACCTATGCCAAGTAAGCGATAAATTTAGCCATGATGTCACATTATCTGTTAAGTGACGTGTGAATGTTAATATTCGAATTGTTTGATATTAAGCGCATAACCAAATTTAAACCCAAGAGTCGGACAACTAAAATATTGAATACTATTATTACCACCTGACTTGATTAAATTATAATTGTTATAATTAATTAAATTAATTAATATTTATGAAATATTAATTATAAAATTTTATTTATCATATATTGAACAATATTAAATAGTATGCATGTAATAATTATATAAACATTAATCGATATACGATATCGATATGCATTTAAATTTGATTTAAATGCAACAAACGTTGTTCAGACTATGGAAATTCCACTACAAGTCCGGTTTAAGCCTTTTGACCAGTTGGACACTTCTGCTCTGTAACGACCCGTAAATTTCAACTGTTTTAATAACGTAATTAGTTGAAATTTCGTGAAATTTTAAACGGTAAAATTTTGAAATAAAAATTTAATATTTGGAATACGTCTAGTTAAACATAGCAACTGGTAAATTTTCGTCCGAAAATATGGAAGTTTATTTCGCGCGTAAATTTACTTCAATTTAGTCAGTTAAAAAGCAGTGAAAATAAATTGTTTTCAAAACCAAAATATTTTTACATAGGAAAATTCTAAACCATCTTCTGAGCAAGATGTCAGTTCGTCATTTTTCCAAATTCGGACATCTTTGGCTCCGTCGTTCTTATTTTCTGCAAAATAGCAGTATGCTGGTACCGATATCGATTTTGATCGGATGATCGTACCACTGATTTCTATATATCATTTTGTTCGTCTCGTCGTGCTGATCTCTACGGTATATTCAATTGTCAAATTCGGAGTTCAGTTGCACGTTGCACTTTGCGTAACGCCTTCCGTATCGGTATTCAAATCTTTACCTTTTGACTTTCTCTGACCATTTATATTCATCGTATAATCCCAATGGTCACTGCATTCAATATTTTCAGAAATTATTAATTGTGATCTTTGGATTCTTACGTTTCCAATAGCCATCTGATATTATTACTTTTGATATTCAGTGTACCGGCCTTGCTTTTGATAGACCGCTGCTTTTATTTTGCCCTTCTGTCTTCACAAGAGTTTCCTTTTATTTCAAACTTTTTCACGAAAATCCAGTTCTCCTTTCCTATTCCAAAAAAAAAAAAATATGGAGTGATAATACGTTTCACTGTTCATCTCCTTTTCATTCCTAATTGCCTGAGAAGAAAACTAACTCATTTCGCATGCCTTAATTTTGCTCGTGCTCGAACTTGCCTTCGCCTACCACCGAACAACCCTTTGCCACATCATCCCACCGAGCCTCTACAACTCTCCGCGCCACCATCTCCTTAGAGCACCCACCTGGCTTCGACCTTTCACGCCACTTTTCAAGTGCCGCCCAGATCCGCACTACATCACCTCCAATGTCCGACCATTTTTCCTCGCCTACACCTCTAGCCTCCGCATGACCGCCTCCCAAAACTCCCTCACCAGTTCCGTTCCTTACATGAATGCCTACACCATGACGAACTCTCCACCCAGTCGCCTGCCGAACCACCAGAGCCATCCCACTGTGAGCACGCAACTACCAAACCCTTCACTCCTTTGTACCACAGCACCGAACCCGTGCCGAGTTCGTCCTTCCACGACATCACAATCAACCGAGTACCCTTCTTGCCGACCCCACTCCCCTCAGCCTCGGCCGACAACCCATCGCCATGCAGCAGCCACCTGCGCCCAGCCCTACACCAACAACCGCCGACCAATCGACCTCCTTCCCGAGCCTTTCTTCCCACTGCCAAACTCACCGACCCCGTTTAACCTCCACGTGCTCCTCTCTTGGACCTAGGACGGACCATCATCTCGTCCTCCACCTCTGTGCATGTGTAAGTATGATATACATATGGTTGTCCTATATCATTCATAATTCCAATACTGTCTTTGTCTTCTTTTATATATATATGAAAGTTTATTTATGTTAAGAGTTAGTATATTGGCTTGGTAATTGTATGTTTTGTTTTCTGATTTCATTACTGAAACAAAAGGCATATTATTTATATAACGATATGTAAGTAGTATACTATTTTATATTCCACTTTATAATCTTTTATATTAAAGCAGATTTGTAATATTGGTGAGGTATGTAGTGGAGTGCCTGTTCTAATATATTGGTCTATGCATCAATTAGCCTATAATATACAACTTTCTATTTTGAGATTGGACAAGGCAATGAGCTATATTAGAATGGTTACAGCTTTTCACTTTTAGGGACTTCATACGCAAAGCTTAACTTACGTGTATATAGGATATTTGAGACAAACAATGAAGGAAATTTTTCTTTGTTTCGTTAAAAAAAAAAAATGTAAACTTTTTTATACGAGTTATATATAGTTTATATGTAAGTTACTATTGCTGTTCTAAAGATGAGTAGGCTATTTTGTATCTATTTGTATTATGTAGTATATACTAGTTTATATATATACTGAGTTTAGGTTTGAATGTATATATATATATAATTAGATGAATATATATGTATAATTACAGTTTGGGTTGAACTACGCCTGCCTGTATAAATATTATTATATAAGGTCTAAATTTGCTGTTCGTATAGGTAAATGTTATAGTGTGTGCATTTTTGTATAACATCTACAGTATATTATTTTATAAAAGAAGTCATTTGTTATGTCAGTTAAGAAAATATGTTACGTTTGGTTTATATAAATATATTATAACTGAAGTTTGACTTCGTTCATTATACTCCTTATAGTTTAGCTCAAGCATTAAATGTCATTTATATATTATATATGTATGGTATAAGTTATACATTTGTATGTCATATATATATGTTCGAAGTGTAACTTACTGGTTCACCAAATTGAATTGGTTGATTTAATATTGATTTTGAATTTCTTATATATTTTAGTATTTGTCTTAAATTTAAAATATTGAAAATTTTTTTATATAATAGTAATGAATATATATTTTCAGTTTATATCAGAACTGATTTAATTTGTTTCGTCAATTCCCATTTATCAGCTTCGTTCTTCGATTCGGGTTCACTCTTGCCTTGTTTTGGAATTCGTGCTTGGATCCGTAACCCATTTCATTGTCTATTCTTCTCTAACCTCGAAAGGTGAGCAATCACTCACGATTAACGTTCTTTTATTTATTAAATTTGATTTCAATTGAAACGACAATTGAAATATGCTGTTGTAGTTAATTACACTGTTTTATATGCTATTACCTGTATCAGTTCACATGTGACATCTGACACCATTATCTGTGATTATATCTATTTACTGTATATGTTCAGTTTTGCCAAATTTAAATTAACAACGCGGTATTTTGAGCAATTCAACTCCGGCGTGAGTGTCTACCTATACACTTATAATGGACGCGAATGGTCCAAAATGGCGGGTCGTTACAGTTGGTATCAGAGCTTTGGTAGCTCTAGGCAAAACTTAACATATAGGGTAAATGTATTTACAGAATCACTCTCATTCGAGTTTCAATCTCTTCCTTTGACTCGATTTCTTTGAATTTTGGAACGTTCCCTACGGTTCCAAATTTCATTCGTGTCCCTCACTATTCGTCTTCTTTCAATTCTGGAGCATCCCATAACTCCACTTCGAATGACCCTTATAATGAATCGGCGGTCTCGCCAAACTTCATATGATTTGTAAAGGATTAAACTCCTTTACAATAAGCATTGATTTACCGGAGATTTCTGCATCCACGGTTTACGATGCTATCTATCTCCTGCTATACCTGAATTCTATTTCTTGAGATCGAATGTTGATTTACCTCGAAATTCTACAACGATCTTATTCTTGAAGTCATGGTAGACCCGGTTAAGGTTGCCCGCGATTTATATAAACTCATCCATCTTCTTATTTGTTATTTAAATCATCTTATCTTCTGTTTCGGACTTATCTTCGAATCAAAATTTCTCTTTGATTTGATTTCTATAAAAATTTGAATCCCTATCCTTATTTTGAAAATTCATTCCTGTATCGTCGAGCAAAGAAATGTATTTGTAAACTAATATATAAATGTTTTAATATATACTGTGTTGTTTGAGTTGTTGATGTTGATTTGGGTTTCCGATCGATTCGTCTGATCAACGCTATCGATAGGATTTCCAAAACATTTGAGCAGAGCAAACTGGCACAATTTTGTTTTCAAATTTGGTAAATGAAATAAAATTGTATGATTATACCATAAATATATAAGTAAAATTCCTGAAATTTAATAAGTTAATTAAATTGGTTGTTTAAAATGATAATATTTGATTATCATTTATTGTTCTAAATAAATTTATAAATACGGTTTATAAATTGATTTGGAATTTGAAATGAATTTAATTCAGAAATTTGAGAATTTATTAGTTTCCGGTGATTCCGAACTTTGGTTTTAAAATTTTAAAGTATATATTATTGAAGGTATTTTCAAATAGAAATCGTTTTCAAAGAACTTTTATATGTTGAAATCAGTACTCTTCTCTTTGTCGCTGGAAAATAATTTCGGTGATGGCGGCCGCATCATCGACATTCATTTTCGAGTTTCGAAGTGGAGAAACCATTCTGTAGCTTTGCTACGGTTTTGTAAAAAAAAAAAAAAAATAGATTTTGATTTGAATTTCTTTGGTATAATTTGATTTATATATATATAGGTATCTTATTTTAAAATTTAATTTGATTTGATATAAATATATTTTATATATCTCTAAATTGTTTAAAGTTAATCGGAAATCTAATTCTTCAATTTTGTTAAAAGATGATTTTAATTATAAATAAAATCAAAATTTGGAATAAATATTTAAACTTGAATAATTGAATTGGGAAAATTTTATTTGTGTATTGTTCAACTGCATTCTAATACAACTTACCTAAATCATTCAGAAGTTGAGTATGTAATTGATAATATATAATATAAACTGAATTTATAAATAAAATTTGAGTGGTTATAACAAATGTTATACACTTGAATTTTAATTATGCTAATAGAGATAAACAAAACAATAAGATAATTGAAAATAAATTTTGTTTTGAAGGTTAATTAATAAATTGAAATTAGATCAACTTATGGAAATATCTTGAATTTAAAAATCAATTAATGAATATAAATTAATTTAAATTGAAATTTATATGGTTTAAATTAATTTATATGGTTTAAGATATATTAAGTGAAATAAACTTAATAAGACTTTGGAATAAAGAAGAATTTAAATTGCTGAAAAATATGATTATAATAAAAGACTATTTAAATCTATGGTTTTAGAAATTGTAAATTGAAAAAATGGGATAATAAGATAATGAATTTAGAAATAGTTGAGATTGATTTTAGTGAAATCAAATGGATTAAATCAATTATTGAATATCAATTAATTTAAATTTGAATTTATATGGTTTAAGTGAATTGTTATTTTGTATTTCAAATCTATTTTCTTTCTGGTTGTTTCTATTCTCCTACCTCGTTCCTTTTCGGAGACGAAAAGTTTTGAGTGGGGGAGAATGTAACGACCCGTAAATTTCAACTGTTTTAATAACGTAATTAGTTGAAATTTCGTGAAATTTTAAACGGTAAAATTTTGAAATAAAAATTTAATATTTGGAATACGTCTAGTTAAACATAGCAACTGGTAAATTTTCGTCCGAAAATATGGAAGTTTATTTCGCGCGTAAATTTACTTCAATTTAGTCAGTTAAAAAGCAGTGAAAATAAATTGTTTTCAAAACCAAAATATTTTTACATAGGAAAATTCTAAACCATCTTCTGAGCAAGATGTCAGTTCGTCATTTTTCCAAATTCGGACATCTTTGGCTCCGTCGTTCTTATTTTCTACAAAATAGCAGTATGCTGGTACCGATATCGATTTTGATCGGATGATCGTACCACTGATTTCTATATATCATTTTGTTCGTCTCGTCGTGCTGATCTCTACGGTATATTCAATTGTCAAATTCGGAGTTCAGTTGCACGTTGCACTTTGCGTAACGCCTTCCGTATCGGTATTCAAATCTTTACCTTTTGACTTTCTCTGACCATTTATATTCATCGTATAATCCCAATGGTCACTGCATTCAATATTTTCAGAAATTATTAATTGTGATCTTTGGATTCTTACGTTTCCAATAGCCATCTGATATTATTACTTTTGATATTCAGTGTACCAGCCTTGCTTTTGATAGACCGCTGCTTTTATTTTGCCCTTCTGTCTTCACAAGAGTTTCCTTTTATTTCAAACTTTTTCACGAAAATCCAGTTCTCCTTTCCTATTCCAAAAAAAAAAATATGGAGTGATAATACGTTTCACTGTTCATCTCCTTTTCATTCCTAATTGCCTGAGAAGAAAACTAACTCATTTCGCATGCCTTAATTTTGCTCGTGCTCGAACTTGCCTTCGCCTACCACCGAACAACCCTTTGCCACATCATCCCACCGAGCCTCTACAACTCTCCGCGCCACCATCTCCTTAGAGCACCCACCTGGCTTCGACCTTTCACGCCACTTTTCAAGTGCCGCCCAGATCCGCACTACATCACCTCCAATGTCCGACCATTTTTCCTCGCCTACACCTCTAGCCTCCGCATGACCGCCTCCCAAAACTCCCTCACCAGTTCCGTTCCTTACATGAATGCCTACACCATGACGAACTCTCCACCCAGTCGCCTGCCGAACCACCAGAGCCATCCCACTGTGAGCACGCAACTACCAAACCCTTCACTCCTTTGTACCACAGCACCGAACCCGTGCCGAGTTCGTCCTTCCACGACATCACAATCAACCGAGTACCCTTCTTGCCGACCCCACTCCCCTCAGCCTCGGCCGACAACCCATCGCCATGCAGCAGCCACCTGCGCCCAGCCCTACACCAACAACCGCCGACCAATCGACCTCCTTCCCGAGCCTTTCTTCCCACTGCCAAACTCACCGACCCCGTTTAACCTCCACGTGCTCCTCTCTTGGACCTAGGACGGACCATCATCTCGTCCTCCACCTCTGTGCATGTGTAAGTATGATATACATATGGTTGTCCTATATCATTCATAATTCCAATACTGTCTTTGTCTTCTTTTATATATATATGAAAGTTTATTTATGTTAAGAGTTAGTATATTGGCTTGGTAATTGTATGTTTTGTTTTCTGATTTCATTACTGAAACAAAAGGCATATTATTTATATAACGATATGTAAGTAGTATACTATTTTATATTCCACTTTATAATCTTTTATATTAAAGCAGATTTGTAATATTGGTGAGGTATGTAGTGGAGTGCCTGTTCTAATATATTGGTCTATGCATCAATTAGCCTATAATCTACAACTTTCTATTTTGAGATTGGACAAGGCAATGAGCTATATTAGAATGGTTACAGCTTTTCACTTTTAGGGACTTCATACGCAAAGCTTAACTTACGTGTATATAGGATATTTGAGACAAACAATGAAGGAAATTTTTCTTTGTTTCGTTTAAAAAAAAAAAATGTAAACTTTTTTATACGAGTTATATATAGTTTATATGTAAGTTACTATTGCTGTTCTAAAGATGAGTAGGCTATTTTGTATCTATTTGTATTATGTAGTATATACTAGTTTATATATATACTGAGTTTAGGTTTGAATGTATATATATATATATATAATTAGATGAATATATATGTATAATTACAGTTTGGGTTGAACTACGCCTGCCTGTATAAATATTATTATATAAGGTCTAAATTTGCTGTTCGTATAGGTAAATGTTATAGTGTGTGCATTTTTGTATAACATCTACAGTATATTATTTTATAAAAGAATTCATTTGTTATGTCAGTTAAGAAAATATGTTACGTTTGGTTTATATAAATATATTATAACTGAAGTTTGACTTCGTTCATTATACTCCTTATAGTTTAGCTCAAGCATTAAATGTCATTTATATATTATATATGTATGGTATAAGTTATACATTTGTATGTCATATATATATGTTCGAAGTGTAACTTACTGGTTCACCAAATTGAATTGGTTGATTTAATATTGATTTTGAATTTCTTATATATTTTAGTATTTGTCTTAAATTTAAAATATTGAAATTTTTTTTTATATAATAGTAATGAATATATATTTTCAGTTTATATCAGAACTGATTTAATTTGTTTCGTCAATTCCCATTTATCAGCTTCGTTCTTCGATTCGGGTTCACTCTTGCCTTGTTTTGGAATTCGTGCTTGGATCCGTAACCCATTTCATTGTCTATTCTTCTCTAACCTCGAAAGGTGAGCAATCACTCACGATTAACGTTCTTTTATTTATTAAATTTGATTTCAATTGAAACGACAATTGAAATATGCTGTTGTAGTTAATTACACTGTTTTATATGCTATTACCTGTATCAGTTCACATGTGACATCTGACACCATTATCTGTGATTATATCTATTTACTGTATATGTTCAGTTTTGCCAAATTTAAATTAACAACGCGGTATTTTGAGCAATTCAACTCCGGCGTGAGTGTCTACCTATACACTTATAATGGACGCGAATGGTCCAAAATGGCGGGTCGTTACATGCTCCAACTATCATCTGCAAAGGTTATCCTCCTTACTTATTTACACTGCCATATGGACTACCTCGATGTAGCAAGTGGTGTGTGCTGATGTTGAGTGTCATGCTTACTGATCTTTGTAGTTGATGGTGGTAGGTTAGGGTTTGTTGCGCTTGACTTTTCTGGCTTTGGCTTTCTTAGCTTTATTACTTTATGATTTGGTGGCCACTTTAGTCACTTCTTTTTTGCAATATTTTGCTATTTGGAAATGATTTTGAAGCTTCTTCTCTTGCTTGGAAGGAGGTTTAGAAGTGCTATGTTGCTATGCAATCTAGCATATGTCATATGTTTCTTCTCTTTGGTATATGAGGTTGCAGCTTGTTATTGTCATAGTTCTTGTGTAATTGACTTCGTATTGGTTATGTAAGTCTAGTAGTAATGTTATCCTATTAAGTAATAGTGCTTGTCCCAGTGTATGCTAGTCATCAAGTTTTGCAAGTGTCTTTTGTGGTCATGTAATGCTCTGTGCGATTTGTATCTACTTTGGCAGTATGTCATTTTCCTTTTGAAATACTAAAAAGTGGGCGGTCCACTATGAAAACCTGTTTACCTTTCAAAAAATATATATAATACTGCATAATACAAGTTTTATATTTTTTTAAAAAAATATTAACATGCAAATGCTCGTTGATTTTTCTTTTTATATTTAACCGTGTGTATTTTAAGTACCTTTTTTAACTTAATTTTTTATGAAACTAATAAACATATATATAAATTTATAAATAATATAAATACAAATAAAATTTTATACAAATATATCAACATTTTGTTTTCGGACTAAAAAAATTATTTTTAAGTTTTTTATTTGTACGAAAAATTAAAGAAATTATTTAATAATTTAAAATCAATTTTTTTAAAATTTTTGAGCCGAGAACCATATATATATATATGTATATTAGTTATTATTATATATGTGTTATATTGTTTTATAAGTATATATTTATACACACACAAGTATTATATATAATTAAAAATTCAGCTTTCGAATTATGTATATAATAATTTTATATATTTATATAAAAGTATACTATATTTTAATATTGAAAACATTTCGTAATGTAATTATATTGTGTGTGTGTGTATTTATATTTATTTATTCATTCATGTGTATTACTAAATATAATTTTATAAGTACTATTTTATGATATAAATATATTATTCATATATATACACACATATATACATATTTAGAAAACATATTTGTATATAAGAGTGGCTAACATATCTATTGCGGTAATAAAACCCAGTGTAACGACCCCGAATTTTAAATTTATTTAAATTTATAATTAAATGAATTTTTGAATAAAAATTGTAAAATTAATAATAATTGATTGCGAGTTTCCCCGATATCCAAATATATTGTGTATAAATCATTTAAATATATTGTAAATATTGTATATATGTGAATATATATGTATATACATTTGATTTGAAATAAAAATCTCAAGTAAATGGATTTGATAATAATTTGAGTTATAAAAATATAAAGTAAGATAAAAATAGAAGTTCACTTATTCTATAGAGTGATAATTAATACCTAAGCTATGAATAAAAATAAAATAAAAATTCACTTATATTTCAAAGTGTAAGAAAATAAGAAAGAAAAGAAACAAAATATATTTACAAAAGAAATAGGTACACTTGAAAACATAACAATATATACACAAATGTCAAATAGCAAAATAGAAACAACATAGTAAATATAGAATCTTAAATATATTACAATGCAATATCTTTAGCCACCAAAGCAAAAAAATCATTTCAGCCTATAAACAAAGAAGCATCAACCTGGAAAAGCAAACAAGTATGAACAAGCTAACAAAGTACAAGTATAAAAGCAAGTTACAAATAGAATTTCATTTATATTTTAAAGTATGTAGATTTAAAACAAACCTGATCATGATTATGCTCACAAAAGTAAACCACGTATACATTCAACTAAGTAATAAGACTAAGGAAAAGAAAAAATAAATATAAAAATAAAATAAATAAGTATGGAAAAATATATATATATCCTCAAGCTTACAAAATAAGAAATGACAACAGCAATTTATACCAATATTTATAGTACACTATAACATTTCATATCAACCGAAGTCAAGTATTAAGGAACAAGACCAAGCTAATAAATGCAAACATATCTATCATCACAACCTCATACCAGCCCATACTTTTAAGTACAAACAAATAAAATATAAATATGCTCAAATGAGAAACCAACAAACAACAAATGCAAGTCGTATCACCTGTAAACAAAAAGAAAGAAAGAAAAAAAATAATGTATAGTATAAGCTTACAAAAAGGACTTAAAGCATTTAATACAAGTATCTCAGCCCACCTTCTCAGTACAAAGAAAATCTTGCCTGTACCAGTTAACCTACCTTGTACAAAATTTTTACATCACCCAGTAAAACTCTTATATATCAACTTCATATCTCCATTTTGTTCATTTGGAAAAAAAACTGAGCAACCTCTAAAATGAATGCCATTGCAAAGCTTAAACAAAACTACAACTTGAACAACAATTCAAACCAGAGATCGAGCAATTCAAAAGGCCTGTTTCATCAAGGGAAGATCTCTGTTCTTATCTCTGGAAATAACGGTGAGCAACCTTTTGTTTTAACCTTGGATTTGTTTATATGATTTAATGTTGTGATTGGTATTATAGTAAAGTGAGTAAATTCTTTGACCCCTTTTTTACTTTAATTTGCATGTGATAAAATCTGGATGAATGTTTGTGAAATAAATATGTATGGAAGTTAATATGTTTGTGTATTTATATAGATATCGAATGGATTGAATATGTATGTGGGTATATATATTCATACAGGCCTCTGTTTAACTTAAAAAGGTTTTCAAAACCTGTCCAAAACCAAATTGTTTCTTCTCTGTCTTCAATTCAATGTGAGCAAAACTATCTTTTTTTTGATCTCAGCTCTGTTTATATCATGATTTTGGCCTGCTGCTTGTAATTAAAATTATGAGATAAAGTATGATGTGGGGATGTGAATATATATGTAAGTTTGAATATGGATGTGGTTGTGCATGTCTGGAAACAGACATGTTGATCTCTGTTTTAAGTTTTACAGGCTTCAAACCGGTTTTAAAAATAAAATCGAATTCGTTTTCTCTAATCCACGTTAGGCTTTAGGATATGAACGAAACATGTTTGTTTAATCAAGGTCTAGGCCTTAAAAATACTTTTGAGAAGAATTTAATTGAGTTTATCTGAAAATGTTAATATGCAGTGAAAAAAATTCATAAACATGATAAATTCGAATCTCATAATTTATTGATTCATCTACATCATCAGGTTCGACTTGGAAAACCACGATTTTTAAAATAAAATTCAAGATTTTTAGGCCTGTGAATGACGACATATAGCGAGATGAACAGAGAATGGGGTTTTGAGTATTTTCAGACGATCGGGGAACTTTGGGACCTCAGGATCAGTGCTGAAGTGAGCTTGGGGTGTGACGATGTTGACAAAAATAGTAGGCGACTTATTAGCTCACCGTGGCGGCGGCAGATCATCGTTGTAGGGTTTCAGTTCATGTTTTGGGCATGGCTGGAAAAATGATCGCCGCGACTTCATCTGAGCATCGGAATTTATCGCATGGTTATGGGCCGATGCGTCGCGACGTGGCGGAGCTTCGGTGAAGGTGGCGTGGTGTCACGAGGCATAGTTCATCAGAGATGGATGATTCTTCTGTTGATGCTGCGTTTCCAGTTTGAGTCTTAAGGTCGAATTCAATTCTCGTTCGAATCGAAGGAGTCCAGGTGGTCGTACGTGTAGTCGAAGTGGATGTCGACTCGCCAGAGGTCGGTATGGGACTCGTCGGCAGCCAGTGATGATGTGCACGTGGATGTGCACGTTCGTGTGCATCAGATGGATCAGTGAATGGGTTTTTGAGGAAGATGAAGATTGTCTCGGGGCGGACACGAAGTATTGATCGAAGTTGACTCGAAGAAAAAGGGTGATGGGGGAAGACTCGAAGTCGGGCTCGAGTATTTGAGTGTTTGGCCCGAGTTGCCAGATCTTGACAGTATAATAAGTTTGAATTTTAAAAGTTACTCAAGGTTAAATTAAATTGTTAATTTTTTCTTTCTAAATAAATTAATGATTTATCTATTAATAAATCAAGCCCTTAAATAATTAATGATAAATTATTAACAAAAGAGTGATTAATTAAGCAATTAAGAATGATTAACTTTTTAATTTAAATTAGAGGTTGGTAACTAATGATTATGTGATAAATTAATTAATGTGATAAATTTAAAGGTAAATTTGTTAAGATAATTAATTAAAAGATAATTAAATAAATTAAGGTTAATTATTTAATAATTAAAGGTTGATCATAATAATTAAAGGTTAATTAATTTATTATTAATGGGTAATTTATAAATGATTAAAGGATAATCAATCAAATGATTTGAAATTAATTTATGTTAATTAACCACGATTTATGAATTAATCTGATTTGAATTAATCAGACAATTAACTGATCTTACTTATGGATATTTGGATTCTATTTAATGTGAATTGGTTGATATCCCTGATATATGATGCTTTGTGATACACCCTGATTTATGTTGTGATCTGTGATAAATTATCTATGATATTTATATATCTATAGTCTGTGCATGAACGATAAGCATTATAGTTTATATCGCTTATCAACTATATCCTGTAATTTTTATCTGTGATGATTCATTGTGTCGCACTATTGTGTTAAACCCTTGGACTACACCTTTACACACACAAATATGGATTTCACGTGGAAATCGGTTAAGTCACAGATAATTTAAATTTCATGTTTTTGAGATTGAATTTTTAAATTTCAATTGATTTTGAAATTTGAAATTTGGGTTTTAAACTGAAAAGCTTTGGAAATAGAATTTCAAAGATAAAAGTTATTTTGAATAACTTAATCGAGTTTTGAAAATTTAAATAATTTGATTTAAATTTGAATTCAAGTTTGAAATTGAATCCTATGATTTGAAACTAGGGATTAAAGATGATATAAATGTGTTTATATGAAGTTAAACCATTTAAAAGTAAAATTTTGAGAATTTGGATTTAACCCAAGGATTTCCACTCGTATGAATGAATTAGATTTTCTGAAATGAAACTGTTTGTTTTCAAATGATAAAAGCTTTTAGATAAGAAATAAAATTCCAATTTAATTAAAGGAATTTCAAGTTTGAATTGAAAATGTTTTTCCAAGTTATGAATGAATTTTTTTGAAAGCTATGAATTGAATCTGTTTATTTTTAACAGATTTAAAATGATGATTTATTTAAACCATTCGAAATAAAATTATTTTGAAAGCTATGAGTTAAATCTTTGATTTAAAGATTTAACGAGTTAAATTTGAAATGGAAATTGATTTGGAAAATCTGTGAATGAATCTTTTGTTTAAAAGATAAAAATCTGGAAATTGTTTAAACCATTGAAGGTTTTTGAAATGAATCTTTTTGTTTAAAAGATTGGAAATGGTAATTTGTTTTAACCATTCGAATGAAAAGTTTTAAGCTTTAAAGCTGTGATTTAACTGAGACCCCAGTATCCATATGATTTTTAATTGCGCTCGTTATTCGGTTTAGCCGGGAAAGGACCTTTTTGTCATATAACCCATTGCGAATAATGATACGACGTATATGGATCGCATTTGAAGACCGATGGTGAAGACCGGGTATTTGCGAGAACGATAGGATGACCTATCGATTGTCTCTGCACTGAGTCGCGCCGGTATAGAGATTTCCTAAGTGATGGGAAATCCGATTGGGATTGTGAATACCCGGATTGCAAGGGCTTCTTTGGAAGTGCCTTCGGTTCTGTTCGAACCCGGAACAGACGTGTATGGATGTGTGTCTAACGTTACACTTTGAGATGTAAAGCTGGTTTCTATCAAATACATTTCTGTTGGTGGCGGAGAATTTATTCTCTTAGCTTAACACCCTTCTCTGAGACGTACAAGCTCAGAGGTTATGTAGTTGATGGTTACTGGTGATACATTCCCAATTTGGTAATGTGGCATACGAAGTGCTGATGATCATTTGTTGATCAAAGCGTGCTTTGTGAAAAAGCGTTGCTTTGTGAAAAGCGTGCTTTGTGAAAAAAAAGCATGGCTTTGTGAAAAAGCGTTGCTTTGTGGACGAGACTTCGTCGAGCCTCACAACCCGGTAATGGTCGAAACAGGAATGTTGCGACAAAGGTTTGTAGGGGTAGCGCCCCTAGGGTATGTCATTTCCTTCTGGATAAAAGGTGATATCATGGTATGGAGCCCAGATATTTACCTATGTTGATTATACTTTGTGGCTGTTGCTTTGCGATCGAGGATCCTCGGATAAAGGTTGGTTACGACCGGGGGATGACATACTTGTGTGGTAGTTACCTAGTTACAGCTGTACAACGTGAGGTAGCGTCAGTGTGTTAGTTACCTAGTTACAGCTGTACAGCGTGAGGTAGCATCGGCCTTTTGTTTGCAGAGATCCGGTTAGGATCCGGGGCGTCTTTCCAGAGGCGTTTCTATTTCGGTGTAAGGAAGTTCCTTTGCCTGATCATTTGTTGGAAATCCAAAGAAACAATACGAACCCTGTACGGTTTTAGTTGTATTACCTGCTATGGAATGTGGCGGTAACCTGCTATTGAACGTAGTAGCTATAGTAGGCATACAATAATGGTTGTATGCTGGCTAAGATTTATATTATATTTTCAAAATGTTTTTCTACACTATGCACTAGTAATAATATCAAAAGAGTTTTCTTTTGCGTAGTAAGCATGTTTGACTATCATAAGGAGAAATCTCCTCCAATTATGTGATTGCATTGTGTGTGTGGCGGGAGGCCTTATGGTAGTTTCATTTTCGAAAAGCATTGCGGATTTCAATGTTTAAAAGCCTTTTGTGTTTGTTTAAAGATAAACTGTTTTGTTTCTCACACCAGTCCCATGACTGATCCGGAGTTTATTGTTTATTTCCTAAACTCTGGATGCTCAAAATTTTTCTACACGAGCAGTCTAGAGTTTGGTTTTTCAGATAATCAGATTAGTAGATTTTCTGGAGTTAGTTCAGTCTTTGGATATGGACTGCACTTGCTTATCTTTGTGCATCGTTATTTGGAGTTCGAGCTATTTCTGGATTGGTACTTTGAAGATGGAGATTATCCGCTGCTGATGTTATCGTTTTCTTTTCCGCTGCTATTTGTTATATCATATCTCTGATGTATATTGATATTCATTGTATCATTCTGTTGTATCAGATATTGTATATCAATGTATTATTCATTTATTCCGCTGTGTTATTTACTTAATGTTGTTATAAGCTCCGGCGACTCGGATTTGAACGGTCGAATCTACGGCATTCGAGTACAATGTAAAGTATGGATGTCGATTTTCAAACGCGAAAAATCCGTATCGTTACATTTGGTATCAAAGCTAAGGTTGAACTTTAGCTCAGGAGTATAACACGTTAAGTAGCTCATTAGAGATAAGGTGAAGTATACCCTAGAATGAGTAATCTCTAAGATATCTGTCTGTATGTCTCAGTAAATTCTCTTGTTATCCACTGATAGTAAGTATGAGTGTAAGAAGAGGACGAGATAGGGGACAGGGAAATGTGACTACAAATGGTCAATACCTTGCAACAGTGGAAACAACTTTCTTATCAATTTCCTTTGATTCGTCTTTCCAAATTCTTTTGATTTCTTCGTACCAACTACAAGAAGAAGTTTCGATGTGATGGTGGCTCTACGAATTGTTGTAGGAAATTTTTACCTCGTATTTTCAGCGGTTTCTTATCAGCTTTTTGATTTAAACTCTAATGAATATAAATTTGGAATTGGGAATTTTAAATAAATTTGAAATTTTAAATTGAGTAAAATTGATTAATAGAATATGAAGGATAAATTGAATTGAATCGATAAAACGATTTCGTTTGAAACCAAATTTTGAAAATTCTATTATAATTTCTGTGAATACCAAAGTCCGAAGAGGGACAAATTGGTATATATTCTAAGATATTCTGACTTGAATTCGGGATCCGTATCTTGTGTTTGAGGAATTATAGGAGATCGAATATGTCTATCTCTGTCTTTGTTTTCGTGCCTGCGAATTTCGAGGACGAAATTCTTTTAAAGGGGGAGTTTGTAACGACCCCGAATTTTAAATTTATTTAAATTTATAATTAAATGAATTTTTGAATAAAAATTGTAAAATTAATAATAATTGATTGCGAGTTTCCCCGATATCCAAATATATTGTGTATAAATCATTTAAATATATTGTAAATATTGTATATATGTGAATATATATGTATATACATTTGATTTGAAATAAAAATCTCAAGTAAATGGATTTGATAATAATTTGAGTTATAAAAATATAAAGTAAGATAAAAATAGAAGTTCACTTATTCTATAAAGTGATAATTAATACCTAAGCTATGAATAAAAATAAAATAAAAATTCACTTATATTTCAAAGTGTAAGAAAATAAGAAAGAAAAGAAAAAAAATATATTTACAAAAGAAATAGGTACACTTGAAAACATAACAATATATACACAAATGTCAAATAGCAAAATAGCAAACAACATAGTAAATATAGAATCTTAAATATATTACAATGCAATATCTTTAGCCACCAAAGCAAAAAAATCATTTCAGCCTATAAACAAAGAAGCATCAACCTGGAAAAGCAAACAAGTATGAACAAGCTAACAAAGTACAAGTATAAAAGCAAGTTACAAATAGAATTTCATTTATATTTTAAAGTATGTAGATTTAAAACAAACCTGATCATGAATATGCTCACAAAAGTAAACCACGTATACATTCAACTAAGTAATAAGACTAAGGAAAAGAAAAAAAATATAAAAATAAAATAAATAAGTATGGAAAAATATATATATATCCTCAAGCTTACAAAATAAGAAATGACAACAGCAACTTATACCAATATTTATAGTACACTATAACATTTCATATCAGCCGAAGTAGAGTATTAAGGAACAAGACCAAGCTAATAAATGCAAACATATCTATCATCACAACCTCATACCAGCCCATACTTTTAAGTACAAACAAATATAATATAAATATGCTCAAATGTGAAACCAACAAACAACAAATGCAAGTCGTATCACCTGTAAACAAAAAGAAAGAAAGAAAAAAAACAATGTATAGTATAAGCTTACAAAAAGGACTTAAAGCATTTAATACAAGTATCTCAGCCCACCTTCTCAGTACAAAGAAAATCTTGCCTGTACCAGTTAACCTACCTTGTACAAAATTTTTACATCACCCAGTAAAACTCTTATATATCAACTTCTTATCTCCATTTTGTTCATTTGGAAAAAAAAAACTGAGCAACCTCTAAAATGAATGCCATTGCAAAGCTTAAACAAAACTACAACTTGAACAACAATTCAAACCAGAGATCGAGCAGTTCAAAAGGCCAGTTTCATCAAGGGAAGATCTCTGTTCTTATCTCTGGAAATAACGGTGAGCAACCTTTTGTTTTAACCTTGGATTTGTTTATATGATTTAATGTTGTGATTGGTATTATAGTAAAGTGAGTAAATTCTTTGACCCCTTTTTTACTTTAATTTGCATGTGAAAAAATCTGGATGAATGTTTGTGAAATAAATATGTATGGAAGTTAATATGTTTGTGTATTTATATAGATATCGAATGGATTGAATATGTATGTGGGTATATATATTCATACATGCCTTTGTTTAACTTAAAAAGGTTTTCAAAACCTGTCCAAAACCAAATTGTTTCTTCTCTGTCTTCAATTCAATGTGAGCAAAACTATCTTTTTTTCGATCTCAGCTCTGTTTATATCTTTATTTTGGCCTGCTACTTGTAATTCAAATCATGAGATAAAGTATGATGTGGGGATGTGAATATATATGTAAGTTTGAATATGGATATGGTTGTGCATGTCTGGAAACAGACATGTTGATCTCTGTTTTAAGTTTTACAGGCTTCAAACCTGTTTTAAAAATAAAATCGAATTCGTTTTCTCTAATCCACGTTAGGCTTTAGGATATGAACGAAACATGTTTGTTTAATCAAGGTCTAGGCCTTAAAAATACTTTTGAGAAGAATTTAATTGAGTTTATCTGAAAATGTAAATATACAGTGAAAAAATTTCATAAACATGATAAATTCGAATCTCATAATTTATTGATTCATCTACATCATCGGGTTCGACTTGGAAAACCACGATTTTTAAAATAAAATTCAAGATTTTTAGGCTTGTGAATGACGAGATATAGCGAGATGAACAGAGAATGGGTTTTGAGTATTTTCAGACGATCGGGGAACTTTGGGGCCTCGGGATCAGTGCTGAAGTGAGCTTGGGGTGTGACGATGTTGACAAAAATAGTAGGCGACTTATTAGCTCACCGTGGCGGCGGCAGATCATCGTTGTAGGGTTTCAGTTCATGTTTTGGGCATGGCTGGAAAAATGATCGCCGTGACTTCATCTGAGCATCGGAATTTATCGCATGGTGATAGGCCGATGCGTCGCGACGTGGCGGAGCTTCGGTGAAGGTGGCGTGGTGTCACGAGGCATAGTTCGTCAGAGATGGATGATTCTTCTGTTGATGCTGCGTTTCCAGTTTGGGTCTTAGGGTCGAATTCAATTCTCGTTCGAATCGAAGGAGTCCAGGTGGTCGTACGTGTAGTCGAAGTGGATGTCGACTCGCCAGAGGTCGGTATGGGACTCGTCGGTAGCCAGTGATGATGTGCACGTTCGTGTGCATCAGATGGATCAGTGAATGGGTTTTTGAGGAAGACGAAGATTGTCTCGGGGCGGACACGAAGTATTGATCGAAGTTGACTCGAAGAAAAAGGGTGATGGGGGAAGACTCGAAGTCGGGCTCGAGTATTTGAGTGTCTGGCCCGAGTTGCCAGATCTTGACAGTATAATAAGTTTGAATTTTAAAAGTTACTCAAGGTTAAATTAAATTGTTAATTTTTTCTTTCTAAATAAATTAATGATTTATCTATTAATAAATCAAGCCCTTAAATAATTAATGATAAATTATTAACAAAAGAGTGATTAATTAAGCAATTAAGAATGGTTAACTTTTTAATTTAAATTAGAGGTTGGTAACTAATGATTATGTGATAAATTAATTAATGTGATAAATTTAAAGGTAAATTTGTTAAGATAATTAATTAAAAGATAATTAAATAAATTAAGGTTAATTATTTAATAATTAAAGGTTGATCATAATAATTAAAGGTTAATTAATTTATTATTAATGGGTAATTTATAAATGATTAAAGGATAATCAATCAAATGATTTGAAATTAATTTATGTTAATTAACCACGATTTATGAATTAATCTGATTTGAATTAATCAGACAATTAACTGATCTTACTTATGGATATTTGGATTCTATTTAATGTGAATTGGTTGATATCCCTGATATATGATGCTTTGTGATACACCCTAATTTATGTTGTGATCTATGATAAATTATCTGTGATATTTATATATCTGTAGTCTGTGCATGAACGATAAGCGTTATAGTTTATATCGCTTATCAACTATATCCTGTATTTTTATCTGTGATGATTCATTGTGTCGCACTATTGTGTTAAACCCTTGGACTACACCTTTACACACACAAATATGGATTTCACGTGGAAATCGATTAAGTCACAGATAATTTAAATTTGATGTTTTTGAGATTGAATTTTTAAATTTCAATTGATTTTGAAATTTGAAATTTGGGTTTTAAACTGAAAAGCTTTTGAAATAGAATTTCAAAGATAAAAGTTATTTTGAATAACTTAATCGAGTTTTGAAAATTTAAATAATTTGATTTAAATTTGAATTCAAGTTTGACATTGAATCCTATGATTTGAAACTAGGGATTAAAGATGATATAAATTTGTTTATATGAAGTTAAACCATTTAAAAGTAAAATTTTGAGAATTTGGATTTAACCCAAGGATTTCCACTCGTATGAATGAATCAGATTTTCTGAAATGAAACTGTTTGTTTTCAAATGATAAAAGCTTTCAGATAAGAAATAAAATTCCAATTTAATTAAAGGAATCTCAAGTTTGAATTGAAAATGTTTTTCCAAGTTATGAATGAATTGTTTTTGAAAGCTATGAATTGAATCTGTTTATTTTTAATAGATTTAAAATGATGATTTATTTAAACCATTCGAAATAAAATTGTTTTGAAAGCTATGAGTTAAATCTTTGATTTAAAGATTTAACGAGTTAAATTTGAAATGGAAATTGATTTGGAAAATCTGTGAATGAATCTTTTGTTTAAAAGATAAAAATCTGGAAATTGTTTAAACCATTGAAGGTTTTTGAAATGAATCTTTTTGTTTGAAAGATTGGAAATGGTAATTTGTTTTAACCATTCGAATGAAAAGTTTTAAGCTTTAAAGCTGTGATTTAACTGAGACCCCAGTATCCATATGATTTTTAATTGCGCTCGTTATTCGGTTTAGCCGGGAAAGGACCTTTTTATCATATAACCCATTCCGAATAATGATACGACGTATATGGATCGCATTTGAAGACCGATGGTGAAGACCGAGTATTTGCGAGAACGATAGGATGACCTATCGATTGTCTCTGCACTGAGTCGCGCCGGTATAGAGATTTCCTAAGTGATGGGAAATCAGATCGGGATTGTGAATACCCGGATTGCAAGGGCTTCTTTGGAAGTGCCTTCGGTTCTGTTCGAACCCGGAACAGACTTGTATGATGTGTGTCTGACGTTACACTTTGAGATGTAAAGCTGGTTTCTATCAAATACATTTCTGTTGGTGGCGGAGAATTTATTCTCTTAGCTTAACACCCTTCTCTGAGACGTACGAGCTCAGAGGTTATGTAGTTGATGGTTACTAGTGATACATTCCCAATTTGGTAATGTGGCATACGAAGTGCTGATGATCATTTGTTGATCAAAGCGTGCCTTGTGAAAAAGCGTTGCTTTGTGAAAAGCGTGCTTTGTGAAAAAAAGCGTGGCTTTGTGAAAAAGCGTTGCTTTGTGGACGATACTTTGTCGAGCCTCACAACCCGGTAATGGTCGAAACAGGAATGTTGCGACAAAGGTTTGTAGGGGTAGCGCCCCTAGGGTATGTCATTTCCTTCTGGATAAAAGGTGATATCATGGTATGGAGCCCAGATATTTACCTATGTTGATTATACTTTGTGGCTGTTGCTTTGCGATTGAGGATCCTCGGATAAAGGTTGGTTACGACCGGGGGATGACATACTTGTGTGGTAGTTACCTAGTTACAGCTGTACAGCGTGAGGTAGCGTCAGTGTGTTAGTTACCTAGTTACAGCTGTACAGCGTGAGGTAGCGTTGGCCTTTTGTTTGCAGAGATCCGACTAGGATCCGGGGCGTCTTTCCAGAGGCGTTTCTATTTCGGTGTAAGGAAGTTCCTTTGCCTGATCATTTGTTGGAAATCCAAAGAAACAATACGAACCCTGTACGGTTTTAGTTGTATTACCTGCTATGGAATGTGGCGGTAACCTGCTATTGAACGTAGTAGCTATAGTAGGCATACAATAATGGTTGTATGCTGGCTAAGATTTATATTATATTTTCGAAATGTTTTTCTACACTATGCACTAGTAATAATATCAAAAGAGTTTTCTTTTGCGTAGTAAGCATGTTTGACTATCATAAGGAGAAATCTCCTCCAATTATGCGATTGCATTGTGTGTGTGGCGGGAGGCCTTATGGTAGTTTCATTTTCGAAAAGCATTGCGGATTTCAATGTTTAAAAGCCTTTTGTGTTTGTTTAAAGATAAACTGTTTTGTTGCTCACACCAGTCCCATGACTGATCCGGAGTTTATTGTTTATTTCCTAAACTCTGGATGCTCAAAATTTTTCTACACGAGCAGTCTAGAGTTTGGTTTTTCGGATAATCAGATTAGTAGATTTTCTGGAGCTAGTTCAGTCTTTGGATATGGACTGCACTTGCTTATCTTTGTGCATCGTTATTTGGAGTTCGAGCTATTTCTGGATTGGTACTTTGAAGATGGAGATTATCCGCTGCTGATGTTATCGTTTTCTTTTCCGCTGCTATTTGTTATATCATATCTCTGATGTATATTGATATTCATTGTATCATTCTGTTGTATCAGATATTGTATATCAATGTATTATTCATTTATTCCGTTGTGTTATTTACTTAATGTTGTTATAAGCTCCGGCGATTCGGATTTGAACGGTCGAATCTACGGCATTCGAGTACGATGTAAAGTATGGATGTCGATTTTCGAACGCGAAAAATCTGTATCGTTACATTTGGTATCGAGTCACTCTTGCATAAGAAGATATAAATGAGATTTGACAGGATACAATTTGCTTTGCTCACCTAATGTCAACTTTCAAGATTTCTTTATAAATGAATGAGTGATGTTGTTCCTATCTCCTTTGCACTTTATCTACTACAGGCTATGTGCTGAGTGTATTTCCTTTCTAGGTTTTTCAATCCTTGTCAGTGAATGCTTGTGTCGAAACAATGCAGGCTTTTCATCCTATTATCCTATTTCCTTGCTATGATGGATGGGCTGTCTCTTTATTTCATATCATATTAAATACCTATTGTATATCTTTTGTCAGGCTTACTTATCTCCATTTATATTTAATGCATGTAGGAAAAAAAATCCAAGCTTCTTCCTTCGTATATGCCATGTTGACTTAGTGTATATGCATTTACAACTTTTTGTCATGCTTATGTAAATATTTTCTCTTAACTTTCCCCACAGCAGTATGGTTTAGCTACCCATTTTACATTAAATTGGATTGGCAAATTGTATATTTAAAGCATGAATCTCCTGTTTTATATTAAATATATAATGAAAAAATTGCCAGTAACATAATTGTAGTGTTAAAATTGTCCTAGTTTGGACGTCAGGAAATGCATAAGTCGGTGTTTATTATACCACGCCACGATATAAAGCTAAGATCATTAGAATTTAGGCTTTTTGATACCCCGTTATGATATTAGTAAGCTCAAATTTCATTGCCCTATTTACACTGACGACAACATTAGGAACACCAATTGCCTACTGTCATATGTTAGAGGAATTTTTCAGAGTCAATTTTACTTAATTTAGTGGGAGGACTGAAGGGAGTGTCATGAATGTTGTAGGTGAGAAAATGCGGTGAATGCGACATTAATGCCGCTGCAGTAAGGAGGTGGGCAATGGATGGTGTATTTGCAAGTAAAAGGAGGATATGCAGTGTAGAGTTGTAGAGGTGGGTGGTTTGAGGAGTTTGCAAGGGGAAGGTTGGTTGTAGAAGTGGATGATGTTGAGGCAGTGAAGTTTTGGTGTATGTAAGTTGTGAGTGGCGGTTTGGATGTTGCAATGTGCAAGTTGATGTACAATAGGGTGATTTTTTGCAAGTTGTGCAACAGTGTTGTGGTAATGGCAAGTTGTTAAGATGGTTGTAGAGATGGAATGGCAGAGGCTGAGTTGTGGCTTTTGGTAGTGGTTGTGTGCAGTTTTGTGAGGAGTGGTGATAGTATGCTATAGGCAGTGATTTGTGCAGGTTGGTTTGAAATTGCACAGTTATAAGTGTACAGGGAAGGTAGGGACTGGTTTAGGCAGGGGGAATGATGCTGAGATGATGTTCTTGTGGGTTGTATGTGAGTTTGCTGTGAAGTGTTGATAGTGGAGTGGGTGTTTATAGTGGTTTGTGGTGGTGGCGGCGGCGGTGGCCAGTGAACACAGTTGACAAAGGTGCGGTTGATGTTCTTTCCCTGCAAATGTACAGAAATCCTAACTTAGAACTGTAGATGTTCATGAAAAACAGTAAATGAAATGCAAACAAAATTGAAAATGAAATGAAATGCAATGTAAATATTTTTTTATCTCCTTTTCTTCTTGAGAGAAAAAAACAAAATCAAGTGATAACAAGTGCACAAATGGACCAAACAAAAGTGAACAAAGCATAACACAATAGCAGAACATTTTTTCTTTTCTTTTTTTCCTTTTTCTTTTCATTTTTTAAAAATGGGAAAAATCACACAAAACAAAATAGAACAAATAATTTAAAGAATAGAATTAAAATTCAACTGCAAATTTCTCCTGCAATTGCGCCATAAATTTTACTTGGGCATGTTTGAAATCTGAGATTCTGCAGTGCTTTGAATAAAATTATTTAATATTGTGATATAATCCTTGCATTCCAATATGAAGAATTAGGTCGTCGGAGTGGGATCGATATTTGTTCAATTCTTCTTAGAGTGTAGGCAAAAGTATCACTTTTAACTGGGGAATATTTGTAAAAGAGTACTTGTGTTATGCCAAGCTTCTATTTATTCGGTTGCTTTGTTACTTAAAAAGTTGTATAAAGCAAAGGTTTTGATACGATGTTTATGGACACAAGTGAACTGCTATTAAAAAAACATTGAGTGGAAATCATGTCACTGAACTAACCTTTTTTTCTTTTTTTTTTGCAAAGGCTTTGATTCCAAAAGATCTTGTGCTTCTCAGCTCTTTAGCATTACAAAAGTAGGTTTCGGCCCTAACTGAGTCGGTTGGTTCGTGTGTTGTAATATTGTTTCTATGAAGTTGAAATGTACTGTAATATTGTAATATCATTATGGTTACCTTGACTTTGTACGGTAATACTATTAGAACTGTAAAGCTTGTTTGTGTTCAATATATTGAAAGTATTTTGTTCGTTGATCTGTGTACTGGTTATCAACTGTTATGGTATTTATATTAAGTTTGCAAAGATTTGTACAGCATGTGAACTGGGGGGAGAGATGCAGAATCAAAAATAACTGTGGGTTTTTTTAATTAGCAACGGACTCAGGCCGTTGCGAAAATATAAAGAATGGCACACGGTATAATTTAGTAACGGCTATAACCCGTTGCAAAATTAAATTAGCAACGGTCTAAATCCGTTGTGAAGTATAAAATAGCAACGGGCTTTAGCCGTTGCTAAATATTTATTTCGCAACGGGCAGGGTCCGTTGCAAAATTTTTGCCACTCTTGATTTTGAAACGGCTTAGGCCCATTGCGAAATCTATTTGCAACGGCCCAAAGCCGTTACGAAATGACGTTTATGGTGTAGTGAATTATTCATCTAGTTTTCTTAGCATCCCATTATAACTCCTACTGCATCAAGGCACCAATACCCATCAGTCATTTAATAATCATGATCAAGTCATTCTTGTTAACTCTATAAATATTGATTTTGATGAATAGCCATATAAATACTACTACTAACATTTCTCCGAGTTATGCAGCATATTTAAATATATTATGGAGTCATTTTATAGAGATAAACAAGAACTTAGTGGAAGCAAATAAATTATATAAATGAAGATTAATTAGAGAAAATGAAAGAACAAAATTGATTGAAAAGGAATGTTGTAACGCCTGAGGTATTTAAAGTGATGGATCTTAGAATATTTTGTTAAAGACCTCATGATAATTACACTGGAAGATCATCAACCATTAACCTAAACTAAATCATAAAATATCCACAAATATGAGGTGCTTTGATATCTAAAAATCTTCAACACTTTATTTATAATGACCCACCTTTTCAACCCTCAAAAGTTGACACTAGTACATCCATGGTATTTATGTGCTGAGCATCCTAGTGTCGAAAAGACAGATTGTCAGGGAGAAAAAGAAAGAAAAGATAGAACAGAATCTCATATCGTGATGAGTAATATATAACATATAATAGATCTTCACAAAAGAAAATTTTAATATACATACATCAAATCAGATTACACTAATCTAACATTAGCCTGGACAATTATAATAATCTGTCCTCACAATTGCTGATAAATACAACCAACAAATGCAGCGAAAAATGAAATATACGCGAGGACGTCTTGGAGGCCTCCAGCTCATCTCTTGAAGCTCCAAAGCATCCAAACTAAATCTGTAAATATGCTCGGTCTGACCCAAGCATTATAAGAAAATAACGCTCGGATCAGTTTGGTAAACCAATGAGAGAAACACCTCTCTATGGATTTTAATGTTATAAAACCTTTCAAAAAAAGGTATCTCCTAAGACCACGCCGCACATAAACACAGACGGGTTTTTATCATACGATAACCGAACCATTTATAGGAAATCTTGTCGTATTATAATAAATTCTATGTTTTAAAATAAATATTGAATCATAGCCGAAATTGTTACATGAATTAAATTCCAGCATAATACGTATATAACTTGTTGAATCATGAGTTTTGATTCATGACAAAACGCTTAAACGATCAGTGATGAGATTATACGATCAAGCGACAAAAAGAGAATGAGATATGTAAGCTAATTAAACTACAAAGGAGATAAGACTACAAATCTAAGTATAGTATGATTATTTACTGAAGTTTTAGTCTTAGATATGGTTTATAATTGTCAAAATCTATCCTCAAGTAGTTTGCACATACTAAGAGTAGTTTTAAAGTTTAAATTTTTTAAAATATGTGCAAATTATGCACTGATGACCAGATCAGTCGACTGACCGAAAACAACCAGTGACTGAACCTGTTCAGTGCACAGAAATGCACCATTTTACACTGTTTTTGAACATTCAGTTGACTGGTCGATTTTGCTCAGTCGACCGACCGGCTCTAACGGCTATTTTTTTTCCAAAGAGTCACTTCTAATTGCGAAGAGTTTCGATCCAAATTGAAGAGATATGGCTGCACCTTTTGATTGAAACTTTTTGTGAATAGTTGTAACTATTTGTTCACTATATAAACACGTTAGAATCACTTCTCAAAGCACTGAATTTTATTTTGATTTCTTGCTATATTCTCTACTATCTATCTCTGAAATCTAGAAGCAATCACAATCTATATATTGCTTGAATCTCCAAATTAGTTAACATATTCTTCGATTCTAAGCAATATCTTCCTTTCATATCTTCACACACACAATATATACTTGAGGATTTGATTATAGGAAGGGTGTACTATTAAAGACATATCCGTGTTATTTAGAACACAAGCGTCAACTATTTACTTGTATCAGTAGAAGTCCTGTTCGGTTCAGGCGGTAAAAGCCCTCTTCGGCTGTTTGAGGTGGAAAAATCCTATTCGACTGCTCAGGTGTTGTATACCTATTCCTCCGGGTTAAGAGAGGGGTTTATAGAGTTTAAATCCAGATTGTAGTCTGGGACTGGACATAGAATAGGAAGTTCGAACCAATATAAAAAGTCCTGGTGTGCTTATTTCATTTTCTTTATTACTATTATTTGTTATCTAGTTTATATTTCCGCACTAATATAATATTCCATATTACACGATCCTAAGTGTTAACTAGCCACACAGCTTACACACCTTCATTTGGTATCAAAGCAAGGACATCCTATAACTGTAACACAGTTATTTGATATATTTAGTAATCTGGAAAGTAACACCAACTCTAGCATTAACATTAACACTAGTTTCACTAAAGGGCAGTCAACTACACGACCACCACTATTTAATGGTCTTAATTATAATTACTGGTGTACTAGAATGAGAATATATATGCAAGCTAATGGTTTTGAAACCTGGAATATTACCCAAAAAGAATATACCATGCCAACAGAAGACTTTTCAACTTGGACTGCTGCATAAAAAACCGATGCTACTTCAAATGCTAAAGCTATGAACATGTTATTCTTTGCATTAGATAAAAATGAGTTTAATAGGGTCAGTATGTGTACAACTGCTTATGATATATGGAGAACTCTAAAAGTAACTCATGAAGGAACTAACAAAGTCAAACAAAGAAAAATCTCTATGTTGAAAAATCAGTTCCAAAATTTCAAAATGAAACCAAATGAAACTATAAATGACATGTACTCTAGATTTCAAGATATATATCACTCGCTATTAGCACTAGAACAAAAAATTTCTGATTTTGATATTGTTACAAAAATCCTCAATTCTTTAACGGACAATTGAGAACGAAAAGTCTTAGCAATTGAAGAAGCTAATGATTTATAAACCATGAAATCGGAAGAATTAATAGGAAATCTAATGTCATATGAAGTGAATTTGCAGGCAAAGAAAGTACAGGCACAAGGCAAGAAGAATCTAGCATTTCAAGCAGAAAAAGATGATTCAGATTCAGATGAAGAGGATATGGCACTTATTGCTAAAAATTTCAAAAAGTTTTTGAAATTCAAAAAGAATAAAAAATTCAGGAGTTACAAAAATAACTCCAACAACAACAATAATAGCAGTAAACCATCATCCTCTATCATGGAATGTTAAGAATGTCATAAAAAGGGTCATATAAAGAAAGATTGTCCAGAGAAAAAGAAAAACAAATTCAAGAAGGACAGATTCAAGAAGAAAGCATTTTCAGTAACGTGGGATGATTCAGATTCTTCATCATCATCAGATAGTGACAGCGACAATGAAACAGAGCAAGCAAATGTATGCTTCATGGCTATAAGTGATGATGTAAGTGAATTAAGTTTCGAAGATCTGGTTGAAATTAATTCAGAACTAGTAGACTTAGTGAAACAAATTAAAAGGCAAAATAAAGAGTTACAAGGAAAACTGAATAGATCTGAATTAGAAGTTAGTATGCTAAGAGATGAAAAGAAAATTCTAAAAGAAGAACTTGAAATGACTCAAGAATCTAATTCTAATTTAACATCTTAACGTTCTATGATAACTCAGGAATTAGAAATTCATAAAAATAAAAATGATGATTTATCAGTAGAGAATAATGATTTAAAATCTAACACTAAAGTATTAGAGTTAGAAAATTCTAGTCTCAAAACCAAGTTAGAAGATATTAATAAAAATATTTCTAACTCCAATAAAGGACGAGAAAATCTTTCTACAATAATAGAAAATTCTCAGTCTACTTCAAATAAAATGGGACTAGGATATAAGAAAATTGAAAATCCAAAGAAATCCGGAAAGTTTAAAAATAAGATTAAAAACAAAATTAAGAAAGATATTAAGAAGACCGTTTCTAAAGATATTAAAACTATTAAGATATGGATTCCTAAAACAAATAACAATTTAATTAGGAATAGACATATCAAAACATTTATGGAAACTGTTCATAAAAATAAGAATTATATTTATAAAGGGAATTCTAAACCCGCTTAGGTTTGGTTTCCTAAGACCTAACTCTTAGGACCTTAAAAGAAAAGTGGGTACCAACTTAGTCTTTATTTTTTGCAGGTACCACTTAAAAAGAGAGGAAAATGGATCTTAGACAGCGGTTGCTCAAAACACATGACTGGTAATAAGGACATGTTAACTAACATTGTCTACTCAAATGGAGGATTGGTCACTTTTGGAGATAATTCAAAAGGTTATATCATCGGCAAAGGTGATGTGAGCAATAACGATATCTATAACTTACCTCTCATTTTTGATGTTTTATTAGTTGAAAACTTAAAACATAATTTATTGAGCATAAGTCAATTATGTGATAAAGGTTTTAATATATCTTTTTCAGAAAATAAATGCAATATTTCTGATAAAAATCAAAATTTAATTTTCGAAGGTATAAGAGATAGAAATATTTATATTTTCAATATGAATGTAAATCATAACACAAACATGTGTTTAGTAGCTACAGAAAATAATTCTTGGCTATGGCACAAAAGATTTTGTCATATAAATATTAGTACTATTAATAAAATAGCTAAAAATAAACTTGTTAAAGGACTACCTAATATGAAATTCAAAATTGATAATATTTGTGATGCATGCCAGTTAGGAAAATTAACAATATCTTCTTTTAAATCTAAGAAAATCATATCTACAACACAACCACTTGAACTACTACATATGGACCTCTTTGAACCTACTCAAGTTCAATCTATTAATCACAATAGATATGCGTTTGTTATTGTAGATGATTTTTCAAGATATATATGCACTATTTTCATGAAACATAAAAGTGATACTTTTGAAAATTTTAAAATTTTTGTTCAAAGAATTCAAAATATAAAGAGTTTAAAAGTTAACAATATTAGAAGTGATCATGGAGGTGAATTTGAAAATGAAGTTTTTGAACATTTTTGTAACAAGAAAGGAATTAATCATAATTTTTCTTTTCCTCGAACACCGCAACAAAACGGAGTTGTAGAAAGGAAAAACAGAATATTACAAGAATGTGCAAGAACTTTTTTAAATGGAAGCACTCTCCAAAACATTTCTGGGCAGAAGCTATTGCAATTGCTTGTTATGTTTTGAATCGTGTTTCTATTCGACCATTAACAAAACACACCCCATATGAACTTTTAAATGGTAGAAAACCTAATATATCTTATTTCAAAGTATTTGGTTCAAAATGTTTTATACTTAACAATAAAGATCATCTTGGCAAATTCGATCCAAAATCCGATGAAGGAATATTCATAGGATATTCGGAGAAAAGCAAAGCTTATCGAGTTTTTAATAAAAGAACTAAAGTAATCAAAGAAACTCTTCATGTTTCATTTGATGAAAATTTCAAAATTTCTTCTAATATTAAAAACTTCGAAAATAATTCTAATAAAATCATAACAATATTTCAGAAGGTGATGATATTATTTTTCAAGATAATAACATTAATAATACTAGCGAAGATGAAAACATTGTTCATAATGAAAATATTGTATGATCTCCTCCAAGAATTCTTAGAGATCACCTTGTTCAAAATATAATTGGAGAAGTAAATTCAAATGTAAGAACAAGACATCAATTAAATCAAATGGCCATGTAGCTTTACTCACTAATATAGAACCTAAAAATATTAAGGAAGCCTCCACTAATGACTATTGGATTATAGCTATGTAAGAAGAGCTAAACCAATTTGAAAGAAATGAAGTTTGGGAATTAGTTCCTAGACCAAGTGATCAATCGGTCATTGGTTCAAAATGGGTTTTCAAAAACAAAGCTGATGAACTAGGTAATATAACTAGAAATAAAGCTAGATTAGTAGTACAAGGATATAATCAAGAAGAGGGAATAGACTATGAAGAAACGTTTGCTCCTGTCGCAAGATTAGATGCTATACGTATTCTATTGGCCTTTGCATGTTTTCATAACTTTAAATTATATCAAATGGATGTTAAAAGTGCTTTTTTAAATGGATATATAAAAGAAAATGTTTATGTTGAACAACCTCCTCTTTTTGCTCATGAAAAATTTCCATACCATGTTTATAAACTTAAGAAAGCCTTATACGGTTTGAAACAGGCACCCCGTGCTTGGTACGACCGACTTAAGAGCTATATAATAGACTCTGGTTTTGAAATTGGGAAGGTTGATCAAACTTTATTTATTAAGAAAACTAAACAAGATATTTTAATTATACAAATATAGGTTGATGATATTATATTTGGTTCAACTAAAGAAAAATTATGTCAGGAATTTTCGACTATAATGACAAATGAATTTGAAATGTCATATATGGGAGAACTATCATATTTTCTTGGATTACAAATTAAACAATTACAAAATGGTATTTTTATCAATCAATAAAAATATAGTAATAATCTAATTAAACGATTTGGTATGGAAAACACTTCTGCCAAACCAACTCCTATGAGTACAACTATACATCTCGACAGGGATGAAGATGGTAAGAGTGTCGACCAGAAACTATATCGTACTATGATTGGAACATTACTTTACTTAACTGCTAGTTGACCTGATATAATGATGAGTGTTTGTTTATGTGCTCGATTTCAAGCAAATCCTAAAGAATCACATATGCGAGCAGTAAAACGTATAATTCGTTATCTTAGCATGACCAAGGATTTCAGACTATTTTATCCGAAAGAATGTCCTTTCGAATTAGCATCCTATAGCGATGCTGATTTTGGAGGAAGTCAGACAGATAGAAAAAGTACAAGTGGAACTTGTCATTTCATTGGACGGTCCTTAGTATCTTGGTTTAGCAAGAAACAAAACTGCGTTTCACTATTGACATGTGAAGCAGAATATATATCTGCAGCTTTAGCATATGCTCAAGTCATCTACATGCAACAAACACTACAAGATTTTGATATAAAATTAAATAAATCTATAATACACTATGATAACACAAGTGCAATTAATTTATCTAAAAATCCTGTCAATCACTCATGAACTAAACATATTGACATCCGCCATCATTTTCTTCGTGATAATATTGAAAAGGATATAGTAAATTTAGAATTTGTAAATTCTGAAAATCAATTAGCTGATATTTTCACTAAACCGCTCAATGAAAATATTTTTGTAAAACTAAGAAGAGAACTAGGTATAATTTCTTTTAAAGAATTATAATATTTGAAATTAAAAAAAAAGAAATAAAAAAGAAAATAATTTTTTTTGTAATTGTTAGCACTTGGAACTCAGCACCTCTAGATTGGAAGTCCTATGTCTTTACCAATTCTTTATTTGTTATTTCATAACTATTTCTATAATACACTTATTCTTATATTATTTTCAGTTGTTTAAAGTTTTTTTTTAAAAACCATGCAAAATTCTGTTTATTCTACTCCTTTCATTATTTACTGGTTATCTCTTGTTTAACTAGTCATTTACTCTATTTTTACAATACCTGTTTTATATAAATTTGAGGTTTGTTTGATTATTTTCTCTCCACCTTGATTGTTTGATTCAAATATTAATTATTCCTTGCAACAATGTCTTCCCAAAACAACTCCCAAAATGACTCTGCTTACTCTTCTTTTGATTTTTCCACACCATCCTCTAATTCTTCTAGTTTACCTACACCTACTCCATGTTATGAACCTACCAGACCATCCAACTATCATACTGGTTATACTCCAGATAAGAAGAAGGCACGTCATTTCTTATTCTTTTGTTCTCCGTCAACAAAATAAAAGATTGATGATATACATCATTATCAATGGGAATCAATAAAAATACAACGATAAATGTACTATGAACAAAAGGTTAATTCAAAACGACTTAGCTTTCTGGAGCAACTTGGCTGGAAATTCTGCGGGACATCTACATCCAACATTCATCAACCCATAACGTCTGCATATCGGTATCAATGGAATCAGTCACCACAACCTTCTCCTGTATCTCCAAATTCATGGGAATGTGGAAATCACTGGTCTCTGTTGGAACCATGCAAAGAGAAGACTAAAGTTGAACCGGAAGATTGCAAGACTCCGCATTCATCCACTTCTTCTTCATCTAAATAATTTTTATATATAGTTTCTCTTATTTCAATCTAATTTTTATGCATTCTATGTTAAATATTTTTTTTAAATTTTTTAAGCAGAAAGACTGATAATGCTGAAAAAGAGCATTCAGTCGACTAACGAATTTTGGTCAGTCGATTGAATATGGGAATAGAAAGTTTCGGGAAAATTGATCAATCGACTGACCAAATTCGATCAGTCGACTGACCGGCTTGTCTGGGCCTATTAACTCCTGTTTCACCTACTTTTTACCCATATAATCTATCTTCTTCACTTTTACTTCTCACCTTTACTTTCTACCATCAAAATTTCAAAACCCTAGCCTTCCAAATTTTCTAATGGCTCCAAGACAACCAAAACGCTCTATAAATACTTCATCCTCAGCCTCTGAACCTATAGACACCAAAATAGTTCAATGGATTTATGATGCCACCGCTATCCAAAGATGGAACAAGATGAAGGAAGCTCGCTTTCAAGAAGGATCATTTGTTGTATTTCCTGACTTCACATCATACAGAATTCAAGATCTTGCTAGAAGAAGTCGTCTAGAATCTCTCCTTGACTACAACCAGAACAATCTCAAGATAAATCAGACAACGGTAAAACTCTTTTACGCTAACTTGAATTTGGATCATCAAAATCCAAGAAACCGTAACAACTGCGTATGGAGTTTAGTTTGTGGTCAACAAGTCTTCTTGTCGTTAGATAGAATTGGACACATCCGTCAAACACCAACAAATTGTATTCCACTAGAATATTTGAATGTTGTTTTAGGAGAACGAGATGAAGTGAGTTATAGATTTTTGAAGGACGACATAACAGAATTAAAATCTACCGCCTTACGTTCTACAGTCTGAATTATGCATTGATCCTTAATGCGCACAATCCTTCCTCGTACCGGGTCTTACGAACTTGTCTACCCAGAGAATTATAGAGCTTTATATGCAATTTGGGAAGAAGTTCAAATTAATTGGCCTAAGCGTATACTTGACGAATTCCTTGCCTTCAACTAAGGACGGATGAACATCATTTACTATGGCAAGTATATTATGCGGCTCCTAATGAATCTACAAGTTCCAGTTTCAGAATCTGACACTTCCTCGGTTAAAAGACTAAATAGTCGCACAATTAGTTTGATGAAATTGCCTCCAAGACCGCTCACTATCATGTCATTCCAAGATTGGCAATCAAGGCCTCGCCAACAAGCTGCTACTCCACAACAAAGAGGAAATGAAATACGCACCACCACCCCATCCCAAAGCACCCGAGAGTCCATTGGTCTCATTATACGTAACCAAGTAATTTTGGATTCTTGCATTAAGAATCTCGATAAGAAGATTGACAAGAAGTTTGACAAGATCACAAGCTTTTTCAGGATTCTATGGGATGCAATCTCTTGTTCCTCCTTGACCACTGCAGAACCTTCACATCGTGATCCGGGAAAACGCCCGGCACCTCATTTTACTTGGTCTACATCCGAAGAACATACAAGTTCTAACACTAGTGGAATTGGTGGTGGCAGACAATATGTGGAAAGCTCTTCACGAGGCAAAGAACCAGCACGAGAAGAAGAGGAAGAAGAAACGGATTCAGACTCTAATGAGTGATGACGGTAATTCATGATGGTGGTAGTAAGTTACTTTCTTTTTAATTAAAAAACATTCTAATACCGTTTAATTACTTTGATGTTGATGGGCTTATATAAATAGCCAGGTAGAATTTAAAAAAATATGTTTGTTTGTGATTGTTATTTAATATGCTGTTAGTTCACAATGCTTATGTGATAACATATTGTAGCGACTCGCAGTTCCGTACCCCTTGTATTGACATTAATCTCCATTAATGAACTTAAGAAGAACGGAAATACGAACCATTTGGGTTGAAGAAGAAGAGGTAGAAGAAGAAAATAGAAAAATAAACATCAGAATCTCACAATCGCAGCGGAACAATATATAATAGATAATAACTGATCTTTACAGAAAAGAAACTATATCCGTTTATACATACATCATCAGGATACAACATCAGAGTACAATATAATCAACATCACATTTTGGGACAGTTATAATAACTTGTCCCACATACAAAATACACAACATACACAACACAGCGGAATATACATCATATACGTGTGATACGTCTCGCCATTCAGCTCGTCTCCTGAGCTCCACAGCATCATAACCTGTATCCTATAATACTCGGTCTGACCCGAGCATTATAATAAAATAACACCCGAGTCAGTCTGGAATACCAGCGTGAGAAAATCACACTCAAATTAATTATTAAAGTTTCAAAATCCTTTGAAATCAAGAGCATCTCGTAAGACCACGCCACAAATAAACCTGTCGGGTTTTTACCTTACGATAGCCAACACTTTTTATCAAATCCGTCTGATATTATAATAGTGTCTATAGAAAGTAAAATATAATCTAGCTGAAATGCTTGCATCTCACGTTTCAGCAATAGTTGGGCACAATCAAAACCGTACAGGCACGTAGGGAGAATGGATTTCCATCAATGACTAGGAACTGGGGTACCACCTGTCACAGTACGTGGCCTAGATCACAGTACCGAGAAGTACGCCCGCTTCCCTGCAACACAAGGCTGGAACCATCCCTTACTGGATAAATCCGAGTAAAATCACCCCACGGTTGTGATCAGCAACCGCACCACTAAGCCGAAATAAAAAGGGACATCTAGACAGGGATGACCTTACTCTCAAGTGGGGGCTACCCACGAAGCCTTGCTGCATATCCCTTGATTTTCAGTCATTCCCGGTTGATGAGGCTTGAGGCTAAACGTTACCTTTATAGAACATATCCCTTAGAATGCCCATCGTCCACCTGATGATGTTCCGAAAGCATTCGTCCATACAAGTCCGTCTCGGGTTCGAACGGAACCGAAGGCACTACTCCTACTACATCCATTTTGGAAATATCCTCAGGATTAGTACCGACTAGCCCTTGCACTTCACTGCTCCATCTTCGATTCCAAACTCGTTTCCCCCACGAAAACGTACAAATCAGATCGAAGTGGTTTTCGAGAAATTAATCCCGATCCCGGTCTCTTCGAAATGATCAGCGCATTGGCCAATATTGATAGTCGGTTATTTATCTATCAATTAACATTCACAACATCCATCAATAATAAATAATTTTTCAAATTATTTATTTATCTCAAAATATCTATGCAAGATATATTTCCACTTTTCAACCCTTTGAAACAGTTTTAAACCGTCTTTCTCTCATGGAATAAATTTCCCAAATAATTTCTATTTCCACTGAAATCACCAAGTACAAACACTTTAGATTTTAAAAATAATTTAGAAACACTTTATTATAAATATACTTTAAATTAAAACTACTTTAATACCAGATACAAAAATTTATACTTTAAGAATATTTAAATAAAGCTACTTAATAAAACTAAATTTTCATCTTTTCAAAACATAATACCAAGTCATCTTTAAATAATTACACTAAAATAAATTTGAAAAATACTTACTTAAACATTTAAACATTTAAAAATAATAGATTTTCCAACACATACTTTTAAAACAACTTTGAAACTTTAACTTATACTTAAGAATTTGCTTTGGAAACGTACTCGGCTATCCAGGGAAATACACTTCTCTTTCACCTCCTTTAAAAATATATCACTATTTATTTTAAACAAATTTACATTCCTTTATAAATTTCCACCTTGAATTTATATTTCCAAATATCCACTGATATTATATTTCACTTTATAAACCCAGTTTATAAATTCCAAAATCTCACTTCTCTTTTAAAATTCCAATTTTAAACACCTAAATCAATTTCCAATTGATTTTCAATTTACTTCACTTTGAAATAAATTTCCATACTTACTTCATTTATTTCAAATCCATTTTATTTCTTATTTATGATTTAAAAATCTCTTTAACTGAGAATACCAATTCAGATTTCCCAAATTCCTTTCTTATCCTTTAAAATAAATTTAACCCTTGAATTTTAAATTAAATTCTTTATTTCTTTAAAATATTAACACTTAAGTTTAAAATTTCTTATTTTCCCCTTTTATTCGAAATCTCCTTTCCTTACTCGGAATTTATTTACTAGAATTTAAAAATCACTTTTATTCTTTCCAATTCATTCTTTAATTTATTTAAATTCTCTATTATATTTCCTTTTTTTTTCAAAAATCCATTTCTATATATTTGATAACTCAGTATATCGAATGTATTTAATCAAACCATAGCCTCCAATATTCCAATTTTAAATAAAATCCATCACAGGATATCAAATAATCGTTCATAGAATATTCAAACAAATCTAAATATTTGGAGGAATCCAGTTGGATCCCTCCAACCTGTTTCCCTGCAACCACAGATGTTAGCACAATACCAATTCCACTTCGAGGTGGAATATCGCGGTATATGGGTTTTAAATAATATCATCCGCTATTATGCGGTGCATAGGGTCTCATCCGCTATATAATACGGGAATATCAACAACTCCAATATATATATACTACTATATAATATATCACATCCAATCAAATCAATCATTCAACCAATATTTAAATTTAACTATTTAAAGTTAAATAAAAATCCAGAAAAGTGAGATTAACTCACCTTTGCTCTTTTATTTGCAATCCGATCCAATCCGGCTATTTCCTTCATGATTTTGGACCTTGTATAAATATTATACGGTTTATTAATAGTTGAATTAATCGAATGATCAATTATCACTTAGTAAATTTGATTAACTAATTATTTTATTTAAACTAAATCTTTCCTGGAATAATAAGTTTTAAGTTTACAAAAATAATTAAAATCGGTTAATTTAAACCGGACTATTAAATCTAGAATGTATATTTATTTTTCCTTTGAGACTACATACATATATCCTTATAAAAAATTTCTATATAGGTTTAAAAATCCTATTTATTTATTTTTGTTTTTATATAACTTTACAACATTTAAAAATTCCTATATATATATTTTCAAAACCTCATCCTTACATATATGTATTTATTTCTCTGTTTGTCTATATATATATAAAATAAAATATATATGTGTGTATTTATACATTTATATTTATATATCTTTTCCTGTAAATAACCCAAAACAGCAAGTCCTTTCTGTATATACTTTTCATTTCTTATACTTATATATTTGTAAAAATAAAAATCTGGTTCATACATATCATTATTATTATTATTATTAAAATAAAAACTTTATCTTGCTGTCAAATAAATTTTCTAACGTACATGAATCTATGTGTAAAACAGAATTGTTAATATCTGCTGTAAATTTATTTTCTTTCTTTTTTTTCTATATATATATATATAAATAAATAAAAATAAGAAAAGAGAAATTCTATACCTTACTATAAATTCCCCGTTTCTTCATGCCAGTTCGCGAGCCCTTCCAAGCTGCCGCCTTGAACTCCTAAACTTCGAACGACCACAATCCCTAGTTCAACTTCCCCAGTGCCTCGACAACTTCCCTTACCGCACTGACTAACTCCCAGGTCGCCACGTCTACTCGGCACTGTCGCAGCCATGATCGGTTGCGATAACATCCATAGCTAGCATCCTCGAAGAACCCCAGGCGAGCGACTCCGCGAATCTAGCTTCCGTTGATTTCGTAAAGTCGAAATTGATTTTTTTCTGAATTTGGGAAAGGAAGACGCGCGATTAGGTTCGAATTTTAGAAAGATAAACGCGGCTGCTACCATTTTTTTTAGAGAGAGGAGTTTCGTTTTTTCTCGTCTACAACCGTTTCTTTTTTTTTAGAAAGACGAAGGAAGGAATTCACGATTTAACGTGTAGAAGAGGCATCGAGTACACAACTAGGTCGGCAAAGACAAGTTATAGGGTGGCTGTTGATTAGAAATTTATATTTTTATATTCAAAAATATCTCGTTGTATTATTTCAGCGTGTTTATATGTCGTACGATCACACGACAATTCCAAACACTCCGAAATTTGAAATCGGATAATAATACACTATTACGGATCCAATGGAACTGGTTTCGTCGAATTCCGAGACCGTGCCTCGGAAGGCTATTTTTAAATATCGATTTAAACGATATATTTTCAAAACTGAGCAAAACACTTTCAAACTCGAATTTAACACTTCTACTATCTCCAGTATAACCAATATAAATTTTACAAGCCTCTAAAATATTTTTAACAGGCTTGAAACAGCAGATTCAATAATTTACCCAATTTCAAATTTATTTAATTTAAAAATTAAATTACCTAATAAATAATGATATTTGAAATTCAAGCTAAAATTCACTTTTGAATATTTAAATCAATTAAATATTCCCATTTCAAACATCCAAAATTCCGGGTCGTCACACATATTATATGGTTGTTTATTTCCTTTTTGTCGATGATAAAGGAGGAGAAATTTGTATGACTAACCAATTTTTTGCAAGATTAGATATGTCGCCACATATTCAAGGGGAGAAATATACAACTTCTGGTATATAATTCTTAATATATATCATCATCAAAAACAGGTTGTCATCAATCAAAAAGGGGGAGAATGTTGAATCATGAGTTTTGATTCATGACAAAACGCTTAAACGATCAGTGATGAGATTATACGATCAAGCGACAAAAAGAGAATGAGATATGCAAGCTAATTAAACTACAAAGGAGATAAGACTACAAATCTAAGTATAGTATGATTATTTACTGAAGTTTTAGTCTTAGATATGGTTTATAATTGTCAAAATCTATCCTCAAGTAGTTTGCACATACTAAGAGTATTTTTAAAGTTCAAATTTTTTAAAATATGTGAAAACTGTGCACTGACGACCATGTCAGTCGACTGACCGAAAACAACCAGTCGACTGAACCTGTTCAGTGCACAGAAATGCACCATTTTACACTGTTTTTGAATATTCAGTTGACTGGTCGATTTTGCTCAGTCGACTGACCGGCTCTAACGGCTATTTTTTCTAAAGAGTCACTTCTAATTGCGAAGAGTTTCGATCCAAATTGAAGAGATATGGCTGCACCTTTTGATTGAAACTTTTTGTGAATAGTTGTAACTATTTGTTCACTATATAAACACGTTAGAATCACTTCTCAAAGCACTGAATTTTATTTTGATTTCTTGCTATATTCTCTACTATATATCTCTGAAATCTAAAAGCAATCACAATCTATATATTGCTTGAATCTCCAAATTAGTTAACATATTCTTCGATTCTAAGCAATATCTTCCTTTCATATCTTCACACACACAATATATACTTGAAGATTTGATTATAGGAAGGGTGTACTATTAAAGACATATCCGTGTTATTTAGAACACAAGCGTCAACTATTTACTTGTATCAGTAGAAGTCCTGTTCGGTTGTTCAGGCGGTAAAAGTCCTCTTCGGCTGTTTGAGGCGGAAAAATCCTATTCGGCTGCTCAGGTGTTGTATACCTATTCCTCCGGGTTAAGAAAGGGGTTTATAGAGTTTAAATCCAGAGTGTAGTCTGGGACTGGACGTAGAACGGGAAGTTCGAACCAGTATAAAAAGTCCTGGTGTGCTTATTTCATTTTCTTTATTACTATTATCTGTTATCTAGTTTATATTTCTGCACTAATATAATATTCCATATTACACTATCCTAAGTGTTAACTAGCCACACAGCTTACACACCTTCACAACTAAGTCCGAAAGGACACTTATTGGAGAATGGATTTCCATACAATGGCAAGGCTACTAGGGTACCACCTGTCACAGTACACCTCTAAAAAAGTGTACCAAGGTCAATAGGAACATCCTGCACCCCTACCAACACAGGGTCGACCCCTTACTGGATAGTACCTAATACATCATCATCCCGATTGCTTTGCAATCTTTTCCCAAGAGCTCTCATGCACAACCAAATCCATAAATATATATATCTAAAAGGGTGATGACATACTCTAATGGGTGCAACCCACATAGCCTACCGCATATCCCCTATTTTAGTTATTCCTAGTTGATGAGGTTAGAGGCTACATTTTACCTTTTTAGCAAATTCCATTTGGAATGTTAACACTGCCCTCCAAGCAACAATGCAATGCCAGCATTCATCCGTGCAAGTTGTTCAAGATATGAACAAACGAAGTCATTACTTCTACTACATCCATTTTGGAATCACCTCAGGATTGGTAGCAGGTAACCCTTGCACTTCAAAGAACTCCATCTTTTATTCCATTATCTTTAATACATCTCACGCTCGAATGCTTATGCTGATTCGAAGTATTTTTCGGATAATATATCCGATCCTAATCTCTCCGAACCGACAATGATAGTTTTAATGATTGGCCAACATTTGATAGTTTGTTATTTAACTATCAAATGAATATGCAATTAAACCAGAAGTTTATTTCTATAAGGAAAATAACACTAGTTAAGCACATAAGCACCCACTAAGCCTATTTAATTAATCCCTTTATTAATTAAACCCACTTTGTAAATTCTTGTATTAAAATACTTTTACAAAGATATATTCACAAACCCTTCTCTACTCTTTTCAATACTTGAAAAATATTGATATACTTATCTTAACTGTATAAGTATACTTACAAAACATTTCATTTTTAAAAACTTAGAAAACTATCCATATACTTATATAAACAATATAAGTATATTCACAAAAACACTACTTTTTCCATACTTAGAAAATGTACCCATATACTTATCTCAATGGTCTAAATACATTCAAAAATCTTAAGAGAGATTTTATTTCCAAAAGAATACTCAATTAGGTTAAACCAAATGTCGTTTAAAAACATAAATAACAATAAACCCAAAACACTTTCCTTTTTGGAGAAAGTAAATAGATCGCATAAAAATTTGGCCAAATATACTTACCACCACTTCCAGGTTTCAAACAGTACCATCCCTCGATTAATAAGGAAATCAGACAAGTTAGAAAACTACCCTTGCCTCTACCATTCTAAATTTTCAAGACAGAGACGAGTTTTCATACCTCGGAATTTGGTGTTAAGTATGAAAAGAACATTTTCCATACCACTGTAAGTTGAAATGATCGATTATGGAAATCGGGTCTCATTTTTCTTATAAATCCCTTTTATAATATTCCTTTATAAAACTCCTTATATTTACTACCTCATTTCATAAAATATTGTCTATAAATTCCTTTATAAATATCTAACCATAATTATAACCTTCTTTTATAAATCTCTAAATTTATTTAATAATTTCTTTATAAACATCCTTTATATTATTTATAAAACTCTTTATAAACATCTTTTATAAAATATCATTTATACAACTCATTTTATAAGTCCCCAAATTTATTTGCAACTCTTTTTATAAAACTCCAAATTCATTTGTAAATACTCTTTTTATAAATTCTCAATATAATTGCAAAACTCCTTTATAATCAACTTTAAATATAAAAACCAAACTCCAAATATAAAACAAAACTCCAATTGTAATTATAAATCTCGTATACTTTCCATATCACGATCATTCCATATATTACAATAAATTCACAACTATGATTTATTTTTCCAATTTATCAAATGATAATATTTTCCCTTTTATAAAATACCATTTATAAAACTTATCCTTTTATTTATAAAATACCGCTTATAAATCTTTCTTAAATTTATAAAATACCATTTATAAATCTATTCTTCTATTACAACATTTTATATAAAATGTTTAACAAATATTTATTCCCAAAATATTTCCTCTTCTTTTAACCACAAAATCTCTTTAAAATAAAAGATAACCCATTTTATTTCTTTTAAAATAAACAGTCGTTATTAAAATAACTTTTCTATGAAAATAATTACTTTTCAAAAAAATCTACATTTACATATATCCATATATTAGAAAAGAATAATGAAAGAAATTGAAGTCAAATATAGAAGTACAAAACTATTTTTAAATAAAATATCATAGGAAATCAAAAAGGTCGAACTAAAAATCATTTCTCCAAATTGAAAACCATCGCAAGATCAAAATAGCAATTAATAGTACTTTTCAAAATACTATAATGAGGCCAATAGTTACTATAGCACTTAACCAACGTTATTACCACCTTTATCACTAAAAAGGTTTAACTTTTCACATGTGTTAGTATCACATCCAATGTGGCCAAACTATCAAATTTTAGCATTTAACAATCTATATATGGGTATATAGCTGAAATTAAAATTAACATGTATATAGCTGGAATTAAAAATCAACAACGATGAGAAGTTCAGATTTCTCTATAAATTTTCCCTGTATTTTAATTTAAAATGACATTCGCTTTTTCTAAAGTAGATATTTAATCAAACCAGCCAATAATTCATCCAAACACAAAATAGTAAATTTTATCTACATATATATATATATATATCATATTGATTATCCAAAAAGGCGTGTTTAACTCACCGAAATTCTTGTTGACGCCTTGGCGTCACAGTTTGAACTAAAATCGAACACCATTCGATTTTAATCTAAAATTTCACTTGCTCCAAATTGGATCAAACAAATTCCAACGTGTAGCCATCGGCACTACGAGTGCAACGCAAAAAATCTTTCTTTGATTGGACCTTGTATTGCCAATTGATGCCTAAAATTTAGAACAACCAAAACCCTAGTTCCAAAAGCTCACGTTCATCACTGTTGAACCTTAAAACCCAACCGCATGCAACAAAACTCATGCCAAATTGAAGATCTCTTCAATACAATCTTAAAAAAAAACAAGTTTTGGAATTTTTCATTGAGAAAACCTTAGATATGGATTTTTGAATTTTCTTTCATTAGTTTCATTTACTATAATTGAAAATTGAAAAGGAGAGAGAGGCAAAACGATGGAGTCTGGGTGTTGAATTGATTGTAATGTTGACTTGTGTTTATTCTTAAATTTTCGGCATCTCGCTATATAGAAATTTATTCACGTCCGGGTCACGAATGATAAAAAAGAAATACGGTCGCACTAAAAAATGCGACACTATCTCAAAACAATAAAAGTATACACTGGTTAACTAGTTCTATAAAATCACAAAAATGCCGTCGTTTGCCAAAAAATCGTCAAAACAAATTTAATATTTTCCAAATTAAAATTTATGGAAAAATCAAATAAATGAAAATAAAATACATCATTAAAAATCGAGTCGTTATATAAATAATTCATTTTCTTATTATTTTATTAAATTTTGAATCGAATCTAAATATTTAAATAAATTAAATATTTCTATTCAAAATATTCAAAATTTTGGGCCGTTACATTATTGGAGTTCTTGTTTTCTGAAACACACATATGTCAAAATATCAAAATAAGTATGTCGATACACTAGCCGTTTTTTAGTTTTTTAAAATTCAAATGAAGGAATTTTCCCGCTATATCTTCACCAATGGACATGCCGCTTCAACCACTATTTAAAGGGCTTTGGAAAATGAAATTTCGTAACGTTTTTCTCTTCTTTCTCGTACTCTTTCAGATCCATACATTTATGAGAAAGATCCACCACACATTCTTCCACTTTTTTGCAAATTCATATTCTTTTACGCCAATTCTTCAAGGATTTGCAAACCACACAATATCAGAGAATTTGCACTTGAATTCTTATCATTCTCTATTTAATTTCATCTATTTCTCAAAGAGTACAAAGATATATTGCTATTGGAGGTCTATAGGATCGTTGTACTGAATCTACGAGAATATGTATTAGAGATATAACTACTTATCATACTCTGCTATTAATGGTAAAGAGAAGAAGGTGTTCTTGTAGCCTATGAAGTCAAGAGGGTGATCTTGTAGCCTGATAAATCAAGAGGTTGCATCTTGTAGCCTGTGAAATCAAGATTGTAAAGGTGTTCTTACCACCCGTTAAAAGAAAGTGATGATAGTGAAATTATGTACATTGTAGTACAAGGCTGGATGTAAGATTGGTCAATCCAAACCAGTATAAAGATTCCTGGTGTTATTTATTTTACTGCATTTTACATTACTGTGATTATTTATTATTGTTTGCAATTTGAGTAGATATAGTTTTAATTTCATAATTAAGTAGTTAATACACACTTCACCCCCTTTAGTGTAAAAACAGCCTTAACATCCATTCTACGTTGTGTTGTACACAACCCACATTCCCACATTTGGATTCAGAGCCACTGGTTTTCAAAGATTCATAACTTGATTTTTGAAAAGTATAAATGGCTAATAATACAAGTAACCCTTATTTAACAGTTTTGTAGAAGGGCAATCTACTATTAAATCTCCACTATTTGATGGTAGTAATTATGTTTATTGGGCTTATAGGATGAAAATTTATTGCAGACCAATGGTTTAGATATTTGGAATATTACCCAAACTGTGTACATTGAGCCCCAAATGAATTTGGCATAATGGACCACCCATCAAAAGACACAAGCACTTAACAATTCAAATGTTATGAATATTTTATTCTGCATCTTGGATAAAAATAAGTTTAACAAAGTGGTTATTTGTAAAAATGCATATGAAATTTGGAGAATACTGCAAGCCACACACGAAGGCACTAACAAAGTTAAACAGACAAAGATACCCATGTTAACTAATCAATTTCAACTATTTAGAATGAAATAAAATGATTCCATTTCTGATATGTATTCTAGATTTCAGGGTATATTACATGCATCATTATCATAAGGAAAGAATGTTATTAAGAGGACCAAGTCAGAAAGATCTTGATTTCACTTTCTAGTTAATTGGATCAGAAGACTCTGGCAATCGAAGAAGCCAATGATATTAGGGATAAAGTTAGGGGTATGCCTTAAGGCCAATTATGTAATTTGTTATATATATATATCTGTATATATATCTAACTCGTTGACCAATCTTAATCGAAATAAAAGTGTTTTCTTTCTATTATATACTTGATATAATGTGTTATGTTAATTAACTAATTTAGTTAAAAGTATGCTTAATAGAAAATCGATGGTAAGTGTGAGTAATTTATCATGATGAAAACAAATATACCATTTTTAATGTTCCTAGTCAAGATGCATCAAGACTGGATATCGATGTTCCGTTGAGACTAGAGTATAACTTATTACTGCTGGGGCACCTAGGGGTATTACTTATGACTGTTGAGGGACCTAGGGATTGCATACTAATAGTTATGGATAACTATGGAACGACTTACTCGACAATTTTCTGTTGGTTAATGCAACTAAGGTCAAGCATAAAATATCTATGTGATTGATTTACATAGTTCTCTCGAATTGAGAATACTATTGATCTTCAATATGAAAGCTCTGCTTTGATTATAGTCAAATCATGGCACGACATCCATCGAGTGACTATAGTTGGGTCAAGTGGAAGTATTGGAAGTGAAACACTATTCAAGAGAGGATTCATCTCCTCATTTATATAGCGTTAGTATCACGGTCAACTCAAGCCAACTCAAAGTCAAAATCTCTGGCTAGAGTAGTTCGGTTAAGAATAATTATTACTATTAAATCAAGGACTTTATTTTTGGACTACAAAGTTGAATGTGGAAGATACTGGAATTTTGACCATTATCAAATTCCATAAGTCCAAAGTGATATAGTTTTGACGAATAGAACTGGTGTAAATAAATGTCACAACCGGGTAACATTTAATAAAGTAAAATTGGTTTTTACTAAACTAAATAAGTGATGAGTTTGGCCAAAATGTCACACCACCTACTAAGTGACGTGTGAACGTTAACATTTGAATAGTTCGATGTTAAACGCTAACCAAATTTACACCCGACCAGTCACATAACCGAAATGATGAATTCTCTTTAGACTAAAAAATTTAATTAGTTTATAATTACTATAAATTAATTAATGTTATGAAACATTAATCATAAATTTTTTAATATGATTTAAAGAATAAATAGTATATATTTATAATAGTTATAAATATATCGATCGATATGTGATGTCAAAAAGCAATTAAATTAGATTTAATTAAATTAATTTATTTGGGTTTAAATAGGCTATTAGCCTAGGATGTCGGGAGGTTAATGTCGGCAGATACATGATGTTTAAGGGTCTTCTAAAAAGGAGAAAGAGGGGTTTGGAGATGGATGGTTGAGGTTTGATGAGAAATGGTATAAGGTGTGATCCACATTTCTTTATATTTCAACCACTATAAAAAGACCCCTAACCCTAACTTTAGAATGAGTTTTTTGGCTACCTCTTTTCTTCCATTGCTGACCAATTTCTATCTCTAAGAGCTCCATCAATATTCAAATCAAATCAATTCAAAGCAACAATTATTTGATAATAAAGGATCTACGGTTTAAGGATTGGCTATATGCCGAATCGCGAAGGTTTCAAAGGAGGGAGAACTCATCATTACATGGTGTGCTTAAGGGCACTTGTTTTAGTACGTGCTTAATTTTATATATGATATATAATCTTTGAATAACCAAATATTGTTTATATATTATCATTATTATTACGAGTATGTACGCACGTCAAAATGGATCTATAGTCAATCACCGAACCATGTTTATTTTCTTTTTATTTGTAACATGGAGTTTTCCTTGTTTCTTTTATAACCAAAGAACCAAACCACAATCACGAATTATGAAATTAGCAACACAATTTAAAAAAAACTATTTACAACATGTATGTTGCATATGGCTCCTTCAAACTTTGAATTTAGCAACCACATCATATTTACATCTAGTTATTAATAAACTGTAGTAAAGTTAACATAACCTTTGAAGATTTAAACTATAATTAGTAAACAAAAAATAAAATAAAAATAGCAGAACATACATCAACTACAATAACACTATAATAGTTCCAACAGTTGCATGCGTTTTAAAAAAAATTGCAGCAAGTTGTACATCCACTGAACAAAACAATATTAAACTTCATTTTCTAAACTAAACATACATACATGTATCATCAATCTTCAACAATTAGATGTAAGTCATACATTTCATTTTTCGCCTTTTACCACTGGACAACTGTATTATCACATACATTTCTATTAGATGTAAGCTTATACATGCCATTTTCACCTTCTACTACTGGACAACAACCATGTAAGCTTAATGAACCTTGTTTATTATTCATTTTTTCAGATCAAAAAAATAACATTTCCCCTTTTTTGGTTTCACTACTCCAAAATTTTCAGATTAGAAGAACCATTTTTTGAAAATGTTGGGTAACTGTTATATACTATGTTGCATTTATATTATTTTACCTAAAAATCACATTCTTTCACACTCCGCCAAACAATAATTTTCTTTTAGTATCACTGCTTCGTGAAAGAGAATAGTGTGGTAGTTCAAAATATGTAATTCCATTTAATATGTAATGCCATTTAATGTTAATGTACATATTAAAAAAGTTATTTTATGTGTTAGAGTAAATCATAAATAAAAGACTCCCTAACTTTTACCAAAGGATGACGGTTCTTCCTCCTTTTTCAACATTAGAAAGGTACATACATAGGTACCATAGTAAGTCGATGGCCTCCAATTCTTGTTACACTGCAAAATTTCAAATTAAAGATGTAATGGGGCAATTTTTGAGGAAAAGCAACACTTCCAAACATAGCCCAAACTTCTTTAGCATCAGCAATAAGCCAATTATCCTCTAATAATGAAATCACATCGATATTATAAGTAGTGTGAACATGTGGTGCAACACAATGAATTATATGCATTAAACATTAACCCTTAAGATTTCACAACATAAATAATGTGTATTTAAGAAGACTGAAGCTTTAGAGGTGAAAAAGAAGCAAACATAAAATGCAAGAAAGCACTTATGTTGACTTAAGCGAAGTATACGTGACATAAGAGAAATATTAGGTTGTTGGATCAAACATGACATATATAGAGGATATAGGATGAATAATTCAATATAGATGAATATGGGGAGGGAAACGGCTCAGAAGAATTCTTGGATTATAAAATAAAAGGATAATGAAGCATGTGAATTCCAAGTTGAAACTATAGAAAGAGATTCGATGAGATGAATAACATAAAATTGATGGCAGTTCTTGATTTAACTTTATTTCATTATAACTCTATTTAAAAAGAAGTCAGCTATTGGGAATTATGCTCAGATTATGTATAAAAATTTAGCCTAAATCTCCAAAGCCCTACGCATTGAAATTTATTGACCTGACCAACCGGGGGATTAACGGTTGGAGCATAGGGAGCGGCCCAACATTGGTCTCCACCTTCAAATCTTAAATCTAGTTTAAAAAAATGCAATGATTCGTGTCTTTTGATCAGTTCAGACATCCTAACACAATTTGATCTTTACGATCACCTGAATGCAATTCTACTCATTCAGGAGTTTAAATCTAGCCATACTCACTATTGGAATAACCATATCTGGTCATCGGTTCCCAAATTGCCAATGTCATAAAGTTGGGTGATATCGTATATAATACATATAAGTGAGCATGTCAATAATTCAATATATGCAACAATAACCGATCAATATATAAAAATGAACATACTATACATCATAAATCAATTAAATATATGTCCAACACGATAGCCAATGCAAATTAATTTTCCAAATCAATAGCTTTCTCCTTAAAACTCTTTCAAAAATGGGCTAATACATTTTTCTTCTCTTTTGAAATCTTGTAAAAATACTTAACAAAATCATCTTTTTGTTTAAGTAAAAATTAGCTTCAAAATAAAGTGAAAATCTTTCAAGTGTTATAAAATAGTTATCTTCCCCTTTTTAAAATCAAAGGCTATCGTGTCTTAAAAATTCACTTATTTTCACGCGTTAAAATATAAGTCGTCGCGTCTTAAAATTTTACTTACGTTCGCGATTTAAGTTTAGGCCATCGTGCCTTAAAAATTTACTCAGTCGTTGCGCGTTAAAAATAGAGATCATCGTGCCTCTTAGCCAATACACATCGGATATTAACAACCTCGTAGTCATCGCATAAAAAATAGAAGTCATCGCATTCAAACCCATTTAGAGTCGTCGCGTATTAAAAATGAAGTCGTCGCGAAATAATGCCTTCATGAGCCGTCTCGAAATAATACCTTCGTGAGCCTATAATGAATATTATCATTGCCCCTTGGGCCGATACGTTTCCATATATATTTTACTTTACCTTACACGCATGTTATTTTGTCTTCCATGTGCTATATCCAACGTGCAAATGCATATAAATTTCATATCTAAGTGCTTATACATATGATGCGTGCTTCATTAATTAAGTCAACTTCCTCTCATATTTGCATGGTGACACATGTCCCACTTTATTCTTGGCCATGGTGAACTTGCATGCATCTATGTTCCGTGTGATATATTTTCCTTTTGCTAAACTGTGCAGGTATATATGTACATATTTCATTCGCATGCATATATATATATTTGTCTTCACATGCATTGGTTGGAATTTTTTTCTTGACCTGGCACTATAAATTTTAGCCATCGCATGCTAACATATTTTAATATTTTAGCCATTGCAGGCTAACATATTTTCACATCACTGCATTTTAGCTTTGCATGTATTTACGCATGCATTTTGGGAAATTAGGGAAAAGGGTATTTTGGGAAAACACAAAAGACACGGTTGAAAATAGTTCACTAAATTCTTATTATTAATAGTAGAGATATTGTTATATATTCATGTTGTCACACATTAGATTGGTTATGCATATGTATTTATCAAATAAAAATAACCAATTTTTATCATATATATCTGATGTACATAGCCAATTTTTTTTATTTTATTAATTATTATTTTATTAATATATATATTTGTGTGTGTTACTTAATTTAATTATATGACTTGTATTAAATTATATAATTATATCATGTAAATGATTGGACTTATATTTTATAAATGCATATTTACATTAATTATAATTTTAATGATAGTAAATAATTTTTAACAATTTTTTAATATATTTATCATTATTTAAATCAATATGCTAATTAAAAATTCATGCAAAATAAATTATGCTTCGAAAATTAGGTTTAAAATTTTTGAAATTACTTTGTCATCATAGAAACTATTTGCCAAAAAATCATATTTTTTAAATCAATTTTTATATTTTTAGAAAATCATTTTATATTTCAGCTGAAACTATTAAATTAATTAAAAATAATATTTTGACTAATAAAATTATGGAATTTTATAAACCTTAAAAAATCATCTATGATTTTATGAAATTTTAAAATCCAAAATATATATTATAAAATATTTTTTATTGTTAATTTATTGTTTTTTGACTAATTAATTCATATATATATATATATATATATATATATATGCACACATACACACTTATATATATTAATGTCGTAAAATTATAATAAAATTTGGTTCTGCTATGTATTTAATTTGTAGTAATGTAATAAATAATTTTTTTATTTTATAATATATATATATATATTATATAAACACATATTTATATTTAAATATTACATATATACTTATATTTTTTTATATTTATTTAAATATATATTATATATATAATTATGTTACTGAAATACATATATATATTTTATAATAATTTTTCAAAATACTTAATTATAAATATATATGTATATATGTTTACTTAATTTTTAATGTAATAATATTTACACATATATATAAATCATTAATATTTTTTCATAATATATATATATATATACATACTTTAATATTTATAAATAATAAGTATAAATACATACATATATTTTGACAACATACAATAGATATAGGATGAGCCAACGTGTCCGTTGCAATGTAAATCTTAAGTTTATATATGGACATGTTATACCTTGCACGGATTATTATGTTACACATACACACACATACATATATGTATATGATATATATGTGTACTATTATATTTAACTAAATATAAAATAAATAAAACTCAATCTATAATTTATAAATTTATAAATGTTCTAAATAAATTAGACTTCATAGGCTCAATACAGATCTAATAAGGGAATTTTTTTGAAAATCACTCACATCTTCCACTGTAGGCTGACCCAGTTCAAACAATAGTATCAGAGTCCAATAGTCTATACGGTTTCCCCTAATAGAATATGCCCAATTTCAATCGAACCTTTGGCTAATTTTCAAAATTGTTTGAAAATTAAAAATATAAGATTTTAAATTTAATAGTTCAATTTGAAATAAAATATTTACATCTAATAAATGTTATAATATAATATAAAAATTCAAAATGTTTGAAAATTAATATAAGTTAATTTTGAAATTTATAAAATTTATTGATAAGATCAATAAACTAAATAAATTATGTAAGCTAATTAATTAATAAATGCATATAGTATTATATTTTATGATATATATTATGTTGTTTTAAAATGTTTAAAATAACATAAATGCACATGTATGAATTTCGAAATTAATATGATTTAATTAAAATTGTTTAATTAAGTAAAATTAATTAAAGGTCAATTAAATAAGTAAATAAATAAAAAGTTAATTAGTAAAATAATATGTACATATATATATATGCTATATGTGTTATACTATAAAGGTTATAGTACATAATAAAATTAAATATAAATGTAATATTAATTTAATATAAAATTCTTATATTATTAATTAATTAAAATTAATTAAATAATATTTAATTAATATATTATTATACACAAGACTATTATATAAGTAATACGAAATATAAAAGTTATATAATAATAAAATTATTTAATATAAATATATAACAAAAGATGGAACAGTAAGAAACTCAAAATAGACTTAAGGTATAAATACATATGTATAGTACATATATAGTGATTTCTGATGCATCCAACACCTAAATCACGAGGGTATTCCATAAGAATACATTATTCCATAAGCTGATATCACTCAGTATAATATACCGAAGATCATGAATCTTCAATATAATGTTGTCCTATTCCATATATATATACACATATATATATATATATATTTGTAAATTACTTGCATACTCCTTAGTTGTTGAGCAGACTCAAATTGGGGATGTTATGAGTAGTATATTAATATATAGAATGGACGAGGTAAGATAGCTATATGTATTTGTTAAGCAGACTCAAGGTACATATATTATACTTAGGCCATCGCGATATGGTAGGTACGAGTGAATAATTTTGTTTCGATTTGTTGAGCAGACTTAAGGTCGAAGTAAATTAGGAAAATGTATCAAAGGGTTAGGAGTTGTACATGATACAACCGATATGGAGTTATCCATCATCCATGGAGCTATGACTTATTGAATAGACTTAAGGTCAAAATTCCAAGGCGGATGAGTCCTAAGACCCACTAGTGTAGTCGAAAGACTTCTATGTTTCGACTTAGGGTTTGGGGAAACATAAAAGACTATTAGGGGCCTTATTCGAAAAATGAAATGATAACACTTAACCTTTCTAATATTGTAAGAATATATGTTATATAATGTTATAACAATCCGCATTGATAAATTTACGCATTTAATTTTGATTGATAAACATTTATCAATTAAAATACAATTGAACTGAATTGAAGATCGACTAATAGAAGTATGACATATACTTACTAAAAAATGGTTATTGCATGTTAACATTTCTACACCCATGCAAGCACCTGATTTTATAACTACTGAATTTATGCGTAATTTGGTAGCTTACGCGTTTATTTGGTCGAGACCGTGTATTGCATTCTATGAGTTTCGAACTCTAAAATCAATACAAGACTATGGATATTTGATCCATATACCATTGCATATAAGTGTTATATGGGGAATGGTCATAGATCGTAATGTATAATATTTCGATGAAGTTAGTTCATTCGAAATAAGCTGATAAACAATACTGTTAGATCGAGTATTCAATTTGATTATTTACAAAAGGATCATATTGTGTTAAATGTAACACAAGATCAAAACTACAATATAGATCTAAATACTCAATCACTGATACGTTAGTTTTATCAGTTTACGCACAATGTAACATATTTGATGTTCTCGGAAGTTAAGGATGTTCGAGTGCACTTTTGTGAAGAGTTTGTTATGATTTTGTAATATTTCTTTTGAATGTTCGACCATTTAGAAAGAAAACGAATGTACAAGAGTAGATGTGATTTAAAGGTATAGTTGGGATGAAGAGAATGAACATCACTTTTGCTTCATAAAGAAACATCGAAAAGGGGAATTGAAAAATAATAATTGATAATTAATATTATAATAAGAAATATGATTTCTATTCCAAAATTTATTTTCATATAGAAAATTGTTTTCTTTGAGAATTTATTTCTTTGAGTTCACGATATTTGAGCAAAGAACTCTACGTTGTAAACTAGTTGTAGTATATGAAATAAATAGTTTATATTAAGTGAATGATAGACCTCTGAATTCAGTATGTTGTTACAGTAATGGCAAAAATAGTAGGAGCTTACCACATAGAACTTAATGATTACATCAAGTTACGAAATTGTTTTTGTAAAATGTACTAAACATTATTTAAGAAATAATGACTATTTTTTAGTGTTGACTAGAAAATTAGACATAGATATATTTCAGTATGAATATTATGAATATTCATTATGAAATAAAACTATAATGTGGTATTTTTTTTACACAACAAAAGTGATGTAATTGAAAATACTGAAGTATCTAAAATTATTAACAGTTATTTTGGTATTATAGACTAAGCTGTATTTTTAAGAAATATTATTATATGGTTATGAATCATGTGATACTGGTTAATTTTGTCTCAAATAATTAAAGGTTGTGCACCCATTTAGTGGAAGTGTCATAAGAGTTGATGAATTCTTTTGATTGATACATATAGATGCATGTAATCGTAAGTCTATTAATACCAAATCATTCCACACACTTAGTTATATTCATCGTTGAGTTATCACTGACATGGACATGTATATTTGATGCACATGTAGTATGTTTATGATAGACTCGTAGATTATAAACGGAAGTAAATAAAATAACGCGCAATAAAATAGAATGATTCGATTCGATCGAATAGGTGAGTACAATTAAAAAAGTTCTGAACGTACGTAAAAATAATATATATTCAATCATAAAAGCCAGTCCTCTCTATAATACATAATGATGTGTCGATAAGGAGTGATCGAACTTTGTTGGACAAAGTACGATTAATTGTGAGTGAAGTTGAGCTAATTTCTTTCTAAAAGGTTATGTACTTAAGATTAGTACACAAGGTTAATATTATTTCATCTAAGTAATAGTTTACAAATCATGCAAGATAAGGGTTTATAAGAAACTCAAATATATCCTTGTCCAAGGAGATGGTAGGTTGTGAAAGTCGAAATTCTACATGTAGTAATTGTTCGTGAGGGATCTTGTATGAGTCTCCCCAAAAGTAGTTTGGAAAGGACTGTCATTGGATTACATATTTATGTTTTAAACATAAGTTTTGGAAACTAAAACTAAATTAGTTATAAAAGACATCATAAAATGTTTATGAATACTTATTCCATTGCACTGAGAAATAATTGTTGTTTCAAGAAATATCAACTTCATAATGAAGGAATTTCTTTGAGAAATTATATTGGTAGTAAATTGGAATTGTATATGATCCAAAGATAAAACCGATTACATGTGGTTAAATGAATTTAACTAACCTAAATGAACATATCGCATTAGAGAGTCTTCTCGCATATTGAAGAGAAACTATAAGATTCTTATCAATGTTAAAAAATATACAATCCTCGGTTGTTTAATTAAACCATTAAGAATGTTGACTCTATGCACTACACCATTATAAGCTATTAACAACGGGTAAAAACTGTTGTTAAGTCCAAAAGCAACGGGTAAAAACCGTCTTCAACACAGGAGTGGTTGAATTTAGCGACGGGAGAAAACCGTTGCTTTATGTCCAAAAGGCAACGGGTATAAACCGTTGCAAATTGGGACAAAGGCAACGGGTATAAACCGTTTCAAACTGGGCCAAAGACAACGGGTATTAACCGTTGCAAATTGGGCCAAAGGCAATGGGTATAAACCGTTGCAAATTGGGCCAAAGGCAACGAGTATAAACCGTTGCTTAATGTACAAAAGGCAACGGTTACGAATCGTTGCTTAATGGGCAAAAAATCAACGGATATAAACCGTTGCTTTCTGTCCAAAAAGCAACGGGTGCAAGCGTTGCTTTATGGCCAAAAAACGTTGCTTTATGTCCAGTAAAAAACGATTAAAAACCGTTGCTTTATGCCCAAAGTCACACATAAAGCAACGGTTAACACCCGTTGCACATAGTGTTTGCTCCTGCACCTACAAAATCACATCTGTAACTCACTACTGCGTTACACGCATATCTCAGTATATATACCAGAATATCAATATATATCAAAATATGCCAGAATATCAAAATATTGGTACACAAGCACTATAAACATATCGCACATATACCATACATATAAAATTACCAAACTTATAATTACACTATTGTTTTGCAAACAGAATGCTACCATGCCGGAATATCATACTTATTACACTGCATTGTTTATTACACTACAAAGATTTCATTAATTACACTACATTGTTTTGCAAGCAGTGAAGTCTACATATAATAAACACATTAAAAGGATGCTGAGCAGGTTAGCCGAAGCTGATATTTCTTTGGCTCATGCTGTGGTGCATACAGTATTCTATCCAATTCCTGCGCAAAAGTAAAAACAGGTTTTAAAATCAAATCATACAGTGAATTTTAGCTTGGTCAAGTTCAGTTAATAGAGCAACAGAATTCCTGTGTAAGCAATAATAATGCACAAGTAAAAGTGGCAGCAAACATTTAAACAACTATAACAACACTAACAAAAAAAACTGCCTTTCAACTTCATCCCATCCCCTCTGCTATACACTTCCACTCACAACCACACTCCTACACACTACAGCACTTCCTTATTTTCTCTGTTTTCATCTCATCCACACTTAAGTACTACATTCTGCAATGAACTCCAGCATTACAAACTACCTCCCACTTCCTATTCACCAACTCTACCACAAACCACCAGTATCAACCACTCCAACCACCAGTAAACACTCCAGTAACCACTCCAGTTCCCTACCAAACATTCCAGTCCCCTACCATTTCAGTCCCCTCCCCTACATCATAACCAAATTATTTACCACCCATTAAACCCAATTAGTACGATACACACATAAATTTTTTTAGCTAATCAATTTTTAGTTTATTGGACCTCCATTCATCGTTCATGTACATCTAAGTTCATGTTTTTTTGTTTTTTGATTTTGTCCTTGAATTTTGACTTTACTTCCTAGTATTTGATAAATTGTCGATTATCTTGTAAACAAGACAGACCAGGACAAAATACACATGCATTTGCATATGCAAATTTCATATACAGCAAACAAAAGAAAATCAGCAATATATGCAAAGAACAAGTCAGAAATATCAATACCTCCGACTAAAGATATCGTATCAAACCCTTTTGATGGCTCACATAACCTCCGGCTCCAACATCCCCAAAGGTCTCGGTAAATTGTCGACATATTTTGGCGGTTAGCTCATCCGGCAATAAAATTTTGTCCAACAACACTTTTTCATATGTAAAGCTGCAAAGTCAAACTGCATAACAATAAAAGCTGCAAAGTCAAACTGCATAAAATTGCAAAACTGCAAAACATGGCTTGTATCCTGCTTCTAGTGATTTCATTATGAAATCAATTCACGGTTAATCCTAAGATCATCAATCAACCAAAATTAAAAAATTTAAAACATACCAGCAAACTCAAAGAGCAGCCGTGCAGTGCGACCAGTGAACAATCGGCGTTTGTTGATGGTGATAGGCAGAGCCGGCTTATGCTTGTGCTGGCGCCGATTCTAGGGTTTGTTCTTCTTTTCGTTTTTGTTTTTCGTGCGTTTCTGAATCGCTGAATCGCGATTAATTTCTTTCTGAGTCGCGAATTGGTGGAATTGGGGTTTTCTTTTATTTAGGTTTTCTTTTCGTTGAAAGAGAACGAAACGAATATCAAAGGAAAGGAGGGAAGGAAAAGTGACGGGCCAATTCTTTTTGGCTCCCAGCGAATATTTGGCACAAAATTAGCGCCATTATATGCCACAACATTTACGACGGTTACAAACCGTTGCTAAATAGCCACGGTTGAAAACCGTTGCTAGTTGGAACGAAGCGCGCCAAAAATTATGGCGCGAAAGGATGAAATTCACCGCCATCATTTGTCTCCAAAGAAGCTACGGTTAATAACCGTTCCCAATTAGCAACGATAAAAAACCGTTGCTAACTGAACCAAGATGGTGATTAACCGTTTCTAAATGGCAACGGTTAATAACCGTTGCCAAATGCGCGGATGGTTAGTTGCAAATCTTAGTATTTGGTGTAGTGATGACATGGTTCGATGCGTTGATCCGAAAAATTTTCCAAGTACATTATCAAAATATAATTTTGATAGTTATACACAAAGGGATATGATCCGTTAGCCACAAAGTGTCTTTAGGATAAAGACGAACGTAGTTGGAATATAGTGAGCACATTAATAAGAATAATATTGTGAATTTCAATTGTTGAATTTAGTGTAATAGATTCGTTATTCAATGTGCTTAAGTTAATTCATATTCTACTCATAAAATTATCGCATGTTACGACTTTATGTTTTGGTATGTATGTGTTGAAATAGAAAATTCTAAATAATGATTTAGAGTAAACTGTTTCTACATAATAACCGAAGTGTCTCGAAGTCAGTAGGAGCGATATTGAGTTTGTGGTTTTGGATATAATCCAAGAAACGATAGGAAGTATCATTTTATAAGCATTGGAGCTGAATAAATATTTTGATAGAAATATCAAATAGTTTGATTATCAATCAAAATGCAGTGGAAGCACGTGTTCATAAGAAAGAACGTTAAAAGGTACATTGATATTTTTAAACTATAAGTAAACAACACGTTGTTGATTTTAACTATGCACTTGTGTTAAAATTAGCCTTAGTTGTTTTAATACTCGATGTTGGATTTGTAAATGTCTTTTATAGTAGTATAAAAGGTACTGGGAATGTCCCAAATCGATATGCAAGGACACTTATTAAAATGTTTAACACGAAACATGTAGATTGATTCCTTATGCATTGGTAATGGGAATTATCATACATGTTATGTTATCTATGATATCATGATTTGTTTATGTAGCTGATACATGAAGCAAATATCAAATTCAAGTTGATATCACTAAATGGTGGTTTAAAGTGTTCTCATGTATTTATGAAATACTAGAGAATTGTTTATAGAAACAACAATCTTCTTACGAAGAAGTGTTCAGACATAAACTTTATAAGTGATATTGAATATAATATGTTAATAATAAATTCAAGTTAAGAATCTTTAAGTTAGAAATGTTCTAAATGAATGACTATGGCTGGTTGAATGTAGAATGCTATGTATATATCCTTTATCAAAGCCACAATAAAAAGAAATGTATATAAATATAAATATACAAATTTGTAACTGAGTTGAGGGTGATTCCAAATGTTGAGAATCTCGTAACATTGTCATATGACAACAATGCCACGGTATAATTCTAAAAGAATTTAGAGCTCATTAGAAGTGGAGAAACATAATCCGAATTGTTCCATATGATAAAGGTAGTTTATCAGCATCAGAGAGAGTAAATTGACAACGTCGATAATTAAAGCATAATAACATACCGTTCACCGAGGAACTGATCCAATTATTTTTGAGAGAACCGACTTGAGAAGTTGGAATAAAATTCCATAATGGAGTCCAAGTGCAAGTGGGAGATTGGTAGAATTAGGGGTATGCCCTAGGGACAATTATGTAATTTGTTCTAACTTGTTCGAAATAAAGGTGTTTTCTTTCTACTATATATTTGATTTAATGTGTTATACTAATTAATTAATTGAATTAAAGGTATATTTTATAGAAAATCCATAAATGGTACATTTTGTGATAGTAGTTACAAATTTTTGTTACCATGGCTAATTTATCACAATGAAAACAAATATAACATTTTAAATGTTCCTAATCAAGATGCATCAAGGCTGGATATCGATATATCCATTGAGACTAAGTACGTAACGCTCTTCAAATATTGGGCAGCGTATTACTCATGACTGCTGAGGGTACCTAGCGGTTACGTATTGAAGTTATTGGATAAATATAGAATGACTCACTAGATAGTGTTTAGTTGTTTAATATAACTAAGGTCAAACATAAATATCGATGCGATTGATTTATATAGTTCTCTCGGCATAAGAATACCGTTGCTCTTCAATATGAAAGCTCCACTTTGATTGTAGTCAAATCATGGCATGACGTCCATCGAGCGACTATAGTTAGGTCGAGTGGAAGTATTGGAAGTGAAACACTATTCCAAAAAGGATTCATCTCCAGATTTATATAGGGTTAGTATCACGGTCAACTCAAGTCAACTCAAAGTCAAAATCTCTGGCCAAAGTAGTTCAGTTAATAATAATTGTTATTATTGAATCAAGAACTTTGTGTTTAGAATATAGAGTTGCTTGTGGACGATACTGTAATTTTGACCATTACCAAATTTCATAAGTCCAAAGTGATATAGTTTTGACGAAGGGAACTAGTGTAAATAAATGTCACAACCGGGTAATGTTTAATAAAGTAAAATTGGATTTGACCGAAACTAAGTAAGTGACAAATTTGGCTGAAATGTCACACCACCTGCTGACATGTGAACGTTAACATTCGAATAGATCGATATTAATCAATGACCAAATTTACACTCGACGAGTCACACAACCGAAATAATGAATTCTCTTTAGACCAAACGATTTAATTAGTTTATAATTGTTATAAATTAATTAAATTAATTAAATTAATTAATGTTTATGAAACGTTAATTATAAAATTTTGAATTTGATTTGAGGAATAAATATTATCGTATATCTTTATAATAGTTATAAATATATCAATCGATATGCGATATCAACAAGCAATTAAATTATATTTAATCAAATGTATTTATTTGGGCTTAATTAGGCTACTAGCCTATGATGTTGGGAGTTTAATTTCGATGGCTATGAGATGTATAGTGGGCGGCTAAAAAAGGAAAGGGGTTTGGAAATGGATGGTTGAGATTTTACGAAAAATGGTATAAGATGTGATCCACATTTCTTTCTATTTCAACCACTATAAAAGGACCCCTAACCTTAACTTTAGAATGAGTTTTTTGGTTGCCTCCTTTCTTCCATTGCTGGTCGATTTATACTTCCAAGAGCTCCACAATATTCAAATCAAATCAATTTAAAGCAACAACTATTTGATAGTATAGAGTCCACGGTTCAAGGATTAGCTATCTGCTGAATTAAGAAGCTTTCAAAGGAGGGTGAATCATCATTACAAGGTGTACTTAAGGGCATTAGTTTTAGGTATGTGTTTATTTTTCTATATGATATATAATTTTTGAATAACAATATGTTGTTTATATATATTATCATTATATTATTAGTTAGATGAGATTCTAATATATAGTCATGTTGTCACATATTAGATTGGTTATGTGTATGTATTTATTAAATAAAAAAATTAATTTTTTTATATAAATCTGGTGTACACAACCGAATAATTTTTATTTTATTTATTATTGTTTTATTAATATATATATATATATATATATATATATTACTTAATTTAATTATATGACTAGTACTAAATTATATAATTATATCATGTAAATATTTGAACCTATATTTTATAAATGCATATCTATGTTATAATTTTCAGTGACTGTAAATAATTTTTAACAATTGTTTAATATTTTTATTATTATTTAAGTCAATGTACCAAATAAAATTCATGCAAATAGATTATGCTTCAAAAATTTGATTTCAAATTTTATAAAATTACTCTTTCATCGTAGAAACTCTCAGCCAAAATATTAGATTTTTTAAATCATTTTTTTATTTTTAAAAAGTCATTTTATATTTCAACCGAAACTATTAAATTAATAAAAAATAATTTTTTCACTGAGAAAATTATGGAATTTTTTCCTAAACCTTAAAATATCATCGCTGATTTTCTAAAAGTTTAAATTCAAAATTTATGTTATATAAATATTTTTTATCATTAATTTATTATTGTTTGACTAATATTTCATTTGTGTGCGTGTATATATATTAATGTCATAAAATTATAATAAAACTTTTGTTCTACTGTGTATTCGATCTGGAATAATTTAATAATTAATTTATTTTTATAATATATATATATATATTGTATAAACACATATTTATATTCAACTATTACATATATACTTATATATTTTTTAGATATAATTAAAAAATATATATATAATTATGTTACTGTAATACATATGTATATGTAATAATTAAAAAAACTTATATTAATATATATATATATATATATGTTTATTAAATTTTTTATACAATATTTACATATATATAAATCATTAATATTTTCTCATTATATATATATATACATACTTTAATATTTATAAATAATAAGTAAAATACAAACATATATCTTGATAACAATACATATAGGATGAGCTAACATGTCCGTTGCAATGTAAATCCCAACATTTATATACAGGTATGTTATACCTTGCACGGATTATTATGTTATACATGCACACTCATACATAAATGTACAATATATATATGTTATATTTAATTGAATATAAGTTAAATAAAATTCTATCTATAATTTATAAATTTAAATAAAATAAGAGATTTTACTTAAATTAAATTTAGAATTATTCTAAATAAATTAGACTTAATAGGTCCAATATGGATCCAATAATGGAATTTTTTTTGAAATTTACCTATATCTTCCACTGTAGGCTGGTCTAGTTCCAACAATGGTATCAGAGCTAAATAGCCTATGCGGTCTAAATTAGTTATGCTAGAGTTAATTATTAAGCTCACATCTCGAAGGTTTTCCCTAATACAAAAGGTACAATTTGAATTTGGCCTTCGACTAATTTAAAAAATTATTTGAAAATTAAAAGTATAAGATTTTAAATTTGATAGTTCAATTTAAAATAAAATATATACATATTGTAAATGTTATAATGTAGTAAAAAATTTCAAAAAGTTTGAAATTAATAATGATTAATTTCAAAATTTGTAAAATTTATTAATAAGACTAATAAAATAAATAAATAAATCAAGATAATTAAGTTAATTAATTAATAAATGTATATATATATATATATTAATGTTGTGATGTATGTTATGTTGTTTTAAAATGTCTAAAATAAAAAAACTGTACATGTAAGAATTTCGAAATTAATATAATTTAATTGAAATTGTTTAATTAAATAAAATTAATTAAAGGTTAATTAATTAAAAGTTAACTAGTTAAATACTATGTACATATATATGATATATGTGTTATATTAAAAAGGCTATAGTACATAATAAAATTAAATATAAATGTTATATTTAGTTAATATAAAATTAATTAAATATTAATTAATTAAATTAATTAAATAAGATTTAATTAATATATTATTATACTTAAGACTATTATATAAGTAATATGAAATATAAAAGTTATATAATTATTATCCCGCCTTTTGGCGAAGTCATGATATCATCGCTTCGACCAGGAATGAATAGTCGATAGCTTGAAGAGCCAACTATATATAGTACTATAGACGATAGTCGAACAGATTCGAACCAAAACCAAGTCGAAGGATGACAAGCATGATGTCACTAGCCTGGTCCGTGAAGTTATACCTCAAGTTTGGAATTGACTGAAATCCGTGCACACAGGCTACGGGTGAGACAACGACTTGTTTGGATCGACCAGAGAACGATCAAGGAACACAGCTCAAATTATTGGAGAACAGCTAATATATTGAGAACCATGAAGCCAATCCATGTAAGGCTCCCACGACATCAATAGAGTAGCAAGTGAGGCATACCATGACGATCGCACGTCCTAAAATAAAGATGAGAGAAAGGGCAATCGATATTGGTCGATCGTTATTGATGGGTGCAACCTAAAAATTAGCGTAGTTTGATTTATTTTCTGCCTTCGATTTAAAATAGCTGATAGCTTGTAATCTGCAACCCAATATGATCCCATATTCTAGAAGCAATATCAGAAAGCCTTTGAGATCCTCCGATAATGATCGTGAGTTGTTTAGAGCAAGTAAAAACGATTAGTCATGCATGTGCCAATCGTTATGGATCATGGAGTGGACACGGCCGATCGATATGGTGAGCTCTACTGGTCCTAAAGGATTTCCTTGTAAAGTTTCAGCCCGATCCATGCGCGTTTCCTACTATACTATAGTCATGGCTTCAGAAAGGGGGACTTCATCTTTTTTTCCTACTCCAGAGGCTCTGCCATTTTTATTTCTTGAAACTTATATCAATGGATCCAAGCTGATCCAAATGATCTTGTAATTGTAAACCTATGAAAGATTAATAAAAGTATGAAGTGGATGTAGACCAAAATTGCTGAACCACTATAAAATCTGTGTGTTCATTTACTTTTATGCTTTGTTCTTTTGATTTCATTCTTTGTTTGATATCCATAAGATTCTACGGGTGTTGATGCCCATTTTTGGCGTCAACATTTTGGTGCTTCCACTGAGAGACGAATTCTCAGCATGATTGGATCTGGTTTTCTACTAGTGAATTTCCATATTCACGAGATAGATCCAGCTTTTGATTGATAAGTTTCCTATTCTACTCAGATTTGAAAGAAGTCTAGATGGAAACTACTTTACAAGCCCGAGAAATTATGTCTACTACCTTAGCCAAAAGAGGAAATGATGAATCGGTAACCAGCAGCCATACGGTACATGAATGTCTTTGCATTCTCAAGTTTTAGTGCAAAGAGGAATGATCAGAAGTTGGCTATGGACTATATGCATTAGGAAAGCGGTTGTTCTCTACGAATTTAGTCGCTCCAACATCCTACCCGATCGTTCATTGCAATGGTCCACATCAGTCATTCCACCAATATGATAGAGACTACTTGCTTTCCTACATGATTGCCTATCTCCGATCGTCCCTACACGATCGTCCATTATCCGATCATTTCAGCCCATTCTTAGGACTGAACATTTTGATTTGTATATGACCGGTCGTACTATGCTAATACCCCTGCCTACTAAAAATAGTCCTTTATCCTTATACGATCGTTTTTACACGATCATTCCAGTTAGACCCTTAGCCAGCTGATTACATGTGAATATTCCAATAAGACCGTTCTTGTACGACCGTTCCAATAGTTCACCGTAACGATCGTTTCCACCCCCATCTTTTTGACCAATCATTTTTTGTTAGACCTTCCATCAACTTAAGATAGAAATGTTATCGCTTCTACATGATCGATCTACTACGATCGTTCCAAGGTCACGAGCCGCCACCGATCATTCTTATTTACACATCCACTTACAAACATTTTTTCGTGGCCCTATGCTTTGAGGTCGATCCAGTAGTAGTGGGAACTTGCCTTCACCTCTCTAAGTTAGTTGATATAGAACCTTCTTAGACAAGATGATTCAAGTTATGAAAGCCCAGAGACGATATGTTCAATCATTATGGGAGGCAGGCATGAAGGAGTGGCATGGAAATTTTGACAAGTACAAGAAAGATTTTATAACCTAGACTATGACCTGAAGCAAGTCTTGGGTTGGATGATGTTTTTCTCGAAGAAAATCCCAAAGAGACCCTGAGTGGCTACTATCAAGCTTTTCAGATTTCGGACTCCAAATGATTCAATCTATGGCTCCAAGCGACCCAAAGTGAGACTCCAAGCAACTATGAGATTTCCCCAAGTCTGATCCCAAGTGATTGAGCACTACCCATCAATTCCAGACCACTTAGCTTTGAGCACATCTTTAACATGCATATGTTCTTCACGAGCATAACGAGTAGCTGTTGTCGAAAAACATCCCGGCTTGATGATGACAGAGACATCATAGCCCTATCAATAAAGAACCCTGACTATCAACTGGACCGATGATGGTCGATACCCTGCTAAAAGGACCCAAGGGAAAAGTGGAATAGCGAGCACACAATGCTGCTTCACTTATTGGTGATATTTATTCTGAATTTATTTTAATTAGTTTGCTACAATTTCAATCTGAATTATGTTATAAGCTGTGATCGACTTGAATTAAACTACATGCACACAATGCAGGTATCCGAGTGCCTAGAGTTGGGCATCGACCAATCTCTATAGATTGTGATAGAACCTGCGGAGCTTTAATCTGAACAAGCGTGATTTGACCATTCGTCGGCTACCGTATGCCCCTGATTTGGGATGTCGAAGCGTAGAATAAATAACCTAACAAGTTCAGAATCTAATAGAATGTAGATATAGCTGACCGTTCGTTCAGCTACCTTCATGTTAGACTTAAAGTAGCCGTGATTTACTGCCTACTTATTAATTACGGATTTCAACAAGTGAACATGATTGTTGCCCGAAACAGATGCGACTTAATTTTTCTACTTAATAATCCATTATCCTCATTTGCTAGAAAGAAATACGAAGCAAATTGTGCAAGACTCGATCATCCAACCCTAGCATGGAGGTGATCCAATCAGTCATCACCTGCTTTTTTCCTCGACTCAATGGGAAGAGCCACAATTACCAAGTGGACGAAAATCGACCGTTTGATTGCCCTGTGACGACCCGCCTTTCATTCCACAGAAAGACGCATCATCATTAAGAAAGAAAGGGATAGAAAAGAGAAAAGATATGAAAGAAAGAACTAAACAATATCATAATCTCACAGCGGAACGAATAAAATATATTATATCACATAGATATTACATAGTATCATATACATTAGAGTTACACAGATTATACATCTCAAATTAGACAATTATAAAGACATGTCTATCATACAACTCAGAATCCATTACAATACATCAACACAGCGGAAACTCTATATATCTACATACGCTGAAGCCTCATGCTCCAAGTCTCCATCAAAATTCGTCAAAGCTAACCTGAATCCCTTGACTACTCATAAAAATTTGAGTACCCAAGAGTTTAAGAAAACAGAAAATAAACTCCGGGTCGGACATGGGTCTGGTGTGAGTAAACGAGTTAAAGTTGCTTAACTTTGGAAATCATTTGAAAAAAAGGTATCTCGTAAGACTCTCCGCAAATAAATACGGACAAGTTTTTACCTTACGATAACCAAAACATTTGATAGGAAATCCAGTGATATTATAATAGTGTCTAGGGTTTTCAAATAATTTATTCACATAGCCAAAATTGTTACATTATTAAATTCCATCATACATAGGTATACAATCAAGTCCGAGAGCACTTATTGGAGATTGGATTCCATACAATGGCAGGGCTACTGGGGTACCGCCCGTCACAGTACGTGGTCTAGATCAGAGTACCTGAGGATCCACCCTGATCCCCTGCAACACAAGACCGGAGCTACCCCTTACTGGATAGTCCGAATAAAACAACCCACCAGTTGGCGCGACCAACCGCTCACACAGCCGAATAAAAAGGGACCTCTAGATAGGGGAAAATCTCATCCTACTTGGGTGCTACCCACTTAGCCTTGCTGCACCTCCCCTGTTTTAGCCATTCTCGGTTGATGAGGCTTGAGGCTACGATTACCTTTTTAGAACACATATCTTGGAATGCTCGTCATCCTCCAATGACGATGTTCTGAAAGCATTCATCCATACAAGTCCATTCCGGGTTCGAACGAAATCGAAGGTACTATCTTCGCTACACTCATTTTGGAATCACCCTCAGAGTTAACGAGAAATAGCCCTTGCACTCTGAATCTTCATCTCGAAACCGAAGGCACTATCTCTGTTACACTCGTTTTGGAATCACGCTCAGAGTTAACGAAAAATAGCTCTTGCATTCTGAATCTTCATCTCGATCTTCCCTTGAGATTTCACAACCTATCGTTTAATTTGGATCGATGTGGTTTTCGGATAACAAATTTGATATTCGATCCTGGTCTCACCGAAATCCAAACGCCGTCTTAAAGTCCAAGTTATTTAAGTTTAAACAGTTTAATTTATATTTAGAGTAACATATTCACATAGATAGATAATTCACATTATCACAGATAGATAATCCATATTATCACAATTCAACCAAAGCATCTCATATCACAGAGCAGCATATATCACATATCACAGATATCAAATAATCCAAGGCATTCAATATCATTCAATCATCCATAAGCAAGATTAATTAGATGTACAATTCCTAATTAATTTAATTTAATCTCCAATTAAATTAGATTAATTACTTTAATTACTTTTAAATCCTACTTACTTAACATTAATTAATTACAAATCAATTAATTAATCATCCATTAATTATCCATCTTAATTAATCATCCTTAATTACTTATTCTTTAATTACATTAGGTAATTAGCCTTTAATTAATTACATAAATTAATTATCCTTTAACCATTCAGATTAATTAACCTTTGGGAAGGCTGTGGAATCGAGCCTTGGACCTTTGGGAAGGCTCGACCTATACTTGCTAGTAGAGGTGGGCATGGCCTTGGGTGGTGGATGGTGTGACCGTGAGTATAGAAGGGGGAGAAGGAGAATATTTGCTTTCGTTTGGAGGTGTTTGTATAATATATATATACACACGCGCACACTATAATTTTAATTACTTTTTGCCATAATTTTCTTCATTAATTTCCTAAGGTAGGAAGTCATTAAAGTTGAGAATGAAGAGGTGAAGAAGTTTCGGAAAATGGAGGAAATGTGAATGGAAGTGAAGACGGATGGTGGATATTTATAGGCAAATGGAAGTGATAAAATATCATGATATTTATTTGCCAAAACATCACCATTTCATTACCATCACAGTCCTCCCTTACCTCACTATTTCGGCCAAAGTACCTCCCCCCCCCCAATGTGGCTCCATCACTTCACTTCTCTTCCATGCCATGTGCATTAACTTTAAATGCCTTAAGGGTGAAGATAAATAAAAATATAATGATATTTTTATCATATGTGTACATTTCTATATATATGCGTATTTATATGTATATGTGTACATGTGACATGTATGTGCATAAGAGAACAAACAACGTCGCAGCGACTTTGAACAACCTCCGTTCGTTAAACCGTTAAAAATCGGAAAGCCAATTACCGACTACAATTTCACTTATATTTAAATTACATATAAATATATAAAAAAATTTGAAAACTAATTTCTCATCATTATAAATTAATTAAAATGATCACATTTGAATTATAAAGCCATATAAATCAATATTAAACAATTGTTTACAAAAAGTGCTATTATATCGATAAAGCGATATTAATTTTCCTTATGATTTCAAATTAAATATATACTTTTGTAAAAATATTATAAATGACTTATTACCACTATAACTAATTAAAATGAATTATTATCATTTTAAAATAATTATTTGAATAATTAAATAATTATTAAATCTCAATTTAAATTCATTAATTAATTATTAAATATGATGACATTATTGATGATGTCATAAATACATTTTATTTTCAAAAATAAAATAAATAATTTTATTACATATTCTCACTGATACAAATAAATGAGTGTATGTATCTAGCTTCATGCACGACATTGGACGGTCAAAGAGCTGTTTATCGATAAAACAATTTTTGGTCATTTTATCGATATTTTCCAAGGTGTACACCTTTGTAGATATTTGTTCAAAATAAGATTACCAATTTTACTTATTGTTCACAACATTATCATTTATGTTAAGAAATCTTATATTTGAATATTTAAAAAAAAATCCAAAGTGATGAATCTGTGGGTTATTACATACTTCCCTCCCTTAAAAGAATTTCATCCTCGAAATTAAGGATAAGAAGAAAATGATTCGAAAAGAAATATATATTTGACAAGGGGAAATATATACAAGATGTGATAAGTAACCACACCACAGGCCGTGAGTACACAATCTCGATACCACATGCAAACTATACATTGATCCTAAACTAAGGATAAGCTTTCCTCATTCTATCCTCTGTTTCCTAGGAGCAGTCTTCGACATCACCATTCCATTAAACTTTAACTGACCTTACAACCTTCCTTCTCAATGGCTTCTCATCGTGATCCATGATTCGAACCGGTCGTTTGATAACTGCCAAATTTGGTTTCGCTTCTAATTCTTCCTTGGCAGCTGTTTCTATAATCTATTCTGGATCATGCACATATTTCCATAGATGGGATATGTGAAAGATGTTGTACACACCAGACAATCTTTCAGATAACTCCACACGATAAGCTAATGGTCCGATCCGCTCAAGAATGGGAAAATGTCTGATAAATCAAGGTGCTAACTTCCCTGGCCGTCCAAATCTTACCACTCCTCTCATCGGAGAGACTTTCAAGAATACAAAATCTCCAACTGAGAATTCCAAATTCCTGCATCTTTGATCAGCATAACTCTTCTGTTTGCTCTGGGCTTCCTTCATCTTCTTTCTGATCATGTCTACCTTTTCTAAAGCTTCTCAAATCATATCGGGACTAAGTACTAATCGATCTTTGGTTTCGTTCCAACATGCTAGGGTCTACATGGACGACCATATAAAGCTTCATACAGTGTCATGCCAATACTTTCCTGATAGCTGTTGTTGTAGGAGAATTCCACTAGATGAAGAAAATTTTCTCGTAAACCTCCAAAATCTAAGATACAAGCTCTCAGAAGATCTTCCAATACTCGATTTACCCTTTCAGTTTGCCCATCAGTCTGAGGATGATATGTGGTGCTTATACTCAGCTTCATTCCCAAAGCTGTTTGTAATGCCTCCCAGAACTTACTGGTAAGAATTGAATCTTGATCACTGACTACGCTGCCTAGGACACCATGTAATCAAATAATTTCCCTTATGTATATTTCTGCATGACTTGCAGCAGTTCTCGTTAGCTTTACTGGAATAAAGTGTGCGCTTTTGGTCAATCGATCTATGATAACCCAAATGCCTTCATTCTCTTTCCTTGACCGAGGTAAGCCATCGATGAAATATATTGATATTTGGTCTCATTTCCAAGTCGTAATTTCAAGAGGTTGAGTAATCAAGTAGTCTTTTGCTGATTGCATTTGATCCATTGACAATTTGCACACTGCTAATATGGATAGAGATGTCCCTCTTCATACCATCCCACCATAAAGTCTTCTTCATATCTCGATAAATTTTGGTAACTTCGGGATGTACTGAAAGTCGAGAATTGTGACATTCGGTTAAAACTTCTTGTCTTATCCCATCGACATTTGGGATGCATACTCTTCCATTCATCCTTAATATTCCTTGTTCATCTACCTTAAATCCTATCCATCTTCCTAGTACTGTGTTTTTCTCCACTGCTTTAAGTTATGGGCGGATTCTTTTTGTCAACATTTTCATACCGGATTCCCATGTATACTAAATCTATGAAGGTTCCCTTTACATGTCCGGTCCCTCCTTCATCCCAGTGATAAACATTTCATTTTTATTAAAAGGTGTGTCTATCAGACCCGGCCTAAAATGGGACAATTCACTGAAATTTTTGGAATATTCTTCTACCGACATCTCTCCTTGCTTTAAATCCGTAAAACTCCGATAAAGGCATGATCTTCCAGTTGCTGGCTTATATTGTTCTTCCAAGACATCCTTAAACCAATCCCATGAGAAATTATCTTTCGAATTATTCAGAGTTATGGACTCCCACCAAGCTAGAGCCCCTTTTGGTAACTGCCAAGAAGCTAAGAACCTTTTCTGCTCATCCTCGATATTCAGTCCCTTAAAGATTCTTTCACAAGAGCGGATCCAAGCTTGAACTTCAATAATGGACTCCGTTCCTTTGAATGGTTCACCACCCAAGCTAGTGTAATTCTTACATAGAGTACCAAAGTTAATTTGAGGTTGCACAAGGATTACCAATTCCTTATTTACTGTAGCATTTGATCGACCGTTGGTGGCCGTGGTGTTTCTACCTCCCCTTCCTCATCCTCTTCTATTATCCATCTCCTACTATCTGCATATGGTAAGGAAACATCTTTTAGAATTACAGATGAGATTATCATAGGGAATGGACATAAAACTCGAATATACTTATTCGGATAAAATTTCAAATATGCGCTCTCTCTGACTAAACTCATTCTAGGGCATTACTAACACTATCTCTAATGAGTTAACCCCATTAAGGCTTAGGTATTTGCTCAACCATAAGCTCTGATACCAAATGTGACGACCCACCTCCTCGACCCTCAGAAATTGACACTAATACATCCTCGGTATTCACGTGAAGCAAGTCCAAATGCTAGAGAGGCAGATTATCATGAGGTAAAAGAAAATAAAGGTGGAAGACAAATAAACTAGAATCTCACATCGTGTTCAACATTTAATTATATATATGAGTAGTACATGCAATTACTCCAAATTGCTCCATCAGAGTTCTAGTAAATACTAGTCCAGCAAGGATAGTTATAATTGCCTACCCTCACAAGTGCTGGTAGATACATCATACATAATACAATAGAATTAATAGACAAGTTTCTACAAAGGACCCAAAATACTCTATGCTCCTTATCGAAATGCTCCATGCTACCTAACTACTTGGCTGCTCGAAAAAAATAGGGCAACCAAAGTTTAAGGAAAAAAAGGAAAATAAACTCCGGATAAGTCATGGGACTGGTATGAGAAACTCAAAATATGGATATTTGAAAACAAAGGGTATTTTATAAAACCATGCCGCACATAAACACGAAACGGATTATTACCTTATGATAACCAAAATCTTTATTATGCAAAATCTAGTAATATTATGTTTAATGACATTCTTTTGGAAACAACTTTCAGGTAAATATGCATAACCCTAGCCGAAATTGTTACATCATTAAATTCCAGCATACTAGGCTCTACAATCAAGTCCGAAGGCACTTATTGGAGAACAGATTCCATACAATAGCAAGGTAAGGGACTACCTTCCATACAATACATCTCTAGAGGGATGTATTGCAGATCAACACCTTTGAAACCTCTGCATCTTTTAAGACTGGCCTACTTGCAGGCCCATCTAGTGGTGGATAGAACCGAATATGACATCACCCCGATCGTAACCAACCTATCTAGGATCCTATAACATACACAACATAATCGACATATAGAGAGTAATCTAGAAAGGTGATGACCATACCCTAATGGTTGCGAACCACATAGCCTTACGGCATGCCCTATTTAAGCCATTTCCAGGCGATGAGGCCCGAGGGAACAATTACCTTTCTCATAGCATACATTTCACTATGAATGCCACATTCCCAATTCCATCACACACTATTGATGTCCATAAATGTACAAACTCTGTAACGACCCACCTTTTTGGACGGTTTAAATCAACAATAAACCACACATGTCAACTCAAACCATTCAAAAGGGAGGATTGTCAATGAGGTAAATACGAAAATAAGAGAAAAGAAAGATAAACAAAACATAGAATCTCACAACAGAATGACAAAATATAATACTCAAATAAACAGTTCATGAAGTTGTTTTACAAATAACATTTGATTACACTTTTACAATACAATCAGAGTTATACAAACAATGGGTATAATAGGATAATGCAGCGGAACAACATGATGCAGTGGGATAAATATAATAAAAAGTAATAATATACTAAATCTTCGTCTTCGTCCTCTAGAAAGAAAGTCTTCAATACTGAAAAGCTCAGGCTGACTCGAGCATAAAGCAAAAACAAAACACTCAAGTCAGGATTAACATTCTTATGTAAGTAAATCAACTCAAGTGAAATGTTCAAGTGAAATGCATCAATAACTCGAAGGATGTTTGGGGTTTCCATCCTTTAAGGATCCGTCAAACTAGCTACATATATAATACAATACGCTACATATATATTATCTATCATAAAGTAAAGTATTAAAATAGCATTAAGGCATTACCCATATCCCCCTTAACACATTTTTATATAAGCATCGTAGTCTATACAGTACTGTAAGCCTCACCATAAACTGGTGGGATACTCAGGGAGCACTCCATAGGTACAACACAAACCAAAGTTGTAGTGGGCTCGATCAGGATAAATATGACAAGGCACGCGAGGCAACGCCCAAGGTAGGATTCTACCGTTTTGCACTACCGGACTGGTGGTAACGCATAGCAGCTATCACCACCCTCCTCGAGACACAATCCCACAATCAAATCGAGGGTGGCCACCAATCAATCACAAAGTAACAGATATGGTATCGAAGAAGCGTGTCTGATAGGGGAGCGACCCTACTTGGCCCGATATAGCTTCTGTTTTAGTCATTTTAATTATGACCTGAAAGTCAAGGCTATCCATCATCGTTCTCTTACTTCATTCTAGTAGTGTTCGCCAAACCATCCTACTTCATTCTTGACTCTACCACATGCACAGTTGTTAAAGTGGTTTCGGTATTAACAGAGAGTATGTCAATATCCGACTCCGGTCTCTTTAACAACCAAACGCTTATTTCACACCGTGGTCATTTTATAAAACATTTTCGTAATTTAAATCCCAAGTTACGATTTAGATCAATTTCTAAATATTTAACTTCAGTTATATTTTAGTTTGAAAACCCACAATTTACAATTTATATCAAATCAAGTTATTACATTTCAAAATCTTATCTTTTGGAACTCTCATAAACAAATAGATTTAATAATCTTACTTGAGTTCAATTCCTTAATAATCTTAAAAATTTATTACGTATTTTATTAAATTAAATTATTAATGTGTTTTATTCTATATTTTACTATTTCACCATTAGATTATATATTCAAAAATTAAATAAAATTATAAGTCAAAATCTTGAAATTTAGCTTCTAAAACCTTAACTTATAAATTAACTTTAACACATATAATTTAAATTTAAATTTTATTTTATTTTTCAAAAATATAATTTAAATAAATCTTTTAATTAATTTTTTTTACAAAAAAAATCAAATTTATTAGATCAAACATATTTTATAATTTAGAAAAATACCTTAAAATCGACCAACGGTATCCGTATATAGTTTTCTACCCTACGGTTAAGTGATTAGGGTATATATCATTTCAACCCAAAATAATTGAATTTACGGGTATATATCATTTCAACCCGTATCCCAAGCCAATTTCCTAATCTAAAAAGTCGTTCGGGTATGTATTTTAACCATGATGATTTTCCTAACTAACATATAAAGGGAACTTGTAGTGTGATTGAAACAAATAAATAACATAACATATCATTGCATAACATATCATAACATGAATCATATAACATATTACATAACATAATAACTCATCATGTGACATAAAATATACTAGTTAAGATAACATAACATACATGTGACCAAAACATATTACTAACATAACATATACGTGATTTAACATATTACTAACGTAACATATACGTGATTTAACATATTACTAACATAACATAACATATTGTGTGTCGAAATAGCATATCATGTCATATGGTTAACATAGCAAAACATGTAACATATAGTGGATCATATCATATCATATGTCATATTAAATACCACATAGTGAACATATAAAATCATATAATTATAAGCTAAAAAATTCCTAACTAAACAACCATTTCCAAGTCATTTCCTACGATATCTATTCACTTATTCATACGAATATTAATCGTGAGTGATTTCTCACCTTTCGTGGCTAACGAAGGTGACAACTATTCAAACAAGATGGAGATGAAGATCACAAGCAACCAACATAAGATCCAAGCTATCACACACGCGAATATGATGACTCAACAAACTATTTTTTTTCTCTTCTCTTTTCTTTTTTTTAGTGAAAGAGGTTCGGCCAAGCAAAGGAGAGGCAACGGAATGGACGGCAAGGCAAGAGGAGGAAAGGAAGAGAGTGAGAAGAGGGAAAGAGAGGAGAGAAGGAGAGAGGGAAGAGGGAAAGAGAGGAGAGGAGGAAAGGGATAAGGAAGAGGAGGATTTGGGTTTTAGGAGATTGGAGGAAGAGAGGAGGAGCAATGGTGGAAGAAAAGTTTTTGTTTTGAGGAAGACAGTAGAAAGTTTGTACGTAGTTTCTTTCTGATAAAGAGTTTGTACGTAAAAGAGTAAAAGTTTCTGAATTAAAGGTGTCAGTTAAAGCCCAAGAGACTTCCTAAGAAGCCCAAGAGTCATATACCAATTAGAATACACTAGAAAATACTATATGAAATACTATGTAAAATACACAATATACACTGTTATTTTATGCGAGTTTTTCACTGTAAATTGCAAATTTAGAGAAATAAGAGTCCAAATTTGACGAAATGAAAAGTGGAGACCATCTCAGAATTCAGTCTAGACTTAGAAAACAAAGAATAAATTTTAAAATTTCAAATTTTAAATTTTCAACTCAAATTCAAATTTTGACTAAATTTGACCAAAAATTGAAATTTCACAAACATTTTCTTTGTATTAAATGAGATTTTAATTTTCTATGTTAATTCCAAGGTTTAAATATTACATTAATTTCAGCGTTCAATTACAACTGCAATAAATTCATTCATTAAAATTTAAATCCCAATAAATTCTTTTATTTTGATTCTCACTCTTATTATTGAATCAACTATTACCATATGAATATAATTAACATTAGTTTATAATTTATTACATTCATATTCTACAGTTATCATCTTTTACCGTATTAATTATAATATTTCAATTGCATTAATTCCATTAATTACCAATTTAGTTCCAACGGATTAAATACTAAGGTGAGAATAAACAATTGTTATCCATTAACTTATTGTTTACAACCAAGATTATACATTGCTTACCAAAACTGATTTCATATTCTATAATAAACCTATTTCAATTAATAACAGATAATTTCAACGTTAAATCCAACATTTAATTTATTCCATATTTACAATTATAACCAAATTAACTTTACAGTTATTTCAATTGATTGAAATTACATTAACATAGTTGTCAATAACATTCGAACAACATTATTAAATCATATTTTAATATTTTTCTCATTAATAAATCATGAATTTTAATTTTTCACAATATTAAATTCCAAAATCTTATTTAATTCAATATTTTTAATTATAAAAAATACGGGTCGTTACACTCCCCCCCACTCAAAACTTTTCGTCCTCGAAAAAGGGTTAAGTACGAAATTTAACACTTGATATATTTTATTCAAACAATCAACTTATAAAACATTAAAATCTTATTTACAAAACTTTCACTACGCTATATTACGCCACTCCGATATCGGTTTACAGAAATTACAACTTACTTATAAAAACAAGCACAAATACACAACATACAACAATCATATGCAATCAAAACAGTAAGAACAATGGCTTACAATAGATCATTCAACCATTAATATTCATTCTATTAGCTCATAACTATATCAATTTATGTTATCTAATAGCCATATTTAATTTATACACTTCATTTCTCATTAACATCCAACTTTTATTATCATTTGATTGGTTTGCTTCAAATTTATCCACGTCTATTTCATTCACATTCAATTTATTCAATTCAATTTGTGAAATTCCAATTGTTTCACTTGTTGTTTAACCTATTCCATATAAATCCATTTATGAACCATTTTATAACATTATTCCATTTCATACAATCTTATTTTAAGTAAAATTTCATTTCATTAGACTTAGTATATTTTCTTTGATACCAGTCTCATTTATAAACCATTTAAGTCTTTTGCAACCATTTTACAAAATGCACTTCATATTTATTTTTCAATTACTCACATTAATTTTCTTACACTCATTTATTCTCATTCAATTTCTTCACAATTCAAATTGCATTTCATCTTATAATTCAAGTTCATATTCATTTCAATAATTCATTTATAGCTTAAGTGGAATTAATTCACTTTACTAATTTATCTAGTTTCATTCAAATCCAATTCAATTCATTTAATGTCAAGTTAAACTTCACTTCATTTTAATCCATTACTAGATTTATTCAACATTATCTAAGTTAAACTTTTTTTCCATCATTCACATTCAACAAATTTAAAATTTGTTATTAGCTCAATATTTCTCAAATCTATAAGTTATACAATTTATTCACTTAAAATCTCATTCCATTGTTTTATCAAATTCATTTCAATGCAATTCACTTTTATTTAAGCTTTCTTGAGTTAGACTTCATTTTATTTCTTTCGTTTCACTAACTCGATCTATTTAGCATTTCTTAGGCTGATTCTTTCTTTTCATATCTCAAATTCAGATTTGCTTAACCAAATGTTTAACCAATTTAAAATTAATTTTTTTTTCTTGTTCAAATTCATAAATTATAAACTATTTTCAATTATAAGTCCAAAATTATTTTCATATATTCATCAAAATCATACTTAGAATATTTCCTCATAATCAAAACTTGTTTTAATCGAAAAGAAATTCCTTTCGGTAGCAATTCTCACTCAGAAACTCGAAAATGAATACTGGCGGTGCTGCAGTCATCCCTAGAATTATTTTCCAACGTCCAAAGCAAGTTCAATGCTATTATTCCTTTCAAAAAAAATTCTAAAATATATTTCTAGTCAAAACACTTTCAAATAATATTATTATTAATTTTGAAGGCTTTGCAAACAATTTTGAAAGCAACAGGTTTTAAATTCAAAAATTCTCCACTAATCATTCCTTTTTATAAGCTACATTATAAATACAAGTATGGTGGCACGTCCGTTGGACGTGTGCAAAGAAGGAAGTGACGTATTTTGTCTTTGTTACAATTATAATATTATGAGAGATTATAGTAATGTTTTCGTTAATTACGTGCGCAAGAGGGACTGGCAATAAAAATACCGTTGTACGATTTTTTGGATCTTACAAAATGACTTTAACGTGTAAGTAATGTTGCATTTTTATGCATGTACATGCACATATCAACCATTTATCAAAACGTGAATGAGACTACGTTATTTTAGAAACTGATTAAATATGTAAAGAAAGTAATCAACTATTACTCAAGTGGGTATAGCTAAATTGGTACTCAAATTAACTATATTTTTTAACCTTTAATAGTCAAATACAATCCTATCTGATGATTGTTAAACTGCATAATTTGTACTTAAAAGCTCACTTATGTGCTTACATAGTTATTTATTGATTTATTTTAGATAAGTGCTATAATTTCTAAAAGCTAGGGCATGGGATGATGCAGGAGGATTGGCAGTCAAATTGAACTTAATCTTAGCTCTTTCTCTTCCCTTTATTCCGCTTCATATCTAAAATGGACTGTAGGTTTCAAATCTTGTAGTTTTTAACTTTTAAAATTTTGAAGGTCATATACAAAATGGGCTGTAGGTTTCAAATCTTGTAGTTTTTAACTTTTAAAATTTTGAAGGTGTAGTCAACTATTATTTTAAGATAAAAGGAACAAAATTTAAAAGCATTTAGTTTTATTTATTTCATAGATATTCAAGTACAAATAGGAATTTCATCAGCTAAATTACAAATAAAATGTAATGGACTCAAGAAGATTTTAGATGCACCAAAGATGTGCAACTTAACGTTTCCAAGAAAATTCTGAGAATTCATAATAAATTGAAGACGTAAGATTTAAATATAAAGTTTTTTATTTTGTCTTTATTTTCCAAATTTAACATATTCGAATATTATAACACTGAAAAAAGAAACAATAATACTACCGCATGTTAATTTTCACTAACTTCATTAGTACCGCTCAGCAATAGAATAAAAAATATACACAATCATATGAGCATAGTACTGCAATATTAATCAACCTCCAATGATTAAAATAGACTAAAGTATTTTTAAAAAACATAAATAAAAATGTCCATTGAAATATATCATCTTAATAGTCAAAGTACATGACATACTTTATCTTCTAACCATTTTTCTGGGTCTTCTCTGGCACCATCCTCTTCAGTTGGTTCACTTTTTGCATGCTAGTCTTCATCTGCTGTAAATAACTTATTGTCCTATGCAACCAATTGATCCACTCAGGTGAAACATGCCTAAACAAAGGAACAAAATACATACAACGTTTAAATATACAAAATGATTAAACAGCTCGTACAAAGTAATGCCTTGTTGAACTAATGTATATATGTGAGTCTTTGAATTTTGTGGAAGACCTATCAATCAAATATCAAATAGTCAAGATAAGACTGGGAAAAACTGATATTGCAAATAACTATATTTTTAAAACACTTATCCAGTTAACATGTATATATTTCTATTTAGTTTTTTTTTCAGAAAGGAATAATTTTATTAATTATACATACTTTACATAATGTTTATAACTGAAATATCAATCATATTGGGACTACACCAATGCATGACTTGGTAAAGCAAACACATCATTTTGATTTGATATACTATTGGCAGTCAATAAAAATATGTAAAATCTTATAACTATGGTTGATAAAAGAGTCTACTATATAGATGGAAATAATTAGAAGTGCGCATTAAACAATATACAGAACTTCATGACTTTTGTGTACATCCAATTTCAATTCAGCGATGTTATAGGAAAACTTATGTTGTCCGCTTTTTTTACAGCAGGCATAATGAGTTCAAGAGATACATTAGGTCAATAGCATCATTGGAAGTTTACTTGCTGAGAATTACTAAAGTAAAAATAATAACTTTGTTGAAGTAGAGACATATTAGATTTGGTAAAACAGAATTTGTGGACTTTAACAATGCAGCAACTGTAAAGTAAACAATACAGCATAATATATTGGTAATCATCATGTAGATCATGGTACACTTGTATGTATTTTAATTCTATACAACTGGATTAAAAGTGAATCATAAAATCCGTCTGAATAAGGAAAAAAAACTAAATTAAAAATCAAATTCAAAAGGAAAACCTAGAGAATTAATTGGGATGTGGCTTTGGTCTGTTCTTATCACTACAAACATTGATCTATTCACATCTTCAAGTTGTTTAGGAGTCGGTCAGTGAAAGAGCAATGGAAATGAAGCTAATTAAAAATATAGTAATAAAAAATACAGTACCTTACACCATTACGTATCTCTGTACACAAACTGATTGTCATCTGCTACTTCTCTTGAGTCATCTCAATCACTGCGTTTCCTATGAGAATAGCATTGACAAAATTAGAATTAAAAAACAAACTATTTCAGAAGCCAAAAATTTAAAACTATATTTCAATCATTCTAAGGAGATGGACATTATGATTGAGTACATGAGAAGAGAATTTGGTTCTCAAGTTAGTCTAAAAGCAGTCGAATAAAAACGTGGAGTAAGTTGCGGGTATAAGAAAATGACATTTTGGTGTGCATGTGCTGTTAATTGATTGTTGTAGGTTATGGGTATTTTAGGAATTTCCGACTTCATTTTCCTGTAGTGTAGTGGCAGAAGATATAACGTGTAATAAGGACTATAAATATTCCTCTCGCTTTAATCTTCCATTTCTTTGTACTTATTCTTGAAGTAACCTATATCAACTATATGCTAAATGAAAATTATATAAACAGAAATGTGATATAGATAGATTGCTAGAGTAAAACATGAGATTGCTGCTTTACTTCTAAACCATTTCAAATATTACTTTGATTGATAAGTATGCATTAGAAATTGAAGAATGAAATACTGTTTTTTATTATAACTAGTGCGAACCCGTGCTACGCACACGGGTTTCACGATATAGTTTTGATAGTGCATTTTCTGGAACTTAAAATTATATGTAGCTGAAAATACATGTCTATGGATTGTATTTCTTTTGATTTGCTTTTTCTTTAAACACTAACGACAAATGCTTTTTGATATATTTATTGTTAAACCTTTCCATTTGAGATTTTAACCAAGAGATTTGATGATGTTCTCTAATATATTGCGCGTTTCTCTAATAGATTTGTAAATATTTTAAAAATAATAATTTTAAATTTTAAATTTTTTCAAAATTATTACTTTCTAAAAGTAGAAAGTAATAATTTTGGAAATTTGATGTATCAAAAGAACTAAACATAGTCCGCGGGTGCGGCGCAATGGAAAGGAGGCTTGGATTCTGATAAAAAGACTTGGGTTCGATTCCTACCATGCGCTTCCATATCCTAAATAAATTTACCGAGAGGTATGGAGGATTGGCGGACGGCTTTATTATACCATCCTCCGGAGTTTACCAACCCGCCGGGTTCTCCTGTATTTTTAAAAAAAACTAAACATAACATTATTTTTAAAAACCAATAAGAAATTTAAGTTTTCGCCAGTTGATGTTTTTTGAAATATAAGTACAATTTAAGTTTATTTATTATATAACAAATTCAACCTAAACTAATATGATAAATGAAATAAATAATGATACAAAATTCATTTCAATTTGTAGACAATTACTGGTATATAAATTTTACACTATGGCAAACATGTGCTATGCAAGGAGAGATTGCATCATACTTGGCAAACAATTCCTCCTGTTGTTGACATGCACTCTGTTCTCAGTGTTTTATTTTGTTTTTCTTAAATCGTTCATATTTAGTGGCCAATTACCAGCATGTTTAAAATGTTACTTATATAAAATGTGACAGTAACCGTAATAAGAATATATATATAAAAGCAAGAATAAATTTTGTTTATATAAAATTTTGCTTATATAAAAAGTGATAGTTACTGTGATAACTGTAGATTTTAAAATAAAATTTATCTATTGCACCATATAAAAAAATATTTGATCATTTTTGTTATAACAACAAATCTGAAAATTTGCATCATATACCTTATTGATGGTATCAGCTAAATTAATGATATATTAAACATCCACGTACATATTTCATAAATATAGATCAAACAATGGAAATACATATACAAAAGTCTCAAAAGCTGGCTATTGAGCATTTACAATGATGGAAATATACAATATTTTAATTGATGTCACCTCATTACATATCTAAAATAAAACTGCATACATGCAAATTAAACTGTAAAATGACAATTCAGTTAAATATAGTACAAAAAGTTGTGTTCTCTGTCCATGATAAAGCAACAAATTTAAACACCATCATCTCATGCTTGTATCTTTTCCATTTTATCACATCTCTTCACTAATTAAATAGCCAAACTAAGAAATATAAGATGCATGGAGGGAGTTGATTTCTTGATGAGGACATGGGAAGATAATAAATGTGGGATGCAGTTTACTTTAATAAAATCCAACGCTGGCGGTACCTTTTTAAAAGCATAGAAATGAATTTAATATGCAAATTCATTAACCTGGCCAAGAACCCCATTGCAATAACTCTATCCAGCATTCTTTGTATTGCACCCAGTAACCATATGCCATTCATGCTTTTCTATAGCAGGATAAACTACTTTCAGTGGCATTTCTCCTATTAGTTTTGACCACCTTACTTCTATGATCCATAACCGCTATAGACTGCTCTAATGTTGCCAATGATTACAAAATTGCAATATAACTGGCTAAGCAAGACCATTGAATGCCCATTCCAGTATTACTAATATTTCAAATGAAATAAGCTCCTTAATATAGCATGAAATCAAACAGCCAATCAGGAATAGAAACAACCAATCATATTTTTAAGCTCTTCTCCCTCGTCACATTGATATTAAAACATGGTTCATTTTAATAACATTGACCAAATCAAGTAATAATACTGTGGTTAATTTATTTTTGTCATATACGGTGATATTAAAAAATGACTATACTAAAAAAACTATGGAGATTAGTTACCTTGACCTTGGAGGTATTGGGGGAAGTAGTCAGTTTTTGATCCTACACGTTGTTGGTTCCAACATCTATATAATCTGTGCCAAGGTAAGCATTACTCTCCTACACATAACCAATGAGTGCTACTAAATAATAGTAAGAAAGTGCAGCAAACACTTCTCAAAGCTAGCTGAATTTTTGTTAAAACACCCAAAATATCGATACACTCCTACATTATATTTGAAACAAAACTACAACAATACCATATATAAAATTACAACTTTCCACTAAACGTAATAAAAATTCTTCACAATTATATGCAACACAATTTCGGAGTGAGGTTTATTTCTCAACCCGATGTTGGAATGATATCGGAATAGGTATTTAATAACTCTTCCACAAAGGCCAAACGAAGAGTGAGGGCGCGCACGCCTGTGTATGTATGCATGTATATACACACATCTAATATTCACTCACTAATGGTCAACTAAATACTGTTCTAACATTTGGTCCAATATCCATTTTGAGTATAACTTATGGAAGAGCTAATGAATGATATAGATCTGGAGCTAGGACTGTATCATATATATTATTATTTTACAATAGCATATTTTGCACCCATACATATTTACGGTGTACAACTGAAATTGTGAACTAAAGTTGGTACTTCTAGGCAGCTCACGTATCACAACAACTCTTTAAATAATCATAATCAAAGCTTAGAAAAGTTGTTACACTGTTTTTTTTTCAAATTGAACAAATAAAAGGTAGTTCGTAGAAATCTATCTTTTGGGTCAGATACCATATATATTTCAAAAATAATAAGAGTTGTCACATGTTTCAAAGGCCGCAAGGTTTTATATTTTTTTTGGCTACAATATGAAAGATGATGGTATTCATTTTGGTACCTTGTAACAGACTTAATTTCTTGGCTAGGTTGTACTTTTGTTTCTTGCATCATATCACATCATATATGTCTAGGCACAAATGGCGAGTATGAATGGAAGTTGTAAACATTAGCATGCAACTGTAAGGGAAAGTTAAAGGAAATTAACTAACACAATTTGTCTAACAAAGCTAGTTTGTAGCTTTCAAACTTTAGTTTTAACACAAGGACAACATCCGCACTTTGTAAAGAATGTTTTATGATTTAATCGTTCTAAATACCGATATATTTACTTTGTCCTACAATAGGATATACCATATTAGGAAATTTATTGGGCAAGATGTTCAAGTGTACATAAAATCTGCATGATAGACTGGTGTAATCAGCAGGAGAAATGCTATTATAGGGTTTTTTTTGCATGCGGATGAAACACTTAGAAGCTTTATGTATCATATAATATATTACATCGGATGATCTGATTCCAAAAGTACATCATATGACATTAGATATGATGGCAATTACAATCGACCACATATTCCATTAAGTAACAATAATATCGATCTACGTCAATTATTATATGAGGTGAAGAGATCAGAAAATTAAAATAATGATGCAGTAGATTATTTTTCTGAAAAATGAATCATACTTAAATTGAGTAGTTATTTATGAATATATGAGACTTTCCTAGCTTTGGAAGTTGAAGTACCATAGATATAAAGATCAAAATATGTTGAATCCGTGTTAAAGCATCCCATTTTTGACTTCTAATTTCGTTATGTATCCACCGATAGTCCGTGAATTTCTATAACCTAACTACTAAAATGCATCCAATAAAACATGATATAGACCACTAAAAATTAATCCAAACATTGAATTGAAGCGCTAGACTCCACAAATAAAATTTGCACACTCCACCCTTTATATTCTGATCATTTTTAGGTCTATTTATTCACAAATACTTTCCTGCAATTCATAAGACTATATGTTGGAGTTCCTTTTTACTTAATAAAAATAAAGTTGAAAAAATATTTTCCTGCAATTCAGAAAACTATACATTAGAGTTTCTTTTTACTTAATAAAATAAAGTTTAAGAAAGATGAGAATTGAGTGCTCAAATATGAAATTTAAAACTACCGTATCATAACTTGAATATATGCAAACAACAATCAGTGTTCATAATCTATACGCACATAGTGTAACATCTTAAAAACATAGCAATGAAAATAACACTTGTTATTTATGCAGAGTAAACAAAAAGAAAACTCAGATCTACTTGTTTTGTGACAAAACCATTCAAGCTTTTTATTCTTTTACAGCTCCAAAAAAATTGCTGCACATAGGAGAACATTATGCTCCTGACAATAGAAATTCAACTTTTGTATCAGATTTTATCTTAAAATGGATCTATGTAGTGAAACCAAATTTATATTTATTGTAACAGACACGAACATATGCTCACGTATGAATTAACTAATCCTCACAATGGTCCTAATATGATAATTACCATAAGAAATCTGGAATTAGTAGAAACAAAACACTTAATTATATTTAAAAAAAATATCAGTGGTATAACTACCTCATATGCTCTAATGTAGGAGCACCTGGTATGAAAGCATGATTGTTATAATCGATTTGTAGAACCGCCGACCTAGGGTTACGAACATCGGAGGTAAACGAAAGAGGATGGCATGAATCGGGCGGGATCCAAGGAATACGAACGGAGGAGATGGGAAGAGAGACGAAAGGGGAAGCGAACTATGTCGTGCGGAGGGAAGGGGGGTGAAGAAGGGCGGCGGAGAGAGCGACAGAGGGATAGGTTAAAAATGAGGAAAGAATGGCAGCACGGGTGGAAAAAAAGAGAGGATTATATCAGGAGACGGTTGAGTTTGCAAAATTGGTAGGAGCTTATGCGCTCTTAAAATTGAACTGGGTAGTATAGTATAGATAGTATTAAACGTGACCGTTCAGTTGCCAAATTTCAAGGGTGCCCGTGTGAGCTTGAAATTCAACTCACTAATAATAGTATAGTATAGATTAATGAAATACAACCCTTGCTATAAAACAACATTGGATTGCATAAACTTGATGCTAGCATAGTCATGTAGTCTTATATCATTTTGTAAATATAATTGTAGGGTTAAACTACTTTCGTTCTTGTACAACTCTTTCTCTTTCTATAAAAACAAAAGTATTATATTTTCTCTTCAATATAAACAAACTCCACTGATTGCATTATTGTCCAAAGTATTATATTTTCCCTTCAATATAAATAAACTCCACTGATTGCATTATTTTCTAGCTTCTCATGTGTGCAATCTAAATAGTTTGTACAAACTACAGTTCTATCTAAATTTGAAACCATGAAAATAGTAGTTGTATAATAAGTATTTCAACTATTTACAGTAAAGAAGTAAAAAATAGCTACATCTATAATTAATGCCTTCGTTATGCTGAAGTCATGGAAAACGTTAATTTGCTTTATATTCAACCAAAAATTACAGAATTAAAATTGAAAGTTCAAAATACCGCACCTTCTTTGCAAAAGCATTAAATATAGGCAATAAATAATAGCAAAATACATTCAAAACCTAGTTTTTTTTAATGTGAATAAATGGTAAGATAGTTATTACCTTTAAAGCCTCTTCATTAAAGACTGTCCACGGCAACTATAATTGAAAGCGATTAATGCTCTAAATAAAGAACAGAGCAGCCTTAAGACACACCGAATACCCAAGATGTAATGAAAGCTGAAGCAATGATTCGCAAATAGGAATCGAGTCCAAATCAATTCACAAATTGGTGGAACACAAATATCGTTTAAAACCATTGACCTTTGTTAAGAAAAATATAAGCAGCGGAATGTTGGGTAGAATCCGATGCAAAGAATGATTTTGATGAACACACTTTCTTGTTAGAAAGTGGGATGTGGAGGAATGTGTACTGAATGGTAATGATAAATTTGATTTATAAAATCAGTAATCTACTAAATATAATGGATCTAACCATAATTCTTTTAATTATCCAGTAAATAAATGATTAAAGAGAATACCGTCATTCATCCTCTTTTTCTTCATTAGAACGAAGCCCTATCTCTTCCCAAACTCATTTTCGTCCAAATTCTTTTGCTTTCCAAACTTGATGTTGTCCGCTTCTTGTTCATCAATCATGGAGATTGATCTGATTCTTCGTGATGCAATGAAATTGCTGTAAGTTTTAAGAAAGTTAAATTGAAATGAAAATAATTTTCTCCCATACCAATATGACACAGCAATAATTCGAACAAAAACTATTCAAGCAAAAGGGGAAACTGTACCTAAATACTCCATTGCCATGCTTCAACCAACTGCTGTTAACAAACATAGGGTTAAGTTTTCTCCATCAATATCCTACAGAGACATAAGAACCTGTACCAAATAAAATATCGAACTCAAATCAACAATAATTTTCTAATATAATCTAGAACCACATGAAAAGTGAGAGAGGAAGCTTTGTCTAAACTTGTCGTCCCCTTTCTGTTACTCAAACCGCTGTATAGAAAGAAAGAAAACAAAAGTCAAATGGCGATCGAGCTCTCGACTTCGAACTGTGGAGCGGCGGTCTCATGATGCGAAGGCGCTCGGCGAGGACTGATTGCCTGGAAGGTTGTCGAAGTCTCGGCGAAGGCGTGAGGTCTATTCTTGGTCGTTCAACTTTGGGTTTCTCCATCTGGTGGTGCTGGCGATAGATTCGAGCGCGGTGGCGAACGAAAGCAGGCGGAGCGAAGGCGACGACTCGAGATTGCGACTGTGTTTGGTTTCGAATTGTGTGCTTCATTCTATGCGTGCGCGGAAGTGATGGGGAGGTTGTGAGGGCTGGGCGCGATAGACGATTTGGGTTTTGGGGTTTCATTGAAGCAGATGAGGAATAAATTGAAGCAATTGATTGATTAGGGAGTTAGAATCACCTTTGAAGAGAAATAAAATAAAGATAGATGGGGAATGCGGAAGAAAAGTAGGAGTCGGTGGCTGTTTGTGGGGAAATGGGAACGTGGATTTCCACTCAACATGATGAGTACGTGGATGTCAAAGACTAAAATGTACCGCAAGAGATTTTGTTGCTATACATCATGGATGGGTATTTTCGGGAATGCCAAAAAGACTTCACTTTGACCGGTTTGACCAGGGTTTTGTATTATAGTATAGATACTTATACAAATTTCATTACCATATTATCAAAATCTTTCATTAATTTACAAATTTATTATTGTAAACAATTCTTGTTATAATTATATTTCAGTTAAATTTAATTATCGAACGCTTCGTGAAATAAAATTCACAAAGTATTCGTTTTATTTTAATTCAACCAATAATCGATGATAACTAAATATTATAATCTCTTAACAACTAACATCCATTAAAAATTATCATTTTGTATATATAAAATAATTTAGGTAAAATTATTTCATTTACTTGATTTTAAAATAATATTATGTCGACTTGCCTCGTTTAAGTGTTTAGAAACCTCTATCGATAACATGGCGTCCCACGCATCGACCAGAATTCATAAACAACTCAACGGATAAGTAACACAATATAAAATATTTTAAACACTAACAAGTACGCTCTCTCATATACACACACACTCAAACAGACTCATTCTAGGGAATTACTACCCTATCTCTAATGAGTCAAACCCCACAAAGCTAAGGTTATCGCTAAACCAAAGCCCTGATACCAACTGTAACGACCCACCATTTTAGACGGCTTAAATCGACAATAAACCACATATGTCAACTCAAACCATTCAAAATGGAGGATTGTCAATGGGGTAAATAAGAAAATAAGAGAAAAGAAAGAAAAACAAAACACAGAATCTCACAGCGGAATGACAAAATATAATACTCAAATAAACAATTCATGAAGCTGTTTTATAAATAACATTTTATTATACTTTTATAATACAATCAAAGTTATACATACAACAAGTATAATAGGATAATGCAGCGGAACAACATGATGCAGTGGGATAAATATAATAAATAGTAATAATGTACTAAATCTTCGTCTTCGTCCTCTAGAAAGATAGTCTTCAATACTGAAAAGCTCAGGCTGACCCGAGCATAAAGCAAAAACAAAACACTCGAGTCAGGATTAACATTCTTATATAAGTAAATCTACTCAAGTGAAATGCATCAATAACTCAAAGAATGTTTGGGATTTCCATTCTTTAAGGATCCGTCAAACTATCTACATATATGATACAATACACTACATATATAATGTCTATCATAAAGTAAAGTATTAAAATAGCGTTAAGGCATTACCCATATCCCCCTTAACACATTTTTATATAAGCATCGTAGTCTATACAGTACTGTAAGCCCCACCGTAAACAGGTGGGATACTCAGGGAGCACTCCATAGGTATGACACGAACCAAAGTCGTAGTGGACTTGATTAGGATAAATATGTCAAGGCACGCGAGGCAATGTACAGGGTATGATTCAACCGTTTTGCACTCCTGGACTGGTGGTAAAGCATAGCAGCTACTACAGCCCACCTCGAGACACACTCCCATAATCAAATCGAGGGCGGCCACCAATCAATCACAAAGTAACAGATATGGTATCGAAGAAGCGTGTCTGATAGGGGGAGCGACCCCACTTGGCCCGGTATAGCTCTTGTTTTAGTCATTTTAATTATGACTCGAAAGTCAACGCTATCCATATTTAATCTTAATTTCTCTTTCTTATTTTTATTTTTTATTAAAGTTGTTATAAAAATCTATATTTATTATATTAAATTAAATTTTTAAATAAATCTCTTTAAAATATATTACGTATTTTATTAAATTAAAATTTTAAACTGTTTTATTCTATATTTTACTATTTCACCATTAGATTATAAATTTAAAAACTAAATAAATTTATAAGTCAAAATCTTGAAATTTAGTTTTAAAACCTTAACTTATAAATTAACTTTAACACATATAATTTATATTTATATTTCAAAAATATAATTTAAATAAATCTTTAACACATATAATTTAAATCATAACACTTTGGAAATCATTACACTTTTGAAATCATAACACTTTGGAAATCATAACACTTTCGACTTAAACAGTTTAGATATTGAAAATAGTATATATATTAAAATAGTTATAAATTAAAATAGTTTATATATTAAAATAATTTATATATTAAAATAGTTTTTTATATATTGAAAATACTTTATATAATAGAAATAGTTTCCTCCAATTTCACAAATCGATTCAAATCAGCTTATATTCCAAAATTCAATTTAAATCAATCCCTGTTCAACACTTTTAATTTAAGGAGTTAAAGATTCAATTCAAATTCTTAATAAACCATTTCAATCTTTAACAATTTCAAATCCAGGTTTGAACTATCTCTTCAATTCCAATAAGATTCAAAGTTTAAATAGTCAAACATTTTCAATATAAGTTTCATTTATATTTTAACATTTAACTTTACTATTATTTAGTTTTGAAATATTCACTTAATCAATCCAATAATCATTTAAATAAAATCTCAAATTACAAATTTAAATAAAACTAAATATCCCATTTCAATTTATTTAAATTTGAAAATATTCATTTAATCACCTTAAATCAAAAATCAAGTTATAAAATCATATCTTTAAAATATCAAATTCAATAAGTTTCACGTTAATTTTATTTAAGTATAATTCTTAAACAAATACAATTTCAAACCAATTTCAATTTATCTTCCCAACCTTAATTTATTATAGTTATTACAAAATCTATTTTTAAAATATAATTTTAAATAAATACCTAAACATATTACATACTAATTAAATTAATTTTACTAAATTAAATCTTATTATTAAATTTAGTTTATATTAAATCTATTTTTATATATTTTTAAAATAATAAAATTATAAGTAAAATCTAAAAAATTATATTTTCAAAACTAACTTATAAATTTAAAATTTCCAAAACATATAATTTTAAAAAATCAAAAATTTAGACATATATAAAAATAACATTTATACATATTATATTTTAAAAATCAATATTTATTAAAACCGATATATTTCCTTTCAAAACTTTGGAAATCATTTTCAAAATATAGACCAACGATGTCCGTATATAATTTTCTATCCTATGGTCAAGTGATACGGATATTTATCATTTCAATCCGCAATTTAAATATCTACGGGTATATGTCATTTCACCCCGCAATCCCAAAAAATTCAAAATTAATGAAAATCGCTTGGGTTTATCATTTCAACCCATAACGATTTTCCCTAATCTATAATATCGTTCGGGTATGTATCATTTCAACCCATAAGGATTTCTAAACTAACAGGGAACTTGCAGAGTGAGAACAAAGATGATAATAATATAACATATCAACAACAGGCATATGTCATCAATAACAAATTTAATATAATATATACAACAGGATATGGTGTCATATATCACAGGTGAACAATTGCAAATAATGGCATATCACATTTAAAAATTAAATAACTAACAATTCAAATTTTACAGCATATTTCAATTGTTGTTTCAAGTGAAAACAAATTTACTAAATATAAGAATGTTAATCGTAAGTGATTGCTCACCTTTCGAGGTTAGAGAACAAGAAGATGACACGGATACGGACACTGATACAAATACGAACTAGCGGGACAGCGACAAGCTCGGAATTGCTGGGACAAATTCGATAATGAGAAGGTAAGTCAAGATGGACTAGAGATCGATTGAAACAAAGTATATACATATTTGTATGAGATAAATATATATATATATATATATATACATAACTATATAATTTTTATATTACAATCAATATTTAATTCAATCCATATATAAGATAAAACCCATATATATATTATATTACAAAAATCATTACTTAGTTTAAAACACATATACTTTAAAAATCAAAATGTATTTGTATATATATATATATACACGGATGTTAAAAATCAAAATTCAATTTAACACATCAAAACAACATGGTATAAAAATATATATAGGTAAGCTTATATTTATAAGCTATATATATTTTATAACATACCGTACATACAAAAAGTTTTTATAAATATTTCCATATATATATATATATATATTTCCAGATATATATATAGCAGATAACACACAGCAACATACTTATATAAACTTTCATTGTTATTATATATATATATATATATATATATATATCTATATATATATATATCTACCTGTTATATCTTCAGATCCAAAAAAATCAAGTAAACTTACTTTATTAAAATATATATACAACTTAACAGATCAAATATAAACTTATATAAATATATATAGCTTATAAAATCTTATATATGTAAACAAACTGATTGTATAGGTTAGATAAACTTTTATAAACTTCAATACTATAATTTAAAGGATCAAAATATAAGCTAATGTATATATATACACACACAAACCAGAATGACTTGAGAGTTACCTGGGTTGGAGGGTAGTTGAAGTGTGGAATGGTCGAGCATGGGATCAGGGTGGTGGATCCGGGTGGAGCTCGAGTTGCAACGATGACACGGCGGCGGGGTGAAGATGTATAGGCGAAGGGGAGTGCGGGTGCGAGTCTGCAGTAAGGATGGTGGCGAATGTGGGACTGAGGCGGAGTCTTGGCAATGGAGATGCACTACTAAAAAACATCCATATAAAGACTGAAGAATAAAGACTGAAATTAGTTAGTTTGTAAATTCAAACTTATTAGAGACTAAAAAAGCAGTCTTAAAAATTCCAAATTAGAGACTGAAATTCAGTCTTGAATCGGTTTTTAAGAACTAAGACTGGTCTAAGACCAAATTTCAGTCTTTAATTCGGTCTTTAAGAAGTCTTAAAACAAAATGCATTTAATGTATTTTAAAAAAAAACTACTTTCGTTGGCTAGACATATAAGTAAATCTAACATTTGATTTGGTAATTCATGTGAATGCGGTTGAACCTATTACAATTCAAATAACAACCTACCTCATACACTATAATGTACAAGTGGCATCATTATCTTTATAAAGAAGAATTTAAGTTGCATTTTATGCTGGCTAGCACAAAACCTAGCTAGTTGAAGAACACTCAAAACTCATCAGGTCAAAATAGTATCATAAGAATATTTCTTAAATTTTCTTTTGTATACAGGTTTAAGACTTATTTTCTTCTTTACTTTTCAAATATGAAAATAACTATGTTTTACCTGTTTAACCGACTTACCTGTTCATCTCGAGAAAGAGTGTAATTTCCAATGGTTGAAATCTGTCGGCGGTCGTTGGAAGCCGACAAGGGCTAAATGTCGCCGACGAGGGCCGTTGGAAAAGGCCGTCAAAAATAAAGCCGTCACCACGTACTTCTAGTGGCTTCGCTGATGATTTTGCGATGGCTACTAACGGCATATACCGACAGCTTATCATTGGGCGTTATGTACAGGTGGCTCTTCCTGGTTCACCATAACGTGTGTCGGAAGTCGTCGGGAAACAGTTCTCTCAAGCCACTGAAAAAACATTACAAGCCGTCGATTATGTTTTGCCAAAAGCCAATGATAGCCATTAGATATTACTGACCAATAGGCCGTCGGTTATCTACCAGAAGCCGTCGAAAATCTGGGCTGTTTTTTTATTTCTGCTGTCATTCATCTCCTATACAACACATACATATAAATATTTGTCGCAGATCGATTTCACACATATAGATCACATATATAAAAGCCCAAATCACATATAAACATCAATATTAAAAAAAATATCACCATTTACAACAAATATAACTCAAATAATCCACCATACAACAAAATATTCAACCAATGTACACATAATCAACATCCAACGTCTCAAAATGTATCAATTGTGGCAAAACAAACCAACACATTATCCAACATCTCCTCAAAATGTATCAAACGCACCAAAATACATCATTCTCGCCAACTCCAAGTGTATATATGTACAATATCCACACACGAACACAATAGCTATATCAAGCCTCATCATCACATACAGAACCACTCGACAAAGGAAACGCCTCATGCCGCTGCATATAAGCAGCCAAGCGCTCGCCCAACAGCGTCATCTCAACGGTGCAATGGCGGTATTGCTCCTCTAGCTTTGCAATCTTGGCTCTCAACTCCTAAATCTCTTAATTCTCCTGAGCTTTTTGGTGTTGCTCTACTTGCTCCTATCCCGCAACACATGATCTAATAAGGGATTTGTGTCTAATGGCGTAGCAACCGCTATAACAGTGTGATATATAAGATTAACAGACGATATAACAGTGTGAAATGAAGTAGCGTTGGGATTTAAAGATATTATTACCGTACTTGTTTTGATTAAATTGAGAATGGTCTCAATCCAATGTTTGTACATGTATATATATTGACGAGAAACTGAACTGATAAGAAATTGCATTTTGATGATCTAAGTTGTTGTTATAAATTAAGTTATTTTTCCAAAAACTAAATTTTATTAACTGAGTTAATTTTACAAACTAAGCTATTTGTTTAAATTAAAACTTACTTATTTTGTTATTAACTTAGTTGTTTTCATAAACTTATTTAATTTTTATAAACTTATCTAACTTACATATATATATTAGTTAAGTTTTATAAATTAGGTTAATTTTTGTAAAACATGTTTAATTTTTATAAATTTATTTTATTTTATAAAACTAGGTTATCTTTGTTAAATTTTTTTATATAACTCGGTTAATTTTTATAAATTTGTTTCAGTTTTATAAATTTTAGTTAATTTTCAGGAATTTATTTAATTTTTATTAAACTTGATTAGCTTAGTTAAATTTTTAAAACTTGGTTAATCCAGTTAAATTTGTAGGATCATTTTCACCTTAGAGGGGGTGGGGGGGTGAATATGGTGATACTAAAATTAATGCGGAAATAAAAATAAACACAGAAAGTAAAGCAGTATAAATCACACACAGATTTACCTAGCTTCGGCAAAAACCTGCCTACGTGCTGCCTTCAAGGTTTCTACTAGAAATTAAGTAGTCAAACGCTTACCAACACACGTAAACTTTTGACACCCGCTAACTTGACTAACTTAACTCTAAGCTGAAAACCCTGCCACAACTCAGCCACTAAGTTGCGAATTCTTCGAACTATGCCACGTAGTTCGTAACCTAGTTAAACTAGTGTTTGATTCAAATAATAAACAAAAACAAATAAAAGTAGAAATACATAAATACAAAACCCTATTTAAAAATAAGCCTAATAGGAATATAAACCGGCCCAAATATAATAGAGAGAAAAAAACTGTTCATTTTTTCTTCCGTGTAAAACTTCAACCGACTTCTTTTATCACTCTTCAAAAAATTAGGGTTTCGTGTTGAACTTGGAGCCGCCACTAGAGTTAGTAATTCGAATCGATTGTTCACTCATTGCTCAATTAGCCCGCTGCTTCAATTAGTGTTCATTGATTTGCTTTGCGACCGCTTCAATATCGAGTTAGTATGCTATGAATTTAGTATGTATTTGGTTTTGTAAATTCTATTAGCTCCCCCTATTTGAATGCTCCTCCTACAATAAAGCTCCCCATTCACATATGCATGAAAATAAGAAAAAAATATACAAATAAAATGCAATGAACGTAAATGGAAATATGCAAATAAAAAATTGAACTTATTTGTCAAAATCTTAAATTCTCTCCCCTTTTTGTTATCAGCCAAAGAGTAATAGTGTCAGAAAAGAGTGATAAAGTGATAGACATTGATACAACATTAATACCTAATCGAGTATAATATTAAATTTCAATAAAAAATCAAACAAAAATCATAAATGCTCTGTTAGGTGTATATTCCAGTTTAGAGTGATAGGGGTGATGTCGGCATAGAAATCCATATAGCCGTGTTCATATGTGGTATATTTATGACAAGAAATTGTTAAATACTTACGAACCAAGCATAACTGTTAGGACTTTTAAATGAGATTACTAGTATTCCTTAATTTAAAAAAAAATGAATTTCAAGCATCTTCTAACCACGCATAACCGTGAGGACTTTTAAATGAGGTTAGAATCAACTCGCCTTTTTAATAATCAGTTTTGATATGTGTTTCATACATGCATAACCATGAGGACTTTTAAACGAAGAAGTGATCAATCATACCTCGATAATTCTTTTGACCAACTTCCTTACCTTTTTCATCCTTGTCAAATTTAATTGTGGTGTTTAAATTTTCGCAGTTGATCACTGGCTGATTTAAATTGATTATGGTGTAGATTTTCAACATATAATACATTGTTTGTTATCCATTTTAACTCTGCCACCTTTGTACTTATCTAGGCTAAGGAACTTTGATTTGTCGTCCGTCTTGTGCCTGAAACAGTCAGAATCCAGATACCACTCTTGTTGTTCCTTAGCCTATCAGCACACCTGCACAAGGAAAGATTTTTGTGACATGTTTGTTTTTATAAGCCCATGATTGTTAGTGACAAACACGATTTTGGAAAACAAGTTTGCGTAGAACCAAAAAAGTTTATGTTTGTTCCTTTTGGCACCCAGATTTGTTTAATTTTAAGAGATTTTACATTCGTGCCTTTAGGAACCCAAATTGGTGTGGTTTTCACGTATTTGGATCTAAACCAGCAATTGTTTTGATTGTGTTCAATTTTTCTACAAATCGTCCACTTGGAGTTGACATGATTAGTTTTACTTCTAACTATTTCAAATTGAGTATGCCCACGTCCTTATCTAGCAATATTAACAATTTGTTTTCCTAATAGCATATTTAGTGATCTTTCTCCTTTGGAGAATTTTTCTAAAGTTGTAGATAATTGTTAGACTTGTGACTTGAGAGATTCATTTTCATTCAATAACAACGTGCACTTTTTAATAGAGTTTTCTCTCCTAGTATTTTCACTTCTTTCAAAATCAAAATTTCATTTTCAAGCGATTTAATTCTAGTTTCTGAGTTTTTTATTTCCTCTTCTAATGATAGACACTTATCACACTTAGAGCTTTTATTTCTATGATTTCGAACCAATTGATCAAGCTGTTTATTTATTTCTATCAAATTATCTCGTTGTGATTCAATTTTAGCGTACTTCACCCTAAGTCGTTCAACACAGTCATTTACTTCATGAAAATATATAAGTAACTGCAAATGAGTAAGTTTTAATACCTCGTTTGGCTTATCATCATCGTTGTCACTTATTTCTCTTGAAAAACAAAGATTTTCTTTTTCACTTTCACTGCCAGTGCTTTTATCACTTCATCACAAGCAGCTGCAAAACTTCTCCTTTTCAATTTCTTTCCTTTGTTGAATTGATTTTGAGGACAATTTGGCTTCATATGACCAGGTTTATTGCAGTTGTGACAAATGATCTCCTGCTCTTCTGAGATGTCTAGAACTTTGCCGATTCTGCTTTTCTCTACCTTAACAGTTTGATCACTTTCAATTTATCTCTAGATCCTGCCACCACATGATCTTAAACCTACCTCCTTTGAAGTCCGTTACTGTGCACTGAAGTCTATCACCGGTTAACTCAAACACCCCTCTATGCAAGATCCAAAGACTTTTTATGGCTAATTCTATCTATACACCAATAAGCATTTAGCAAGCATATGGAAGTGTAATAAATTACCACACACAAATATTACTTTATGTACAACATTTCTTTTACAAAATCATCCATGATTACACCTTCATTATCTTTTCACTTAAAACTGAAACCCATTTAAATTGAAAACATTAAATTAAGTTAAAATTCAATAAAATGAACTTTATATTTTGACACTAATATTGTAACTTCTTTATTTTATTTTTACAACTGTTTTTAATGTTAATAAAATCAACCATAGTGTGAAAAAATAGTTAAATGCTTTTAAATTAAAGTAATTAGTTGTGAAAATTGTCTTAATTGATGCTTTAAGTTTCATTATAAAAGATCATTAACTTCTTCTCAAAATGTATGGATTTGATCAAATATTATTAATTTAGTCTTTTTGTTCGATGGGTAAGATGAAAAAGACAAAATGCAATTAGGAATGACTGGTAATGTAACAATACATTTTTTTAGCAAAATAAAGATGTGTGTTAGTGTTTTTAATGTTTGAATATAATTTACCTTTTTTTATTTCATAAAATAAATAAACTTATACTGTTTGTTAAAAGTTATACATCACATTTTACTTAATATACATCGTACATATTACAAAAGTACTCCTAATTTGCAATAAATCAATAGGCTTATCTCATTTCATAAACTCTCTTTCCTTATACATTAATCAAACTAAGGTGCTCTATTTTCCCACATTAACCTTTGCAAATTTCAATTTCGACATTTAATTACTTTAAATGGAATTTTGAATGATTTATTTCCTTACATATAGTAATGTAAATTTGATTTTTGAATGCTAAAATGTTAAACTATTAAATTTTTGAAAGAATAGAATTTTCCTATTTAATCCAATATTACAAGCTGTATCTATTTTTAGGCGATTTCAAATTTTTTGTGTTGCCAAATATATGTTGATTTTTTTAATATGAATTCCTTATTGTGAAACTTAGTGTTGATATCCTAATTTTAGGGGTATTAACTACAAATTACCATGTTATACATTTATGTCATTATGAGATGTACAAATTCATTGCCTTAAATTAATTTGGAATAATAATATATTAAATGCCATGTAAGACGCATCCCAATTACATCCGTGAGTAACCTTTCTCATTCTCAACATCGAACTGAATTACCACAATACGCAGATATTTTCTTCTCACGCGCTCAAAGATTTTTTCCCCCTTCTGCACGACTCTTACTCGACCCCAGTTCTCCTCAATCGCGCAGAAATTTTCTCTCATCTTCTCCGAATTTTAATCACTGGGTATTTTTTTTCTATTTTTGTTTCTCATCTCGTGCAAAATTTGCTTATTTTTGTAGGGTTTCTGAATTAGCAGTGAAAAATATTCTCAAATCGGTTGAAATTGAGATTTATTAACAGATCTTCATGTTTGCGTTTAGGGGTTGATGCTGGAACCCATCTTCGACTTCATGAAGCAATAGGAGGTTTCAAAAAGCGGTATACATATGCTTATATCATGTTTTGTCTTAATTTGTGAGTATTTGTCAATGCAATTCTGTGCTGTTGATTTAGTAAGATTGAAGCTAGGAAAACAACTATAAGTTAAACATATAATGAACGAATTAGTACAGTAACATAAGGTATATTTTATATGTTTATATTGTGCTGTGTTTTTGATAAATTTCAAGAAGCTAGAATCTTTAAGTTGTAATTCTTGTATTACATAATTCAGATTTCATCGCTCATATTTTTAGATGTCATTGAGCAGTTATTATATACGAGCTAATCTTACGGTTGAACTTAATGAAAGATTGTTTGATTTGTTTTATCTTGTTAACCTGAAGGGAACCTATACCCCTACTTCTAGAAAATATACATCCAACTCTCTGGTTATTTTAGACCATTACCTTGTATCAAGGACATGAGATATTGCGTTGCCATCAATTACTCTTAACACTTTGTAATTGCAATTGTACTTAACATGAAGTCCAAAGCAAAATATATAGTTTATCTCCAAATATATGCAGTATTAATCATTACATATAAAAAGGTTGCAGCTTGTAATAGGATATTACTTGGAGCATATTGCCTGATGTTGTATAGGAGGTTTCCATGGTAGTTTCTTACTACCTGTACTTTTAAGCATATACAAATCAGACATGCTTTGTTTAAGCCTAATTTTGAAATTGCAGGGAAAAAAATGTTTTGTTTACTTCCTTATATATATTACAAAAATGTAAAATAAAAGTAAATAATACGTTCAATTGTCCAATAAATATAGTGTGCTGACACAATAAAAAGGAAAGTTGTATGGAGCGCCTCATGTAGACGTTAGTAGTTTACGTGGAGTTTCTAGGTCTTCTTCAGCCAGTGCTCATCAAGGATGCACTTCTACTCCAACTCCATCTACTCAACCAATACATACACAATTTTCATTGGAAGAAATTGTTCAACGGTTAGAGCTATAAATCCTAAATATGCAATTAATGTTGAATGATTATGTAGTTGTTTGTTTTAATGCATGTATTATCTTTAAATAGGGTGTTGGATAAATTAATGCAGTCCCCTGGTGTACCTATGCAGTCCACTGTACATACGCAGACAACTGATCATGTTGTAGTGTCTTCGCAACCGGCTGTGCCAACATCGCCTTATATTCCTGATCAGTCCACCATGCCTACGGAGGCGACCGTGCCTACACAAGCCACCATGCCTACATAGTCACAACAAATGAGATTTTCTCCATTTAATGGTACATTTCCTCATTTCACGGGTTAGTATATTTTCTCATTATTTCTATTATTCTTAGTGCTAGCCTTGTTGCAATTGCTGATCACCTATTTATATTATATACTATATGCCAACTAGATGAGTCAATAATAATTTACTTGATTAATTGGAAAAAGCATAGCATTACTGGACCGAAGTACGTGTTGATTGAACAAAAGTATGTGCTCAGTGGTTGATTAGTATTCAAAATAAACGCTGTAAGCATGTTTAGCAAAGAATTCGATCTGCACTCGTCTTTAAAATATAATATGTAGATATAAGTATATTTAACAACTGCCCTCTATGAGGCTGCCTTCATTACTCGATCCATAGTGAAGGTGTATTTTTTAGTTTATACAACGTAGATATAAGTGGGATAGATAATGCAAGATTACAACTGAGGAAGATGGTTGGATGTAGAAACTTGAAATCTGTTAAAGGTATCATATAGAAGTAGAAAGTTGGTATCATTGATAAAGTAATAAATCTCTATCTCTAATCTCTAATAGTAATAATAAAAATTCGTTGAACTGGACGTGTATAGTAATGGCCGGTATTCTTTAAGAGGGAATGGAATTGTAACTGGCCTTTTGACTGGATTTGTCGTTACTGGCGCTATCATCATTAAGTTCATTGATGAGCCCACTAAGGAGGATGCTAAGATCATAAAACAGTGGCTTTACAATGCGTCAGTAAAATTTATGATTTATTACTATCATGTCAATAAATTTTACTAAGAAGAGTGATCTTTTACAATGCGACAGTAATGAAATTCATGATTTACAATGTGAACTTAAAAAACAATGAATGAGAAAGAATCCGATGATTTTTTAAATGCATGGATAAAAGATGTTTGCATTGTGAATATCATATATCCAATCCTCTTTGAATAAAAATAATAAATCATAAAATAGTGGCTTTATATCTATGTACCGTTGGATTTATTTACAGTTACTACATTTAGATTGGAAGAGTTTATCATGGTCAAGAAAACTATTAACAAATCAAATGCATGCCGGTAAATAAATTTTGCATTGACAAACATTACATTAGCAAGTTTACTTGTTTTATAAATTATAATTAACCAATATATAATGAATGAGAAAGAATCCAGTGATCTTTTACAATGCGTTAGTAAAAATGTTTCCATTGTGAATATCATATATCGCGTCTTCTTTGAATAAAAATAATAAATCATAAAATAGTGGTTTTATATCTATGTAATGTTGGATTTATTTGCAGTTACTACATTTAGATTGGAAGAGTTCATCATATTCAAGAAAACTATAACAAATCAAATGCATGCCAGTAAATAAATTTTGCATTGAAAAACATTGCATTAGCAAGTTTACTTGTTTTATAAATTATAATCAACCAATATATAATGAATGAAAAAGAATCCAATGATCTTTTACAATGCGTCAGTAAAAGATGTTTGCATTGTGAATATCATATGTCCCATCCTCTTTGAATAAAAATAATAAATCATAAAACAGTGGCTTTATATCTATGTAATGTTGGATTTATTTACAGTTACTACATTCAGATTGGAAGAGTTCATCATATTCAAGAAAACTATAACAAATCAAATGCATGCCAGTAAATAAATTTTGCATTGAAAAACATTGCATTAGCAAGTTTACATGTTTTATAAATTATAATCGACCAATATAATTGCTCGCTTTATTCTTCTTATAATCGACGCAGTTTTGAAGTCCGACAGTTTTGAAGTTTGGTTACTTGCTGCTTAAAATATATCAGCTTTAATTTAATCCTTTGCGAATTTATTTATAGATACACGATACAGAGAACCAGTTATTTTTGTAAGCTTTAATTTTCAGTGGGTGATTTTGTTTACATATTAGTATCGGTGTGTATGCATTGTAGTCCTATGCTAAAAACTATAATATATATTCTGTTGACTTTAAAGTTCGAGCCATTCAGTTACAGATGCTAAAGTCTTTCCCGCATAGCTGTTGTTGCCATTCAAATATAGTTTCTTGGTTTTTGCTTTATATTAGTTTTATGTATGTCTAAATTGGAGAAAATAAGAAAGAAGAGTGGCTAAAAATGGAGGAGTAAGAATGAGTTTATTTTACAAGTTTAATTTTCTAAATTTCGGACTTGCAAACAGCTATAAAGTTTTTAGTAAAGCTATCAAGCCTGGAAATTAAGATAGAAATTTGTTTCATAAAGCAACAAATTGGATATCTGAACGGGGATCTATCCTATTTCACTATCTTTGTATTTTGAATTAGGCAAGAGTTACTGTATTTTGGTAAATGAGTTGCCGTCAGACTCATCTACGTTGTAACGCCTTATCTTTTTTATGACGTCCATGCTTATTTCCATTAAATGACTTAATTTACATGTATTTTATGTAGCAGGTCACAGGTCTATGTCGTTGGGAGCATATCCATCGCAACAATCACCTTTGCATTCCAACCCATTCGGGACTGCACAACAAAGCATGCAATTTTTTGATATAATGCAACAACTACCACATGTGCAACAATATTCAAATATGCAACAGGTTTTAGGACCATCAATGGCTTATCAGCCTTATCAGTCATCACGCAATTTCGAACAACATCAACATCATGGCGGTATGGAGTGATTAGTGTTCCCTACTTCACTTGTTTGTTTTGTTTTCCTTGTCGAAATAATATATGTACATATATGTCAGTGGACTTATTTGCTTTGTTTTTTGTTTCTAAAGTAACATGTACTTCTTTTAGCGAACATGTTGAATTACCTTTTTGTTAATGTAATATGTTTGGACATGTTATCTTAACTTTCTTGTTAAAATAATGTGTGTGTGTATATATATATCCTAGTGAATGCATGTCTTATGTTAAATTGAGTACTTTATCATTTGTGTGTTGTTAGTTGTATGTAGTTTTTATATGATACCAGATAAATTTTGACATGTATGAAATTATAACGCTGATATATTGAATTTTTGGTTATATTCCACCGTTTATTATTGTGGGTATCATATGTTGCTGAATCAAGCAAATTTAAGACTGACTAAAGACAAAATTTCGGTCTTTAAAATTCAGTTTGAAATATATTTAAGACTGAAATATCAGTCTTTACATCTTGAGACTGAAATTTCAGTCTTAAAATTTTTTTGGGACTAGTAATTCAAAGACTGAAATTTTAGTTTTTGATCAGTCTTTAAATATAATTTAAAGACTGATTTGCTTTATTAAAGACTGTAATATTCAGTCTTTAATCTATTGTTTTTTAGTAGTGATGGTGGCTAATGGTTTCGGTTAGATGGTGGTGAGGGCGAGGCTTTAGGCGGTCGAGGCTGTGTTGTGTGGTCGGGTGGGAGGATACGGGCGGGAGGAAACTGGCAGTTCGAGGGATGGGTGCTTGGTGACGTGGCGTGGGTCTGGATGTGGCAGCTCGGTCAGATCTGGGCTGGTGGCTTCGGCATTTGCGAATGGAGATGGAGGAAGGTGGGCAGAGCGGCTATGGCCATTGGGTGGAGGGTCGGTGGTTGAACGAGAGGGTGGCAATGGGTTGTACGGTGGAGAAGTAGGTCGAGTGGAGAGGAGGAAGGATTAGCGGCTTCTTAGGCAATCGAGGAAAGCAATCAACAGTTTCACCAGCAAAATATGAACATAGTGTTTATATTTTCTTTTATAAGTACAGAGAACCGAAAAGATAAATGGGGAGGAGACACGTCGGAAGGTGGTGAGGAAAGAAGAGGAGGATGGGCTTACGTGGGGAAGCAGCACAGATAAATATATGTACGAAATATTTTTAAGGATGAATAGAAACAAGGAAGAGAATAGGCAGAGAAACGTACCACAATAAATATAAGCAATGAAAAAGTGAAGGTGAAGTGACAATTCTGAAAATAATAAAAGTTGGTGACTATTCATTTCAGCTGTTTATTGCCGTTTGACAATTGAATGGACAAAAAATATTAAAGCTCCAAAACGGCTACCGCTACGGTTAACTATTTCTCGGATATCGCCACGTACCGGACTTTGAAATACACAAATGAATATACTACGGAGATCAGCATAACAAGACGAACAGAATGGTACACAGATATCAACGATACGACTCTCCTATCAAAAGTCGATTTTCGTTGCCAAACTGTTGCAAATTTGTCGAAAATAAGATAAACGGGGCTGGAGAAGTCCAAATTTGCCGAAACGAATTATGACGTCTTACTCAAAAAATAATTTATATTTTTGTTATATAAAAATATTCAGATTTCAAAAATATTTTATTTTCATCAAATTAACTGAATTTAAATTGAAATTGAAAATTATATTACAGAACTAACTTCCATATTTTCCAATGAAAATTTGCCATTGGCTATGCTTAAATAGACGCATACCAAATATCAAATTTTCATTGCTAAATTTTAGTTATTTATTTTCACCAAAATTTCAGTTAATTACGTTATAAAAATCGTTCAAATTTACGGGTCATTACACTCACCTATAGATTAGAGTTACCAAATAGCTTAGTAAGTTTACATAATGATTTTTATGTTTCACATCTTAGGAAATGTGCACGTGACCCTAGTATGGTAGTATAACAAAGGTCCATCGAGGATTTGGAGGTCGAGCCGAATTTGACATACGTGCGTAAACCTAAGGGTCTAATCGAGATGCGAAAGAGTTGAGGAACAATGCTATTAAAATTGTTCACGTCTAATGGACCGAAGATACTAATGATGCTACGTAGGAAGTGGAGGAAAGGATTAAAAATCTTTATCCATATTTGTCTGATGCATGATTTTTATTTAGTTGTGTGTTATTTTGATTATTGTTTGACTAATGGTGACACTAGTATGTTTGGTATGTGTTAGATGGACTAGTACATTATGTTGATTTTTATATTAGGTGGATAGTATATAATGTGTGCTTGCATTGTACATTTTATGAGTTTATGTGCGTATTTGGTTACTTTATTCAAATTTCGAGAACGAAATCCTTATGATGGAAGACTGAAACATCCCATATTTCGGACTAGGACAAATACAAGACTGTTATATTCTGTAAATTAATTAAATAATTAATTTAATTTTAGAATGTAAAATTTATTAGTTAGTTGATAATTTGATTAAAATTGTAAACAACATTTAGACGACTATTTAAATTTGAATGTTGGGCAATTAATTATGAGGCAATGAAATAAACTAGTATAGAAATTAAATAAAATTTTATCTAAGCATTTCTGGCTGCGTAATTTTAATTAATGGAATGGAGTGAATTAAAGTGCATTAAGAGTTTAATGAATTAATAGGTTAAGCAAGGAATTCTAGCCAAATTATTAACTCTTATACCCTTAATATATGTATGTATGTGTATATGTATATATGTATATCTTTCTTCTCATCCAAGGGTAATTATATTCATTAAGTTCGTCCATTGATTAAAAGAATAAAATGAAATGTTTTAATAAAGGGATTTAAGATTAAGAGAAAAGGAATAACTCTTGTATCCCTGATATATATATATATATATATATATTCTCATCCAAGGGTAATTATATTCATTAAATTCGGCAATTAATTAAAAGAATAAATGAAAGGTTTTAAAGAAGGGATTTTATGTTAAGGGAAATGAATTAACTCTTATACCCCTAATATATATAAGGGTACTTTTGGCACAGGTCCTTATTAAGTTTTAAAATTCACGAAAAGTCCTTCACTAAATTTCAGTGTAAATTAGGTCCCTGTTTTTTATTCACGATTATTGCAGAGCATGATACAACATTTCATAAAAGTTGCTGACATTTCCGCAACATTTTTGTACACTGTGAACATAGTGTATGAAAGTTGCTGAAATATCAACACTTATTTATAAAAGTTGCTGATATTTCAGCAACATTTATGTACACTGTGAACACAGTTTATGAAAGTTGCTGAAATATCAGCACTTATTTATAAAAGTTGCTGACATTTCAGTAATAATTTTTCTTTTTTTTTACAATAAAACTTTGACACAGATAGTTGCTGAAATATCAGCACTTATTTATAAAAGTTGCTGACATTTCAGCAATAATTTTTCTTTTTTTTTACAATAAAACTTTGACAGGGACCCGCTTTACAATATGAAAGTATGATAGGGATGCCTCCCTGATTTCCACTATATATAAAGCAAGGTTCAGCTACAGCTCAGTTTTCTACACCTCTGCTCCCCTTGAATGTCATCCATAAGTTCCAATTTAAATGTAGTACTTTCTCTCTCTTTCTGAATTAAATAATATAATGTAGTGGAAAGAGAGAGAAAGTAATATTATTTAAATTGGAACTTGTGGCTGGTATTCAAGGGGATTAGAGATGTATGAAACTGAATTGTAGCCAATCCTTGCCTATATATATATATATATATATGTATGTATATGTATATGTATATATATATTCTCTCATCCAAAGGTAATTATATTCATTAAATTCCACTAGTAATTAAAAGAATAATACAGAATGTTTTAATAAAGGGATTTTATATTAAGGGTAATGAATTAACTCTTATACCCCTTATATATATATATATATTTGTGTGTGTGTGTGTGCGCAGTTAAAGCGCTTAGCGAGTATATAGCGCTGTAGCTGTAAAAAATTATAGCAGGGATAAAGCAGAGATATAGCGGAAAATAACGAAGATGCAAAAAGCTTCATTAGATATAAAATCAAAATTTTAAAATTAGTTTATTCTCATTCTTACATCATTTGTGTAAGAAAAAGAAATATTGTTTAATCTTATATAACAAAACCGAAGAATATCATGATTTATGTAGACTAGATTTGGTAACTACAATAGATTTCTAAATTATATTAAGCACTTATTCTTTAAAACTAGGTATTTACCCTAACTTTGTTGATTTCTTTTAAAAGAGAACTAGTCAAATCAACATTTGTATATTAACCTTGCCAAAGCAGATGCTAAAAAGCCTTGATTTAGTAGGCATAGCGAAAAATAGCAGAGCTTAAAGCGGATCAACTGATTAATAGCGCGATATTGAAATAGCATAAAGGTTGACACTACACCAGAAAAGGCCTATCGTAGCATTGAAAAATGGCTACCAAAACTTTTACTAGCCTTACGGTAAACGCTACGATACAACATGCTACTAAAAGTCCGAAATTTTTTGTAGCGTTGTGGAAAACGCTGTCAAAACTTAACATATTGTAGAATTTTAGAAACGCTCAACTACAACCAAAGTTAATATTTTTAATAGCGTTTTAACTTGCACCCTTGTTTGGTTTTCTGTAGCAGTTTTTGCCTGCTACTATACATTTTTCGTAGCGTTTTTACCTTTCTATAGTATATTTTTGTTGCATTTACATTTATTTCTGTAACGTTTTTAAAACACTACTAACGGTTATTAGTTGTTTTGCGATGTACTTTATATGCTACCGTTTCCTGTTGATAGCTTGTATCATTTCCAGTAATAACTCGCATAATAGTTATATTAAAACCAACATTCAATCACATAATCGTTGTATTGAAACCAACAATAAATCAATCAATCATATAATCATCATATTCAAACAATTGAAAAAAAACGTTAACCACATAATCAAATATGATATCCATAACCATTTCGATAATAGTTTTTTGACAAAATAAGCAAATTCACATAAAATCTGTAAGCATTCATAAACAAGTTTACACAACTAGTACTAACAAAATGTTATAATATATATATATAGCAATTAGAGCCATGTTCATTACTGGATTACCCACAATTATTTGCTGCAACTGGTCTTTTTTCCGAAAAAGCTAATTACCCGTAGACAAGTTAAACAATTAACAAATGATTATGAAAGTTCTTTATATATTTAAGGTATGTCAAGCATCCATGGTTAAACCTTTATTAAATTTAAATAATTTTAATAAAACTTAGTTAACTTAGTAAATTTTAATAAAACTTGGTTAATTTCTATAATAAACTTATTTAACTTTTATAAAACTTATTTGACTTAGTTAAATTCTAATAAAACTTAATTAATTTGTATAAATTTATTTAAATTTTGTAAAACTTAGTTATATTTTAAAATTTTGGTTAATTTTATAAACATTAGTTAAATTTTTATAAAGCTTGGTTCATTTATTTATAATAACTCAAGCTTATAAATTATCTCAGTTGCTAATATTTAAAATGTCATAACTTATATTTTAATTAACTTAAACTTATAAATTATCTCAAACTTAAAACTTTATTCACTTAGTTATTTTTTGTAAATTATCTCAAACTTATACATTTTCATAAACTTAGTTAATTTATTATTAGAATTGTAAACTTAGTTAATTTACTATTATTATTGTAAAATTAGTTAATTTATTATTATTACTGTAAACTTATTTAATTTTTATAAAAATTAGTTAACTTGGTTATTTTTTATAAACTTAGTTTTTGTTATTATTGTTATTAATTATAAAACTTAGCTGACTTAGTTAATTTTTATCAAACTACAGTTGTTTATTATTATTATTATTATAATAATAAACTTAGCTAATTTATTTTATCAAACTTAGTTTATTATTATTATAAACTTGTTAATTTTTTTATCAAACTTAGTTTATTATTGTTATGATTATAATTATAAACTTAATTGTTAATTTTTATCAAACATAGTTTATTATTATTATTATTATAAACTTGTCAATTTTTATAATACTTGGTTAATTTTTATAAACGTATTTAAATTTTATAAAACTTAATTAATTTATTGAAACTATCGTTTATTATTATTATTGAACTTATAAATTATCTCAATTGCTAAAACTTAAAATGTCAACTTAATTTTAATTAACATAAACTTATAAATTATCTCAAACTTAAACTCTATTAACCTAGTTAATTTTTATAACTTGTCATGCCCCTTGTTTAGTCTCTTGATTGCAAATGCGGTTTTTTCATTTATTACCACTTTACATACCGTGCCATACCCACTTGATCCTATTATATCCTTGTTCGTCAATTTCATTATCTTCTTCATGAAATCTTTTGAGCTTAAGGATTGCATTGTCGGTGAATGAAACATCACCATTTTCCCTCCTATCAAAATGAAAATCAATGTGTTATGGTTCCATAAAATGAGAATCAATGTTTAATTTCGAATTTCACATACAAAATACATCTTTCAAACCTTAAGAATTGTATCTAATCTAACGAAAACAATAAGATGACAACGACAGTTTCAATTCAAGTTCCAACAACGACAATAGATCTTTCTATGTGATGCTGGTCCGTGAAAATGATGATGAACTGCTTATACTATTTGGAACACAAAGAACTTTAAAGGATGAATTGTTGATATATTTGTAAGTTAATAAAAATATAGATGCAGTTTTCTCTGGTAGAAATATACCTGACATGCTTTCCTTCACGATTCTTCTTTTGCTTGACCATCATTTGTATAGGAGCACAGAAATAATAATTTTGAAAATAATGAATGTTATACAACAGAAGTGATATAGAGTGCTAGAATGCCAGAGTTCATACTCTTTTTATTCTAATGATATCCTGTAATTATATTACATGGTCACTGAAAGAATTTTCGTAGAATTATACAACAACTTACAGGATGAAGAATCGGATGTTATTTAAAGCAAATCAACTGAGAAAATGAGGTATAAACATGAAAATGAAAGCAGACTAGAGAGTAGAAAGGAACAAAATAAAATTTCATTTTGTTTCATCAAATTAAAATGTTTACACACACCGATAAAGTATAAGCATTAACCCTAGCTAACCTTATCGTATGCTTGCATAGATGGTAATCAAAGCAATATGCTTAAACAGATAATCCAAGCATCCTTTTCTTCATCAACTTCCTACAAATTAGGTACGTTGTATTTCATATATGCTTGAACAGTTAAGAGAACAAATTTTTCATTATACATGCATTGGAGTACCGGAGGAGATCTAATACTGACTTTGTTAAAGTATCTCAAAGTATTGGGCCATAAATCTTCTTTCAGTAAATCCGTTACCTGCATTCCAGTAACAAATCTATATTGTAAACAGAGGTAAGTTGTCAACTAAAATTGAAAATAAACATTTTAAGTAACTGCAATGGTAAAATTCAGAACATAAACCTTATAGATTGGATCAGTCAATCTTCAAATCTGGAAAATAGGCATATGCAGTTCTATAAATCAATACTACAGATCTAAAATGTCTAAAGATAAATAATAGAAAAAGAGAAATACAAGAAGAAACAACTATCGCATGTGAAAAAAAACGGTTCATATTATTTAACTACACTTGTGGACTTACCTCATCAAAAGTTCCTTCTACTAGACTTTTGTATGCTTCATCTTGCTAAACAAAGTAAAGAAACCGTGATAAGAGGTGAGAAAAATAGACAGGTAAGCATAAACATTTAGGCATCCCAGTTCGACTAAAATACTTCTGAAACAAATCTTGTAAAAAATGGTGATTTATAAAACCTGTCATGTTTTGATCATTTTTAATGCAGCAAGAATGAAGAATTCACATTTCAATACATTCAGTTGGTTAACGAGCATATAAGCATGAGAGTTTATAATGATGAGTAACAGACATAATGCTACAAACAAATCTTGGATAAGGAGAAATATTTCTCCTACACAACCTTTCTGAAAAGTGTATATGTCAATACATTTGCTAATTTAGTTAAAAATTTATCCTTTTTTAAGTAAAATTAAAAATAATATCACAGAATGTAATTTCTCCAAATGCAGATAAGGTACCACAGAACCAAATCACAACTGCTGCATAGCCCATCCAAAAGGCCGACTACAGTTCAAAACCCATCATACAGACAAAAAATGAAGATGGTAAGGAACAACTCAATCACACATAACAAGTAGAGGCAGAGTTAACGGGAACATACATTTTTTTAAGTAGATGGCCACAACTTCTATTGTACCTGAGAATACAACTAATTAATTTTCGATTTTGCAGAAACTACAATGCCACATCATATCAATTATACACTCTATCATTAGTATACTGAAATGAATCTTGTATAATATTTAATTTATAGTTTATGTGTCTAGTCTTATATGATAATTTTGCTAAAGAACTTCAATTAGGTAAGTCAAATTTAACATGGCAAATGAAAATGCCTTTGACTCGATGTCTATATTGCTAGTTTGTCAAGTTATATAATTGGTCATTTAGATATTAGAACTCCTGAAAGTAACAGATTAGCTCATGATTGATGTATATTTTACTAACATGGTAAGTCAGTAATGTAGTTAAAGAAAATCAAAAGGCAAGAGATTATAACACATGCATCTACTAATAGTTTTAACCTCTAAAGCCATTATAATGTGAAGGCCTGTGCAGGAGCTAGTGCAATATTGCAAGGCAGACCAACCATATCATTGTCTATCATCATATCAATGGATTTTCAGGATCTTGCATGCCCAGTTTTGAGGGAATTTTAATATAAATTGTTGCATACATCTGTCAGATAGCTCACTTTCCAACAATAATCCAACAAAAGCAGGTCTATTGAATAAGAGGAATCTGAATACCTGGTTTATCTTAGAATCAGTATTCATTCCCCTCACATTCCAGCAAATAGGTTTATTTTTGAGCTTCCTGTATTTCTTTGAGGAGGAGCAGTTGAGCTAGAGACATCAACATATTTGATGGATTTACGCTTTAAATATTTTCAATTGTCTTCTACCAAGTGTTGCAAATCAGGTGGTTCTTTGTCATTTGTAATCTCAGCTACTTGTTCTACTACAAGATTGATATAACTAAGTGGGACATCTTCTAATTCCTTAATAGCAGGAAAGAATTCATCAGTTCCAATTTCAGAGGCATTAGATTTTCATGCACATTTAAAGGCATCATTAGCAACATGTAAAATTTTACCATATAGTAATTTTGCAATTTTAGCTTATAATCAACAATTTTCATGTAGGAAAAACATACCAAAATGTGTAGATGTAGTTGGAACTGACAATCAAACTTATGTGCAACTCGGCATTTATGACCACCATGGTTATAATCACATAATGATCAACAGAAACATTTACAAAAGAGAGTTGCTTTGTGGATTAATACATGTCTTAATTATAACAGCTATCACAGGCCGTTGTAACCACGTTGTCAGGGATTAAAGAGGAATATGTGCTACTAGTTCTTAAATTTGCAATACAAATGAGTGCAATTAATCCTTAAATTCGCAATACTACTATTTTACTGTACAAAAAATGATCCCAACGATCTCGTATCCCCATAAGCCCCAAAAGAGAACCATTAATTCTTTGACTAGTGCTTTACAATCCCTTTTTTCATAAAATTCATGTAAATAGCAATGGCTTTATTAACAATGACATATGCGCCTTCAATAGGCTAGACCTAACCATCTTACATGATACTTACCATTACTGGTTTCAACTACAATATGATATCTTTATCTGTCATTTCGTCGTCTGTAATTTTTTATGACAGTTTATCACACTACACCATAGAATAAAATTAGCTTGGTTACAAAACATCATGTTTACTTTTTAAGGTACATTGCCACAATAGTTTTTTTGTTCACTACAGTTTTAATACCAATTATTCACTTATTTCTTCAACAGAATAAACAATATTCATTGGAAATGATATCCCCAGTCCATGTTGGCAATATTCAAATCTCTTGTGGACATAGATGAGCTCCCTTGGTACAGAGCATACCAAGCAACACCGTAGTCGAGATATAATACAAAGTAAAAACATCCTTAACCAGGCTGATTAGATTTTGTTCGATAAAACAACATCAAGTAAACCACTTGACTCCAGTGGTTGTGATTCACAGCTAGTTCTGGACCCTTTTAAGATTAACATTTAATCATTCTTTAGGTGGAATGAGTTATACATTGATTATGAAGAGACATGATGCCTGTAGCATATTGTTGTTCGTAGAGAGTTAATATGCATGATAAAAGTTGGACTTATGTTAGTTGATTTGTCAGTATGCACTCGAAACCATGCCTCATCTTCCCTCTAGAAACCCTTGGATAAGTTATGCTGAAATAGACTTTGTGCTTATCTGATTCCATCCTTAATCCTCAACAATTTCATCATATATGGCTGATGAATTCAGTGCGACTTGTGTAATAGATTACCTAGAATGAAAGTGTTAAATGCCATGCTTTAAATGATGATGTCTTGGATACATCTACTCACACTATGTCAGCTTATTGATCCCAGATTTCACAAGGATATCAATTGCACGTCCATCACTTGTTGAAGCTGCCATCATATTGGATTTGGAAAGCAAGATGCAGCCTGTGGACAGAGTGATCTTATTGTTGGCAAGTCCAAGTCGATATAGTTTTAATTTATTATGTTGTGTGAATCGAATTTTATTTCAACTTTATTTGTACATTAGCTTGTTTTGTTTCTTGATACATGAGATTGCCTGCTTATAAGTATTTCAACTCCATGTATCAAGAATGTTTCTCATTAAATTCGGCTTGATACACGAGATTGCTTACATGTGTCAAGATTGCTTACAAGAGTTTTATTATGAACAATATATGGTCTCGAGTATCAAGAAACATAATGTGAGTATCACTTGTACAATATATGTTTCTCATTCAAAAGTAATTATATTCATTAAATTCGGCTATTAATTAAAAAAATAAAACATAATGTTTTAATGAAGGGATTTTATATTAAGGGAAAAGAAATAATAAGATTCAACAATAAGGGATATTAGCCATAACCATTAACTCTTATACCCGTAACATACACACACGTGCACGCATGCGCGCGCAAACGTGTATATATATACATATATATATACATACATATGCATATATATATGTATGTATGTATGTATGTATGTATGTATGTATGTATATATGTATATCGTTCTTCTCATCCAAAGGTAATTATATTCATTAAATTCGTCTATTAATTAAAAGAATAAAACAGAATGTTTGAATAATGGAATTTTTTATTAAGAGAAAGGAATTGATAAGACTAGACAAGGAGGGATATTAGCCCAAACAGAAGTTATTAACTCTTATACTCCTCGAATATAAGTACCCTTCTTCTCATTCATTTCATTCCAAAAAAAAAGAAAAATAGGAAAAAAAAATTAACCAAGGCCGTCGTTGCTAAGGAGAGGAAGAGGAAAAACAAATCAAGAAAGATTCAAGCTCCTTTCTTAAAGAGAATAAGATATTTCTAATTTAGATATTAATGTAGGACAGCAGCATGTGACGCCTCGGCTCCAGTGATCAAACTGTCAGAGAGGGTTTACCACTCGATAGCTCCGATCAAAGGGCTCAGAAGGAGAGATCTCTTTTACGGACTACAATGGATCAATATGGATTCATTACAATACCCAAAAACATCTAAAAGATTGACATTTTAACACAAAGCAATATATACAAGTTGCATAGGTTGAATAATACAGTATTAGAGACATATAAGAGAATAAATCTAAAGTAGAAAGAAACAGAGGTGAATAAAGGATAACATATGTGTGTGTATCATAACTGATGTTTGATAAAAATCATACATCTACATCTCATATAGAATACAAAGCTAAAAAACCTAATAAATCATGTTATCACATCTCATGAGGTAGACAAAACAACAAAAACAAATATTCACCATCGTCACCGGCTTCATCTCCATATTGTGGCTTACAAAGCTCGTTTAATCGTAGCGTCAAACTTGTAAAACAACCACAGTCTGACCCAAGGTTGTTAAATACATAACAAAACCTGAGTTAGACTAGAAACTAGGTGTGAGTGTAACCGTGCTTAAAACATAACGTAATATGTAGGTGTTAAGTATAAGAAAATATTATATGCTTTTTCTCTTAAAGATATCACACACTCACTAATCTAATACCCAACACACATCTCAAACCACATACAGGTTTTTTAATACATATGTTACAACTCTAAATTATGTGACCCGTGGCTGCAATTCCAATCAACTGGGATATCACATCTTATCAACATATATGAGTTGCAATCATTATACTTACTACTCATATCATATCGTAAGTATACGAGTGTAAAATAAGGTGTCAATTTCTAATAGCCTTACTTATTTTATTAATACTAAGTCAATACCAAGGCATTACACCTATATCTCCTTAACTAGTCTTTACTAGACTTTGTCTCTACGTCAAGATATAGTAGGCTATCATATCAGTATATCCATCGAGCAGACGTATGGTTCCCCCCACACAATCTATTCATTGCACAATCTCCAATTGTTACCATTAGCGCTCCCTCTTTATGCAATAATAATCATCCCATCTCATCATGTATCCATCAATGTAATTACTATTCTCATCCTCATTTCTTGTTTGCAACTACGCCTGCCTTCGTAGTTGTATCCGTGCAACAGTTCGTTTGGACAATAAGTGACGATTGACCAGTTCATCATGGTTTTGGTTGCAACCTCGAATCTATCCCTTAGGATGGATTATAACATCTACTAGCACAACTCGCACCTATCACATTTTTAGTACATTTATTCACACTGGCATAACTTACGCCAAAACCCTTTAAATGTCGTTTATATCCCAATGTCTTTATAGGGTTTTAGCACTCATCTCACATCGCATATCACATGTGCATCATATATCATTTATCATATAAGACATAATTGGATAATCGACATTACGTATAGACAAACATAACTTAGTGAAACCTCATTAATATATAATTGAATATTAAATCATCACATAACCATTTCACATAACATCTCAATATATGGGGTTGCATACTTTAATTCATATACTTTGCATTTCTTTCATTTATATGTTATCCATTTTTATATAAAACCAAATCCAATAAATTCCAAAATGATTCAAATAAATTTCTTAAACACTTTTGGAAATCACTTAAATAACAATGATATGCCATAACACCAAAAAACATATTTCTCAAATGTTTGTGAATATTGAAATTTAGAAATCCCTAATTTTCAAATTTTAATCTTTCATTTATAACAATCCATGGCATATAATTTCCAATTCAATTCATTTAAATCCACGATGTATTATTTCTTTCAAAACCTCCCTTTTTTAAATCAGTTCCAACAATAACTCAAGCTATATATAATTAGACAGTATCCAATACATAGCATACAATCAATATATATCACCAATCAAATAATCACACAATCAATCTATTAAATTTTCATAGAAGCTATGCAATATACAAATAAACACACTCAAACCAAGTGATTTAAACCAAATTAACAAAATAACCAGCTTTTAGTAGGTCAACCTATATTTCAATGTTTAATTCAATTTAATATCGATAATGTGTCAACTTATTTGATTATTCAAAACTATAGGTCAAATCAATATGCACACACACTAAAAGATATTGGATATTAATTTACATCACATAGAACTATATATATTTTTATTCTCTTCAAATCAATTACCACAATATATATACTATATGTTTCATCCAACAATCAAAATATAATTTTATCAACCAAATTGCATATGTATATAAACACAGTTTATATACTTTCTCAGTTCATGTCAAATTACTTTGGTTCTTTTTTTATAAATTGATTCAAATATTTACAAACAATTTGAATAAATTTAAACTAGGACTTTAAAAATATGATTCATACTTTGAGCATAGATCTAAATATTTTGTTACAAGAATATATGCATTTTGCATTGCTTTGATCATAACATATCATCCAGGTCGTGACCATACATGTAGGCACCCAAAATAATCATTTTCAGGTATTAAACATGCATAGCAATCACCCAATATGATCACTAAATCATTTAAATTAAATCTAGAAGCTACACTCGCTTCCTCTGCTTGCTGCTATGGTCGCCACTAGGTCGCGCTCTGCCACGTCAGCCTAATCCAACATGCTCTCACCCATATCCACGCCTCTAGCCATAGGTCCAAGGCCGCAATCTCCAAAATCATCGCACGCCAAAAGATCGTCATGCCATCTTCTGTGCAACCCCAAACTCGTGTGCTGTAACGACCATGAATTGATTGCCATAGTCTTGGAGGAGAAAGACCATTGTTCTTGCAGGCAGAAATTCAAGTGAAGGTCATTTTCGGTCCAGTTCACCAGAGAATGGCAGGGAATCGTCAGAGTTGGTGGCTGGAGTTAGTAGGGAGGTGTCAGGTATTGTAGGGGATGGGGACATGGTCTGAGGTGGTAGCTATTTATGTGTATTAGTGTGTGCATGTGTACACGCGCACACCTGATACAGCCAAATTATGGGGTCTATGTTGAGTGGTATCAATTTGCAGTGTACTGTTAGTGGAAGTGGGTTTGAAGTGGGTCTGTTATGTGTGTTGAACTGGGCAATAGAAGGTGTTTGGGCCTGGTTGAATTGAGTTGTAAATGTGACTGGATATGTGTATATATAGGGGTGAACAGGTATTGTAAAAAAGTGTGAAAAAAAATCTGAAATAAAAATTACATTGTTCCTCTATGTTGATTCTGTTGTTATCTTGCTATTAGTATTTCTTCTTCAATCTTTATCCAGTTCAACTATATTGTCATTTTTGGTGCTTTAATGTTGATTTTGCAATCTCCTGTTAGTATACTTCTGTTCTTAGTTGTTCCAGATCTCTGTGCATTTATTTCATTTGGCTATTATATGATCACTGTTACTCATTTACAACTTAATTCTTGTTCTTGAATCTGATACTTAATATTTCTATTTGATATATAATTTTTATCCTGGTTATCTTCATTTTATAATTATTTCTCTATTCTCATATATTTGTCAGTTGCCAATCTTGTAATACTTCAGTATCCTATAATCTTTTCTGTGTTAAATAATTGGATCGTTTGTGCTTATCTTCTCAATTGCTTTGCTAATCTCTATAAATTGATTCTCTGTTCATCTATATTTGTCAATGGCCATTCTTGCTTATATTTCCAGTAGCATACAATCTCTTTTGTGTTGATAATTGAAATAATGCAAATTCTGTTATAATCTCAATCTTCCCGTTCTTGTTATATTTGGTAACAGTTTTATCTATTGGTAACAGAGATTCGATTGTATATATCTTACTTGCATTTGGTATAGATACTTGCTACTGTTAGTTTTACATGTCTTTCTTGAATCTTTCTGAAATTCGTCCAGAGATTTTTGATCCATATTAATACATTGCTCTATTTTTCTAAGTACAAAACCAAATTATCAATTCTTGATTCAACATTATATCTGTAAAACAATCACTTTCACATTATCATTTTTCTTGCTGTGTACATGTAAATTGTGCATATCTTCTTGTATCTTGTGCATGTCTAATGTCAGTTCCTCTTCTTCCTATTAAAAATACCACATAACTCCATTCTTTTCCAATAAAACCCATCACAACTGTTTCCTGCAGACATAAGAATCACCCTGTCTTCTTCTTTGTCAAAAGCCACCCATCAACCCATCAAGAAGTGTAACCTGAGAACATGGAAAAAGGTACAGAGCAATCTTCATCTTACAAATTGGTATCAAAGCCACTGACTGGGGCAACCTCTGACAACCAGTCAGGTCCTAACCTCGCCACCACCTCCTCCTAAAATCAATCCCCATCACAAATTCAAGATCAAGGACAGTTATGGCAGAGGCAGGGGGAAATTAATACCAGAACTTTGAGGAACCTGGAACTTACTACCTAAAGGTTGGAGCAATCTCACATGAATTTGGAGCGGTTAAATAAAAAATTCAAAGGTATACACATTCTACTCACCACTTTAGTTCAAGAAGTACACCAAATCAAGAATCAGCGCCTCCATCCTCTTCCACAACCACCTATGCCTATAATTCCTCAACCAGGCCCAAGGATCTCCAATTTTTCATCAAGAACCAACCCGCCACTGCCAAGAAATGCTTTAGTCTTCATGAATCTTCCTCTATACCCTCAAGAAACCCCACCAGTACACAAAAATCCTTATCAAAACTGCCCTAACCGAAATTATCAAACTCCAAACTACCCTAGTACAAATTACCCTAACCCAATGTTCTCTTACAAGTTAGACTTCCCTAGTTTTTTCGGTAAAGAAGAAGTGGTTGATTGGTTGAGGCAAGTGGAACAGTACTTTAGATTTTACAATATAGAAGAGAAATATTGGATAGACTTTAGTTCTCTCTCCCTCAAGAAAGAGGCATTGCAATGGTATAAGTGGTATATAAAGAATGTGCAAAATCATAGGTCATGGCAGGTATTCAAGGAAGAAATTATGGTTAGATTTAATCCCGAGGAGATGGAGAGACCGCATGAATCATTAGCAGGTCTGATGCAAACCACCACTGTAAAGAAAAGCACCAAGAGCCTCAATGCTAACCCCATCACTCCAAGAACTAACACCGCAAATTCCTCCCAGTATCCTAAAAACTCTCCTAACACTAATCCCAATCCCAATCCCATTACAAATCTCGGAGGCACCCAACTAGAAGCTTTGGCCAGGAGTAAACCATTACATGAGGAAGGCTGTTCAGAAGATGATGAGTTCCATGATATGTCTGGGTTTGAAACTAAAGTTGAGGAAACTCCATCTTTATCCAATATTAAATTCAAGGGAAATATTCAAGTGGTAGAAAATGGAGAGGAGCTATCTAGGTCTAAAATGTGTAATGATGTGGTGTTCAAGTGTCGGGGGTGTACTATGCCTGTTAATCTGCTCCTGTTTCCTCTTGAAGTATGTCAGGAGGTATTGGGAGCTCAAGGAATGAAGAGCTTGGGTGAAGTCACCCTTAACCTGGAAAAATTACAGGGACAATTGGCCATGATGTTGTGCTTTCAAGTTGCTGCTACAGAAAAGCCTATCTCTCCTATGCCCTCAAAAATTGAAGAAACTATTTTCATATTCGATCCCAGTGGCGACTCATTATCTGGTGTAGTGAAGTTGAAGTGTTTAAATTGAATGGTGCATAAAAATTCTAATTAAAAAGGATAGGTTGATCATCCAACCTTGAGGACAAGGTCATTCTTGAAGGGGAAGGGAGATGTAACGACCATGAATTGATTGCCATAGTCTTGGAGGAGAAAGACCATTGTTCTTGTAGGCAGAAATTCAAGTGAAGGTCATTTTCGGTCCAGTTCACCAGAGAATGGCAGCGGATCGTCAAAGTTGGTGGCTGGAGTTAGTAGGGAGGTGTCAGGTACTGTAGGGGATGGAGACATGGTCTGAGGTGGTAGCTATTTATGTGTATCAGTGTGTGCATGTGTGCACGTGCACACCTGATACAGCCAAATTATGGGTCTATGTTGAGTGGTATCAATTTGCAGTGTACTGTTAGTGGAAGTGGGTTTGAAGTGGGTCTGTTATGTGTGTTGAACTGGGCAATAGAAGGTGTTTGGGCCTGGTTGAATTGAGTTGTAAATGTGACTGGATATGTGTATATATAGGGGTGAACAGGTATTGTAAAAAAGTGTGAAGAAAAAATCTGAAATAAAAATTACATTGTTCCTCTCTGTTGATTCTGTTGTTACCTTACTATTAGTATTTCTTCTTCAATCTTTATCCAGTTCAACTATCTTGTCATTTTTGGTGCTTTAATGTTGATTTTGCAATCTCCTGTTAGTATACTTCTGTTCTTAGTTGTTCCAGTTCTCTATGCATTTATTTCATTTGGCTATTATATGATCACTGTTACTCATTTACAACTTAATTCTTGTTCTTGAATCTGATACTTAATATTTCTTTTTGATCTATAATTTTTATCCTGGTTATCTTCATTTTATCAATATTTCTCTGTTCTCATATATTTGTCAGTTGCCAATCTTGTAATACTTCAATATCCTATAATCTTTTCTGTGTTAAATAATTGGATTGTTTGTGCTTATCTTCTCAATTGCTTTGCTAATCTCTGTAAATTGATTCTCTGTTCATCTATATTTGTCAATGGCCATTCTTGCTTATATTTCCAGTAGCATACAATCTCTTTTGTGTTGATAATTGAAATAGTGCAATTTCTGTTATAATCTCAATCTTCCCTTTCTTGTTATATTTGGTAACAGTTTTATTTCTTGATAACAGAGATTCGATTGTATATATCTTACTTGCATTTGGTATAGATAGATACTTGCTACTGTCAGTTTTACATGTCTTTCTTGAATCTTTCTGAAATTCATCCAGAGATTTTTGATCCATATTAATACATTGCTCTATTTTTCTAAGTACAACACCAAATTATCAATTCTTGATTCAACATTATATCTGTAAAACAATCGCTTTCACATTATCATTTTTCTTGCTGTGTACATGTAAATTGTGCATATCTTCTTGTATCTTGTGCATTTCTAATGTCATTTCCTCTTCTTCCTATTAAAACTACCACATAACTCCATTCTTTTCCAATAAAACCCATCACAACTATTTCATGTAGACATAAGAATCACCCTATCTTCTTCTTTGTCAAAAGCCACCCATCAACCCATCAAGAAGTGTAACCTGAGAACATGGAAAAAGGTGCAGAGCAATCTTCATCTTACGTGTGCAACAACCAACGACTCATGTGCCACCTCCTTATTATGTACATGAACCCAACTGATCTCACATTGAGATTTCCCATCATCTCTCTGTCTCATGCGCATTCAACCGTCGTGCCTCCCCTTCCTTATCGCGATGTCCTCTCTCATCGCCGTTAGCAATGGGCGAGACCGCTCGCATTCACATATATTTTTTCACTGATGTCGATTTCATGAATTAGAGGCTAGGGCTGAAGAAGACAAGGATAGGAAAAAAAGACAAGGGATGAGGGTATAGAGTTTTGGGTAAGCAACTTAAAGGGCTTTAGGGTAATGGGTTTTAATAAAGAAAATCATATTTTATTTATGCATAATTTATATTTCCGTCAAATTTATATATTTTAAATCGTTTAAATGCCAAATAAATTTATTCAAGTTGATGCAAAACTTTTCCATATTTTATTTCTGCCCGAAATGGTTTTTTGATGGCCAAAATACCATTTTTAACTCTTGAAATAGTTCTAAAATATTTATTTATTCCTAAAAATAATTTCAAAGCTCATAATTATGTTTTATTTCTAAAATGAAATTTTTAAATGACTTTTGAATTCCTAAAACACAATTCAAATCTCAAATTTAAATTTTAAATCGTATTTCTTATATTATTTCCAAATAAATTATGAAAACCAATTTATTGGAAAAATTCAATAAAAAATCCCAATATAAAATTTCTAACTCATTTTCCATTTAAAATATTTTTCACAATTCAAATTTATTTTAAATCCAAATTTCTCCATTTAATTCCAAAAATCCATTTTATTTAACAAAATTCCAATTTAAAAGTCAAAAATATTTTGATTGTATATATTTTTATTTAACTACATATTGGAAAGTTACAAAATACTTATCCTATTTTCCATCCAAATCCATTTGTGTTCGAATGTATTTTTTTATATCTTTGAATGATAATAAACATGTTTTGATTTTAATAAAATGAACCTATACATGTTTGGGTGATAATATCACTGATTTGATATAATTAAGATGAACATGAATTAACATTTTTCAAATGCTTTAAATTTTAGTATGAGTTTACAACAATAAACCAGGGATGGGATTTAAATTTCATAATTTTAAATGATTTTTTATAATTTTTTCTAAGTTGAAAATGTGTAATTTTGATGTAATTAATATTTAAATTATATTTTAATATAATATTTTAACTTATGATAATGAATGTGTCTTCAAGTTTCTATGAATTTTGAGGGATTTTCCGATGAATTTTTCAAATTAAATAGATGGGTTTGGCTATAAATTAATATTTAAAAATATTAATATTTAATATTTTGATCTAAATTTTTACTAAACATAAAGAAAGATGTTTTCAATTATTGTGAATTTTAGGGAATTTTTTCATGAACTTTCTAATTAATATTAATTATATGGCAAGACAGAAAATATCCTTAATTAATGAAATGATTAGAGAAAGTAACTAACTACGATATAATTAAAAAAATTAAATTACAGCTATTGTCAAAGATTTTTGTCGCAAAATAAAAACAAATGAGCAACTGACATATGTAAAGAATTAGGAAAAAAAGGGAGTTACTTTATTGAGAAAAATATCGATTTTCTACTTGATTACGAATTCGTTATTTTAAACTTGTGATTACCTATGTTAGACATGTGATAGCTAATAATTGAAGCAACCAGTTCAGTCAGAAGTGGGTTAACTTGGTGAGTTTCAAAAGGATTTCTATTTTAGATCATTGTTTGGCCTATGAAGTCTAAATGGATTTTAGATCCTATCTATAATACTTTAAATAAAATCTTTATTTTATTAATTTTGTTAAAAAAACATGTATTATTATTATTAAGTTTTGGTTTACAAGTGTATCAAATACATTTGTGTATGTGAAGTGCACGTGCTATAGATACGAAGTGTATATAGTAAATGTGACTTTGTGCAGGTGTTGGGATTTACACTACAATGGACTTATTTCTCCTTTACATATGACTTTTTTTGAAATGGTACTTAGATACAACATGCCACTGAGACAACAAACCAAAAATCATGTGTCAATAAATGTTCGAATCATGCTACCCAGTTTCGAGCTTGTGACCTCTCGCACCAAAGTCGAATTACTTAACCACTGGGACAACATATGACTTTGTTGTCCATAGTTTGAATTAAATTAAATATATACATAAAAAAATATGCACCATTATCATCCTGCACCATTATCATTTAATAAAATATGCATTTCCTTGTAGTATATGCATTGCTTAAGATCACATCATTTACGTTTCTATATTTTAAAATATGCATTGCTTAAGAAAATGATTAAAATACAAATGTGAACATCTCACGTTCTATTTGCAGGTTCAGGCAGCTCAAAAGGCATGTGACAAAGCTGAAATAAAAGAGCTTAGAGCCATGGTTGAGTAGCTGCAAGAGCAGGACCATCTTCACGCTATACAAACGGAGCAGCTGAATCAACGTTTAGCGGAGTACGTGCAGAGGCATGGTTCCTTCCCTTCATCGTCTGGTGCTTCCGGAGGTGATGATGATGCTTGAGAGGTATGATGATTATTGTCTTTGTGGTTGGTTATTGTATATATTGACTTTGAGGTGGTGAGGATTGTGTTTGATGGTTATTGTGTATATATTGACTTTGAGGTGGTGTGGTTTAAGTGTTTGCATTGTATATATTGACTTGAATATGGAGTTGGAGTTGGTGTTGGTGAGGGTTTTGTTGTTTATGTACATATTGACTTGGAGTTTGGTTTGAAAATGTAATGTTTGATGTTGATTTTTGGTTGTTTATATTGTTTATGGTATAATGTGTTGGATATGTGATATATATGTGAAATGGAGTGGAAATGGAGTGGAAGTGGATATATATTGATTGTGTGTGGCTGGAAGGTGAATGACTTGCTGTTATAAAAAAAATTTCACCCAGATTAGCAACGGCTACCAACGGCTCTTTGGTCATTTTAAACCAATGGCTTCCAACGGCCTCCATCGGCTAGACGCTGTTTGAAGCCGTTGGAAAAACCGTTGGAATAGCCTTGTTGCTTCCGTTGGAAGCCGTTGGAAAGCATGAATACTATTCCAACGGCTTTTCCAACGGCTCCCAACGGCCGCCAACGGCTTGAAGCCGTTGGAATAGCCGGTTTCTCTTGTAGTGAAAATATATACATAATAAAAGGCTGCATAATTGTATGAGAATATACATACACATACACAGATATATATATATGTATGATAAGTTTATATGATTTGAAATCTAAAATTGACAATAATGGATAATTTCAATTAAGGAAGAACTTAGGATAAACATTACAATTTTACATAAAAATAGCTCATGAATTTAAGTTATACAATACACATATATGTTTATATATATGAATATTACAATTAATGTTTTAGATTTAAAATTACTTATAAACAAAGCCTGCTCCATGTTATGGGTTGCATAAGGAATAATTATCTTTTACCCTTAATGTCAAAAATAATAGTGTCACAGACAGGATCAAACACTTTGTCTGCCAGCATTATAGTAGTAAGTCACCTTAACCATTGCACTACAAAGTACTTTAGTTTCAAAATATTTAACAATTTCATAATTTCAGATATTCTTTTATTGTTGCTACTTTATCTTCCTCAATTGTCGCCCTTAATGGTTGGTTGCCATATTCGATTGCTTACCCTACCTACCCCTAGGATCGGCCCTGCTTATATATGTAAGGACAATAATTAAGAATACATGTATAGATATATGTGAATTTAAAGTTAGCAATTTAAAACAAATTTGATTTTAAAAGGAAAAAATGATATATTATATTATACAAATCTTTGATTTAGAAAGAAAACAAAAGTTTTAGATTTTATACAAAAGTTCCCACATGAATTCTGGGTTGAAAAACTTTATTCTAATGAAAACAATATCCAAAATAATCATATTCATGACATCAACCATATACCATAAGAAATCAATTTTCAAAGCAAATCTAAGTAATTAACATATATAATTTCTTTATAATGGTGCATGAAAATATGTAAAGTTACAAAAAAAATTCAATCAAAATTAGTTTTTTAATGAAATTTCCAAAATCAAAAGAAGGAATTAGGCAACTTAAGCACATGTAAATTTGTTATAAGAACAATCATATCTAAAATAATATAGAGAATAACAAAAAATTATCAAAGAGAGATAGAGAATCTAATGATATAAATTATAGTGAACATATACTGAATACAAATAAAGAAAAAAAAATGGATCTAAATCAAATCAATATAATAAACATACTATTAATTGAGATGAAAAGGAGATTTGAATTATATATTGCAAGATGAACAATTAAAGGTAAGACGGATCATATAGAGTCCAAGTGTATGAAAAAGAGAAGACTATAAACAAATTAAATTAGAGTAGTACCTTAGGATGTTACAAAAAGTGGCACCTTGAACGATGAATTGATGTTCTTAGATTCAATGGAATCGATCATTGGATCTTGCATGAATTAAGAGATAAAAGCAACTATTATTTTGATTTTATTTTAACATCGATTTTAGAATTTTCTTATGCTCTGGAAGCTATTATTTTCGACTAGACAAGGAGGAAGAGAATGGCAGATAACTGAATGAAAAATATCTTTAAAGGAGGTAGTGAAAGATAATTAAAGATAGGTGTGATCCATCTTCCTTAAGTTATGTTTTAGCGTTTTCATTTCAAATTGAAAAATCTCTCCACCCACCAGCCATAATATGAGCAGGAATCAGGCTAAAAAATGTCCAAACCTATTTAGCATTTATCCTATTTAAATCCAGTATATATATATTCTACTAGTATCTTATATCGATACACGTATGGATAACTTTTTATATATACGCATCTCATAAAATACTAATGGTATTCGAACATCAAATAAAATTTTAATAATTAATATTTCATAAAGATTAATTAATTTAATTAATTTACAACTATTATAAATTACTAAAGCATGTGGTTTATTCGGAGTATTCATCATTTCGACTGTGCGACTCAAAGGTGTAAATTCAATCTGCGATTAATATTAAACAATTTGAATATTAACGTTCACACATCACCTTAGCTAGTGGTGTGATATTTTGGTTAAATTTATCGCTTACATATCTTTTTTCATAAAGTCCAATTTTACTATTATAAGCGGTACTTGGTAGAAATGATTATTTACACCAATTTCCTTCATTAAGACTATATCACATTAGGACTTACAAAATCTTGTTTTGATCAAAATTCTCACATCATCCATATTGAACTTTGTTTTCCACACACAAAGTATTTTGTTAAATAATAACCATTATTATTAACTGTACCGCTCCGGATAGAGACTTTGACTTTGAGTTGACTACGATTGACTATGATACTAACTCCTTATAACCAATGGGCAAATTCTCTATTGAATAGTGTTGCACTTCCAATTCTTCAACTTAGACCTAACTATAGTTGTTGAATGGATGACATGCCACAATTTAACTATAATCAAAGTGGAGTGTTCACATTAAAGTTCAACAGTATTCTCAAGTTAAGAGAATTGTGTAACAGCACTTCAAGAATCTCTGTTCGGCTTTAGTTCGATTAACCAATAAAAAAACTCACGAGTAATTCATTCCATCGTTATCCAATAACTATTGGTACATGACCCATTGGTCCCCTCAGTAGTCATGAGTAATACGGGGCTTAAAATTTGGAGAGCGTTACCTACTCTAGTCTCAACGGATGAATCAATATCCTTTCTCAAAACATCTTGACTAGGAATATTTAAAACAATATATTATTTTAGTACGATAAATTTACCATGATTATAACACATTGTAATTACTATCACCTAACATATTTTCATTTAATACACTTAAATTATATAATTAATTACATATTACAATATGACAAGTATATAATAAAAATAAAAATACCTTTTATTCCGAATGAGATTTTATTATAAAGTTAATAATTTACAATGAATTACAGAATTTCCCCAGGGGCATGCCCCTAACTCTATCGATCTCCAACTTGCACTTGGGGCCAAGTATGGAATCTCAATCTCATCCCTTCGATCGGTTTGCTCAGAACCGGTGGAGTTTTTCCTTTCGTAAATGGATCTGCAATATTGTTCTTAGTGTCTACTCTTTTAACCATAATCTCTTCATTAGTGAAAAACTCTCTAATGAGGTGGAACTTTCAATGAATGTGTATTGGCTTCTTGTGAGACATAGGTTCCTTGGTGATATTCATCGATGCATTGTTATCACATAACAATGTCATTGGCTTCTCAACAATTGAAAACAGTCCAAACTCAACCATAAACTTGTGCATTCGGACCGCTTCTTTTGATGCTTCATTGAGGGTGATGTATTCGACCTCCATCGTTAAATCAACTACTGTTTCTTGCTTAGAACTTTTCTAACCGACCACTCCACCATTCAACATAAATACATAACCAGACACTGGCTTATTATCATCGATATCACTCTGAAAACTTGAATCTATATACCGCTTCATAAGGTGGTCTCCATTCCCATATATAAGGAACAATTCTTTAGTATTTCTCAAATATATAAGAAGACATTTCACTGCTATCCAACGCTTTTCTGTTGGATTAGGCCGATATTGGATTAGCATCATAATGCATAAGTCACATCTGGTCTAGTACATTGCATAACATACATGATGGAACCAATTGCAGATGCGTACATTATCCTTTTCATATGCTCCCTTTTCTCATCAGTATTAGGAGCATCCTTCTTAGAAAAGTTGATTCTAGATTGAGCCAAAACAATTCCACACTTGGAATTCTCCATACCAAACCTTTTCAGTATGATATCTATGTACATGGATTGGGACAATCCTAGCAACCTCTTGGATCTATCTCTGTAGACCTTAATACCAATTATGTAGGATGCTTCTTCCAGATCCTTCATGGAGCGGTTTTTGGATAACCATGCTTTCACTGATTGCAATAGAGTAGGTCATCGACGCATAGGACTATGAACACTATAGCACTTCCTTGTTCTTTCTACTATACAAATGTTTCCTCTTTGTTTTGATAAAAACCAAACTGTTTGATTACTTTATCAAAACACTTATCCCAACTCCTCGAAGCTTGCTTAAAACCATAGATTGACCTTAACAATTTGCAAGCCTTACCCTTGCTCCCACTGACCTTGAAATCCTCAAGCTACGACATGCAAATGGTCTTATCTAAATCACCATTTAGAAATTCCCTTTTTACATCTATTTTCCATATTTCATAGTCATAGAAAGTAGCAATAGCGAGCATTGCATAAATGGACTTAAGCATGGCTACGGGCGAAAACATTTCATTATAATCAACACCTCGAATTTGATGAAACCCTTGTGCAACTAGCCTTGCCTTATAGGTCTCAATCCGTCCATTTGCATTTATATTTTCCTTATAAGTTCATTTATAGTCGACGGTTTTAATCCTTTCAGGTATGTCAACCAAGGTCCAAACTTTGTTTTCATATATGGAATTTATCTCGGATTTCATAGGTTTAAGCCAAATTGTAGTATTTCTACTTTGTATTACTTGTTGGAATGAGAGTGGAGTGTCATCATCTAAGACACAATCCTCTTTCTTGTTATCCATGAGAAATTGGTATTGTTGAAAATATATCACACTAAAGACTTGGGAATCGTATAAATTTACACAATGTCGATCTTGTCTCAAGTTCATTGGGCTAGCATTCTTAACGTAGGCTAGATAATCCCACGCCTTTAAATAACTGAGTCGGGGTTTCATCCCACACCACATCTCATATGGGGGTTTTAGGCTCAGATTTGGTAGGCATAAAATTCAACCTATGAGCTGTGGTTTCTAGCGCATATCCCCAATAGGAATGAGGTAACTCAAGTTTACTCATCATGGAACGTACCAAATCTAATAGAGTTTGATTCTTTCTTTCCGAAACACCATTGGTGTAGTATAGGGTGGAGTAATCTGAGAGATAATCTCATTATCTTTTAAGTACTATGGGAGCTCTTGTCCAACATACTCCCTCCTCGATCGAGTTGAAGTGTTTTGATCATGGATTATCTAATTTTCAACCTCACTTTATGGCTTTTGAATTTCTTATAGGTGTCTGATTTATTCTTCATAAGATATACATATCTTAATGTCGAGAAATCATTAGTAAAAGTTACAAAGTAAGAAGAATTATCTTTTGTAATTATAGGCATTGGGTCACATACATTAGTATGCACAACACCTAACAATTCATCAAATCTATCGTTGCTCCCACCAAAGGGGCGCTTTGTCATTTCCTTTTAGACTTTATTCACAGTATTGAACGATTGAAAATCAAATGATGGTGGAAAACCTTCCATTTTTATTTTGTGTAATCATTTATCATTGAGATGATCCAGCCTACAATCCCATAGATAATTATTATTTTTGTCAACATTAGAAGAATTATTAACAATACAAATTTGATTAAGAATAAGTACATAAATGTCATATCCAGTACACCACTATAGATATTATTCCACCAAACACAATATTCATAATACCGTTGATACAATGAAAACCACAACAGTTTCAGACAGTATTGAAATAGATATAATACTGTAAATAAATATCCTTACATAATATCAATTGCTCAATACTAAATTGTAACCAGATGCAAAATTAAATGATATTCTCTTACTGCAATCGCATCTACAATAGATCTATCAGCAATTTGAAGCCTTATTTCACTTTTTGTCACATATCGTTTCCTCCTAAGTCCCTCTAATGAGTTACATATACGAGTTCCAGATCCAATATTTAGAATCCAAAATAATTTATTGATTGCAAAATAATTTAGAATCAGAAACATACCAGTAGGAGAGGTAGAACTTTTTATTTTTTCTCTTTGACAAGTTTTAGGTAGTCTGGACAGTTCCGTATCTAATTCCCCATCTTATGATAATGGTGAGATTCACCTTTGCTAGTAGGAGCATTCTTCCTACTCTTCTTAGAAGCCCACTTATGTTTCTTCGAACCTTTCGAAGATGATTTTTTTCCCTTTATAGCCAATATCGAGTTCTGATCCTTGAACGAACCGTTAACTAACCTCTATGTATTCAGCAGCTCGATGAGATTTACACTCGACTGGTTTCTATTGTAATTCAATATGAATGGATTAAACCGCGGAGTTAGTGAGCCAAGGATTAAATTCGTATGCAAATCATCGCTTAACTTCATATCAAGCTCAAAAAGTCTATCGGTATAGTCTTTCATTATCAATAAGAAATCCTTAACACAACTACCCTTACTCATCTTCGTATGGAACAACTTCTTAATAATCTCATACATTGCAGAACGAGATTGCTCCCCAAACAAAGCTTCGAGGTTTTCAAAGATTTAATGGGAAGACATATGTTCGTGTTGCCTTTGCAATGATTTGTCTAAATTGGACAACACGATGTAACGACCCTGAATTTTGAACAATTTAATTTGAGAATATTTAATTAATTTTAAATATTTGAATGATGATGTGGCTTGAATTTCAAATTATCAGAATAAATTGGCGATTTAATTTTAGAATTTAATCTATTGAAAATTGAATAATAATTTAAATCTTTGTAATAGTAAAAATCTTCGTCAATTGACGATTTAATATCGGGTGATAATTCCTGTTAGTTTTTTTTTTGTAGATCGAATTGAAATTCTTTTGAAACTGTGAAGTGTTTGAAATTTTCAAGTTAAATATGAAGAACATATTTGAATTTAAAATTTGAGCTAGGATTTTGAAAATTGATTTAAATTTCTTTTCAAAATTTTTGTTAAAGGTGGAGTGGGCTTTGAAATAATACCGGCCCACGTCTGATATTTATACCGTGATAAATCCAAACCCGTTTCCCTTTTCTCATTCAAACCCTAAAACTAAAAATCGAACGAAAAGAAAAAAATGGCGGCGACGATTTCCTCTTTGCAACCGAATTAGGGCTTCGTTCCCTTTGTTCCCGTGAGCGCTCGGCTTTGCTTGTTCGTGCTTGGCTTCGGCTTCTTCTTCGCTTGCTCGTTGAGGCTTTCGAGATTAGGGTTTTCAAAAACTTAAGGCTTCGGCGATTTCGATTCTCTGGCGATTCTGGACTTCGACCTCGTTTCCAAAATTAGGGACTTCGATTATCTTCGTTCGCAGCTGCCCCAATCCGATGGCGAAGGTGAGTAATTTATGTTACTCACATCTTATTCGAACTGTTCGAATTCGTTTGCTTGTTTGTTTTCGTGGTCTTTGGCTTCGATGTTGATTTTTGTCTTCCGGCTATGTAGTTTCAGCTGGCTTCGGTAGTACTTTTGACCTTATTTGATTTTAAAAAATCTGAGTTCTTAGTTTTAGGCCTCTGTTTAAAAAAACTATAGACATGAAACAACTTCAAATTTGATGCATTTAACGTTTGGTTAACTAGTGATGTATGTTTTAAAATGTGTATGCATGTTTGTTTTAAGTTCTGAAACATGTTTATATGTATAAAGATGGTCTGCATATGCATGATCTCTATATATATCTCTGTATATTTGTATTGGCTGAATATGCACACCTATGTTATTCTGTTTTCCAGTTTACAGAGTTAAGATCAAATCAAAATAAAATTTTCTTTTTTATAAATCACTGTTAGGATTTGAATTTCGAACAAAATAGTTTAACCTAAACCATGATCAAGTTCTACAAATACATCCAAGTATATTAGCTGAAAATATGCTTGCTTTTGGAAAAAAATACAGTAACAATTATAAATATTATGATAACACCAAATGTAAGATTACATTGATTCAAGTATGTATCTTGAATTGTCTCTGAAATATAGGATTTTTAAAGTAAGAATCATGATTTTTTTAGTTGGAAATTCTATGAGGAAACCCGGTTCATATGCATCTCCCTTGCATTCCATTGATTCTGTTAGCATGCACCTTTTATGCCTTTGCAGTGGTTGTTGTTGGATTTGTTGTTTGTACTTGGAGTCTGGTACTTGTACATTTTGAAGTTTTGATGCATTTCAGTTTTGTTAGCTTCAGGATGTACATGTAAGTTTTCAAAAATCTGGAAAAATTGGTGGCCTGACATGTTTGAGTTTCGAAACCCTGAATCTTTTTATTTTTTTGTTGTGAGTAAAATTTTAATTAGAAAAGTTAAGTAAATAAAAATTAGTGCAGGTGAATTTCTGATAGGTTTGATGTCTTGCATGTACATTGTATACATGTTGTAATTGAACTGTGCATATTGAATCTGCTTGATACTTCTCTGTTTCCAAGTTAAATTCAAAATTTTACATAACAAATCACTGTTAGGCTTGAGTTACAAACATTATATGTTTATTTAAACGTAAATTGAAGTTCAAAATTTTATTGAAATAAAATTTTATTGAAAGGCTTCTGTAAACAGACATGCACTGGTCTCCAGTTGTATCTTTTGCACACTTGTAGCTGTTGTGTTCACAATCTTTGTCATTTCAGTAGTTGCAATCACTGTTGTCTTTTTATAACTGCTGTACATTTTAGTCATTCACTAGACATTTGGTTCCTGTCTGCATTGCATACATGCAATTGCATTTGTTGTAGATAAGTTGAAGCTTGGTCTGATGAACTTGAACATGTTGGACTTTGCACTTTGGTGCTGCAGTTTCATGTTGTTGCATTTAGCTTTGAATTTCCCTCTAGTCTCTGATCATGTTATACTGGAACTTGTTGCATTGCTGCTGTCCTGTAGCTTTTGTAATTTTCTTGATTCAGTTGCCATTGTGGTCTCTTTGTAGACTAGTCTACATTGCACTGTTGGTGTCTGGTCTGGTTGCTTGGTATATTCCTATAGCTTTATTGCACAGTTTCCTTGACATTGTGATGTACACCGTTATACTTGTTTGAACTGATTGTTGACCATGGCTTTGACATTGATATGTTGATACCTCCTTGCTTCGGACTACTGTGGCACTGAAATGTTTGATTCGACCTTGTGCACTCGAGTTGGCGAGGCAGTGCACGTTAGCGTGTACTGCAGCCACCCAGAATCGATAGTTTTGAATTGATATTTCTTTGCGTCGTGATGCATTGATCTTTTATGCCGTATTGGCGAGGCCGTACACACGTGCGTGTACGGCAGCCAATCGAACTCTGATGGTTTTAAAGTGACAATTTCAATTGTTTTAAATTGATTTAGTCGATTTGATAAATTGTTTATTTATCTCTGTTGATGATTTAAATCTGCTGATTTATTGTTTAACACTGTTTAGTGTTAAAATTTTCGTTATCCGATTTCTTTGTTAAAAGGATTGGATAGACGGGAATTATTGTGACTGTCGTCTATTCGATTATTACTGCCTATATGCACTAATAACTGGTTTGAATTAGACTGACCTGTGTATTATTTTCTTTTGAATGTAATACTCGGGTCAGACCGAGTATTTTACAGCTTGAAGATTTTCGAGCAGCGAAGTTAGAGAGAGAGTAAAGAATCACTTTTGTTTTCAGAAGAAAATTGTATTTTAAGATATTCCGCTGTATCAGTATAAAATTGTATAAACTCTGATGTATTCAAAAAAAAAGATTTATAGTAATGAAATAAATTCTCATTTGTTTTAATTCAGTGTTATTATTCTGTGTTTCTGTGGCTGATTCTGTTTAAACCTTATAAACTAAATAACAATTCGTCTTTTTGAACGTTTCTAGTTGGTTTAATCACCGACTGGAGGCGGTCAGAAAGGGGGAATGTTACAGAGTGGTATCAGAGCTTTGGTTTACACAAAGCTTAGTTTATGATGTTTAATATGAATAGTTACGAGAAACACTTTAAGAAGAAAATGTTTTTCAAATCTAAAGAAGTGTAAAATTGAATATGAAATAAAGATTTTTAACTTAAGAAAAGTTAAATTGAATTGAGTGGGCATTAATAAATATATGGATTTGAAATTTAACTTAAGAAAAGTTAAATAAATTGAACTGGATTAGATAAATTATTGAAATGGAAAGTTAAACTTGAAAGATAAGTGATTATATGATATGAATTGGAAAGTTTAAATTTATAAGTCGTATACCTTATAAAAATGAGAAAATTAAGTAAAACCAGTTGTTAAATGGTTAAACAGTTTTGTTAAGTAAAACAAAATCTGAATTTTGAATAGTGATATGAATTTGACTTTAGTAAAGTTAAATAAAATAAAATTTTAAATAAATTTGAGGCGAACTTAAGTAGTATGGTGAAAATAAATGCAAGTGAAGATAAAATGAAACATAACTTAAGTAATGTTGAATGAGGTTGAATTTGATATCAAAATGAATTAATAAAGGAAAGTAATGAATATGAATTTGAATTATAGAAAGGAAATTCAACTTTAATTGTAAAAGTGAATTAGTGAATAAACATGGATTAGGAATGTTGTTGTTAAGAGTTGAATAAAACTTAAGTTAAGAAGTTGTGAATATAGTGAATATTAGAATTCAATCTGAATTAGAATATAAACCAATTGAAATTAAGTGCGTTGAACCAAATTGAATGTAAGCAAAGTAAATAAATTTGGTTAAGTTGAATGTGCATTGGTTTTGCTAGTTGATTGTACAGAAATTCATTAAGTATTAATGAAATTGAATTGATGGAAATTGGAAGCTATGTAATTGGATTCAAATTGAAAGATAAGTAAATCTAAATAGAATCAAATTTGATTTGAATTGAAAGCAAACTAACTTGAATATAAATTAGTGAAAGTAAACTAATTGAATATGAATGAATGTTAGTAAAATCCAATGTGAATGAATCAAATGTGATTAAATTGAAAACCAAGTCGATGAATGATTTACTAAAGAACTAGTGGATTATTTTGGAAATAGAAAGTAGATGCAAAGTTCAAATGGGAATTAGATTTGAAAATTTTGAAGTGGTCAACATGACAATCCATAATAAATTTAATAGATTCAGTGATGAATTTAAATTTGAACTTGCAGAGAATTAAGTTAAGTGGAAAACTTAGTATTGGAAAATTTGAAGTTGGTTTAAAACCAATATTGTGAAAAGTATGCGGAATTCAAACTATAAATTGAAGTCCTTATAAATAGAAATGGAATTTTTAACGTTGTTTATAAATCCGAAACTGACTTATTTTGATAAGTAAATCTTTATAGCTTGTTAAAGAAAGTATATTCACGATTTTGGACAGTGAATATATTATTGAATAAAATAGACATGTTTTGGAAAATCGATATTTTAAAACAAAGTTAATTGTTTTAAAAGATGTTTTTAAAGGCATTGAATATCGAAACCATAGATTTCAACATTCATTGTTGAAATAGACGTTTTCGAGAAAAAAGGAAATGGTGGACTATAACATTATTGTTATAGTAAATGATTTTCGAAAGGAAATGTTTTGTATAGTATTGGGATTTATACATCTATCTAAATTTCGAATCCCTATACTAGTGATTTTGAGTTGTCGTAACGATGTTTTACGTAACATTCGTTTTAACTCAAATAAATATGTGAAAGAGAATGATTTCCTTAAAGAATGAAATGTATACTTAATTATGATTTAAGCATATCGAATATTTTCAAATGTTGAAAATAAATGGATTTGTGAATTACTTATTTTTAAATAAGTATGGAAATGTTTTTCCAAATATGAAATGTTGTGAATATATTCCGTAAGGAATAAATGATTTGAAATTCATTTTGAAGTCGAAGTTGAAAAATTAAATGAGAAATTTGAACAATTTGTTCAATTTGAAATTTTTCAAAAAGATTGAATCGTTAAGTTAAAATTGAGTTTAACTTCGACATCAAAGACAATATAAGTTGAGCATTGAATTTCAGATGATGATTTGGATTGTATGTCTAACATTGTGAATTGATGACATAGCAATTGATCTCTATTAAATATATATCTGTTGGTGGCGGAGGATTTATTCTCTTAGCTTAACACCCTTCTCTGAGACGTACGAGCTCAGAGGTTATATATCGATAGACATCAATTCTGTGTTGAGAATTGACGATGTAACGTGTAATTCAAATCGAATGTGAAAGTCGATAATAAATGGAATTATGAATATGAATTAGGTTTGAGATAACCTTAAAATTTCCAAATCGACTTAGAGGAAAATTTTGAAATCCTCTATTTTGTTATGAATATGGATATGTAAGTTTTTAGAACTTATATATATGAATGCGGTAAATTTGAAAACCGTTAGTTTAGAAAGACATTGTTATGGAAATCTTATGTAAGCTTACATGGATATGATATGTACGAGATGTGAAATGAAGTACTATATATGTATAGTATTATGTTTTCTAAACTGAGGATATGGAAAAGTACCTTCCATTTATTATTGGAGAAGGTATTGGAACTCGTGATGAGTGTCCATTTGAAATTCGTAGCTACGTAGAATTTTCCATAAGTTGGAATGTCCATTTGGACTAGAATCCCTCGTGATGGGATCATGTTGATTATGATGTATGTTAGCGTAATTTGAGGGGCGAGATGCCTACAGTTACAAGCGATTCCACTGGGATAGTGGCGCAACCGCCGAGTAAACTGCAATCTAAAAGCCAAAGCAAAATTTGAGGGGCGAGATGCCTACGGTTACAAGCGATTCTACTGGGATAGTAGCGTAACCGCCGTGTGGACCGCGATCTATGGCAACAACCATGGCGAAATTCAAGAGAGATGTGAAATCTACGGTTACAAGCGATTCTACTGGGATAGTAGCGTAACCGCCGGGTAAACTGTGATCCATGGGGGAACGTGCTTTCCATATCCATTTTTTTAAAAGAACTTTTAAAAGTATTTTCACTGGAAATTGAAGCAAGTATATTTAGTACTTGGAGATTTTTAGACCTGCGCCTGGCCAGCGTATGTCTAATGTCTGTGAGAACGAAGATGGACTTGTTAAATTTCGAGTTAGCAAGTATTTTCAAACTTTAAATATCGAATCAATAGTTTGAAATTAAAATTTCAAAATTCCTACCTAATAAACTAAGGAAGAGGATCTTTGAAATGTTTTGAAAGTCCACAGCTTTGGAAAAGATATAATATATAAATCTCTAACGTGAAGAATTTTAAAGTTTAAATCTAAGTTTTGTAAGTCGAAAAATTTGGTAAAAGACTTTTGCGTTTTGATTTTAGAAACCAATAAACAAAGGAGATAATGAACAAAGCTAGTGAGATTAAATCGAATGGAATGAATTCTACATATATTCATTTATTTGTAATAAGTTTCAAACTTAGAAAAAATTGAGTAGGGTATAAATATCGGTGAAATTTTAACGACCTTTCCTTTTCGTGGACGAAAAGTTTTAAGGAGGGGAGATTGTAACGACCCTGAATTTTGAACAATTTAATTTGAGAATATTTAATTAATTTTAAATATTTGAATGATGATGTGGCTTGAATTTCAAATTATCAGAATAAATTGGCGATTTAATTTTAGAATTTAATCTATTGAAAATTGAATAATAATTTAAATCTTTGTAACAGAAAAAATCTTCGTCAATTGACGATTTAATATCGGGTGATAATTCCTGTTAGTTTTTTTTTGTAGATCGAATTGAAATTCTTTTGAAACTGTGAAGTGTTTGAAATTTTCAAGTTAAATATGAAGAACATATTTGAATTTAAAATTTGAGCTAGGATTTTGAAAATTGATTTAAATTTCTTTTCAAAATTTTTGTTAAAGGTGGAGTGGGCTTTGAAATAATACCGGCCCACGTCTGATATTTATACCGTGATAAATCCAAACCCGTTTCCCTTTTCTCATTCAAACCCTAAAACTAAAAATCGAACGAAAAGAAAAAAATGGCGGCGACGATTTCCTCTTTGCAACCGAATTAGGGCTTCGTTCCCTTTGTTCCCGTGAGCGCTCAGCTTTGCTTGTTCGTGCTTGGCTTCGGCTTCTTCTTCGCTTTCTCGTTGAGGCTTTCGAGATTAGGGTTTTCAAAAACTTAGGGCTTCGGCGATTTCGATTCTCTGGCGATTCTGGACTTCGACCTCGTTTCCAAAATTAGGGACTTCGATTATCTTCGTTCGCAGCTGCCCCAATCCGATGGCGAAGGTGAGTAATTTATGTTACTCACATCTTATTCGAACTGTTCGAATTCGTTTGCTTGTTTGTTTTCGTGGTCTTTGGCTTCGATGTTGATTTTTGTCTTCCGGCTATGTAGTTTCAGCTGGCTTCGGTAGTACTTTTGACCTTATTTGATTTTAAAACATCTGAGTTCTTAGTTTTAGGCCTCTGTTTAAAAAAACTATAGACATGAAACAACTTCAAATTTGATGCATTTAACGTTTGGTTAACTAGTGATGTATGTTTTAAAATGTGTATGCATGTTTGTTTTAAGTTCTGAAACATGTTTATATGTATAAAGATGGTCTGCATATGCATGATCTCTATATATATCTCTGTATATTTGTATTGGCTGAATATGCACACCTATGTTATTCTGTTTTCCAGTTTACAGAGTTAAGATCAAATCAAAATAAAATTTTCTTTTTTATAAATCACTGTTAGGATTTGAATTTCGAACAAAATAGTTTAACCTAAACCATGATCAAGTTCTACAAATACATCCAAGTATATTAGCTGAAAATATGCTTGCTTTTGGAAAAAAATACAGTAACAATTATAAATATTATGATAACACCAAATGTAAGATTACATTGATTCAAGTATGTATCTTGAATTGTCTCTGAAATATAGGTTTTTTAAAGTAAGAATCATGATTTTTTTAGTTGGAAATTCTATGAGGAAACCCGGTTCATATGCATCTCCCTTGCATTCCATTGATTCTGTTAGCATGCACCTTTTATGCCTTTGCAGTGGTTGTTGTTGGGTTTGTTGTTTGTACTTGGAGTCTGGTACTTGTACATTTTGAAGTTTTGATGCATTTCAGTTTTGTTAGCTTCAGGATGTACATGTAAGTTTTCAAAAATCTGGAAAAATTGGTGGCCTGACATGTTTGAGTTTCGAAACCCTGAATCTTTTTATTTTTTTGTGAGTAAAATTTTAATTAGAAAAGTTTAAGTAAATAAAAATTAGTGCAGGTGAATTTCTGATAGGTTTGATGTCTTGCATGTACATTGTATACATGTTGTAATTGAACTGTGCATATTGAATCTGCTTGATACTTCTCTGTTTCCAAGTTAAATTCAAAATTTTACATAACAAATCACTGTTAGGCTTGAGTTACAAACATTATATGTTTATTTAAACGTAAATTGAAGTTCAAAATTTTATTGAAATAAAATTTTATTGAAATAAAATTTTATTGAAATAAAATTTTATTGAAAGGCTTCTGTAAACAGACATGCACTGGTCTCCAGTTGTATCTTTTGCACACTTGTAACTGTTGTGTTCACAATCTTTGTCATTTCAGTAGTTGCAATCACTGTTGTCTTTTTATAATTGCTGTACATTTTAGTCATTCACTAGACATTTGGTTCCTGTCTGCATTGCATACATGCAATTGCATTTGTTGTAGATAAGTTGAAGCTTGGTCTGATGAACTTGAACATGTTGGACTTTGCACTTTGGTGCTGCAGTTTCATGTTGTTGCATTTAGCTTTGAATTTCCCTCTAGTCTCTGATCATGTTATACTGGAACTTGTTGCATTGCTGCTGTCCTGTAGCTTTTGTAATTTTCTTGATTCAGTTGCCATTGTGGTCTCTTTGTAGACTAGTCTGCATTGCACTGTTGGTGTCTGGTCTGGTTGCTTGGTATATTCCTGTAGCTTTATTGCACAGTTTCCTTGACATTGTGATGTACAATGTTATACTTGTTTGAACTGATTGTTGACCATGGCTTTGACATTGATATGTTGATACCTCCTTGCTTCGGACTACTGTGGCACTGAAATTTTTGATTCGACCTTGTGCACTCGAGTTGGCGAGGCAGTGCACGTTAGCGTGTACTGCAGCCACCCAGAATCGACAGTTTTGAATTGATATTTCTTTGCGTCGTGATGCATTGATCTTTTATGCCGTATTGGCGAGGCCGTACACACGTGCGTGTACGGCAGCCAATCGAACTCTGATGGTTTTAAAGTGACAATTTCAATTGTTTTAAATTGATTTATTCGATTTGATAAATTGTTTATTTATCTCTGTTGATGATTTAAATCTGCTGATTTATTGTTTAACACTGTTTAGTGTTAAAATTTTCGTTATCCGATTTCTTTGTTAAAAGGATTGGATAGACGGGAATTATTGTGACTGTCGTCTATTCGATTATTACTGCCTATATGCACTAATAACTGGTTTGAATTAGACTGACCTGTGTATTATTTTCTTTTGAATGTAATACTCGGGTCAGACCGAGTATTTTACAGCTTGAAGATTTTCGAGCAGCGAAGTTAGAGAGAGAGTAAAGAATCACTTTTGTTTTCAGAAGAAAATTGTATTTTAAGATATTCCGCTGTATCAGTATAAAATTGTATAAACTCTGATGTATTCAAAAAAAAAAGATTTATAGTAATGAAATAAATTCTCATTTGTTTTAATTCAGTGTTATTATTCTGTGTTTCTGTGGCTGATTCTGTTTAAACCTTATAAAATAAATAACAATTCGTCTTTTTGAACGTTTCTAGTTGGTTTAATCACCGACTGGAGGCGGTCAGAAAGGGGGAATGTTACAACACGAACACTTGAGCGATTTCGCAATCGACTACCCAAGTATTATCAGTCTTTATTATCTCGGTGCCAGTGCCCTCAATAGGCCTCCCTTTTAAAGGTTCATTTATCGATGACCGTAACTTTTCGTATGTAAGCGCTATTTTGATTGCTCTTAGCAAGTCAATGTTGTTAGGTCCGGTAAGCTTGTCATTTTCGAAAAATAGTCTTACATTTTTCATTTTGTCACAAATTATATTTAAAATGGATTAGGACAATACAGCAAATGCTCTTATAATATTTGATAGGTTAAATAGTTACATTTCATTTATCTAATAAACACTCATTAGACTTTTATGTTTCTAAAAATCATAAGAGAATATATAGAAATCTTTTGATTTCTTTAATGAGTGTTAGGATTCATTTGCCTTGAGCTTCTAACCTTGAATTTTCCCAACAAATCATAGGCCCACAAGCGGTGAATAATACATTATCGATTGTATCATATACAACTCCTAGCCCATGGTCCTTATCTTAATCTCATCTCGACCTTGAGCTTGCTCAACAAAGCGAAAGAGATTATTCACTCATGCCTACCATTTTGTGATGGCCTAAGTATAGATGTACGTACCTTGGGTTTGCTTAACAAATATGTAAATGTATCTTATTTTGTCTATCAATATGTTAATAATACTACATATATCATCTCTTGCTTGAGTTTACTCAACAACTAGAGAGTATGTAAGTAATTTATCAACGTATAAATGGTAGATGATAACTTGTAAATTATAGATTCATAATCTTTAATATATTTATATTAGTGATATTGATTTAGGGAATAATGTATTTATTTCGAAATACTCTCGTGATTCAAGTTTCAGACACATCTGAAATTATGGTATACGTACTTTACGTGTGTATTTATTCCTTAAACCTAATTTGGGTTTTTTATTGTTCGACTTTATTTTAGTTAAATCATATTTCATTTGATTTTAATTTTATTAATTAAATCATATTTAATTAATTATTTAATTAACATTTTAATTAATTTAACTTTCATCTATTGAATTTTACTTCATTCATCCTTAACAATTTAGAGATGAATATAGACAATCATTTACGGTACACATATCATTATACATGTGTATTATTTATTAATTAACTTTTATTTAGTTTAGTTAATCAAAACACAATTTTTAATCAAAATAATATTAATTAAATACAAAATTTTATCATCATTTACGTTAAACATTTTAAGATAATGAACACATATCATTATATATGTTTTAATTTAATTAATTTACCCTTAATTAATTATTTATTTACTTAATTAACCTAATTAATTAATTAATATAAATTTTTTGAAAATTAAACATTAACTTTCAACCAATTTTGAAAAGTTATAGCATTTATAACATGTCATATTTTATACTTAACTTTTAAATTTAAAATGTAACTTTTAAACTTTTAAAACATTTTGAAAAATTAGCCCAAGGCCCAAAATCTATTTGGGCCATTATATTACGAATAATCTTTGGGCTTACTTCATCCTTCGCGGTAGGCTAGTAGCTAGGTAGGACAGGGTATTTGATTACCCAGTCCCAACCTTCGACACTACCTTTCTAGACACCTACTAAATTGGCATGTTTCACTACTAAAACGGCTTCGTATAGCGGCAGGCGTTTGCGACGGCTGGCGACGGCTAAAAAATGCGGCCGTCGCTATACGAAATATACAGGCTGCTTCCCGCGAGTAGAACTTTCATTCCTTTCCCACCAAAATTAAACTCTCCTTCCCCCAATCCGCCGCCCCCCATTACCGCGGCCGCCGCCCCGCCTTCCGCCGCCTCCAAATCACCCAAATTCGCCTAGGTATGCTTCTAATCTCTATTTTGAATGTAAATTTGATGTTTTTTAGGTTTAGTTTAAACCCTAATTAAATTAGGATTTGTTATTAAATTAGGATTTGTTGTTAAATTAGGTATTAGTAGTGTTGTATGTTGATTTGGTAGATTAATTAGTTTATTATCATGAAGTTAAATTAGGTATTAGATTAATTAGTTTATTATGAAGTTGAATAAATGGTTGATGTAGATAATTAGTGTTGGCGATTAACATGGTTAGTTGTGTTAGGTGAAAAATTAGTGTATATTAATGATTAACTTGGTTATTGATAAATTTACGTGAAAGTATTTCATAGTTTATAAATTGATAAATTACAAATTTAAGTTGTTAAGTGAATTTAAATTGACAAATTTTTATTTAATAATTAGATTTTTATTGTTTTCTAATTATCTATTTGATAATTAGATTTTGTTGTTTTCTAATTATCTTCATTGATAATTCTTCTATTTATCTTGTTGATTTAGCGATGGCCATTTTAATAATTTTAGCGATGGCTAGCGACGGCCAAAATGTAAAAGGTTGTATATATTGTACAAAAATAAAGTATATACAAAAAATTAAAAAATGAATATGAGAACATTAAAAATTCTGCAAATATCTAATTTTTTTTTAAAAATTAGGAAATGGCTTTAAAAACAACTGATATTGTACTAAAATCGATTTTGTAAAGAAATTAAGAAATGAATATAACAACAACAAATATTCCGCTAAAATCTATGTCGTAAAAAAATAAAGAAATGAATATTGAACTAAAATTGTTAATTGAATGTTGAACTAAAATTTAAATATACAAATTTATGAAATAAAATTTAAATAGTTGAAACATTGTCAAAATTTGAAAAGAACAACAATATTTGATAAAATTTAAAGAAATTTTTTTATCCCTTAGATTGGCTTTGGCCCCGTCTGGCAAGTGTTGTATATGATCGTTATATGGATATTCGTTTTGTAACGGAACAGACATTTATATTCATCTGATACAATATTTGTCGGATTTGTCCTTGTATTGGACAAGTTACAAACACAATAAAGTAATTACATATTATAAATCATTTCATTTTAAACGGTTACAAAATTTCGACAGCACTTCCTTTACGTTCCCAGTGTACATGCATTTGTGTACGATACAGGGAACAGAAGGGAAGTGCTGCCGAAATTTTGTTGAACCGTTTAATCTGAAATGATTTATAAAATGTAATTACATTATTGTGTTTGTAATGGGAAGTAGGATGACTGACCACCGAAATGAAAACCAAAATACCAAAAAATAAAAAAATAAAGTGAAGTTTTTATTTTGAATTTTCTGCAACGATGAACTGTTTACAATGGAGTGGTTGAAAATTAATGATTTAAATTGTCTAACATACATTTTCAAATCAGGAAAAATGTTCAATTATTTTCTCGACCGTACTTGGATGTATGAAGTCAAAACTGGAAAGAAGGGATCAATAAAGCAACATTTCTACAACGGTGTACACGAATTTATTAGATTTGCTAAATCTAATAACCGAAACAACACAGAAATTCGTTGCCCGTGTAGTAAGTGCCAGTATTTGAAGCATTGGAAACCAGATATAGTTGAAGTACATTTGTATCAATATGGTTTCGTGCCTGATTATTATTTCTGGGATCGTCATGGAGAACTTGTTAAACCTACACCTAATACTGAAGTGTTAGAGGATGGTAATATGATGACGAATCCGATAAAAAATATGGTGGATGATGCAGCACGATCAATGTTTCCTACAACTGAAGCTGTCGATGAAGACGAAAATGTCGAATAAGAACCGACGGCGGGAGCTGAAAAAATATATGATTTGTTGGATTCTGCTAAGAGGTCGTTGTGGGATGGATGTAAAAGCAGAACCGAACTTTCAATAACCGCCGAATACATAACTATGAAATCAAAATTCAACCTTACGGAAGCTGCATTTACAGCAGTTGTACAAGCTGCAAAACGACACATGCCACCCAATAATCTGATGTGCGATAGTCATTATAAAGTAAAAAAATTGATGTCCGCTTTCGGTCTACCATTCGAGAAGATAGATGCATGTGTGAAAGGCTGCATGTTGTATTGGAAAGACGACATTGACCTCAGAAAATGCAAAATATGTAACGAAGAAAGATACAAACCAAGAAAGAAGAAAGGGAAAGAAGTCCCGTACAAGAGAATGCATTATTTACCCATCACTCCCAGACTTCAAAGATTATATGCATCTTCTGCTATGGCCTGTCATATGCGATGGCATAGTGTGATAACAGCGGAAGAAGGAACTTTGATACATCGATCCAACAGAGAAGCATGGAAACATTTCGATAAGACTAATCCCACATTTGCTGCGGAAAGCCATAATGTCAGACTTGGTTTATGTACGGATGGATTTTCACCATTTTCACAGTTTGGTAGTAAATATTCATCCTGGCTAATTATCGTTACTCCGTATAATTTACCTCCATGGATGTGTATGAAGACACCATATATGTTTCTCACCACTGTCATTCCCGGCCCTCATGATCCAACCCAAGGAATTGATGTTTATTTACAACCATTGATCAAAGAGTTGAAGAAACTGTGGAATGAAGGAGTCGAAACTTACGATGTATCAAGGAAAAAAAATTTCATATGTTCGCTTCTTTGTTATGGACTATTAATGATTTTCCTGCATACGGGATGCTTTCTAGTTAGAGTACGGCCAGTCGTCTAGCATGCCCTTATTGTATGGAAGAAACACGAGCATTTTCGTTACGATATGGGAAGAAAGTTTTGTGGTTTGATTGTCATCGGTGTTTTCTTCATCCCAATCATACTTTTAGAAGAGATAAGAAAATTTTCATAGCTAACAGAGAAGAGAATTTGAAACCACCCAAGGTTTGGTTAGGCGAGGAAATATACTAAATTGTAAGGGACTATCCAAAGATACATGAAACTGGAGTCCAGACTGAAATCCCAGGAAAGTCAGACATTCGTAATTGGTGCAAACAAAGTATATTTTGGGAGTTACCATATTGGAAAGATCTCTTACTCTGACATAATATTGACGTGATGCACAACGAAAAGAACGTGTTTGATAATCCGTTTAATACAATTTTGAATATAAAGGGCAAAACCAAGGACGATTTGAATTCAAGGCTTGATATAGCAAACTATTGTAAGCGGCCGGAATTTCATATGAAGCCTAATGACAATAAAAAACCGAAAGCATGCTATGAGCTAGACAATAAGCAAGTAAAACTCATGCTAAAGTGGGTGGAAGAATTAAGATTTCCCGATGGGATTTCTTTCAATCTTCGTAGATGTGTTGACTTCAAAAATAGTAAACTGTGGGATGAAAAGTCACGATTGTCATATCATGATGGAATATATACTACCCGTGGCTTTCAAAGAACTATTGCCCGTAAAAGTATGGAACGTTATAGCAGAGTTATGTTTGTTTTATAAACAGCTTTGTTCGACAACATTAAAGGTGGATCGTATACGTAAAGTTGAAATAGAAATACCCTAACTGCTATGCAAACTGGAGAAAATACTTTCGCCTGGTTTCTTTAACGTAATGGAGCATTTACCTATTCATCTTCCATCCGAAGCACTTCTTCGAGGTCCTGTGCAATATGGATGGATGTATCCGTTTGAGAGGTAAAACATGTGCAATGTTCATGTCAATTTCAAATTCAAATTTGTATATCTAAATATGTAATAAATATCTTAATAGGTACTTGAATCATTTGAAGAAGAAGATTCGACAAAAAGCCCGAGTTGAGGGTTCGATATGCAAATCGTATCTTGAAGAAGAAGCCTCATTTTTTTTCTCTCACTACTTCAAGGACGATGTGAACTTATCGTTTGTAACTGTTCCTTGAAATGAGGAAGTCGTTGAACAAAATTCTTCTCAAATAATGTTATCTGTTTTTAGACAACATGGTAGACCTGGTGGAAAATGTGTGGAAATATGGTTGGACGATAGAGACCACCATGTAGCACACACGTATGTTCTTTTAAATTGTGTCGAAGTCGCACCATTTGTCAGGTAATAATTAATTCACTTGTAATTTACTTTTACATACATAATAATTATAACACATATTACATATATGCAGTATCTACGAATCACAGTATCCATCTGGCGATCTCAGTAAAGAATTTCCCAAATGGTTTTTGAACTATGTTTATGAGCCAAGAAACTGTGTCGTTGATGAAGGCTTAAGACATCTTGCGATTGGACCGAAAAGAAATGTGAAGACTTATCCAATATTCTTCGTCAATGGGTTTAAGTTCAACACGAAAGATTACGGGGCTGAAAAATTAACATATAACAGCGGGGTATTTGTCAAAGGCAGTGATGATCTAGATGAGCATTTAAAAGATTTTTACGGCGTCTTAACACAGATTCTAGAGTTGACATATTATGTTGAACCTTTAGAAAAGGTTTTTTTATTTAAGTGCAATTGGTTCAGTAACGTTCCTGGTTCCGGAATCAACGTGCATAAAGAGTATAAACTTATTGAAATAAGGCATACATCACACTACTATAAGTACGATCCTTTTATATTAGCCAAGCAAGCGTTACAAGTTTATTTTGCTCCGTATCCATCTTTGAAAAGAGATAAAGCGGATTGGTCTACTGCTGTTTTCAAAACAAAACCAAGGTTTATGTTTGATGGAAATAATATTCCAGATGAAGCAGTATATCAAGCCGATCTTGAACAAAATACAGAAATAATAATAACTGATGATATTGATGTAGGGCCTTTGAATGATGAATCGAACGTCTTATTTGATGCATTCTAAAGTACCGAAGAAAATGAGATAGAATACGAGGCTGAGTCTGAATCAGAAAACGATGAAGACTGATCGTTATTGATATAATTGTTATGTGATAGTGATTGAAACATGTTATGTAATAGTAAATTTCTGTAATTGTTCTGTGATGATCATTTAGTTAATTTTTATCCATTTTTGTACTAGTAAATTTTTATAATTGTTCTGTGAAAGTGATTGAAACATGCTATGTAGTAGTGAATTTCTATTATTGTTCTGTGATGATCATTTATTTAATTTTTATCCATGTTTTGTACTAGTAAATCTTTATAATTGTTTCTGCGAAAGTGATTGAAACATGCTATGTAGTAGTGAATTTCTATAATTGTTCTGTGATGATATTGTTTTTCTATAGTAGATATGTCTGGCAGGAGACGAAGTATGACAGGCACGCCATCCCCATCTCCCGGTGCAGGTGGTAGTGGCACTGCACCGGACTTACGTCCGATGGCAGAAGTTGTTCCGAAAAGTGCCGGGTAAGTATCAATTTTATTTAAAGTATAAGTTTTAAAATCCACTAAACATGTATATCATAACTTTTGCAAGGGCTTTGAGGTGGAGCCATCAGATTATATTCTACAGGTTTCGAGGAAGGCTTTTTAGAGCCGGATGGATGGTTGTTGGCCTCGCTGGGACGACATCCCCCCTCATGTCAAGAACGCAATACAGGCTGATTTACTTGTAAGTAGTAGTTTGAAATTCAGTTGTAAATTAATATAATCTATATAACTTAAAATAATTTCAATTTACAGGCTGCAGTCCGCGTTGACCCTGACGACATGGACATTTTCTTAAATCACTGGAACAAAAGAATAAGGAAAAATTACAGGGATACATTGTCCAAGGCTAAGAATTCAGGCAAAAAGCCGAACTGGATGGGTGACGGTGTATGGACTGATCTTCTTCGACTTTGGGACACTCCGACAGCAAAAGTAAGTAATATATGTTTGCTTTGTTATTTAAATTTAATATAAATCTCGCAAGATATATACGTGATAATTTATCTTAATTTGTAGGAATTATCTGCGCGGAACCGGGCTAACAGGAATAAAAATCCTGCATTGCACCGTGGTGGCTCCAAACCCTTCCAGGAGCATAAGAGAGAGCTGGTAATTAAATTTATAAACTGTGTTTACATTTTATTAAAATATTTTATAATCAGATTAGCAATAATATTTATATATTTTCAGGCCACGAGATACAACCGCGAGCCCACTATGGCCGAGTTGTTCAAGGTGACGCATGCCGTGGAGAGGACTGATGAAGAAGGCAATGTTTCGTACGAGTGGACGGATGACAAATCCCAATCCGTAATGGTAAACTTATTTATTGTTAATAACAATATTTTGTCTTATTTTATTTTCAAAAACTTGAAATTCGGTTTTTATCGTGTAAAACAATTGTTTGTAATCGCAGGAGATGTACGAAGCTGAGCGGGCTCGGGTAGCACAGTCCACTGGTCGGGAAGAGCTTACGCTAGAGGAGGCGAACAATATCCGCGATGCTATTATTGACCTTCCTTCTCGGACCAATGTGCGGTATAGCTATGGAAATCTGGAGGTAAATTTTGACATGTACTAATATATAAATTTACACATGCATATGAATAGTTAAATAATTTTAATAATATTATATATATACACTAATATATAAATAATAATGAACTATTTTACATGCGATGAGATCGCAGAGTGCATACAGGAGGTCCCAGCAAGAAAGGAGATTACTCAGTTGAAGAAAACAGTGGATGAAATAAATGATTGGAGAAAGAGTTTCTTCGAGCAACAACTGGATGAGCGGATTGCAGGTTATTTGCAACAGCATGGGAGGATGCCTGGAGAGGATGGCAGTGATGGTGAGGAGTAGGTATGCTTGTTTGCTCATGTTACAGTTTGGTATATACACATTTTGGTTGGTTTGGTGTATATATATTTCGGGATATTATGTACATATTTTGATGACTTGTAGTTGTGTTAACGGTTTGTTTGGGTTAATGGTTTGTAGTTGTGGTTGGAAAACTATTTTGATGGTATTTGATGGTTATTGTTTGAAGTGTATATGGGCTATGCAAGTGCACAGAATTTTGTTCAGTATAGCGACGGCTAGCGACGGCCATTTTGTTCAGATTAGCGACGGCTAGCGACGGCCAAAGTGCAAAAGGTTTGTGTCGCTTAGCGACAGCTAGTGACGCCAATTTGACGTTGGAAAATTTCCATGTGGCACATTGCAGTCGCGAGCCGTCGCTATTTAGGTGACGGAGCCGTCGTGATTCTATTGGGCGACGAGGTAAATAGCGACGGCATTTAGCGTCGGCTAGCGACGGCCGGCGATGGCTAAAAGCCGTCGCTATCAGGTGCCGTTCTTGTAGTGTATTAACCAGTCAAACCTAACATTACTAATTTAGACTGCATAGACCATTGGGCTCTGATACCATTGAAGAAACCGGACCAGTCGGAAGTAGGTTAAATGGGTGAATTTCAATAAAAAATCGTTTTAGAACTTTGTTGGGCATATGAAGTCTACATGGATTATAGATCATATCTCAAATATTTTAAGCAAAATCTTTATTTTGTTCAATTTGTTAAAACAATACTTTATTATTATTATTATTAAGTTTTGGTTTATAAGTGTATGAAATACACTTATTTGTGTGAAGTGCATGCGCTATGGATAAAATGAGTACATAGTTGATGTCACCTTATGTGGATGTTGGGATTACACCCCAACGGAACTCTTTCCCTTTTACATACGCATTTGTTGTCCAAGATTTTGGGTATATATATAATAAAATGTTGCATAATTATATATGGATATATATACATACAAATTATATTTGGTAATTTTATATAACTTGATATCTAAAATTGATGATAATGGTTTAGATTCAATTAAGGAAGAACATGGAATTAACATTACCGTTTTACACAAAAATATCTCATGAATTTAAGTTATGCAACACATACATACATACATACATACATGTATGTATGTATGTATGTCTCTATATATATGAATATTACAAATAATATTTCAGATTTAAAATAACTTATATACGTAAAGACAATAATTATTAATATATGCATAGATGGATGTGAATTCAAAGCTAACAATTTAAAACAAACTTTTATTTGAAAAGCAAACAAAAGATAGGTGATATCATCTTTAATTTATAAAAGAAAAAAAGTTTTGGATTTTATACAAAAGTTCCATATGAATTCTAGGTTGAAAAACTTTTACGAAAACAATATCCAAAACAATTATATTCAAGCCAACAACCATATAACATAAGAAATCAAGTTTCGAGGCAATTTAAAGCATTTACCATGTATAGTTTATTACAATTGCGTATGCAAGTATTGTAAGGTTACAAAATAATTTTCAATCAGTTAGTTTTTTCTTAACTAATTTCCAAAATAAAAGGATGGAATTGGACAACTGCAGCACATGTAAATTTGTGATAAGAACAATCATATCCAAAATAATATGGAGGATAATAGCAAATTATCAAATGGAGGCAGAGGATCTAATATATATAAACTAAAGTGAATATATTGTGAATGAAAGTAAACGATGCCCGGTTAAATTCCAGTTTTACTATTATAACCAATACCTGATAGTAACGATCATTAGTACCACTACACCAAAACAGTGATTTTGCGATATTTTATATTTGCTAATTTCTAACACTTATAAATGTTACAGCCTACTAACAAAAAAAGTGTTAGGATACCTGAAAAAGTGTTGGGAAATATAAATAATGTTTTTTTATAAACTTTCCAACACATAGTTATAATTTACAACACAAAAAAGTGTAAGAACAGTTGGTAAATTTGTAAATAACTCACTAAAAATTGGACCCTTATGTAATCTTCTATATGTAGCATTTTCTAACGCTTTCCCCTTCCATCACCACTATCGGCCGCATAATTTTCAATTAGATTAGGGTTCCCCTTCGCGCATTCCATCGCCATTTTCTAACGCTTTCCATTCCCATTCCATCACCAGCATCGATAGATCAAAACTTTGGCCATCTAACATCGAGCGGCTTAAGACTAGGGTTCCCCTGTGGCGCGTCATCTCCAGTCAAGCCATCTAACATCGAGCGACTTAAGACTAGGGCTTCGAGAAGGAATCATGATGTCAGGTGATTGCAGGAATTGATGATGTCAAGGAATCGATAACGGTATGAGCTTTTAATCTTTAGGTCAATATATCAAGTTAATGAAAAGTGATAATTTATCGCAATAATATTTTTATTTGTTTATCAGGAAATTGCACGGTTTTTGGCATTGAAAGCGCAAGATGTAGGTAGGTCTGCATATGCAAGAAGCCCTTTCACTGATGCTGCTCGTATTGCTGGTTATCCATCTTTGACTAGCGGCAAGATTGATGATGTCACTGTTATTGTTTCTATAGTCCAAAAATTGATGACATGATATACTCCACTTATGTAAGTATTATAGTCATCTTATCTAATAAGTTCGGTTTTATGTTTAATTAAATCTACATTTTTTATGTAGGCTGTGGTGATAGTTTCGGAAATAGAAGTGAAATAGTACAGAATCAGAGAGCAAGCATTATAGTTCTCGTTGAAATAAGTTAAATAATGCAAGAAGGTAAAAGAGAAGGATGTGAGCCCTAGAGTTGGACAAAAGTGCTTTGTAAATATTCGTTTATTTTATTTTTCTTTTGTGTGAAGCATAGTTATACAATTTCTAATATAAGGCAATAAAGTTTGGGTATTTGAACATTTAATAGATCATAAAATATGACAATTCCAGGTGCATACGACATTCTTATTGACAAAATTGGTGAAACCATTTTTTCATTCATGTCCATATGCTTTAAAATTTTCGCAACTATATATATAGATAAATCTTTTATATATCTTTTATACTCCCTGGAAATATGCTTCTACCAAGAATTGGGCTGTCATAGCTATAGCTGTGCGATCACCAAAAAACACAAATATGTCACATAAATCTTTGCCAATGTACTAGACTTGCATAATGAATTGCTAAAACATGTAGATTATTACAAAATTTGCTCTGGCTGTGATTCCAAGTTTGGTATAAGGCTTGTCTAGTGTGTACTGTTTGAGTTCAACTAGGTAATGTCTGATAAGTTATGCTTCAAATAGGTATATGTTAAATGCAGCTTTCTCATATTATCATCAATTTTGCAGCAATCAAATTCTTGTTTACCAAAACTGTCATAACCAATAACTGATTACCCATGGAGTCCAAGATGGAATACATCAGAAATGGCACAATGGATCTTGTAAGTTCATTCCCACTAGTACTTGATGATATGCTATAGAAAGACCCACAATTGAATTCAGTTCTCTATGCAGCGACTTTCTGGTTTACGAGAGTTTGAACTTTAAGAGATGATGTACCGAAGCAACACCTTGATAGGTAATTAATATAATTTTATGTTTCCAATATTTTTGTACCATTGTGTTGCTTTGGTAGGATATATCAAGGTATTTTATTACTATCGAACCACTATGCGCATGCTAGAAGTAGAGCCACTTAACAACAGTAACATATTAATAGTCTTTTGAGAACCCACTTAAAATTTCTTTCCAACTATTAGCATTTGAGCAATAGTAACATATTAATAGTCTTTTGAGAACCCACTTAAAACTTTTATTCCAACTATTAGCATTAACAGTAGCAATAGAATCCTTTCACTTGGTGTGTTGTTTGATTGTACTTTATATGCATATATATTGACAAATGTGACTCAGCTCCGCAGTTCCTACATTGGATTACATATTCATTTTTAACGTTAATCAATTTTTGGTCATTGATCATCACCTTATTGTCTTTGTAGTAATGCACTTTGATTATCTGGTCGGGTTGAAGCTAAGAAGTCCACTAAGTAGTGGTGAAGTGGAACATCTGATAAATGCGACACTCTTAATGTGGTAATCCTAGGATAGGAGGTTATAGAATTATGCAGAATGGGTTGTGCTGGACGGAAATGACTGTGGTGGTGGCTGTGATGCATGCACACATTTATAATTGTTAACAATCACGCGGAGTAATTATTTTTTCTCAAATTGCAACTTGTACCCATCTGGTTTTTTCACCTTGTACCTATATGGCTCCCTCAATTATGCTTGGCTCAATTAATTCTAACTGTATTTTTGTCAACATTGAATATTAGTTTATTGCATTATTAGGAGCAGATTACTTGATTTCTATAATCCTTCCAGTAAATTTAAATGCAATATATTCCTAAGACTTTACTATATCATCAGTGATCACTGACTCCTTGTTGTCTTTACAATTGTAGTGATCATAAGTTATTTTGCAAATATATAACGATCTGAAATAAGTTGTAAGTACTCTTTAATAAACACCGCATCGAATTTCAAAAGTATGAATTTTGACACTAAACAAATGTGCTTTTGCAATGGGATGACTGGATTTCGAACTATTTTCTTTTAACTGTTTTGCCAGTAAAAAACTTGTTCTGATGAAAAGCAACTATCATAGGTTCTCCGTTAGTGTTTTTTTTTCCCCAAAGCTAGGATTTGTACTCCAAAACATATTTTGTTAAAAAAGAAAAGAAATCCAAACATCCCCGAGTTAGTTTACAAGTTACATAAAAAGCTTATTATGATGAAAAGCAACAATCTTAGCTCCTCTGTAAATGCTTTTTGACGTTTTCTTGGAGAGCTAATATTTGTATCTGAAATATATTTTGTTAAATAAAACTAATTCAAACATACCATTGTTAGTTTACAAATTTCTTTAAATGTTAAATGCCATCATCTGTATCTAACTTTATAATATGTTAATAGTTTGTACAAATATATATATTACTTTTAAAATTTATATATAACTATTAGGTCAAGCAAACATAGTAATTTGTTGTTATCATTTATTGCAAAAGTATACGCTTGCTTATTTTCCAAACAATATACCAAATATGAGTATGTCATCATCTTGCTTATTTTCCAAACAATATACCAAATACCAAATACGCTTGCTTATTTTCCAAACAATATACCAAATACCAAGTATACGCTTGCTTATTTATTTCAATTATATTCTTTTTTTTCTATGTCTTCATCTTCTAATTTAAATTTCATTTGGAAGCAAGTGCACTATCTTTGTAAGTGCATATTCAGATAAAATTTAGGTATACATTCTTAGCCATAAATACTTCCACCCAAAACCTACAGTGATAAAACCATCACCCTATGTTCATGGCTCAAGCTCTGTTTTTAGTAAAATAATCTTCATGTTATCTTACAAGTCCAATCATTTGTCTCCCACACTATCATGACTGAAACAACTGTGAGTGTAAGTAATGCAGTCTTCCGGCTATGACTGCAGTTTCTATAAAGTTATTTACTGAGAACATGCTCTAATTCATTTATTCTTAGAAAAACCCATTAACATGTACTATGTTTATACATAAAGATCTTCAATCAAAGATTCCTAGTACACCTGATGGGCATATAAATGCCTGAAGGCCTAAATTAATGCCTGAAGGCCTAAATTAAAGAAACATCAAGTTATGCTTGAAAAACTAGGAGAAGTACATATTTGTTAGGCCAAGCATAACATAACTTCATTTTGACTTATAGAGCATTTAGAAGAGGCATGGATACATGGAAGAAAGAAACAATCACAATGATGGTAAAATACATTGTATCATCATTTTTTCTTTTGTTTTGATCAATGCCTTACTTACCAACTATTTGTTTCTATCTATAGGAGGCAGCTAATGAAAGAGATAACATAGGTGATCTATATGTTCCTTCTTCTTGAAACTTTTTTTTATTTGCTTTTTGATTTACAAAGCATACATTAATTTATTCATATATACAATCTATAGATGCTCAAAGTGGATTTGAATACAGTGCTATACCTCTTGGACCTCTTGGTCTTGTTCATCATGAAGATCTGCAATCAAACTTAGAAGCAGGGGTAATTCAAGTATATACTGTGTGTACAAAACTATGCTTAAACTACATATGTAAGTCATAACGCTTTGTAACTATAATATATCTTAGTCCCCAAATAAAATTTAGTTAGGGTCAAGGCTACTATTTTTGTAGAAATATATGTAATCAAGATTTTTTAAAGAGTTAATCTAAAACTAGGCAAACTTTGAAAATTAACCAGATATGGCTTACTTGAAAACATATTACAAAAATAGATCTTTTTTGAGAATTTGTATTAGCTCACTTTTAAATTGATCAAGTACATTTTCAACTTTGTATTTGCACACTTTCAAAGTGTGCAAATCCAAAGTTAGAATTTATAATTGTCGCAATTTTAAAGTGCGCAAATATAGTATTCGAAACTAGACTTATTTCAGTAATAAGTTTTCAAGAAAATCTATTATTGCAATAAGTTTGTTCTACAAGTCTATATCTATATCTAAGATGAGTTATTTTTTAATATAAACCTTAATAATATAGGTCTCAGTTGTCGAAATCGTCCAATGGGAAAAACTTGGCCTTCTTGTCTTGGTGTGGATGGTTTTTCTAGTTTTGCAGATCGCTAAGGTAATCTGGTCTTCAAAAAGACGATAAATTCAATTCATTGTTAGTATTCATCTACTAGCAACTTCTCTTCTATTATGATTATACACAGAATTACACAACAACTTGTTTGAGTTGGTACTGGTTGTTGAATTCACTACAGATAAATCGTCGAGTGTGGACGGTAGAGGGGAGTTCTGGTGGTCAAGGGAGATTGTCGCGGTGAAGAAAAGTGATCGAGTGAAGACGAGATGAGGTTAAAGGCTGAAGTCGATTTTGTATATTGGTCATGAGTGTGAATTGACAAGAGTAGAAATGTATGTTGCAGTGAGGTTATGGTAGTGAGTTTGTTGAATTGAATGGTGCAGCAAGCAAGTACGGTTGTCAATGTTGTCAATGGGTGATAATTGATGACAGGTTGGTGTGTGTTTTGATGTAGGACTGTGGTTAGGCAGAGGTGATGGTGAGTGTAGATGTTAGTGAGTGGTAGTGGAATTTATGTGATAGCAGGTGACTGGTAGGTAAGTGATGATGGAATAGGTGAAAGGGATTGCAATTTAAACAGGTAAGTAATGATGAAACAGGTAAGTCGAAGTTTTGAACTGTTGAATGCCTGGGTTGTAATTTTAAGATGATGGTGATTCATAAATGTATATGCATTGTGTTGAAGTTTGAATGAATGGTAATGGTGGCTGCTTGTAAAGTGGTGATGGTTTGTGGGTAGAGGGTGTTGCTATTGTGAAATGTAAGGTAGTGTGGTCAGTGGGAGTTGTTGTGTGGGGTGATGATCTAAACAATATGTTATTCGTTTGAAGTTGTATTGGTGAATGTGGCAATTTGTAGTGAATGTGTATGTGGAGATGAGATGGAGGTAGCAGATGAATGCTCACTGTATATGCAACAATGGTTTATGGTTCTTGAACTGTATAGGGGTGGTCTGATTCAAAAGTTAGTAAGCAAGTGGCTAGATGGTAGATGGTTTCAGGTGAACAGTTTGTCCGATGTAGTAGTGGACTGGAGCGAGGAAATGGGATGTAGATGATATATGCAGTGAGTAGTGATGATCAAGGCTGATATGCAGTTGTAGAAGGCAGTTTGACTGTGATTGATGTGCAGTTGTAGAAGGCAGTTTGACTGTAGTTGAAGGCAACTAGCGATGGTAGTCGGAATAGTGGTAATTGGTTCAGGCGATGCTTGATTATGGAGACTGGTGAAGTTTCGGTTTCGATTGTTTTTTTTGGGAGTGAAGTGAAGCTTTTATGCAGTACCGGTATTTGTTTTGGATTGTTGTATTGGACGTTGAAGAATATTCAAAATCATTAGAGTTTGGAGTGGATGATCAGGAATGGTTAGGTTAACCGTAAGTTAAACTTTAAGTGTATTTTGAAAAAAAAATTGAAGCTTATGTTGTAATAATATCTGAATATATGACGTTGTGGTATTTGAAATATGTAAATAATTGTTTATGATATATTATACTACATTTGCAGAGCGTTTAAACTTTGCATTGAATATGTATGATGAATTATTTGTGATATGGAAACCATTATTTGCAGAGTGTTTATATTTAAACTTTGCGTTTAAGTTTTGGTATATATATATAAATGTGTTACTAAATAATCATTTTCCAACACTTATAAGCGTTACCGTATATTTCTGTACCAATACTTATAAGTGTTATCGTATATTTCGTTACCAACACTTATAAGCGTTACCGTGTATTTCTGTACTAACACTTATAAGTGTTACCGTATATTTCGTTACCAACACTTATAAGTGTTACCGTATATTTCGTTACCAACACTTATAAGCGTTACCGTATATTTAGGTATCAACACTTATAAGTGTTAGTAATACGTATGTTTGTAACACTTATAAGTGTTACAAATTTGGCCGCTCCATTCCTCACAGTCCATTAGTAACACTTAAAAAGTGTTACTGAAATTATTTGTAATACTTATAAATGTTAGAATTTGCCTGTTTTGGTGTAGTGTACAAATTCTCTTTGTCAATGCTATATCACGTTATGTAATTTGATTTTGGTCAAAATTCCAACATCGTCCACTTTCAACTTTGTTTGTCCAAATACAAAGTCATTGGTTCAATAATAACAATTGTTATTAACCATACTACTCTAGCCAAGACTTTGACTTTGAGTTGACTACAGTTGACCATGATACCAACTCCATATAACCGAGGAAATGAATTCTCTAGTGAATAGTGGTGTACTTCCAATGCTTCAACTCAGACCAAACTACTGACGTTCAATGGATGTCATGGCACGATTTAACTATAATTAAAGTGGAGTATCGACATTGGAGTTCAACGGTATTCTTAAGTCAAGTGAATTGTATAACATCATCACTTCGAGATTCTCTATTTAACCTTAGTTATATTAGTCAACAAAAAACTCTCAAGGGATTCATTCTATAGTTATCTAATAAATATCAGTATGTAACCTCTTAGTGTCCCCAATAGCCATGAGTAAAACATTACAACATTTGAAGAGCGTTAGGTACTTTTGTCTCAACAAATAAATTGATATTCTTTCTCGAAACATCTTGATTTGGAATATTTTAAATAATATGTTATTATTGTACAATAGATTTCTTTTGATTATAACACATTGTAATTATTATCATCTAATATATCATTTTAGGATTTTCCATTTAATATACTTAAATTATATAACTAATTAACATATCACAGTATGGCAAATATATCATAGAAAAACACCTTTTATTTAAGCGAGATTTTATTATAGAATTAATAATTTACAGTAAATTATAGATTTTTTTTGAAAAATGGTACTTAGATACAACATGTCACTGTACAACATACCACAAATCATGTGTCAATAAATGTTAGAATCACGCTACGCAAGTTTGAACTTGTGACTCTCGCACCAAAGTCAAATCACTTAACCATTGGGACAATGACGCTTGTCATAAATTATAGAATTGCTCCTAAGGTATACCATTAAGTCTATCAAGAATAGTACGTTAGATGTGAAATAACCCAAGTTAGACATGTGATTGCAAACTCATGAAAATCAATATGTGTAATAGAAATTTATTGTGAGAACTAGGAAGTGTTAGTAATGGATTTTTTTACAAAATGTTAAAACTAACGGTATAGGTGGATGGTGGTACAAGGCTAATGGAGCAACCAATAATGTTAAAGATATAACAATAGGAAGGGAAGATGTGTAAGACCTAAGTGCTAACCTATAACATTAAACACGACAATATGCACACAATAATATACGAACACGACGTTGGCTAGGAATAGCCTCTTCATGTTTTGTGTTGAGTATAGTGTTACTCACACCAAGTTTTATGTTTCATCTGTGTTTTTATTATTATTTTCCTCGTAGACTTGATGGTACTCTCCGGACTATGTTGAACTTGTCACATGAAGACGAATAAAAAGTTCCAAAAACTAAGCATAAGGCTAAGTAGATAATAAAAGATATTTAATTTTCGTGGTTGTAAAACCAAATTATATAACAGTTTAATTGTTACTGTCAGTATCTTTGAATGTCGGTCATAGTGTGCGAGAGCAATCACTTACCCCCGTCCCCATGTGCGAGAGCAATCACTCAATACATCACTTGTTCATCAATCATCTTTAGAAAATTAACAAAGTTTTATATTTCCTTTTATTCAATACAGATTTCCATCCGCCTTTGTATTCAGAATTTTGCCATAGTTCTCCAAAATAATACATATTATTATTAAAAGGCAAAATAGTATCAAACTGTTTTAGCCAACCAAACTATTGTACTTATTTGGATTATTCTTGCAGGCTACTCTGATAACAGTGTAGTTTGAATATTTTGACTTTTTTGTTGTTGTTACTTTTTCGCTTTTTGTATTAAAATCATTTAACTTCTCCAAACCCGTTTAACCGGATTAAACATATACAGTTAATCTCATGTCAGGTTATGTATAGATTGAACCTATTTTGATCCATATCAATGATGTATCTAGTACAATTAATTAACCTAATTCAACTTTTGTGCATCCTAATTAAATTTGAAAGCTATTTACTACTGTTCATCCTATGCAGAACTCGGAGCTCTTTTCTAGCCTTTAACGTTTTATTCCTGTTTCACCCAATTCGACTACGGTTAACTTTCAACCTTGAAGCACTACGGTTTTAAAAATTAAATAACTTACGCGTGTAGTGCGTGTAGTCTAACGTCAAAATCCTAAAAAAAAAACATTTAAACCAAACTCTTTAAACTACACGGTCATTCAAATTAAAAATAAAAAAACTATCAATTCGCCCTTCATTTTTTCACATAATCAATAATTTAATAGATAATTTTATAACCATAACCACCAAATTATTAGATTAGCTTATCAATTTTGGACGACATGCTCCATTATCAGTTTACATTTTATGGATAATTATTTAACTGATCCACTTTTATCTTAATAAATTTGAAAATTTACACTTTTACGACAAAAGTACTGTTATAGAATTATTCTAATTAACATTTGGTATCAAATATTCAAAAATAATGGGATAATAGATATCATAAATTGAAACTGACATGTACAACTTTATTTCCTTCAAGAGTTTATCTATCCGTCGGGGTTTTGTATATAAAAAAATTAAAAATTAATTAGTTTAAAGGTCAACAAATTAATTATAAATTAATTATAATTGGTTAAATCAATTGGAATTTTTTTAACATTTAAATGGAGAAAATAGAAAATAAAGATGAATGCGGTTGTTACGTTCTAACCTGTTCAATCACTATGATGGTTGGATCTTACAAACTATGATTTCACCTATGTTATTTATTTCAACTGTAGGGTATAGGGTTACTTTTCTTCGACGTTAACAGTCAGAAATCGAATCAACAAGGAGCAGTATATTGACTGTGATGCATACCTACTAACTAGCAAAACGAAAGCAACACTAACGGAGTATGAACCAAATTATGACTTTCATTATACACCATATACACACCATATATCATTCAAGTTTTGATTACAACCTATTCACATATCACATGCACCAACTTCCATCACTACAAACGCTCCAATTTTACACATATCAAAACCACATCATTCTACAACCATATACTCTAACCTTTAATCAACATCATATATTTCCCATCAAGGAAGGCTTCGGCGGTTTCATGTCATAAACCTTCGAATACGTGTTCGCCCTCCCGATCACCGCCACCAACTCAAACCCACCATCCGCACCCACTCCATCAACCTTAGGCACTGGTGGGCAAGAAAAGCTCCTATAACTCTTCAAAGCACCCTCATTAGGCAAAGGCACCACCACACTCCTCCCTTCCCCATCCACCACCCTCATGCAAAAATTCCCATCCTCTATATCATAAAAGTTCCCAGTCCTCACCTCCTGCGCAAGCGAGCACGACCAGCAAAACAACCACTGTACAAAGTCGGTCACAAGGGGCTTCCCACAGCAGATATCTTTACCTGGCAGCTTAAATTTATGCCTCATTTTGCTCCTCCAATAACCCCCATAAAACAGCCCTAGAAAACAAACCACCACCCCTGACCCCGCCACCACTATCTTTATCGTATCATCGTGTATATTCAACGCGGTTATCGCAAACACCCACAGCGGCGACAGACATATCGCCACAAACGTAAATATGTGCACGTACATGTTCCCCAACCCCAGTCTCTCCATATTCCACCCAAAAACGCAAAACATGCAAAAGCACGATAAACACCCCACCGTCGCGTCGTCACAGCAGTCGAACGTCCCCCCTACCCACTCGGGCGACGTCACCACTATCCTACGTTCATCGTACACAGCAGTGGTGGCGGTGGTGGTGATGGTACTGTCAGTTCTCTCATGTTCTGTAGAGTTTTCATCTGGGCCCTTTTTACCGAGTGGGCCGTAGAACGTGTACCAAGCGGCGAGCGCGGGCGCAGCGACCCCAACACCGAGGAGCAGGTACTGGGGCCACTCGGGGCGGTCGTCCTTGGACCAGCCCCAGAAGAGGGCGCAGTACATGAACTGATCCATGCAGGTTAAATGTAGCAGGAAGACCACGAAGCCCATATGGGCTCTTTCGTGCTTCCTTTGAAGCCCTTTCCTAGAGTATATGCCGCGGGCTTCGACTTGATCGTTGGGTCGCCAGCGTAGGAGAAGGATCAGGTGATGAGTGATGGTAGGGTACTGATACACGCACATGATGGTGAAGAGGGCGTTGAGTATTTGGTTAGTCACTTCTTCCCATCTGTCGCGACGTTTGTGGCTCTTTAGGGCGTCGTTTAGCAGTCCGCACATGAGGATGAGGAGGAATATGACGCCGATGACGCAGAGTATGGTCCAGATGAGGAGGGCGATGTTGTACGGGCTTTTGAGCTGTTTCTTTAGGGATTGGGAGATGGTTTTCCATTTGATTTTGCGGACGAAGGGGACGCGGAAGCGTTTGGCTTTGAAGCCGAACTTGAGGAACCAGTCGTTGGTGGGCCGGGCTCTAAGGAAGTCGAGGAATCTGGGCTCGTGTTGTGGGGTTTGGGGGATGAGGCCGTTTTCGATTGTGGGGACGTATATTGGGATGAAATCCGATAGTCTTGGTCCGTTTGTTTCGGGCTCTTGATTGGTTTCGGTTAGGGTTTGAGATGAATTTTGGATCCGGAAACTGGGTTCTTCTTCGATCTCTGGTTTGTGTGAATCTCCGTTTTGTGCTGGATCCATTGTGCTTCTTTTATCGGAACAAGCATATGAAACTGATATCTGGATTATAAATTAGAAGCTTTTGAGTTCAAGTACTAGTGCGCACTGAAATATACCTTGATTTCATACTTTGTATACATATGAATTTGTCTGGGATACAGAGTAAAAGCATAGAGATGAAGATTATTTTATTTGGCAAATGGCTTAGGATGATATTTTCGTTGAAAAAACATAGGAATCATATAGTTATTATAACTGCACGTCCACATCATTTTATTAAAAAAAGTTAGCTTGAACATTGTTAGTTTATTACAATAACCAAATTTGAATGCTGACTAATGACTATTATTGTATATTGACCACGGATTAAAATCATCTAGACCCAAATTATATGTCTCGGTGTGTCCAACCATTTAACAAATTTGAATAAAACTACATAAATAAATCCTTGAGGAAAAATTAAAATAAACTTATTTGCATAATTTCAAGTATTCTGATTTGTGTTGAACACAACGTTGAAACATCAAAGCTTGTGCCGTTGATTTCCTATCATTTATGACCATTCATATTTTACTTGAGTAGAATAGGAAGTTCTAAGGGGATTAAAATATGATTTGCCTTTAGACCCAGATATCCTGTTATGAAAAAGTCGTAATTGCTGACAAAAAAGTCAGCTATTGCCGAATAAAAATACTCCTAATTGCTGACAAATCTAATTTAGCTGTTCCGTGGAAAGCTTAGGCTATGTTTGGTTTACCGTTTTTAGTTTTGAGTTTTCGTCCATACAAAAATACGAACAACGCATGTATATTATAAAAAATAAAAAATTGTCATTTTAGAAAACGAATTTAACACACAAAAAAGAAAACAACTTTTTTTTATTTTTCGTGTTTTGAGAAAAAACGGAAGTACGAGCAACAATTTATCCTTCCGTCGTTCCTTCATCCACTTCGTTGTCTCATCCAATCTTTCATTCATCTCTTCCGACCTCACTTCATTATTCTAATATTTTGTAGTTAATGTTGAAAACTCAAAACATAAAATACAAAATAAACCAAACAAACTTTTAATTTTTACCTTTACTATTTAGCTAGCATCAAACTCAAAATCATTGTCGCAACAGCTCAAAAAAGAAAACCAAGATCGACGGAAACAAGTGGATTTGTGTAGGGCCTATAGTCTAAACAACGGAATAACAGTGTCCTAGATAGTAAATTATATTTTAATGTGCCAATAAAAAGTAAGATTATTCATTTTACATTTTCTTTTCTTTTTTAATAAAAATAAAAATAAATTATCTCTCGTGGTAATAATTTGAGAATCGCCAATTATCTTCAAATTTTCCTTTAAAAAGAACAATATTGATTTTATTCACTGTCTAAACTCAAATAAAAAACACACATCAAATTACTTTCTCTTCCATCTCAATAGCCATCAAAATTAGACAAGCAATATCAGACTACTTGAAGGAAGACGATGAAGAAATCGAAATCACATTAAAGGCGTATGGCAAAACAAATTATAAATGTTAAAAAAGTCAAACAATAATTGTTTACCCGTTGAAATGCAAGATGGATGATAAAGCTTTTGCCGATTTGTTTAAAATCGTACATCATACAAGTCATTGTTTCAAAATGAATCTTCCAAACAATCATAAATATAATTTTACCCCAATTCAAGTAAACAGACCATTCCACATGGCAGTTTATTGAAGAAAAAGCCAATGTTTGTAGATCTTTATCTATGAGTTTCTCTGCTCATCGGCTTTCTTCTCGTCACTCATTAAAACAAGATTATTACTACTATGATCAAAAATTTGATTGGAGTAATGATGAAAGTTTTAAGATTTTGAATGGGAAGGAACAAACTATGTTAAAAGGTATTGTTTTTGACACTTCGAATTTGGACAGGTGGGGTCATTTTCTTTTAAAAAAACGTTTCCTTTTTTACTGTAAAGGGTATTAATCAAACTAGTACTCTAATAAAATTACAATTAAATTAAGCTAATTGACATTTTTTAATTTATTTGAATTTCTCTTAATCATCATTGTGGTTTAATCCAAAATCATTAATCAAATAATGGAGAATTCAAATTTATTTCCTGATGCAATTGGAAATGAAAAAGAGACAAGGTTGATTTTTACTCAAGAAAGCATTTAACACAGTAATTTCAAATCCTAACTTTTACCACTGTTGATGAAAACACACAATAAATTGGGTTAAGAAATTACATTACATCACTTTCTCAACAAAGTTTGGATCTGATTGTGAAAGTCGAGATAAATTTTTTATTCTCACCGTTATTTTCTTTTTCCAAAAAATGAAGGAGAAGTTAAAAATAAATGAAAGTGTTAAAGGTTTTGATGTTTTAACTAAGAACAAAATATGTAAAAATATATGTTTTATTAATAGTATACGTACCCCTTATAGAAATTTAATTTTGTATGAAGTGCTCGTAAAATTTAACCCATTAATATTCGAATCTGGAGTGTCAATGACAATACCCATGTTAAAATACGGTATGGATGATTGTTAATCTTAAGTGTTGTTTGTTTATTAGAGATATGGAAAGACTTGTAATTTTAAGTAGGTGTTTAGTGTTGCTTGTTTATTAGAAATAGAGATGATTGTAACTTTTAGTAGGTGTTTAATGCTGTATATTTATTATTTGTAGTTGGATAAATTTTAACGAAAATAACGGGTGTAAATAACAATGCTCTAATAAAATACAAACTAATTTTAATTCGTTGATTTGTTTTAATACAATAACTCAAATTATAATAAATATAGTCCGTAAATATGAATCTGATTTTGGATAAAAATTCAAGCAATCTTGCTCCTTGTTATAGTTCTTTTAAGGGATGTGATTCATTCAACGTATTCCAACTTCTCATGTAATTATTTATTTTTTATAGAAAAACTTCCATACTCAGTGCTTATAAAATATCATTGTGTTTAGATATGTTATCTTTTTATCTTTTCTAAGAAAACGAAATATCCAAATATAATTTTCAGTTCAATGTTTTTTTAATCTGTACGACTAAGCTAACTACTCAAGTGTTTGCATATAAAATAGACTTGCGTATTTGATTAAATGATATGATTGTTCCGTATCATTAGATACTCGATCGTATGGCAACGTAAACATATTGACAAATAATAAATTATATATTACTTATTTGAATAACATTCAATTAATACAGAATCTATGATATTTTCTTTCTCACTTAACAAACAAAGCATTTGATCTACAATTTATTTTCCTTCTTTCAAATAGACAATGTTCTATCTCTAATGAGATTCGGTTATTATTGCCTAACAAACAGAAAAAACTTAGAAATTCAAATGGATCCGAGTCACTTATTTGGTTTTCACACAATTACCCAATTCTGATTTTGTTATTATAGCATTTTTATTTTGAAATCCCGTCCTTCAAGAAATAACCTTTTTATATTATTATGTCGTAAGAATTGAAATCTTATCGTCAAATTTTGTGCATAATTGTTGAGATCAATCATGACTAGTGGAGTTATAGTACAAATATATCATTTAAATAAAGATATTGCTAAAGGAATTTCATAATTGTTTAGAGCATTCCCAATAGGGTGCGTGGTCACACGTCCATTCAAACTCATTCAACTAAAACCTACCCTCAATCGGAGAAAAAAAAACACTTCTTTGCCGGTTTTAATTTAGCGTTAAGGAAATAAAGGCTTAGCTGGTTAAATTCATATTTTTCCTTAGCAGACTTATTTTTGGCCGGCTAAGGGAAAATATGAATTTAACTGGCTAAAAGAAAGCCGGTTAAGACAACAACTTCCATGATTGTTTTGGCACAAGTGTGCAACCGACCTTCTGTTGGGATCTGTTGTTTCTCAACCAATACTCGATTGGGAATGCTCTTAAAAGTTAAGTTGTTCGAGACTTGGCAAGGTCGTAGGCATGAAGAATGACCTTAAAGTTCAAATGAAATTCAATTGGAATCGCTAGCTGCATAAATTTGTATATAGATATATTACCCTTGAATAAAATTACCACATATTATGTGAAACTCAATTGGTTTTAGTTACATCAACATTATTTACTACCTTTATTATGAGCAATATGTAATGCGTGTATGTATTTATGTATATGTGTGTATCTATCTGTGTACGCGCACACACATATACATACATAGGCACACACACATGCACACATCTCTGTTCTAGTGCATAGCGTTCATCAACCGCTATGTTTTTTCAATTTAGCGCTATTAAATAATAGATTCGCTTTAAGCTCCACTATTTTCTGTTACACCTGCAACATCAAGACATTTTAACACCCGTTTTAGCAACATTAATATACAAAAGTTGATTTGACTAATTTTCTTTTAAATCAAATCAACAAAGTTAGGGTAAAGACCTAATTTTAAGGCATAAGTGTTTTATATAAGTTAGAATTCTATTATAATCACCAAATCTAGTCTGCATAAATCATGATATTTTTCGATTTTGTTATATAAAATTAAAATATAGTCTTATCTTCCACACAAATGATGTGAAAATGTGAATAAATTAATTTTATATATTTGGTTTTATATCTAATGAAGTTTTTTGCAACTCGGTTATTTTCTACTACCTTCCCGCTTTATCCCACTATAACAATCCGCACCTCCATCGTTGCAGAACCGTTAAACGATTTAACTGTACACACACATATAAGGGATGACTATTTACACAACATAAAACATAATGGGTGATACAAAAGATCTGAACCGTTGGATTTTTTGCCTTTATATGGAAGGTGAAAATCAGGGGCATCTAACGGTGGAGATCTATTGTGTCACAAATTGTGTATACATTTTGTGTCCCGTAGATTTTCCCATACACACATATGCGCGCACATGATTGTTTTGTTAGTAAATTCAAAATAAGTCAAACACTTTCATAGTTATAAAAGCAACAAAATTCAAATATAATTTATAAGTTATGTCCTGACCATTATTAAAATATTTGTATGACAAAAAGTTGTAAAAGCTTTCAGAAGAGTAAGAGAGAACAATAATTGATTACTTTAGGTTGGATTTATAAATATTTGAAACTAAACTAAAAATAAACAAAATTTAGATATAGAAATAGAAAGACCGTTAAAAAGAATTCAGTTTCTAAAAAAAGAAGAGAAAATTTATAGGGTAACTCCTACTTTATCGTTGTTTCGAATTATAAAGCAGAGTAGTCATTGTTTAGTTGCTTATAATAAATAAAACGAGGAACTAAATTTTGGAAATTTTTGAATATGGAAAGCTTTAACAATTAAACAAATTAATCGAGTCCAATTGTTTTAACTATATTAAAAGGATATAGTATATGCCAGAAAACCAATTATTTTAGTGTTGAAAAAAATTTTTAGTGCTAAGTGTACCTTAGACAAAGAGAATCAGCGAGGAGAAAAACATTATGGACAATGGGTAAGAAAAAAAAGGTTATTTTCGATTGATATTTTGCTTAGAAAAGCAATAAATCATCGATTGTCTCCTTAAAGATTGAAATAAAATAAGATAATCGATTTAATATTATAATAATTATCTTTGGTTTTCTATTTTTTCAACCACAAATTTTAATTTCTATCTAATTACTTAATACAAAAATTGATGTATATCGAACACGATGGAGGAAAAATTGGCTCTCTCAATCTCAATTTCCATTTTAATCTTCATATCAATCTATTTTTTGAATCATCGCCACTTTTTTTAATTTGTATGTTTCACGCAAAAATAGAATTTTGTCATTTTCAATTTGAAAGGATATTATGGTTTTTTGATTAGTAAAATTAGGATTTAAAAGTTTGAAGGTAAAAATATTGAGAAACAGACGATGGTAACGGTTCCACTCAGCATCAACAATGGATTTAGCTAGAAACGACAGATTTGGTGAGGTATATGATGAATTTAATTCGGAAGAAATGATTATGATTTATTAAAGTTAGAACACATAAAATTACAAGTAATTAGGGGTATTTTGGTTGACAAAGTAAGAATATTTTGTTTAAATTAAAGTGGTAGTTAAACTATTGTTTTCTTGTATTCATTTTATTGTTCTTTTCAATTTTATTCATATTTGTTAATGCCATTGCAAAACGTTTTTCTTTTAAAAAAATTCCCTAGATAAACAACGTAATAAGTGCCACTATAAAAAAATAAGAAAAAAAATGGAATGTTAAATTGCCAAATAACACATGAATGTTGCTTCGCTAGGATCCGATGATAACTCAACAGTGTAGGTTAAGAGAGAGCTCTCTCTTTCGAATAACAAAAATAATTAAAATAATCAAAAAGTGAGTGTAAAATTCAGTATGCTTTTATTATCATATTTTGTAGTTTCCCTTAAAAACCTCATTTTAATCTGATCATATAGAATTCCTTTAGCAATTAAACAAAATTTGCCATTGAAATTGGATTATTGGTATTACACTTGTCATTTTCCGAAAGGAACACCAAACCTTGAATTCCGTCTTTCTCACAATTATTTTAGTCTACCTACGTCTGTATTCACCGATTATGACTAGCCGGCTTGGTCATATCGTCCTTTTGCTACTGGATTTGTTCCTCCGATCCATCGGATCAAGACGTAAAAAGACGTCAAATGTGATTTTCCAGTTAAACATCCAAAATATTAGATCTCTTAATGGATACTTTTGGATGCGGATAGTGTCATTTCTGCATCTCCGAAATCATATTCGAATATCGGATATCCGCATCTGCGGATACGGACGGATATTGAATAATTAATCCATCCGCTAACGACAAATGATTTTTGAATTCAGTGCTTATAATATAAACTTTTAACTTAGTAAAAGCACAAATAAACATCTTTCAGTTTACTAAAATACACGTAATTTAAACTATAATATTGAAAAATGCCGGACGGATAATTTTCGAATGCAGATTTCCTAATATCCGTATCCGCAGATTTCCTGATGCGGATGGATTTTGAATTTTTCGAATATCCATTGACAGTGGTACCAAATACCAACAGCATAACCCCTAAACGTAAACAGATTTTTAAATATGACTTTAACAGCGATTAATTCATCATATATGATACTTCAGTTCCAACTCAATGCTTGAACGATCCATTCTTCGTTATAGTTGCGTATTAGAAAAAAAATATAACAAAAATTAGAATATGTAAAACAATAACATGCTATTCGAGTAATACGTACCTTACTCTAAAAGAAGGAAGATCCAAAAAGAAGATCTTAACAGATTTGGTTGTGGATCACCTCGCCTTCCTCTTCAGAAGAAGAAGCTCACCTTTATTACACTATAAAGCAACTATTTTATGCGAAGATAATTGATAATGGGCAGCCCACTCTCTTTTTTTATTTTCACTCGTATTGTTTCTAGATGGTGGGAGGGAATGAACGCTTGCTCCTTTGTAATTTATACTTGTCAATATTTCAGACTAAGACCATGATATTTTTCTGCACATGAATTTTCTAATATGAGAAATGCGTAAGAAGAGAAAATTTCAAAGGCCTACATAGTTGATGAGAGGATGGAGAAAGAATTTTCTTTTGATTAGTTTTCGAATTGTAATTAAATGAGATAGAGGAACCGGTCATTCCATATGGTCTCTGTTTTGACCATATTTATTTATTTCTTGCGCTGGCTGAGACTCGGCTTTTTTTTTAATGTTTTATTAACACGGCTGCGACTTGTATGATTGCATATCCTCTGCCTCACAACACTTCAGTTAGCAATCTTAATCAGCTGAAAATAATTAATTACTTGTAAAATCACATAACGACGGGGAACGAAACGTTCTATTGTATACTACTAAAAAGCATTATTCATTTCGAAAATGATATTTTGGAGTAAAAGTTAATTGTATTATTGAAAAAACTTAAAATATTAAACGAATGTATAAACCTCCAACTCAAATGGTTAAAGGTATAACGGTTTAGACAGGTTCTAAATGTCATGATGTGGTGCAAAATCAGAACTTTAGATAGTGGAAGCAAAACACGCAATAATATAGTTTGTGGACAATTTCAACAATTTCAATCGAACAAAGAGAATGAAAAGAAAATCTAAGGACACAAATTACAAACAAGAAAAATAGGAATGAACACACCAATATAACAAGGTTCGGCTATGCATGTGTCCTCAGACCCAACAACCTTTATTATTTCTTCATTTCAAGAGGAAGTGCACCTTTATTGGTATTAGTTTCCACATTTATTCATGTTTGATTGAGTACTTAAATCAATTAATATATCCTCCTAAATTAATTGATTACCATTCCTATTTGTTTTTCTATATTTGATTGATTGCATGAATCAATTAATATCTTCTTCCTTTTAATATTTGGAATATATATTTGAATCGTCCAAATTTAACACTTAACACTTATATATATATATATATAGTTGTTGAGTCAGCGCCTCATGGCGTTAGGTGGCTCAAACCACACTAATCAAGTTTGAACAATGCTTAAACTAGTCATGTGGAATAGACTTTGTTAACATATCAGCTAGATTGTTCATTGTGTATCTTCAATAGCTTTATCTTATTTCTCTTTTCCTCAAGCATGAGAAACAAACTTCTAACATCAATGTACTTTGTCCGTGAGCTGTAGGCTGTACTTTGTCCGTGAGCTATAGGCTTGATTTTTAACAAGATGAATGACACTCTAACTATCTAAAAACAACTCCAACGTCTTCTGCATCATTGATAATTCCTCCAAAAGCTGTAACAAATACAATTCTTCCTTTGTCACTTCCACAACAGAAATAAGCTATGCCTCTATAGTTGATAAAGCTATAATGAATTATAGCTTGGATCTCCAAGAAATCGGGCCTAAGCCAAGTGTATAAACATAGCTCGAAATCGATTTGCTATCATCTCTATCCTGATCATAATTTGAATCACAATAATGCCTTAGAGTTATATCGCTACTAAATCCTTCAAACAACAAGCTAATATCAGGAATGCCTCTCGAGTATCGTAGAATTCACTTTACCGCTTGCCAATGAGTCTTGCCCGAATTAGACAATTATATGTTAACAATACCAACTGCACGACCTATTACATGATTTGTGCATACCATAGCATAAAAAGGCCTCCAACTGCACTAGAGTAAGGAATATTAGGCATATCCCATTTGTCTTCATCTGATGCGGGGCATAAATATCTAGATAGTTGAAATTGAGAGCTTAACGGAGTAGTCATCGGTTTAGCTTTCTCCATGCTAAATCGAGACATGATTTTCTCGATATAATGAGTTTGAGTGAGCATCAAAATTCTTTGCTTTCTATCCCTTTGAATTTTCGTCCCCAAAATTCTCTCGCCTTTCCCAAATCTTTCATATCAAACTCCTTGCCGAGCTCCATCTTCAACTCTAAAACTCTAGTTATGTTCTTAGAAGCTATCAACATATCATCAACACAAAGCAACAAATAAACTATATCTTCATCACACTTATTAAAATAGATGCATTGGCCCTTAAAGCTTCCAAAGTAACCATGTGAGATCATAAACTTATCAAATTTCTTATACCACTATCTAGCAGACTATTTTAAACCATAAAGAGATTTGTTAAGCTTATAAACATGACTGGGCCTACTCTGCAATGAACCCCTCTGGTTGCTATAGATAAATGTTCTTCTCAAGGTCACCATGCAAGAATGTTATCTTGACATCTAATTGTTCCAACTCCATGTCGAAGTGGGCAACCAATGCCAAAAGAATAGATGCGAACGAAAGTGTGTTTGACAACTGGAGCAAAAATATCATGGAACTCCGTACCTTTCCTCTGAACATCCCCCTTTCGCTACTAATCTCGTCTTATACCTCAAGTCACCATTGCCGCTGTAACAACCCTGGTTTGTAAATTACCTTGATTAGAATTTCGAAACGATTGAATTGGAAATTTAACTGAAAAATTGGAATTTTAAAATAGTAAAAGATAGTGAAATTATAAAGTTTACTCTTTAATCTTTTAAATGATAATGAACTCCTTTAAAAGGTAAATTCTGAAGCTTAAATAAGGATTTGGAAAATCAGAACTATGGAATAAATATTTCGATCGCTATTAAATAAAATAATAATTTTATAATGAAAATAAAGATTTTACTTTTGGTAAACCTCTTTATTAAATTATAGGGTAGTTGTAAAGTATCTAAATATTAAATAATCACCTGTAAATTTTTTTGGTTTGAAATTTCATTTCAAAAATAGTATATAAAAATTGATTTCGTATTTAAAAGTGGTTAGTTAATAAAATTGTAAATTTTTGGTAAATAGTGTAAAGGAAATGTTTCATGGAATTGAAATTTAATTAGGAAAGAAAAGGCATTTTAATATAAAGAAATAAAAGCATTTGTTCCTTATTAGGTTTAATTTAACCTAAGCCCATTTAAAAAGCATAGCAAAAGAGAAGTCTTCTCTTCTCATTCTAATCAGTATGCATCAAATTTAAAAACTAGAGGAAGAAACATAAATCAAGTGTTTTCAACCCTAGGCTAGAAAGCCTTCAATCTAAATTCAAAGAAATTGCAACGACTCGTATTTTACATTCAGAGAATTGTAAAATATTTTATTTTATTTGTTTGAGTTCGTATTATTCTATAATTTTTGAATATGACGAATTTTTACACACCCATGATTTTTCCCGAATTTCTTGTGATCATTTTGACCTTGAACATCTTATTTGGGCTATAAACTTTAATAGGAGTCGAATTAGAGTCTCAAACTACTTTCATTCCTTCAGGATGATGGTTTCTTATATCGTAGAGTGTCATAATAGAAAAACGAACTTACTATTAGAAAGTTATGCTTGTTTTAAGTTTTTAAAGCCGTTGGCTAGGATTAGTGTGTAATTAATTAAGTCCATTAGTGAGCCCATTAGTCGAATTAGAGAACACTATAAATAGAGGCTGGTGAGTCAAATTAAAACTTTTCCCTCTCATTCTAAATCAGGTCTAGACCATAATTAGCCCTATATTCATCTTAAATTTATCCAAAATCACCCAAATTGCTCTCCAAATCAAACTAGATTGAGGATTAAAGATTAGATCGTTAATTAGAAGATAGAGATAATCTATTTGCTTGATTTTGAGTGCTTTTCTTCGCTGTATGGATTAGATCTATACACAAATGGTTGAATTTGGTAATTGGTGAGTGGTTTATGCCTTCTCACTATACTACACATGTTTATATGGTAGAATTATAGGATTTAACATGTTTTTTTAATAGAAATGGTAGTGGTTATACCACTCTATATTTAACCAAACATAAAATAAAAAATACAAAGTTCAACAACACCAAACCACACCACACTACAACATATATATAACAAATACCTATCAATAAAAGTGGTGCTAATAGTACTGTCTTACGCAAGAGACTAAGAAAGACAACATATATACAAACTCACGCTTGCAATATATCAAACAACAAAAAATACCAAACAAACAACTTCATTAAGCTTCAACCTTCAACTAAAGTACTTCAAATGCTACTCCATCATCTACTGCCTATTGCTTCTTCTTCTTTTATGCACCCAAACTCCAAGGATTTTACTTGTTTTAAATTTCTTTTGCCATAAAAACTATTTCCAGATTTAATGACATGTTAATCCATACATATGATATAGATTGATTAGAAATCACCTTGATTTATGTTCATATATTCAAGCTATATGTAGATCTATGTTAGAAATTGCCTTGCTTATCTTATTTTGATGGATTGCAAGTTTGATCAGATGAAATTTCTTGTTATTCTATGTTTGGATGATATGATTTGATGTGTTTTCTAGTGTTGTGATTGCATAGAAAGTTAGGTAGAAGAATTGAGCAAATTAGAGGCAAAGTTAGTCGAAATTGGACGAAACTTGGCAGATAGGCTCTGGAGGATGGCAAGTGGCTATGGGATAAGTTGCATGAAGATTGAAGCCTAAGGGAAGACTCTGTACCAAGTTATGGTGGAGGCTCCTATGAGTCAGTAGTATGTATGGTTGGGTAGAGCGTAACTAGATGAGATGTTTTATAAAAAAAGGGTTGGAAAATTTGGCTAAGTGTTGGATTAGGACCGAGTTATCTCTAAAACTAGAAGATGGGTATCGAGTTATCCCGATGGGTCCTTACCAGTTATCACATTGTATAGGATGAATGTGAAACTTTAAAGGTAGGAAGAGGATGCTATGTAGATTATGTTGGAGATGTTGGCTTATTCGTATCAGGTTGGATGATGATATAACAACATGGTAAAAAGCTATGGCCTTCAGATGTTGGCTCGTGTTGAGAGTAGGTTTTGAAGATGGTAGTTTGTAAAGGAGTGAGCCGTATGATCGGGAAATGTGGATGACTTCCTCATGAATAATGGAAACTGGTTTGAGCAAGAAGGGTTCGGTATACAAATGGAGCAAAGATAGGCTTAGGTTTATATGCTAAGGAATCATTGATGCTCGGAGAGTTTTCAGTTGCACTAGAAGCATGGGTATTGTAAGTGGGAACGTCCATGGGTCAATTGAGGGACCTGTATACCTTGGACCTGTAGCTTTGGGTCTAGTGTCCAGCTTTGGGTTGCGAGCAACGTATCCAGCTTTAGGCTGCGAGATACGAGAGTAGAACAGAGAACCAGAATTTTTATTAGTCCCTGGCTTAGGGGTCATTTGAGTTATCATATATTCAGAGCATAAAAAATGATAGTTAGGATTGTTGATGGATGCTATGAATGTTGTAGCGACCCATCGTTCCGTACCCTTTGAGTTGACAATAAACCACACTTGTCCAACCCAAATGGTACAAAAGGGCAAATAACTAAGAGAAAGAAGAGATGGAAGAAAATTGAAACAACAACACAGAATATCACAATCGCGGCGGAACAATATATAATAGATAAATTCAAATCTTTATACAAAAGAAACTGTAACTGTTAATATACATACAATCATCAGAGTTACAACAATCAACCAGTCAATATGGACAGTTATTATAACTTGTCCTCACCAGTGCTGACTAAACAGTCTACTCACACAGTGGAATATAATCAAGTACGTAGAATACTCCTAAGACTCCTCCAACTAGTCTCATGAGTTCCATAGCCTCTTAACCTGAATCTGTAATACTCGGTCTGACCCGAGCATTATAATAAAATAACATCCGTGTCAGTCTGGAAAACCAGCGTGAGAAAAACACACTCAATTTGAATTACTACCATTATCAAAATCTTTTAAAAACAAAGGTATCTCGTAAGACCACTCCACAAATAAATACGATGGGTTTTTACCTACGATAACCAAAACATTTTATATCAAAATCATCTAATATTATAGTAGTGTCTATAGAAAGTAAACTATAAAATAGCTGAAATGCTTACATCTCACATTTCAGCATAGTTGGGCACAATCAAAACCGTACAGGCTCGTAGTGGATATTGAATTCCATACAATGACTGGGCTACTGGGGTACCGCCCGCCACGGTACACCTCTAGAAAAATGTACCGAGATCATACCTAACGATCCCTGCCAACACAGGACCGGCCTACCCCTTGTTGGATAGTATCGAATATGTTATCACCTCGGGTGTTCCCACCCTAATCGAGCATTCTCTTTCCATGCACAACCATATCCATAATTTTAATATATCTGAGGGTATCTAGAAAAGTGATAACATACCCTACTTGGGTGCGACCTACTTAGCCCTGCTGCATCTCCCCTTTTTTAGTCATTCCTGGTTGATGAGGCTTGAGGCTACGTTTTAACTTTAGAATAGCATTCATTCTTGGAATCCTAACACTGCTTTTCAGATCATGATGCAAATGATAGCATTCATCCATACAAGTTGTTCTGGGTCTGAACGAACCGAATCTCCAAAATCACCATCTTCATTATCTTTACGATATCATAATTCGTAACGCACAAATTGGATCGAAATGGTTTTCGAATAATTAAATCTGATCTCGGTCCCTTCGAAACGATTAACGAATTTGACCAGATTTGATAGTCGGTTATTTAACCATCAAATAACACACATAAGCATTCATTAGGCTCATATTATAAAAAAAATTCCAAAATATTTATTTCATAATATCTTTACCAAGCTATGTATCCAAATCTCTTCCAATATTTCAAAATTCAAAAACAAATTCAAAACTTATATCCATAGCAGGATATTTTCAAACCAGCTTAATACTTAGAAATATTTTTTTCCAAATCCATTTATAATTCAGACTTTGAAAGTATTTCTATAATAATAATCTTGTAGTTAAAATATTTCAAATCCTTCCAGTCCAATATTTAGGAAATATTTATAAGTAAATTTTCCTAAAACCATTTTATTTCCAATACTTAGGAAACATTCCATTTTATTTCATACTTCTCAAATCTTTTACAATTTACTTGTAAATTCCTTCTCTCATTTATAACAGATTCTATAAGTTTCCGGAATTCATTAATTAACTTCCTTTAAAATTTTCCAAAATCTATTGCACTTGTCTTTAATTTCAACTACCCATTTCTAACTTCCTTTATGAATTTTAATTCATTTCCGAAGTTCTCGTATTTCAACATTTCGGAGGTTTACTTAAGTTTCTAGAATTTCATTACAAGATTTCTCTTATAAAAATCATATCCGTTAAATAAACCCCATTTACAATCTCGAGAGGATTTATAAATAAATTACAATCATTTCAAAACTATATATTTATAATAAGTATTTTTAAAGAATAATGATTTATTTTTAAAACATGTTTTAAGTAATTATTTAAAATATTAAACATTTTAAATAATCATCGATAACTCATTTCCAATTTATTTTTAAATAAAACTAATCGATTTATAAAGCTAATTTTATAAATTAGAATTTACTTCAATTAATATTAGATATTTGAAAATCCACTTCCGAAATATTTTAATACTAAAATAGTTTTAAACTACATAGTTTAATAAATAACAATTCTTTTTTAAAACAACTTAATTTCTTGATAAAAATATATTTTTAAAATTCCAATATGACCTAATTTTATATTTATAAATCTCTCTCGATCTATCACAAATCGATTTACATTTCCTATCTCGCAACTATTTCCAAAATCCAAAATAGATACCACTATCTCTTTCTATACCGATTCTATATCTCATTATAAACTCACACTGTGAATTTATATTCCCAATTTATCAAATGATAATCACTTCACTTTATTTATAAACATCATTTATAAATTTTATAACCTCATTTTACAGTTTATAATAAATTTACATTGCTAAAATCCATTTATAGATCGATTTCTATTTAAAATTCCATTTGGAAATCTATTCCTTAACAAGTTCCAATTATGATAGGGGGTTCATTCATTCGAAATCTCGATTACGACTTCCTTTTCCTATTTTAAGAAATCTCATTTAAAATCCATTATTTAAAAATTCTTAATTTAAAATTTCTCTATTTGAAACCATTTTACGAAATAGCTAAATAAATATCCAAAATTAAATTATTTATTTATTTTATCCAACTCAATTCCTTTTTAAATAATTCCAAAATTTAATATAAATATTCTCATTTCCAAAATCGCTTTTGAATTTCATTTTTAAAATAAAAAATATTATTTATGGTATTTATAATACCAAAATTAGGGCCAGTACTCCTATAGCATCCAAACAATCAAATCACACAACAATCCATAACAGATTATTCAATTTCATCATATACCACTATATATAAAACAATCAATATATTTGAGGAATCTAGTTGGATCCCTCCAACCTATTTTCCTGCATCCATAGATGTTTTATAACATAGAATACCAATCCCGCCTCGAGGCGGGATATCGCGGTAATATAAGGTCATCCGCTATTATGCGTGGCACATAGTGTCTCGTCCACTCCAATCGGCAGGAAATATATCCAACTATCAATATATATACTAATATATATATAATATAACATTCAACTGATAATAATATATTAACTCAACCAATCATCCAATAACTAATTTTAATTATCATAAATTAAACCAGTCAACCAAATCGAGTGAGATTTTCTCACCTTGATTTTTAATTTGCTGAACATCCATATTTTAAATTTTCTTAAATCCCAACTGACTTCAAAAAATCCAAAACCAATTTCTATGCATAGTATTCGATGCCACGAACGCAATGCAACTCGTTTTGTTTATTTTGGACCTCGTACAGACAAATTATGGATTTATAAACATTTGAACCATAAATTAATTAAATCAACAAATTATAACATGTTAATTACCATCATTAATATTAATCTAGTAATTATAAAACCCTAACCTTCTCCATATCGATACTAGATAACCATATGCGACCTCCACTCCCCTCTCACGCCGCCAGCCCTCAATTGAGCACCACCGCGTGCATACCCAAGCAGCCCCAGACCTCGGCCGAGCTCTCCACCAAGTGTCGCGTCTTCCCCCAGCCTACACGCACGCACGGCCATGCACCAAAACCCAGCTGCGCCTCGCCCTAACCCAGTGCACCTTCGTCCAGTCCACGCGCACGCTATTGCGATTCGATCGTTTACTTGCTTTATTTTTTTAATTTATTCTCGATTTCGTTTATTTAGCAAAAGGAGGGTTGAGCGCGATTTAAACGAGAAGGGGGAAGCAGATCTGCGTGATTCAGATGCTAGGGTGGCTCGAGTATGATTATAGGGTGGCTGGTTTGACTTTTCAATTTTTAATATTATTAAATTTCCAAAATATCTCGTTTAACATAACTCGAAATCTCAAACTCCTATCGAGGCATGCCGCCTGGCGTTCCTAATGTGATACCCCGATTTTGAACCCAATGGAACTAGTCTCGAGGCCTAATTCGATCGTATGTGGAAGATAGCTTTTTAAATCGACGATTTTAAATTAAATTAATTCTGTGCGTTTACAGCTCGAACGGCCAAACGGTAAATCCAAATACTACGAAAATTGAAATTCGATAATAAAACACTATTACGGATCCAATGGAACTGGTTTTGTCAAATTCCGAGACTGTGCCCCGGATCGCTATTTCAACGCGTCGATTAAATCGACGACTTCAAAAAATTTACGAATTCACTTGAAATTCCAATTTTAAAAACCTACTAACTCAATTCTAGTTCAAACCTGTGCAGTTAATGCCCCGCTATTACCCCGCTATAACCCCGCTATATCTCATAACGGGTTTCTACCGCTACGATTTTTCCATATAGCCCCACAATATAGCCTTTCCGCTTTAATCCCCGTTATTTCCGCTATATCCCATTATTTCCGCTATATTCCGCTATTCCTGCTATATCTTATTTAATAAAATGAATTGAAAAATTCAATTTATACATTATAAAAATTATGAAACTAATTTATTTGATTTAATTTTTAATATATTTTCAGAAATGAAAATACTCTAATATTCTACTAAATTCAATTATGTTATATAACAGTTTTACGTTTATTTAAAGTATATTCGCATGTTTTTATTTAAAAATTATTTATGTATCAGTTACAATTCAATTGAATGATAATTTTTCATTTAATTACCATTTATATATTCGTAAAAACATTAAGTATGAGTTTTATATGCTATTTTAAAGCCATCCGCTATATCCCGCTATATCCTCGCTATATCCCCGCTATGACTTTTTGCACCTCCACCGCTTTGAATCTGCCGAGCGCTTTAACTGCACAGGTTCAAATAGAATTTATATCAACATTAGAAATCATTTCAATTCATATCCAACTCAAATTTCAATTATTCACTATTTCCGTATTACGATAAATCGCTATATTTGAATTTTAAATTCATTCTAAAATTTTCAACCAAAATCTTCATATTCAAAAATTAATTTATATCCCAAATCCAACATTTAAAACCATTTAAATATTCAAAATCAAATGATAAAAAATCCGAGTCGTTACATTTGCTTAGGTTGTTTTCTTTAGTAGGCTATCACTTATCACTTATAGGTATAAGGGGAAGTAGGTATTGGAGACAGGAATACCTGGAAGACCGATATCTTTTATTTGGTTTGTGGTATATCTTTATGATATTGTAGAGTAGCATATTATAGTGTTATACGCTAACTCTTTTGCTGCAGGGACATGTCAGATATGGTTTATGTACTCTTGTTCCTTACCATATTTACAAGTATAGTATTTTAAGACTCATTTACTGCTCACACTAGACTGTTGTCTGACCCAAGGTTTTATGCTTTGCTTCTTATTATCTTGGGTACTCTTAAATGAGTAGCCTAGATAAGAAGTCTAGGTAACGCAGTAGCCATTCGAAGGATGAGATGAACGAAGCTATCTCATATTATATACATATATGGATTTCTACGCTTTTCCACTGAGCAATGCTATGGATCCCGTGAAAGTGCTTGCTTATTTATATTTGTTGAGATGGTTTACTTGAGCTTACTTCTATTGTATAAATTCTACTACATTTGATGTATAACTTTGTAGATCTATTGCTCTGATGATGATTTATTCACATAGTTATTACCGTCTTTTTTGTTATATCTGTGATATTATATTTTACCTATGCACCATAAAATATGATAGTTTATATGCTATATTGGTTAATTTCAACCTTGATGATCGTCCTATATCGGTCGGGCACAACTACAGTGCATTATTTATATACTATTGGTGCCGGTGGTATAGGGCAGTTGTCACATTTGGTATCAGAGCTTTAGTTTCACGATTAACCTGAGTTGATACCATGATCTAGTAGATATAGGGAATCTGTTATCGCCTTACACTGAATCAAGAGTATATACACACACACACACACACGAGAGAGTGAGTACTTGTTATAAGTTTGGTTTTCAAAACCATTTAGTAATATATTATATAGTATAAGTCGCATGCACATGAACACTATGGACACAGTTTTCTTTATGAGAGACTAATCATTCTTATTACATATAAGAATAAGTGAGCATACAAGGAACACTATGAGGTATTCTTCTTCAGGAGTAGAGGAAGGAGCTGGATCAGGAGCTGCTACGCTTGATGTCCAAGCCATGTTCAATGCTATGATGGCTAATATGATGATGAATTCTTCTGGAGTGGTGATAGGTGGAAGTGCTCCCGTGCAAGCGCCTAGGCCTGATTTTGCCAAGATGAATAAAAATAATTCTACTCTTGGAGGTAAGTCATTCCATGGGATGGAGTCGGCATAGTAGTGCAAGATTGATTGAATACTTGTGAGCGCATCTTTAGTAAGATTGATTGAATACTTGTGAGCGCATCTTTGGTGATATGGAGGTGGAAGATGCTATGAAAAGAAAATTGGTTCAAGGCAGCTTCAAGGTCGAGCTATGAATTGGTGGAATGCTGTCATTATTGCTACTTGAGAAGACCAGTTTTCTTAGGATCAGTTTAAAACAAGGTTCGTCGACCCAGAAGTCGGTGCTGTTAGAATTTACTAATTTAAAGCAAGGGGAAATGACAGCATCTGAGTATGTTACAGAGTTTGATGCCTTGTCAAAGTATGGGATGTCGTTTATTGATACCCCTTTAAGAAAGAATAGGAAATTCATCATAGGTTTGGATGACTACTTAGGAGAAAAGCTAGTGAATCATATAGATGAGCCATTTGAGAAGCTTGTAGAGAAGATGCTTCGCCATGAAAGCTTGTACCCTAAGGCTAAGACTGCTATTGTTGTTTCTGCTAAGAAAGAAGAGCCAAAACCGCAGCAAGGCGGTGAAGGTAAGAAGAAGTGAAACGGAAAGAAAAAGCAGTCCTAGGGAAATGATGATAAGAAGAAGGGTAATGGGAACCTAGTTGCTTTGGATGCAATAAAAATGGTAATTTGATTAAAAATTGCAAGGCGAGTGAGAAGAGGAAATGTTACAACTGTGATAAGCCTGGGTATTTGAAGAAGAACTATCTAGAACCGGTGAAGGATAGCAGGTAGTGAGAGCATATGCATTAGACGCAGTCCTGACTTCATCGAGTGCTCCCTCGCGAAGGAGAAAGGGAATGGAGTCGTCATTCAAGGTATGCTTTCTATTCGTGATGTTCCTATTTAAGTTTTGTTTGATATTGGTGCTTTACATTCATTCATCTGTAGTGACTTAGTAGACAGATTGGAATTGGAACCTGAGATAGTAAACCGACCCCTAATCGTGATGAACCCTGTTAGACGCTCTACTAGTCTTTGCATGGTTCGTCGTGGCCTAGTTTTATCGAGTCATGGATATTCTTTGGTTTGTGATTGTTTTGAACTTTGTTGGATTCAGGATTATCTTAGGTATGGACTGGCTTAGAAAGTATGCCGCCATAGTGGATTGTGAGAAGCTGTTGGTGACAATCGGAGATGTGGATGGGCGAATGGTAGTGATTAGCTGCCTACTAGAAGATGAGATGATGGTTAGCATTTTCAAATTTATTTTTGGCCATAAAAACCATTTCTAACTTTAGTGACATGTTAATCCATGCATATGATATAGATTGATTAGAAATCACCTTGATTTATGTTCATATATTTACGCTATATGTAGATCTATGTTAAAAATTGCCTTACTTATCTTATTTTGATGGATTGCAAGTTTGATCGGATGAAATTGCTTGTTATTCTATGTTTGGATGATATGATTTGATGTGTTTGCTAGTGTTGTGATTACATAGAAAGTTAGGTCAGAGAATTGAGCAAATCGGAGGCAAAGTTGGTTGGAATTTAACGAAACTTGGTAAATAGGCTTTAGTGGATGGCAAGAGGCCATATGATAAGTCGCATGAAGATTAGAGCCTAATGGAATACTCGATACCGAGTTATGGATGGGGCTCTTATGGGTTGATGGTTTGTATGGTTAGGTAGAGCATGGCTAGATGAAATGTTTTATAGTAAGATGTTGGAAAATTTGGCTAAGCGTTGGATTGGGGCCGATTTATCTCTAAAACTAGAAGATAGGGCTTTAGATTGGGGCTGGGTTATCAAAAAGGGATCAGTCGGGGTCTAAGGAATATAGGGAAGATTACTGTGATGACCCGATATTTTCAACCATTCGCATCCATTATAAGTGTATAGGTAGACACTCATGCCGTAATTGAATTGCTCAAAATACCGCGTTGTAAATAAAATTTGGCAAATCTCAGAATATACAGTAAATAAATATAATCACAGATCACAGACACATAGTAAAATAATGGAGCGGAAGTAAAAGAAATAGTAGTTCATGAAGCTACTATGTAAATATATCAGAGTTACATATGATACAACATAAGAAATAAAGTACAGCAGAAGTCTCAATACAATAACCAAGTACAGGCTGAATAGAACAACGGAACCGAAGTTGATAGAACAAGACTAGCAGATAATCTCCAGCGATTCAAATCTCCAGAAGGTGGAAATCCAAATCTGTGAATACTCAGGCTGACCCGAGCGTAAAGCAGAACACAAAACACTCGAGTCAGAACAATATATACTTATATAATGTAAACCAACTCAAGTGAACTGTAATAAAGGTACAAGTAACTTAGAAGATGCTTGGGACCGCCCATCCTCTAAGGATCCGTTAAAATATCTACTATGTAGTAATATTCGCTATTATAATAATGTCTAATAAGTAAAGTATAATCATATAGAAAATAGCGTTAAGGGGATGGAGAACCTTAACGCGGTCGGATCTTAAAATCATAATCGTAGTAAAGCTCGATATGGTAGGTGACACGGCACAACTAGGCAATGCCAGGGTAGATATACCAATTACGCACACGGACTGATGGAGCGGATAGCAGCCACTACCGTCCACCTCGAACAACACTCCCAAATCGAAGGGTGGCCACCAAAAATCAAAAAGTAATAGAATGGAATCGAAGAAGTGCGTCCGATAAGAGGTGCTACCTCACTGGTCCGAGATCGCTCCTGTTTTAGCCACCTTATGCCAAATCACGGGAGTTGGGTCCACGTATATACCTTAGGATCGTCGCCACCATCCTACTTCATTCTGGAAACTCCACCGCGTACATAGTTGTCAAAGTGGTTTTCGGTATCGACAGAGAGTATGTCCATATCCGATCCCGGTCTCTTTAACAACCAAACGTTATTATAACCCGTGGTTATAAGTTTAAAAACAGTTTATACTTCAAAATAGAATATCATTTCAAATCCAGATCTTTATCAAAATAAAGATTAAATCAATTCCAAACAATTTCCATATATGTAAATTTTCATATCATTTCAAAACTTCGTTTCAATTCATTTTAATATAATAAAATATCATATCCTTACAAAACTTCATTTCAAATCAAAAATATCATATCCTTACAAAACTTCATTTCAAATCACCTTTAAATAGTTTATTTTCCAATCAAAATAATTCATTTAAACCTTTTAAAAGTGTAATTATTATATTTTCAAATCAAATATTCAATTTCCAAAGTTTCAAACCATTCTGAGTTCGTTTACTAAGTCAAAACCCATATTTATTAGAATTTTAGCTTTTCACAGCATTTAGAAAAAGCTGTTATGAGTTATGGTTGAAAACAATTTTAATTCAGCAAAGACAGCACTTAAAACTGCTGTTAAAACAAAGTTTTTAGTTGAATTATAGTTCAAAACAGAAAAGACAGCATTTCAGAAGTGTTGCGGTAGTTCAGATTTCAAAACAAGGGTTAAATTTGGTTTCAGCAAAGACTGCAGACCATTATAGCATTTCCAGAGAATGCTATAATAGACCTGAGTTCAATATTAGCCTATAAGTTCAACTACAGCAACTACAGCATTTCAGAAATGCTGTAATAGCTCTTTTTACACAATTTTAGTTCAAAACAGAATCTATAGCATTTCTGAATGCTATTAAAAGTAGATTTCAGGTGTTAGTGTATTTCCAGCAATTAAATAACTTCAATTTAAAACACATAAACATTTTAAAAATCATATTTTAACATTTAAAATGTTTATTTACATATCGTTTAACATATATCTTTTTCACAATAAATTTCTTATAATTAAATCCAATTTTCAACAATTTACTTAATAAATTTAAGTGTAAAAGTTCCCAATTCTCCACATTTCAACAAATAAACTTTACACTTCAAATTTAAATTACCATTTCACAAATTTAACTAAATTTTCAATTTTATTTAATTAACTTAAACCTTTAATTAAAACCAAATTTCACATTTCCAAGTCAAGTTATATTTTAAAAGATCACTTTTAAACATTCATTTATTTAACCACTTAAATTCATAGAAAAATCAATAATACTTTAATAAATCACTTAAATTCAAATTTAATCAAATTATCATATTTTACCATTTTCCAAATATAATTAAATTTCCATTTTATTTATATAACTTAAATATCATTTTTAACCAAAATTCCAAATTTCCAAAACTGAAGTTATATTTCAAAAGTCCAGTTAAACCATTCATTAACTACATTTTTAACACATAGAAAAATCATAATTTCTTTATTTTAAAACATTACAAAATCTATTTAAATCAAATTTCATAAATTTATAATTTTTAAAATACTTAAAAATATCCAAAACACTTTATAAAATAACCACGGGCCTGTATATAGTTTTCTAGCCTAGGTCAAGTGATACGGATATGTATCATTTCAATCCGCAGTTTAAAAAGAAAAATCCAGGTTCTATCATTTCAAACCCGCAATCCCAAGTTAAGATAAATTAAATAAAAACCATTCAGGCCTATCATTTCAGCCCATAATGATTTTTCTCTATTCTAAAGTCCGTTCGGGTATGTATCATTTCAACCCATAGTGATTCTAGTCTACAGGGAACTTGTAGTGTGATAAACAGATATAAATGAACAGAATACATTATATAACAGTAACGGATGATATAACAGGTGTATAAACATCATATGATCATAACATAGTCAAGTATAACATGATAATATATTTCTACAGATTCACAGGGTGTCAATTTACTAGTTATATAGGTACATATTGTCTGGTGAGAATAACTCACCTGTTAAAGCTGGAGATTAGCGATCAAATCACACAAAATAGATTCCAGAAAGCACAACAAGCATGATATAGCACGACTTTTGATTTGAATGAATGGAGAGCCTTGATATTTATCTTGTAAACAATAACCAAACAAGACAATATACATAAATATTCAACGCAAACAATGTTGAAACAATGAAGATAAGAAGCAACAACGGAATAGATTACTTGACTGTGCTTTAACCATTCAAAAGCTCGAACAAGGGGTTCATTTTCTCAGCCATGATGATGATGAGTGTGGGAGAGACAAGGTTAACTTCCTCGAATACATAAGACAAAACAATACAAACAATATAAGTTTTCAAATGCACAATACGATAGAATAATATAGAATCAACTGCACGAATCAAAGTAGAATTGCTTTGCACTTGCTTCCAACAACCTTCAGGTTCAGCCATATGGTGTACTACAGGTCTAAGGCAAGATTTGGATCAGGTTTTGGTTGCCTAAGGGTCGGCCAAACATGTTTAGAGGATAGCAAAAGGTGAGTATGCATGAAACAACACAACAAGGCAAAACAATGTCACTTTAACATGGATTCAAGGCAATTCAAGGCCCGGCCAAGGCTCATGGGGCATGGCTAGAAGAGTGGGGTCCAAGGTGATGACGTGGCAGAGGGTCCAGGTGGTGCTGGAGGTGATGGAGGTGGTGTTGGTGGCGGCCATGGGTGGTGGAAGGTGATGGTACCAAAACTAGGTCAGCTTGAGTGCATAGGTGATGGATATTGCTAGTTTAGATGGATTTTTGTGGTGATCTTCATCATGGCTTGGCTTGGCCTGAGGAGGAGAGGTGTTAGGCTGTGTGATGGTCAGAGAAAAGTGGTGGTGGTGGTCAGCCACAGCTTGGAGGAAGGGGAATACAACTATGAATGTGGAGAGCATGTGCAAATTCAAGTAGAAAATCATAAAAAGACAAGAAGAAGATAGAATTTTTTTACCTAAGCTTCACAAGGAGAATAGCCGTGATTTTTTTGTGAGAGGAGGAGAAATGAATTTCGTGAAAGTGAAAAAAAATGCAGCTGAAATGAGTAGATTACACGCCCAAAACAATTAAGAGAAGAGTTGGGAAAATGAAAGGTCGGGAGATGGAAAGCCTTAGGAGTTTCAAGAGTTTAAAACTTTTCAAATTTCCTCTATTTCTTTTTAATAAGTTTAAATATCTGAAAATGCATATAATTTCAGTTAAAATTCGAAAATGTAACAAATAAAAAAAATATAAATAAATAAATATTAATTATAAATAATTAAATCAAGAAAATAGCAAAAATTGTCAACTAGGCTAGAAAAATTGAAAATAAATGGTATAAACTTTAGAAAATTCATATGAGCTTGTAATATATTTTTAAACATAAATAATAACATAAAATAAAAATACATTCACAAAGTAAATATATAAAATTTAATTTAAATATAATTTTAATGAAGAAAATAGCAGAAAATAAGAAAACAGCCTTTAAAAATAGAAAATCAACACAGTAAACATTGGAAAAATTCTATTATTATTTTTAAAATATTTAGAGATGAAAATATACATAAATTAACATATTGACACATATTAAATAAAATATAAGAAAGAAAATATGATTTATAAAATTTAAAATAGGCAAAATTGCATAATAAAACAAATTATACTAAAAATTGAAATGTACATAACTTTTACATTTTAACTCCGTTTCCAACGAAACGCAAAGCAGCATTCAAGTTATTAAATCTATTTTCATAATAAAAGATAAAATTTATAATTTCAAACTATTTAAAATTTAAACTTAAAAGTTAAAGTTTGACTATTGACCAAAATTCACATTTTCAAGAAATATTAAATTTAGTCATATTTGGAATTCTAATCCACATCAAAATCATAGTTTATACTTAAAATAACAAAATTTATTCTTTTTCATAAATAAAGCTTTTGAATTTGAAAAAAATAAATTTATAAATACATGGTTGTTACACTCTCCCCCACTCAAAACGTTTCGTCCTCGAAAAGGAATGAGGTACAGGAAAGCATAGAAAAGATAGAGTGAAATAAGATTAAAATAAGATGATAAGAAGATTGGAATTACACCTGATAACTATTGTTATAGGTAAGTTTGACAAGATGGAGGTGATCAAATCAAGAATATAAGCACGAAAAAGATCCTCTAGAGTCTGAATCTCCCTTTTCACTTGACCGACGGTCTATGAATGGAAAAACAGTGTTCAGATCCAGATGAGTAACAAAGATTATCAAAGATTACAGAAAGATTAAAATAGCCTTCCCATTCTGTAACAAGATAAGGGAAATAAGGACAACCAAAAGATAGTTTGGAAAAAACAAAATAAGATAATAAATTTGAAACCATAATGCTTTGAAATCATAACAATTTAGGGATGTTTATCATTTGGAAATCATACTACTAAAATCATAACACTTTGGAAATGTTATTCTAAAAAAAACATAATACTTAGAAAATCATAACATCTTTTTAAAAATAATCTTTATTTAAACCATTTTAATTCAGGGTCAAATAATATTCATTTTAAAGTTGTAACATTTCTAAGTTCATTTAATTATAAAAATTTCCAAAACATTGTATTTTCAAAACAGCAGCACTTATAAAATGCTAAGTAGATATATTAATATTTCAAATCAGTTTAATTCCAGAAATATTTATTTGGATATCATTTAACTTATGACTTATTAAAACAAACTTTTATGAATGGAATATCCAAATTAAACTATACTTCGTTTATTAAGTCAAAAGCTCACTATTTTACTTAGCTCTAAATTTAACACATAACCTAACACTTTATTTAAAATACCCATTTCATAAATAGATATTCCTTTAATAAGTTACACTTAAAATTTCCATTTGAAAACCAAATTCTCAAGTATCAAGTTTTAGTGATGTTAAAATACATTTTAACTATTTAAATCATAATTATTCATTTTTCAAGACATATCAATTTCATAAATAAAATATTTATCATAGCAAATATAACAATCAAATTTCTTTACACATTTATTCATTTAGACATCAATTAAACTATGAATTCAAGTTAAATAAACTTTATTACAAAATGTCTAATTCAAATGTATTTTATTTTATCTATTCAAAGATACATTATTTATTATACAACATATTCATTTCAGGAAATAACCTTTATTAAAATTCCTAGGTTAGACTTAAGGTTCCATAGTAAATCAAATTTGATTATTAAGTTATTTAAATAAAATCTCTTTAAATTCCTTTTTCACTATATATCTCTGTTAATCTTTTATAACTAAAATTTAAGTGTATAACATGTATTATAACCACTCGAATTTTATTTATAAAAATCTATATTGTATATTATCCAATTCCATATTCAACTTCTGTGTAATTTAGGTAAGTTATATTGGAATGAAATTGTGTGTTATACAAGTAAAACTTTCCAATTCAATTATCTCAAGTTTGAATCATTTATTCAAATTTTTGATTTTCTTCTTATAACTGAATTTATTCTTTAAAATAAAATTTAAGAATTAAACTTCCGATTCCTTTCAAACCATTTAGCGATAAGTAATTATACATACATAATATGTCAAATCAAATTTTAAATCATATATCTATATATATTATAATCCAGTCATATTTTAGAAATTCAAATCAATTAGATTTTCCAAAACAAAGTTGTAGCAAGACTATAGAACGGTCTCTTCACTTCGAAACTCGAAAATGAACGTCGATGATGCTGCAGTCATCACCGAAATTATTTTCCAGCGACAAAGAGAAGAGCACTTAATTTTTAAACTTTAAAATCCTTTAGAAACAAATTTCTACTTGGAAATACTTTAAATAATATATCCTTTTAAAACTTTAAACACAAGGTTTGAATCCATCGGAAATTAAATTCTTAAATTTCTTGCTTTAAATTCATTTCAGTTCCCAAATAAATTTATAAACATCTATTTATAAATTCATTTATAGAATGATAAATCAAGTATTATCATTTCAAATAATCAATTTAAATCTATTTATTAAGTTCCATAATATTTACTTATATCAAAATTTATTTCATTAAACAATTTAAAAAAATAATAATATTGTGTCAGTTTGTTCTGTCAAAGTGACTTAGAAATCCTATCGATAGCGTTGATCAGACGAATCGATCGGAAGCCCAAATCTACATCAACAACTCAAACGACACACTATATAAAACAAAACATAGATTTACAAGTACCATTCAAAATGTTTGGAGATATTTCGGAAACAAAACAAGATGATTAATTATCAACATATGAAGATGGATAAGCTTAGATAAATTGCGGGCAACCTTAACCGGGTCAACCGTGACATAATGAATAAGATCAAATGTGTATTTTTTCTGGGGTAAATCTACATCTGATCTCAAAAGATAGAGTTTGGAGTAATAAGAGATATTAGCATCTAAACCAAAGATAGATATAAATCTCTAGTGAATCGATGCTAATTTGTAAAGGAGTTTCCCCCTTTACCAGAAAATTAGAATATTGGCGAGACAACCAATTCACTATAAAGATCATTCGAAGTGGAGTTATGTGATACTCCAAAATCAAAAGAAGATGAATAGTGAGGGACAAGAATGAATTTTGGAACCGCAGGGAACGTTCCAAAAATTCAAAGGAAATTCGAATCAAGAGGAAAAGATTCAAACTCGAACGAAAGTGATTCTGTAAATAAATCTACTCCATATGCTGAGTTTTGCCTCAAAGTTAAAGCTCTGATACCAACTGTGATGACCCGATATTTTCAACCATTCGCATCCATTATAAGTGTATAGGTAGACACTCATGCTGGAATTGAATTGCTCAAAATACCGCGTTGTAAATAAAATTTGGCAAATCTCAGAATATACAGTAAATAAATATAATCACAGATCACAGACACAGAGTAAAATAATGCAGCAGAAGTAAAAGAAATAGTAGTTCATGAAGCTACTATGTAAATATATCAGAGTTACATAAGATACAACATAAGAAATAAAGTACAGCAGAAGTCTCAATACAATAACCAAGTACAGGCTGAATAGAACAATGAAACCGAAGTTGATAGAACAAGACTAGCAGATAATCTCCAGCGATTCAAATCTCCAGAAGGTGGAAATCCAAATCTGTGAATACTCAGGCTGACCCGAGCATAAAGCAGAACACAAAACACTCAAGTCAGGACAATATATACTTATATAATGTAAACCAACTCAAGTGAACTGTAATAAAGGTACAAGTAACTTAGAAGATGCTTGGGACCGCCCATCCTCTAAGGATCCGTTAAAATATCTACTATGTAGTAATATTCGCTATTATAATAATGTCTAATAAGTAAAGTATAATCATATAGAAAATAGCGTTAAGGGGATGGAGAACCTTAACGCGGTCGGATCTTAAAATCATAATCGTAGTAAAGCTCGATATGGTAGGTGACACGGCACAACTAGGCAATTCCAGGGTAGATATACCAATTACGCACACGGACTGACGGAGCGGATAGCAGCCACTACCGTCCACCTCGAACAACACTCCCAAATCGAAGGGTGGCCACCAAAAATCAAAAAGTAATAGAGTGGAATCGAAGAAGTGCGTCCGATAAGAGGTGCTACCTCACTGGTCCGAGATCGCTCCTGTTTTAGCCACCTTATGCCAACTCACGGGAGTTGAGTCCACGTATATACCTTAGGATTGTCGCCACCATCCTACTTCATTCTGGAAACTCCACCGCGTACATAGTTGTCAAAGTGGTTTTCGGTATCGACAGAGAGTATATCCATCTGTGATGACCCGATATTTTCAACCATTCGCATCCATTATAAGTGTATAGGTAGACACTCATGCCGGAATTGAATTGCTCAAAATACCGTGTTGTAAATAAAATTTGGCAAATCACAGAATATACAGTAAATAAATATAATCACAGATCACAGACACAGAGTAAAATAATGCAGCGGAAGTAAAAGAAATAGTAGTTCATGAAGCTACCATGTAAATATATCAGAGTTACATAAGATACAACATAAGAAATAAATTACAGCAGAAGTCTCAATACAATAACCAAGTACAGGCTGAATAGAACAACGGAACCGAAGTTGATAGAACAAGACTAGCAGATAATCTCCAGCGATTCAAATCTCCAGAAGGTGGAAATCCAAATCTGTGAATACTCAGGCTGACCCGAGCGTAAAGCAGAACACAAAACACTCGAGTCGGGACAATATATACTTATATAATGTAAACCAACTCAAGTGAACTATAATAAAGGTACAAGTAACTTAGAAGATGCTTGGGACCGCCCATCCTCTAAGGATCCGTTAAAATATCTACTATGTAGTAATATTCGCTATTATAATAATGTCTAATAAGTAAAGTATAATCATATAGAAAATAGCGTTAAGGGAATGGAGAACCTTAACGCGGTCGGATCTTAAAATCATAATCGTAATAAAGCTCGATATGGTAGGTGACACGGCACAACTAGGCAATGCCAGGGTAGATATACCAATTACGCACACGGACTGATGGAGCGGATAGCAGCCACTACCGTCCACCTCGAACAACACTCCCAAATCGAAGGGTGGCCACCAAAAATCAAAAAGTAATAGAATGGAATCGAAGAAGTGCGTCCGATAAGAGGTGCTACCTCACTGGTCCGAGATCGCTCCTGTTTTAGCCACCTTATGCCAACTCATGGGAGTTGGGTCCACGTATATACCTTAGGATCGTCGCCACCATCCTACTTCATTCTGGAAACTCCACCGCATACATAGTTGTCAAAGTGGTTTTCGGTATCGACAGAGAGTATGTCCATATCCGATCCCGGTCTCTTTAACAACCAAACGTTATTATAACCCGTGGTTATAAGTTTAAAAACAGTTTATACTTCAAAATAGAATATCATTTCAAATCCAGATCTTTATCAAAATAAAGATTAAATCAATTCCAAACAATTTCCATATATGTAAATTTTCATATCATTTCAAAACTTCGTTTCAAATCATTTTAATATAATAAAATATCATATCCTTACAAAACTTCATTTCAAATCAAAAATATCATATCCTTATAAAACTTCATTTCAAATCACCTTTAAATAGTTTATATTCCAATCAAAATAATTCATTTAAACCTTTTAAAAGTGTAATTATTATATTTTCAAATCAAATATTCAATTTCCAAAGTTTCAAACCATTCTGAGTTCGTTTACTAAGTCAAAACCCATATTTATTAGAATTTCAGCTTTTCACAGCATTTAGAAAAAGCTGTTATGAGTTATGGTTGAAAATAATTTTAATTCAGCAAAGACAGCACTTAAAACTGCTGTTAAAACAAAGTTTTTAGTTGAATTATAGTTCAAGATAGAAAAGACAGCATTTCAGAAGTGCTGCGGTAGTTCAAATTTCAAAACAAGGGTTAAATTTGGTTTCAGCAAAGACTGCAGACCATTATAGCATTTCCAGAGAATGCTATAATAGACCTGAGTTCAATATTAGCCTATAAGTTCAACTACAGCAACTACAACATTTCAGAAATGCTGTAATAGCTCTTTTTACACAATTTTAGTTCAAAACAGAATCTATAGCATTTCTGAATGCTATTAAAAGTAGATTTCAGGTGTTAGTGTATTTCCAGCAATTAAATAACTTCAATTTAAAACACATAAACATTTTAAAAATCATATTTTAACATTTAAAATGTTCATTTACATATCGTTTAACATATATCTTTTTCACAATAAATTTCTTATAATTAAATCCAATTTTCAACAATTTACTTAATAAATTTAAGTGTAAAAGTTCCCAATTCTCCACATTTCAACAAATAAACTTTACACTTCAAATTTAAATTACCATTTCACAAATTTAACTAAATTTCCAATTTTATTTAATTAACTTAAACCTTTAATTAAAACCAAATTTCACATTTCCAAGTCAAGTTATATTTTAAAAGATCACTTTTAAACATTCATTTATTTAACCACTTAAATTCATAGAAAAATCAATAATACTTTAACAAATCACTTAAATTCAAATTTAATCAAATTATCATATTTTTCCATTTTCCAAATATAATTAAATTTCCATTTTATTTATATAACTTAAATATCATTTTTAACCAAAATTCCAAATTTCCAAAACTTAAGTTATATTTCAAAAAGTCCAGTTAAACCATTCATTAACTACATTTTTAACACATAGAAAAATCATAATTTCTTTATTTTAAAACATTTCAAAATCTATTTAAATCAAATTTCGTAAATTTATAATTTTTAAAATACTTAAAAATATCCAAAACACTTTATAAAATAACCACGGGCCTGTATATAGTTTTCTAGCCTAGGTCAAGTGATACGGATATGTATCATTTCAATCCGCAGTTTAAAAAGAAAAATTCGGGTTCTATCATTTCAAACCCGCAATCCCAAGTTAAGATAAATTAAATAAAAACCATTCTGGCCTATCATTTCAGCCCATAATGATTTTTCTCTATTCTAAAGTCCGTTCGGGTATGTATCATTTCAACCCATAGTGATTATAGTCTACAGGGAACTTGCAGTGTGATAAACAGATATAAATGAACAGAATACATTATATAACAGTAACGGATGATATAACAGGTGTATAAACATCATATGATCATAACATAGTCAAGTATAACATGATAATATATTTCTATAGATTCACAGGGTGTCAATTTACTAGTTATATAGGTACATATTGTCTGGTGAGAATAACTCACCTGTTAAAGCTGGAGATTAGCGATCAAATCACACAGAATAGATTCCAGAAAGCACAACAAGCACGATATAGCATGACTTTTGATTTGAATGAATGGAGAGCCTTGATATTTATCTTGTAAACAATAACCAAACAAGACAATATACACATAAATATTCAACGCAAACAATGTTGAAACAATGAAGATAAGAAGCAACAACGGAATAGATTACTTGACTGTGCTTTAACCATTCAAAAGCTCGAACAAGGGGTTCATTTTCTCAGCCATGATGATGATGAGTGTGGGAGAGACAAGGTTAACTTCCTCGAATACATAAGACAAAACAATACAAACAATATAAGTTTTCAAATGCACAATACGATAGAATAATATAGAATCAACTGCACGAATCAAAGTAGAATTGCTTTGCACTTGCTTTCAACAACCTTCAAGTTCAGCCATATGGTGTACTACAGGTCTAAGGCAAGATTTGGATCAGGTTTTGGTTGCCTAAGGGTCGGCCAAACATGTTTAGAGGATAGCAAAAGGTGAGTATGCATGAAACAACACAACAAGGCAAAACAATGTCACTTTAACATGGATTCAAGGCAATTCAAGGCCCGACCAAGGCTCATGGGGCACGGCCAGAGGAGTAGGGTCCAAGGTGATGACGTGGCAGAGGGTCCAGGTGGTGCTGGAGGTGATGGAGGTGGTGTTGGTGGCGGCCATGGGTGGTGGAAGGTGATGGTACCAAAACTAGGTTAGCTTGAGTGCATAGGTGATGGATAGTGCTAGTTTAGATGGATTTTTGTGGTGATCTTCATCATGGATTGGCTTGGCCTGAGGAGGAGAAGTGTTAGGCTGTGTGATGGTCAGAGAAAAGTGGTGGTGGTGGTCAGCCACAGCTTGGAGGAAGGGGAATACAGCTATGAATGTGGAGAGCATGTGCAAATTCAAGTAGAAAATCATAAAAAGACAAGAAGAAGATAGAATTTTTTTACCTAAGCTTCACAAGGAGAATAGCCGTGATTTTTTTGTGAGAGGAGGAGAAATGAATTTCGTGAAAGTGAAAAAAAATACAGCTGAAATGAGTAGATTACACGCCCAAAACAATTTAGAGAAGAGTTGGGAAAATGAAAGGTCGGGAGATGGAAAGCCTTAGGAGTTTCAAGAGTTTAAAACTTTTCAAATTTCCTCTATTTCTTTTTAATAAGTTTAAATATCTGAAAATGCATATAATTTCAGTTAAAATTCAAAAATGTAACAAATAAAAAAATATATAAATAAATAATAATTATAAATAATTAAATCAAGAAAATAGCAAAAATTGTCAACTAGGCTAGAAAAATTGAAAATAAACGGTATAAACTTTAGAAAATTCATATGAGCTTGTAATATATTTTTAAACATAAATAATAACATAAAATAAAAATACATTCACAAAGTAAATATATAAAATTTAATTTAAATATAATTTTAATGAAGAAAATAGCAGAAAATAAGAAAACAGCCTTTAAAAATAGGAAATCAACACAGTAAACATTGGAAAAATTCTATTATTATTTTTGAAATATTTAGAGATTAAAATATACATAAATTAACATATTGACACATATTAAATAAAATATAAGAAAGAAAAATATGATTTATAAAATTTAAAATAGGCAAAATTGCACAATAAAACAAATTATACTAAAAATTGAAATGTACATAACTTTTACATTTTAACTCCGTTTCCAACGAAACGCAAAGCAGTATTCAAGTTATTAAATCTATTTTCATAATAAAAGATAAAATTTATAATTTCAAACTATTTAAAATTTAAACTTAAAAGTCAAAGTTTGACTATTGACCAAAATTCACATTTTCAGGAAATATTAAATTTAGTCATATTTGGAATTCTAATCCACATCAAAATCAAAGTTTATACTTAAAATAAAAAAATTTATTCTTTTTCATAAATAAAGCTTTTGAATCTGGAAAAATCAATTTAAAAATATTTGAAAAATACAGGGTTGTTACAATTACCAGAGGCAAGGAAAGAGATGGTAGTCAATAATTGGTTAAGTACATAACTCGATACTGAGTTATATCGATGAGTCGGTACCGAGTTATCACATTTTATGGGATGGATATGAAACTTTTATGGCAGGAGGAGGATGTTCTTTATTGATCTATATTCTCTGATGGATATGAGATAATACTTGCTTATTTCTATTTGTTGAGACAGTTTAATTGAGTTTACTTCTTTTGTATGAACTCTGCTACGTTTGATGTATAACTTTATGAATCTATTGCTCTAATGATGATTTGTTCACATAGTTATTACTATCTCTTATTTTATATCTATGATATTATATTTTATCTGCGTGCTATGAGATATGACAGGTTATATGCTACATTAATTTATTTCAACCTTGATGATTGTCCTATATCAGTTGAGCACAGCTGCATCGTACTATATACATTCTATTGGTGCCGGTGGTATTGGGCAGTTGTCACAATTTTTTTTATAAATTCCAATAAATTGAAGGTAAGAATTCGGGCCCTATTGTATCTTTTAGATTCAATTGTCTCAATTTTTTAGCAATCGAATGTTTCTCTTGTGTATTAATGTTCTAGGGCTTGGCTGAACTTTGTAAAGGCAAGATTATTTTGAGTGTTTGGCTGACAATTCAAGGAATTAAGGTGAGCAAACTTTACAAAATCTATCTATGTACTACTACATGTTGTATCGTTAATTTGTAATTTAATTTCTATTGTTTTAGTTATGCTAAATGGGTTGTTTGCTAACTTATAGTATTGCTGATAGATTATACTAGTTTAAAGTTGATAATAACACAAGTGTCTTGATCATATGATGAAATGGTCGGTGGATGTAATGGCATGCATGTGTTTTATGGTTGTTTGATGCCTTAAGAAAAGATTCAGGTGCCGAAGGTTGAAAAATGACCACCAGTGATGATTTCTTGGAGGTGAAAACTCAAGCAAAAACCTCGTCACTAGTGTGCCAGTGGAACGGTGAGTGAATTTTCTGAAGCTTTCAGCTGTAGAACAAGAAGGAAGTTTTGTGTGTATTTTGTTTTAGTTTTCAATTCTTTTCTGATAATCATGGTTTACATTGTCTAAACTTCTATATCACTTTATATTTTTTTATTTTAAGATATTTCTAGAAATTATTTATATGGGATTTTGTTGTGGATATTAACTCTTTATTTAGTAAATACAGCAAGTTTTCTATAAAATTTATGGAGTCACTAATAAATGTAGTCATATAGTTTTAATCACATTTTTTCTAAGGATTTAGAAATCTAATTACTACTTATTATGGAACAAATGATATTTTGATAATTAAAGTTCCGGACTTTAAGAAACGGTTTAAAAAGAAATAATAATCTAAGTTATATATATATATATAGATGTAAATATATTTTCTATAGTGGTTTAAATATTAATCTAGTTTTTAAAAATGGGTTTATAAAGTCCTAATGCCAATTTTAACCCTTGTAACAATTATTCATTTCCAAGTGCTTTTATTAAAGTTAGCCTTTATGTTGATTATTCTTCTATTAAATGAGAAATATAATTAAACAATTTAGTAGTACAAAGTGGTATCGGAAATTTGGTATCACTTTAGTGTTTAAATATACAACTTGTTATGTAGAATACCTAAGTGGGTGGAATTTACTAGCTTATAGTTAATACTATAGCAACTTCGAGTGGTATGGGATATGCAGTGTTATTTTGGTGATTACTATTTGAAGTGTATGCAACACTCTGATATTAAATGGTATCTTGGGGAAACATGCTATTTTTTATATTCTGCCATATTCGTTAGTGCATTCGTTTACTTGACCTTATAGGTTAGTAATCACCCTAGCAGTTGACTGTAGTGGTCACACCCCGAGTCATGGTATCTTTATTTGTTATTAGCCCAATACCATAAAATCCAGTAGTCGGTACGACGGGCACGCGCGTGTTATGAGGATCATATATATTATCGTTATAGGAGTTTGTCGGTGTTAGTCCCTGTTTAACTCCTGGGGCATGTCTTGTAAGTCTCCCTATGGAATAGAGAACCTCGCATTAAGAATTCCCTTGTAGTCAAGATATCTATAGGATCAGTTATTTTACCCAGACTTGCTTTGTGTTTGTCTTTTGTGTCAATTAGCAGTCGTGCAACTTCTTGTGTGGTGTTTGTCTTGTTGTCATGTAGTTTTGTGACTGAATTGATCTTTATTCACTATATTTGAGATGGTTTCCGATGTTGGGCATGAGATGGTTTTATGACATGGTGATCTTTATGTCATTATGTATTTATTATGTTCATTATTGTGATCTCACACCTTTATGATATTAGAGATAGTCTGACCTGTTTATCTTATAATACTCGGGTCAAATCAAGGCTTGACAGGTCCAAGGTCTCATTGACTGTGGATATGGTTAGCTTATGCAGTGCAAGATGAGCTATATATGTATATGTCTAGCATCATTATTCTATGTTAGACTTATATGTATACTAATATATGTTTTATGAGATAGTGACTCATTTTGATATGTATATTATTTTGAGACCCGTGTAGTTTCATGTAAATGTATATGTGGGTCCAGTACTCTCTTTGTTGACTCACTTTTAGTGTTGTGATATGGTCTGTATTATATTTTCAACTGTGATCTATGATTCTGTATTCTGTAATGTGTAATATATTGTTTTGTTTTATATTAGCCAACGTGTTTATTGCTTTCTTCCGAGACTATTCATGTCATTATATTTCTTCAGGCTTAAAGGTAAAACGTGATAGTGTTAGCCCAAGGGAATAAACATGGATGGTCGCTCCTATTTAGTCTCCATATTACACGACAATATTACTTATAGTATTCTTGGATAATATGGGTATAAAGGTGAGGTGTTACCACTTGGTGTTAGAGCTAAGGTTCGGAATAATATATAACATAAGAAACATAAACCTTGACCTAGGTAGACTTAGAGTCCCATCCCTAGGATGTGCAAGATAAATTTTAGTCTTAGTCCTATTGGGAATTAACTTAAATTATTATTGGGAATTATTAAGGGGATGAATTTGTATGATTTCATTTTATGTTATGATCATTATCATAAAGTGATTCTAAATTAGAATTTCACACATGATAGGTATAAGTTATTGCTGGCGGTAGAGGTACTCATTCTAAATTTGGACCTTCTAGTGGTTTCGGTCAGGAGGTAGTATTTATGACTACTCAGTAGATCATGGAGTTAGTTTGGAACGTTCCATCATCCAATGTAGCCTCAATAGATCCTCCCGTCCATAGGACATAATTTGCTCATATGTGCAGTGATTATGCTTACGTGGGGGGAAAGAGTTTTAAAGGGACCGAAGCTGCCATTGAAGTCCAAGCTTGATTGCAGATATGGGAGAGGATTTTCACTCATATGGATCTTTCTGATATGCATAGAGCACAAGTAGCTTCGAGTCAGCTTCAAATAAGAGCCTGGATTGGTATGATTTGCTTGTAGTGGAGGTTGATGAAGCCATATTATCTTGGGAGCAATTTAGATCTTGTTTCTAGATAAATTTTATGCCAGAGGTGGAAAAGCAGCTTTAGCTCAAAAATTCATAGACCTTAAGCAAGGAGATTCTTCAGTTGCAGAGTATATAGCGACGTTTGAGGCGTTATCCAAGTATGGTGTGGGGCTTATTAGTATGCTTTTGAAGAAGAATCGGAAGCTACTATATGGATTGAGGAAGTCTTTGAGGAAGGTGCTCGTGCCTCAACTTGAAGTCACATTCGAGAATCTTGTTTACACTGCTCTTAGATTGGAAGAAGCAGAGGAGGATAATAGTAATGAAGCTTCTTCATAAAAGAAGGAATTCAATCAAAAGATGAAGAAGTCTTTTGGATGATTTAAGCCTAGATTCTAGAGTAAGAAGCAAAAGAAGTTGGATTCAGATTGCAGGAGCTATAAGAAAGATCATGTTGAGTGTTTTAACCAGGGATCTAAGAGGCATTCTGCAAAGGAATGCACCAAGCCTCATTAAGCAATCCCAGTCTCACCATAGGCATGTCTCTATAGTAAGAGAGGAGGCAATCAAGTTTCAGATTGTCCTACCTTAGCTCAAAAATAGAAAGAAGGGATGTTGAATGCGTTCGAGTCTTTTGAAGGTTCTAGTCGGTAGCGAGTACATCTTCATCTATTCTGCAAACCTCTACCTTATTTCATAATATTTCCTTTCAGATTCTCCTTGACACGTTAGCATCACACTTGTTCGTGTCAAAGGAGCCTGTTGAAACTTGCACTTTAAATGTCATGTGTTTGGTATCTTCTTTGAGGATTGCAAATCCTATTGGTGGATCTGCAACCCTCGGCTTCTTCCATAAAGACGTTGAGTTTGTTCTTTGTGGATTTTCTTTCTTTTTTGAATTGCAAGTTATTCAGCATTTGGGTTTTGGAATGATATTAGGTTTAGTTCAAATCGATAAGTATGGAGCTCGTATTCTTTGTTATGAACACATTATCTACTTGAAGCATCCTTCTTCTAGTGATCGACTTTTTTTAGCTCTCGAAGAAATCGATTCGAGTCAGAATATTTCTCTTTTCGCTATTGAGTCTCGTGAGGATGAGGAGATATATAGTATTCCTTTTATGTGTGATTTTCCTGATACTTTTGAGCTTATTTCTCGATTGCCTCCTAAAATGGCAATTGAATTTCGTTTTGATTTGATTTTGGATGCTTATCCAATTAGATGTCTTCCCACGAGGATGTCGACAAAACAGAATGAAGAGCTAAAAAGAAATTGGTCAAGCTCGAGGCGAAGCATCTTATTCAATCTAGTAGTTCACCATGGGGTGTAGCCATTGTGTTTGTAAAGAAGGCCGATGGTACACTTAGATTATGTATCAATTATGGAAAACTAATAGAACTCATTATTAGGAATATATATCCTACCCCGAATCGATGATATGTTCAATCAGCTTAGTGGTGCGAAAGACTTTTCCCAATTAGACTTAGCGACCGGGTTTCATCAACTTTGTATGGCAGAATATAATACCACTTTAATAGCTTTCAAAACCCGATATGGTTCATAAGAATGGCCAGTTATGCTATTTAGGTTGATAAATTCTCCTGCGCATTTTGTTGACTTAATGAATCAAGTATTTCAGAAATTTCTTGACAAGTTCGTACTTGTTTTTATTGATGATATTTTAGTCTATTCTTAGTCGGAGGAAGAGCATCAGAAGCACCTTCGTATTGTGCTCCAAACACTCCATATTCATCATATTAGAGCTAAATTCTCTAAATGCTGCTTTTGGAAAAAGCAAGTTAAATTTTTCGGGTATGTCATTTCTAAGCTGGCAGGAATCTCGGTCGATCCCATTAAGATTGAAGTGATTCAAAATTGGAAAAGGCAAGAGAGTGTAATGGAAGTGTGTAGTTTTCTGGGACTAGCTGGTTATTATGTGTGGTTCATTAAAGATTTTTCTAAACTCTTGCTTCCTATCACTAATTTGACCAGAAAAGGTGAAGTATATTCGGTCTAAAAAGTGTGAGTCGGCATTTCAGAAGTTGAAAGATCTTTTATCTCACGCTCCTATCCTTACTGTTCCAAAAGGGGTTCGGGATCTTGTTATTTATACTAATGCATGTGGATCTGGTCTTGGAGCTATGAGTATGCAGAAACATAGAGTAGTTGCATATACTTTAAGGCAGTTACGACCAAGTAATGTCCCTTACGTCAGTGATCATCTCGAGCTTGTATCTATTATTTTTGAAATTAAGATTTGATGTCATTACCTTTTGGGAGAGAGATTTATTTTGTATACCAATCACAAATCTTTGAAATATCTCTTTTCTCAGAAAGAGCTTAATATGCATTAGCAGAGATGGTTGGAGTTCCTGGTGGCTTCTGATTTTGGGAATCAATATACTATGGGAAAGGGTAATCGAGTAACTAATGCCCTCAGTCGCAAACATCTAGTAGTTGTTTCCATGATGTTGTCTGAGTGGAGAAATCTAGAGACACTTTATTTTTGTGAGATTAGAGATCGAGAGTCGAAGTTGAGATCAGGTATTGTAGTGGCTAGTTTGGAGGCTCTACCTGTAGAATACAATAACCTATGATTTTTGTTCGATGATAATAAAATATATATATTCGTTTAAATGTATTTGTTATTGTACTATTTTATTTTTACACATAATTAAATAAATATTTGTTTAATAAAATAAATAACTCGGAATTCTTATTTAAACAAATATTTTATTCAAACAAATATTTTATTACAAATTCAGATAGTACAAATTTGAGCTCTCACTACATTTACACAGTTTCAGTTACAACATAATTTTCACTATACAATATTACATACATGTTTCACCTTGCTACATAATTCACTCATCACTCGTATTTGATCTTCAACTCTGTTCCATCCTGTATCCAACATCTGAACTATCTGCAAATAAACACTGACGCGGTAAAATTGAAAAAGAAATATTTTGCAGTACACAATGAAGAGTGTGTTTGAAAATATTATTTGCCTTGGTTATTTGGATTGTTCATCATCATTTATTTGTTTAATTCATCTTACGCGAAGAACTTGTGACATGCACAGTGTATCACTGCACATGCCATAAGGCCATGCACACCGATATACACTTACTTGTTAAAATTGCAGGGATAGGTGAGCACAAGGTCAAACCCAAGTCAAGACTGGATTCAACTCGGGTGGAAACCAAAAACAAGACAACCAAAATTGAGGGCAGATATCAAATTCAAATTCAGTACATATACAAATGTATGCATATATGCATATATATGTATACACATATATCAGTTCAGAGAATACAAAGGCACCAAGTTTGTCAACCCAGATTAATGAAATGGAGCATGCAAACAAAATACAGGCATGAAAACAACACAGCAATGGAGCATTGCATCAAGCTACTTTCAGACATGAACAAAATGGAACAAGACAGCAACATACAACATGGCAAAGGCAAAACAACATTCAACCAGACTTCATGAATACAAGTTCAATGACCAGCTCATATGTAACCAGACTAAAATAACAAATGGTACATGGATATGCAAGCATTTCAGAAATGTACTCATGATGACTCCAACCAAAAAAAAGTCCCAAAGCTTCAAACATGCTCATATGATCATGAATGCAACAAGACTTCAAATGGAACCGCACAAGCACAGTAGCAAGTTCACATGCAACTAGACTACAATGCATCCAGATTCTAGCCACAGTGGATGTGTAATGCTCACAACAACACACACATGAAAACATGAAAACTTAACATGACAGCAGCTCATGAACCAGACCACCAACTATACAAAATGTTCAAAGTGTACCAAACCATACTTTAAATGAACTCAACAAATCAGTGGAAAAAGGCTTCAAAAGGAACCAGACCAGACTTCAATTTCAACATGTACAAAGCTCAATTTCAACATGAACCAAGCGAGCAGTTCAAATATAAGTTTAGTTTCAATCAACACAGTGTGGATGTGTAGTGCAAAACAACATGAATGCAAATGGGATAACATGCTTCAGACATGAGTATATGCAACCAAGCAATTGGATATGGAACTCGAAGCAAGCACAATGACATATATACATAAATATGCATATATATATGTATACACACATCAGTTCAGCCATAGGAATCACAACAGCATGGATGGTCAGAGCATGGTACACACGCATACAACAAATTTAGGAAATTGTAGAAAAAGTCACAGGGCATTCAGCAGTTCGAAACAAAGTCAAATGAATTCAATCAGAGGTCACAAGGAAACGTACTTCTGAAAATGAAACAGCAAATCATGGTGAACATGTCAGCGAACAAATGGTATATTCAACAAGTCGTTGGCTGTAAAGAGAGGAACAAATTCAAATATATTTAAACAGATTTAATTATATCAGAAATACAAGCGAACTATGAACAAGTAGTAGGAGGAAAGAACGGAACCGAATTCAAACATTCAAATATATATTCAACCAAAGAACAAGTCAGATATCATCAAAATCATTCAATCAAGAATCAAAGGCCGAGCACAGTTATTGAAAAATTCAAACCAAAATATACAAAACAAAATTATAGGGTTTCATTCCCTATAAATGCCCAAAATCATCATCGATAAATTATCGAGTTCGAATTCAAGCAAATCAACAGAGCAAATCAAGTAAATAATCACATACCGATTTTATTCCATTCGAACTCGACCTTCTAGTAGCCAAAGCAAATCGAAGAACAAAGCAGTAATCAAAATTGAGGAATGAAAGCATCAAAGCAATCGATTTGAATTACTATTTCCAGCGGCGGCTCCAAGTTCATCAAAACCCTAATTTGTGAAGAGCAGCAAAAGGAATGACCAGAGTATACGAACTAAAAAGAAAGGGAGACAGTTCTCTTTTGTTATATTTGGACTGATATTCATTTTTATATTGGGCTTTAGTTATAAAATAATACGGTTTTGTTTTATTTTATTTTTATTTGTAAACTTTCTATTTTAAAATTGTGTAAATTTCTAGTTGTGTAACTAAGTACAAACTATGGGACGTAGTTTGAGAATTCGCAACTCAGTGGCTGAGTTGTGGCAGGGTTTGAGCTTAGAGTTAGGTTAGTCGAGTTAGCGGGTATCGCAAGTTTACGTGTTTTGTAAGCGATTGATTACTTAATTTCTAGTAGAAACTTTAGGGGCAACACGTACGTAGGTTTTTGCCGAAGCTGGGTAAATCTGTGTGTGATCTCTAATGCATTACTTTCTGTTTTTATTTTTATTTCCATATTAATTTTAGTACACCCTATTCACCCCCCCTTCTAGGGTAAAAACGATTCTACAAGTGGTATCAGAGCTAGGAACAAAAACCATTTTTTTTGTTAAAATTTTTGATTTTTTCTTTCAGTGGCTTCTTTTAATAATGCTTTTGTTGAGGGTCTGTCCATAGCTAGACCACCCATGTTCAATGGTGAATATGCATATTGGAAAACTAGAATGAAAATTTTTCTGAAAACCATAGATGCATGGAATATTATTGAAACAGGATATAGGACACCAACAGTAATGGTAGATAATCAAGAAGTAGAAAAACCTATGGATCAATGGACAAATATTGAAAATAAACGGCAAACTACTAACGCTAAAGCTATAAATTCTATTATTTGCTCATTAGATCAAATTGAATTTAACCGTGTCTCACATTGTTTAACTACGTAGGAAATCTAGCACACGCTTGAAGTAACTCATGATGGAACCTCCCAAGTCAAAGAATCTCGCATTGCCATGCTTAGTAGCGAGTACGAGAACTTCAAAATGGCAAAGGATGGAAGTGATGAAGATAATGATGAAAGCAATGGCAGTGAGAGTTAAAAAGAAAATCTGTGTCTTCGAGGAGAAACAAGTGACATCGATGATGATGTGCCAAGCGAGGTATCAAAACTTACTCACTCTCAATTACTAATATATTTTCATGAAATAAATGGCTGTTTTGAAAGACTTAAGGAGAAGTACGCTAAAATTGAATCACAAAAAGATAGTTTGATAGAACTAAATATGCAGCTTGATCAAATGGTTCAAAACTATATAAATAAGTGCCTTAAGTGTGATAAGTGTCCATCATTTGAAGAGGAAATAAAAAAAATCGGAAACTAAAATTAAATCGCTTGAAAATGAAATTCTGGTTTTGAAAGAAAGTGAAAATACTAGGAGAGAAAATTATATTAAAAGGTGCATTTTGTTATTGAATGAAAATGAATCTCTCAAGTCACAAGTCCAACAATTGTCTATAACTTTTGGAAAATTCTCCAAAGGAGAAAGATCACTAAATATGCTATTAGGGAAACAAACTGTTAATACTATTAGACATGGACTTGGGTATACTCAATCTAAAAGAGTTAGAAGTGAAACTAATCATGTCAACTCCAAGTGAATGATTTGTGAAAAAATTGGACACAATCAAAACTATTGCTGGTACAGACCCAAACATGCTTAAACCATATCAATTTGGGTTCCTAAATGCACGAATGTAAAATCTCTTAAACTCAAACAAATCTGGGTGCCAAAAGAAACAAAAATAGAATGTCTTGGTTCTACGCAAACTTGTTTTTCAAAATTTCTTATCACTAACAATCATGGACCTATCAAAACAAATAGGTCACAAAACTCTTTTCTTGTGTAGGTGTGTTGGCAAACAAAGGAACAACAAAAGTGGCACTTGGATTCTGGCTGTTCCAGGTACATGACGGGCGACAAATCAAAGTTCCTTAGCCTAGAGAAGCATAGAGGTGGCAGAGTCACAATTTGCAACAATGATAAATGTAAAATTATCGGTAAAGCCAGAAGTAAAGCTTATAGAGTATACAACAAAAGGACGAGAACAATTGTGGAATCATGAAGGCATTGGTAATCAAAGCAAAAAAAAGGTACGTTCATCTCTCAAACAAAATATATCAGAGAGCTTGCCAACAAATTTGGATTGAAAGATGTTAAACCTGCAAAAACTCCTATAAGCACAACAATTAAACTTGATAAGGATGAAAAAGGTAAGGTAGTTGATCAAAAGAAATATCGAGATATGATTGGATCACTTCTTTATCTTACTGCTTCTAGACAAGACATTATGTTCTCTGTTTGTTTATGTGCACGGTTTCAATCAAATCCAAAAGAATTTCATTTAAAAGCTATAAAAATGATTATAAGGTATTTGTTGCACACCTTACGGTTTGGTCTATGGTATATAACTAACGATAACTTTGAGTTAAAGGGGTATTTAGATGCAGATTATGCTGGTAGTCTAGTTGATAGAAAAAGTACTAGTGGAATGTGTTTTATGTTGGGACATTCGTTAGTTGCATCGCATTTCCAAAGAAAATATCTACATAAATTTCATTTCAACTGATTTTTAATTGGCAGATATTTTTACAAAAACCCTTCTAGAAAATAGTTTTTTGTCGACTTCATCTCAGTTTAGGCATTTTAGAAATTTGATTTTATATTTTTGGATTTGATCTTACATGCCTATGTTAACTAATCTGATTCCCTACTTATTATCGAAAAGATAAATAGTGATTGAAAAAAGTGATGAATGTTGATATTAATCATACATTATGACTTGAGACAGTATATTTAGTAAATTTCTTTAAAAATTTAAACAAAATTTGTAATAACTTTGGTTGGTAAAAATTCCACGACCATCTCTATTCCTATCATATTTCTATGACAATCACTCATCAAAATCCAATATAGTATGTCAAAATGTGGTATTTAAACAGGAAATTATTCTTTTTTTTAAATTAGCAATAAAATCATCCAAAAAGTACTCACCCTCATTTAAAAGTACTCACGGTTATGCATGGGTGAACTACTTGAAATCCCTGATTATGTGCTTTCATGCTCATTTAAAGTCCTCACGGTTATGCATGTATGGAACACATATCAAAATTGGATGAAATATGCGAGTTGATTCTAACCCCATTTAAAAGTCCTCACAGTTATGCGTGGTTAGAAGATGCTTGGAATTCATTTTTTTAATAAAAATAAGAAATACTACTAATCTCATTTAAAAGTCTTAACGGTTATGCATGCTTAGTAAGTATTTAAAAAGATTCCTATCATAAATATACCACAAATAGACACGACTATATGGTTTTCTATGCCGACATCACCCCTATCACTCTAAAATGGAATATGCACCTAACAGAGTATTTATGATTTTTGTTTGATTTTTATTGAAATTTAATACTTATACTCGATTAGGTATTAATGTTGTATTAATGTCTATCACTTTAGAACTATTTTCTAACGCTATTACTCTTTTGCTGATAACAAATGGAAGAGTGAAGTTATGATTTTGGCAAATAAGTTAAATTTTTTTATTTGTATATTCTCATCTAGGTTCATTGCATTTTCTATTGTTTTTTATTTGCATATTTTTTATTATTTTCATGCATATGTGAAGAGGGAGCTGGGTTGTAGGGGGAACATTCATATAAGGGGAGCTAATAGAATTCATCAAGACTAAATACATTTAATAGAGTCAAAATCTTAATATATGTTTGTTATCATGACATTGTAGAATATAATAGCCTATGATTTTTGTTTGATGATAATAAACATATATATTCGTTTAAATGTATTTGTTATTAACTATTTTTTTTTCACATAATTAAATAAATATTTGTTGAATAAAATAAATAACTCGGAATTCTTATTTAAACAAATATTTTATTCAAGCAAATATTTTATTACAAATTCAGATAGTATAAATTTGAGCTCTCGCTATATTTACACAGTTTCAATTACAACACAATTGTCACTATATAATATTACATACATGTTTCACCTCACTGCATAATTCACTCATCACTCATATTTGATCTTCAACTCTGTTCCAGCCTGTATCCAGCATCTTAACTATCTGCAAATAAACATTGACGCAGTAAAATTGAAAAAAAAAAATTTGCAGTGCAGTTTGAAGAAAGTGTTTGAAAATATTATTTGCCTCGGTTATTTTGGTTGTTCGTCATCATTTCTTTGTTTAATTCATCTTACGCGAACAACTTGTGACATGCACAGTGTATCACTGTACATGCCACAAGGTCGTGCACACCGATATATACTTTCTTGTTAAAATTGCAGGGACATGTGAGCACAAGGTCAAACCCAAGTCAAGACTGGATTCAACTCAGGTGCAAAGCAAAAACAAGACAACCAAAATTAAGGGCAGATGTACCTTTTTGTACGTTTTAAGCAGACACACATGCCGACTCAAACCATACAGAAGGCCGGATTGTTATTGGGGTGAATAAGAAAAAGCAGAGTATAAAAAAAACAAAACAGAATCTCGCAGCGGAATGATAAAATATAATAATCAAATAACAGTTCATGAAGCTGTATACAAAACATTTGATTATACTTATACTATACAAACTCAGAGTTACACATATCATAGATAAATAAATAATGCAGCAGAACAGTATGATGCAGTGGAATAAATATAGTAAATAATAGTAGTATAAATCTTCGTCTTCGTCCTCCAAAAATAAGGTCTTCAAATCCTGAAATGCTCAGGCTGACCCGAGCGAATTGAAAAGACAAAATACTCAAGTCAGAACTAAAAGATCTTATGTAAGTTAAATCAACGGTAAATAAATAAATATGAGTGGAACGACGTCAGAGATGTTTACGGGGTTTGACATCTCATATCCAGTGTCTAACGTGAGTGCAGTAACTTAAGAGATGTTCGGAATTCACATCTCCTAAGGATCTGTTAAACTATCTACTATGTAGTAGAATACGCTATTATAATATGTCTACAGTAAGATAAACTATTAAAATAGCGTTAAGGCATTACCCATTTCCCCCTTAACACATTTTTATATATTCCCATAGTCTATACAATATCGTAATCTCGTCTGTACTAGACGTCGTCAGAGGGCACTCCATAGGTATGGTACAAAACAAACTCGTAGTGGTCTCGATAGCGTAGGTGACACGGCACAACTAGGCAATGCCAGGGTAGATATACCAATTACACTTCCGGACTGGTGGTAACGCATAGCAGCTACTACTGCCCACCTCGGAACACACTCCCAAATCAAAAATCAAGGTGGCCACCAAATCAATCGCAAAGTCAAAATATAGTATCGATGGAGTGTGCCCGATCGGAGGAATGACCTCACTTGGCCCGTCAATTGCTCCTGTTTTAGCCACCTTAAGCTAACTCATGGGAGTCAGGTCCACGTACATACCTCATATAGGATCGTCGCCAACCATCCTACTTCATTCTGGAATCTCCACCGCGTACACAGTTGTCAAAGTGGTTTTCAGTATTGGCAGAGAGTATGACAATATCTGATCCCGGTCTCTTTAACAACCAATCACTTATTACACACCGGATGGTTCTTTTATATTTCCAAAATCATTTCATAATTGATATCAAAATATCATATTCAAATCATATCATTTCGAAATCATTACTTACTTTCGAAATCTTATTCACCTTTGAAATCATATCACATTTGAAATCATAGTTCGAAATTATATTTCCTTTCAAAAGTCATATTTCCAAAATAGGCTAAACTCTCATTTCAAAATATCATATTAAACCAAATATGTTATTTAATTCCAACTTAACATCATTAACCACATTCACTAAAAAACCAAGAATTTTAATATAAACTCATCCATTTTACTTAGTTTGGAATTTAGAAGAAAATAGTTTTAAATAGTTTTAAATAGTTATAAATAGTTAATATAGATTTAAAATTGATTAAATATACTTAAAATAGGTTAAATAGCTTTAAAATAAGTTAAAACGGGTTAATTAGTTTAAATAAATTAAATGGTTTAAAATAGGTTAAAATGATTTAATATAATTAATATAGGTTAAAATGGTTTAATACTTTGAAATCTTAATAATTAGAAATTTTGAAATAATATATTTTTAAAAAAGTTTAGATTAAAACATGAATTTGGAATTTATATCAAATTAAACTATTCATTTCATTTCAATGCATTTGGATCATTTTCAATTTCCAAGTCACAAACCTAATTCCAAACCATTCAATTTAACATTTCAATAAACTATTGAATTTCATATCGTTTCAATCCATGTTCAAATATCAATTCGAATTACTCCAATTTCAAAATATTTCAAAGTTATTTTTTAAACAACTTCAATAACTTAATTTCGGTAGAATTTCATTTATACTTAAAAGTTTAACTTTAAACTTCCAATTTAATTTCTTAAAGCAATTCCTTTTAAACCAATTCACATTTCAACACAAAACTTGATTTTCCAATAATACTTCCATTTACATAAATCAAAATTTTTATTTCAAAATATCATTTAATTAACTTAGAAAATTAAGGATTTTAAAATCATTTAATTTAACCAATCCGGTGTCCGTATATAATTTTCTACCCTAGGGTCAAGTGATATGGATATTTATCATTTCAATCCACAATTTACAATGTTACGGTTATATATCATTTCAAACCGCAATCCCGAATTAATAATAAAATCCTTAAAATCGCTCGAGTCTATCATTTCAACCCATAACGATTTTTCCTTAATCTATAGATCATTTGGGTATGTATCATTTCAACCCATAGTGAACTTGCAGTTTATAACGATATAAAAAAAACATCCATTCATCCAATATCGACAATCAACATCCATCACAAACGTCATCCAAACCAGTAAATAAATATCAATATAGAACTGATAATCAATAACATGTATTTAACTGGCAATTTATATTCAATAATAAATTAAAGAATGATTTAATTTAAATAAATTCAAATTAACTGAGATGATGATTTAAAATATACCAAACAGTCATAAATAAATTTTCAATCACATTATAAATTTAGTTTAACAAACATAAGAAATTTTAGAAGTTGTGAGTGGGTTAAAACACTCACCTTTGAATTTAAATCGAATTTAAATTCAATTTAAGCCCAAAATTTGAACGGTCTCAGAATTCGTCCAAACCAGCGTCAAAATGTCCGAAATTTTGAGAATTTTGATACGATCCTAGTAGATCAAACCGTGCATGAAACGGACCTCGTATGTAAAAGTTATGTAAATTAGAACAGTTTAAAATTCAAATTGTAAAATAAATAAATAAATAAATAAAATAATAGCTAATCGTACACGTCAACACCTGAAGACCCAAGTCCGTTCGCTTTGCTCGACACGCTGCAACCCTAGCGCCGCCACCAGAAACTGCTCGTCACCGCCACTAGAGCTACCAACCCCAGATCGGAGTGCGCCGTTGGCCTTGCCGTCCTTGGCCGCAACCAGGCATGGCCTCGCGATCGATCACGTCGCCGGAAAACAGACCGCCACCACCGTTCTTAGTTGTCGATCGAGACGAATACAGATGTTAAACCAATGACCAAGGACCATGGATCGAAAGCTCTCGTCATCTTCTTCCTCGTGACAACCTCCTATCATCGTCTGGTCGACGATCAACCGTAGATCAAGGACCCTAGCATGGACGGCTGTAATTGATTCGCCAATTGTTGGGTACACGATGATTCCAATCGAAAAACGAATCACAGATTCGACTTGCGCTCGTCTAGAGCTTCTAATCGATATATAATTCGATATTGTTTGTGAAGTTTGAAATTTTTGATTTGAATTTGATTTTGAAATGAGAAGTTTGTTAGGTTTGTCTGCCATTGAGAAGGAGGAGAAGACTGAAATGTACGTACAGAGAAATGAAAATGAGGAGTGGCTAGGGTTTATAACGGGATATTTATAGGTAGGTTAGAAGTAGAGATGAATGGACACGATTTGATTTGGAAGTTGAACGATAAACGGCCTGAAAAGCCCGTTCTGTCTCCGAAACGAAAATGAGTCATCCTATATATCAAAACAGATGTTTTCAATATTTTTAAACTCAACGAACAGGTTTTAAGTCCTAATTCCATCGTATGAAGAAGTTATGATAAAATTAGCTTATTTCAAATTGATTTCAATTGATTTTAATTAAATTGATTTCTAGGTGTTTCGAGCCCATACGATCAAACGACAAGTCTGATCGCTACGAAACTTGAAATCCTATAATAATTCACCGTTACGGATCCGGTGAAACTAGTTTCGTCAAAATCCAAGTCAGTGGCCAAAATGGCTATATTTCAGTTAATTAAATAAATTAATATTAAATTCATTAATCACCTTTTAATACAATATTTATAAACTAGGAGATTCTTATCAATTTTGATTGCAAAGACATTTGTAATAAATTAAAATAAGTTTACATATCAATTCAGTGTGAATTATTTCGATAGTTACAGTGTTTAATTCAACTGCAATAAATCCAATTAATTAAAGTTCAATTCTAATAAATTGATTTCATTTGATTCAAATCTTTATGCTTAATCAATTATTATTCTATAACATAGTTAACATTGTTTCATATTTCATTACATTTATATTTTCCAAATTTCATCTTTATTTGTATCAACTACTATATTTCAATTTTATTGGAATTTTGTCAATTTTACACATTAATTAAAATTTAAATCCAAATTAATTATTTTATCTTGGTTTCATTCTTTTTATTACATCAATTATTACCCTATGAATAAAATTAACATTTCTATTTAATTTATTACATTCACAATTTATAGTCATTGTCTTAACTCACATTAATGTAACCTTTAATTCCATTCAATTACAATTGATTTACAAATTAAATTTTTAGCAGCCTAAATAAATAGGTACTTCCAATAATTGTTACCCTAAACTTTTATTTACACTATAAGTTTATTGTTTACAGACCAATGTTACAATTACTTACATAATACTGATTTTATTCAATTACCGTCAACTATCTATTTCATACAATAATTAAATATTTACACTTGTTTCTTATATTCAATTTTATAACCAAGTATACAATTTACATTATTTCATTATTGGAATTTCATTTCAATTGTTGATAATTAGTTTTAATTACCATTGTTACATTTCATTTTAGTATTCATTTCATTATTAAATTACAAATTTTATTTCTTTCCATATTAAATTTCAAAAATTTAATTAAATTAACTAATTTAAATCATCGAAAATTACGGGTCGTTACACTCTACCCCACTCAAAACTTTTCGTCCTCGAAAAGGAAAGGAAGAGAAAAGAAGGAATTAAGAAATCAATATATCTTATTTAAAATATTAAATTTATAACAAATCAATTTACAAAATTAATTAATTTAAATAAAATATATCAATTTATAACCATTAAATCCCCTTTTTTTCAAATTAACAAAGGATTGGAAAAACATTTCATAAAATTTTCTAAGTCCAAAATTTACGGAAAAATTTGGCAGAGTCTCCTTTGTATGGAGAGGCTCAGGAGAAAATAATAATATCAACAATAATAATCTTATAATTTTTTGAAAATAATATATCCCAACAGCGGAAAACAATATAATATCGCTATAAAACCGTAATCCGAGAATATACCTATTTGTCGGACAATTAACACTTATTCTATGAAACCAAAAGCAGTAGCAATTGCTTCCATAACCTGTATTTCACTTATATAATCTAAAAGAGTTAATAATTATATAAAATGAAATATTTAAAGTTGTTTCAACCACTAACAAACAAATCAATATAAACAACAATCACTGGCAACCACGGCATACAATCATCATATGAAATCAATAGAATCAACTATCCATCCATAGCAAACAAACAAATGGTTTGTTTGGATTCAGAAATTTTTAACCGCCTAGAATGATAAATAAACTACTGAGTGCACCATTTACTCAACAGTCTTAGACGAACTCAATAGATTATTCATACATCCTAAACAATTAGAAGTATCCTATCCCAAACAACCCATAAACCAAAACAAATAATAATTTACTTGAGTTATTCTTATTAAATTTCTTTCACAACATTTATAGCTTTTATTTTCCTTTTCATTTATACAAGGATTATTTCTTTAACTTACATTTATCTCTTACAAAATTTTATTCCCATTCATTCATTCAGTGTTTATTTCATTTATTTTTCCTTTATTACTTACAAAAATTCATTTTCATATATTCATATCATGTCAATTTCTTTTATTGCATTACATTCATTTTATTATTTACTTTAATTATAAATAGTTTCAATATTAACTTAAGTTCAAAATCCTTTACTTACAGTACTCATTTTCTATTTAATTTAATTAGTAGTATTACAATTTTAACTCAAGTTTATAACTATTTTCATATCAAATTTCTTATTTATAAAAGTAATTTTCATTGAACACTTCCATTACATAAGTTTTACTTGTAAAAATTTCCATTACATATTCTTTTAACATTTCAACTTTTTATAATTGGTAAGTTATATATATATATGTCTTTAAGAATGCAATTGAAAGTTACACAAGTTTGACTTACTTATTTTAATTAACTTAAGGTTCAATAATTATCATTTCTTATTTTCATATTCTTTTCGTTTATAAGTTACAAATTTCAAATTCCTTGTATATTTCATTTATAACTTTACATATAATTTCTTATTTTCATTTAGATGTTTCAATTATTAAATAGTTAAAATTTTTATTCCATTACAATGATTGAAATCTCTAGTTCGTAGAAATTTAAGAACTAAGTGTCGGGTTCCATCTCAAATCATTTAAAATAATATATACATATATATATACTCATAACTTTTATATATCTAATCATATTTAAACTTTGAAATTTTTATTTGTTTATCAAAATAGATCTGTAGTAAAACTACTACAATGGCCTTCCCACTTTGAAACTCGAAAATGAATGTCGATGATGCGTGCATTCATCACCGAAATTATTTTCCAACGACAGAGAGCAGAGTACAGACCTTATTTCTTTCCAAAATTTCATTAAAACAATTCTTTCAAATTATATTGAAATATTTATATCAGAAAATACTTCTAATAATATTATTATTATATCCCAAAATCATTCGAAAGAAATTTTCAAAAAACCCTGGAACTTAAGTTCTAAATTTCCAAATTTCATTTATTTTATTTTCAAATCTTATTTCCAACCAATATTTATAAATTTCACTACCTAACAACCAATATATTACAACCAAATATATAATTTATAAATCATTATTTTATATATAAAAATATACAATAGGCAAAATTATTTCATTTACCTATATTTCAAAACAATTATTGTATCGGTCTGTCCTATTAAGTTTAGAAATCTCTATCGATGTCATAACGTCCTATGCACCAACCAGAATTTATAAATACAAAACGGAACAAAGTAACACAATATAAAACCATTTTATAACACTAACAAATACGCTCTCTCATATATATACACTCAGCGACTCATCATAGGGTATTACTACCCTATTTAATATGAGTCAGACCCCACAAAGCTAAGGTTATCGCTTAACCAGGCTTTGATACCAACTATAACATCCGGCCTTTTTGTACGTTTTAAGCAAACACACATGCCGACTCAAACCATACAGAAGGGCGGATTGTTAATGGGGTGAATAAGAAAAAGCAGAGAAAAAAAAAACAAAACAGAATCTCAAAGTGGAATGACAAAATATAATAATCAAATAACAGTTCATGAAGCTGTATACAAAACATTTGATTATACTTATACAATACAAACTCAGAGTTACACATATCAGAGATAAATAAATAATGCATCGTTGCATTGGAATAAATATAGTAAATAATAGTAGTAGAAATCTTCGTCTTCGTCCTCCAGAAATAAGGTTTTCAAATCCTGAAATGCTCAGGCTGACCCAAGCGAATTGAAAAGACAAAACACTCGAGTTAGAACTAAAAGATCTTATGTAAGTTAAATCAACGGTAAATAAATAAATATGAGTGGAACGGCATCAGAGATGTTTACGGGGTTTGACATCTCCTATCCAGTGTCTAATGTGAGTGCAGTAACTTAAGAGATGTTCAGGATTCACATCTCCTAAGGATCCGTTAAACTATCTACTATGTAGTACAATACACTATTATAATATGTCTACAGTAAGATAAACTATTAAAATAGCATTAAGGCGTTACCCATTTCCCCCTTAACACATTTTTATATATTCCCATAGTCTATACAATACTGTATTCTCGTCCGTATTGGACGTCATAAGAGGGCACTCCATAGGTATGGTACAAAACAAACTCGTAGTGGTCTCGATAGGGTAGGTGACACGGCACAACTAGGCAATGCCAGGGTAGATATACCAATTACACTTCCGGACTAGTGGTAACGCATAACAGCTACTACCGCCCACCTTGGAACATACTCCCAAATCAAAAATCGAGCGTGGAAACCAAATCAATCGCAAAGTCAGAATATAGTATCGAAGGAGTGTGCCCGATCGGAGGAATGACCTCACTTGGCCCGTCAATTGCTCCTATTTTAGCCACCTTAAGCTAACTCATGGGAGTCAGGTCCACGTATGTACCTTATATAGGATTGTCGCCAACCATCCTACTTCATTCTGGAATCCACCGCGTACACAGTTGTCAAAGTTGTTTTCGGTATTGGCAGAGAGTATGACAATATCTGATCCCGGTCTCTTTAACAACCAATCGCTTATTACACACCAGATGGTTCTTTTATATTTCCAAAATCATTTCATAATTGATATCAAAATATCATATTCAATTCAAATCATATCATTTTTGAAATCATTACTTACTTTCGAAATCATATTCACCTTTGAAATCATATCACATTTGAAATCATAGTTCGAAATTATATTTCCTTTCAAAAGTCATATTTCCAAAATAGGCTAAACTCTCATTTCAAAATATCATATTAAACCAAATATGTTATTTAATTCCCAACTTAGGTTATAACATCATTAACCATATTCACTAAAAAACCAAGAATTTGAATATCAACCGATCCATTTTACTTAGTTTGGAATTTAGAAGAAAATAGTTATAAATAGTTAATATAGATTTAAAATAGATTAAATATACTTAAAATAGGTTAAATAGCTTTAAAATAGATTAATTAGATTTATAATAAGTTAAAACAGGTTAATTAGTTTAAATAAATTAAATGGTTTAAAATAGGTTAAAATGATTTAATATAATTAATATAGGTTAAAATAGTTTAATACTTTGAAATCTTAATAATTAGAAATTTTGAAATAATATATTTTTAAAACAGCTTATATTAAAACATGAATTTGGCATTTATATCAAATTAAACTATTCATTTCATTTCAACACATTTGGACCATTTTCAATTTCCAAGTCGACAAACCAAATTCCAAACCTTTCAATTTAACATTTCAATAAACTATTGAATTTCATATCGTTTCAATCCATGTTCAAATATCAATTCGGATTACTCCAATTTCAAAATATTTCAAAGTTATTTTTTAAACAACTTCAATAACTTAATTTCGGTAGAATTTCATTTATACTTAAAAGTTTAACTTTAAACTTCCAATTTAATTTCTTAAAGCAATTCCTTTTAAACCAATTCACATTTCAACACAAAACTTGATTTTCCAATAATACTTCCATTTACATAAATCAAAATTTTTATTTCAAAATATCATTTAATTAACTTAGAAAATTAAGGATTTTAAAATCATTTAATTTAACCAATCCGGTGTCCGTATATAATTTTCTACCCTAGGGTCAAGTGATATGGATATTTATCATTTCAATCCACAATTTACAATGTTACGGTTATATATCATTTCAAACCGCAATCCCGAATTAATAATAAAATCCTTAAAATCGCTCGAGTCTATCATTTCAACCCATAACAATTTTTCCTTAATCTATTGATCATTCAGGTATGTATCATTTCAACCCATAGCGAACTTGCAGTTTATAACGATATAAAATAAAACATCCACTCATCCAATATCAACAATCAACATCCATCACAAACATCATCCAAGTCAATCAATAAATATAAATATAGAACTGATAATCAATAACAGGTATTTAACTGGCAATTTATATTCAATAATAAATTAACTAACGATTTAAATCAAATAAATTCAAATTAACTGAGATGATGATTTAAAATATACCAAACAGTCATAAATAAATTTCTAATCATATCATAAATTTAATTTAACAAACATAAGAAATTTTAGAAGTTGTGAGTGGGTTAAAACACTCACCTTTGAATTTAAATCGAAGTTAAATTCAATTTAAGCCCAAAATTTGAACAGTCTCAGAATTCGTCCAAACCAGCGTCAAAATGTCCGAAATTTTGAGAATTTTGATACGATTCCAGCAGATCAAACCGCGCGCGAAACGGACCTCGTATGTAAAAGTTATGTAAATTAGAACATTTTAAATTTCAAATTGTAAAACAAATAAATAAATAAAATAATAGCCAATCGTACATGTCAGCACCTGAAGACCCAAGTCCGTTCGCTTTGCTCGACACGCTGCAACCCTAGCGCCACCACCAAAAACTGCTCGTCCCCGCCGCTAGAGCCACCAAACCCCAGATCGGAGTGCGTCGTTGGCCTTGCCGTCCTTGGCCACACTCAGGCATGGCCTCGCGATCGATCATGTCGCCAGAAAACAGACCGCCGCCACCATTCTTAGTCGCCGATCGAGGCGAATTCCGGTGCTAAACCAATGACCAAGTACAATGGATCGAAAGCTCTCGTCATCCTCTTCCTCGTGACAACCTCCTATCGTCGTCTGATCGACGATCAACCATAGATCAAGGAACCCTAGTATGGATGGCTGCAATTGATTCGCCAATTTTTGGGTACATGATGATTCCAATCGAAAAACGAATCACAGATTCAACTTGCGCTCGTCAAGAGCTTCAAATCGATATATAATTCGATATTGTTTGTGAAGTTTGAAATTTTTGATTTGAAATTTATTTTGAAATTGAATTGAGAAGTTTGTTTGGTTTGTCTGCATTGAGAAGGAGGAGAAGACTGAAACATACGTATAGACAAATGAAAATGAGGAGTGGCTAGGGTTTATAACGGGCTATTTATAGGTAGGTCAGAAGTAGAGATGAATGGACATGATTTGATTTGGAAGTTGAACGATAAACGGCCCGAAAAGCCCGTTCTGTCTCCTGAACGAAAATGGGTCATCCCATATATCAAAACATATGTTTTCAATATTTTTAAACTCAACAGAACAGGTTTCAAGTCCTAATTCCATCGTATGAAGAAGTTATGATAAAATTAGCTTATTTCAAATTGATTTCAATTGATTTTAATTAAATTGATTTCTAGGTGTTTCGAGCCCATACGATCAAACGACAAGTCCGATCGCTACGAAACTTGAAATCCTACAATAATTCACCGTTACGGATCCGATGAAACTAGTTTCGTCGAAATCCGAGTCAGTGGCAAAATGGCTATATTTCAGTTAATTAAATAAATTAATATTAAATTCATTAATCACCTTTTAATCCAATATTTATAAACTATGAGATTCTTATCAATTTTGATTGTAAAGACATTTATAATAAATTAAAATAAGTTTACATATCAATTCAGTGTGAATTATTTCGATAGTTACAGTGTTTAATTTAACTGCAATAAATCCAATTAATTAAAGTTCAATTCTAATAAATTGATTTCATTTGACTCAAATCTTTATGCTTAATCAATTATTATTCTATAACATAGTTAACATTGTTTCATATTTCATTACATTTATATTTTCCAAATTTCATCTTTATTTGTATCAACTACTATATTTCAAATTTATTGGAATTTTGTCAATTTTACACATTAATTAAAATTTAAATCCCAATTAATTATTTTATCTTGGTTTCATTCTTTTTATTACATCAATTATTACCCTATGAATAAAATTAACATTTCTATTTAATTTATTACATTCACAATTTATAGTCATTGTCTTAACTCACATTAATGTAACCTTTAATTCCATTCAACTACAATTGGTTTCCAAATTAAATTTTTAGTAGCCTAAATAAATAGGTACTTCCAATAATTATTACCCTAAACTTTTATTTACACTATAAGTTTATTGTTTACAGACCAATGTTACAATTACTTACATAATACTGATTTTATTCAATTACCGTCAACTATCTATTTCATACAATAATTTAATATTTACACTCGTTTCCTATATTCAATTTTATAACCAAGTATACAATTTACATTATTTCATTATTGGAATTTCATTTCAATTGTTAATAATTAGTTTTAATTACCATTGTTATATTTCATTTTAGTATTCATTTCATTATTAAATTACAAATTTATTTCTTTCCATATTAAATTTCAAAAATCTAATTAAATTAACTAATTTAAATCATTGAAAATTACGGGTCGTTACGGCAGATATCAAATTCAAATTCAGTACATACACACATATATGCATATATATATATATATATATGTATACATGTATATTAGTTCATAGAATACAAAGGCACCAAGTTTGTCAACCCAGATCAATGACATGGAGCATGCAAAGAAAATACAAGCATGAAAACAACACAGCAATGGAGCAATGGAGCATTGCATCAAGCTACTTTCAGGCATGAACAAAATGGAACAAGACAGCAACATACAACATGGAAAAGGCAAAACAACATTCAACCAGACTTCATGAATACAAGTTCAATGACCAGCTCATATGTAACCAGACTAAAATAACAAATGATACATGGATATGCAAGCATTTCAGAAATGTACTCATGAAGACTCCAACCAGAACAAAGTCACAAAGCTTTAGACATGCTCATAAGAACATGAATGCAACAAGACTTCAAATGGAACCTCACAAGCACAGTAACAAGTTCACATGCAACCAGACTACGATGCAACCAGAATCCAACCAGTGTGGATGTGTAATGCTCACAACAACACACACATGAAAACATGAAAACTCAACATGACAACAACTCATGAACCAGACCACCAACTATACAAAATGTTCAAAGGGCACTAAGCCAGACTTCAAATGAACTTAACAAGCCAGTGGAACAAGACTTCAAAAGGAACCAGACCAGACTTCAATTTCAACATGTACAAAGCTCAATTTCAACATGAACTAAGCAAGCAGTTCAAATACAAGTCAGATATCATCAACCATTCGAATATATATTCAACCAAAGAACAAGTCAAATATCATCAAAATCATTCAATCAAGAATTAATGGCCGAGCACTATTATTGAAAAATTCAAACCAAAATATACGAAACAAAATTATAGTGTTTCATTTACTATAAATGCCCATAATCATCATTGCAAAATATCGAGTTCGAATTCAAGCAAATCAACAGAGCAAATACAGTAAATAATCACATACCGATTTTATTCCATTCAATCTCGACCTTGTAGCAGCCGAAGCAAATCGAAGAACAAAGCAGCAATTAAATTGAGGAACGAAAGCATCAAAGCAATCGATTCGAATTACTATTTCCAGCGGCGGATCCAAGTTTATCAAAACCCTAATTTGTGAAGAGCAACAAAAGGAACGACCATAGTATACGAACTGAAAAGAAAAGGGAGGCAGTTCCCTTTTGTTATATTTGGGCTGGTCTTCATTTTTATATGGGGCTTTAGTTATAAAATAATAGGGTTTTGTTTTAGTTTATTTTTATTTGTAAACTTTCTATTTTAAAATTGTGTAAATTTCTAGTTGTGTAACTAGATACAAACTACGATGTGTAGTTTGAGAATTTGCAACTCGGTGGCTGAGTTGTGGCAGGGTTTTGAGCTTAGAATTTAGTTAATTGAGTTAGCTGGTATCGCGAGTTTACATGTTTTGTAAGTGACTGGTTACTTAATTTCTAGTAGAAACCTTGGGGGCAGCACGTAGGCAGGTTTTTTCCGAAGCTGGGTAAATCTGTGTGTGATCTCTACTGCATTACTTTCTGTTATTTTTATTTCCGCATTAATTTTTAGTACACCCTATTCACCACCCCTCTAGGGTTAAAATGATCATACACGACCTTCTATTTTGGATCGTATTGTAGATGCTCCGAAGCGATATCCCGATCTTGCAGAACTTATTCAGAGTCTTTCTAATAGTAGCGGTGTAGTAGAAATGAAGGAGTTTATTATTGATGCTTATGGCTGCATTCAGAGATGGGGTACACTAGTTGTGCCCAATGTTGATAATCTCCAAAAGGATATTATGAACGAAGGTCATTGTTCGAGACATAACATTCATCTTAGTAGTAGCATGATGTATGTAGATATGAAGCGATTGTATTATTGGAAGGGCATGAAGCGAGAAATTACTCAGTTTTTAGGTCGATGTGTAACATATCAACATTTTAAATCAGAACACCAAAGATCTAGTGGACTTCTCCATCCTTTAGATGTTTCATTGTGGAAATGGGATTAGGTCTCCACGACTTTATCGATGGATTTCCTTATTTTAGGTACGAGCATGATAGTTTGTCGGTGGTTATGGATCGGTTGACTAAGGAAGCTCATTTTATTCCTGTAAAGTATAACCGAACCACATATCAGTTGGCTAAGCTTTATGTTAAGGAGATTGTTAGACTGCATGGCATTCCTAGTTCCATAGTGTGTGATCGGGATCCATTATTCACTTGTGGGTTTTGGAGGAGTCTTCAATCAACATTGAGTACGAAGCTTACCCTTGGTTCTACTTATCATCCTTGGTCCAACGGTTCTACTTGTCATCCTTAGTCCAACGGACCGATTGAATGTGTGAATAAGACTTAGAAGATTTATTACGTGCTCGTGTTTTGGATTTTAGTGGTAGTGGGAAAGGCCATTTGTATCTTGTGGAATTCTCCTAAAATAACAGCTTTTGGTTGAGTATCGGTATGGCTCCTTTCGAAGCCTTATACGGAAGGCCATGTCATTCACCTTCTTGTTGGCTGGAAACTAGAGAGAAGTTTGTTTTAGGAGCAGATTTGGTTAGAGATGCGCTCGTTTGCAACCAAATTGGTCACAAACACCCAAGAATAGATTTGTGTAGAGAAGTAAATGAAGGAAGTAAAATTAAACTAAGGAATATAATAACTAACAAGTAAATCCCAGTAATAATCAAGAACATACAAATTTATAGTGGTTCGGCATTGTATGCCTACGTCCACTTTGAAGATTCTCTTTATTGATTCATAAAGAGTTTGATTACAGCAGCAAAAAGTAAGGAAGAACTTGATTACAATGCAGATTCAAGTAACTGGCTGCGTAAAGGATCCTCAGAATGACCCATAGGGCCTGTTTTTATAGGGAGAGACGGCAAGGTATTTTGCTAAGACTTCGGCAGAAGGATCTCTAGGTCCATAGGGCTCACTATATCAATTGGCATTGCTAACTTGATGATTGAGAACGATCGGCCTAATGTTAGCCGATCCTTTTTCTTGGCTTCAATCATGGTGCGATTGTTTTTGGAGGGGGGTTCCACATGCCACTTGATATTGCTTCTAAAAGATAGAATCATTCTGACTTGTAAATTGAGAGATATGGATCGATCTTGGTTGAAATTGGATTATGCACTGAACCACACTGATCGTTTTGATGGATCGGCAAGAACGATCGGCCAATAACGATTGGCCATCCTCAAATCTTCATTTTGTGATATGCAATCGTTTTGAGGGATCGACAAGAACGAACGGTCAATAAAGATCGGCCATCCTTAAATCTTCATTTTGTGATATGCGATCGTTTTGATGGATCGACAAGAATGATCGGTCAATAATGATCGGCCATCCTCAAATCTTCACTTTGTGGTATGCGATCATTTTTGTAGGCTCCCCCTTCATTTTATTGATGCCCTAAAAGTTTCAAATGAATCGGCCTCATGGATTTCGAGATATTGAATGTTTTCCGATGACTTAAACTGTTTCATAGATTGTTCTTGGTTGATCCATAAAAGTCCTTGCTTCATCCGTAACTTGAGCATATGAACTCCAATCAACTCCAAATTTGAAATATAACTTCACGGGGCCATGCTAGTTACTCCATGCTAACTGCACCTCGATTAGGTCCCTGTTCAAAATTTCTCGACCATCGTCTATAGTACTGTACATAATTGATTCATAAGGCTGTTGACCATCCGTTCCTAGCCCAATCGATGATATCACGGCTTTGCCAAAGGGCAAGATAACATTTCCCCCCAAAGTACGTCTTGTATCATACATGATGTGCTTTGAAGTGTCGTAAGCTTGAACTTTCTTGAAAGAGGACCATCTGGTTCATCAAATAGTCGCTATCCTTCCATCGGGTTGTATTCTTGTCGAAGGTCATATTTTCCTTATTCGTCATAACGATTGCTCGATTTCCTATAGTATAAACATGGGATCACAACTTATTAACAATCATATTTTTTTATCCTAGTGATTTCCAAGCTTCAGCAACTTTGCTTTAGTTTTCCTCTGGTCAGCTCCAGGTGAATTCTCGGTCATTTTTTTATTGATTTCAGCAAACTAAATTTTGAAACGTATACTTGTACGTATATGTGTATGCACCTGACTCTCGATCATGATTACACGTTCACGAGTCATTGTCAAGTTAACGGTAATGACTTTCTATAAACAGTTTTATAATATAACAAATCTTTACACAAAAACAAACTGTAATATATGTATATACAGACATCAACCAGAGTATACTAACCTATTTTAGCCTGGACAGTTATAACAGCCTGTCCTCACAATTGCTGATAAATACAACAATGAATGCAGTGGAAAATAACCATATACGTGAATACATCTCTAGGCCTCCAGCTCCTCTCTTGAAGCTCCAAAGCCTCCAACTAAATCTGTAATATGCTTGGTCTGACCCGAGCATTATAGGAAAACTGTTGATTCATGAGTTTTGATTCATGACACAAGCTTCAAAGATCATACGACGAGAATGCTATATGAAAGCGACAAAAAGAGAATAAGTGCATATCGTGCACTACAAAGAAGATAATCTTACAATTCAGAGATTAGTATGGATATTTTATTTTATTTGAGTCTTAGAACAATGTTAAAATCATTCCTCAAATAATCACACACGCACACAAAACATTTTATATCAAAAAATATGTTCACTGTGCATATAACACCAGGTCGGCCGACCGACCAGGATCCTCGGTCGACCGACCCTGTATCATATGCACAGTGACTTTCTGTTTTGTATACGTTTTTCAAGTCAGCTGACCGGCCGGTTTTTCCGGTCGACCGACCAGAGAAAAACGGCTAGTTTTCTGAAGAGACGCGATCTTTTCATGAAGAGTAATGTCCTCTATTTCAAGAGGTATGGACACTACTGTTGACTAAAACTATTCATGAAAGATTACAACTCTTCTACAACTATATAAACATATTCAATTCACTTCTACAATCACCGATTCTTGTTTATATTTCTGAAATCTAATCTCTTTTCATTTCTGCAAATAAAAGCATTCACTCTTATTCAATATCACTAGAATCCTTGAATTTATTCATATACTTCGATTCTACGTGATTATCTTCCTTCTAAATCTTCACACACATACATATTCTTGAGGATTTGATTATAGGAAAGTTGTACTATCAAAAGATAATCAGTGTTATTTAGAACACATTCGTCAACAAACATTTTGTATTAAGTTGAAGTCCTCTTCGGTTGTTGAGGCGGAAAAATTCCTGTTCGGCTGCTCAGGTGTCGTATACCTATTCCTCCGGGTTAAGTGAGGGGTTTAGTTTAAATCCAGAGGGTATTCTGGGACTGGACGTAGAACGGGAAGTTCGAACCAGTATAAAAATTCCTGGTGTGCTTACTTTAATTTTTACTTTACTGTTATTACCAGTTTCCGCATTAATATACCATATTACACGATCCTTAGTACTACACGTACACTTTCATTTGGTATCAGAGCCAGGTTATCTTATAACCATCACAAAGTTATTTGATATTTACTTATTTTTAGTAATATGGCAACCACACAAATTAACGATGTTAACACTCACACTAATTCTAGTTTCACAGAAGGTCAATCGACTTCACGACCTCCACTTTTCAATGGTATAAATTATAATTATTGGTCAACTAGAATGAGAATCTATATGCAATCAAGTGGGTTTGATATCTGGAATATTATACAAAGGGAATACACAATTCCTACTGGAGAATACTCGACTTGGAGTAACACACAAAAACTAGATGCTACATCAAATGCTAAGGCTATGAATATTTTATTTTGTGCATTAGATAGAAATGAATTCAATAGAGTTAGTATGTGTACTTCCGGCTATGAAATTTGGAGAACTCTTAAAGTTTCACATGAAGGAACGAACAAAGTTAAATTGAGCAAAATTTCTATGCTGAAACATCAATTTGAAAACTTTAAAATGAGGCCAAATGAATCTATAAATGACATGTACTCTAGATTTCAGGATATTTATCATGCTCTATTGTCTCTAGAACAAAAGTTTACTGATTTTGATGTTGTTACAAAAATCTTGAATTCTTTAACGGACGAATGGGAACGAAAAGTCCTAGCTATTGAAGAAGCAACTGATTTGTCAACATTAAAACCAGAAGAATTGATAGGTAATTTAATGTCCTACGAAGTAAATTTGCAGGCAAAACGAAATGGAGCACAAGAAAAGAAAAATGTAGCATTCCAAGCAGAAAAAGATGATTCCGACTCAGATAATGAAGATATGGCAATGATCGCTAAAAATTTCAAAAAGTTTTTGAAATTCAACAGAAACAAATTCAAAGGAAACAAAAATAATTCCAACAACAATTCTAATAGCAGCAAACCATCATCTTCAACAATGGAATGTTATGAATGTCACAAGAAAGGACACATGAAGAAAGATTGTGCAGATCGTAAAAAGAATAATTTCAAGAAGGACAAAAACAAACGAAAAGCTTTTTCAGTCACTTGGGACGACACTGACTCATCATCCTCATCAGAGAGTGAAAGTGATAATGAACAAGCAAATGTATGCTTCATGGCTTCGTCAGACGATGTAAGTGATTTTACTTTTGAAGATTTAATTGAAATAAATTCTGAATTAGTAAATTTAACAAAACAACTTAAAAAGAAAAATAAGGAGTTGCAAAGAAAGTTATATAGAATAGTTTTAGAAGTAGATATGTTAAAAGATGAGAAGGTAATATTGGAAGAAGAACTTGAAATCTCTCAACAATCGAATTCTAACTTATCTTCTCAAATTACGTCAATATCTGAGGAACTAGAAATTCAGAAAAATAAAAATGATGTTTTACTTTTTGAAAATAATGATTTAATATCTAAAATTAAGGATTTAGAGTTAGAAAAATCTAGTCTTAAAATAAAATTTGATGATATTTCTAAAAATGTTTCTAATTTCAATAAAGGAAGAGAAAATCTTTCTAGTATACTAGAAAACTCTCAAACTTCCAACAATAAATCTGGACTAGGATTTAAGAAACAAAATAATTATGCTAAAAGTAAAATTAATAATAAAATTAAGAAAGATATTAGGAAAACAGTTTATTAAAATACTAAAACTATTAAGATATGGATTCCAAAAACCAATAATACATTGATAAGGAATAAACATATCAAAAGTTTTATGGAAACTGTTCATAATAACAAGAATTATGTTTATAAAGGGAATTCTGAACCCGTATGGGTTTGGCTTCCTAAGATCTAACTCTTAGGACCCTAAAAAGATTGGGTACCAACTTTTTATAATTTTTTGCAGGTACCACATAAAAAGAGAGGAAAATGGATTTTAGATAGCGGTTGCTCAAAACACATGACTGGAAACAAAGAAATGTTATCAAACATTATATACTCAAATGGAGGAGCAGTCACCTTTGGAGATAACTCAAAAGGGTATATCATCGGCAAAGGCAATGTCAATAGCAATGGTACATCTAATTTACCTCTCATTACTGATGTTTTATTAGTTAAAAATTTAAAACATAATTTATTAAGTATTAGTCAACTATGCGACAAAGGTTTTAATATAACTTTTTCAGAAAATAAATGTAACATTTTTGATAAAAATCACATCATTATTTTCGAAGGAAATCGAGATAAAAATATTTATATCCTAAATATGAATGTTAATAATGATTCAAATTTGTGTCTAGTAGCTAAAGAGAATGATTCTTGCCTTTGGCACAAAAGATTTTGTCACATAAATTTTAATACCATCAACAAACTTGCTAAAAATAAATTAGTTAAAGGGTTACCCGATATAAAATTCAAAACTAACATATTTTGTGATGCATGTAAATTAGGAAAATTAACAAAATCTTCTTTTAAATCAAAGAAAGTAATATCTACAGAACAACCACTTGAACTTTTACACATGGATCTTTTTGGTCCAACTCAAGTGCAATCTATTAATCATAATAGATATGTTTTTGTTATTGTAGATGATTTCTCTAGATATACTTGGATTTTCTTTTTGAAAAATAAAAGTGATACTTTTGATAATTTTAAAGTTTTTGTTAAAAGAATTCAAAATATTAAAACTTTGAAAATTAAGAATATAAGAAGTGATCATGGAGGCGAATTTGAAAATGAAGTTTTTGAACAATTTTGTAACAAAAAAGGTATTAACCATAATTTCTCTTTTCCTAGAACACCACAACAAAATGGAGTTGTAGAAAGGAAAATAGAACGTTACAAGAATGTGCAAGAACTTTACTAAATGGAACAACTTTATCGAAACAATTTTGGGCAGAAGCTGTAGCTACTGCTTGTTACGTACTGAATCGCGTTTCTATTCGACCATTAACTAAAAATACACCATATGAACTTCTAAATGGAAGAAAACCAAATATTTCATATCTAAAAGTTTTTGGTTCCAAATGTTTTATTTTAAATACTAAAGATCAACTAGGCAAATTCGATCCAAAATCCGATGAAGGTATATTTGTTGGATATTCGGAACGAAGCAAGGCCTATCGAATTTATAATAAACGAACTCAAATTATTGAAGAAAGTTTACATGTTTCTTTCAACGAAAATTTTAAAAATATAAATCCGAGTGTTACTATTGATTCTGATGATGAATCTACTCAGAATGAGAATATTAGTACAAATGAAAATCTTGATATTCATGAAACCAATACAAATATAACTTCCAATTTAATAAAATCTCCACCTAGAATTTTAAAAGATCATCCTGTGCAAAATATAATTGGAGAAGTTAATACGAATGTTAAAACCAGACATCAATTAAATCAAGCTGGTCATGTTGCTTTTCTTTCTAACATAGAACCTAAGAATATAAAAGAAGCTTCAACTGATGAATACTGGATACTTGCCATGCAAGAAGAATTAAATCAATTCGAACGAAACGAAGTTTGGGAACTCGTTCCTAGACCTAGTGATCAATCAGTCATCGGTACTAAATGGGTTTTCAAAAATAAAGCAGATGAACTAGGAAATATAACAAGGAATAAAGCTAGATTAGTTGCACAAGGATATAATCAAGAAGAAGGTATTGATTACGAAGAGACGTTTGCTCCAGTCGCCCGACTTGAAGCAATACGAATATTATTAGCTTATGCATGTTTTCATAATTTTAAACTATATCAAATGGATGTTAAAAGTGCATTTTTAAATGGATTCATAAAAGAAAATGTTTTTGTTGAACAACCACCTTTGTTTAATCATGAAAAATTTCCGGATCATGTATATAAACTTAAAAAGGCGTTATACGGTTTAAAACAAGCACCACGTGCTTGGTATGATTGTCTTAAAAGTTATTTATTAGAATCTGGTTTTGAAATCGGTAAAGTAGATCAAACACTTTTTATTAAGAAAACTAATAAAGATATTTTAATAATTCAAATATATGTTGACGATATTATTTTCGGCTCGACAAATGAAAAATTATGTCAAGAATTTTCAACCATAATGACAAATGAATTTGAAATGTCTCATATGGGAGAATTATCATATTTTCTTGGATTACAAATTAAACAAATTGAAAATGGAATTTTTATTAATCAAGAAAAATATTGTTATAATTTAATCAAACGTTTTGGTCTTGAAAATACTGCTGCCAAACCAACCCCTATGAGTACAACGGTTCATCTCGATAGAGATGAAGATGGCAAAAGTGTTGATCAAAAGTTATATCGTAGTATGATAGGTTCTTTACTTTATTTAACAGCGAGTCGCCCCGATATTATGATGAGTGTCTGTTTATGTGCTCGATTTCAAGCAAATCCCAAAGAATCACATATGAGAGCAGTTAAACGCATTATTCGTTATCTAACTAAAACCAAAGATTTCGGACTATTTTATCCGAAAGAATGTCCTTTTGAATTAGTTTCCTACAGTGATGCTGATTTTGGAGGAAGTCGGACGGATCGAAAAAGTACGAGCGGAACGTGTCACTTCATTGGACGTTCCTTAGTCTCTTGGTTTAGTAAGAAACAAAATTGTGTTTCTTTATCAACATGTGAAGCAGAATATATATCTGCTGCTTTGGCATGTGCACAAGTCGTATATATGCAACAGACATTACAAGATTTTAATTGTCATCTTGAAAAATCAATAATTTATTGTGATAATACCAGTGCAATAAACCTTTCAAAAAATCCGGTCAATCATTCCCGAACAAAACACATAGATATTCGTCATCATTTTCTTCGTGATTGTTTGGAAAAAGGATTAATAAATCTAGAATTTATCAATACTGAAAATCAAATAGCTGACATTTTTACTAAACCACTAAATGAAATTTCTTTTATAAAACTAAGACGAGATTTAGGTATAATGTCGTTTAAAGACTTATGAATAAAATAGAATTATTATAATAAAATATATATATATATATATATATAATGATGAAAAATATAAAATTATTTTTTCTGACCAGAGCGGTACTCGAACTCATGACTTCTGACTTTTATGTAAGATGTTGTAGTATAGCCACTTGGGCTATGGGTGTTTCTTGTTCCAGCTCTGTTTCTAATTTACATCATTGAAACTTGATTTCAGAATATACTATTTTTTAACTCTAAAGCATTGTATGTCATTCATTTGTAAACAGTTTTTGTTTAAAGAATTATGTGATTAAAACTAAAATTTGATTTTAGACCACTATTTTTTTAGAAAATATGGTTATATATATACATACATATGCTTATTGAATAGAGCATCAAATACAAAACAAAAACTTAAAACAAAAATGTCTTCTAATAATGATGTCTACAATTCTGAAAATTCTCATCTCTCTTATACTTCCCCGGACGACGACTATTCTGATCGTATCCCCGAAGGTGGTCCTTATCCTACATTTCCAATGCCAAATCGCGTTTTAGATTTTCCCTCTCCAGATAATGATCCCCGACACAGGTGGAAACCATGGGAAGACTCCCATACAGGTTATACACCTGATAAAAAGAAAGGGAAAAAGGAAATGGTAGTAACTCCATCAACCAAACAAAAGATTGATGAAATTCATCACTACCAACAACAACAGATGAATATGCAAAGGGAACTTTATTACGAACAGAAAGTCACGGCAAGACGTTTAAGCTTCCTTGAAAAGATTGCCATGAAATTTTGTTCATCTAAGAAGGATGATGTTGCTGAACCTTCTTATAGAACTCCATCTCCCTCTAACCATGTTCAATCTCCAATAGCTCCAATATGGTCACAGGTAGAAAACGTTCCATCTCCAAATTCATGGGAACGTCGATGCTAATTCATCATGGCTATATTTTAGTATATATATGTTATTTTTTATATAAGCTGTATAAATAAATATGATGTAATAATATGATTATATTTCTATAATTCTTATTTAAAAAAAAAACAACAGCATGACATGCTTTCGGTCGACCGAAATGCCTGAACCGGTCAACTGAAGCTGTCCCGAGAAGTTTTTAAAGACAGATTTCTTCCAAGTCGGTCGACCGAAATACCTGACTCGGTTAGCCGAACGTATTTCCCGAATAACAGTAGAATATTTTTTTAAACTCGGTCAACCGAATTCCCTGCACCAGTCGACCGAAGCTTTTCCCGAAAGTTTCAGCACTGTTCTGAACCTAAACTCGGTCGACCGACCCAGGTCCTTCAGTCGACCGAGCGTGTTATTCTGCTAAAATTGTCTTCATATTTTAACCCAACCCTTCACCTTTTTATCTCACCTCTTCACTTTACTCTTCCACAACAGATTTGAACCCTAGCCCCCATTACAACCTTTCTAAAACTTCTTCCAATTCTTCAAGAAAAATGGCTCCCAAAAAGAAATCTAAGACTACCGCTGGCCAATCTTCCTCAACTCCTGTAGATTCTCAAATTGCTTCTTGGTTAGTAAGTGAAAAAGCTTTAGAAAGATGGATAAAGCTTCAAGATGCAAAAATCTTTGAGGAGTCGTTTGTAAGTTATCCTGATTTTACCGCCTACGGTGTTGAAAACGCCGCTCTTGAAAGTGGTCTTGATGCTTTTCTTGACCATAGGAAAAACAACTTGAAGATTAATCATATAATGGTCAAGTTATTCTTAGCAAATCTCAATCTTGTCAATCCACCTAGAAACACTGAAAATTGTGTTTGGACTTCGGTATGTGGCACATCGATGTTTCTCTCCATTGATCGAATGATTCATATTTTAAATGCTCGACCGGGTGGAATCTCATTACATGATGTAGATTGTAATCCATCAACTCGTGACCGCCTAAGTCACTTATTCTTTGAAGATGATGCTACCGACTTAAGGCAAACTTCATCTCTCCGACCTAAAGCACGACTTTTTCATCGATTCATGATGAAGTCTATTGTTCCAAGAGGAGGGTCGTACCACTTAGTATATCCCGAAAACTTCAAGGCGTTATATGCTATGTGTGGAAACATTCGGGTAAATTGGACACAACTTCTTATGGATGAATTCCTTACATTCAACCAAGGAAAAATGCTCCATATTTACTATGGAGAATACATAATGCGGTTGATTAACAACTTTGTCACTCATGCACCGGAATCCGAAACATCCAAAGTTCGTACCTTTGACTCACGAACAATAAAATTGATGAAGTTACCCGATGCACCATCCCAAATCACAACCTTTCAGCAATGGCGTACCATTCCACGAGAACAACTACGTCGTAGCTATTCTACTCCTCAACCCTCCACTCATTCCACAGAACGTTTAACTCGTCAAACCTCTATCCAAAGACCACCTCCCGGTACTAGCACAGCGGCTGCCATAGATATTTTAGCCCAAAATCAACTAGCTTTGGATTCTCGCCTTCGAAAAATTGATGGCCGTTTCAAAAAGATCAAAGGCTTCTTTGTAAATTTATGGGATGCCTTATCATGCTCTTCTGAAGCCGGTGCTTCATTTGTTGCTCCTGGAAAAAGACCCGCACCAAATTTCTCTTGGTCTACATCCGAGAACACAAGTTCCAGCACATCGGCAACTCCCGCACCTACCACTCACAGACGGGGTAAGGAACCGGCTCCTCTCGATGAAAATCTTCATCCAGAACAGTGGGATACCGACGATGATGAGGAGTAATTGTAGTATTTTTTTAAATTTATTTTAACTTTCAAGAATCTCTTGTAGTTTATTTTGTTTCTTAATTAATTGTTATGATATGTTCTAAGCAAACATCTTTAAATTATTTCTAATTAAGCTCAAAGAATGTACCATGTAAATTTAAAATATTTTTTTGCATTACTTCAATCTGTTATAAGTATTCCTTTTTGTCGATGACAAAGGGGGAGAAATGTATGCAAATTAACGAATTTTTTGCAGAAAAGTCGCCATATATTCAGGGGGAGAACTATAATATATATGTCAATATTACTTCGTCACATAAGTATTGTCATCAATCAAAAAGGGGGAGAATGTTGATTTATGAGTTTTGATTCATGACACAAGCTTCAAAGATCATACGACGAGAATGCTATATGAAAGCGACAAAAAGAGAATAAGTGCATATCGTGCACTACAAAGAAGATAATCTTACAATTCAGAGATTAGTATGGATATTTTATTTTATTTGAGTCTTAGAACAATGTTAAAATCATTCCTCAAATAATCACACACGCACACAAAACATTTTATATCAAAAAATATGTTCACTGTGCATATAACACCAGGTCGGCCGACCGACCAGGATCCTCGGTCGACCGACCCTGTATCATATGCACAGTGACTTTCTGTTTTGTATACGTTTTTCAACTCAGCTGACCGGCCGGTTTTTCCGGTCGACCGACCAGAGAAAAACGGCTAGTTTTCTGAAGAGACGCGATCTTTTCATGAAGAGTAATGTCCTCTATTTCAAGAGGTATGGACACTACTGTTGACTAAAACTATTCATGAAAGATTACAACTCTTCTACAACTATATAAACATATTCAATTCACTTCTACAATCACCGATTCTTGTTTATATTTCTGAAATCTAATCTCTTTTCATTTCTGCAAATAAAAGCATTCACTCTTATTCAATATCACTAGAATCCTTGAATTTATTCATATACTTCGATTCTACGTGATTATCTTCCTTCTAAATCTTCACACACATACATATTCTTGAGGATTTGATTATAGGAAAGTTGTACTATCAAAAGACAATCAGTGTTATTTAGAACACATTCGTCAACAAACATTTTGTATTAAGTTGAAGTCCTCTTCGGTTGTTGAGGCGGAAAAATTCCTGTTCGGCTGCTCAGGTGTCGTATACCTATTCCTCCGGGTTAAGTGAGGGGTTTAGTTTAAATCCAGAGGGTATTCTGGGACTGGACGTAGAACGGGAAGTTCGAACCAGTATAAAAATTCCTGGTGTGCTTACTTTAATTTTTACTTTACTGTTATTACCAGTTTCCGCATTAATATACCATATTACACGATCCTTAGTACTACACGTACACTTTCAAAAACAACGCCTGGGTCAGTCTGGTAATACCAACGTGAGAAACTCAAATCACAAAGAATTTTATTTATTATAACTTGTAAAATCCTTTAAATTAAAAATCTTGTAATACCTCACCGTATATAAACACGGACGTACCTTACGATCACCAAAACCTTTATATCATAAAATCCGGTGATATAATAATAATGTCGACGTGTGAAAAAATAATAATCAAGTTGTTGTGATGCTTGTGAGTGTACATCACAACAGTACTAGGTATAAAATCAAAAACTGATATGGCATATTCGCTAATTGTGTAGGATTCTATGGAGGTGCCCTTAGTACTTTGAGAATGGTCCTCTTGTACAAGGATCAGAGATATCATTCCGAAGCAGCATACATCCCTAGTGATGTACCATGGGAAAAACATAACTGGTCTCGCTAAGATCGAGTGCATAGCCCCATGCAGGCATAACAACTATAAGTAACGTCTAGGTGGAGCCGACGACACCCTATGATTTTCCAACCCTATTGGCCATGCCTCCTATCTTTTATTTTAGTCATTACTACTGATGAGGCTACGTCCGGTGGTCCAGCTCAGGCGCCGCCACCAAAATAGATCATGGAATCCTACATGGATTCTCATACCCTAACGGGTCTTGAAACCACACTCCAACATCTCAATATATCTCGAAACTCCTCCATAGAATTGTATATGGTTTTGGAATGGTTACGATTTTTGAGTCATCTCTTATGAGCACACACTTCTACTTTCTTAGCGCTCCAAAAACCAATCATCGATTTTTCGGAATGCTCAATACCAGTTCTTTAGGAAATAATCATACAATATATAAGAACGAGGATCACCCCCTAACTGTTTAAGTGGATGGATCTCCTCATCATTTGTCCTAGAAAGAACAAAACGAGTTTATACGTACAGTATAGCACCACTGATGGTAACTGTACCATATAATTCCCGTATTTCTCCTAGATATTCCCAAAGTTAAAATCTTTCGGTGTTAAGTAGGTAATATTTCTGTACCACCAAAATTAAGAAGGATTGCATATTTAGGCCGAGATTTGATATTCGATTATTTAACTATCAAATAAACAAGCAATCAAACAAAAGACTTCATTTCCTATGGAAATTACTAACCCTCTTAGATAAATCTTCCATTAACTTAAAATCATCTTTCTAATATTTATTAAAATATTCATATACTTATCTCACCGGTATAAGTATATTCACAAACCATTTCTTTCAAAAATACTTGAAGACGTTTAAAAATAGACATGGAAAGCTCTGTTCCGTATCAATCATGGATCGTAGTTTATCCAATGGTTATGTGGCTATCCCAGCGAATCCATAATGTATGCAATCCCTACCCCTCGAATTACATAATGAAAATCAACCATTTCTTTCCAAAATCTCATTATTCATAAATACTTCAAAATATATTTATAAAGCTTCTTTATAATTTTCCAAGTTTAAATAAGGATAACACTCTTTATAAACCTCAAACCATTTACAAAACTTCTCCTTTTTGATCTCTAAAACTCATTTATAAATCTCTTTTCAGAAATCATTAAATCCCAAACTCTTTTACCCAATTCCAACATCTCTTTCGAATTTATAACTCCTTTTTACTCGATAAAACCCTTTTAAAAATCTTTCATTTTAAAAAAAATTCTTTTTTTAAATAAATAGTTTATTAATTTTAACCATCTTCTTATTAAACCATTTATTATCCCAAAACATCTTTTAACAAAACAAGTCTATCAACTAACACTTGTCGCGTAGCAAGTTACCATTTAAAACACCTTTTTTATATTTAGTTATCTTTAAACCTCATTTAAAGTAATAACTTAACAACACTAATAATATATTGAATTTACTTTAACCAAAATTATTATAATAATATATTAACTTTAAAATATAATAAAATAATTAATTATTATCAAAAATTAAGTTATAAATAACAATTAACTTAAAGTCAATTTGTTATTGAATAATTTTCATTAAATAATTAATTAACTTTTAAACACATGATTACACTATAATTAGACATTTTCAAAACAATAGTTGAATAACTTTGGAAAAATATTTCTTAAATAACTTTATGAAATACTTTAAATAATTATAAAATAATTAGCATTTTGTTTTTATTTAAAACAATAATCAATTATCTTTGAAAACATTATTAATAATTAATAATTATCTTTAAAGTCTTATTGATAATTAATAATAATTATCTTTAAAATTACTTTAGTAAATAATTAGCTTTTCAAATTAGAAAGAGGTTTAGCAACTCCAACGGTACTTAATCATTAATTCCATTATTATCCAAGTTATAATTCAAGTGTTTACACAACATTACATATGTAAATTTAACTCATAATTAATAGTTGATTATGAATGCATCACTTATCCAATACTAATAAATTGGAAAGTAATTAAGTGACCACACTAGTAATAGCACAACGGGTTTAATTTCTACTAAACAGATGTCCAAATATAATCTACCCAGTTAATAATAGCAGAATGGTGATTTATTCTACTAAACAGGTGTAATTTAATTAGCAGAACGGTGTTTTATTCCGCTAAACAAATGTCTAATTACCATATTGAATCCAATTTAACTCAACAATATTTTATTTAGACAAATAAACATCAATAATTAAGGTATAATAATTTAAACGAGGTTATTAATTAATATAATGTGAATTAGATTCAACATGTTTCAATATGTCATAAATTTGTACATGGCCAAAACTACCAATAAGCTACACTACTATGTTGTATTCGTCAATATGAACCTAACGCAAAAATCTTTGGGTTAAATGGATTGAATATGAGCAAGTTATGGTGTTTTGAATCTAACACCTTTATTTAGTAGTTTAATTATCATATTTTAAGTTTACTCCTCCCAAAATACAAATGGGCCGAGCTCAACTATCTTCACCCGCATCCATTTCAAATAGTTCCTTCTTCCCCAAAACAACACTCTCCATTTTATCCACTTAGTGCATGAAGTACATGTTCACGCTCCGCCGAGGCCACCAGCGCAGAAGCCAAGACTACCAGTGTGCCTCTCTTCGAATGCCCATCACGATGGACCTCGCCACATCACGTGCGCGCCTCCCTACCACCGACCGACCCCCTAGCCACCGTAAAAAATGCGTGCAGGTAAAAATAGTGCGACAACTTTCAATGCCAAATTTCACCGGAACGTGCCCCTCGTCATGCTAAACACGAAACTAAAATCGCCTTTGCTTTTCGCTTCCCCGATCACTAGAAAAACTTAACCTTAGGCTATGACGATCGCCAATCATTGACATAGAATCGCATCGAAGCTTCACTAAAAATAGTACGCTTCGATACAAACTCAACGATTCTAGCAGCGTCGAACGATTCAACACGGATCAAGAGAATTTAATTTTTGAACATTTTGAACAATATATTCCCTTTACTATAATTCGTCTATTTCTCCCTCTACACCGTGCAATCAATTTCTAAAATACCACGGTTTGATATGAATAACTTTCATTTTGGTCACTCGAGTTGAAACTCGACGGTTTGAGATGAATTGACTTTTTAAATAGTCATGGGTGAAACATTTGACATAACAAAGGAAGTTTCTTTAAACAAAAAGAAGAACTGGCATTTATATCCACTATAATTCGAATTTTCATTCATCGAGTCAGGAGATCTCACCTCCCTAATGTTGGGTTGAATCAAACTCCCAAAAATTTGCACCATTCCTTTGTTTCTAAGTAGCTAACACACCTAAAACTCTTTTTTTTCTGCTGAAGTGCTGAAGGCAGCAAAACTAGAGAATGAAAAAAGAGAGTTGGAGGCTTCCTAAAGTAATGCACAAGTAACACTCTCCTTACTCTTCCCCTTTAACCTTCCATGTACTATCTAAGAACATATGGTATGGCTCCTACATGGTAATTTCTTATTTTATTTATATACATACACACACATATATATACACTCTTTTCTTTTATTTACTTAATTTTTTTATATACATACATATATATATATATATATTCTTAATTTACTTTTATTGAAATTTCTTTAAAACCTTCTTTAATTTATATTCAACATACTATTTATATTCTCCTTGATAAAATAAATAATCAAGATTCAAAGTCGAAATTTTATTTTTCTTAAAACTGATTTAATTTTTATAACAAGGCGATCTAAATTATTGGTTTGTTATTAAAACTTTAGGATCATATCAAGAATCTGTATCAAGTGTTTGTCATCAAGAAACTAGTGAAAAATCCTTGTTCGAATCGATGCATACCATCTCGAAATCACTAACTCGAATACTGGATTAAGAATAGTCATGCGAATAAAACGATCTACGTACAAATTCATCTATCCAAATAGTATCTCATTCAATACTAAAATTGTTTATGAATCATTTCATAAAACCCTAACTTCAAATTTTTAAACATTATACAACTTAAGTTCCTTCTCGTATAATACTCCATTACCTCCTAAGAGTATATACGAAGTATCAAATTCATCTTACTTAACAAGGATGATCAACAATTTGAACTTGTTTTAACTTACTACCCTTTTTTCCAATTTAAGTGTTATGTAAACTCAACTTTATATTTTCAAAAACCTTTAACCACAAGTTATATAACAATCTGAAAGTTCCCGACTGTCCAAAATCGCCGAGAATCCTATTTCATTTTAATAATTGAAAACTGCCAATCAATATATCATATCATGATGCACATCCATACTTTCCTAATGCATAAGGTACACATGTCCATGAAATAACTTAATAAGAAAACTTTAGAACTAAACACCGATTATCATTTCAAATCAGCAGAAATTATATATATACATATATCTTTTGTATATTAAATCATACTTTGGGATTAAATCAAAATCTATTTTACCAAAACAACTATGTAGCATCACACACTTATAAACTTGAAAATGAATGCCAATCATGTTGAAGTTATCACTAGAATTATTTTCAAGCGATAGGAGAGAGTTTAATACATCCAAACCATACATTTGGTATTTAACCAAAATATTTTTAAAGTGGTATCAAATACTTCATAAATGTTACTACATACCATGATCTCTATTTCATAAACTAATTTTCCAAATACTTACTTTCAAATAATACACTATTATTTTCTCCAAAATCTTGAAAAAAACATTTTTAATGACATCGGGATTTAAGTTCTCAAATTCTCTATTTAAAACCTTTTTGTTTATAAACTATGTTTATATAGGGTTGCTCCCTTAGCTAAATCATTTCATAAATGTATATCTTTGTTTAGATTCTAATAAAAAACTCTTATTAAAATTCAATTTTAACCTAACAATTTCATCGAATTCCTTGTAGTCAAACCATGAAACTTAATTGACAAGGTGTTCATATTTAATATTCCCATAAATTACTATCTACCCAACCCATATTATAGAAAGGTAAATTTCTTATAAACCAACAATTATAGTAAATGCTCATAAATTGGCTGAGCAAAACTAATTAAACAATAAACGATAATAATTAAATATTATCATTTCCTAATAAACAAACATATCATAAATAACTATATCAATTATTTTTGTAATTTTTCATTTTATATATGAAACATAATCCTTGGTAAAATTATTTTATTTACTAATTTTCAAAACGATACAAAGTCAGCTTGCCTTGTTCAAGTGTTTAGAAACCCCTATCGATAACGTTGATCAGGCCATCGATCAGAATTCATAAACCGCTTAACAGACCAACTAACACAATATAAAACATTTTTTTAGCACTAATAAATATGTTTTCATATTTGTAATACTCTCAACTCATGCTAGGACATTCCATTTCTCCACCTCTTAACTAGTCATATCCAGCAAAAGCCAAGGTTTTCGCTTAACCTGCTGCTTTGATATCAAGTGTAACAACTCGTCTTTTCAACCCTTGATCATCGACACTAATACATCTATGGTATTCACGTCTCGAGCACCCAAGTGCTAGGAAGACAAATTGTTAGGTTAAATAAAAAGTAAAAGAAATAGAACAAAGAAGAAGGAACACAATATTAGAACCTCATAATGGAACGATAATACATACTATCAAGATAGTATAAACTATCAAGATAGTATAAACTATCATTCTAAGATATAAAGTACTTTAGAGTTACCGTAATCGGCCTGGACAGTTATAATAATCCGTCTTCACAAATGTTGATGATACAATAGTAATGCAGTGGAAATAAATACTACGGTAGGTAATTATCCAGCTCATCTCGATAAGCTTCAAAGCATCCATAGCTAAAATATGGAAATATACATGGGGCTGACCTGAGCATTATAAGAAAATAACACCTAGATCAGTCTGATAAACCAGTGCGAGAAACTCAAGAAATATGAGTGAGATATTGTAGCACCTTTTTTGAGACTGTATGGATTACCATAACGGTCTTTCCCTCAATCAAACCAACCATTCATTAAGTTAACATACAGTGATATGATAGATAATGTCTAGTGTGTAGCACATAAACCATATCAAATAGCTGCTGTGTAAATGCCACAAAAATAATGGGTATACAATGTATATTGCTAAGGCGCATTCGTATATGTAATGTTTTCTACGGAGACGCCTCTAGTAAACTGAAGCGGATCTCCATGACAAGGATCGAAAACTTCCATCTGAGCATCGTATATCTCTAAATAGGATATACTCTAAGGTAAACACAACTGGCCCAACGATCAACTGTGTGGCACCGAGTATCAACAACACCCGCCTGCAACATATGTATAAACATACTCTAGATATGGAGTTATATACCCTCATGGGTAAGCTAAATCCGAGATTATGCATCCTACTCTAGTTTTAGTCATTTCCAATGTTGAGGCTACGTTCAGCACCTTTCACACTAGTCTTCATCACTCGAACAACAAACGAATCCCTAATTGGATTCCATCACATCAGGAATCACTTCATGGATTCAAGCATCTCGAACAGATCTCGAACCTCTACATAGGTTCGCCATATAAGACTTCTAATGAATGATAACTTTGTCATCTCTCTTGGAGTACTCCTCAAGATAGACAGTCCCATATGATAGCATCATTTGAAATGGTTACACTGACCTCTCCCTTGAACCTAACCTTAGGATAGACAGTTCAACCCTATAACATTCCACTTCATAACCAATCCCAGAATAGAGATCGCATATATGGTTTTGAAGTAGTTATGGGTTCGAGTTATCTCATATAAGTACACTCTTTCCACTTATCGGCCGCTTGAAAACCAGTTAATGAATTTTCGATAAACTCAACTTTCTTTTGGACATAGAGACAATACATATAAGTGGAGATCACCTCCTAACTATTTAAGCAGACGGATTGCCTTATCATTTGTCCTAAAAGAACACTCGAGTTTATATGTATAGTATAGCACCACTGATGATAATTGTACCATATAATTCCCATTTTTCTTGTAGATATTCCCAAAGTTATATTTGGTTAATTTCGATAGTCGACTAATTGATTATCTAGAACAAGATAAATGTTTGTAAATGGAAACCAAGTCCAGTATACTTTTTATAAACCAATGAATATACAAAACACTATCAAGTCATACAAAACATGACCAAGCCACACAAAATATGGTTAATCTACTTAATTCCTTCTATTTAATTAATCCTTTATTAATTAAAAACTCCTTTATTAGTAAACTACTTTTATCAAATAACACTTCTACTTTTTCTATCTTTTTCCAAAAGATTCCTTATTTATAATTTCCATTAAAATATCCATTTTAAGGATCTAAGGACTTTCATAAATGCATTCAAAATGGTCTAAGACTAATGTTACTTAAACATTGTCACAATAAAACCCAAGACCATTTCGCTTATGGTTGTCTTTAAACGATTCTTTTAAAGATCTACTTACATTCCTAAGTATAATAAAAAAAGGGTTAAATACGGATGTTATTAACACATTGTCACAACAAACCCAAACCATTTTCATACTTGTTACTATCTTTGAAAACATTTGTTTTAAAGATCTAAGTTCATCATCGGACATGTTCGATATTTGACTAGTTAATTATCAAGTTCTAAAGACAATCTCCTATAGAAACCACAATTCGTATACTTAACTCATGTTTGATATTCCAACTTAACCATTCCTCGTTCAAGAGTGAAGCTGAAACACCCCACACCCCTTAATATACCCAAAAGGACACATTAAAAGTCATGGTGCATTGTAGGTATAACAGAAACTAACAGAGACTAAGATTCACAAGACAAAAATAGGTAAAAACAGCGGAAACTAAAATAATAACTTAATTGAAACAAAGCTACATAATTATTTCATAAATAAGTCAAATACCAAATACAGCATCCATATCTCAAAACCCATCATGTCTTATGAAATAAAAATTCATAGTCTTAAAATCAAAGTACATAATATCCCTCAAAATAAGCCAGTACATAGAAAGAACAAAAGCTAAAGTAAAAGAAACACATAGAAGAAATCTCCTCCAAGAAAACTCTAAGTCCCTTGATTGCCTAAGGGGGGAAAGGGGAAAATAGAGGAGTGGGTGTAATATCCCGGAAATTTGGGGCAATATCAATTTAATAATCTGTTTAAATAATTAAATTGATTTGATAATCTTTGATAACAAATTTGAATTGGTTTAATAATCTAATTAAATGGATATTTAATTAGTGAATTTATCTTTTAGAAATTAATAAAATGATTTCTATTTATAATATATTTATATGTGTGCATATATATATTGTAAATAGATTGGCTTTGGTTTGAAATTTAATAAATGAATAAAGTCTTGTTTTTAAATAAATAGATTTTAATGTAAATATAATTTGAATATGAATTTGGATTTATAATAGAAATTCAAAAAGAGAAATATTTTAAAATATTTTGGATTTAAAATATAGATATAAGATTTTATTTATATATATATTGGTTATTTACATTTTCTTTAAAGTAATTTATATACATATACATATTAGGTAAGTATTTATAAATAGTAAACTAGTGTAAAAAGCTTTTATTCACATTTTAAAAATATATAAAATTATGTATTAAATACTTAAAAGACAAATGTCATTATATTAAGGCCTAATGTGACATGTGTTAACTAATTAATAATACAATGAGACAAGTGTCATTTAATTTTATTTTTCTTTTATTTTTATTTTTAGATAATTTCAGTTTATATAAACAAACATCTCCATTTTCTTTTCTTTTCCAACCTCCTTTCTAAACAAAGAAATGAAGCAAACCTCAGATCAACAAAATCTGAAAATCAACTCCTCAAACAAATTTCTCAAAACAACAAATCTGAAAACAGTAATCCTCCTCAAATCTGAAAAACTAAATCAAAAGCCAGCAAGTTCTCTTCAAATCAAAACCTGTAATATCATCTTCAAAGTATCAGTTTCAAAAATCAAAGCAGAGATCATCAAACAATTCTCTCTGTTTTGAAAGCAAATCTGTAACCAAGTTTTCTTCAACCTGGAGCATATTCCAGCAACTTCAATTCTGTTTGAAAGCAAGCAAATCAAGTATTTTTCAAGCAATAAAGTTTTCAAAGGCATTCAAGTTTTAAAGTTCTAAAAAAAAAAGCAGTAGTAATGCAAGCTTCCAGTTTTAAAGTCAATGCAAGATTTTAAGGATGGAGGCTCTGTCTTCTTCAAAATTAGGTGAGTAACATTCTTCTTAAAATTTAAAGTATATGGGTATCTGTTTGCATGTGAAATTCTGGAATAAAATGAGTATTGAATGGATGTATGTGATTGAATTTTTATGTATATATATGGATGTATTGATGCATGCTTAATATTGTATCTGTTCTTACCTGTTTTACTGTTAGAAGTCAAAATCATGTTCAAAATTAAATTCCTCTTGATATAATCTCTGTTAAAACTTTGGATTCAAACAACATTCGATTGTTTAATCATGACTTTAAGTTTAAACTTTAATCAAATAAATTAAAATTGGAATTTGCTCTGGAAAACAGAGTAGAACAGGAAAGCTTAAGATTTGCTAAAATTCAAACTTTTAGATTCACTGATTCAGGCATGTAGACTGAATCATCAACCAAATTATTGATTTTTAAAAATAAAATCACAAATCTAAATGCTGAATTGAGGGAGCAGTTCGGGGTTGATCGAAATTGGGATTTTAAGTTGCCTCCGGTGATCTAGTTGATCGGAGAGGTTGAAGTTTTCTATGGAGATAGAAGGACGATCGTAGAGTTCGGAAAAAATACCAGAACGGTGATCGTGGCGTTGTGGTGGTGGCAGTGATTGGTTTATATCTGTAAACCTAATTTTGGGCATGAACGAGATTTTGGCGATCAAAGCTTCTCTGGTGGATCGAGTTCGTCAGAACTCTGGGGATCGGCAGCTCGATGGATGACGAAGACGTGGCCAGAAGTTCAGATGCTCCGGTAGTCTGAGAAGTGAGTTCGAGCATTTTCCAGGCTTTGGGTTCCTGTTCGAAAATTGTGATGGGTTACTCGATTTCGAATTCGAGTGTTGATCGAAGTTCTGATGTTCGTAATATGGTTGGGGGTTGATCGTCGACATGTGGAAGTGTCGTAGATGGCCGGAGGAGGTTGGTTGATCGGTGCACGTGCACAAGATATCGGCAATGGTTTTGTTTGAGTTTGAGGAAGAAGCAGTTGTACGCGAGCAAGTTGATGGGTTGACTCGAAGTCATGCTCGAGGAAATAAGGTTCTGGCTCGGGTTCGTTCAGGGGGGGAACTCGTATGGGTTATAACTGTTTTTAAATTTTTTAAACATAACAAAGTTTAATAAAATAGGGACGGGAGAAACTCGAAGTTGTCTTGGGGGTTTTCAGATTTTGACTCGGGGGAATTTGTGATGGGTTCGGGTAGATTTGGTAATGACAGTTTTAAAAATCTGAAAGTGTTTTTAAATTAAAATGAGTTTAAATTGTAAAGTAGAATTTAAAACAAAGTTTTAAATCAAGTTTAAAGCATGGATTCAATTTAATTTGTATCCTAGTTTGAAATAAATAAGTTTATAAAAATTATAATGTTTTAACAAATATAAAATGTTGGAAGTATATTTTAAAAAGGTTTGAATTTTAAATGAATGGGTTTAAGAAATCTTATAAATTTCTTTTATAAATGTTAAGTGTTTCTTAACATTTGATTTAAAAAGATTTTGTAAATTTGATTTAAAATTGGTTAAAGTTAAACTTGTAATTATTTTAAATCTTTAAATTGAAATGAATTAAAAAGGAAGATTTAAAAAGTAAAATGATTCCAAGTCTTTTGTTAATAATAATTAAAGTAGTTATAAAGGTTAATACTTTAATTTATAGATTTAATGATTTAGGATTCATTAAATTAACAAGGTAATTAAAGAGTAATTTAATAATACAATTAATTAATGATTTAGTGTTAATTAATTAAATAATTAGGATTTTAAGTTAATTAAGGGTTAATTAATTTGAAATTAAGAATCTTTAATTAGATAAGTAGGGATTGTTAATAATTAATGAGAAATCATTAATTAGGAATTATTTAATAATTAATTAATATGATTAATTTTGATAATCAATTAGATTAATTAATTAATGATAATCATTTATAAAATGGGTTAAGTATAATTACTTAATGGAAGTAATTAAGGTAATTAATTACTTAAGGTAATTAATTAAATAAATTGATTAAGTTAAATTAATTAATTAAATTAATTTAAGATAATCACTTAGAGATGTGATAAATATAATTACTTAAATGTAATTAGTGAAGAGTAATTACTTAGGAAAGTAATTAAAGTTAATTAGAGGATGTAATTAACTAAAGAAGATTTTTAATAATAAAAGTAATTTTAGTTTAATTACTTTTGTATAATTAATCAAGGGATTAATTAAAGGATAATTAATTTTGGAGAAATTAATGGAAGAGTAATTAAGGGTAGTTAATTACTAAATGAGATTAATCAAAGGTGATTAATAAATGTGACTAATTAATTATTAATTTAAATAAGATAATTAATTAAGAATAATTAAGGATCATTAATTAATATAATTAATGATGTAATTAAGAATTGATTAATTAAGATTAATTAATAAATAATAAGTGATTAAAGTAATTAATTAATTATAATTAATTAAGGATTAATGTAATTAAGTATGGTTAATTAATTAATGAAGTAATTTAAGATTAATTACTGAAATGGTTTAAGATAATTAATTTGTGAAATTAATTAGGATTAATTACTTAAAGTAATTAAAGGATTATTAATCAGGAATGATTAATTAAGATGGATACTTAGAGTAATGATTAATTAATTGGTTTAATTAATAATTAAGTAAGCAGGATTTATAGAATGAAGTAATTAGTTTAATTCACTTTAAATTAATTAGATGATAAATCATTGCTTAAGGATGGATGAATGAGATTGAATGTAATTCATTGTTTGATATCTCTAATGAGATATGATTGATATATGATATGGATGTTTGGTTGAATTATAATGATAATGTGAATTATCTGTTTGGGATGATAATGTAGATTATCTATTGAATTATCTATCTTTGTGTATATAGATAAGAATTGAATTGCTTTAACCTTAAAACAACTTGGCCCTTAAAAGATACGTTTTGGATTTCGATGAGACCGGGATCGGATTTCCGTATACCGGAATTCCAGGTCTGGAGACCCGAATACCACATCGATCCAAATTTACGATAGGTCGTGAATCTCAAGTGAAGATGAAGATTCAGAGTGCAAGGGTTATTGTCGTTAACTCTGAGGGTGATTCCAAAACGAGTGTAACGAGATAATGCCTTCGGTTTCGTTCGAACCCGGAACGAACTTGTATGGATTGAATGCTTTCAGCACATCGTCAGGCGGACGATGAGCATTCTAAGTGATATGTTCTGATTAAAGGTAATCGTAACCTCAAGCCTCATCAACCAGGAATGGCTAAAACAGGGGAGGTGCAGCAAGGCTTCGTGGGTAGCACCCACTGAGAGCAAGATAGATCCCTGTCTAGAGGTCCCTTTTCTTTTTATTCGGCTTAGTGTGTGGTTGGTCGCGCCAACTACGGGATTATCTTGTTCGGAATTATCCAGTAAGGGATGGTTCCGGCTTTGTGTTGCAGGGGAGCGGGCGTACTCCTCGGTACGGTGATCTAGGCCACGTACTGTGACGGGCGGTACCCCAGTAGCCCTGCCATCGTATGGAATCCAAACTCCAATAAGTGCCGTACGTATTAGTTGTGCCCAACTATGTTGGAATGTGAGATGTAAGCATTTCAGCTATTTCTATATTTTACTTGAAAACCCTAGACCCTATTATAATACAATCGAATTTCCTATCAAATGTTTTGGTTAGCGTAAGGTAAAAACTTACCCATGTTTATTTGTGGGAAGTCTTACGTGATACTTTTTCTTTCAAAAGATTTTGAAGTTAAACAAGTTTAACCTGTTACTCACACCAGACCCATGTCTGACCCAAGTTGTTTATTTCTATTTTATAAACTCTTGGGTACTCAAATTTTTACGAGTAGCCAAGAGATTTAGGTTTAGCTTTGACAAATTGTGGAGGAGCAATGGAGCAGGAGGCTTCGGCGTTCGTAGATAGATAGTATTCCGCTGTGTTGGTTGATCTGAGTCTTTTGTTTGAATTGTATCTTGAGTTGTATAATAGACAGAAATTATAACTGTCTATTTTGTTGTATAAGTTGTGTAACTCTGATTATGTAAAGACTATGTAATAGTTATGTGATATATTATATTTTGTTTCGTTCCGCTGTGAGATTCTGATATTGTTTAGTTCTTTCTTTCTCTTCTTTTCTATTTTCTATCCCTTTCTTTCTTATTAGCGATACGACTTTCTGTGGAGAGAAAGTCGTGGTCGTTACAGTGGTATCAGAGCATAGGTTGAGCGAATACCTAAGCTATTGGTTAAGTGAATATCAGAACACTAGGTTGAGTGAATACCTAGGTTCGGAAGGATTGTTCATTAGAGATAGGATCTGTAACAACCTGTTTGAGTCTGAGTATATATATACGAGAGCGCGTATTTGTTAGTTATATAAAATGGTTTTATATTGTGTTAATTGATCGGTTGAGTGGTATATGGATTCTGGTCAATACGAGTAGCTAACGTTATTGATAGGGATCTCTAAACACTTGAACCAGGCCAACGGACACAATATTGTTTTAAAAAGGTAGATGAAATAATTTTACCCAGATATAATTTCTATATAAAAAAGTATCATTTTAAATGTATATGGTATTTGTAATGATTGGTTGAGATGATAATAATTTATCATCTAGGATTAGGAGTCTGAGTGTTGAGGTTGGAAGTGTATTTGTCGAGACTTTAGACCTAATACCGTCTCGAGTGATCTTTACAGTTGTGTAAGGATTTCACAATCTCTGAAGGAAACCTGTTAAGGTTCGGAGTTCATCTTAGGAGTTGGATGAGTAGAGTTGGATCTGTCGGAGAACAGAAGCGAGTGATGGTATCTCAGGTAATAGTAGCTGTGTGATGAGATGCAGTGACTATGGATGTTCCCGAAGATGTTTTCTTTGGAACAAGTTAATGAAGTGTGTCTGCTTCGGTGTTGTGGCTGAGTTCAACATGGTGTTTGTGTTGGTTTGGGTTCGAGTTTCTCGAAGAGCTTTGGTTAAGAAGTCTTTGGCATCGGTGGCAGCAGTGCAGCTCGGAGTATTCTTTGCATTGGAAGGAAGTTTTCTGGCTGAGCAGTTTTTCTGAAGTGGAGTTCAGAAGCAGCAGAGTATATCCATTTCTTCGATGAATTGGATAGTTAAGTATAAGCTGTTCTGATTAGTGAAGAGAGAACAGTTATCTTTGGAAATTAGGCTGAGCTGATCGCAAAAGTGACTTGCGATTGTTTAAGTATTCTCTTGGGATTATTGGAGATTGAGATTCCGTATCGACTTGATTCGTGGAGTTACCAGAAGTTCAGCTTAGTAGAAGAATGTCTCCTAGAGAATAATTTGGTGAAGCAGCTCAGGATTCTTTGGAGAGGGATTGACCACACCTAATTTTCTGGTGAGGATTCTGTTAAGGTGTTTTTGACCAAGTAGAATGGTTCACTAAGATTTTATTGATATGGTGAACTGTGGATGATCAAGTTTGTGCTCGAGTTTCTCCGATGACATTCTCATCTATTCCAGATCAGAGTTGTGCAGCGGAAGCAGTTTGGGAGTGCATCTGTTTGTCTTTTCTAGATTGAAGGAGTAAGATTAGTCTTCTGATATTTGAGGAGTAGAGTTTGTTCTTGGTCTTGGTTGATCTTGAGAAGATCATTTTGTTGAGTTATTCTTGGTCCTGTTTGTTTCAAGAAGCATCAGCGAAGGTTGAGTTGATCAGAAAGGATTTGTAGGTAGCCCGAGATCGTCTGAAGATTTTGTGGATAAGAGACGGAGGAATTTGGAATTCGAAGTTGGAGACTTCGTTGTTGTTGAAGTTTTCTCTGGTAAAAGGGAGCTATAAGATTGGGTAAGTCTGGGAAGTCAGCTCCGAGTTGTTTTGGATCTTTTCTGTGTTCTGATTTGGATAAGAGTTTGATCTACTGGATTGAATTGTCAGTTTGGATAACTGGAATTCAATGTATTTTACGTATCTCTGAGGGAGTACGTGTTTGATCTATCTCTGGTTTTGGAACCAGCAGTTCTAAAGGATTTGGTTGTTGAGTCAGACTCGTCTGTAGTCTGATATTCTGTTTAGTTTTGTAGATCTAGATGAGTAGGAGCTCTATAGCTTAGTAGTATTGGTTGTTTAGATTGTTAGTAGAGCGAGTATCCCGGTATATATATACTTGGGGAAACTCGAGGAAATTCTATTCAGAATTTTCGCTGGATAGTTAGAATTGTTTGTTTGGATGATTGGTTGCTATGATTGTTAGCATATGGATGATAATACATCCTTGTGATTTAAAAAGATTATTAAATTACCTTTGTTTTAAATTTCGGGGACGAAATTATTTTAAGGGGGGAGGAATGTAATATCCCGGAAATTTGGGGCAATATCAATTTAATAATCTGTTTAAATAATTAAATTGATTTGATAATCTTTGATAACAAATTTGAATTGGTTTAATAATCTAATTAAATGGATATTTAATTAGTGAATTTATCTTTTAGAAATTAATAAAATGATTTCTATTTATAATATATTTATATGTGTGCATATATATATTGTAAATAGATTGGCTTTGGTTTGAAATTTAATAAATGAATAAAGTCTTGTTTTTAAATAAATAGATTTTAATGTAAATATAATTTGAATATGAATTTGGATTTATAATAGAAATTCAAAAAGAGAAATATTTTAAAATATTTTGGATTTAAAATATAGATATAAGATTTTATTTATATATATATATTGGTTATTTACATTTTCTTTAAAGTAATTTATATACATATACATATTAGGTAAGTATTTATAAATAGTAAACTAGTGTAAAAAGCTTTTATTCACATTTTAAAAATATATAAAATTATGTATTAAATACTTAAAAGACAAATGTCATTATATTAAGGCCTAATGTGACATGTGTTAACTAATTAATAATACAATGAGACAAGTGTCATTTAATTTTATTTTTCTTTTATTTTTATTTTTAGATAATTTCAGTTTATATAAACAAACATCTCCATTTTCTTTTCTTTTCCAACCTCCTTTCTAAACAAAGAAATGAAGCAAACCTCAGATCAACAAAATCTGAAAATCAACTCCTCAAACAAATTTCTCAAAACAACAAATCTGAAAACAGTAATCCTCCTCAAATCTGAAAAACTAAATCAAAAGCCTGCAAGTTCTCTTCAAATCAAAACCTGTAATATCATCTTCAAAGTATCAGTTTCAAAAATCAAAGCAGAGATCATCAAACAATTCTCTCTGTTTTGAAAGCAAATCTGTAACCAAGTTTTCTTCAACCTGGAGCATATTCCAGCAACTTCAATTCTGTTTGAAAGCAAGCAAATCAAGTATTTTTCAAGCAATAAAGTTTTCAAAGGCATTCAAGTTTTAAAGTTCTAAAAAAAAAAGCAGTAGTAATGCAAGCTTCCAGTTTTAAAGTCAATGCAAGATTTTAAGGATGGAGGCTCTGTCTTCTTCAAAATTAGGTGAGTAACATTCTTCTTAAAATTTAAAGTATATGGGTATCTGTTTGCATGTGAAATTCTGGAATAAAATGAGTATTGAATGGATGTATGTGATTGAATTTTTATGTATATATATGGATGTATTGATGCATGCTTAATATTGTATCTGTTCTTACCTGTTTTACTGTTAGAAGTCAAAATCATGTTCAAAATTAAATTCCTCTTGATATAATCTCTGTTAAAACTTTGGATTCAAACAACATTCGATTGTTTAATCATGACTTTAAGTTTAAACTTTAATCAAATAAATTAAAATTGGAATTTGCTCTGGAAAACAGAGTAGAACAGGAAAGCTTAAGATTTGCTAAAATTCAAACTTTTAGATTCACTGATTCAGGCATGTAGACTGAATCATCAACCAAATTATTGATTTTTAAAAATAAAATCACAAATCTAAATGCTGAATTGAGGGAGCAGTTCAGGGTTGATCGAAATTGGGATTTTAAGTTGCCTCCGGTGATCTAGTTGATCGGAGAGGTCGAAGTTTTCTATGGAGATAGAAGGACGATCGTAGAGTTCGGAAAAAATACCAGAACGGTGATCGTGGCGTTGTGGTGGTGGCAGTGATTGGTTTATATTTGTAAACCTAATTTTGGGCATGAACGAGATTTTGGCGATCAAAGCTTCTCTGGTGGATCGAGTTCTTCAGAACTCTGGGGATCGGCAGCTCGATGGATGACGAAGACGTGGCCAGAAGTTCAGATGCTCCGGTAGTCTGAGAAGTGAGTTCGAGCGTTTTCCAGGCTTTGGGTTCCTGTTCGAAAATTGTGATGGGTTACTCGATTTCGAATTCGAGTGTTGATCGAAGTTCTGATGTTCGTAATATGGTTGGGGGTTGATCGTCGACATGTGGAAGTGTCGTAGATGGCCGGAGGAGGTTGGTTGATCGGTGCACGTGCACAAGATATCGGCAATGGTTTTGTTTGAGTTTGAGGAAGAAGCAGTTGTACGCGAGCAAGTTGATGGGTTGACTCGAAGTCATGCTCGAGGAAATAAGGTTCTGGCTCGGGTTCGTTCAGGGGGGGAACTCGTATGGGTTATAACTGTTTTTAAATTTTTTAAACATAACAAAGTTTAATAAAATAGGGACGGGAGAAACTCGAAGTTGTCTTGGGGGTTTTCAGATTTTGACTCGGGGGAATTTGTGATGGGTTCGGGTAGATTTAGTAATGACAGTTTTAAAAATCTGAAAGTGTTTTTAAATTAAAATGAGTTTAAATTGTAAAGTAGAATTTAAAACAAAGTTTTAAATCAAGTTTAAAGCATGGATTCAATTTAATTTGTATCCTAGTTTGAAATAAATAAGTTTATAAAAATTATAATGTTTTAACAAATATAAAATGTTGGAAGTATATTTTAAAAAGGTTTGAATTTTAAATGAATGGGTTTAAGAAATCTTATAAATTTCTTTTATAAATGTTAAGTGTTTCTTAACATTTGATTTAAAAAGATTTTGTAAATTTGATTTAAAATTGGTTAAAGTTAAACTTGTAATTATTTTAAATCTTTAAATTGAAATGAATTAAAAAGGAAGATTTAAAAAGTAAAATGATTCCAAGTCTTTTGTTAATAATAATTAAAGTAGTTATAAAGGTTAATACTTTAATTTATAGATTTAATGATTTAGGATTCATTAAATTAACAAGGTAATTAAAGAGTAATTTAATAATACAATTAATTAATGATTTAGTGTTAATTAATTAAATAATTAGGATTTTAAGTTAATTAAGGGTTAATTAATTTGAAATTAAGAATCTTTAATTAGATAAGTAGGGATTGTTAATAATTAATGAGAAATCATTAATTAGGAATTATTTAATAATTAATTAATATGATTAATTTTGATAATCAATTAGATTAATTAATTAATGATAATCATTTATAAAATGGGTTAAGTATAATTACTTAATGGAAGTAATTAAGGTAATTAATTACTTAAGGTAATTAATTAAATAAATTGATTAAGTTAAATTAATTAATTAAATTAATTTAAGATAATCACTTAGAGATGTGATAAATATAATTACTTAAATGTAATTAGTGAAGAGTAATTACTTAGGAAAGTAATTAAAGTTAATTAGAGGATGTAATTAACTAAAGAAGATTTTTAATAATAAAAGTAATTTTAGTTTAATTACTTTTGTATAATTAATCAAGGGATTAATTAAAGGATAATTAATTTTGGAGAAATTAATGGAAGAGTAATTAAGGGTAGTTAATTACTAAATGAGATTAATCAAAGGTGATTAATAAATGTGACTAATTAATTATTAATTTAAATAAGATAATTAATTAAGAATAATTAAGGATCATTAATTAATATAATTAATGATGTAATTAAGAATTGATTAATTAAGATTAATTAATAAATAATAAGTGATTAAAGTAATTAATTAATTATAATTAATTAAGGATTAATGTAATTAAGTATGGTTAATTAATTAATGAAGTAATTTAAGATTAATTACTGAAATGGTTTAAGATAATTAATTTGTGAAATTAATTAGGATTAATTAGTCAGACTAAAATTCTGGTGAATGGTAGTAATTACTAGAGTCTTTAAGCAAGATAAAAATAATAGACTCTACAATAGTTCTAGCATAAATAAGGATAATAAAAGAAATAGGAAAGAGATAAACTGGAAATAAGTACGATTAAATATTGCTCAATTTATAAGATAGGTTAACTTTGATTGCTTGCACTTGTCCTTGATTTCCGCTTTGATTAGGCTGAATTCCTAACCCTATAATTAGGATATAACCCTAATTCTACCCTTTTTGATCGACCTGCTACTCCATAGCCTTTACATTTTTCTCTACTATCTGTGCTTATTAATTTCTCTTAAGTCTTAAAATAAGCCTTATTCTATTCTTTTTCTTATTATAACCTATGTTATAATCATGCTTATTACTTAACCAAGGTCTAAGTGTGAAAATAAGTTTCTTTCATATTTTACACTTTTTAGTTATAATTCTAAGTTATAACTAGGCCAATCTTTTTAATTCAATCCAATTAACGTCATAATTAGGTGTAATTTCAGTCCAATTCCATTTAGATTACAGTCTTCGAAATTTATGTCTTATATTCCATTATTTCAGTTTTCTTACAATTTAATCTGTATTCGCGTTAATCCTATTCTAATCCATACGCGAAGAAGGAGGAGGAATAAAAGAAAACCGAAAATAGAAAAAAATCCAAAACATAAAAAGAAGAAGATGTAAATAGCGTATAAATAATAGTAGATAAACTAAAATACTGTAAATAAACGGAAAAGCTATAATTAATAGAAATAATCTAAATTTACTAAAAAGAATAGCTGAATAGACTGAAAATAATTCTAAAAACTGTAAATAAACTACTAAAAGGGCTATTCCAAAAATCGTAGTAAAACTACAACTATTGAAAACCCTATTTTTTTAAATTACTTAAAGAAATCTTAAAATAATTACAATCACTCACCTCCGGTCCTAAGCTCTTCCTTTGGACTTCCCGGATCCATTTGGAGTTGTAAAATAATTTTAACTTATAACGATTTTCTCCTTTGGAAAAATTATTCCATTTAGGGTCCTTCCTACAAAAGTGAACCCAATCAGAGAAAACCTAGAATGAGAAAAAGTGTTAGGTCTAGGGGTCTATTTATAGGTGTAGAAGCGAATCTCAGACCTGGATTTGGAGATTGAGTAGGATGCAACCACGTCATAGCTGAATATGAGCCATCGGATGCAAAACTGGAAGGACCAGATTGAAATAAAGGATGCAAATGACGTGTTCAATCGCTGCTGATTCGTTCGAATGAACAAACGTTCGTTCTCTTACCAAAATGCAAGGCGGGTCGACTGGGCGATCGACCGCCCCCTTGCCCAGGTCGAGTGGCCGGTCGACCTATATATATATTATGCTTAATTTTGTTTATTTTGTAACTTGGTCATATTAGCTCGGTTTCTGACATTCTATATATGGAAATTGACCAAAAAATTACCACGGACGCAATGGTGCTACTCCCGTGGCTCAATTCTGATAATTTTACAAAGTTATTTTATTATTTAATTAATTAACAAATTAGTTATTATGGGTTAAATTTTGTGTTGTTATAGAAGCCAAGTAAGTTAGAGCACTAGTTGCATCAAAGCCATGCCTAGACACCTCATTCTTGAATCTCACAAATAGTTAAGTCTACCTCGTTTGCTTTTAGTGTTAGGTATAGTATTATTGATTTGCATAAACAATTAAGAAATCAACACGATGAACACGTTTCCAACATTCTTTGACTTAACTATTCCTTGATCAAGAGGGAAACCAGTAGGTTAGAGCTTTATTGCTCCGTCCCTATTCGACATCAATCTTAAAACTCACAAACAAATAAGCCTACTTCGTTGGCTTTTAGTATTAAGTGCAGTCAATTATTTTTCAAATAAGTAATTAAACAATTTAACCATTTGACCATTAAGCAATTACTAATCCCTTTCTAAATATATTTTTTGTACTTTAAAATCTTTTTTTAAAAAATGATACATATATGTATAGTAATTTATTTACCAAAACTTGGTGAAACCATTTTAGAATATATTTGTTACATAAGACATAAAATAGTCAATACCTTTTATAAAAATTATATATACTTATAAATGCTATTAAAATACTTTATAATACTTATAATAGGTTTTAAAACATTTACTCAAATATTATTTGAAAGTAACAAGTTTATAAAATCCTTAAAAACTTGAGAAGGACAAGTTTTCTATATATTTTAACGAAGTATCTCTCCTTTAAAAATTCACAACTAATTCATAAAGATCTAAAACCACTTTAAAAATACTCTAATAATAGTTAGTGGACATTTTAAAAAAGAATGAAACAAAATACTTAAATTTTAATATCTTTTTAAACCCTTAAAGTTCGAAAATCAAGTCCAAACATGGCAGTTTTGCACAAGTGAAGTTTTGGCCATTTTCGAGGTGTTACTTAACTTTTTACTATCAAAGTTTTCAATAGAAATACATATACATATAAAAAATATGGCGAGAAACCAAAGGATCTCTCTATAAAGTTTCATAGCAATCGCCAAAAACAAGGCAATTCCAAACTGCATCAATAACGACTGTCTCTATAAGTGCACTTTCAAATTCGGGTCTCGTCTAAACCAAGTCCATCTATAACCTATGTGCTTTATTCCAAGACCATATCACATGTCATATAAGTCCTTTCAAGTCCATTCAAGTTCATTCAAATCCACAGATATGGATTACATATGTCATTTACTTTTAAAGTAAGAACCCAAAACAATATTTTAACATATGTTAACAACAATCCAATAACTTTAAAAAAACCAAACACAACATATATATATGTGTGTGTTATATTTTCCATTGAAAGTGAGGTGTTAACTCACCTTTAACCTCACAAACAACCAAGATCTAAGAACCCAAATCCAGACCCAACTTTGCAATCACCTTTCCCTTCTTCTTCTTCCTTGCACTTACTCTTTTGCCTCCATTCCCCCTTCATTACTCACGGCCATTCCATGGTTGGGGAGTATGGCTCCACTTCTTCAACTTTTGATATAGTGGAAGGTGTACTAATATTTTACTAAGGTTTGTGGCAAAGTTTGAGGTGATTTGGAGTTGGTTTGCAACTATTTCATTTAGAACATTTAGAGCAGAAGAAGAAAAAGCCATTAGAAAAGCTTGGTTTTGGTTTCTAAATTTGTGATTAATTCCTAAGGGTGTGCTCCTCCTTTTAAAGGATGAAAATGATGCTCTTTAAGCTTGCATTCACCTCCTTTCATGACAAGGAAGCCCTACCTCACATTACTTCATCTTTATGCTAATTATTCTTATACCCTTCTCATGATAATATATCTTATCCATTGGAGCATTCTAGAACCTTCCAAACTTTATGAAGAGATGTGTATATTAATTAGTTACTAATGTGTTCATTTGATCATTAGATAAGTGCACAAAAGTTCAAACAACTTATATTGATCGAAAAGCAGTTTACCGATAAACCGATTTTTGGTCGCATTATCGATTTTCCTTCGGAGAATATAATTTTGCAAACATTTTTCCAAAACAAGTTTCATTAGTTATGATTTAAAAGGGGTTAATGGGCTTATTAAATCATTTTAATAACATTTAATCTAAGATTCAAATATTTAAATAATTCAAATATTTAATATGAAGTGTCCGAAATTCAGGATCATTATAGGTTACGTACTAATAGTTATTGGATATCTATAAAATGATCACTCTGAAATTTTTATATTGGTTAATAACAACTAGGTTAAATTGGGAACCTTGAAGTGATGATATTACATAGCTCTTTTGACCTAAGAATACTATTGAAATTCAATATGAAACCCCACTTTGATTACAGTGAAATTTTGGCATGAACACCGTTGAACAACTATAGTTGGGTCTAAGTTGAAGCATTGGAAGTAAAACACTATTCAATAGAGAATTTATTTCCTTAGTTAAATGAGGTTAGTATCACGGTAAATTGTAGTCAACTCAAATTCAGAATCTCTTACTAGAGTAGTAAACTTAATAATATGTGTTATTATTGAACCAAAGGCTTTTTTATGGGCCAATCAAGTGAAATGTGGATGATATTTGCATTTTAACCACAACTAAATTCCATAAGCCCTAATATGATGTAGTGTTGACGAAGAGAATCAATGTAAATAATCGTTACTTAATAGTACGGTTTAAGAAATTATAAAGTATGACTATACTGAGAAAATCTACAAGCGATGAATTTGGCCAAATTTTCACATCGCTAGTTAATGTGACGTATGAACGTTAATATTTGGATTGTTAATAGTAATAGTTGACTGAATTCACATCACTAAGTCATACAATCATATTTGTGAATTCTCCAAATATCATAGTTTTAATTAATTTATAAAATTAATTGAACCAATTAATATTTGTGAAATATTACTTATTATTTAATTTATTTGATATTTGTGAGTATATAATTATTTGCATGCATATATAAGAGCTGTATTTATGTGCACCGATATATGATATTAGTGTAACATTAAACGAGTTTAAATAAAGGATAATGGAATTGGGAATTTATGGAAATTTTTTCCATAAGATGGTAACAATATGTCCTACCTCATATTGAAGAGAGAAGTAGGGTGAGTGTTAACCGAAAAAATGGATCAATACCCTGGATCAAGTGTGAAAGCATCAGTGTAGATAATCAGCAGCATAAATCTCAGATAAACAATAAATAAAAAGCAGAAGTAAGAGAAGAGACACATAATTTTTTAGTGGTTCAGTTGACTCTGGCCTACGTCTACTGTAATCAATCTTTATTATGATTATACTAGCTAAATCTCTCTGGATATCAATTAGTTAGTCCTTATATCTAAGTTACAATGAGTTAGAATAAGTCACAATTTCAAGGGTTGACTGGAGTATCATAGTAACCCTCTTGATGATCGTTGTGAGGGAGAAGAAAGTTGGAGAAGTGAAGGAATTTCAGTAGAGTAATGACCGCTCTCTGTGCAGAAATTTCCATCTCTAGTTGCAGGTACGTGAGTATTTATATGGGAATTCAGTGAGTACTGGGCTAGAAGTCCAAGTGCAGAAGAGTCCAGTTGTTATGCCAAGTCTTCACCGAAAATCTCAAATCAATCTGAGTCATTTCTATGGATCGCTAGCTATCCATAGAGGATGGATTGCTAGCTATTCATCAACTTAGTATATTTTTCTACCAGAAGCCTTTACTTAGTGCTATGAAGGAGCTTGGAAAGTTTGAGGGTGATCCAACCTATCTTGATGTATCGCTAGCTATCCATAGGGGATGGATCGCTAGCTATCCATCCACTTAGCATATTTTTGAGTGATATTTATTTGGTTGTTTCCCTATCTTCTATTTAAGTGCCTTGTCCAAATATCAAACCTTTTGGAGTTAGTTTGATCATCCGTCTTCGTAGGTCATCTGGTCTAGAAGAATCATCCATAACTCGCTCAAAACTTAACAAAATCGGATGAAACTTTGTAGATACTCTCTTTAAGGTGCATGGGACCTACATAAAAATTTGAGGTGGTGGGGCCCACTCTACATGGGTTGCTAAAACGATCCATCTAATTAGGTCGCTAGCAATCCATCAAATAAACTCTAAATGATCTCATTTTTTCGTAGAGCCTTCTGTTATGTCTTCTAAAATTTCAAGTCAATTTGACTTCGTATGAGTTCTGTAGGTCCATATTAAGTTAGCTGCTTTTGGTCAAACAGCTTGAATCAGATGAGCCTTCACTTCTCTAGCTAGATTGTTTGGCATGCTATGAAACTTGGCAAGCATCTTTGGGGAACATATTAGATCATGATGCAAGAGGATTAGACGATCCATGAGCGAACCTTATGGATTGATGGATCACTGGCGATCCATCATCTTGGAAATTTTTTGGTTTCCTCCTCTTGAGTCTTTCTTCATTCCTTCTTCTGGTCCTCTCGGTTGATTCTTGAGTGTTTTGTCTTATGTAGATGTTCTAACTTCCTTTGAATTCCATTGGGTTAAATACCCAGTTTACACTTGCCCCCCAAAGTACGCCTTTCGGATGAAAGGCGTGTTTTGATCCAAAACAAGTTCCTATCTCCAGTCTTTGATAATTGAGCTTTCCAGCTGCTTTAGCCTTGGTGAATCGCCTAGTTCCTTCGAATTCTCTTTCCAACTACAAGTCATTCCAAACCTGTTATATCCTAAGACTCTAACTCTGCTTAGGTATGATCTATACATCACAATCATTTCGATTTCATTCGGAGCTATTACATCACATATCTCTAATTAAATCACATGTTTCCAATTACATCACATATCTTCATTTACATCACATATCTCTAGTTGTCCCATGTTCATTCAGGATTTACATCACTATCAATTTTTGCTTCACATCAAAATCACATTATATATCAAAATCACATCATATATCAGAATCACATCATATATCAGAATCACAACATATATCGAAATCATCCTGTGTTCATCTAGAATTTTTCAGTTTTATTCTGTTTATAAGGCATTCAAATCCTTTTATTAAATCAAATATGTTTAAAGGCTCGATCTCTCCTGATCATTTAAGTTTAATACGTGATCACTCTGGATCGTTTAATGTTTAGTTTAATGCGTGTATCTCCCCAAATCGTTTAATGTTTAGTTTAATGTACGATCTCTTCGGATCGTTTAATGTTTCATTTAATGCACAATCTCTTCAGGTCATTTAATGTTTTAAGTTAAGGGGACGATCTCTCCGGATCGTTTGTATGTTAAGTTAAGGGGGATGATCTCTTCAGATCGTTTGCTGTTTCAATTCAGAGGGATGATCTCACCGGATCATTTGCTTATTAAATTAAAGGGAATTAAGTAAGCCCATCCGCTCACTTTTCGGTGAGGGGACTTACTTCTTGCACCTCGATCCCGTCTCTCCGATCGAGACTCTATGGCGTTCAATATCGTACAAGTCCATCCACTCGCTCTTTGGCAAGGGGACTTGCACCTTGCACTCCAATCCCGTCTCCCCGGTCGTGACTATAAGGCGATCAATTTAATGTTCATCCGAGACATCCAGCTCGGAGCATGCCAAGAGACCGATCTAGGTCTCATACACGTGTAAGTGGTTTGAGGGTATTGAAAGCAGAAAAAGAAGAAGGCAGAGAGCAAGGGATGAACCTGCCCCTGTTCCACCTATGGGCTTCTGGTTTTGGCTCATGCGGTCATGTATTTGTACTTTGATCTGCTACTCTAGCTCCGACCATCACCCGGTTCAGGCATTAAAGCTTATCCTAGATCCAAATCTATCATGCCTCCAAGTTGTGTGGGCACTATATCAGTTTGTTTTTCTCTAACACCAAATGCTCCTGCATTGGGTTTCATTGTTGATTCCAGCATTTTCCCCAAGTATTGGTTGTTCTAGATGTGGAGGTAGTATTCCAGCCTTTTCCAATCCAGCTCCCACGGCTCATGTTGTTATTTCTTGGAGTTTGATTCATATTCCCTGCAGATCTAGCTAACCCTTGCTGCTCCATCTTTTGGAAGAAGCTATCCATCAACTCTTGTTTCTTAGGCAAGATCCCATCTTACATTTCCTTCATTATCCTTTCCATTTCTTCTCTAATCGCATAGATGGGTTGATGAGAAATTGAGGACACCTGCCCTCAGGCTCCGGTTGACTTGCCATAGCTTTAGATCTAGTATTAGGCCTACTCATCTTCTCTAAATCTTAGACTCAAACTTCAATTCTTCAAATCTCGTTCAAGGTTCTCAGTGAAAGCACCAAACTGTTAACCCAAAAAATGGATCAACACCCTAGATCAAGTGTGAAAGCACCAGTATAGATAATTAGCAGCACAAATATCAGATAAACAGTAAATAAAAAGCAAAAGTAAGAGAAGAGTCATAGAATTTTTATAGTGGTTCGGCTGCCTCTGGCCTACGTCCATTTTAATAAATCTTTATTATGATTATACTCATTGAATCTCTCTGGATATCAATTAGTTAGTAGTTAGATCTAAGTTACAATGAGTCAGAATAAGTCATAAGTTCAAGGGTTGACTGGAGAATCACAGTAACCCCCTTGACGATCGTTGTAAGGGAGAAGAAAGTTGAAGAAGTGAAGGGATTCTAGTAGAGTAATGGCCGCTCTCTCTGTAGAAATATCCATCTCTAGTTGCAGGTAGGTGGGTATCTATACGGGAATTTAGTGAGTATTAGGTCAGAAGTCCAAGTACAGAAGAGTCTAGTTTTTATGCCAAGTCATCACCGAAAATCTCAAATCAATCTGAGTCATTTCTATGGATCTCTGTCTATCCATAGAGAATAGATCACTAGCTATCCATCAACTTAGCATATTTTTCTACCAAAAGTTTTACTTAGTGCTATGAAGGAACGTGGAAAGTTTGAGGGCAATCCGACCTATCTTGATGGATCGCTAGCTATTCATAGGGGATGGATCGCTAGCTATCCATCCACTTAGCATATTTTTGAGTGATCTTTGTTTGGTTGTCTTACTATCTTCTATTTAAGTGTCTTGTCCAAATATCAAGTCATTTGTAGTTAATTTGATCATCCGTCTTCATAGGTCATCTAGTCCATAAGAATCGTCCATAACTAGCTCAAAACTTAACAAAATCAGAAGAAACTTTGCAGGTACTCTCTCTAAGGCGTGTGGGACCTACAATAAAAATTTGAGGTGGTGGAGCCCAATCTACATAGGTTGCTAGCGATCCTTCTAGTTCCGTCGCTAGCGATCCAACAAATAAATTCCAAATGATCTCATTTTTTTTCTATGATCCTTTTATTATGTCTTTTAACTGTTCTTCTAAAATTTCAAGTCAATCTGACTTTGTATGAGTTCTATAGGTCCATATTAAGTTAGCTGCTTTTGGTCAAACGGCTTAAATCAGATTAGTCTTCATTTCTCGAGCAAGATTGTTTGGCATGCTATGAAACTTGGCAAGCATCTTTAGGGAACATATTAGATCATGATGCAAGAGGATTAGAGGATTCACGAGTGAACCTTATGGATTACTAGCAATCCATAGGTGATGAACCGTTGACGATCCATCATCTTGGCTAAATTTTGGTTTCCTTCTCTTGAGTCTTTCTTCATTCCTTCTTCCGGTCCTCTTGGTTGATTCTTGAGTTATTTTGACTTGTCGTAGATGTTCTGACTTCCTTTGAATTCCATTGGGTTAAAAAACCCAGTTAATAGAGAGAAAGAGAGAAAATTAAGGGAATTGATTAGAGAAGTTTTAATTAAACGAATGGAAGATGTTTCATTCTTTTAATTAAAAAAAAATCCACTAATTCATTCTTTGTATTCATTATGTCATTCATTTTTCCTCCTCCTCTTCCTGCTATGGCTAAATTTTCGTCATCCCCTTTCCTAAATATTCAAATCCAAATAAAATTGAAACGTCAAATGAAATTAACATAAGCGATTCATCCATCTCATGAAAGGATTGGATATGGATCTTAAAGATGTATCATGAAATCTCAAATCAAGGTGTGACTTTTGGCTAGATCTGAAAGGTATCTACTTTTTTAACTGTTCTATTAAATATAATATGATTATCATAAACTTTTATGTATATATTATTGCTTCATTTTGATTTGAAATTATTTATGTAGTTTGAATTATTTGTTAAATGAATTGAGTTTGTTTTTAATTTGATAAATCAAAACAGAAATTTACATATGAAAACAATGTTTTAGTTATAGACCTATGTTTTAAACTCACAAATCAAAGTGTAACATTTGTCTAGATCTGAAAGTTTGTATGTACATAATCATGTAGCTTGAATACTTTGTTAAATGAATTGGTCTGTTCTTATTCTGATAAATTGAAATAGAAGTTTACATATGATTGAAATAATGTTTTGGTTATGAATATAAGTTTAAAATTTTAATACAATAATATTCTAAATATTATGCAATTTAATGTCTCAAATGTCCTTATTTGAATATAGTTTAAAATTAAAGGTAGCTTGTTCAATTTTGGTTTTATGACACTAAAAAATCAAAAATTTAAATTTATATGTAAATTTTCAATTAATTCAAGTGTACGCATGTTTGAAAATATGTCGAAAAAAATTAATGCAGTATGAAGTTTGTTTTGAATTAATTAGAAATTTTTGGATTAATCATTATATGTATGTGTGTGTTTGTGTGTGTGCATGTATATATGTGTGTGCACACACATTTAATATTTTTATCTCATATTATTAAGGCTTGTTTTATAACCGTTTATAGTTTTATCAAACAGTTTAAAGTTTAGGTAATAATAGATACATATTAGTTATTGTTTGTTGTTTATGCCCTTTAATTGTGTCATAACAAATCTTACATGTTAATTAAATGTTATATTAATTAAATTTTCAAAAGAGGAAAGATGGAATCAATCAAGGATGCCACCTTTCATCTCCTATCTTATTAGATCCTGATGTGATTGCATCCATATTTAATTTTGTTTATTCCTATCCGTTGTCACCTATTAGTTACACTTTCTTCATGTCTAACATGTCTATCACACAATATAAATTACGAATATATTTGATATATTCAAACATTTTCAAATTGCATAAATAATCAATTTAGAATTAATTTATAAGATTAAGACAATGTTAATAAAATATGTTTTTTAAATAAATAGATCGGATCTAGTAAAATACTTGAGACTTTATAGGTTCAATATGATCCAAATAGGAATTTTTTTTAAATCCACTTATTTCACCTTCTACGGACTGATCTGGTTCCATAAACTCTGCTCGAACTAAGATATTTTGACCTTTTCATCTGTATCATAGTTGTGGGTTCCTCCACACGATCCCTTAGTTACACAATCTTCTCTCTTTCATAGTGCAATAAGTCCATTTTGTTGTAGTAACCATCTCATTAAGTCTCCATCAATGGTAATACCAATTCCAGATTGCACTAAGCCTACGTCTTGGTGTGTCCGTGCAAAAGATCATTTGGACATACAAAGTGATGCTGGAGTAGTTTGTCATGATTTAGTTAACAACCCCAAATCTGCCTGCTACGATGGATACTGGCATCTAGTAGCTCACCTTATACCAATCATATTTAATACATTTAATCACATTAGCCTCATTAACGACATTACCCTCTAAAGACTGTTTATATTTGAATATCTTTATGGAGAATACCCATCTCACATAGCATAGCATGTGTATCTCGTTTCATTTATTATATAAGACATAATGGGATAATCAATATTTAATTATAAAAATTAAATTATTGCATACATGATATAATAAGGCAACAAAATTGTATATATGCACATCCAATCTTGTAGAATACATCATAGTGTTAACATATTCGACTAACATCATACTCATATCACCTATACATATGTTGATATGCTAATTACAATGCAATCTATGCATTTATAAATATTTTCCTCCCTAATGCCATTCATTCCAAAAATAGATTTGTATTCCATATCTATATCACATATAAATGTTATGAGTGCATATCATCTTATTAAAACAACTCATATTGTTGAATTTCATAAAACATGACATGTTAATATATCATCATCATAGAATAATGTGAGATAAATTTAACTTGGCAATATTACTTAAATAAGTTAATTTTAAATCAAAGTCATATGCATATCAAACATAACAATCAAAGGCCAATTTGCATTCACATATATCAAACATGAAGCCATTGAGAAAAGAGTGGTTATAAAATAGCAATAAAAAGGACTTAAACCATTCATTCACAACATACTAGTATAATTTACATTCAAGACTATTTTATACACAAATACAAACATCACACATACTATCAACATAGCCAAAATTAAATTAAATAATCCATTCTCATATTTATCATTCGTTGATGGACAATATAACACTCAAAGCATGCAATCAACCATTTAAATCCATAGCAAAGTGATTTCATTTCATATGTATCAATACGTCAAATTTCAGCCTTCATATTTGCATTCAAATACCAAAAATTTGGATAACCCAACATTGCATGAAAACACATAAAATTTACGCAACATATGCACATGCATATATATCAAATATTTTATTAATCCTTTGAAATATTTTACAGAATACTGACAAAGTTTTTTTGGTCATACACTCTAAAACACACATCAAACAATTTGCCATAAAATCTCTATATATCCAAAACCAACAAAAAACATTTAAGTTTGATATTGTTTTCAAATCCTTGGAAAAATATTTAAATAAATTCAAATCTATCATATTCATAAAGCTCATTTAGCATCAAACAAAAGGGACAAAGCTTTCCTACTCATCATATACTGTTAGCTGAAGTATATTAAATAAATACGAATTGTTGTAGTGTTTGTATTGACATTACTTCATGTCCATCAACTATCAAAGTAATAAATTCATTAAAACAACTAACATGATTGGCTCAGTTGGTTGGTAGCTCATACTACAAGATTAAAGATCACGGGTTTGATCCATGTGATTGACACTTGTTGACACTAATTGACCTTGTTCAAAAATAAATAAATAAATTCATCAAAACAAGAAGCCACAAGCATTGCATTCATTATTGTGCATAATTTTTTTACTCTATTGTTTGCAACCACAATTATTATCACACAAGTATTATTTAAAAGTAAATGAAGTTTAACTCATGAAAACAGAAGGGATTCAAAGCCAAAACCTAGCCTATAAAATCAACTCCTCCGACCTGACTACGCAACCACCACTCGAAGTTCGAAATTGCATGTTACGCCTGTTGCACCGCCATCAAAGTCGTGCCTCCTTCAGAACCAATGCATGCATCTCCTCCTTCTAACTTTGCATGTTCGTACGTTCGCGCCAATGCGAGTTCACCTCCTCCGTCAACGTCACTCACAGTGTCGCTCCAAAGAGCAGGTGCGCCTCCTCCATCACGTCAACATTCCTTTATGCGCCTTTTTCCTTTTCTATTCATTTTTTGTAATGGAGGATTAAGGATTTGGGAATGTGGATAAGTAGATAAGGGAAGGCTGGTTAAATGATAGGGGTGTGGGTTCATAGGCTTTCGGATGACTTTTTAAGCCCATTAGCAAAAGAAAAGGTTTTTATTTTATTTATAAAGCCACTAATCCATTTTAAATTATTTTAAATCATTTAGAATTCAATATTTTGATAATACAGCTAACTTTGAGAAATATAAAATAGCAGCCTCTGATCATATCTTCAAAGGCTCTTCGGCATCTTCTTCCGACTCTCCGCCAACTTTCAATCTTCCCTCTCACTCAAATCAAAAGGAAACGCCTCTAGATCTTGATGAGGATGGGTTTTAGACTGTAAGAATGTTAGATTTGTTACCTGACTCCATGAGAGGTGGAAGATGATGCCATGAGAAGCCCTAGGACCAGATGCTGAAATCACCGAACGAGAATTGGGAAAGATGTTAGGGCTTGAAGGTTCGGTGGTAGTTTGATTTGGAGCGGTGAAATGTTTTTGCTGAACGAAATATTTGAAGTGGCATTGACAGTGTTTTTGCCGAACGAAATGTTTGGGGCGGTGAAATAGTGAATAAAGTGGAGCGGCATTAGTTTTCATTCGGTGGAAAGAATACCGAACCAAATATTTCATTCAGTGATTTGGTGATGCCGAATGAAATATCTCGTTCGGTATTGGAACATGCCGGTCCAGATCTTGAGTGTTGTTTGCCAAACCAAGTTGACCGATACAAAATTATGCCGAACCAAACCCCAGGACTGCTATATAGCAGCTTCCCCTCCTCATTCCTTCACTCTATAAATAGTGGAGCTTATGGACAATAATGGTAGCATCCTAGAGAGCTGAAACTCTGCAGAATTTTGTCTATATTGTTAATTCTTCTTATGTGTAGTCTCCAAAAGTGAATCAATCTTATAACTCTAATCTTTCATTGAATAATAAAATCTCCTCTTCCCAAGTGGACGTACACTGCCTCACGGTAGTGGAACCACTATAAACACTGGTGTTATTTATTTTTCTGCATTGCATGGATCTGTGACTGTCTGTTCTGGTGCTTATCTCTGTTTGATTTCTACAGCATTGGGTTTTTTTATTCCAGTTATTATTGCATGCATTGAATAATAAAATCTCCTCTTCCCAGTTGATTTCTACAGCGTTGGGTTTTTTTATTCCCTTAGACTGATCATCTAAAGGAATTTTCCCCAACAGTCTGGTATCGGAGCTGCAAGGTTGATTGAGGAGTGTTAGATGCTATGGCAAGAGATGAAGGGACTCCAGTTGTTACAAGACCATATACTAGAGGGATGTATATCGCGTCAGGATCACAATTGGCAATTGAGAAATGGAATGGGGACAAAGACTTTGAAAAGTGGCAATGGAGTATGAAGGCTGTTCTAATGAGGAATGAAGTCCATCCAGTAGTGTTTGCCCCTGAGGAGTTGACGGCTAACATCTCAGTCGCGGAAAGGGAGGAGATAGAGAAATAGGCGTTTACTACTTTACAACTAGCTATGGAAGAGAATGTTATCTCAAAGATTAGCAGTGAGACCACTGCTAGGGGCATTTGGACCAAGCTAGAAAATCTCTACTTGAAGAAATCTCTGACTAACCATCTGATACTGCTGAAGACATTTTTCACCATGCGGATGAGAGAGGGTACTTTAGTGAAGGAACATCTTAATTTCTTTGATGATCTCGTGATCAAGATGAAGACTATTGACTTGAAGATGGATGATGAGCAAATGGCAATGATTCTTTAGTGTTCTCTTCCGAAGCGATACAAAGGTTTTGCTAACAGCCTTATCTTCGCTAAAGACACATTAACAGTGGAAGATATGAAGTAAGGCCTTCTATCTGAGGGCTTAAGAGATCAGATAAAAGAGATAAGTGAAGGAAGTAGAGGTGGAAGTAGTAGTCATGGCCTGTTTGTTGAAAGAAGTAGAGAAGATAAGAAGAATAGGCACTCTAGAGGGCATTTCAAGTCCAGAAGCCCGGTAATGGTAGGAGAGGAAAGTCTAAGGATTGGAAGTGCTTTATTTGCAAGAAACCTGGTCACTGGAAAAAGTATTGTCCAAATTTGAAGAAGAATGAAGAAGACAGATCTTCATCATTTGCGATGGAGAAGTTTGTATCTGGCGATGTGTTATCTGCAGTAGGATCGGATGTCTCAAACCATTGGGTGCTGGACTCGAGGGCATCTTTCCATATGAAGCCTAATAAGGATTACTTCAGTTCTTTCGTTGGATGAGAGGGAAGCTCTATTCTTATAGGTAATGATGTTAGGTATAGAGCAATGGGTGAAGGTACAGTGAGGATCATGATGTTTGACGGGTGTCCGGTATGTTCCATGTCTTCGAAAGTTCTTAATTTCTTTAGGACAATTGGCATCTTTAGGATGCAAGGTAACTATCGAGAAGGATAGTCTGAAGGTTTCGAGAGGTGCACTAGTTCTTATGAAAGGAGATGTGTTCCGAACTCTGTATTTGCTGAAAGGAACTACAATTCTTGGAGAGTCGTGTGTTGGAGTAGATAGTTCTCGTGCATTTGATGCCATAAAGCTTTGGCATCTCAGGATGGGTCATATTTTAGAGAAGGTCTTGGAGTTGCTTCGAAGATCGAAGATGACCAAAGGAGGAAGCTTCGACAAGATGGACTTTTTCCAGGAGTGTGTGCTAGGAAAGCAAACCAAAGTATATTTTGGAGTTGGACTCCGTAGATCGAGGCGAGTACTTGAGTACGTGCATACAGATGTTTGGGGACCGGTTGCTACTCCTTCTCTTGGAGGAAAAAAGTATTTTATCTCTTTCATTGATGACTTTTCTCGGAAAGTATGGGTGTATGTGATGAAGGCCAAATCAGAAAGTTTTGAGAAGTTCAAAGACTAGAAAGCGCTTGTTGAGAATTAATTGCTTCTAGGTTGAAGGTGCTGAGATCTGATAATGGTGGTGAATTTGTCTCTAGAGAGTTCCTCGACTTCTGTAGACAGCATGGCATTCAGTAATATTTCACTACATCCGGCGATCCGCAATCCAATGGGGTTGCAGAAAGGATGAACATGACTCTGTTGGAGATGGCTCGTTGCTTCAGATTGACGGTGGGCTTGTCTAGAGGCTTTTGGGCTGAAGCATTATCAACTGTGATGTATATCATGAATCAAATTCTATGCTCAGCCATAGATGGGAAGATTTCAGAGGAGAAGTGGAGAGGTAAAGCAGTGTATCTTGGTTACTTTCAAATTTTTGGTTGTCCTATGTACATTCACCATACAGGTGATGACAAGTTGGAGGCTAGAACATACAAGGACATACTAATGGGATACATCGATGGTATCAAAGCATATCGAATTTGGAACCCTTTTGATCAGAGGATTGTTCATTCCAAACATGTTACTTTTGATGAGTCTGCTATGCTCAATTCGAAGAAGAAGCTACCTACCACATCAGAAGGTTTTGATAGGCCTAAGGAGATGGAAGAAGTTTCCATGTTCCAGCCAAATAGTAGAGTTGTTGTTGATGCTGTCGAGGAAAACACAGTTGACGAAACATCACAGCATAGTCCACCGGTACCTTCTAGTAGTGTTGGTGGTGTGCATGAATATAGAGGAAGTTCATTTCAAGGTGGAGCTGAAAGGAGTTTAGGCGAAGCAGTACCTACCCGGGTCAGTCGTAGGACTATTAGGCCGCCCGAAAGGTATGGTGATTGGTAGCTTGCGAACCTTAGCCTTGGCGATCAGTTTGACTATGCCCTTCATGTGGTTCTTGAGGAGCCACTTGACCTTGATTAAGCTTTGAAGTCATCTGCCAGTTCAAAGTAAATGTGCGCTATGGAAGATGGGTTAGAGTCGTTGAAGAAGAACAAGACTTGGGATTTGGTACCACCTCCTCAAGGAAGCTGAGCCATAGGTTGCAAGTGGGTGTTCAAGGTGAAGAATGATGGGAGATATAAGGCTAGACTTTTTGCTAAAGGGTTTTCACAAAGAAAGAAATTGGAGTATGATGAGATATTCTCTTAAGTAGTTAGGCATACGTCCATCCGCATTTTGCTCGCTATCATCGCAGCTCATGACTTAGAGCTGGAGCAACTGGACGTGAAAACCGTTTTCTTACACGGGGACTTCGATAAGACCATCCACATGAAGCAGCCGAAGGGTTCGTTGTAGATGAGAAAGAAAATTGGATTTGCAAATTGAAGAAGTCATTGTATGGACTTAAGCAGTCGCCTAGATAATGGTACAAGAGATTTGACTCTTTTATGCTTTCACTTAGTTTTGATCGTAGCATCAAAGATGCTTGTGTGTACTTCATGCATTTAAAGAATTATAGATGGGTGTACCTATTCTTGTACGTGGATGATATGTTGATTGCTTCCAAGGATAAGGCTAAAATCGATATTTTAAAGCGAAAGCTAAAAGCGGAATTTGAAATGAAAGACCTTGGAGAAGCAAAGAAAATTTTGGGCATGGAAATCAAAAGGGATAGAAAGCTAGGACTTTTGAGCCTCACTTAAAAGGAGTACATTCGAAAGGTGCTTGCTCGGTTTAGCAAGGAAGGGCAAAGGCAATCAACACACCCATGCCTTTGCACATACAGCTTTCTAGTAAAGGCTCTCCAATCTCAGAAAAGGATAAGGCTTATACGATGAAGGTCTCATATGCAAGTGCAGTTGGCAACTTGATGTATGTCATGGTCTGCACTAGGCCTGACATTGCACAGGCGGTTGGATTGGTGAGTAGGTTCATGGAAAATCCAGAAAAGACACATTGGGAAGCAATGAAGTGTATCTTCAAATACCTTAGAGGAACTCCAAACCATGGACTTGTCTTTGGCGGTAGAGGAAGAGATTTCAGCTTGGTTGGATTTTATGATTTCGACAATGCCCTTGATAGAGATTGAAGGAAGTCAACCTCCGAATATGTGTTCACCATTGGTGGGACAGCGATCAGTTGGAGAGCGAGGTTGCAGACGATTGTGGCTTTGTCCACTACAGAGGAAGAGCTCATAGCTAGCGGTTGAAGTAGCTAAGGAGGCGCATTATTTGAGGTGACTGTTGTGTGATTTGGGCTTCGTATATGAAGGCGTGGATGTGTACTGTGACAGCCAGAGTGCAATTCACTTAGTTAAAAATCTGGTGTTCAGCTCAAGAACGAAGTATATTGAGGTGAGAGAGTCGTTTGTTGTCTCGATGAGTGAAGAGAAGCTAGTTCGTCTTCAGAAGGTTCACATAAAGGAAAATGCAGTAGACATGTTTACCAAGTCGTTGCCTGTTGCTAAGTTCGAGCATTACTCGAACGTGATTCGCTTAATGAAGTATTGGGTGCCATGGGGTGGCACGAGGGGAGAGTTGAGATGGTTCATGGAGACGTTTATTTTCATGGTGGAGATTGATAGGTTCTACACAGACTGGGTACTTCGAACACTTTGTTGACGGGCGGTGGCCTTGCCGGAGTTCATTGACAGAGTGCAATGGGTGATGGCATTGCTGAAGCTCATTGGATAAGTATCCATTGCTTGGAGCATAGCGGTGTAGATGGAATTGGATAGCTTGTATGGAATAAGGTAATAAGGCGGATATTGTTAGATTTGTTACCTAAATCCATGAGAGGAGGAAGATGAAGCCATGAGAAGCCCTAGGATCAGATGTTGAAATCACCGATCGAGAATTGGGGAAGATGTTAGGGCTTGAAAGTTTAATGGTAGTTTGATTTGGAGCAGTAAAATGTTTTTGCCGAACAAAATATTTGGAGTGGCATTAAGAGTGTTTATGACGAACGAAATGTTTAGGGCGGTGAAATAGTGAATAAAGTGGAGCGGCATTAGTTTTCGTTCGATGGAAGGAATATCGAACCAAATATTTCATTCGGTGATTTGATGATGTCGAACGAAATATCTCGTTCATTATTGGACCATGTCGGTCCAGATCTTGAGTGTTGTTTGTCGAACCAAGTTGACCGAACCAAAATGATGCCGAACCAGATGTGCTGAACCAAACCCAAGACTGATATATAGCAGCTTCCCCTCCTCATTCTTTCACTCTATAAATAGTGGAGCTTCTGAACAACAATGGTAGCCATCCTAGAGAGCTGAAACTCTGTAGAATTTTGTCTGTATTGTTAATTCTTCTTATGTGTAGCCTCCAAATGTGAATCAATCTTGTAACTCTAATCTTTCAGTGATTACTCCTCTCCCCAAGTGGACGTACACTGCCTTGCGGTAGTGGATCCACTATAAACACTGGTGTTATTTATTTTTCTGCATTGCATATATCTGTGACTGTCTAATATGGTGCTTGTCTCCGTTTGTTTCATCTCACTACAATCACGATCTAGTTGTTTTCCGCTGCGTTGGGTTTTTTTATTCCCTTAGACTGATCATCTAAAGGAATTTTCCCCAACAAAGAAATTAGAGAAGAAATCCACCACTGAAATTTTAGCGACCTACCCAATTTCTAATGAATAACACATCGAAAAATTTCAAACACTGCCATTATGATCCAAAGCATCAATCGAAAGTGGATAGGCAGAGCCAAAATAGCTCAAGAAATCCATCGACTCTATGTGATGCTTAAACTAAAACATCATCTCTAATCAAATCCTCATCTTCTTTGGCAGATCTTCTAAGAAATAGGGGCTTATATTCCAATTTTGATTTGGAGTTTGTTGCGCCTATCAAATTAGACGATAAAAGAGTAGTTGTTGTAAAGGAGGTGGTCAACAAAAGAACTGAAGATAAATGGGGCAATTCAGTCATTGATTATGTATTTGGAACATGCCCTTATTATCATCGTTTCAGAGCTTTTGTGATTAAAACATGGAATCCTTCAAATAAATTTGAAATTTATACAAGAAACTGTGGATTCTTGGTGATATGATTTGCTAATTCAGCATGATTATAATAAGGTGATTAATGGTGGCCCGTATTTTATTAATAGTAAGCTGATCATTTTGAAAAAATGGAGTAAAAAAATGATTCTTGATAGGGAAATACTATCAATAATTCCAATTTGGATCCAACTACCAGAGCTAAAATTGAGGTTATGGAATAAGGAAGCATTTTGTGCCATAGCTTGCATGGCGGGAATTCCACTAAAACTTGATGAACCAACGTCTACCGAGTCAGGACTCAGCTATGCAAGAATATTACTTAAAACGAAAGTAGAAGCGAACCTACCAGATGAAGCCTATATTTCAATCTATGATGGCAAAAATTTGACTCAGAAAATCAAATATGAATGGGAACCTCCTAGATGTATGAAGTGTGCTTTTTTTGGGCATCCCACTGAAAACTTCTCAAGAAGGCAAGTTTAGGGGAAAAAATACTAATTCGGTTACGGAAGTGAGTAAATCTTAGTGTTCAAAAAAATCCAAGAGTGGTGCAAAATATTTCAAATCAAGAAAGGGCCGATTCTGTTAACAACTCTCAGGAAGATTCAGAAAATCTTGAAAACGTCATTTAGGAAGATAATTCAGAAAACATTAGTACCAATACAGTTATAGAGAAAATCTATTACTTTGAAAGTATAAGAACATATATTGTTTTAAGAAAAGATACCAGATAATTCACAAAACATTGAGGAGTTTGAGCAAATGGAGATTACCCAAACACAAACAGATGCAAGTAGCAAAGAAGATCAAGAAATTGACATCGCAGTAGTTACCTATCCCATCCGACAAAGTCACAAAGGTACTTTCGCTAAAATTATCAGTATGCTTATCTAATAGTAATCTAGAAAATACGCTAAAGAATTTTGATTGGCTTGGAAAAGGCTGATATATCCAACCCAGCATAGTTGATTGAAATACTGCTAAACTTTTATCCTCTTCTTCATCCCCTGTCAACAACCAAAGGGAAAAAGAGCAGGAAGAGAAACATACAATACATAATGGAAAGTAGCAAAGACGAGAGCAAAAGTCAAAAGAATTTTGAAGAATAATATATCAATAAAAATCAAAATAGGAACATCTAAAAATTCAAGCTAAGAAGCCATGCAAAAGAAGAGGAGCAAAAATTTTGAAAATATAGAAGTTAGCAGTTCCAGTTTCTCACTATGACTGCTAGTGATATCGTTTCAAATATCCTTTATATAAAATATTTTTATTATGTCGATTATTTCTTGGAATGTTAGGGGGTTAAATTCTTCAAAAAGGAAGCTAGACCTTTCTATTATGCTAACATCATATAAAACCTAGTATTATTCATATTCTTGAACATAAATTGGATAACATAATTGAGATGAATACCAAAATAGATACTTAAGCAATTAAATCAACATTTTTTAATTTTACAATACATACACTATAAATTTAAAAATAAGGGGGGATTACAATTGGAATTAACTTTTGTATATGCTTTAAATATTGAAAGAATAGAAAAATGTTATGGAATCACTTGGAGTTAATGAAAAATAAAATTATTAACCCTTAGATTATAATTGGAGATTATAACATAGTAATGCATTCTTTTGTAAAAAATGAGGAATTCCTTACCAGTTTTATGTTAAAAACGGACAAGTTGAACCTATTATAATGGAAAACAAATACACATGGAAATCTGGAGAATTTAGAAATATACATTTGATAGAATTTTGGTTGATCAATTATTTATAAATTACTTTCCAAATTTTAAGTGTAATACTTTACCATAAGCAACTAGTGATGATATTCCATTACAACTAATCTATTCTTAGAAAATATACTAAAATATAATTTTCCATTTAGATTTAAGAATGTATGGACACATGATAAGGAATATAGAAATATAGTTAAAAACAATTATCAAACTCACATAAAGGGCACACCTCAATTCAAATTTAGAAAATTTCTTCAAAGGACAAAAGAAAATCTAAAATATTGGAATATAAACAAAAACTATGAAAAAATAAATCAATTAAGGCAGGAATGTGTGAGATTGCAAGATAGTATTGATTTTAATAAATCAGACAACATGCAAATAAATATTTTTTTTATTTGCAAAAGCAATTAATGAATGAATTGCATGGCAGAAAGCCAAATTTAATTGGCTTACAAATGGGGATACACCAAGTAAATTTTTCTATGCTAAAATGTCAAGTAGAAAATACAAAAATGATATACGAAAATTACTTAATAACAAGGGGGTAATCTTAAATGAAGTCTCTCAACTAGACGAGGAAGCTACCAAATATTTTTCTGATTTATATAATACAGATGGGAGTCCAACAAATTTTCGAGCATTACTACTAAATTCTTGTTGCATGCTGATAGTGAAGAAATTTTACTTGCTCAAGTAAGTTTAGAGGATAAAAAAATATTATTTTTAAGGCCAAAGGCGATAAAAGCCCTGGATTAGATGGTTTTGTAGCTAAATTTTATAAAACACACTGGGAGGAAATAAAATTCATACTTTTTGAAGTCGATGATGAATTTTTTTACTATTCGAAAAATTTTGAAAAATATTAACCATACTTTTGTAACCCTTGTACCTAAAATGAAAATTCCAAATAGTCTATAGGACTATAGACCTATAACATGTTGTAACTTCATTTGCAAAATTATAGCAACTTTTTGAATGATAAAATTAAAAAATTTCTAAAATATTTGATTTCAAAAAACCAAAGTGCTTTTATCTCAGGCAATCTTATTGTTGAAAACACTCTTCTGGCTCATGAGATGCTCAGTAACTTTAATCGTGGTGGCAAGAATAATATGTGCATAAAAGTTAATTTACATAAGGCATTTGATAAGATTAACATGCATTTTATTATGCATATGATGATGCAATTAGGGTTTCATGAAATTATTTGTAATCTCGTTAAAGAATGCATCAATAATGTTACCTATTTCATTCTTATAAATAGATCCCCTTATGGATTTATACATAGCAATAAAGGAATTAGGCAAGGAGATTCTCTTTCTTCTTACCTATTCACTATAGCTATGGAATATTTTTCATTACAAATGGAAAGGGAACGGTTGAATAAAAAAATAAAACCAGTAAATTGAATTATTCCATGTATATTCATTTTTTTTGTAGATGACTTATTGATATTTTTAAGTGTAGACACATAGAATGCAAAAAGCATCAGGAAAATATTTGAAAATCTAAAACTCTTTGTTTAGGCTGAAATCAATGAAAGTAAGAGCAAAATATACTTCAGTAAACAATGCGAAAAAAGGAGGAGATTCTCAGAATTTTGAAATTTCAAGAAAATGAACCAATAGTTAAATATTTGGGACTCTCTCTTGGTTCAAATCAGATAAAAGACAAGGATTGTGCAAGACTACATGACATTATTCAGAGCAAGTTAGGTAAGTGGTCCAGCAAATTATTATCAAAAGCAGGCAGAATTGAGCTCACTACTTGATACAATCTCACAATATTCCAATAAAAAGCAATGGAAAAAATAGAAAGATTATGTGTAAACTTTATATGAAGGGGAAAGCATCATGAAGTTGCTTGGAATACAGTAAAAAAAACAAAGAAAGATGGCGATTTAGAGCTAAGAAGTTTTAAACACTTAAGTGAAGCTTGCAGCTTTGAGTTATTTTAGAAATTTATTTAAGGCAAAACACATTGGGCTAAATGGATGAAAGCTAAATATATTAAAAGCATAAACTTCTGGACAATGCTATCATCATTCTCATACTAGGAAAAGTATCTTAAAATGTAGGGAGACATGAGTAAAACTAATAGAAAGAAAATTCAAGGAAGGAAAACAAACCAGCCTTTGGTTTGATCCTTGGATTAATTGTAAATCCTTGTTCAACTTATTAGGATGGAATAACCTCTATCTGTTTGGGGAGAGCAAATGCAAAAGTAGACAATATTATACAAAATGCAGCTTGAAATACACAAATGCAACCAATGGCATCCGTATTTAATTTAATAATTTGTAAAATAGAAATTGATCCAAACATTAATGGAGGAAGTTGGAATTAGAAATTGGAAACAAAGGATTCTCATTCAAAAATACTTGGGAATACATAAAGGGAGATGAAATGGAAGTAGAATGGCATAAAAAAATCCGAAATAAAGCAAATTGTCCAAAAATGGTGCATTGTGCGTATTTTTCCATATTAAATCGTTTACCAACAAGAAACAAATGTATAAAATGGAACAAAAATGGCAGTATCAATTGTTTCTTATGCAATAGTGAACCAGAAAGCATAGACCATTTATTCTTTGACTGCAACTACTCAAGACACTTATGGCTCATTGCCAAAAACAAGTTATAACTCAATCAATAACTAGCTCTACAAAAGATTAAAGAAAGTGATGTGCACATAAGTGTGCATATTTTTACTTCCATATTTTATCGAATTAATTAAATAAATGATCATATTGGGTATTTTAACATGTTTAAACCAAAATTCAAATTATTTTCAAATCATCACGTATTCATCTTCATATAGGGGCAAAATGGTCATTTTTGTGCATTTACTAATTTGTGAAAATTTACTTGGAAATTTCTATATTATTTTGTAGGAATTTGGCTTCAAATGGAAGAGGTATTCATGGAAAATATGCATGCACAAGAGAATACAAGCAAATAAAGATGGAAATAATTCAAACTCATGAACATGGAGGACCCCACCTACCCACTTACCTTGATCTACCATTGGAGCTAATGCACATGCTAAAAGGCCATTAAAGTTACATGCACACTTAATGGATGATTATTTCATGATGATAAATTGGTGGCCACACTTCCTCAAGGGTAGTTTGGGTAATTCCCAAAAAATGAATTAGGGTTTCCAAACATGTATAAATACCTCATATGTTCATGTAATTATGCCCTCTTAGTCTCCTTAGCCTCTTGTAGTTAGTTTAGTTTGAGGCTCAAAAATAAACATAAGCTCTTTTTCTTTTTCATGGCTATTTAGCCATTTTCTTTTATGTAATTTCTTTTTTATGTAATTTTAATTCATTCTCCTTTCTATTACATGCTCTCTTTCTTTTCATGTTAGTAGTGTAGTTTCATTTCTTATGCAAGTAGATTAGTTTTTATTTCATTTTAATTAGCTCTCCTTTTCATTAGCTTACATTTTCCTCTTCTTTTTATTTCATGTTGCAATCTACATTTGTTGGTATGATAACAAATATGAGAGGCTAAACCCCTTCAATTTAGGGGTAATGAAGCTCTCTAATTATATAGATTCAACATAGTTTGATAATTTTTTATCTCTTTTTGTGCTTAAATGAAATGTTTGAAGTGGTTGAATTTTGTTGTTTTAGATTTAAATTTGATAACCTATGTTGTTGATACCAAATGGGCTATGCTTAAACAATCACAAGCACAAATTACCTCTTCATATACATATGATTATGTTAATGAAGTGAATGTTGAAATCAAAATTTGATGGTCTATATTTCTAATCAATAGTTAATAGGCCATGCTTAAAATAGAATTTGTTTTCAACTTCATTGTCGTTTTTCATGAGAGTTAGCAAGTGGTTTAAGAGGTGTGTTATAGTTTGATGGCTTATGTTGAGCTAATTAATAGTACAAATAGACCATACTTATGATAAACACATCATTTAAATTCACTAATGACCAAAAAAGAGAGATAACAATTTCATGTTATGTTGATTTATGTGATCAAGAGAGTGGATTTATCTCTAAATTGCCTTGTACTCTCATATTTTTATCATTTTAATTTTTGTTAGTTTTTAGAATTTTTTTGTTAGCTTCAAACACTTTCAAATATTGGTTTAATTTGATTGAATAGAAAATTTAAAATCTAACAATTCCCTAAGGATCGACCCGTACTTGCTACGTACTAACATTGTACGCCGTGCGCTTGTGGTTAATTTTGATATAAATTCAATCGGCTATTTTCCAATCCGATGGAGATTTAGCCGGTTCGAACAGAAAACATTCAGCATATTTAGAAAGTGTTCAAAAGCAAGAAAAAAGACTTCAACAGAGCTTGTATAGTTTTAACAACGGTTATATATTTCATTTGGAACGAAAGAAACAACAGACTGCATAAGGAACTAATATAGACTGCTTGCAGTTATGGAGAAACATTGAAGTCGAATATAACATACCATGCTTAAAAGCTTGCAAGGAATCAAACATCGAAGAAATCCAAATTCAAAGCATTTGTGATTTAGACAACTATAAGGAGAGGGTGAAAGACTACTTACAAAGCAGGAAATTCTCATCGGAGATTCCTCGAGCTGTTATGCTATTGTAAAAATTGTTTCTCCTAGCACAAAAACCATGGAGGCGGCCATTCATCGATTCAAACCAGAAAATATCCTTGCAACCAAATAACAACAGCAGTTAGTACGTGAAATTATTCGAACTCAAATAGAAAGGGGAGGAGAGTGCTATACCTAATTTGAAGGAAGATTACCGCTTTATCCACGAGCTAGCTGAGGTTAATCAAACTTTGCACATAAAAAAAATTTCGAACATAAAGACTACGTTTAGAGAATTGGCAAGAACTACTACAAAAGTTATTTGAATAATCAAATCTATCACATATCTGATTGGAGTATAGGAGAAAATAGTAAAGCTCGAGCTTCTAATTGTTTTAACTTCACAAAAAAGAGTTCGTCGCCCAATTTAAGGTTATTAAGAACAAATCTGAAGCATTCAGAGAATATCGTGCCGGAGTGGAAGCAGTTAAAGCCTCCATGAAGAAATAATTGAAGGAAGAATAAGCGATTTTGGAACACTATAACAAAAATATCCTATTACAACGGCGTTTTTACAACGGTCAAAAAAAGCCTATTATAATAGAAACCAATTACAACGGTTTTATCTTGCGTGTTAGATGTCATTTTTCAATAACTCTTTTTTTTTTGCTTGTTGTAATAGGAACCTATTACAACGTTTTTTATTTGTCCATTATAATAGATGCCTATTACAACTTTTTTGTCTACTGTAGTAGATACCAATTTTCATCAATACCTTTTACATGTTTGCCCGTTGTAATAGATGCCTATTACAACAGTTTTCGTTTGCTCATTATAATAGATGTCAATTTTCACAACTCTTTTTTTCTTGCTAGTTGTAATAGATGCATAATTATATATAATACTTAATACTTAAATAATTAATAATAAATAATGATTATTATTAAATAATAATTACTATTAAACAATAATGATTGATAATTAATTTGAAATATGAAATAATTACTATTAATAATTAATATTAATAATTAATTTAATAATTAATAATTAATATAATAAGTAATAAATAATGATTATTAATAATTAATGAATAATATTAAATAATTATTAGTAATTAAATTATAAACAATTATTAATTAATTAATATATAGTAAATAATTAAATAAATAATAACTAATAATAAATAGTAATTATTAATAATTAAATAATGAATAGTAAATAATTAAAAATAATATAATAAATAGTAAATAATTAAATAAAAAATCATTAATAAATAAATAATATTAAATAAATAATAATAATAATAAATAAATAATATAATAATTAATGAATAATAATTAAATAACTGATAATTAATAACCAAAATTAAATAATTAGTAATAAATAATTGAGAATTAATTAATAATAATTCATAATTCATAATTCCAAAATAATAATTAGTATTTATAATTAATATTTAATATTTAATAATTCATAACTACTATTAAATATTTAATATTTATTAATTGGTAATATATGATTAATTACTAATATTAAGTATTAAATAACCAATATTAAAAAATTAATATTAAATATTAATTTATTATTAATAACTATTATTAAATAATTAATAATTAATAAATAATAATAACGTTGAGTAATTGATATTAAATAAATAATAATTAAATTTTAATAATTAGTATTAAATATATAATAAGTAAATTAACAATTAATAATACTACGTAATAATTAATATTCGATTATCATTAAGACGTAATGAATAATAATTAATAAATAATAAATAAAAGTAACATTTAATATGTAATATTTTAATAATTAATATTAAATGAATACTATTAAATATTTATAATTAAATAATTAATATTTAATCTATTTTTTTAAATTTGATATTTTAGATGGTAGTACATAGTTGTACTAAGTGGTTACATCTAACATATTGCACATTTAATAATTAAGAAGTAAGATTTATTATTTAGTATTTAATATCTATTAAATAAAATTATTAATTATATTTAATATTTTTTTAGAATTTTACTTTTGTAAAGAAAATTTAAAATATTGATAAAATTTTAAAATCAAAATTTTGAAATTTTCATAAAATTTAAAAGTAGTAAACTCAAAATTTCATAAAATATTCAAAATTTCAAAAAATTTGAAAAATGTATCGCAACTTGTGTACGATATAAAATATTATTTTCATATACATTTAAATACTTTTTTATAACTTCTTTCTTTGGCATACATAGTTTTTCATTTTGCTTCAAACCAAAGTTTTGAATCCAAACTCAAATATAGGCTCCAGATCAAACCTTTTTTTTGCTTCAAACCCCAATTTTTTAGTTCCATACCCAAAGTTCCAATGTAACATCATCGTTCATTTCCCCTACCTCCCACTGCTTCCAAATCCAAATCGAATGCTAATATCCAGGTCCAAATCGAAAACTAAATCCAATTCCAAATTTAAATCGAAATCCAAATTAGAACCTCCTCTGCAAGTTCCTGTTCCAAGTTCTATCCTATAGGCGAACGCTGCGCCACATTTCGGTCATCCCGAACGGCAACCAGTGCTTCAGCAGAAAGCATAACCTGAAAGAAAGAGAAGCCCACGATTCGAGTACCTGAGCCGGGTCTCCATCCTCAAATACTGCCACGAGATGAGCATCCAGTACATCTCCCTCTACACCTTCAACATTGATAACTTCAAGAGCAAGCAATCCGAGGTCTAGAGCCTCATGGACCTTTTACGTGATCAGACAAATGCCTTCGTCAACGATCGCACCGTTGTCAGCAAGCTCAGTGTCAAGGTCAAGTTCTTGGGTAATCTGGACCTGCTTGATGAGGAGACTAACAAGGTGATTACAAGGGCAAAGGAAGTTACGAGGATGAATAGTAAGATCATTCTGTTGGTTTGTTCGGCGTATGCTTCGACCGATGAGATTTACTAAAATTTACTAAAATGTTATTTCTAATATGACTTTCCCTACTTTGACTTATTTTAGTTATACTTGTTGCTTTATTTAAAGGGATGGGTTGCAATGTGAACTACATCAAATAAAACATTCACCTCTGTCCTAAGGAGTTGGTGCTTATGTTAATAGATACCTTGTTGAAATGTTTAGCTTCAATTCTTATCCATATATCAACAATAACATTAGTATAGTCCAATACTTGTGGCCTAATCCTTTGAGATACTTCAACAATGTAAGTATTAGTTTGTCACATCAATACAATGAAATCACCATATAAATCAGTTTTATGCAATCATATGAAATACGCCTTCTTGAATTGTGTAGGAATCGGATGATGAAGAGATCGATGGAGATGAAGATGATGATGAGGTAAGAAAGCAGCTTTCAATTGTAACTTTTCACTATGAATATTTTTTGAAATGAATGTCATCAAACTTTCTCTTTTTTTGGTTGCAGAATGATGAATAGGATGAAGATAATGAAGAAGACGAAGAATAAGTTCAATGTTCTTTCAATAATGGTTTTGTTATCTGATTATTATTCAGACTCTTGTAGCTGCTGAGATGCTTGCTTCATGTGGGCAGTCTTTAACTTATGTTTTCTTCTGTTTGTTGCTCTTTTTAGTGTAAATGTTGCTTTGGATAGGACATCATTATATACTAGCAAGTGTGTTATCTATTTTCAGGTTTTTCTAGATTCTAGACTTTCTTTTATTCAGTGTGTATTTCATATTTGTCTACTTTGGTACTTGATATTTGTAGAGTGTATATTATCGCTAGCCTCTGGATGTTTAACCATTATGGACAACATAAGAAGTTGCCACCAAACACCTACAGGTTTGAATTAATTTTTCATTCTATGAATGTTATAGTTGCTGAGATTGATTTCTTTATTTACCGTCGATTTTTCCAATTTTGTGGAACATGCAGGAAAATTAGGTGTAAGTTTTGTTATACGTCTAGTATACCAAAACAGAGAATAATCAAATATAAACTCGTCGTACAAGTTTATAACTCAGATTTCCACTACATTGGAATTCTGTATTAATTATAATAACAGTATGAATGTTGTAAATAAATTACAACAACAGCGTTATACTATTTTGAATAAATAGTATAACAAAATTAAAGGGTAGAATGTAGAATAACAGTTCTAACCCGATTTTGTCGGAGGCTCGTCGTAACGATTTCCTTAAGAATTTTATTTCAAAATTCTCTCAAGATACAACAGACGTAATCTGCACGAGATTGTGATGTGTATGATCTTCTGTGTGATAGGACTGAATATGATTTAAGAGATGAAAAGATAGAAGAGATAATTCGGTTTGAAAAAATGAGTGAGGAAAGTGATCAGGTTTCCTCCTTATTTATAGCCGAATTCCCAACGGTTCCATCCGTTGAGAAAAGTCGCACCTCTTCATTTGCAACGTCAAAAAAGCGTTACTGTTCGCAACAGTCACTTCCTTTCATTTGCAACGCTCCAGAATTGTTGCTGTTTGCAACAGTCGCGTCCGTTCAGTTGCAACGCTCCAGAACTGCTGTTTAAAACGTCGCGTCTCTTCATCGCATCTATTCATATTCAAACAGTAAAACTGTTCACTTTCATTTGCCAAAAATATAATCGGGTCGGGTCCGTTCTTATTGGACCCGCACCCGGCCCGGTTCGATCGAACGGGCAGCGGCGCGCGTGTGTGTTAGTCCATGGCCATATAGGTCCTCCCCCTCGCACAAAATATACTTGACCCTAAGGGCCAATATAGGGGATGAGAGTATATAATATATACAAGAAAATGGACATATTTTTGGTGATGTGGGATATATCTCATTCACCATCTAAAAGGAATTCCAACAAGTTTGACTTTTGATTGCATTCCTTGTGTTATCCAGGTATGTCCAAAGCTCTAGTTGATCATGTTGTCCGATCCATGTTTTGTTTGCTTTTTGGAGCACTTCTAAACTTAGGCCATCATATTAACTGTCGATGAGTCGATTTCCTTTTTCTTCTTCTTTTTTTGATAGGCTTGTGAATTTTGAGGCAGCATGTTCTGTTAAGCAATGGTGTAAGATGCATATATTATATACTATCATATCGCCTCTTTAATGTATATATGTATACTAACATGTAAATGTAGGCTTCTTCCTATCTTTTAGTAAAGAGCAGTCAGTTTCAATGGGGAAGGAAAATCTTGCAGCAGTGATTAGGAGATTGGTTAACATGTGTAGACTACTCGATAGTTGGTTAATACCTTACAGTAGTTATAATGGTGTTTATATAATTTGTATTGTTGATGCTGCAAGAAATGATGTGACAATTGTAATTATCATTTGTCTTGTTTATATTCAGCTTCCCTTATATTAGTTTTGGCTTAAACAACAATGATTTGTAATTATATTAAAGCTTTATAAATGAGGTGAATGTATAATTCATTTTGGCTTTTTAGTAATTTTGAGTACAATTAGTATATATGCTGCACCAATGTTTTAATTTTATTTATTTATTTTGCATTATTTTTAACAACGGGCAAAAACAGTTGTAAAAGACATCTATTACAACGGTTGAAAACAGTTGTAAATAAATTTATTACAATGATCAAAAGCAGACGTGAAAGACCATATTGCAACGGTCGTGGACCGTTGTAAAAAATATTTACTACAACGGACTTTTACAGTGGTTTGAAAACGTTGTAAAATTCTTTTGGTTTATTACGATGTTGCATAATATGACGAGCTCATGCCTGTTGCGAAACCCTTATTACAATTTGTATTGCCCATTGTAAAAATGATATTTTGTTGTAGTGGAAATTGCCATTATTTTGAAGTAAAGGAGCTAACCTTAAATTTGAGAAGAGGGTAATGAGTTGGGGCTAGGGTTTTCATTACATTTGTATTTGTGTGTAATAGTTTCTGGTCTCACTCGAATTAAGCTATATGCAATATGGACCTGGGACTGATTTTTATCTTTTTTTAAAAAACCATTTAAACACTTGCAAAAAATTTCAAGCCAACGTAAAAAATTTCTCAATTTTACTTTTACACAAAATAATTTTTTTTTCGATAAATAAGGAAGCGGTTAAAATTGACCACGCCATATATATTATCCAAAATATCAATAGTCAGAGACATAAAACAATTTCAAAGTTCGTTAATAAATTTTACCTCACAAATATAAAATTGAAAATGGCTTTTGAATTTACAAAACACAATTCCAACTCCAAATGTGAATTTTAAATTATTATTTCATAATTTAATTCACAATTTATTCCAATTAAAATTCCAAAATAATATTTTTAATCACATTTATCAGTTATTTCGCCTCTCTATTTATTCGTAACATTTCCCACAACTCAAAATGGTTTCTAAATCCCATTTTTTCTTGTTAATTCCAAAAATTCATTTTATTCATCAAAATCACAATTTAAATCCAAAAATACATTTTATTGCATTTATTTTATTACGCTCCTTACCAGGATGTAAATTGTTTTTCTCTTTGGACTTTAAATTCATATTAGCAGTAGTATATGATAATTTAACTGTAACATTTTAAATATTTTTTTCTGAATAATTCTAAAACGACGTTCGATCTGAAACATAATCCACATACTTATGTATTTAGCATGGTTTTAACAAATACTTATTCTATTCAGATACCATACTTACTATATAGGCACCCAAAATTTTCACAGAACAATATTAGGCCTGTCAATGGATATTTCAGATGCGGATAGTGTCATATCCACATCCGCATTCGAAATCATTTTCGGATATCAGATATCCGCATCCATGGATATGGACGGATACCGGATAATTATCATACTCGCTAACGACCGATAAATCGAGAATATAAATGGAAAATTTTAATTTAACATAAACATTTTTCAATCCCATTAATTATTAAAATGTAAAAAATAAACAAATATAATGATTATAAATAGTTTTGAGTAGTTAATATGTATTTAATATGTATAATATAAACTTCCAACCTAATAAAACCATAAATGAATATCTTATACTGTGCTAAAATACAGTACATAATTTAAACTATAATCTTGAAAAATACCGAACGGATAATTTTGAAATGCGGATGTCTTCATATCCGCATCCGCATCCATTTTTTTTGGATATCGAATATTTATCCGCTTTTCGGATGTGGATACAGACGGATTTCGGATTTTTCGGATATCTATTTTTTACTGTATATAAACACCATATAATTTACAAAGCTACCCATCTACTAACTTATTTTTAAACACTGTTATTTTTCTTTCAATGTCATGTTCTAGTCTTCTGGGGGAGAAACTGTGCGGAACATAGTGATCCTATTAGAGTTAATGCATGGTAATTTTATTTTCCATGTATTTGACTATGTGATGTGTGAATTTAAATTATTTCTTCCTAGTAATATCAAAGAGAAAAAAATTGTGTAAAATTTAGCTATTTTGTTCCAAATCATAATCTCTTCAGCCTACTTCAAAATCATAAATTCTTTAGATTCTAACTCTAAATCATACTATTCTTCTTCAGTTTTCTTGATTAGATAATAACAATTTTATTTTCCATCTTTTGTTGTTTAACTAGGATTTTAGGGTTAAGAGTTAATACATATCTTACGTACTATTTTTTATTTTTGTTGCTAAATAAGGACAAAATTTGGTGTACAATTAGAATTATATTTTGTTATGAATTATAGGTACAAAAGTATGTAACAAGGAGAATATGTTAAATAACATTACAAGAACATATAAAAATGTAATATCCCCTATCTAGAGGTCCAAAACTAAGCACTACAGATGTTGCAGTCATCTATAGTATTAGCTTCCGGCGACTAAATACGGCTATGTTAATGGTATCTATAATATCAGAAGTACTTGAATATGAAACAAATCACAGATTTTTAAAACAACATTTTCCATTACATTTCAAAACAGATATTCCATATTCTTAATACATAATCCCAATACGTTCCCAAACAATGACAAAATATACTTATTACAAAATACACCAAGAGCGACATATGAAGATGTCCACTTGGATGATCAGAGTCGTATAGTCATAATTGACTTAATACATACACAGCGGAAATAACAACAAAACAAAGAAACCACAACTCCTAAATAGCTATCTGTTAGCCTCCTGCTTGCGTTCGGTAGCTTTATTCATCATCCTACTAAAAACCTGAAAATCCTTAATCCCTCAGCCTACTCAAATCAATTTTGAGCACCCGAGAGTTTAAGGGAAAAACATAAACTTCGAGTCAGACATAAAGCCTGGTGTGAATAATACTATACATCCCAGTTATTATTGTTGAGTGAGACCACACCGCTTAGCGGAATGAGTTTTCCCTCAATAGCATCCTTTTAAAACATGTCTTTTGCAAATCTTTTCCTACAACCAAAACTGGTTAAGTACTGTAAAACATCATTATGTAAACATACATAAATATCGGGTAATAAGTGAACTATCTGTTCAACACTTTAGTTTTGTTTGGCTAACTATTAACCTTTGGCTGACTCAAGCCTACTAGACAATATAAACAAAAGTAATCTAACTTCTGCTAGACGCTCCTCTTCTGGAAGGTCTGTCCTTAACTATCTGTTAAATCCCTCTCTTCTGAATGGACTGTCCCTAACTTAATCATTTTCCAAGTCACCTGATCCTTATGGTTATTCGGACTCACCAATAACCTATATGTATACAAATATATATTCCCTTCTGTGTGTAATCATAATTTTAGTCTTACCTGTGAAAAAACCTAACACAGTGGAATTTTGGATAACAATTAGCTGGGGCTAATAGCTAATGTATAGGGCGCGACCTTATACCAGTCTTATCTGGTATCACTGCAAGAAAATATATTTTTAGCAGCATAGTCTAGCAGCATTTTACTAAATAAGTTGCGATTATCTATATGGATCATTAAAAAAACCAAAAAAATAACTTGTGAAACGCTGCCCAAAACGAATGCGGGAGAAATAAAAATTCTTCGTGCCTCATCTGCTCCACTCTCGTTCTATTACGCCTCCTTTCCTTTTCCCTCTTTTAATTGAAAAATCTGGCCTACATCTCCATCGCGCTCAATAACCCCATCTCTCCCACATCCGCGACTCCGCCATCGACCACTAAATCTCCCCTCGTTCCCCACCATTTTCTGTCACGGCGCTGCTGTTTTAGGCATCTCGCACGCATAATCTTTTCCAGGAGAAGATAGGGCGTTGCTGGATCCTGCATATTTTGGGCATAGGTAAATTTACTGATTTTGCTAATATTTCTTAGTTCATTGTTTTTTAGTTAGGTAATTTAATGATTTTGCTAATACTTCCTATTTTATTTTTGGCTATGATTCTCCTGCTTTCTTTTTTGTTCGGTTTATTTTGTATATGATTTGTGTGAGAATGAGTTATCTTGAGTGTGTTCAGTTTTATTTAACCAATGATTAAAATACATGTTTATATTTTTACCTTACTGACTTTGGTTGCATCTCTAGTATATTTACAAGCTTATATTTCCAAACCTGACCTTGTTTAGTTTAGTACTTTCCAAATTAAAACAAGCTTTTGGCTTTATTTATTTGGAAAATTCGACCGTACAAACTGTTACTATTATATGTATTTTGTTCCACTGGTTAAATATTTTATGACTGTATAAATTTTGGTGATGACTAGCAGTTAAAAACGAATCATCATCAATTTCAGTTATTATAATTCAATGTAGTGACGAAATGTATTGTTATATGTAAGAATAGGCTATGTTATGATGTGTAACCGTGTTTTTTGCGTATCATTATGTTTACTTTTTGGACGTGACTAGCAGGTATTGTCTGTTTGTTTTAACAAGAAAAGAAAAGAGTCACATATCCCTGTTTTTGATGTTGTTATACAAAAAGTCCCTGCACAAATGGATATGTAAATTTAGTCCCTATTTTTCAAAAATAAAAAAAACGCAAAGTGTCTTGTACTTTTCTGACAGAAAATGAAAGATAACTTGCACTTTTCTAATTTTAAAATATTTTTCGAAATTTTCAAAAATTTTGAAAAGCGCAAGTTAACTTGCACTTTCTATCAGAAAAGCGCAAGCTAGTTTGCGCTTTCTATTTTTGAAAATTTAAATATTTTGAAATTTTTGAAAAGCGCAAGGTAACTTGCGCTTAGTTTGCACTTTCTGATTTTGAAAATTTTGAAATTTTAAAAAGCGCAAGTTAACTTGCATTTTCTTATTTAGAAAAAACAGAGACTTAATTTATATATTTATTTCTACTAGGACTTTTCTTGTAACACTATCAGAAATAGGGACCTTTCGTGCAAAGCCCCTTGTTTTAACCCTACAAAAAAGGCTCTAACTGTTATCATCATAACTAATAGAAACTATAAAATAAGTTGTTCACAATTTTAAACCAATAAATAGATTAAATTCACTACAACATAATAAGTAATAACGAGTCATATAATTTTTAGCATGGTAATTTATCTATTTTGTAATATATAGATTTAAATAATGAGAAATTGGATCCTATTTTTTTTCATGGTATCCAACTCACCATTTATTGAAAGGTTCATGGAATAAGATCAAACATGGGCGTAACATTGACAACATATTTTGGTAATCAGAACAGTACCGCTATACGAAAAATAGTCAAAATTATGGGAAATTATAGAAATGTTCTTTTATCCAAAATAGCATTGGCAGCGCTGCATTTTGTACTGAAAATGATACTTTACACAACCCGCTTGGGCCAGCACTAAATCTATGAGATTATATTAAGAATTCATATCAATGTATCATAACCTTTTGGACTTAACAGAATCGCACTATATTATATCCAGTTTTCGATATTGGTGTAACCAAGCTAATTGTGAACTACAGTGGTAAATAAACACTAACTAAAATCAACCAATTAGAAAACTATAAAGTATAAGGGCGACGAAGGCAGGAAACGTGACACAAGAATTCCACCAAGAGATTTAATTGTCGATGAATAACCATCTTTGATTTCGATGAATGTGATGAAATTATTGTTAAAAAGGATGAAGTAATTGATTCAACGGATTGTTGGAAATATAATAAAGATAAGAAAATGTTGTATAGTAGCACTCTTACTGATGCTATAGGATAATAAGAAAAATAAATGAAGAAACACGTTCTGAGACTACTAGAATGTTTGACACAAAGTCTAGCGACCAAGTCCAAAACACATCATTCTCAAGTCAGATAGTAATGTTGCCATCGATTCAATTTATGCCATGAATTGTATTGATACTTTAACCTTGCAAAATGATGATGTAAACAATGTTTCATATGGAAGAGGTAGATCTTCGTATATTCCATATAAGAATGCGTTGGTTAGTAATATATATGCACCAATGAATGTGTTCCTTTCGTAGAGGTAACATTGTGAATTGGAGTTGTATTATTAGCTTTATACGTCCTAAAGCTTCTATTGCAGTATTTTTTTAAATCACTTGGTGGCTAAACGCTACATTCATAGGAAACATTATATTGAGGAAGTACTAAAGTAGTACAAGAACCTGAATGCCGTTTATTCAAGAAATAAATTTTTTAGTATTATTTGTGTTTATGATTTAGTATAAAGGCAGATGGGTCATATTTTATACATGCGATTTTATGTGTTTTGTAATACGTTCAGGCTTTGTTAAATTATAGAAAAATTATGAACATTTATGAATGTAACTTTGTTAATTATAGTAAATAATAATTTGATTAATTAAATAGGAATTTAGGGATTTTATTTGGAAAATAGGTTTGATTATTTAATAAAAGAATTTAAATTATGAGAATTTGATATTTAGAAATCACATAAGTTAAATGCAATATAATATTTTATAAAAGCAATATAAATAAAATGCAACTTTGGTGTGGAAAGACTTTGGAATATAATTTGAGTATTTAAATTGAATTATATTTGGTTTTAGAAGTGAAAGAGAGTAAAAACATGCATATAAAATCATTTATTTGGAAATCTGAAAATTTTAGTTGGTTGGTCCCCTTGAATAAGCTAATTTACTTAGATTTCTGATAATTTTCTATTGCTTTAACTTCTAGTAGGTGGTGCGGTTATTATATACAACTCCTATATTCTTAAATTATTTCCACGTTGTTAGGATTAGTTATTAGAAGTGAGTATATATATCGGAGTACTTCCAGAGGTTATCATATTGTTGTTTAATATTGACATTGTTTTTATTCCAAGATTTCAAGTAGCACTTAATTAGTTTAATCTCATTCAAAAAACTAAACAGACGGTTATCACTATTTTGATAGATTATGCATTCTTGAATGACACCCTGATAACTGGGTTAAAGAATCCATATGCCATTGAATCTAAATGGTTTATTATGATTACTAACCATCTCCTTGATAAGTTTACAATACATAGGGGCATGGTCGCATGTAGAATGATTAAATGATATGATAGAGACTTTTGGAAAGGTTAACAAAAGGTCAAGGTTACCAAAATTTTTATCCAATTTGTTATGTAGTGAGAAATTAGTGCCCCACTCTAAGTAATATTATTACCACTAGAAATTACATCTTTATGCCCATCTGAATTAATGCAGGCTTAAAAATCTAAATCTGCACACATGATTTTATTAACTAATATTCTCTCATTGTTAAAGAGTACAATTAAAATCTCTTGCAATTGCTCAAGGAAGAGAATTGTTGGCCGTGTCTATAGATAAGTTATTCCACAACTTTGATCTTTCTTAATATGACTATTTTGCATAAATAATAGTGCGGAGTAGCCTCATACCTCCTATTCAGTAAGGTAATAGTAATATATTGGTCTGAAATTGAAAATAAATGAGCTTAGCACAATTTTGAAATTCCATATTACCAAAATTCTACCCCTAGAATCAAAATCGTTGTTATGAACAGCTTTCCAATATCCATTTATGTATTTGCAAAATCTCTCTATGTTACCATTAGATAACCTGTGTTCGACAATACCCATTAAACCTACTTTGTATTTAACTAAATAGTGTTTAACATCTAACTTTCTTATAGGGGGTTGAGACGCCTCATATTCCACACTATAAATAACATTAATCGACATTTATTCCACTGTCATTGGAGCTGTTTGCGGAGGTAGTGCTCAATTTAGTCTTTTTAAGTTTCTTAGCCGGGAAAACCCTACCACTCCAGTCCAACTAGATCCCATTCCTCCGAACCCGCCGCCTCCTCCTATGGATCCCCCACCAGGATTCAATGTTTTGCAACCTTGTGGATCTGATAACATTAACCTTGTCGAATTTACTCCTGTGCGTTCTAAAAAGTGGAAGAGACAGCATAAGCCCACACTGCAATTTAATTCTCCAAGATCTACCCCTACCAATCAGCTTAAGAACCAACGCTCCTCTATTCCCCTCCAAGCCTAAACCAACCATATCCCGATCAGTAGGAATATTATCAATCCCAGTCCGTCGGCGAACTGACCCACACCTAATAAGTGGAATTTTTCTACCCCATCCAGCCAGGCTTGGAACGAAGTTGTTAAAGGAAATAACATTCCCATATCCATTCCATTGAAGTTTTACCAACTGCGCGAAATAAATTCATTGAAATGTGCTAAAATTCCTATAGAGCTTGTTTATGATGCAAAAAAACAATGGGATAACGCTATTGTGATTTACGTGGTTGGCCCTAAACCATATTATCCATACTTTAGAGACTACATCATTAGAGTATGGAAGCCAGTAAAAGATTTCACAATATACTCGAAGGAGAATGGATTTTATGTTATCAAATTTAACAGTAAACAAGACTGTGAAAAAGTTATAGAGGGAGGACCATACTACTATAACAAAAAGTTAATAGTGATGAAAAGATGGCCTTTGGGGATCCAATTAAATAAGAAACTCCTCAGTTCGATCCCAATCTGGATTCGTTTCCCTAATCTACCTCTGGACTATTGGATGCAAGAAGGTATCAGTCGCATTGCTTCAGTCCTTGACTCTCCTATCAAGCTAGAAAAATTTACGGAAGGTATTATTAAAATAGCTTATGCGAGAGTTCTAATTGAGATAAATAACTTATTTGAATTCCCTAACATGATCCCTATTATTACTGAAACGGATGAGATTATATGGCAAGAAGTCTCCTATGAATGGAAGCCATCTAAATGTGCAAATTGTTCAAGTTTTGGGCACAATGAAACACATTGCCAATTCAAAGTATGGAAACCAAAAAATCCCTCAGAGAATTTGCAGAATAAATTTTATGATGACATAGATATGAATATTGACGTCAACTTCCAAAAAGAAAACAATGAGATTATGAAGACAGTTGACGCAAACAGAGAAGTACAAATGAACATATCAAACCAAGATATTCACAATGAATCACATTGTAATGTTGAAATTATCAATTCAGACAACCAAAGTAAATACAAACATTTAAATGTCCAGTCGAAAGGCCAGTCTTTGACTTATAATAGAATTAATAAACAGAAGTCTCAAAATGATAATGTGGACATGGAAATATACACAGCTAATAACAACGAAAAGGTCATAACTTTTACAGATGATGTTATCCCAGACTATACAACCAGCAAGGAGTGTTCCCTAGATGTAGAGAACCACGACATTGAAGCACAAGTGTTATCCAAAGCTAAACCCTCTCAAAAAACTAGATCAGAGGAGATCCCCTTTGAACTCAAGGCTACATCTGCTACAGAAGTTATCGATAACCCTGCATGGAATATGTTGGTAAATCAGTTGAAGGGGAAAAACAAAAAGTTGAAAAAGCATAAGACAACGTGCGTGGTTACTACCCAAGATGACAGTGGCACCCCTATCAATTCTAATTGATGGAGTTCCTTATTTGGAACATTAGGGGTATGAATGCCCCAACAAAACAATTAGATATTCTTCATTTAATTAATAATAAAAACAACTTTTCTTAGTCTGCTAGAAAATAAATTATCCGAAGAAAATATAGAGAGATTTATAAGTAAACTTAGTAGTCATTGGAAATTCTCCCATAATATTTCCAACTATCAAAAAAGTAGAATTCTCATCATTTGGGATACACTTCAGTGGTCTGGCATAGTGCTACATATTGGTGATCAATATATAAGTTGTATTTTACATAATGCATTTGGAGTTAGTATCCTATGTACAACTGTCTATGCACATAATGTTGAAATGAAGAGAAACAATCTTTGGGATTATCTTTTTCAGATGTCATCAAAATTTAATCTGCCATGGTTAATTGCTGGTGACTTCAACACTATTCTTTCTACTTAGGACAGAATAAACAATGGATTATTTAACTCGATGGGGGATCAGGAATTCATTAACTGCATCTCTCTATCTAATTTAGTGGAGCCTAACTTTACAGGTAATTTCTTTACATGGAGAGGCGGTCTTAATTTTTCCATTCATAGAAAAATAGACTGCGTGTTTTTTAATAAAATTTGGACTGATAGTTTTCATCAGTTTGGAATTCACTTTGGTAACCATTCTATTAATGACCCCTCCATTATTAATATCAGTTTTATGCCACACAATACAAGGAAAAAAAATTACCTTTCCGATATAGCAACTCATGGCATCTTCAGGCTGGTTATAACTCGATTATTCATGAAGCTCTCTCGAAAGATTTCCAAGGCAGTCCCCTTTATTCCCTCCTGTGCAGGCTGAAGGAGGCCAAAACTAAAATGAAAAAAATGGAGAAACAATAAACCCAACACTCAAAAAACTTTGACTCATTTAAAAGAAGAAGCTGACCATATTTACAATTTGCTAGTTCAAAATCATATGAATAGCCAGTTGATAAATCAATACAGTTGTAAGGCCATCCAAATACATGATATACTGAGGCAAACTGCAATGAAAGAGATCAAAAAATGAAATTAAATTGGCTAGTTAAAGGGGATAGGCCAACTAATTTTTTCTATAATAAGGTCAAGGAGACAAATCCTAATCGGAGAAGCAATTTGATCCTTAATTCTAATGGTACTTGGTCTTCAGCATCAGAAAAAATTATGACTGAAGCAATCGCATATTTCTCTACGCTATTTTCTACAACAAAGGCCATACAGCAACTCCCAGACATAGTATGTAAGAGGATCCTAACCGACAGTGCTAGAGATAACATAGGCAAGCCTTTCCAAATAGAGGAAATTAATACTGCAGTCCTCCAAATAAATGACAGCAGCTCCCCGGTCCCGGATGGCATCAATTCGAAATTCTTTAATGAGCAAATTAAAGATGATTTATGGAAGGCCATGAATGGAATTCTCCAGTCAGGTAAAATTATCAAAGAAATAAATCATACTTTCATTTGTTTAATCCCAAAAAAGCCAAAAGCCACTGATACGACAGATTTCAGACCAATAGCCCTGTGCAATGTCATTTATAAGATTTTAGCCAATCTCTTGTGTAATCGACTAAAACTTTATATGAATGACCTTATATCTTATAATCAGAATGCTTTTATCCCAGCGAGAGTTATAACTGAAAATTCGTTACTTGCCTATGAAATGGTCAGAGGTTTTAATAGGAAAAACTCTAATAACTTTTGTCTGAAAATTGATCTGCATAAGGCCTATGATAAAATTAGCAGAGAATTTATTCATCACATGCTGATTTCCATGGAATTTCCTATGCACTTTCTAATCTCATTTACGAATGTATTTCTACCCTGACTTTTCAGTGCTTATTGACGGTTCTCCCTATGGTTTTATTAAGAGTTTTAGAGGTTTAAGACAAGGCGATCCCCTATCGCCTTATCTATTTGCTGTAGCTATGGAATTTCTCACATTAAAACTAGATATGGAACATTTGAAAGGTAATATCATTCCAATTTACAAAACCGAGCCAGTGATCACTCATCCTCTCTACGCCGATGACATATTAGTTTTAGCTAAGGCTACAGTAGCAAATGCAGAATGTATAAAACATGTTTTTCAGATCTTAAGTACCTTAGCTGGGCTTGAGTTGAAAACAAGTCGACATTGTTTTTTAGCAAAGGGGCTAATAACAAACAATTCATTGCTGACACATTGAATATCAAAATTGGAAATCTGCCAGTGTTATACTTAGGCATTCCACTGTCCAATAATAAACTCAAAACCAGAGACTTTGGTTTCTAATTGACAAAATCAATAAAAAAATTAGTCATCGGAAAAACAAATTGCTCAATATCAGTGGAAGGGTGGAATTAATAAAAACAGTGATACATCCACTGATCCAGCTTTGGTTACCATTCCCTAATTTTCCAGCAGTAGTTATTCATAGATTAAACTCAATTTGTGCTAATTTTGTTTGGAAAGCCAAGGCCCATAATTTAAATTGGGAGTATGTGTGCAAAACAAAGAAAGAAGGGGGGCCTTGGTATCAGGAAAATAGAGGATCTTGTAAAAACTGTGACTCTCAAAATGATTTGGAATTTTATACAAGGTGAATCTGTATGGGCTAAGTGGATGCACAACAGATATTGCAGAAATTCTAACTTTTGGAATGCAGCATTTAATAATAATGCATCTTATTCATGGAAATCTATTTTAAAAGCAAGGCAATGGTGAAAAGGATTAATTGACAGGAAAATTGTTAATGGTGATCAAACTGAAATATGGTCAGATCCTTGGATCAATGGTTATTCATTAATAGATTTATTTGGTGGCAACTCTATGTCTGTTAACAGTAATAATCATAAGAAAGTGCCAGCTTTAATATCAAATAATGCTTGGAAACATCACATGGATGAAATTCCCCTTCAAATTCAAAACACAGTAAAGACTATCAACATCCATAATCATATGCATAGAGACTATTGGTATTGGACCCTGGATAAAAATGGCCAATTCAGTGGTAAATCGGCATGGAACCACATCAGAACTAAACACAATGAATTAAATTGGGCTGATGTTATTTGGGATTCTAAGTGTGCACCCAAAATGTCAATATGTGGCTTATTTGCAAAGTTAAACAGATTGCATTGAAAAGACAGAGTTAGTAAATTAAATAGTGCGATTGATAAGTGTTGTGTGTTATGCAGTAATCAAATAGAAGACAAAGATCATTTATTCTTCAATTTTTCTTACTCTAAGCATCTTCTTGAGGAAACTATGAACAAGATTGACCCTAACTATGGCAACTTAGTGGATTTCAACCAAGTTCTGGATACATATGCTCGAATAAATATAACAATACTTTACATAATCAAATCAGGAACATTGCCTTCACTACCGTAATCTAGAATATATGGTGCAAGAGGAATAATCGTCTGTTTAAGGGTATTGAGTTACCAGTTCAAATCAGAATGACACACATAAATCAGGACTGCAAGAAATTGATGTAGAACAACTTAGATAGAAGCAAAGTGAACAGGGAATTAGAACTTATCTTCGTGAATTTTGAAATCGTTGGAGATCCTAAGCAGAATTATCATCCTCCTTGATGTTGAGCTCACGGACCTCCTCCATTTATCAGAATGTTGACTGGCATCCTCGTGAAGAAATTTTGTTCTTGTCCGCCATTTTTGAAGTTTTTCATCTTCAATTTGGTAAAGTTGCTTTGACCTCTTCATGCTTTCCAAAAGATAATGAATTGTCGATGGCAGAGACTTCTTCTTTTATTTGTTTATATGTTTTGGACCGGCACATGTAGTGCTTTTACTTGCTGCCTTTTTGTTTTTTTATTTTGTATGTTGTTTTTATTTATAGCCGCAAGATGATCGTACAGATGGTTTTGAGTGTATTTTATTCTGACTACTCCTCCATATGTTTGACATCTTGGTTGCAGGCTATCAAACTGTTGTAATGTTAATATATGGATATGATATGTACTCTTTTTCCTTGCAAGGCACCCATTTAAGTTAAGGGGGTTGCAAGGTTTTAACGAGGCATATCATGGACATATATGCCTTCTTTTATTAATAAAGTACCTTTCTTCCAAAAAAAGGTTTCTTAGCCTTAGCTCTTAAATGAATGATATATTGGTCCCACTTTATATATACATATATAACTTTACTTACACATTATACATGAATACAAAACAGACGTATAAAATCTAACAAATAAATGGAATATAATACATATTGATGTTATCTATTATTATTTAAGTATTATCAAAAATCTACTATAGGAAAGTAAAGTGTGTGTGTGTATGTATATAGATATAAGGGCGAAGCATGTGCAGATATATGAGGTGCGTGTGTTTTGAGTATTCCGATGTATGTATGCATTGCAAGGTATGTGTGTGTATGAACATGTCATTTGGGTGTTTGCATATAATTGGGTAATATCTTGAATACTCGACCTATTGTTGCTATTACATTATTTTTGCTCAGTGGCTTTGCATCTTACGTGCTCCTTCAAGAATTTTCCTAGGTGCTTGCATGGGCCAGTGCATGCTGCCGAACGTGGGTGTCTATACCTTGTTGCGTGCGTGAATAACAGGATATATGTGTGCATTCTTGTACATGATTACCTGTTGCTTTGTGTCTCTTGTTCATCATTCTACTGAAATTAATCGAGTTTTACCCTCTATGTATTAATCCTATTTGCATCATATAGTAATATCTCTGGTTTTAGTCCTGTCTATATATTCTATTTTCTTAACTGAGTTAGATTGTACCTCCAACAAGTTGAATAAGTTTTCACCTTATTCGTTTGACTATTTTATAAGCAACAGTTATCGCATATTCTGTTCCTTCTTTTATGAATTTCACTTGATGCTAATCCTTTTTATTATATTATAGATTGTTATTAATACAGTTTATATGTAAGAGCCCATTTTAATTTTCTGATGGATAAAGATTGGGTGCATGTATACAGGTAACTATATAATACTGACGATAAAAATAATTTAAGAACCAAATCATATAATTTGATGTTAACTTTTAATAATATCGTTCTTCATAGAACAAGCAAGGAATATGAGCAAGGAGCTTGGAAGTTTGTATATGTTGTAATGAGAAATTTGGGAAATGTAGAGAAGATTTTATGTCCTTGCTTAGACTGTCATAATCTTAGTCATCGTTGCGGAAATACCGTCGTTGAGCATTTAATTATAAAAGGAATGGATCCCATATACAAGAGTGGTACATGGTATCATCACAGCGAGCAAATAAATATAATCAAAGATGTTAAATCTGATGGCACTTATGATTTATCCAAAGCTGTTCATAATGAAGATGAAGATTTCATCAATCATACTTTTTCCGATGATGATAAAAATGAAGATTGTGCACAAAGAAGAGAGAAGGATTTGTTAAAAAATTTGGAAGATGCAGAAACCCCATTATATTCTGGTTGCACTGATCAAACAAAATTATCTACAATTATTACCTTGTATGATCTTAAATGTGAGACTGGATTGTCCGATACTGGTTTTGACAAACTTCTAAATGTTCAACAACTATTATTGCCAAAAGATAACGTACTTCCCAAGATGTTATATGATGTAAGAAAATTTGTCAAATTATTTGATATGGGTTTCGAAAAAATTCATGCTTGCTAAAATGATTGCTGTTTTTTTAGAGGAGAGTACAAAGAATTTGACAATTGTCCAAAATGTAGATTCTCAAGATGGAAGATGAACGAACGCACAAAAGAAATTATACATGGTATTCCAGTTAAAGTTTTGAGATATTTTTCAATTATTCTAAAATTTAGAAGAATGTTTAGATTACAGAAGATGATAGAAGATTTGCGGTGGCATTTCAGTAACAAAAGTAATGATGGAAAAATGCGTTATCCTTCAGATTCTGTGACATGGAATGTAGTGGATGAGAAATGGAAATCATTTGCAGCTGATCCATGCAATCTAAGACTTGGTCTTGCTACAAATGGTATTAATCCATTTTTAACATTGAGTTCAAAATATAGTTGTTGGTCTGTGATGCTTGTGACATATAATCTTACGCCAATGTTATGCATGAAAAAAGAAAATATCATGCTAACATTGCTTATTCCTGGCCCAAGACAACCTGAAAATGACATTGACATATATTTGGCTCCATTGGTAGAAGATTTGCATTACTTGTGGGATAATGGAGTTCAGATTTATGATGCATTTAGTAAAACACTTTTTAATATGAGAGCAATTTTGTTATGGACGATAAATGATTTTCCAACATATGAAAATCTTGTTGGATGTTGCGTGAAGGGTAAAAAAGCTTGCCCATTATGCGGTGTCTATACTCATCATCGGTGGTTGAATCATAGTCGGAAAACTGTCTATATGGATCATAGAAATTTTTACCTTATTCAGATTCGTTAAGAAAACAGAAAACTTGATTTGATAATACCATAGATAACGGCCGTAGACCTAGAATTTTAACCGAAAGAAATATTCTATTATATTAAAATGCTTTCTGAATAATTTTGGGAAAAAAGGCGAAATGGAAAATAATAAGAACAAGAAGGGAAAAAGTAAAAAGAAATTAACGAAGAAGCAGCCAGGTAAGAAGAGAAAAAATTCTAATAATAGAGAAGATGAAGATGATCCTACAAAAGGAGAGCTATCAAGGTGGAAAAAACAATCAATCTTCTTTGATTTACCATATTGGGAGGTTAGTTATCCAATTTTTTTAATAAACCAATAATGCAGAAATATATTAATGAAGTATGAAAATGTTGAATTTTTTTTGCAAGAACTTCCAATGCGTCATAATTTAGATGTAATGCATATAGAAAAAAATGTTGGTGAAAGTATTATAAGCACGATGTTACATGATAACAAATCGAAAGATGAAATTAATTCAAGAAAAGATTTGGAGGATTGGATAATTCAACATGCTCTTTATGCACAGTCTCGTAGGAAAAAAACATATCTTCCACCAGCTCCCTATACATTGTCAAATTCTGAAAAAAAACTATTATGTAAAAGACCGTATGATTTCAGAGGATCTGACGTTTATTGGTCGAATTTCAAAAATTCTATATCGTTGGAGGATTGCAAAATTAGCGGCTTGAAATCACATGACAGTATGTTTTAATGCAGTAATTATTACCCATTGCAATAAGTGGACTATTACCAAAGAAGTCAAGAAATGCAATAATTCGCTTATGTTCATTCTTCAATAAATTATGTCAATGTGTCCTTGATAGGCAAAAACTGCAACAATATGATGATGGGATTATTATAACTTTGTGCGAATTTGAAAGATATTTTCCACCTTCTTTTTTTAATATAATGATGCACCTGACAGTTCACCTTGAAAAAGAAGAGTGATTGTGTGGACCAGTTCACTTTCATTGGATGTACCCTTTTGAAAGATACATGAAAACGCTTAAACATTATGTAAGAAATCATGCACGAACAGAGGGATTTATTGCAGAATCCTATCTTGCAGAAGAGTGCATGAAATTTTTCAGTGGTTTTTTAGAAAAACCAATGCAACTAGAGGAAAAGGATGTCCGAAATGACGATTATGAAAATGATGTAATACTTGAAGGACGTCCAATTTCAGCTTGCAAAACAGTTGTGCTGGCTTTTAGTGAAAAAAAATATGCTCACTTTGCTGTGCTAATGAATATGGCTGTGGTGGAACCATTTGTAGAGTAAGTACATATTACAACTTGGTTCTATTGTTATAAATATCTATAATCTTAAGCACATCTTAACATAACTTGTATTATAATAGTTTGCATTTGGAGGAGTTACAAGAGTCAAACAAGCGTATTGGAAAAAATGTGACCTTACTTTGGAATACCCACACAAATAATTTTACTGAATTGATTAAAAAGAAGGTGAGTTAAAAATTCATATATTATCTTATTTGCTTTAGATTTTTATTATCAAGATTCATTCTAGTTTTTTATAGATACCTATTAATTCAAAGGATCATGATGCAATGTTAAAATGGATTGCGTTTGGTCCAAGGAGTAGTGCATTGTCCTATATAAGATATATCATTAATGAATAACGTTTTCACACAAAAGATATAGAGAGAGAAACTCAAAATAGTGAGGTAACTTATGATGCAACTACTATGTGCAGAGCAAGCACAAAAGACACTTCTCAAGTAGTTGATATGGTCACTTATTATGGAGTTTTAACTGATATAATTTTGTTAAACTATCATGTTTTTTATATTCCCGTCTTTAAGTGTCATTGGACAAACATAGGAAATGTTGTGAAGGTTGAAGATGGATTCACTCTTGTCAACTTACATCAAAATCAAGCTTCATTTTCAAAAGATCCATATATCGTTGCTTTTCAAGCGAAACAAATTTTTTATTCAAAAGAAGATGATTCTTCTAATTGGTATGTTGTGATGAAGGCATCATCAAGAAGCTGTCATGGGTTAGATATAAACGATTCATTTGAGGAAGTTTTGCTATGGAGAATCATGGAGAAACCGATATGGAAGTTGATGAATTAACTGAGGATGCTAGTTATGTTAGAGAAGATTGTGAAGGTATACTTAAGTATGTTAATTGTTATATTAACTTACAAAATTGTTTACAAGGATGTGAACTTATTATTACTTACTGTTTTTTTGCTTATTATTACTTACTTATAATTAAAAGGATGTGAACTTATTATTACTTACAAAAATTTATAACCATATAAAACCAAGTCTGGTTAAATGATGTGCATGCAACCATATATAACCATAATTATTACAAGGATGTTAAAACAAAAGTTTATTTGAATTGTGTATGCAACCACTATAATTTGCATTGATTTCACTACTAGAATACTTTAAAATGGGGACGAAGCTTGGAGTTGGCTCCATCTCCATTGTGGAGTCGGCTGGGGATGACGCAAAATTCTATTGAAGTTTGCGTCGGCTGGGGACGACCTGCAACGGTCCGAGTCGGCTAGCGTCGGCTATTTAATTATTTTCCCAATCTAATTTTTATATACACCTATGTCGTTTGAAAAAATAAAAAACACTACTAAAATGGGCAAAAAAATAAAATTGACATGTATGATTATTAATATTCACCCAATGACGGGTCGTGATAGGTTAAATTGGTATTTTCGATGATATATGTTCGTGTAATTCGAAAAGTTATCGTTGTTGAAAATCTAACTCGCACGACAATTCGATGCAACTTTTAGTCGATCCGTTATACAAATTCGATAAAGGTGGTTATATGTAACATTTTAAAGAATTAAAATAATTTTTTAAACCGTTGGGTAATCAATTATGAATTTTTAAATGTATTTGGTATAATAAAATTATATAAAATAAAATATGCGGCGTAAAAATAAATTCTTTGGATCTTATGTCGGTCTAAGGTATTTTGGACATGTTTCCAGAATATGGCTTAAAAATACACGAATCTGGGGTGTCGATCTTGAATTTCAAATTTATGGCTGTTCGTGGACTTTCGGACAAAAAACCCTTCGTTCGAAGGCTGAACGACCTTCAAACGAGACCAAATTTGAGCCGGTGATGCTTTGTAGTGTTTTAATCGAATCCGTACGGTTGGATTCGCAAAAAAATCATCGCCTACAAAATTATCCAAAAAATATGTCATTTTATAGGAGTTAGCTATAACACTTATATTATAAGTGTTATAGCTAACTCCTAGAAAATGACATATTTCTTGGATAGTTTTATTTTCGTTATCAACGGAGTGTATACGTAAGAACATCAAGAAGATTAGGATATTATGTGACAATGAAACAAAACTGGTTAGACGGTCAGCGTCGCTCATTAATTACAACGCTAGCTAGTTCATTGACAGTGCATGACTCAGTTCTGCTGTCCCTGCGTTTCCTTTATATTTTCAGCACAATGCGATGACATGTACTCATATATATTACTATTAAATTTTACTCTCAGGAGCTATCTTAAATACCGTCTTTTTAAGTAATCGATGGTATGAAAAAGGTGGAAAGTGTAAGATTAGTATTTGTACGTAATAAACTACAACAGCCAAAGAAAAAAGAAAAAAGGGTCCTTCACCAGCACCAAAGCATACAAAAACAGAATGATATTTGTATGTAGCTACCCAACGTTCAAATGCAATAAAAACATGAACATAAAGCTACAAAGAAATCAAATAAGAAATTATCTGCCACTTACATCAAGTGATCCTGCAATTGTATTCGTAAATCATTACAGATATGTATATTAATTATCAGAACTAAATCTGATAAATTTTTTCGTATGAAATTGCATTAGTTTTTTGCCATACCAAAATTACGCACATAAAAAATAAAACCAGATTTTGTTTTGATTACTAATTATACAACCATGTAATGAACAATGAAGAATAAGTACATCCTTACAGCTGAATTAACTTTGTTTCAAGATTTCGAGTTCATTAGGAATAGAATGCCCAAAAGACCAAATAATGAAGCAATCATATTTTTAATAACTAAATAAAAAATACTAATATGAAAAACCAATGCTATATTACCTTTAGACATGTCAATGAATACTTGAAAACCGAAATACAACTGCATCATTTTCCAAAAAAACATAAAATATTGAATGTAGAAATTAGAGATAACGGCAGTCGGAAGCCGTCGGAAATTCATAAATTACAGGCTCAGCCGAGCCTTCCTCTTCCTCATTTGCCGTACGAAAAAAATAAATTCAAAATCTCCAAATCTCCCTTCCAAGCTTCCACTCACCAATTTCGAGCTTTTGGATCCTCGCCGGTGCGTAATCAACGTTTATTGCTCTCTAACTTAGGTATAACCACTTAATTTCGCCAAAAATCCAATTTTTACCATAAATCTAGATTTGCATAAGTTGATAAATTAGGGCTAATTAGTGATTGCAATTGTTTTCAATAGTGTAATAATGGTTTATATCATCCCATGGTATACCTATTTCATATGTTATCGTGAAATTGTAAAAAGTATGTATGATTTGTGATTGTGTGTGTATATGTAAACCATTGTATATGCGTTGTTTCTACCATTGTATTGTGTTAATTGGAATAAGACATGAGTCGTATACCATCTTGACTCGTGCAACAAAAATGAATGCACGATTCTAAAATAAATTTGACTTTATTGAAAAATAACAACAATACTAAAGCATCTTTATTCGATGAAATACGCGGGACAAATGTGCTAAATTAATAATTTTTTGAAATGTATAAAATTAGTAAATATATATTCTTTTTTATAAAATACTTTTTTTACATCCCTTAGAGAGTTTTTGGCCCCATCCGACGGATGTTGTACATGATCTTTATATAAATAGTCATTTTTGTTACAAAACGGCCATTTATATTCATCCGGTACAATGCTTGTTGGATTTGTCCCTGTATTGGACAAGTTATAAACACAGTAAACAATTACATTTCGCACACTATTTCGTTTTCAAACGGTTCATAAAATTCCGCCGTCACTTTTCTTTTTTGTTTCTTGCGTAAACACATTTGTGTATAATGCAGGAAACAAAAGGGAAGTGCTGCCGAAATTTTATTGAATCGATTAAAATGAAATAATGTACGAAATGTAAGTGTTTACTATATTTGTAATGGAAAGTAGGACGACTGACCATGAAAAAAAGATAACCATAAATCAACACTTCTATATTGTATTTTTAAGTGGAGTAAAATTGATGCGTATAAGTTTTTGAATCGATATGTTGAAATTAAAATGTGAATTCGTAATATGACCAATATTTATTTTTGAATTTGAACGATAAATCAAACGTTTTGGTAGAAGCGTTCGAGAGTATGGAGGAAAATAACGTAAAATATGAGACCGAATCTGAATCAGAAGACGATGATGATTGATGTAAATGATGAGCTTTATTTTAGTAGTTATGTAATTATGCAATTGATGTAATTGATGAGATTATGCCGTTGATGTAATTATGCAATTGATGTAACTATGTTGAATTCTTGGTGTATTATGAAATTGATGAGATTTATTTTGCTAGTTTTGTAATTTATGTCATTTATGAAAACGAATCTATTTATCGTTATTTACATCTTTTATGGCATTTCCATTTCCGTCATTTATTTAGTAATTTATGTTAAAAATGCAATGTAGTCTGTTTATCGTCGGAATATAAGACCCAATCTAAATTAGGTATACTTTGCGCTTTATGCGCTTTATATCATTTATGTCATTTAACTATAAAATATATTTCATTATCATGTTATTGATCCTTTTTAAAATGATGTGTCTGTGACAGGTATATATCATGTCGTCCAGAAGGAGGAGTTCTTCGCACTCTTTAGGAGGCGATGACAACGGTCAATCGCAACCGCCACAGCGACCTGTCGTGACTCTAGTACTTAGAGCTGAAAGGTAAGTATTAAACTTTTTTCAGCATCTTAAATATTTTGTGTACGATATACTAATCTGTATCATATTTAACACAGGGGGTTTGAGCTACAGCCATCAGCTGTAGTTCTATTGGTTTCGAGGGAGGCGTACAAAAGTTGGATGTCAGCTTGTTGGCCAAAGTGGGATAACATCCCTCCCCACATCCTTGAGTGTATTTGGCAGGATTTCATTGTAAGTATATTCTTCAGTTTTCCATTCTTAATTTGTTTTTGTTGCTTATTTATTGTTTAATTTTAGGTTGCTTGTTTATCATGAAACATAGGCCGCCGTGGACATACAGTAAGATGACCTGCAGCTAGTACGACATTACTGGATGTAGAAGATGAGGAACAACTATAGGGATTACATGTCGATAGTGAAGCATAAAGGGCAGAAAGCAAACTGAATGGGGACGAGTGTTTGGAAAGGGTGGCTGAAACACTGGGATAGTGACGAGGCGAATGTAAGTGTACTAAACTTTTATTAATTATTTGTTTGATACGTAAATATCAAAAAATATTTGGTTGGTAAATAATGTATTAAATTTAAATGTATAGGCAGAGTCGGAAAGAAATTCTACAAATAGGAACAAAAATACCGTCACTCATCGAGGAGGGTTGAGTCGTTTCAGCAGTATCGGCAGGAGTTGGTAAATTTAATAAATGCGAATTGTAAATAGTTATTGTGCTATATAATTTTGAATATACAATAACAGCATATAATAATCAATTTTAGGAAGTTGAGACACATGGTCCTGTGTCGTATATGGATGTATTTACGTGTACGCATGCCGTCGAGCATGTAAATCCAGATGAGACATTTTCATATACATGGCATGACGATAAATCTAGCAAGACCCATGTAAGCATATTTTAGTTTATGTACTATTAGTAATTGTTTTAATTATTAAATTTTAATGAAATAAGATATCATGATGTTAATTTTAACTGCATTTTTATTTGTTCATGCATGCAAGATTTATGGAACAACGCCATAAACTCCTGGAGGATATCGGTCGAGAGCAGCTCACGACGGATGAGGAGGACATTATTTTTGAGACAGTCATGAATCCACCATCACGAAACAGGCACTACGACTTTGGCAATCAAGTGGTAATGAATAATATATTAAGATATAACAATTTAATAATCTTTTGATTTTTGGTGCATCGCTTTAGTTTCAGTCATAAGTTTATAGATATAACAATTAACACATTACGTTGTAACTTTGATAGTAAGATTATAGACTAAATTAAATAAGTATTGCAGGATAGCAGACAGAGGCGAGCCAGCCAACTGACCAGAGCTGATATCGATCTAGCAAAGATCGATGAGTTGAGAGCTAGGGTGGCGCAATTGGAAGATCAGAACCGTCGTCAGACAATTGAGACGACACAGCTGCTGGATCAGCGTATTGCCGAGTACATGCATCAATATGGTGGCTGCTTTCCATCTTCTTCTGGTTCGGGAGATTCTGGAGCTGATTGACCGGATTGATAGGTATGTTTTTTAGTTTTATGTCATTGTTTTGTAAGTTTGGATGATACATTCGGTTGGTGGATTTGGATTTGAACTGTTATGTATATTGTTTGATGATACACTTGGTGGTAGTGATTCTGACATTTGAGAGTTGATTGTGAGGGATTGGTGAAGCATTGATGTATATATTGTACAATTAGATGTATTTAAATTATGGTAGTGAAGTTTGGTTTGATTTTATATGATTTGGGTTGGATTTTATATGAATTAGTTTTGATTTATATTTTTTTGATATTTGGTTATCTTTCTATGGTTTGATTTCATGTTGGATATTTGAGTTGGATACATTGAGTTGGTTGAAAGATATTGTATTTATGAATTGTGGAAGGAAGGCCAAATTAGAACTGAAATGCAGAATTTTTTTTGCAGATTTACAACGGCCTGTAGGTCAAATTTTACCGACACGTTCCGATGGCTACCGACGGTTAAATTCCGACGGCTCCCGATGGCTTTCAATAACAAACGTAACCGGCCACGTGTCTTTTGATGGCCGTCTGAAGCCATCGAAAATACAGTCGAAGGCCACTGTCGGGAGCTGTCGGAAAATCTGTTCACCGACGACTAAATTTATGGCGGCATTTTCCGACGGTTTCCGATGGCCGCCGATAGTCGGGAGCCGTCGAAAAATGCTATGTTCTTGTAGTGTCTTTTGTTACTAGATTTTTAGTTGATTCTTCATTGTGTCCTATTTGTATCATCTTTTTATAGTTATGAAACATTTCATTATACTGGATTTTCTTTTACTTGGGCTTAAGCTGGGTGGGATTGATAATTTAATAAAGGACATGATTTATTGATGTAGCAGCTGCATTTGGATAACCCCAGTAAAATTCGTTTAGATCTGAAATTATATCTAAACACTTCTCAGAGAAATAATTTGCAAACCTCCTTGGTACTTTATTTTATTTACTAAGTTACCAAGTTTCCTAACAGTTACAAATTTTGAAAATGCTTCCAACGGGAAAAATATTGGTAATTTGTAACAATAATAACCATTAACACTGATCTAAGTAAAGGCAGTTTTGTTGGTAATTTGTAACCCACACAAATGATATCAGTGACTGTCTTTGAAATACACACAGTATCTAGTAAAGGCAGTTTTGTGATATAAGTTAGTAACTTGAACATGCATACATTTTGATTTCATATGCTTAAATAATGTTGTACTCATGGTCACTGTCTGTGAAAGCTTGTAGATCACATCAGCTTAATTTCCTTTCTATATTTCCTTGTAGTGACCACCAAGCTGCACATGAAAGATGAACTTTATATTAATTTTTGTAAAAACTTATAATTCTTTGTTGATCATTATACCAGTTTGTCTCTTTACTGTCTACTACAGAAAATGAAGAGGATAAATCAAAACCAAAAAAAAGAATCTTTGTTACTCAAGGAGTCTAATGTACAAAACAAGCACATGGAAGACAATAATGTTCAAAACGACGACAACGCTCATGCACTTGAAGACAATACAATGCAAGTCAAAGATTGAAGGTAACAATCATAAAAAAGAAGACAATCCACGTGCATTTGAAAACAATGAAACACAAAATGAACAGTGTTTGGAAGTCACGATGGAAAACGATGGATCTATCCAAGATAGCTGCAAATGTACTAGGGAAAAGAAGACCTAGAGGTCCCACTAAAATAAAGAAACTTCCATCAATTTTCTCAAATCTTATTGAAGTTGAATTAAATGCACATGCCGAACCAATAGGTGATGGATCAATCCACTTATCTTCTTATCTAGGGCCGCTTGTACGAGAGCATGTTCGGTTACGCTTAATAATTGGAGACATCTTAGTGATGATTTGAAATCTGTTCTATGGGAATCCATTCAGGTAATGTAATTTTTGAATACGACAATTGAGTTTCAGTTTCACTAGAAAACAACTGATTTTGAATAAAAATTCCATACATGAAAAATCAACCTAAAAATACATTTATGAATTGCACTGGCTTATGCCCCGGTTATCTTTTTTTGGATCCATTTTGTAGTCAACTACCAACCCACAAGGCACGGTTCAATACTATTCGTATGACGTTGCCGATGTGCATGAGTAAATAATGAACTATACAATGAAAACTGGTACATCACTTTGTTAATGCACAACGATAGGCATTTATTAAGTGGATATTGTTCCATATGTTGTCCTTATTTATCTATTCAAGAAGAAAATGACAGTTCATAAATAAGATTTACTGCAAACGTTAAAAAGGTTCAAAGCACTTTAAAATGAATTACAATAGATAATATTTTGGGCTACTAAAGCTATTGATTTTTAAGGATGATTTTGCTATACAAATTCTAAATCCTAGAGGTAAACTTACACACACACAACAAGTTAATAAAAGATGTGATTTGTAATTTTTTAGTTAAAAATTATGTACTTAAACTGAGTGCAAGCTTTTCAAGCCATTATACGAGCAATCAGTGGTGTTTCAAAAATAAAAAATAATCTCATTTTCTTGCCATTGTCTGGTTTTGAATTAAATATAAATAGCACCTTTTATGTTTTGCATTTTTGAAGTATTTATTCTTTTCTTAAATTTTATCAAGTGTGCAAGGAAATATGATAGTTGGCGACTCTGTACTATCCTTGGATGTCAAAAGAGAGGTAGAAAGTTATATCGATTGTACTAGCTAAACTCATATTAATGGATAATTCTAGACCTTTTTTTGTTTTGTTTATTAGATATGGCATGTTCAGTCCCTATATTGTGACACTTACTGTAGTAGACTAGTCTCTTGCATTTCACTATAATATGAATGGTTGGATCACTGGTCAAATGATATAATTATTAGTGCATGAAGCACAATTATATAAACTAGAGAAAAGTATATTTAGAACTGAAATATGTCGATGAATCATTGGCTTATGCTGTCGTATACTTTTAAGATTTTTTTCAATACACACACAGTGATGCTATTAATGTAGTCAGTTAATTTGCATATAGAAAGGATACGAGTCCTTGAAGGAAAGATACATCATGGTGTTAGGTAAATAGCTTCAATGAGAAGTATGTGATCTTATTCTTCAGTTGAAAAATAGTGGTTCCTTAATAAGATCATTGACCCGTATGTGGCTTACTAATATTAAATCCACAACTATTTATTTTTTGACAAACTATGCTGTATCTAATAGGATTTTTTTCACACAGAGTACTGTGAACATTGTATTTAAACTTGTTTTATTCTTAGCAAATTCGGTTTTAAGGGTTTGCTATTTTTAGAAAACTGTTAGAAGTTAAAATGTGTGGTTGTGGAGCAAATGGATGGTTCATGGTGTGTAGGAGTTTTTTTGTTGTTGTTGAATTTGTGGACGGACTTCATTCTCAAGTTGTATAAATAGGAGGTGGAGCAAAGTTTTAAATAAGAAAATAGTACTTGTTTTTCCTCATTGAATGCAGAAGCTAATTGCATCATTATAGTCCTAAAAAATCCATAATAAAATTCTTGTTCTCTTTGTTCTAAATCGAGCACTCACAAACTGTCATCAATCTCTTTTTTGTGTAATTTTTTGTAACAGAATACTTGATTTTTCCAACATCTGGTATCAGAGCCCGGTGAAGATCAATCATGGCTACAAACTCAAGCATCTCTAGTGACGATGGAGCACGTGCCCAAGAAAAAGGAGAAACGATCACTCTCAAGTACCCCATGCTCACAAAGAGCAATTATGCTACTTGGGCCATCAAGATGGAGGTATTCATGATGGCTCAAGGGATCTGGGATGTAGTGGAGGCTGAAGGGCCTGTTTAAACACGCAAAGACAAGATGGCCTTGGTAGCCATCTACCAAGGTATAAGTAAAGATACCTTGCTTCAACTAGGCGCCAAGAAGACAACCAAGGAAGCATGGAACATGCTCAAAACTATGAATCTTGGGGCTGAGAAGGTGAAAGAGGTAAGAACTCAATCACTTTGGAGAGAGTTTGAAGCCATGAAAATGAATGATGGAGATAGTATTGATGAGTTCTTTGGAAAGCTCCAAATAGTTGTCAACAAGCCGAGAGGGCTAGGCAAAAACGTTGAAGAAGAACTTGTGGTGAAGAAGTTGCTGAGATCAACTTCACCAAAGTTTTTGGAGATTGCATCTACAATTGAGGAATTTAGTGATCTGAAAACTAAAACCACGGATAAGGTTATTGGATCACTTAAAGCTCACGAAGAGAGGATGCAAGGACATGGGGCAAAGGGAGATGAAACTGTTCTTCTCACTCGAGCAGAGTGGAAGGCAAGAGAAGACAATAAATCTCAAAAGAAGTACTCCAGAGATCAAGGGAACAATAGAGGTGGAAGAGGCAGAGGATGTGGAAAAGGAAGAGGAGCTGGTGGCTCTAAAAGAAAAGATGAAGAGCCACAACAAAAGAGGAAATTTGACAAGTCAAAGATCAAGTGTTATGGCTGTGGGAAGATGGGACATTTTGCCTCTGAATGTTCATCAAAGGAAAAAGAAGAGCAAGCCAACTTGACAGAAAAAGAGGAATATGATGAGCCTGCATTGTTAATAATTGAGACTTGTGAATTGACCAAATCACATGTCTCACATAGCAAGGAAGGAGTGTCAACTACAAGTGGAGGTGCTAAGAAGGAGTTAGGATGGTATCTTGACATTGGTGCAAGCAACCACATGACAGGTGACAAAAGTTGTTTCACAGAAATCGATCATTCCATTAATGGCAAGGTAAGATTAGGTGATGACTCAGTGATTAATATACATGGGTTAGGATCAGTGCTGTTTCAATGCAAAAATGGAGAGCACTTGATTCTTTCCAATGTGTATTACATACCCAAGTTAAAGAACAACACCACTAGTCTTGGCCAGCTTGATGAAAGTGGGAGCCGAGTGATCATTGAAGAAGGAGCCTTGAGGGTCTATGATAATACTAATAGACTCATAATCAAGGTTAGGAGGCAACACAACAAGCTCTTCATTGCAAAGCTGCAGAATGCAAAAAAAGTCTATCTAATGGCCTGTATGACAGATAAAGCTTGGCTATGGCATGCCAGGTATGGGCATCTGAACTTCCAAGCCTTGAGAAGGTTGAAAAGCCAGAAGATGGTGGAGGGAATGCCAGAAATTTCTCAAACAAATCAAGTATGTGATGGATGTGTGGTGGGGAAGCAACACAGGACTGCATTTCCACATAAAGCAATGTTTAGAGCAAAGCAACGCCTTGAGCTGGTCCATGGAGATTTGTGTCGGCCAATCACACCCTCTACACCAGGAGGTAACAAGTATTTCATGCTTCTTGTTGATGATTATTCACGATTCATGTGGATATTTCTATTGAAGTGCAAGAATGAAGCCTTTGAGGCTTTCAAAAAGTTCAAAACACTGGTTGAGAATGAAGTTGCAAGAAAAGTAAAGTGTTTTAGAACAGATCGAGGAGGTGAGTTCACCTCCCTTGAATTCAAGAAGTTTGGTGATGATGAGGGTGTGAGAAGACACCTCACTGCACCATATTCTCCACAACAAAATGGTGTTGTTGAGAGGAGAAACCAAACTATCATGGAGATGGCAAGAAGCATTATGAAGAGTAAGAATGTGCCAGCTAAGTTTTGGGGTGAGGCAGTGAAGACTTCAGTGTATATTCTGAATAGAGCTCCAACAAAGAGTGTGGAGGGAATGACACGTTATCAAGCATGGTATGGGAGAGCTCCAAATGTGCAACACATGCGTGTGTTTGGGTGCCTTGCTCATGCCAAAGTTGTGTCACCTCACCTCACTAAGCTTGCTGATAGAAGCATCAAGACCATCTTGCTTGGATATGAGGAAGGTTCTAAAGCTTATAGGTTGTTGTATCCGAGCAAAGACAAAGTTGTGGTAAGTAGGGATGTAGTAAGAAAAAGGCTGGTCATGGACAGTCAAGAAAAGAGGGAAATAGATTGTGAAGGAACATTCATAGTCCATATGAGTAAAGGAGAAAATGAGGGAAGTGATGTAGAACCAATATCCAACTCTCATGAGGGAGGAGGAGATGGATCACCTCATTCAACTGCTCAAAATTCTCCTCTGAACACGCCCAGGTCGAGCACTGGTTCGAGTTCAAGTGGAGGAAATCACAAATTCAGAACCTTGGAAGAGATCTATGACGCAACTAGAGAAATGGATGAGGAGGTTAGTTTATGTTTCTTGTCCATTGAAGAGCCTTCAAATTATGAGGAAGCTACAAAGAATAAGAATTGGAGGGAAGCAATCATCAGAAATTAGTTCCATACAGAAAAATAGGACTTGGGAACTTTCAGATTTGCCAAAGAATCTAAAGGCCATTGGTTTTAAATGGGTCTTCAAGTTAAAGAAGGATCCAGAAGGGAAGATAATCAAGCACAAGGCCAGTTTAGTTGCAAAGGGGTATGTGTAGAAATATGGAGTTGATTACAAGGAGGTATTTGCTCCGGTGGCAAGGTTGGAGACCGTAAGAACTTTACTTGCATACTCGGCACAAAGAAAGTGGGATGTCCATCATATGGATGTCAAAACAGCTTTTCTTAATGGAGAATTGAAAGAAGCAGTGTATGTGGTGCAGCCTGAAGGATTTGTTGACAAGAACTATCCAAACAAGGTGTTAAAGCTGCACAAAGCTCTGTATGGTCTAAAACAAGCACCAAGAGCTTGGAATGACAAGCTAGATAAGTGTTTAAAATCCATAAATTTTAAGAGATGCCCTTTTGAGCATGCAGTGTACATGAAGAAGACAGGAGAACATGTCATAATTGTAGGGGTGTATGTTGACGATCTCATCCTCACTGGCTCCAGTGCTGAACTCATCAAGAAATTCAAGCTAGAGATGATGCAGAAGTTTGAGATGAGTGATCTGGGGCTTCTAAGTTATTACTTGGGAATAGAGGTGAAGCAAAACGAAGAAGTTATAACCCTGTGCCAATCAAGTTATGCAAGGAAGATCCTTGAAAAAGTGGGGATGACAAATTGCAACCTCTGTCATCTTCCAATGGAGCCAAGGTGCAAAATTGATCAAGCATGATGAAGAGCCACCAGTGGATGCAACCATGTATAGGAGCATCATTGGAAGTCTAAGATACTTGGTAAACACTCGTCCTGATCTTGCTTATTCAGTTGGGGTTGTTAGCAGATACATGGAAGCTCCAACTACTGCACACATGAGTGCCGTCAAGCAGATTCTGAGATATGTAAAAGGAACACTTGACATGGGATGTGTGTATAAGAAGGATCAATCAAATGAAGAATTGGTTGGTTACAGTGACAATGACCTTGCTGGGGATACTGATGATAGGAAGAGTACCACTGGAATTATGTTCTTTTTTGGAGAAAGTCCTATTACTCGGGTGTCAAAGAAACAAAGGATAGTGGCACTTTCATCGTGTGAAGCCGAATATATTTCAGCAACAGGGGGTGCCTGTCAAGGGATTTGGCTCACAAGACTAATGGATGCTTGAGAGGAGATGATCAGGTGAAGCCAATATTGGAAGTTGATAACAAATCTGCAATTGCTTTAGCCAAGAATCCAGTTAACCATGAAAGAAACAAACACATTGATACAAGGTATCATTTCATTCGAGAGTGTGTTGAAAATGGTGATGTTAAGCTAGAATATACCAAAACAGATACTCAGCTAGCTGATATTCAGACAAAGCCACTTGGAAGGCAGAGATTCATCGAGCTAAGGGACAAGATTGGTGTGAAGATCATCAAATGAAAACAAGTTTAAGGGGGTGAATGCGAACATTGTATTTAAACTTGTTTTATTCTTAGCAAATTCGGTTTTGAGGGTTTTCTATTTTTAGAAAACTGTTAGAAGTAGTTTTTAAAATGTGTAGTTGTGGAGCAAATGGAAGGTTCATGGTGTGTAGGAGTTTTTTTGTTGTGGTTGAATTTGTGGACGGACTCCATTCTCAAGTTGTATAAATAGTAGGTGGAGAAAAGTTTTAAATAAGAAAATAGTACTTGTTTTTCCTCATCGAATGCAGAAGCTAATTGCATCATTGTAGTCCTCAAAAATCCACAATAAAATTCTTGTTCTCTTTGCTCTAAATCGAGCACTCACAAACTGTCATCAATCTCTCTTTTGTGTAATTTTTTGTAACAGAATACACGATTTTTCCTACAAGTACTAGGTTTTAAATACCAAGTCCTCAGAGTACAAAATGAGTACTCATATGAATTTGTATCCAACTGAGTTTTTGCTGAGTGTGCTCTCTTTTGTCCCTCTTTAATTTCTGGGTTCTATGCTTTCAATGTGCTGCACTCTTGGTTCTCTTTTGCACCTTTTTACTGGGAAGAGATTTTCGTTTGTTCTGTACATTTCAGGCTCTGTACACATGTCGAACACATTCTGTCCACCTTTTTTCTACGATTTCATTTAGTCCGAGTACTGAGTTTTAAAAATTGAGTACAGCGATTACGAAGGGTACAAATTGAGTATTCTGCATTTAAAAACCAAGTAATCAATTTTAAACTAAGATAAAACTGGGACCATTCACGTAGTAAAACATGCATCACTATTACAGCACACTGTCTATTAATTAGACGTAGGCCTGTCAAATTTCAGATTGACCCTTTAACCCAACCCGAATAACCCTGTTTCAACAAGGCTGGGTCAAACCCATTTTCTACTATTTCTTAATTGGGTCAAGACCCAATCAGTCCGACATCAAACACATACCGACCCATATTACCCATTAACCCTTCAAAACCCTAAATCCTCTTCTTCTCAGAATTTCACGACAACTTTTTCGACCAATTTTTTCAAAATATACACTGGCTTTAGATCTATTTTCTCGATGGTGAATTTTCTTCTCTGAAATTCGTTAGATCTTAAAGTAGCTGCAGGGAAAATCTGTCGACAATCAAAATGGTATGAATCTTTATTTGTAAATTTCTGGATTTAAAAGATGGTTTTCTAATTTGAGTTGGGTTTGTTTCATTTCTTAGGATCTGGTTAAGTTCACCGATTGATAGATTCCTAGACATTTTGAGTCAACTGCTGTTTGTTTCATCAGATTAACATATTTCGGGTATTTGGATTCTTCATTTTGATATTTTACTTTCTTTTGGTCTATGGCGATCAGATAGTTGGCTGGAAGGTTTAATTTTTACTGAATTTACTGTTAAGTGTTGATATTAGTTTTGACTGAAAGTTTGTTTACAACATTGGATCCGAATGTTTACAACAAAAGTATAACCAACAGTACAATAAACTCAGCAGGATTTTTGAATAATTTAAGAAATTACAGAAAAGGAAGTGTCTTCTCTTTTGCAAAGCAATATAATTATTAAAGTTTATTTTTAGGCAAACTAGCTAGGTAGTTGACAAGCTGTGCAAGTTACCAATGTCGTTGTGAAGCAAAGCAATATCTCTTTTGCAACTTGGTGAATGGTTCAAAATCACCAACACAGTACGAGCGAGCAACTTGCAAAGTCAAGTTGCGTTTAAATGATCTCCATTAGTACAATGATTACATTCTAGTTTGCATTATTAAACTCCAGCTGGAAATTAATAAACTGTTAAACTTCTAGTTTACAGTTTCAGGAAGATAAAAGGAACTTTAATTCATAAACTATCAAACTGAATAATTTGTGATACAAATGTGTCTAATTACATCATAGACATCCTATTTCAATGATAAAGGCTGACATTCTTATGGATACTTCGACTTGACCTTTTCACAAGTGAAAAAAAAAATTCTATAAATATGTACCAACCAGTTTTACTAATTTCGATAGGTTATTTAATAAGCTCTTTAGGATTTTTATAGCATGCCATACGAAACTACTTATGTTATACGTGGTTGTTCACACTATATGTATATGTGAAATTTTCATTACATGTACATGAGAAATTTTCACCAAAATATTTCATCAAGTGAATAATCACTTTTACATATGCAGAGAATCAAGATGACCCAACTATTCCAATTACATGAACTCAAATTTGGATTGAAACACATACAATAAAAGATAAAAGCATATTGTCGAGTGTGGCAGAGCGCATGGTAAAATTAGTTTGTTTTATATATCTTGTTTAAGATATTTCTATTATTAGCAAATTTATTAAATCTTACAAGTTGGAATTAGTGAAAAAATGATTAAAGAAGCAAAGGCATGTGGTGGTGGTGGTAATTCTTGTTCAAGAAGACATAGCTTCAATTCTCTATGTTATCAATGTTGTATTTATTATCTACATTTATTGCTCCTTTACATTTATTCAGTTGTTTAATTCAGTTGTTTAAGTGATCACATCATAGAATTTAACAGTTAAGACTATAGCACATCTTAAATTTTGAATGCCGGCTGCATATATTTATTTTATTTGGATGGTGTTGTCCTTTATAAACATTGCCATGTAAACCATACATCTACTTCGCTTTATTCAACACAAGTCAGTAACGCAAGTAAATATTTTTTGTAGAATATGAATATCGGTGAACATGATAGTCAAACAAGAGATATGGTAGAATTGGAAGTTGATCTTGATTCTGTGGGTAGTTCCGTGGGAAGTAAACGAAAAAGAAATACTTATTCTGATGTTTGGAAATATTTCAAAAAGAAGGAAATTGTTAGTGGTGAAAAACGTACATGTTTTTGCAAAAAATGTAAAAGAGAATATATCTGTGGTGATAATTATGGGACAAATAATTTAAGGAGACATGTTAAGAAATGCCACGGTATAAATGTGGAAGAAATCAATAAAGGAAACTTTAGTCAAACGAAGTATAGAGATTTAATGACTAAAGCAATTATTCGGCACAATTTACCATTTAATTTTGTGCAATATGAAAGTATTCGTGAATTGGTTTCTTATTTAAATGATGAAGTGGTACATTTATCCAGAAACACTTCGCGTTCAGATGTTATAAAACTTTATGAGAATGAGAAAGTAAAACTTAAAGCTGTATTAGATTCATGTAGCGGGAGAGTGAGTATAACATCTGATTTGTGGACTTCAATCAATACGGATGGATATATAACTTTGACTGCACATTTTATTGATAATGAATGGAATTTGCAAAAAAGATTGCTTAGTTTTTGTTTGTTGCCGCCTCCTCATTCTGGGTCAGCCATATTTGGAAAGATATCAAGTTTGTTGCTTAGTTGGGGAATAGTTGATAAAATATTTTCATGTACATTGGATAACGCATCTTCCAATGATAAGTTTATTGAATTGTTAGGATCACATCTCAATTATAGAAGATCATTGGTTGCGGATGGTCAATATTTACACGTTAGGTGTGCTGCACATATATTGAATTTGATAGTGCAAGATGGCCTGAAATCTATTACTATTTGTTTGAGCAACATACGGGAAAGCATAAAATATATTAGGGGCTCTCAATCTAGAAAAAAAAGTTTTATAGAATGCATATCTAGTCTTTCTTTGGATAAGACTAAGAAGGGATTACGTCAAGATGTTCCCACGCGATGGAATTCCACATTTATTATGCTTAAAAGTGCAATATATTATGAGCAAGCTCTTTATCGCTTGAAACATGTGGATTCTAGTTATACTTATTGTCCATCATTTGAAGAATGGGAGAAAGCAAAGAAAATCACACGTTTTTTGGAAGTTTTCTACAATGCCACCTGCTTGTTTTCAGGAACAAATTATCCGACGGCTAATTTGTTCTTTCCAGAAATTTTCTTGGTTCATTTAACTTTAAAAAAGACTATAGAGGGTGATGATTTTATGTCTTCCATGGCATGCGATATGCTTAAAAAGTTTGATAAATATTGGAAAGAGTTTAATGTGTTTCTTTCTATTGCCTGTATTTTCGATCCACGTTACAAAGTAAATTTTGTTCGATTTTCTTATGAAAGGTTATATGGAATTAACATAGAATTTGAAAAAGTAAAAAGAAAATTGGAAGAGTTGTTCGTTGAATATTCAAAGAAATTGCAAGAGGATTCGCCTATTGAAACAAATGCTACAGACATAGAATCTCCATGTTCGTTTACGGGCCCTTATTCACAAGAACGTGAAGATATGTTGGAACAATTTGACTCTTATCAAGATTCAGAATTTGCTGGCAATTCTACTAGATCGGAACTTTATTCATATTTAAATGATGGGTTGGTCGATCGCAAAATAGAATTTGATGTACTTTCATTTTGGAAATCACAGCAATATCAATATCCTATTTTATCCCTTATGGCAAAAGATATATTGGCTGTACCGGTAACTACTGTGGCTTCAGAAAGTGCTTTTAGCATTAGTGGTAGAGTACTTGACGAGTACCGTAGTTCACTAAAAGAAGATGTTGTCGAAGCATTGTTATGTACAAAAGATTGGTTGTATGGCGGTACGGTTGTGCAAACAATTGAGGATCTTACTGAAGATATTACAAGGTCCCATTCTCAAGAAGAAGAGACATTAATGCATAGTGTCAGGTATGATTTTTAGATTATTATGCTCATATATGCATTGCAGGAATCGTGAGCTATAGATGTCAGTTTCTTTATCTCTTTTCTCTCTGTGTAAATTTGAAATAACTTCCATTGTGTAAATCTGTATAACTCTATTACACGACAATCTTAAAGAGGTAGCTGTTAAAGTAAATTTGTATTTTTAGGAAGATGTTGTTTATATGCTGAGATGGATTCACGTTATATTTGTATTGCAGGACATAGTAGAAGCTAAGGAATTCTTGAAGGAAAAAGGGGTTGATGTTGGTTCGTATTGAAGTTTCAGGTGATTGACTCACTTGCTAGATATTACACTTTCAGTTATTAGCATATATATATGAACAACATGCATGTTCACATATTTCATAGCATTTTAGATTTTTTTCTCTCGTTCTTTTGTTTCCTTTTTTGCAGTAAAATGTTTCTGAATGATGTATCATGCATGCCCTTGGCCTATGTACAATTGCCTCGACTTAAACCATTGAATTCAGATGTTTCCTGAACTATATCAATTTATTTTTTGTTCCAAAAATATTAGAAATCCGGTTTAGTATTCATAATTCTCATTAGTATATTTCATTGTTCTTCCGGAGTTGATTAACTATAGAATCCCACTTAATATACATAAAATTGCCATGAAAATGTTCATGGCTAGTTCATTATTTATTTCAGAGATGCTCAATACACATAATTATAAAACATGCTATGAATATATATTATGATACACGAGAACAGCTATGCACATGACATGAATAGATTATAAGGAACATGTAACATGTCATATCCACAATTTGTATTTATTCATTTTAGTTTTGGAGAATGTTTTATCTCAGTATGTCAAGATTGTGTAGTAATAATAATCTGCTATTAACAGTTAGCTCGAGTCTTCTGACCCTCTTTTTTTTTTAATTTTGTTACAGGCACTTGGAATTACTGAAGTTCTAAACAAGCTGAAGCACATCTAAACAATGATGCTCATTTATTTGCTTTATGTATGATATCTCATGATATTTGTGCACTTTCAGGTGTTATTTGATGCAGTTTTATTACATATTTTGCAGTTTAAAAAGTTTCTATGTTATATTTTTACACTTTCAGCTGTATGTTTGGCATTTCATGATATCTGTGTTATAATTGTGCGCTTTTAGCAGTAAATAGAAGTTATCTGATTCAGTTTTTATTATTCAGTTTTTATTATGTATTCAGTAGCATATACAAAATGATATGATTCTCAGTTATTCGACAACATATTTGGTGTTTTTCTTAAACGGGTTAAATGGGTTGACCCGCATATGAAATGGGTTGGGTTGTATTTCTCTTTTGACAAATATATCAATTGGGTCTGGTCAGAAAATGGGTCGGGTCAATTTTGATCCAACCCATCATGACCCGACCCGACCCATTTGACAGGTCTAATTAGACGTGACAATAGTAATTACAGAACTACCAGTTTTCTACCGATCTCCTGTGATATTACAGGCTCTCATATTGGTATCATTTTGTACTCTTAGCTATTTCTCTTCACTTGCATCAGTTTTGTATTGGATGCAGATTTCGAAGTACATCATGCCTTTATTAATTTTCAGTTATCAGCGACTTGCATTTTTCACCGTTTATCGTCTACCATAAAATTTTCATTTCATTTTGATAGTTTACTAGTCATGCTAACCTTTTGGAGAATTGCATGTATTGTGTTTCCATTAAACCTTTTCAAGTCCTCATAATAAACCATTATTTTTATTTTTGTTTTAACCCATTGCCAGTTCTAACTTTTTAAATGACGTGAAAATAAAGGAGTATTTGTTTTTGTTTAGGGTTCTTTCCTTTTTTGGGTAGTTCTAAATCAACAGCAACCATCCATATTATGCAGTATCAAAAGATTTCCAGCTTTGCAGATGCATTCCGTGGTTTATATAGTATATTTAACCAAGGAGTAACAAAAGCATAAAGTCAATCATAGGATCAGATTTGAAGTCTGTAGTATTAACAATGATTCCTCAAAACAAGTACTATTTTATAAGGTTCACTTTAACAGGAAGATATGGATATCCATTAAAATGATACTTTTCCATGTATCTGTTTCCAGTATATCTAATTTATTAACATGAATTCAAATCTATATCTAGTGGTGGCACTGGAAAAATTTGTTGATCTTTTAGGATAAGGCTCCAATTAAAATACTACTGATATTGCTTTTACAACTCAGATCAACGAAGCTTTGCTGCCTTTTCATCCTTAACTATAAGAATTTGAGAGAATATGAAATTGCAGATACCATACAAAGCAAATGACAGTGCTTATATATAAATAGATGTACAAGTTTCTCTGTAAAATAAGCAGCAGCTTTCGTGTTGGGCTTTGAAGCCCATGAATCCATATTGCAACCGTTTAAATAAAAGAACATGCCAGATGAAGCTCATATGAACGAACGGTTGATATGAAGAGATGGGGATATATATGCAACGGAAGAGAGGGTTTTTCTCAACACTCCCCCACAAACCCTTCGGTAGTTAGGGTTTGATAAATTTTGCCCCAAATTCCTCTCTTCAGTGCGGTTCTGAAAAATAATTAAAATTGGCTAGAGATTTATCTTGCGATCAACTTAAGATTCTTCCTTTAGTTAAGATTAGGCTTAGAGCAGCCGATTTTAGTTGCAACTCAACTTTGAGGTTGATCTTCTCATCAATCTATTCGTTTGAGAGCTGCAAGCTGGATGTGAACAAACGAAGCAGATGATAATTGATGATGGATGTCCTTTCGACCGCTATCTGGTAGCATCCTTTGCAGTGATTCTTTCGTCAGTAGACTTCCTGCTGCCTTGTGAGTTATTCACTTTCAATTTCTCTCTAAGTCGAATAAAGTTTATCTTAGATAGAGGCTTGGTCAGTATGTCTGCGACCTAGTAAGTAGAAGATATGTGGTTTATTTCCAATTCTCCTTTTGCTACTTGTTCGCGCACGAAATACAAATCTAATTCCATATGTTTTGTTCTTGAGTGTAATACTAGACTGGCAGTAAGATGAACTGTGCTAAGAGTATCACACCATATAACTGATTTACTGTTATGTTTGATCTGTAATTCACCAAGCAGAGACTGAATCCACATTACTTCTGCTATTGCATTGGCTACACTTCTATATTCAGCCTCTGCACTAGATCTTGATATAGTAGGCTGCTTTTTTGAACACCATGATATATGATTATTGCCTAAGAATATGCAATAGCCTGTTGTAGATCTCCTGCCATCAGGATTAGAGGCCCAATCAGCATCTACATACCCAGTAATATCGATGTATTTGCTTGTTCCAGTGTTAAACCAAAGTCAGTTGTTCCTTTGAGTTATCTTAAAATCCTTTTCACCATTTTCCAGTGTTCATCTGTTGGTTTTTGCATGAATTGGCTGACTTTGTTTACATTGTAGGAAATTTCAAGTCTTGTAATAGTTGCATACTGAAGTGCTCCAACTATACTTCTGTATTATTTGTCATTGGTTATTGCTTCACCTTTGTACTTGGATACATGTAAATTGCTGACCATAGGAGTAGAAATAGAATTTTCTTGATTCATTTTTGCTTTGTTTAAAATTTCAACAATGTACTTTCTCTGACTTTGCTGAATAGATGAATTTGAATGTCTTTTGACCTCAATTCCAAGAAAATAGTTGAAGTCACCCAGATCTTTAACAGAGAATTTCTGATTTAAGTGGTTTATCAAATTGCTGATCTCCTCTTCATTATTGCATGTAATGATAAAATCATCAACATATATAAGTACATAAACAATTATGTTATTACTAAATTTTGTAAACAAAGAGTTGTCAGATTTTGTAGCATTGTCGCCCAGTCCTGTGAGAGTCTCTTTAAGCTTTTCAAACCACACCCTTGGGGCCTATTTCAGCCCATAAATAGCTTTGTTCAATCTGCATACAAGATTTTCTTTTCCTTTCTGTATGAACCCATGTGGTTGCTCCGTATACACTTCTTCTTGTAAGACACCATTCAAGAAGGCATTATTCACATCAATTTGTTTGATGTTCTAATTTCTATACAAGGCAATAGTAATAACTGTTCTTATAGTAGTGGGTTTCACAACAGGTGAGAAAGTTTTATTGAAGTCAAAACCACTCTGTTGTGAATATCCCTTAGCTACTAGCCTTGCCTTGTACTTAGAAATTGCATCATCAGCATTTTTCTTTAATTTAAAAGTCCATTTACACCCCATAATATTTTTATTTTTGGGTAAGGGAACAAGATCCCATGTCTTGTTTCTCATAAGGGCATTGTATTCTTCTGACATGGCTGATTTCCAATCCTCATTCTCCATTGCTTGATAATGAGTGCTTGGTTCTTCAGTGTCTAAAGTTGCAGTGTAGGTCTTTGGCTTGAATATTCCATTTTTTGACCTTGTTATCATATGATGACCTGCTCTAGTAACTTGTTGTTGATGAATACTTTCTTCTTGTTGTCGATGATCATTGTAAGTCTGTGTTTCCTCTGATGTTTGATGAGGTGTAGAATGTAAACTTACTCTTTGTTGAGATATTTGTGCCGGTGTGTTTGATGGTTCAACTTGCTCATGACCTAGTCCATAATTGGACATAGTGTGTTGTGAGTCCGATTCCCTTGTGTGAGACCTGTCATCAACTTCTATTGATGCTTTTGGGAACTTGTATCACTTCCTTAGGTAAGGCAGGTATGGGAGGCACAGAATCCTTTGGATTATATACTTTCTTTGATGTTTTAATTTTTGATTCCTTGAAAGGAAATTTTTTTCATTGAACACTACATGCCTTGAAATAAAAATCTTTCCATTACTGTCTATACACTTATATCCCTTTTGGTTAGTAGCATAATCCAAAAAAGTACAAGGATATTACCCGAAATTTAACTTATGAGTATTGTATGGTCTGAGATAAGGAAAATATAGACAGCCAAAAATTCTCAAATTTTGATAGTCTGGTTTGATATTAAACAGAATTTCTATTGGACTTTTATGTTTTAGAATCTTTTATGGTAGCCTATTAATTAAGAAAACAGTTGTAGAAAAGGCATCTGGCCAAAATTTTAATGGCATAGATGCCTGTGCTAGCAAAGTGAGACCAGTTTCAACAATTTGTCTGTGTCTCCTTTCAACAAGTCCATTTTGTTCAGAAGTGTAAGGGGAAGTTGTTCTATGAACAATCCCTCTCTTTTGAAAGTACCCCTTTAGAGGCATGTACTCTGTTCCACCATCAGATTGTATTACTTTGACTTGGCAGTTGGTTTGCCTTTCTGCCTGAGATATGAACTGTAATACATCATTATAAGTTCCATCCTTTAACTTTAAGAAATATATCCAAACATATCTAGAATAAGCATCAACAAAGGATATACAATATTTATACCCATGATCACTGTGTAGTGGTGCAGGACCTCATAGATCAGTAGCAATTAGTTCAAGTGGCTTGCTGTAAAGTGTTTCAGAATTTAAGAATGGTAATTTATGACCTTTTCCCATTTGACAGTATGTGCAGATATATGGTATTGAAATATCATTAAAAGAAATGTTGCTATTATTCAAAACATGCTTTACAATTACAGTATTTGGATGTCCCAATTTACAATGCCACATATCAAAGATCTTACAATTTTCTTCCTTTTTGATTTCAGAATTATTACACCAAATTCTTTTAATTTCTGGTTTTCTTGAATTAGCCACACAGAACTTGTACAGACCTTTATATTCTTTACTCTGCAAGAGAATGTCTCTAGTTAGGATATCCTTAACTAAACAGTGATGTGGATAAAATTCAAAGTAAACTTTGTTGTCTTTTGCAAACTGTGACACACTCAGCAGATTTTTTCTAAATAGTGGCACCCTAAGTAAGTTATTTAAATATAGTTGCCTTTTTCCCATAATGTATGAACTGCTAGTGTGTGTGATTGAAATTGATTTTCCACTACCCATGTGTATAGAATTCATATGTTTGTATTCCTTGTTTCCAAGATTTAGATTGCTTAAATTATAGGTGATGTGATTTGTGGCTCCTGAATCTGGATACCAATCCTCATCTTGAATATGTTCTGGTTTTGCAATTTCAGTTTGCTAGTTTCTGTTTTAAGGTAAATTGCTTGAATCATGTTGAACTTGTGCCATATTTGCACTGAAATTTTGATTTCTTTGATTGTTGTTGTTTTGTCCTGGAACATAATTCAAGTTTAGCCTGAAATAGCACTTTGCTGCAGTGTGACCCAGTTTTTCATAAATCTGACACCTAGGCCTGTTATTACTGTTCCATTTGCCTCTTCCTCTGGATCTGTTTGAATATCCACCCCTTTGCATTGTCTGTTCGGGTTTATTTCTGTTTTGACCTTTGCCTTTGTAGTTAGCAACATAATTCCCAGCGAAATTTGGTTCATGAACTTTCTTGATATCAATTCTTACCTTATGAGCAAGCAACACAAAATGAACATCATCTATTGATGGTAAAATTTTCTGAGATGATATAACTACCACCACAGCTTCATATTCGTCATTTAACCCATTTAATATTGTCATTATCTACTCAAAGTCAGAGATCTTGTGACTTGCATCTTCCAGCAAGTCACAGGTTGTCTTGATTTTTGAGAGGTATTCTCTCATGTTGTGGCTATCTTTCTTGATGTTGTGTAACTGTCTTTTAAAGAACATCACTTTAGCAGCAGATTGAGTATTAAAGACCTTATCAATAGTAGTCTAGGTTTCATTAGCGGTTTTACACCCTATCACATGTGATAGAAGATTCACATTTACAGATGATAACAGCCATGAGCATATGAGTCTATCTTGCCTATGATATCTCACATACTCCTCATTGCTGATAACTTTGATTTCTTTGTCAGTGATGCAAACTGGTGGAATTTGTATGGTTCCAAGAATGTAGCTCTCAAGCCCATATCCCTGAATCGCTGTTTCAACTTAAAGCTTCCATAGAAGATAATTATCTTCATTCAAGTGTACTGTTACCATTGGCTCTATGGGCTTATCACCGACTTGATCAAGTTTTCTGCTGTGTCGGAAAGTTGAGAAGCATTTGGGTTGGTTGATGTGGTTGAATTGTCTTCTTCAGCCATGATGAATCTAGTTTAACACTAACTGAGGATGGCAGATCAAAAGAATGAATGAAACAGTTTTGATCAAGGATCAAGTTTCAAGAATTTGGAAATTAATGCAGTTGTAGTAAGTTGCAACCAAAGAAAACTTTAAATGATGAATTTTCTGATGGGTTTTCTTTCTGGATGGCAATTTCCTGCTTCTTGTGATGTTTTTCTGATTTCTTGATATGATTTACTAAGAGTTTTGACTACTTTCATTCAAGATTCAGTGTTGAATCTTACTGTAGTCAGAGATAACAAAACTGGCGAGGCATAGGATTTAAATACTTGATCGATCCCTTAATTGATGAGATTCGAATCTCTGATAAGGGATGAAACTCAGATGATGATTATATATCTGATGAGTTTTATTACTCCTTTTTTTGCTGTTAAGCAGTATCTAATAGGCTCCGATACCATGTAAGAATTTGAGAGAATATGAAATTGCGGATATGATGAAAAGAAGAATGATCTTTTATTGAATTATTAATTGATACCATACAAAGCAAATGACAGTGCTTATATATAAATAGATGTACAAGTTTCTCTGTAAAAATAAGCAGCATCTTTTGTGTTGTGCTTTGAAGCCCTTGAATCCATATTGCAACCGTTTAAATAAAAGAATAGGCCAGATGAAGCTCATATGAATGAACGGTTGATATGAAGAGATGGGGATATATATGCAATGGAAGAGAGGGTTTTTCTCAACATTAACCATAACCAATCTGGCAATGTTATCCAACTTTGTAAATAATTCAGATGAACATTATAGTTCCAATCTTGTTCATGGTTTTTTTAATTTGAGTTGCTTTTTTTATTCCGGATTCGTATACTAATATGTCAGTATAATCCGGCCACTTATATCAGTGACTTTATGCATATATTGCAATTGAAGTAATGTCATTTTATATTTCTAAATTTCTTGTTTGAAATGCATCAAAAACGATGTATATATTTTTCTAAAAGAAGTACATCCACTTAATTAACATAATAATTATTACAACACTGATTGATGCAGGCTAGATTTAAGTTAGATGAGGAATGGAACAAAATCCCCATATTTCAGCAAATGGGGTGTATTTTTAGATGTTCAAAATCTAGATTAGTTCAACGAATATTAAAAGCAAAGTCCAGGAAGGAAAGGCTTCAAATGAAACCAGATAATATTAGAAGTACAAGAGAGTGGAATGATTTTATCAACTTGAAAACTAGTTTAAAATTTATGGTAAATTACATCGAATCGTTCATCATTTGCATGTATAGGAATTAACTATCCAATGTATTATGCTTTTTTAGGGACAAAGCCAAACATTCAAAGCTATTAGGCATAAACAAATGCCACATATGGTCGTAAAGGAATGACTCGATTAGCTGAAGATATGATAAGACATTTATTTTACATGAATTTAACTTTTTCGTAAAAAATAATCTTTGTAACATTAAGCTATGAATAAATGTCGCTTCTTATTTGATAATGTGTATATATATATGTTTATTTTCATTTGGTTAACACTACTTATGTCTTGAACTAGTTTTAAGCATTATAGCCAATACGATCAATTATTTTATTTTGTGTAAAGAAATGAGAATTCCGATCCATCTTCTATTACTAGGGTTCATGTTTGGATTAAGTCTCACACTTGCAAAAATGGCAAGCCAGTAAACTCGACTATTGGAGATGCTATTGTATGTGCTTTTGTTTCAATTTGAAATATTGTAAATGACTTGAGAATATGATAATTGTAAGATAACATGCATGTTGACTTTTACAGGAGATGATAAAAAAAATTGAAAATGAATCACAATCTAGCTCAACAACTAATGTGAGAGAAGATGCACTTTCGGTAGTTTTGGGGCAAGATAAACTAGGGCGATTAAGAGGAATGGGAAGAAGTATGACCCACACAAGTTTATTTTATCACAAGCTAATCAAAAACATACAATCCAACTTCAAAATAGAGTTTTCGATTTGGAGAAGATGGTTCGTATGTTGGTATCACAAAATTAGTCGACACTTAGAAAAATTTACTATTTATACGTTAATATAATATATTATGTGCTATATTGTTGAATTGGTTCGAAATCAACAAAAATTTAAGAGTACAAGCATGTTGTAGTGTATGACTTCTTTGAAAAAACTAACTTACATACATATTGGCTTATTAGGGGAACAAAAATTGTAGAGATGAGAGCGCAACTCAAATGGTAAGAATTACTACATTATTGTTATGGTATCAATTAAATTTTGATTTTTAATTCAATATATAACATCATTGCTTTTAATTTATCGTAGAACAAGTATGACAAAACACATGATAAATGTGATTTATTGGATTGGACCGGGATCGATGAAATAGTAGCTGAAGGAAGGGTTGTTTCAACTAATATGAAAGAGCTTATACATAATATTCCTCTTGGACCGAATGCCATGAAAATTTTGATAGATTTTCCAAAGAAATCAAATATGCTTTTTTATGAAGGACAACACCTAGAATGATCACACATATTGGAGAAGCTAAGGATGAGATAGTAGCATGGCCAGCTAATAGAGTTGTTTTGCACACCATGAACTAATCCGAGAAAGAAGATAGTACGGTAAACATAATTTCTTCATGTATTTAATAACTTTATGGTTTAGTACACAAAATTTATTTTATAAACATGATCATTCCTACAGTAAAACCAGCAGTACAAATATCAAATGCAAGTTGTATGATTAGATCAGAAGTAAAGAATTAGTTGCTGAAGGATGGTTGTACTCCAGTGATCCGAAACAGCTTGTGAATAATATTCCTCTTGGACCATCTACTATGCTTGTTTTGATCGACGAGAGTAAGAAGCCAAACACATTTTTGTGGAGACCGCCAGTGGGTATGACATACGTTGGAGAAGCTACAGGTAGCAAAGTTGCATGGCCAGAAGCAAATGTAGTTGTTGAGATTATCAATGTCACAACATCTTCTCACATAAGGAATGTCGTACTATCTTCAACGGTAATGTGCATAATTTATGTGTTAAATATATTAAATATACATGTAGACAATCTTTTATTTTTTTAAATATATTTAAACAGTATCTTTTGTTGTGTGATAGAGTGCAAATTTGAAGTTAAACACTAAATGCAAGTTGATTAGTCTTGATGGAGTTAAAATGATTACCGAAGGACATGTGTCTTCGATTGACCGAAAAGTATCGGTCCATTTTGTTCCACTTGGAGAAAATGCAGTTAAAGTTTGGGTAGACACGGTAAAAATTCCAAACTCATGTTTGTGGAGACCTACATCTGAGTTTGAAGCTATCAAAGATGTAATTGGTTCTACTGTAGCTTGACCTTCTGTAAATGTTATAGCAGATTCACCTTCTAGTAAGCATGAGATATAATTTTTTATGCTTTTGTCTACACTTAGGAGGATCATATTTTGTTTCTTTCTTTTTTACATTTAATTCAAATAGATAAATCATAAATAAATATGCATATTGTTTTTTAATTAATTGTTGTAATTTTTTTTCATTTAGGTAATTGTTAAAGCTTTGACGCAAACTTTTTGGATAAAGGCTTTCTTCTATATGTAATTGTTATATCATTTTTTGATTACTGTACAGATAAACTTAGACATAGCTGAATAAATCATGAAAATAGAGGAACTTTATATCATTTTGTATTGTACTCCATTATCACTATTTATTATTAAATGCATGAGCTTTCCAATAATTAATATAGAATCTAATCTTAGTTACACTCGTATTCTGCAATAGTCACTTTGGCCTGTACTCTTGTAACTAAAAGTGAAATGTGAGAGGAAGGTTTATATTTAATTTAACCAATCATGATCATGAACACTATTTCACTTAGCGTTGCAGGAGCGTTTTTGCTCAAATCCAAACTCAGGTGTACATAATATGGTATACATATATATATATATATATATATATATATATATATGTGTGTGTGTGTACATATAAATAAATTAAATTAAGATGAGATACTAAAGCTATATGCATAAAAAAAACCATGTGTCTTTTATTATTTTTTATTATTCCCTTAAACCAAAATACTGCACAAAAGCTTGGCTACTGCGCTAAATTATATGACGGATTGCACTAAAACATATAACGGATTGCGCTAAACCATAAATAGTGAACTGCTCTAAACTATATAAGCGAACTTCGCTGAACTATAAATGTAACGACCCTAGATTTTAATTTAATTTAAATTGATAATTAAATGAATTTTTGAATAAAAATTGTATAACTTATTTTAAATTGAAGCGAGTTTCCCCGATCGTAATAAAATTCTAATGTTGAATTATTCAAATTTAAAATATTGTATATATACGTGAATATATATGTATATATGATATACGAGTAAACTTTAAATTTTATATATAAGTATATATTGATTTGAATTTAAATTTCAAGTAAATGGATTATAAAATAAATATATAGAGAAATACAATAGAATTAGTATTAAAGTACAAATAATAATAAAGATTTAAACTAGAAATAGAAATAAATAAAAGATAAATTATAAAAATATAAACAAAGTAAAAATAAATATCTATCAAACATAAACAAAGGTGTGAACAAACAAAACAAGTAAATATAGGAGGCATAAAGTACCAAGGCATTTAATGCCATTGCCTCTAGTACAATATATAGTATGCATCAGCCGAAATCAAATAAAGCAAAAGGAAAATATCTGTAAATAAAAGAACAAGGTAAGTATAGAGAACATAAAGGACAGGCATTAAATGCTGGCAACATCTTTTGTCACTTTGAATTGTTTTCTAATGCAAGATATCAGCCACCAAAGCAATATTCATATATGTATAGAAATGCAGTTGTACATATATAACAAAGAAAACATCATGTTCAAGCATATCAGCCATGCTATTGTACATACAAGATCACTTCAGCCGAAACAAAAAGGATAGAATAAGATAAGTGGTACAACAAAGTAATGCAAGCAACTTCACCCATGCCTACATTGTACAAACAAAACAATAATACCCTGTACAAGTATGTCTCATGTAAGCTTCCCTATATATCAACCATCTTTACCTCAGTTTCATTCATTTTTCAAAACTGAGAAAATATAAAGCAAGCAAGCATCATCTTAAATCTAAAACGAGTTCAATTCATTCAACAAAGAAAAACAAACTGCAGTTCTCAAAACCAGAGGATCAAGAAAAGCTTCAGTTTGCAAATTTCAAAAAGACTTTAACTTCCATTTGAAAGCTCTAAAACCATGATCTGAAAGGTGAGTAAACACTTAATTTTGAAGTTTAAAGTAATGAATATTGGAATATGTGAATTCTAAGTAATATTGCGTTGTATGATCTTATATAGGATGAATATATCTATATGAGTTCAATTTAATTTGTGCTGAGAATGAATATGACACCTCTGTTCTCTTAAGTCCAGAGTTCAATCAAATTAAAAACTGTAGATTTCACTCCCCAAAAATCTCTGATAAACTTTAATCTTGAACAAATAAGTTTGTTTAAACCTTATTCATGAGCTAAAATTTGTTTTCAGCTTGAATAAGAAGGATTTGCCCCTGTAACCAAAATTTTACAGTACAAACAAAATCTTAAGATAAATTCAAGCATTTTTAATTATTGAATTGATTTTACAATTTGAATGAACATATGAAAATAGGATTTTTAAAACAATAGTGATGATTTTTAGTTGAGAAATTCGAGGGCAGTTTGAGTTTGAACAAAATCAGCTCTTTGATCATTTTCTGGTGATTGAATCATCTTTGGATGATAAGATTTGGGTTGAAGCAGGTTTGAACATCATGGAGTTTAGGAAAATTATCGAAAAAATTATCTGTTGCAAGAATTTTATGGACGAGAGCAAATTAGGGTTTAGGGTCCAAATTTAGTCTAGAGCAGAAACGAGATCGCCGCGCCGTCTGTAGGCCACCGGAGATCATTGGACCGGGACCATCAGGAGCGTGGGATGCTAGGGGAGCTTTGGACGTGGAGTCGCGAACTCCGATGATCTGAAGAGGGGGAGCGAGGCGCTTGTTTGAGGGGTTGTTTGTTCCAGTTTTTGGGTTTGAGGACGAGATTTCGAACTCGTGTTTGGTTCGAGCTTTTGAGTGTTCGAGAGTTTCAAGAGCATCATCATGGACGTGTTGGCGACCAGCAGTTCAACCGAAGGTGGCGATTTCAGTTGTGCACGTACACGAGTATCACTTTCGTGTCAGGAAGTTGTAGTGAATCGGGGAAGAAAGGGGTTTGCTCGGGTTTGTCTCGAGTTCGATGCGATTTGTCTCGAAGCAGAGAGACGAAAAAAAAAGTGGCTCGTGGTTTACTCGGGAAGAACTGCACTTGGCTCGGGTTGGCACTCGGGATAGCTTTGGGTTTGACCCGAGTATTTGAAATTACAGTTTGAAAACCTTAAACAAATTAATTTAAAACAATTTCTTAATTAATTCTTTTATATAATGATTGTTTTAGTTAAGTTTGGATTAGTTAAAGGTTTTAAATAAATTGATTTAAATTAATTTAGTTAAAAGTGTTTTAAATATATATATCCTTTATTTTAAAGTTTATTTTAAAATAAATGTAATATTGAAATTAAGTCATTAATAAAGGAAATGATTTGTCTTAAAGATAATTACTAAATGAAAGTAATAAATAAAGGATAATTTATGATTAAAGATTGATTTATCAAGTGTTTAAAGGTTAATCAATTAAAGAAATTAATTTGAAGATAATTAATCAAAGATTAATTAATTAATGAGAGTGGTTAGGGATGATCACTTATTGGAATTTTATTAATTAAATGGTAATTAATCAATTAAGGGTTAAATTATTTATTCATAGATAATTAATTAAATGGTGAATTAAATAATTAAAGGTTAATTATTTAATAATTAAAAGTTGATGAATTTAAATTAAAGGCTATTTAATTTATTATAAATGGTTAATTTGTAAATGATTAAAGAATAATTAATCAAAATGATTTGTAATATTAATTAACCCGGATTAGTAATTCATAAGTAATTAATCTGATTTGAATTAATCAGACAATTAACTTACCTTACTTATGAATGTTTGAATTCTATTGAATGTTGAATTGTTTGATATCCCTGATATATGATGCTTTGTGATACACCCTTATTTATGTTGTGATCTGTGATAAATTATATGTAATGTAATTTATTATCTGTGATATATATCTATGATGTGTACGATAAGCGTTATAGTTATATCGCTTATCAACTATATCCTGTATTTTGATCTGTGATGATTTATTGTGTTGCACTTTTGTGTTAAACCCCTGGACTACACCATACACACACAAATATGGATTTCACATGGAAATCGGTTAAGTCATAGATAATTTAAATTTATTGTTTTGAAATTGAAATTTTAATTTCAATTGATTTTGAAATTGGAAGTTTGGATTTAAAGTGAAAAGCTTTTGAAATGGAATTTCAAAGATAAAAGTTATTTTGAATAACTTAATCGAGTTTTGAAAATTTAAATAATTTGATTTAAATTTGAATTCAAGTTTGAAATTGAATCCTATGATTTGAAACTAGGGATTAAAGAAGATATAAATGTGTTTATATGAATTTAAACCATTTTAAAAATAAAATTTTGAGAATTTGAATTTAACCCAAGAATCTTAACTCGTATGAATGAATCAGATTTTCTGAAATGAAACCGTTTTTTTTAAAGGAATAAAAGCTTTCAGATAAGAAATGAAATTCCAGTTTAATTAAAGGAATTTCAAGATTGAATTGAAAAAATGGTTTTTCAAGTTATGAATGAATTGTTTTTGAAAGCTATGAATTAAATCTGTTTATTTTTATCAGATTTAAAATGATGTTTTGTTTAAACCCTTCGAAATGAAATTGTTTTGAAAGCTATGAGTTAAATCTTTGATTTAAAGATTTAACGAATTTATTAAATTCGTAATGGAATTTGTTTTGGAAAATCTGTGAATGAATTTTTATGAAACTGGGTGAACTTTGTGAAATAAATCTTTTTGTTTAAAAGATTTGAAATGGTAATCGATTGAAACCATTTAAAAAGAAGTTGAATTATTAAGTTGTGACTTAATTGAAATCCCAATATCCATATATTTTTAAATATTGCGCTCACTATTCGGGTTAGCCGGGAAAAGACCTTTGTGTCATATAACCATTCCGAATAATGATACGTCGTATATGGATAGCATTTGAAGACCGGTGGTGAAGACCGGATATTTTCGAAAATGAAAGGACAGCCTGTCGAATGTCTCTGCACCGAGTTGCTCCGGTATAGAGATTTATATCACTCTTTTTGTGATGGGAAGTCCGGACGTGATTGGAAATTATCCGGATTTGCAAGGACTTCTTTGGAAGTGCCTTCGGTTCTGTTCGATCCCGAAACAGACTTGTATGGTTACGTGTCTGACATTACACTTTGAGATATAAAGCAGATTTCTTTCAAATACATTTCTGTTTGGTGGCGGAGAATTTATTCTCTTAGCTTAACACCCTTCTCTGAGACGTACGAGCTCAGAGGTTATGTAGTTGAAGGTTATCAGCGATATATTCCCAATTTGGTAATGTGACATGCTGAGTGTTGCTGTGTGATGATCATTGGTTGATCATTTGTGATATGATCATTTATCTTTGTGATCATTGCTTTGATCATCTGTTGACCCAAAGCGTGGCTTTTTAAAAAAACGTAGCTTTGTGGACGAGGCTTCGTCGAGCCTCACAACCCGGTAATGGTCGAAATAGGAATTGTGCGGCAAGGTTTCAGGGGTAGCTCCCTTAGGGTATGACCATTCCTTCTGGAAAAGGGTAGTATCATGGTATGGAGCTCAGATACTTACTCATGTGGACACACTTTATTTATTATGTGTGATGTTGGTTTCGAGGCGCATCGGTTAAAGGTCCCAAAGGACCGGGGATGTCATATCTGAGGTTTTGTATATTCCCTTGGGAAAAGGGGTAGCCGGCCTTGTTTGGTAGAGATCTAACCGTAATGTTAGGTTATTTCTCGGAGCGTCCCGCCAGATGCGTTTCTTTCGTGGAATAGGAAGTTCCTTAGCCTGACCATTCGTTGGAAATCCATCTTCCAAATACGAACCTTGTACGGTGTTAGTTGTAGAACCTGTCATTTACTTATGGTGGTCACCACTGTTTAGATGGTAGCTATAGTAGGCATAGTTCGGAATGTCTATGCTGGCTAAGATTTATATTCTACTTTCGAAATGTTTTCTACACTATGCACTAATAATAATATCAAACCAAATGATTTGATTTTTGCATAGTAAACTTCTTTGACTATCATAAGGAGAAATCTCCTCTAATTCTGCGTTTGCATTGTGTGTGTGGCGGGAGGCCTTATGGTAGTTTCATTTTCCAAAAGCATTGCGAATTGACTTTAAAATCCTCTTGTTATTTGTTTTTAAAGATAAACTGTTTTGTTGCTCACACCAGTCCCACGACTGACTCGGAGTTTATTGTTCCTTTCCTAAACTCTGGGTGCTCATAATTTTCTACACGAGCAGTCTAGAGATGGGGTTCTCAGATATACAGGTTGAGTAGATTATCTTGAGCTAGTTCAGTCTTTGGATCAGACTGCACTTGCTTATCTTTGTGCATCGCTATTGGGAGTTCGAGCTATATCTGGATTGGCGTTTTGAAGATGGAGATTTTCCGCTGCTGGTGTTATCGTTTTCTTTTTCGCTGCTATTGTTGTATCATATCTCTTATGTATATTGATATTCATTGTATCACTCTGTTGTATCAGATATTGTATATCAATGTATTATTCATTTCTTCCGCTGTGTTGTTTATTTAATTGTGTTATAAGCTCCGGCGACTCGGATTTGAACGGTCGAATCTACGGCATTCGAGTACGATGTAAAGTATGGATGTCGATTTTCGAGCGGGCAAAATTCGACTCGTTACAATAAATATCGAACTTGGCTAAACTACATAACAGACTGCGCTAAACCATAAATAGTGAACCGCTTTAAACTATATAAGCGCGCAGTGCTAAACTATAAATATTGAACTGCGCTAAACTGCATAACGAACTGCGCTAAACAACATAGCAGACCGTGCCGAACTATATGGCAAACTACGCTAAACTATATAAAGCAAGTTGCTCCGAACTATATGGCAAACTACGCTAAACTATATAAAGCAAGTTACGCATTGAATATGTTGCTATTCGAATATATTTTGTTGTAGTAGGTGATTCGCTTTGTGTGACCCATAGTATGCAAAACATATTGCAGAACCCGTCAAACATAATAAATATTAGTTTAGAATGCATGTTGATGGAAGAATTATCTCTGTCAATTAAAATTGAATGTTCCAAGGACTCGATACGATAAATTTTAGTCCATAGCAGAACCTGTCTTCTTTTTTCATCATGATCATCTTTCGATAATGGATTGCCTAATCACTTCTTGGATACCTTAAGAGGATATCAAGTACATTTTGGTATCTGTCCTTATAATCGTCTTCAGTCACTGCCCTACCTGCATGCATATGTCATTCAGATTAGAATTTGGAGAAACATCAAATTAACTACAATGTACAACCATTTTGATACGATAAACTATTTTGTTGGAGCATCATGTGGATATATCTTATTTTTGTTGTAAACGATTTATAACTATTTTATTAATCAAAGATAGTATTTCACAAAAATAGTATTTCACAAATCTAACACAAATTATTTTATTAACTCAAAGATAGTATTTCACAAATGTAACACAAATTATTTTATTGACTCAAATTCATTATTGCAATTAATTTACAAAATTAATAGACAACTACAGTCATAATTATTTTATACAAGTTATTGTACACTGTTAAATATTAACCCGGAATCCTAACTAATACTTACAACTGATCCAAATCTGAGCCCAACCCAAATGAAAATTAAACAACCAACCCCTCCGTTAGAAGTCACGTGTTACTATTTTCCCTCCCTCTCCTCAGTATTGAAACCCAAAGCTTACTCTAAAACCAAAATTGGAACAGAAGTAAAAGAAAAAAAAAAGATCGATACTGCAATGATCACCTGAGTCAGCCTACTCTTGAATCTGCAACAAGAAAGTTGAGCAAGAAAAAAAAAGTAAATTTAGTTTTTTCCTTTTTGTTTTGTTTTGCCTCTCGCTCTTCAAAGTAGAGGATTCTTGGCCGGAACCAGATTCTTGGCCAAATCCCGTTCCATTGCTGGCTGGAACTGGAAAGGCTTGGTCGAAATTTTGACTTTTCAGTTCTTAATGATATATTAAATTGTCAGTATATAAATCCAAATGTTATCAAATTTTGGATCATCATTTGTGCTGACTTACGGTTAGGCTCTCAATTTGGCACTGCTTCTATATGGATGTAATTATGTATGAATCATTTTTTTGCAAGTTGATATATTTATTTTGTATCCATAAATTTTGAGACATCAATGTGCCTTTTTTATGATATATAAATATGTAATCAAATTCTCAAGGTTTCAGAGTGTGGGCAACATGTGCATTTTCCTGAAAACTTTGGTGAAAATACTTCTAAGATATTTTACATTGGCATACGTGGTGAAGCTACTTAGGTATTGTTGCTATTAATTTTTTCTTCCTATGCACGCTTCCGTGTTTTATTATCCATATTTACCTTCGAGCATAAAGGTCTAGGAAATAAATTCTAATATTAAGAGTGTGTGTACATTTTACGAGGCAATTGGTTGATAACATGTCAACATGGATGAACTCACTGTAATGCTTCTGCTTGCATATTCCTTTGCAACAGTTTTGGTTAAGCCTATCATTCCTACATTCACAACACTATAGTTGGCCTGACCAACATTTCCAACTAAACCTACTACTGAAGCTATATTGATTATCCATTTGTAATTTATTTTAGAAACATTCTTGGTTGTTTCTTTAACACATTAAAAAGATTCTTTGTAACAGTTTCTTAAAACGTTGTAGTTACAGATACAGATTATACCAAAAAATTGTGGAATCTTGCATGGTATAGTATATTTATTTTAATATATAGATATAAAAATGCTATACATGTATGTTTATTCGTCATACATTGTTGCTTCTTTTATCTGTACCAGTTAATGAGATCAAAGGCTTTATATGTGTATACAAGTAAAAATCCCATGTGTTGCATAGGGCTTATGAATTGGTTGTTGGATTATGTTTGATAAATATTTGGATTATACTTTTAGATTGATGGTATGTGTTAAACTTTGATGAAATTTATTGAAATAGTATGAGTATGTAGATCATTATTGTTTGAATAACCATTCTTGTTATATGTGTTGGTTGACCATTTCCAAGCACTATATGACATTCTTCCGTCGTTTATCTCTAATTATTTTTTTTTCTTGTAGGAATATTGGACTTTTGAAGGAGAAGAGCTTGGATTTTCCATGATTTATATAATGCTCTTTTAACAAACTTTTTTGTAAGATTTTATGTCGCTAACATTTGAGTGAAAACACAGTTTTTAAAATTTTGTATATGACTAAATCTTATAATTAATGAAATTGATGTAGCTTTGATTATGTTTAATCTTTAAAGTTGTTTATTATACCACACTATATCCATTATTTTGTTATAAATTGAGTAGTTTGTTATTGAATACATTAGTTATAACTGATTTAAAACTGCTGCAGTAAATGGAAAAATGAAGCAAAACTTTGATATACCGCAGCGTTTCTAAAGTGCCAAACTAAAATAGCAAAATGCTGCAAAGCAACAATCCAAAGCTAAAAAACGCTGCAGGTATCAAACTTAAGAACAAAAACGCTACATTATATTTTATTGCAGCGTTTCATAAATGATGTTATATTAATGACATGTTGAAGCATGTTTTTTGACTACGTTCTTCAAAATGCTGCTAAATGAATTCGCATTATTTAGAAAACGCAGCACTAACAACTTTTCACAGCGTTTCATAAAGCTTCAGTATCCATTTTTTTTATGAGGCATTCAGAAACGCTGCGGTATATTCGTTTTTAGCAACATTTCAGAAACGCTGCGGAATATTCATGCTCTTCTACCGTGGCACATAATATAGCGTTCTTCGTAACACTGCGGATGATAATGACAGCAATTCTAAAATGCTGCAAAAGTCCCTTTTTGTTGTAGTGATATTCTAATATCGGAGTCATTTTACTTAGGGATTTCTTCCCATAATTTTCCTTGAAAACCTCTTTCAAAATGATTTAAAACCTTTAAATCAAACTCACACAAGGAAAATATATAATCTCTATGCTTTACCCAAAATCACCTTGCCTCATTATACACACACACACACACTTTACTTAAACCTTAGTTGCTGAAAACATTTAAACATTTGAAAGTATCCCTTTCGTTTCCTTTGAATGTATCCATTTCTAAACCCTGAAAGCATCTCATTCGAAACCAAGTAAAACACTTAATTTACGTAGGCTGAAAGGCCAAAGCTTCCATTCGAAACCATACTTGAAACCTCTTTCGAAACCTTCCTTTTGAAAGCATTAAGACCTTAGACATCATATCTTAAAACACTTCAAAACATTGCCTTTAGAAAACCTTTCATTTCAACCCTGTCGAAACAATCAGAAATAGTACCTTTCGACTCTTTCGAAACCCTTTGGGGAACCACCCATTCGAAACCATTTTAAATACCTTTCGAAAGCATCAAACCTTTGGAAACTCAAACCTTTCGAAGGCACCTGGGTTCATTTAAAACATGTGGAAAAACACCTTTCGAAACCATTGGAAACAACTCTTTCGAAACTTTTGGGTTATACTTCAATCAAAACAAACAGGGTCATTTAAAACATCTAAGTCGAAACCTTCCTTCCGAAACCTATTCATAAGTAAGGAAGTGATGGTGTCGGAACCATCCCTTTGAAAGCATGGGAGAAGTGGCTGATTTTAAAAGTTAAGTATACCTTTTGAAACCATTGACTTCGAAAGGTAGAAAGGCGGCAGCTAGGGGTTTCGACCCCTTCGAAAGCATTACTTAAAACAAAGAGTGCAACCAAGTCGAAACACTTCCTTTGAAAATAATTGACCCTGTCGAAAGCAACCGAGTTGAAACCTAACCCTTCGAAAGCAAAGTAGGCGCTTCTTTGATTTTTAAAACAAGCATACTTCAACCCCTTCGGAACCTAATGTTTCGACCAAGCGCCCTTTCGCCTTTGTCAAATACGCTACATACCAAGTAGCTTGATACCATGCGTATTGGTTTCAAAACCATTGGTGACGAAAGGTCTGGATCGGAACCCCCTATGCCAAAAGTGGCGGAACATGCTAAAATCATGTTATTTTTGTTTTTAAATTAAAATAGAAACTTTTCAACTAACCTGCTAATGTTTGTCAAATTATTATTGGTTATTAGATATCCTTTTCAAAAGGTGCAGCCAATATTTTCAAAAATAAAAAATGATTTTATTTTACAAAATGCCCCTTCTTCTTAATTAAATATATAAAACATTTAAGTTCCATATCTTAAAAAATTTTATATATTCATTAAAACGCTTAGAAAACTTCTATAAAAATTCCAGAAAATCATCTTCAATATGTTTTCCAACATATATAAATTTCAGACCCAAATAATTAATTATCTTGCCGTATATAATTTATAGCCCAATAAATTATTTGCTTTACTAAAAATTTAATATAAAATCCACCATAATTCAGAAAATTATGAAAATTGAAACTACCTCTAAAATATCATTTCTGATCTATATTTAAATATTAAAGGCATTTGGATGTCATTTAATAGGGTTTTCATATCAAATATATCATAAAAACTAAAATGAACATACACAAATCATCAACAAGCATATATAAACTTTTAATCATTCAACATTATCATACAAAATTATTTTAGATTAACCTTAAAACCAAAAATATAAGAAAAAAGGGATGTAGTAATTATTCACCTTAGCTTTATGATTAAAGATGTGAGATTTGACCTTGTATAAGTTGATTTTATTCTTCCTCTTGAAAATCCTAGCTTTGTCTTCTCTTGAGATTGAAAATGGTGGCCGGCCTTAGAATTATTTTGTTTGAGAAAAATGAAATAAACGTGAGTTTTAGTTTCCTAAGGGTTTAGGGTTTAAGTCCATCCTATTTCCTAACACATTTATTCATGTTATTTTATTTTGAATTCCATGTTAATCATGGCACGGCTACCCTTGATTATAATCAATTCTCCATCTATTAATCATCATATTATTTTATTTAATTTAGCTAATTAAATATCCTAAATAATGTTATGAAAATATGAGGTGTTACAGACTTCCCTCCTTAAAGAATTTCGTCCTCGAAATTACGATAAGGTACATAACTTATCAATCAACAATGTAAAACATACCACCAAACAAATCAGGATAAGCATCTCTAATCCCTGCTCTCAGTCTCCCAAGTACAGTCTCTATCATCGTTACTCCACTGGACTTTCACTAGTCCGACTGTCTTATTCCTTAGTCTTTTCTCATCTCTTGCGACTATTCGAATCGACTTTCTAACTATGGTTAAGTCCAGCTCTATTACTAAATATTCTAACACTGTCGGTGCTATAGTAGTCTCCGGGTCTCTAACACATTTTCTAAGGTGAGAAACATGGAACATCATGGACTCCTGCAAAACTACTCGGTAACTCCACCCTATAAGCAAGTTTCCCGATTCTCTCAACAATACGAAAAGGTCCAATGAATCTTGGTGCCAACTTTCCTGATTTTCCAAATCTAATCACACCCTTCATCGGTGAAACCTCAACGAACACATGGTCTTCAATAGAAAACTCCAAGTCTTTCCTTCTCCCGTCTACATAATTTTTCTGCCTAGATCGAGCTTCCTTTATCCTAGCTCGAATCAATTCAAGCTTCACTACGACTTCTTTCACTAAATCCGGACCAAGAACCAATCTATCCCCGGTCTCCCACCAACATACGGAAGATTTGCATGGTCTTCCATACAAAGCTTCAAATATTGCCATCTCGATACTAGTCTGATAACTATTGTTATATGAGAACTCGATTAAATGAAAATGGTCTTCCCATGATCCCCCAAAATCCAATACACAAGCTCATAACAAATCCTCCAAGACTTTGTTAACTCTTTCCGTTTGCCCATTAGTCTGTGGATGGTAAGCGGTACTCAACTTGAGCTTGGTTCCTAAAGCTTCCTGTAGACACTTTCAGAACTCGCTAGTAAATAAAGAATCTCTATCGCTGACAATACTACTATGAATTCCATGCGGCCTAACCACATTCTTCATAAACAGTTCCGCCAAATTAGGTGCCGTCCCAGTTGACTTTACCGGAATGAAATCGGCACTCTTAGTCAGTCTATCCACTATGACCCATATACTTTAATTTCCTCCACCAGATCTTGGCAACACGTCAATAAAATCCATAGAGATCGAATCCCATTTCCAAATCAGAACATCCAATGGCTGAAGCAATCCACTTAGTTTCTGATGTTTAGCCTTTGCCTGTTGGAAGTTTAAGCGCTGCTATACACATAAACCAATGTCCCGTTTCATACCTTCGCAGAAGAAACTCCTCTTCATATCTTGATACATCTTTGTTCCTCTTAGACGGATAGTGAACTTCGAACGATGGCATTCTTCCAAAATTTCTTTTCTTATGCTCCCTGCATTCGGAACACATAACCTTCCTTTCTTCCTCAACCATCCATTCTGGTCAGCTATAACTGGATCATCCCCTTGTTTAGTAGCTATCTTCTCAATCATTACTAGTCGAACTTCTAAACAAGACAACATAGCACTTTCTCCTCTTGACCTGGCCTCAGATCTATGCTGCACTCCACAATCTGACAATGCTTCCATGTCTTTCCACTCAACTATCATTGCCAGCACTACATTCTGATGTTTTCTGCTTAGTGCATCTGCTACCTTATTTCCTTTTTCTGGTGTGTATTCAGTTCCAAAATCATAAGCAGCAGTGAACTCTAACCATCTCTGCTGTCCCATGTTCAGCTCCTTTTGAGGGAACAAATACTTCAACAATTTATGATCCGTGTATAGCTCAAATCACTCTCCCAAAAGGTAATGCCTCCACACTTTTAAAGCAAATATAACTGCAGCTAACTCCAAGTCAAGCGTTGGATATCTAACTTCATGCGGTCTAAGTTGTCTAGAAGCTTAAGCAATCACTTTACCTCTCTACATCAACACAACTCCCAATACAGTTCCACATGCATCAGTATAAACAAATAAATCCTGATTTCGCTCTGGAACAACCAACACGGGTGCATGGGTCAATAAATGTTTCAAGCTCTAGAATGCTTCCTCACACTTATCGGTCCACACAAACTTCGCACCCTTTTGCGTTAGCTTAGTCATCAGCGCAACTATCTACGAAAAAACCTTTTTGAACCTTAGGTAATATCCGGCCAATCCTAGAAAACTCTTTATTTGAGTCACCGTTTCGGGTCTCTTCCAATTATTCACCGCTTCAATCTTAGTCGGATCTATAGACAACCCTTTCTCGGAGAATACATGACCATGGAACTTTACTTCCTTTTTCCAGAAATGGCACTTAGAAAACTTTGCTTTCAACTGATGCTTCCTCAGTGTCTCTAACACAACTCTAAGGTGAACTTCATGCTCCTTCTCATCCTTAGAGTATATCAAAATATAATCTATGAAAACCAATATGAATCTATCCAAGTGCTCTTGAAAAATTCGATTCATCCAATCTACAAAGAATGCCGGCGCATTAGTTAGTCCGAATGGCATAACTAACCATTCATACGATACAAATCGAGTCCTAAACGCTGTCAAAGGAATACTATCCTCTACCACTCTAAGTTGATGAAATCCAGTTGCCAAATCCAACTGAGAGAATACCTTTGCTCCACTTAATTGATCGAACAAATCATCAATTCTTGGCAATGGATGTCGATTCCTTACCGTCTTCTTATTCAGCTTACGATAATCGATACATAGCCTTAACGATCCATCCGGCTTCTTAGCAAACACTACTGCTGCTCCCTAAGGTGAACTACTCGGTCGAATAAAACTCTTTCCTTCCAAGTCTATCAACTGCACCATCAATTCTTTCATCTCTACAGGTGTCATTCTGCTTGGCGGCCCACTTACCGGTTCTGCTCTAGGTACGAAACCAATCCAAAACTCAATGGCTCGTTTCTATGGCAATCTAATTACCGGCTCGAAGACATCGACGAATTCTCTAACCATGAAAACTCGATGCAACTCATTCTCCAGCTCCACAATATCCAATAAAGAATTTACTTCACAACTGGGATTTTCTGCGGTATAAACTATCCGATCACTACAGTCAGAGTGTCTAAGAGATATTTTCCTATCATGGAAAAATATCCTAGCATCATATTTACTTAACCAATCCATCCCAAGAATGATCCCAAACCCCACAAAATCAAACACATCCAAACAGCAAACAAAAGTATGACCTAGCAAATCAAACTCTAAATGGTCACACCTCATCCCAAGTGTCGCATACCCTCCTATCAGATTTGTAACCCTTAAGGAAGTAACCAAATATGAGGGTTATAGGTTAAGCTTATCTACTAAACATTGGGAAATAAAAAAATGTGATGCACCAGTATTAAACAGAATGCTTACAGACATATCGTGAATCTATAGCGAGCCTCCCAAAATAGTCTTTCCCTTTTCCTGCACCCTTGGCCTCGAAGCCGTGGGCTCCAATGCATACACTTGCCCCTTTCTATCCTTCGCAGGCTCTTTGCATTGATTCTTGTAATGGCCAATCTGATCACAATTAAAACATATGATGTTCTTCTTTCCGATCACCTCCTTTACTTTTCCTTTTCCAGTACGACACTCGTGAGCATAATGTCCTTTCTTGTCGCACTTGTAGCAGACCACTTCAGATTTTTCCTTCTTCACTGCTCCTCCCTTATGATCATTCTTCTTATGGAATTTTTTTCTTTTTTGGCCTGGTCCCACCGGAACCTCCTTCTCTTTCTTCTTTTCCAAACAAACTAACGCCTCTTCTTACCTCAGTGCCATTTCTACAACTACATCACATGGATCTCTTATATGCGGTAAGGTAGCTCTTGCCAACTCCGGCTTCAAACCTCTAATAAACTTCTCATTTCTTTTGATCACTGTATCAACAGTGGTATACCAGTACCGAGCTAACTCTTCAAACCTTCCGGCGTATTCCAGAATAGACATCTCCTTTTGTTTTAGTTCCGCAAACTTTCTAACCAACAAAGACTATGCCGTTACCGACATAAACCTTTCTTGAAACCTCCTCTTAAACTCCGCCCACGTCATTGACTCCTTATCTACACCAGCAGTAACGGTATTCCATCAAAACAGAGCAGCTCCCTGAAGCTACCTTGAAGCAAGTCTCCTTTTCTGCTCGTCGTTGAGTCCTAAGTCAGCAAAAATCCTTCACAATGTAGCAGCCGGTTTTCTACTTCAATATCATCCTATGTCCCGATAAATGGCTTCCCTCCAAGCTTAGTATAGTCTCTGCTCAAGCTAGCATAGTGGTTGACTTTCGAACAACTCCAGCCGCAATTCCAACTTGCATCATGTTTACAAAAAACTGATACATGGCTCCCATATCCACTTGGGGAACCCCAGCACCAACATTTTCAGCCTTAGCCTGGCCTCTTCTAGAATTTGGTCGGGCATTTCCATTTGTGGTGGTGCTCTCTCCTCCAAGGTTAACTCTGCGTCTTCTTCCGTCCATATCTGTATTCAAACCTCATGAGATACAGATGAATAGCCTAACAAAGGTAGGAGTCTAGAGATATAGCGTATACTTATATATAGCAAATAGAAGTACCTTATTATAGCGTTATCCCATACCCCGATCTTAACTCTAATTTCTAAGGATTATGTTGTCAAAAATCATATTATTTTTTTAGTTAAAGTATTTCATAAACCATGCTCTGATACCAAGCTGTATCATCCCCTATCTAGAGGCCCAAAACTAAGCACCACAGATGCTACAGTCATCTATAGTATTAGCTTTCGGCGACTATATACAACTTTGTTAATGGTATCTATAATATCAGAAGCACTTAAATATGAAACAAATCACAGATTTTTAAAACAACATTTTCCATTACATTTCAAAATAGATGTTCCAAATTGTTAATACATAATCCCAATACGTTTCCAGGCAATGGCAAAATATACTTATTACAAACTACACCAAGAGCGACATATGAAGATGTCCTCTTGGATGATCAGAGTCATATAGTCATAATTGACTTAATACATACACAGCGGAAATGACAACAAAACAAAGAAAATGCAACTCCTAAATAGCTATCCGTTAGCCTCCTGCTTGCCTCCGGTAGCTTTATTCGTCATCTAACTAAAAACCTGAAAAACCTTAATCCCTCAGCCTGCTCAAATTAATTTTGAGCACCCGAGAGTATAAGGGGAAAACATAAACTTCGAGTCAGACATAAAGCCTGGTGTGAATAATATTACACATCCTGGTTATTAATGTTGAGTGAGACCACACCGCTTAGCGGAACGGGTTTTCTCTCACTAACATCCTTTTAAAACATATCTTTTACAAATCTTTTCGGTTAAATACTGTAAAGCATCATTATGTAAACATACATAAATATCGGGTAATAAGTGAACTATTTGTACAACACTTTAGTTTTGTTTGGCTAACTATTAACCTTTGGCTGACTTGAGCCTACCAGAAAATATAAACAAAAGTAATCTAACTTTTGTTAGACACTCCTCTTTTGGACGGTCCGTCCTTAACTATCTGTTAAATCCCTCTCTTTTGGATGGTCTGTCCCTAACTTAATCATCTCCCAGGTTACCTGATCCTAATAATTTTTCAAGCTCACTAATAACCAATCTGTATACAAATATATATTCCCTTCTGTGTGTAATCATAATTTTAGTCTTACCCGTGACAAAGCCCTACACGCTAGAATTTTGGACAACAATTAGCTGGGGCCAATAGCTAATGTATAAGGCGCGACCCTATACCAGTCCCATTTGATATTTTAATATCCGAGTCATATTACTTAGAGATTTCTTCCCATAATTTTCCTTGAAAACCCCTTTCAAAATGATTTAAAATCTTTAAATCAAAGTCCTACAAGGAAAATATATAATCTCTATGCTTTACTCAAAATCACCTTGCCACATTATATATGTACTTTACTCAAACCTTAGTTGCTGAAAACATTTACACTTGAATGTACCCCTTTCGGTTCCTTTGAAAGCATCCCTTTCTAAACCTTTGAAAGCATCTCTTTAAAAACTAAGTAAAAACCTTAATTTACCTAGGACAAAAGGCCAAAGCTTCCCTTTCGAAACCAAACTTGAAACCCCTTTCAGAACCTTTGAAAGCATTCATTTCGAAAGCATTAATACCTTAGACATCATATCTTAAAACACTTTAAAACATTGTCTTTAGAAAACCTTGGAAAAATCTTCCATTTTAACCCTTTCGAAACCATCAGAAAATAATACCTTTCGACTCTTTCGAAACCCTTTGGGGAACCAACCCTTCGAAAAAATTTTAAATACCTTTCGAAAGCATCAAACCTTTGGAAACTCAATCCTTACAAAGGCAACTGGGTTCAATTTAAAACATGTGGAAAAACACCTTTCGAAACCACTAAAAACAACTCTTTCGAAACCTTTGGGTTATACTTCAATCAGAACAAAGAGGGCTGTTTAAAACATCTAAGTCGAAACCTTCCTTTCGAAACCTATGTCTAAGTAAGGAAGTGATGGTGTCGGAACCATCCCTTCGAAAGCATGGGAGAAGTGGCTGATTTTAAAAGTTAAGTATATCATTCGAAACCATTGACTTCGAATGGTAGAAAGGCGGCAACTAGGGGTTTCGACCCCTTCGAAAGCATTACTTAAAACAAAAGAGTGCAAGTCGAAACCTTACCTTTGAAAATATTTGGCCCAGTCGAAAGCAACTGAGTCGAAAACTAACTCTTCGAAAACAAAGCAGGCGTTCCTTTGATTTTTAAAACAAGCATACTTCAACCCCTTCAGAACCTAATGTTTCGACCAAGTACCATTTCGCCTTTGTCCAATACGCTACATACCAAGAAGATTGATACCATGCGCATTGGTTTCAAAACCATTAGTGGCGAAAGGTCTGGATCGGAACCCCCTGTGTTAAAACTGGCGGAACATGATAAAAACATGTTATTTTTGTTTTTAACTTAAAATAGAAAATTTTCAACTAACCTCCTAATGTTTGCCAAATTCTTATTGGTTGCTAAATATCTTTTTCAAAAACTGCTGCCAATATTTCAGAAATAAACAATGATTTTATTTTACAAAATGCTCCTTTTCCTTAATTAAATATATAAAACATTTAAGTCCCATACCTTAAATAATTTTATATATTCATTAAAACATTTAGGAAAATTCTATAAAAATTCTAGAAAATCATCTTCAATACGTTTTCTAACATATATAAATTTTAGACCCAAATAATTATTTATTTTTCGATAAATAATTTATAATCCAATAAATTATTTTCTTCGCTAGAAAATTAATATAAAATCCAACATAATTTAGAAAATTATGAAAATTGAAACCTATGTCTACAATATCATTTTTGATCTACATTTAAATTTTCAAGGAATTTGGACGTCATTTAATAGGGTTTTCATATCAAATATATCATAAAAACTAACATGAACATACACAAATCATCAACAAACATATATAAACTTTTAATTATTCAAAACATGGCATTATCATACAAAATCATTTCGGATTAACCTTAAAACCGAAAACTATTAGAAAAAATGGGATGTAGTAATTCACCTTAGCTTTGTGATTAAAGGTGTGAGATTTGACCTTGTATAAGTTGATTTGATTCTTCCTCTTGAAAATCTTAGCTTTATCTTCTCTTGAGATTGAAAATGGTGGCCAGTTTTAGAGTTCTTTTCTTTGAGAAAAATGAAATGAACGTGAATTTTAGTTTCCTAAGGGTTTAGGTTATAAGTCTATCGTATTTCCCATTTTGCCCTCCCTTATTTCCTAACACCTTTATTCATGTTATCTTATTTTGAATTACATGTTAATCATGGCACGACTGCCCTTGATTATAATCAAATCTCCATCTATTAATCATCACATTATTTTATTTAAGTTAGCTAATTAAATATCATAAATAATGTTATGAAAATATGGGGTGTTACAAAAAATCAACATTTGCATACTAAACCAAAAAGAATTCAACTAGAAAATTTTCCATGAATAAACATGACAATCAAAACTAAAAAAATGCAACACTTGTGCCATTCTTGCTCTCAATGTACATCCACTATTGATATCAAATAGAATCGTACTAAGTTAGTGATAAGTTGATCTAAGCCTGCAAGCAAGTGCTTGCATTCAAATTTTCATGATTAGATAATAACAATTTTATTTTTCATCTTTTGCTGTCTAACTACGGTTTTAGGGTTTACTAAAATTTAAAGCATATCTTACATATTCTTTGTTATCTACTGTTGCCAAATATGTTAGACTCATTCCATGCAACTGTTAGTGAGTTCAGCATTTTAAGAATAATAATGACCTATTCTTCAGGATCACTTCTACATAGATGGTGTTTGAATTTATCTTTGTTAGTTTCATATTCTTAGGCATTTTATCAGAGTAGTTAATAATGTGCACTCCTTTGTAATAGCTATAAAAAAGCCAGCAGTAGTTATTGAATTAAATAAGAAGTTCAAATTTGCTTTATGCAAATTCTATTGTGTTAGTGCTTAAGTGATTTCAGATTTATCAATTGGTATCAGAGCATCACCAAGGGATCTGATTTCTAAAAGTAAACATACATAGTAACATCTTCACAAGGTAAAAGAATTCAGGCATGTCAAACGAAGGACAGAACCTGCTGAGCATCCCGAAGTTCGACGGGGATTACGATCATTGGAAGATGTTAATGGAAAATCTTCTTCGTTCAAAGGAATGGTGGCACCTGATTGAACCAGGCTATGTTGAGCCGGCGGCAGGCGCAAGGGAGACGGAGATTGAGAAAACTACACGAGAGCAGCTGAAGCTGAAAGACCTAAAGGTGAAAAACTATCTTTTTTCAACAATAGACAAGAATATTTTAAAGACTATTCTGCAGAAGGAGACCTCAGCGCAGTTTGGGAGTCAATGAGGAAGAAATATCAAGGCAACGAAAAGGTACAGAGGGCTTAACTACAAGCTCTTAGGAGAGAATTTGAAGTTCTAGGGATGAAGGAAGAAGAAGCAATAACTGATTACTTTGCTAGAGTAATGCTGGTGGTGAACAACATGAGCAACAATGGAGAAGTGATGAAAGAGTCACAAATTGTAGAAAAGATCTTGAGAACACTGACAGAGAAATTCAATTACATTGTGGTGTCCATAGAGGAATCAAAAGACATCGGAAATCTTTCCGTTGATGAGCTTCAGAGTTCGTTGGTAGTGCATGAGCAAAAATTTAGAAGGAAGGTTAAAGAAGAAGAACAAGTGCTGAAGGTAACGCAAAAAGAAAGATCATGGAGAGGCCGAGGTGGAAATGCAAATGGAACCGGTAGAGGCCGGTGTCGAGGAAGAGGCAGATCCTCACTAAGAAAAGAGACTATAGAGTGTTATAAATGTCACAAAATGGGACATTTTAAATTCGAGTGTCCAGAATGGGGGAAAAGGGCCAATTATGCAGAAATGGATGAAGAGGAGGAGCTTTTGCTTATGGCATATATTGAAAGTCAGGGTGCTTCAGTTGAAAAGGTGTGGTTCTTTGATTCAGGATGTAGTAATCACATGAGTGGCAACAAAGAATAGTTCACTGAATTGAATGAGAACTTCAGACACACAGTAAAGCTAGGAAATGATAGTCGAATTTCTGTGACTGGAAAAGGAAGTGTGCGCATGGAGGTCAATGGCGTTGCACAGGTAATCACTAATGTGTATTATATTCCTGAACTAAAAACTAATCTACTCAGTGTAGGCCAATTACAAGAAAAAGGACTGGCTATTTTGATTCAACACAACATGTGTAAAGTTTTTCATCCAAGTAGGGGACTGATCATGCAATCTGAAATGAGTGGGAACCGAATGTTCTACTTTAGAGCAGTCATGGCAACCAAGACTGCTAAGTGTTATCAGACTCAAGTAGAAGATGAGTCACAGCTGTGGCACTCTCGGTTTGGTCACCTAAAGGTCTCAGAATGCTAGCTTATAATGGAATGGTTGAAGGACTGCCAGTGGTAAATACTTCACAGAAGTTATATGCACATTGTCTAGTTGGTAAACAACAACGTGATTTTATTCCAAAGAAGTCTTCTTGGAGAGCAACACAAAAATTGCAACTCATACATTCAGACATATGTGGTCCTATAAGTCCTATTTCCAATAGTGACAAGAGGTATATTCTGAGTTTTATAGATGATTTTTCTCGAAAGACTAGGATTTATTTGCTGAATGAGAAATCGAAAACATTCAATAAATTCAAGAATTTTAAAATATTGATTGAGAAAGAAGCAGGCACTAGCATTAAATGCTTGAGAACAGATAGGGGCGGAGAATTCAACTCAAATGAGTTCAATGAGTTCTGTAATAAGCATGGAATTAATCGACAACTTACAACAGCATATACACCATAACAACATGGCGTAGCTGAGCGTAAAAATAGGATGATTATGAACATGGTACGTTCTATGTTGGATGAGAAACAGATGCCGAAGGAATTCTGGGCAGAAGCAGCCAACTGGTCAGTGCATATTCTTAATAGAAGTCCAACTTCAGCATTAGAAAGCATGACTCCTAGAGAAGCATGGTCAGGTACAAAGCCAAAAGTAGATCATTTTTGAATATTTGGATGTCTAGCTTATGTTCATGTTCCAGATCAGAAGAGGCACAAGCTTGATGAAAAGAGTAAAATTCATGTATTTCTTGGTGTAAGCAAAGAATCCAAAGCATATAGGTTTGTTGATCCTATCACTAAGAAGATTACTGTGAGCAGAGATGTGAAGTTTGATGAGAATAAAGGTTGGAACTGGGAAAATATTTAGAAAGGAAAGAATGCAGATGTGCTTGAGTGGCTAGATAGTGATCTTGATTGCAGTGAAGAAGGAAAGGAAGCGGAAACTTCACGTGTAAGTAATTCAACATTTTCAGGGTCAACTGACACAGGATCGACTGACACCAGTGGGAGCAGTTCATCATCAAACACACCAAATAATAGTGCTACAAGATCTCCTGGTGCTAGGGTTCGAAGGGCTCCTGCATGGCTATCAGACTATGTTCAAGGGGATGGACCATCTGAGGTAGAAGAAGAGGCAGCTATGTTAGTACAATCTGAAGATCCTATGACTTATAATGAAGCAGTGAAAGATCATAAATGGAGAGAGGCAATGGTGAAAGAGATAGAGTCAATAGAAAAAAACAAGACTTGGCAACTCACAAACTTACCAGAAGGATGCAAGGCTGTAGGCACTAAATGGATCTTCACGACAAAGTTGAATGAGAACGGTGAAATTGAAAAATACAAGGCAAGACTTGTAGCTAAAGGGTATTCACAGCAATATGGGATTGATTATACAGAGGTTTTCGCACCGGTCGCTCGTCTTGACACCATTCAGTCTATTTTAGCAACCGCAACACAAAGAAATTGGAAAGTTTTTCAAATGGATGTCAAGAGTGCGTTTTTGCAAGGGAAATTGGAAGAGGAAGTCTTTGTTCAACAACCACTTGGTTTTGAAGTAAAAGGAGCAGAGGATAAAGTGTATAGACCACATAAAGCTCTTTATGGCCTGAAACAGGCGCCAAGAGCCTGGTATAGTCGAATTGAGTCATATTTCATTAAAGAAGGATTCAAAAGATGCACCATTGAACATACACTCTTTACAAAAGAGAAGGAGGGAGGTACGTTATTGATAGTGAGTATTTATGTTGATGATTTGATATATACAGGAAACAACAGAACGACATGTGAAGAGTTCAAAAGTTCCATGATGACAGAGTTCGACATGTCTGATCTTGGGAAGATGAGATATTATTTGGGAATGGAAGTCTTACAGAACAATAAAGGAATTTTTGTATGTCAAAGGAGGTATGCGAAGGAAATTCTAAAAAGATTTGGCATGGAGAACAGCAAAGCTGTATGGAATCCAATAGTGCCCGGGACAAGAATTGCAGCTGACAAGGAGGGTACTAGGGTAGATTCTACAAAATTCAAGCAAGTGGTTGGGAGTCTTATGTATTTAACTGCAACGAGACCTGATATTACTTATGGAGTGAGCCTGGTAAGCAGATATATGGAATCTCCTACGGAAGAACATTGGTGTGCAGCAAAAAGGATTCTAAGGTACATTCAAGGTACCACTGAGCTAGGGATACTCTACAAAAGGAAGAGAACTTGGAGCTGGTAGCATATTCAGATAGCAACTTTGCTGGTGACCTTGATGAGAGGAAAAGTACTTCTGGTTCAGTGTTTCTACTTGCTGGAGGTGCCATATCTTGGTCGTCAAAGAAACAACCTGTTGTGACGTTGTCTACAACAGAAGCCGAGTACATTGCAGCAGCAGCATGTGCATGTCAATGTGTGTGGCTTAGAAGGATACTAGTAGCACTCGGGTACAGAGAAGGAGAAGGCAGCATAATTCAGTGCGACAATAGCTCAACAATTCAACTGTAAAAGCATCCGGTGTTTCATGGTAAGAGCAAACACATTGATGTTAAGTTTCATTTTTTAAGAAATTTGGTGAATGATGGAACAGTGAAGTTAAGCTGCTGCAGCACTCAAGACCAGATTGCAGATGTTATGACTAAACCCTTGAAGAAGGAACAATTTGTGAAATTTCGAGAGTTAATGGGTTTGATTAAGTTATCGAAGGTAAGCTGATACAACACAGTATTCAGCTTAAAGGAGGGATTGTTAGACTCATTCCATGCAACTGTTAGAGAGTTCAGCATTTTAAGAATAATAATGACCTATTCTTCAGGATCACGTCTACATAGATGGTGTTTGAATTTATCTTTGTTAGTTTCATATTCTTAGGCATTTTATCAGAGTAGTTAATAATGTGCACTCCTTTGTAATAGCTATAAAAAAGCCAGCAGTAGTTATTGAATTAAATAAGAAGTTCAAATTTGCTTTCTGCAAATTCTATTGTGTTAGTGCTTAAGTGATTTCAGATTTATCAAAATAAGGATATCTTAATCTTACTTTTTTTTTACAGAAAATATAATTCTAATGTATGTATAACAAATTTTGGTATAGGATACAATTGCCTTTTATTATGAATTACAGGTACAAAGTACGTAACAAGGAGAATATGTAAATGAACTTTGCATGAACATATACAAATCAAGATTTGCAAACTAAACAAAAAGAAATCTAACCAGAAAATTTTCCATGAATAAAGAGGACAATCAACACTAAAAAATATGCAATAGTTGAGCCTTTCTTGCTCTCAATGTACAATCATATATATCACTAGTGAAATCAACAGTACCCTACTAAGTTAGTGGCAATTCGGTTTAATTTTGTGAACAAACGCTTGCATTCCCTTAGTTGATTTTCCAGATCTTTATTTGTCTTCTCCACATTCTTGAACTTTTCTTCTTCTTCATGCTGAATCTTTCGTACCATCTCAAGCTTCTCCTTTAACATTTCATTTTTTTCCTTAATCATTAAGTTATCTTCTTTCAACTTAATGTTTTCTTCTTTAATGTTCGCGTAATCTTCGATCATCCGTGTATTACTTCCTTCGCCATTCGGTCCTTCAATCCAAAACTCCATGGCTCTTTTGTTCTCCTTGTAACCTCTCATAAATTTGTCACCCTTCTCATTCATAACAATACCTACTGTACTTTTTAAAATGGTATCTAGCACCGCTCTGTCTGTAATTCTAACTGTGAAATCCTTGTTCATTGCTCTTTTTCTCAAAGCGTCTCTACTTACGCGTACATGGTACTCTCCTCCACATAGCTCCTGCAACATTTTCATCAACAGCGGTTGCGCCTTCTTTTCTGCGTCCGACATTTTCTCTGCAGCATTTTTCGGATGTTTCTTTGTTTTCCTACCTCCGTTTTTCTTTTGTTTCTCCGTTCTGCTTTTATATGTCACCTCTTCTTCTTCGTAGCTATTGTTCTCACTTTGCGTGCTTTCATCATCATCTTTTTCTCTTTGTCTTCCCTCATTTTGCTCCATCATACTTTCTGTGTCTTCCATTGTCACGCTCACAGGTCCATCATCTTCTATGTCAAGCGGATGCCCAGTGTCGATGGTATCATCGCATGAAACGTCCATGGTAGACGAGGGTTCACATATTCCCAGATATTCAGCATCCAGGTCTATTAAAGCAAGTCCCTCGTACATGGTAGAATCTTCGTTGTTTACCTCGTCGTTTGGTAAGGTTAAGAAATCTTCAATATCATCTATATCCCTGCGCATCCACAAATAATATTCAAGTTAGCCTGGTCAATATTAGTTAGTTTACGTGGTTTATAAATAAATGATAAAGCCAATTGTATTGGTTTTATGTATACCAGCAATCGATCCCTTCATTTGCTGCTGAAATATTCTCACTTTCCTCGTTTACTTTCATGTCGGGTTTTCCACTCTCAATTAGAAGAAGGCTTTCATCTGTTTTGCTTATAGAGTTGATATTGTTTTCCTCCTCAAACACAGTTGATGCAGAAGGAACGTCATTCGTCATTCGTCCTGGCCACTTCCGCAGGAAAGTGTTTGCAGCCCTCCTATTTTTAGATGACCTTTCTCTTCTGCATGATATAATATGACATCAATAGGTTATTCGATTGTTGTATTATTTGGAGATATTCTTCTTATACTAGTCGGAAAACTGAAAAGGCAATCAAAATTTGAACAATTTTATATTTATCGTACACATAATTTATTTTTGATACCTGAGCAGCTTCCACTGTTTTGAGGCCCGGTTTCTCAATGGATCTTTCATTCCTGAAATGAGTCTAAGGTTTTTGGCTTGGATGCTGGTATATTATGGATTAGTTTAGAGAAATAACTCAAAGTGCGAATAGAGGAAGGATTCGGTACGGCTGTTTATATATAGAGTGCACTATAAAAAGGGAAATCGGGTGAAGTATGTATGAAATATTTGAGAGATTCTAGCGGAAATTCAGATATATTAGCCATATTAGAAGATCTTATCTCGAAATTGTTGAAAAAATTAAAACAAATTCGAAACTACTTGTTTAAACATATTTACCAAGTCGTAGCTGTTAAAACTTTAAAATTTAAACACTTTGTTCCATCGCCCATCCAATATTTTTCTTCATTTTCTTCTGCTTTTTATCTACGTTTAATTCGGTGGAAATAGCTGCCGATAATAAAATTTTCCCTAAGCTTAAAAAACTAATTGGTTTCTACAGCGTATAATAACCAGTCTTACTGTTTATTGGAACTCCAGTTAAAAAAATTGATACACCATTCTAGTCACTTTATATTTGTATGAAGCACGTATGCCAAGTGCAACTGGTTTTTAGTTAATTATGATAGTAACAAGTAATTTAACATATAAGATATTTCCCTTCTACCTCAAAAGAACAACAAAATTATCAAGTTAATGCTTGTGCCCTATATTTTTAACCTTTGTTCTCTATAACTAACTGCCCACTACGTTGAAACAGATCTTGTAGCGTTTGCATGCTATCTCTGTGGATAGTTGGGCCTTAGTTTAACTTCAAAATCAGGCCGGTTTAATGCACACCTTTTTGCCCCAGTGATTTATGATTTGTTGTCCCAGTAACATGTTGTATCTAAGTACTATTTCAAACAAAAAATCAATAGTGAAGCAGAAGACAAAATAATAGATGTTGAAAAAAAAAATGTGTACATATGTATGAATGTATGAAGTGAGTAGTGATCCTACTTTTGCTTTATTTCCTTATTAAAGTAATATGTGGAGATATGTGTTAGTGGACTTGTTTACTTTGTTTTTCCTTTTAGAATAACATGTATAAATGTATACAATACCGCATATATTATGGGACATATGAAATTATAATGTGGATCTGTTGAATTCTCAATGACATTTCACCGTTGACTATTGTGGAAATTGTATATTTCTCTAAATTAGGAAAATTTTGAAATGAAATTTGGTCTTTAAAATTTGTTTTAATATATTTAAGACTGAAATATTAGTCTTTGCGTTTTGAAATTGAAATCTCAGTCTTCATTACTTTTTTGTGTTTAGGAACTCAAAGGTTGAAATCATAGTCTTTGACCAGTCTTTAATAATTTAAAGGCTGAATAATTTGATTAGCGATTAAAATGAAGTATGCAAACTTGACAAAATTTCAAGTTCGGATCGACGAGTTGAAAAGTAAAGGCGTGGACATTACACATGAGGTGGAGGAAGAAGTCTTTCGCACCTTCAACACTTCTATGGTCAAAAGGCCAGAATGTAGACCCAATTACAAGAATATTCCTACGTTGATTTCTAAAACTTCAATTAAGTAATTATATCATTTCAATAAAAAAATGTGTTAAATTATTGTTTGACACTTTAAATAATCAAATAAGTGCAGAAGTATAAAGGTAGAGACAAACCAACGTTCTAGACTAAGCATCGTAGTACATCGCCTAGATGGGTTGGAAGTTGGTAGCGACAGTGGTCGAGGTTCAAATATTTTAGTCAAATTATGAGTGGTTTAAATGATTAGTTGAAGAGTGCTTAAGTGATTTGGATGGACAAGCAAAAGAGCATGACCATGCAGCACACCAGTGAAGTTTTTTATTCGTTATGCATTTATGATTTGCTTATTTTTTTTATTTTTATATTTTTTTACTTTAGACATTGCGATGTAATATGATGTTGATTTAAACTTGCATGTATGTGACATTAGTTTAAGTGGTCGTATTGGATAATACTATGAATGTTGTATGTTATTAAATGTAATCGATTTTTTCATTATTTTTTGTTGTTTTATAATGTTATTAATGATATTCTTTCAATTGAGATATATGTATTCCATTATCCGTTTGGCATTGCCGGAATAACTATATTGATGTTGGATTTGAGGGTTTGAAATGCTGTAAATTTTCTTCCGAAATGACGTCGGTAAGGAGTGGAAAAATCCCAATTTGCATTCTAGAAAAGGTGTCGTGATGACGTTGACAATGTATTCAAAAAATTGCATTTGAAATGCATTGGAACAATGGCAATGGAAAGGCGTCGACAATTCCCTTATCATTGGTGTCGGGAATGCATGGGCAGCCCCCACCCCACGAATGGCGTAAAACGCGAAGGAAATATACTTCATATGCTAGCTTTTTAGACGTCCATAAAGGTGTCGGAAAATATATTTATGACGCGCTGCCAACTCCTTTATGGCGCTGGTAATGCCGAATTATGTTATAGTGTTAGTTGCACATATTTGGTTTCCTAAGCTGACTTCCCGAGGCACATCAGTTGTTCATCGAAGTTTCCTTAATAGCAAAATGGCACCATCGGAGAAGAAAAGTTTTATGATAATTGAATGGAGAATGTGACAGAGCAAATGATGAAACCGGTGTTGTAACAAAAGTACTACAGGCTTAATAGATAAAAAATAGGTTAAGACCATGGTCAATAGCGACGTGTTCAGTTCTTGAACAAGGCACAAATGTAGCTTCTTCTATTATACTACTGTGTAACCCGTGCGTTGCACATGGTATGGTAAAAAAAATAGTTTTATAAATATTTTTAAAACTTAAATTTATTATGCATGATATGGTGAAGTTATTGAGATAAATGAGTTATGCATTAAACTAATTACAAATGTAATTTTTGTTATATGATTCGTGTATTTTTATATTTGAATAAAAACTAAATTGTTATTTTTACAGATAAAATTGCGTTATATGCTAATTTATTAATTTTTAGGATTTATATTTATTAGGCAAATAAATGGAGGTTAGTATTTTTAATTTTAAAATAAGTATGATTATACATTTCCATAAATAAATGTTTATGTACATAGATTTTTAATTTGATATTTGGCATACAATACATTTTAAAAGATAAACAATATATAAATTGATATCAAATATTACTTGAGAGAATGACAAAAATACCTAAAAGTGAATGCGTAATAGTATTGATCAATATATTTTAATATATTTTAGGCTCTTACAGAAAATAAAAAAAGTACATGATATTATTAAAGTGATAAAAAACTTATTTATTAAACAACTAAAAGAAATGTTAACTGAAAATAAGACGTGTAACGCTAAAAAGCAAATCTTTATTTCAACTATGTAAAAATAATAATCTTATTTTCAATCCATTGTTTCATACTTTGATAATTTTATTTTACAACAAAAATTTTCAAAAAATGGTTAGCTTCTACCTCAAAAAGACAATAAAGTACAAAAAAAAATATTTTTCAATTAAATTATTGTAAATTTTTATTTATTAATTAACGTAATATATGAAATAAATAATTAAAATTTAACATTTTTATAAAACATGTTAGCAAAAAATATAATTATTTTTCCAATTTCCAACTAAAAATATTCATCACTTATTATTAATTTTGGTGTCATTCTTAACGAACATAAATTTTATCAATGGTAAAAAATCCACTTGACGAACCAATTTTACAAAGAAAAAACGTTATATATGTTTGTAATATCATACCATTTTAAAAAGAAAAATAATAGTGTATATGTTTGGAATAAAATAACATCTTTAGAAAGAAAATTTATGTATATGTTTCTTTATTGTAAAATATATTTTTTTTAAAATAAATCGGCTGAATTTGAATTTAGAATAATGTAAGAGAATTAAATGTAGTTTTCATGTAAAATTGTGAAAATTTGAATTGTATTGACTTGAATGAAAATTAGTTTTACCATTTTTGTTAATAAAAATCGGTTAATAGTACATGAAATTGGCATTTTTTGTAGTTATTAGACCAAATAACAAATATTATTTAATTGCATTTATTTCAAAAGTTTGAATTTAAGATCACATAATTAATTTAAATACATGTGGACTTGAATGTAAAAAATTAGAGAAATCTTGGAAGAATTTTGTAAATAATAGCAGAAATTATTAATGTTGATATTTAAATATAAAATGATACGATAAAGAATTAGTAGTATATTGTAATAATTATAGTAATAATAAATTATATAGAGATTTGAAAACGAAATATCTTGAGAGAATTAAGGAGAGAAGAGAAAAAATCCTATAATTAATAAGAATGCAAGAAATTCTTCTGCTTTACTATTATTTAATAGATATTTGGGTCTTTTGCTTTTTGTGTTTTAGTTTATGTTTTTTCTTTTTGGCAAAAATGAAAGAGATATTTTCCTTTTACTTCAATTTTCTTTTTATCTTCTTCTTCTTTCTTTGTAATTTCTTCTTCAGATTTTTTTTGCATATTTTCGAACTCTTGAGTTGATATTTGGTTGTTTTCTTGGCTTTCGCTTGATGTAAACAACTTGTATGTTGGGTAATCAATTCAAATCTATCTCTTGTCTAATTTTCTTTTTGTTTACTTTTTGTTAAATATAGTTTAATAAATATATGGAAAATGGTTGGTGTAAAATGAATTATTTTTTATAATTAACTTGTTTTCCTTGCCCCATTTTTTCATTTTAGCTATAATGATTTTGGTTCTTTAATTTCTTTTTGACAAATATCTTTTGCTGCATTCGAAATTTTTTACAACATTTTTTAATATTTGATTATATATTGGATGAATGTAAATGTTGGTTGAATAATGTTGTGGAAAATATTTTCTTAGTGGATACATGACTGTCAAATATTTGTTTGGCAAATACTTACTTGGCATATATCTGCTTAGAAAATATTTTGCTAGTCAAATATTTGACTAGCATTTATATCTTCTTGACAATTATTTGTTGATAAAATATTTGTGACCTTTTGATTTGGCTGTTAAGCATGATATCTTATGTGTGTACCTTTTTATCTATTCTTGAACATCTTCATCTCTTTATCTGTTTCTTTGGGTTTTCTTCTTCTTCTACTATTATTCTTTCAATGATGTGATTTCGAACTGAGTGTTTGCTGGGTCAACGCTGTCATTTTCATCATGGTATTGTATCATGTTTTTGTTCATCATTTTACTTTAATCATTTCTATTTGCATCATCTTTTTTTCTTTATTATTTTTTGTCATTACCATTGTCATCGTCGTGTCCATCATCATCTTTTTTATTTTCATATTGTCTTTTTTGGTTGTGTTCTTCTTCATCTATCCATCACCATCACGCCCAGCAGCACCACCTCCATCGTCATCATTATGTTGTTCTTCATCCTTTTCTTCTTCTTTTTTCTTTCTTGTCATCATCTTCTTCATCATATGAATCTTCTTCACTATCCACTTCATTTCTTGTTTTTTTTTTCAAAATATCATTTTCTTTTCTTAAATATCATTTTCTTTTTTGAGCATTTGTATCTCCATTTTTAATTCCTTTATTATTTTTTGAGATTTTCTTTTTTCCTTTTCCATTTTCTTTTGACATGGCTCTTTTTCTTGTTTTACTTGTTGTTACCTAATCTCCTTTATTTTTCTTCTCTTGTCTGCAAAATTACTATATCTTATTTCAATCTAGTATAATTTTAGTGATTTGATTGTATTTCTCCAAATTAGCCTGGTAAATATTTTCAATGACATTAGCTTGAGAAAAACTTTTCCAGCAATAGTCTAGGAAATATACATTAGACATTAGTTTGGCAAGTATTTTCCAAGCATGGGTTTGACTGTTATTTGCCAGGAATATTTGTTGGGCATTAGTCAAACAAATATTTTCCAAGAATCTTTCTGGCAAATATTTGCCAAAAATAACTTTGGAAAGTATCTATCAGGTATTTATCTAGCAAGTATTTGTCAAGAAGTATTCTGGGTTACTCTAGCAAATATTTTTTAGGCATTAGTCAGACAAATATCTGTTGAGTATTAGTCTGGCAAATATTTATTCATATAAACTTTATCAGATAGGTATGCACAATACGTGATTACATATGTACCTTTTCATTGATGTATGATTTCAGTTTGTTGTGATTTACTTGCTGGAGAGACCATTTTCCAATAGTAGGAGAGTTTTCTTCATAATTTTTTAGAAGATACGATGTTTGTAATGTCGCAAACCAAAATTGCATACATATATAACAATTGAATTACAATTTATATGTAGATTTTTATGAGAGAAATTATAATATACTAAATAGGTTATACTGATATATTAGTAATATTGTTACACGAGAGCGTAATTTTCTTGAATTTTTTCTACTTTACTTACTTGCTTCATTAAATGTTTCCAACGTTGTTAACCATGAAACTTATTTCACTTGTTTCGGTTTGTATATGTGTAGCACTAGCACTTATGGAAATGTAGAGTTGGCATGTGAGAATAAGTATATTGAACGTAAATATATATAATATCCATCAATTTTGAATATTTATTGGATGAATATATATTCAAAAAGGGAGAGTGTGTGTACACACATTTTTAACAAGGAAAACAAAGTAAAAGAGTGTGTGTGGAGAACTAGGATCGGCTACACCTCATTTTTGCTACATCTCAAATCCCCCTGATTTCAACTATATGTTCCGAATTAAATAATATACCTTTTCTCTCCTGAAGTTAGATTATAGAGAATGTATATTATTTAATTCGGAACATGTGGTTAAAATCAAGAGAATGTGAGATGTAGAAAAAGTGAGGTGTAGCAGATCCTTGCCCTACAAATACATGCATACACACATGTATGTTTTTATGTAACATGACAACTAAAGAATTCGAACACTACTATAAAGATCATTGCCAACATAGCAGTGTAGCATCCTAACAATGTATCTAAATCAATTCAAATAACTTAAGAAGTAAAGGTTTCCACAAGTGAAGTCATAATAACTTTAGAAAAAACAAAAATAAAATAGTTTACAAAAACGAATAGAAAAATAACAAAGAAAACAAAAAAAAGTAAAAAGTGATAAGTCCAAGAACTTAGCTCAATTATGGCGATTCCAGCTCTAGGGTTTCTTACCTCTAATCGCAATTGTCTCCTCTGATCCCAATCGCATCTGCTTCTCGACCTCCCTCTCAGATCGCTATTTCTTTTTCCTGCCTATCTCAAATCATGATTCTTAGATCCCAAATCTCCATTCCAGACTTCGCTCTCGGTCGTGTCACATAGTCGTTAACTATGAATTTGGTGTCCTCTCCTGAAGTTGATAAATTATCATCCCAGGTCTGGCCTATATGGCATCACTGCTGGACTCTTCAAATTTCCCACCGTTGCCATCTTACAAGCCAAGCTCGAACCTTATGAGGTCGATTTGGGAATTGTCAGGAGCCTGGTGGTGGTTGTGCTATTGCCGCTCTTGTTTCCAGTGCTCCATCGTTGTTGGTGGCTGCCTCTTTAGCGAGTGATGGTGTTGTCCAGGAAATGGTAGCGAAGATCTCCTCTACTGTTGTTCAAAGATCTAAGGTAATTCCCGCTTCCACTTCTTCTGCTCTCCCTTCTTTGGTTTGAGCTGAAAATAATCTCTACTCTAATATATAGCTGTTGAAAATCAAAAATCAATAGGTGGTTGGTCCTCCTTTTTTAAGAAAAAATCTGGAAACGCAGGCTCCTTTGTTCCTAAGCAGCATGATATTATTTTTTGGATAAACCATTGTCGCCCCAAAAGGAAATCATGGATGTCGATGTTGCATTTTAAAAAGATTATTTAGTTGGTTTCTTTTCGAATGAGGCCCCTCACTACACTATTGTGAAAAAAAATATTCTTGGCTTGTGGAGATTGCATGGTTCTTTTAATGTCAAGCAAAATAACTCTATGTGCTTTTTAAATTTCTCTTACCCTCAAGTGAGAGCCCTCATTTTGAAATCATACCCTATTATTATTGAAGGTATGGTGTTTACAATTACCCAATGGAGCACTTACATTGACCTGGCTCGTGAGCAAGTTCTATATATTCCCATCTGGACGCATATCTCAAATATTCCTTCAATCCTTTAATTGCTTGAAAGGATCAATTGGATAGCCAACTATATTGGTTAGTTGATTAGTTTTGACATATCCTCCGAGCGTAGACAATTCCTCCATTTTGCCAAAGCCCTTATCGAGATTTTGCCTTCTAGGCAATTACCTAATCATATTCCCATCTCCCTTGTTGACGATAAGTGGTCTACATTGATGTCTCGTATCAGTGGAAGCTACCTATTTGCGATTTTTATCACTCTTTTGACCATTCATCCTCTTCCTGTCCACACTCCACTGGAGATCTTGTTAGCCTTCCACATAAGAATCCCCTTCTCAAACCTCTATTCGGGTACTGCAGGTCAAAATTCCCAACATCACCTATTATGATCCTCCTTGTTCGGCCTGTGTCACTGTCCCTCTATCCATCCCTCTGGATCCTACCCTGCCAATCATCCGTAGCACCTACACCAGCTCCCCCTCCCTCTTCTCTGGGTCGTCACTATCTTCTCCTGCCCCCGATCTTAGGATTTCGCCTGTCCAGAATTCAGGTTCCATCCTTGACCAGGTGGTGCTGCCTTTTTCTCAATAGCCTGAAGTTGAAATTATTAGATGCTCTTCAATCTGGCCCCTTTAGTATTGAGTGCATAGCTAAGGAAATTACTAATAAGATGGTCAATGACACATAGTTGGTACGTTGCAATAAAAGTGGAACTGGGTCTCAAAGTGATAGTTGTTTGTGTGCTACCATTTGAGATAGCGAGCATTCTCCAAATGGATATCAAATGATGACAATGACAAGCGTGAACTCATTTATTGTATTATGGATGATGAGTTTTTCCTTTGCAATGATGGAGAATTTAGGGCTAATGATGAGGCGATTTTGGCAACTTGGATTGGGATCGGAAATTCATATTCTCCCTCCTTACTCCTGGATATTGCCCCGAGCATATTTGCTTGTTTTGAAATGTGCTGGGGCCTAGATGGACTTCTCTCTGCTTATATCGTTCATTTATGTTACTTATTTTGATGTATATTTGTTATGCTCCTTGTGCTTTGCCTAGTTGGTTCATTTGTACTTATTTGTTATAATCATGCTACTGGCCAAGCATATTGGTGGATTGTATTTTATGTTGTGGGCTTGCTGCCCCAAACTCCTGTACTTTTATTAATTCTGACACACACACACACATATATATATTATGCCTTTATGATGTTTGGATCATACATCCTTTATATAAAAAATATTAATTCTAATTCTTAAAGATGTAAAATGCATACTAAAATCTTCCATTTAAAAAACAAATCATTTTCTTTAAACTTCATTATTTGAATAAATCATCTAAAATTACCATTGTTAAAATTTCTAAACCTTTATAATAGACACATTTAATTTTTTTTTCAACATTAACCTTTGAATCTTGAAATTTGAAGCTCCTAATATAAAAATGAAAAAAATGAAATTGAAACTTCTGAAAAGAAACTTCAACTTTATTCATCGGAATTCAAAATTTTAAAAAGGAAAAGATATTTTTTTTAAAAACTGCAAAAAATCATCAAATTGTGCTTCACTTAGAAAAACCATAAAAAAAATTAAGCACTGAAAATAATCATATTTTTAAAAAGATTTATGAAAAAATGAATTTATCTGCATGAGAAAAAAAAAACATTTTTGAGAAAATACTCAATAATACTAGGGAAAGAAATAACAAATGAGAAGACCCATGCATGCATAAAGTAAATTATGCAAAATGTAAGTTGTCCTATGAGAATGCACGACAACCGAAGGAGTATGTTCTAGAGTTTCCCTGTAGGAACGTGGGGCAGAATGAAGCTAGAGGTACGGATCAAAACGCAAGTGCGCAAACTACAACAAAAATCACTTTTAACAGCAATAATTATCAGCGTTTGTTAAACAAATGCAGTTAAAAATTATTTTAAACGAACTAGTTTTCGTCAAAACGCTGACATAACGTTAAGTTCAAAACATTTCTCACTGCCTCTCTCATTATTACACTTTGTGAAAAAAATTGCTTTCCCTCTTCTTATTCCCTCTTCTTTTCGTTTCCCTCGTTCCTCAATTTCATCCTGCCCTAATTCCCTTCCATTCAATTTTTGTCGTTCTCTATTTCCCTTATTTTTCAATTTCATAGTGCCCTAATTCTCTCGTTCAGGTACGTTGACCGATTCAGTTCAAATTTGTCTCTTGTCTCTTGGCACGAAAAAGTACCATTCCCTTTCTCCTATTTTTGCTAAACTTGGAAGCTCACATGGATCATAACTGTAGAGATTAATGGTTCCTATGATGTTGAAGCTGTGATTCCTATTGTTTACTTTGTGCTTGAGATAGAAGTCGAGCAGCTCTTCTTCTGTTGGGTGGAACCTGAATCCTGGTAAGTCCAGTTTTGATTCGTATCTTTCCATTTTACTTCGTATATATGATGCTTTTTTTTCTTTTTAATTTATTTTGAAAATGGTTAAGTGGGTTTATATATAAGTATATGTGATAAAGTGCGTGGAAACATAATACGAACACTACAAAATTTGATTAGAACAAGTCTTTAGGCTCTTAAGGAAAGAATGCCGAAATTTCCATTTTTTGTTGTTTTGTCTCTTTTGATTCTCATAAGCTGACTACCACTTTTTTAGAATAAAAGAGTGACAGGGTGGAGTTTTTGGTTTAGATGCAACTGATTTTAATAGTGTAGTGATAGAGGCATCAGTTTTTGTGTTTATGCCAGAGCGGTCGTTACTTTAAAAAAAAGGAATTTTTTTTCCTGTCCGTTGGAACACTGCCATGTTGCCTTTAGCATCTATCTTTCAATATATGGCGAGTTTAATTTAGGATTAGGCAAAATTTAAAGTAGTTTAGGAAGTCCAAGCACCAATGCTTGTTACTACTTCTTTTATGGAAGCACAGAAACAAATATGTATTAAAATAATGAACTGGAAAATGATTTATTGTAGTGATTGATGATGTTAGTTACAGCTGTGGCTTCGAGGGAATTCAGATTGAAACTTATTCATTGTGAACTGATAATATTTACTTATGTCTTGTTTGTATTAGTATCTGTTTCCATCTATTAAAGGAAGTTAACAAGGACATCCACTATTATATTTACATTCTTCTTTTTTTGCAATCAAGCTTTGAAATAATTTTCGATATGAGATGAACAAAGTATAGCCCTTGCCTTGTGCCATTAGATTTCGCCTTTCTGTTTTATTTATATTTATTTTTTAACGTACGTAGTTTTAAATTTTTAGCACATAAAGCTTTATTTATTGTTCAACTAAAACTACCGGTTAATTTATTAGAACATATAGCTGGTCTTCATTAGAAAACCATTTTCTTCAGTAATAAGGCATGATTCAACAATTTTCTTCAGTCTTCAGGCATGATTCTTGAGCAGACTGATTCAAAACTAAGTTTTCTCTTATGCGAGTCTTTGGTTGATGTTAAACCGAGTGGACTAGTAACAGTCGAATACTTGTCTTTCTCGATTGTTCTGTTGCTAACGACTTAGAAGTAAATGACAATGACTGGTCTGAAGATTTTCAAGTCTTAAAGTGGTTTGAATTTGTAGAACTTTCAGTAAATTCTCTATTTGCTAAGAATTATTTCGCCACGACCAATCCGACTGTGTGGGACTTGCAGTATTAAGAGGCGAGATAGACTTTCTTTCCAAGACAAGACATGGTTCAACAAGAAACCATCTTGGAGAACGAGTTGAAAATTTTAATTATGTTTCTGGATGTAGTAGTTGTATGTATGTTTCTAGGGGTGAAAACGGTTGGCCACATAATTGGTGATAGTATTAGACTGTTACTTGTCCCGCAGCAATTTTGATTAAGAGACGATCCAAATTAGATGCTAATGTCAAATTTTCGAGAGACATTTTACTGAAAATTGACATTTGATTTGTCCATTTTATTTTATTAAAAAACATGTTCTTGATCTTTATTTTGGTTACTTAGGAACCAAATTTCCACTATACACAGAGTAGCCATGACATAGGATGTTGTAAGCAAAATCAATGTCGAATTAGAGCATCCAAAAATATAGGAAACAGATAATAAGTGATACCAATACTATTAGGGGTTGTAATCAGATGATAACAATGACCTGTATGAGTATAATCATGAGGATAATGTTACCAATACTATTAGGAGTTGATACCTATTTTTTAACAATAAGCAGTAAACAGCTTTAGGGAAGAGTGTTGATTTAAAGGATGACAGACTTTATCTTATATAAAACCCTATATTTAGATTTGGAATAAACGTAGAATATATAATTCCTGTTATCTACATTAAAAGTTGGGTTCGATTGGTAAATTCTCGTTATCTTAATAGTTTATTTTTGCTTTCTAGTTTTTTTTGGTGGATTTTGACACTTTCATTTTCATCATCGGTCGATCCTTCGATCGGTTCATCGGGAACATCATTCGAAATATTATGCCTGGTTATAAAATCTTTGAGTATGGTCATGCTTTCCTCTTTCATTGCTCTGATTTGTTCAGAGAAGATTCATGTGCTTGATTTAGTTAAATAAGTTTCTGAACCAAGTTAAAAGTTTGCTTTCACTCTTGATTCCATCTTTGAATTACCTGCTTGTATACATATGAAAGTAAAAAAGAATGATAAATCTCAAATTAAGCGATGAGTGAAGTTATAAATCAAATATAGTTTAGGGAACCATGTTTGTCAATATATATCAAATATATATATATATATATACATATATATATATATATATATATTTAGGTACTTGGATCAGCCATCGAACTTTCAAACTTTTTATTGAATGATACTTTTTCGATTGCATTCCACTGCAATAGTGATGGCTTGTGCAATTAGTTTATCCATTCCACTCACATCTATAAAATTTCTACGCAGGTTCTTAAAAAAGAAGACATGATTTGCAAAATTGCTGTTGAAAGCATATTGGCCGAATGAGATATCTTAACATCAGTCCGAAACCTTTTTTGTGGTAAGAATTGGTCATGGATACTGTTATTTATGTTTTTGCATGAATACTTTCAACTGATCTTTCTTAATGGGGTATATCAATTTGATAAGGTACGCTTTTTTTATTTGTTTATTATCGAGAAAATCTTTATCTTGTGATGGAATACTTAAGTGGTGGAGATCTATATTCATTGATGAGGAATTTGGGTTGCCTAGACAAAGATATTGCTCGTGTGTATATAGCAGAACTTGCAAGTTAAATTCTTTTGAGAGAAAAATGTATAAAATGCATTGTACTCACTCTACAAACTCTTTTTCTGGTTCTTTCTTTGGAATATCTACATTCCTTGTGAGTGTTACAACGAGATTTAAAACCGGACAACTTATTAATTTGACATGATAGCCATATTAAGGTATAACAGAAACAACAACTATGCTGTTGGATATAGGATTAACTAATTGAGTTCTCTGTAGTTCAGTCTCCAACATATACCCATGTCACATATTTCAATAATAATGGTCGCTATACATACAATGTGTATTTTTTTAATTATCCTCAATTCCTTACCAGACTTTGATATTGATGGGATGCTATTACCTATCATTTTCTTGCTCTTTCATAACAGTATTAATACACTGATATTATGTAGCGCTACTTTAGGATTGTATAAACTAATTTTGGCCTATAAAGTAACCGTTATTTGTTAATATTGTCATTGGCAATAACTATTAGAACTATGATTATAAGTAGTTGGTAATTTTAGTAATGTGAAGAACATAATGAAAATATTGATGATAAGTAAAATACTTGGAAATTTGAAAGCTGATGATAGATTTATGAGATTTTAAAAAATTCAAACTACTTGAATATTAATGTTAACAGAGCAATTTGGATAAGGATTCCAAACAAGGAGAGACTTAGATATTAGATGACGACAGAGGATTAAGAAGAGTAGAGTATCTGAAATATTGAGAGTGTTATTTTTTCTGATATGTGTAACCTGGTTTTTAGGTGGGCTGCATTTTAGTTATTCCAAGTTGGGCTTGGTTGTTTTTATAGCATTTTTTTCTTCTTGTTCTAGGCTCCTAAAGTCTAACGAACTCACTTTATTATGATAAATGAAGATCAATCACCTTTTCTCAAAAAATAAATAGTGACAGATAAAAATGTAGTTAAATAACTTTTTTGGTGAAACTGATACTCAGACCTCTAACTATGTATAGAAAAATGTAAAAAATTATTGAATAGAAGAATAATAAATGCTAGATCATTAAGGGAATGATTGAGCTATTGTTATTATATATAATAGACTTTGCAGCCGCTTGCATTTCATTTAGATTAAGTGTTTGCATAGTATCTGATATTATCAAAATGATGTGAGTACCATGCATTATCATCTCCCTAGATGTAAATGTTCTTACTCTATTACAGGAAGCAGAGCTAGCAAAAGATAAAACACAAGGTTATAAAATGGACAAGTCACATATATTTGCTATAAACCTGTTTGATAACTTCGATAGGTACATTAGCATCCCGAATGAGTGGGTGCCAGCTGAAATTAAGCCTTACACTCCTGGGGTTAGTCTCTCTCTCTCACACACGCACACACTCTACTACTAAAATTAAATTTTGGTCAAGAAACTGGTTCATTATACCATGATTTTCTATTATTATAGGAAAACCTGCAACAATGGTTGGCTGAGGACAAAGCCAGAGATCAATTTGTTATTCATGCTGGTACGTGGACTGAGGTTCTTTGGAATGACCCTAGGCAGACAGTGCCTGAGCTTGTATATCAACGTCAGGTGATATTTTTGCACAGCAAATTTCACTTCTCCTCCATCCTGCATTTATTTTTTTCGCCATTGTTTACAACCGCCTCTTCTTGTACGATTTGATCATGAGAGGAGAAGAGAGAGGCAGACTTAGCTCCATTTTCCAAACGCTACAATATGTTAAGCTGGAAGGGTTAGAAATTGGTCTGACGGTAATACCCTTCTCAATTGACTGCTGTCAACTAACGGCTTTGCCACGTTGACGTGTTCCTTGCGTCAGCCACCCAGGGCGTCTCAAAACGGTCTGGGTCCATAAGCGTAATTTATTCCTTTAGTTTGTTTTGAAAATGTTTTTTTCACTCTTTTCTTACTTTGGACCAACAACGCGTCTTTACAAGATGAATCAGCAGGTTACTTAATTTTGCCCATAATGATTATTTTTTTAATTCTCTTGGAAACTAATTTTAATTTCAGTTAAATATTTGTTAGGTGTAGATGCAAAATATTTACTAATTCATTATAATCAAGCTTTTCTTTCCATTGCTTCAAAAATTCATACTGGACATGAATCTCAAGTGTATATATATAGTTATAATGCATAATATATGTTGGTCTACATCATCATTGTGCCATTCATACTAGCTAAGTTTACATGCACATTGTCTTGTTTGTGATCATGGTGTAATACACTAGCCGAGTATACATATTTTAATCCACATAGTATATGATATAAGAAATACTACACAATGACGGTGTAATACAGTAGCTGAGTTTATAGGCAAAGATGCTGCCACAAGTGTTGAAAGCTAGTATCATCGAAGGGAAAGGTGTACCAGCTTGAATGAACAGCAGGAGCTCGCTACAGGAACCTAAGCTAAAGCATATTGGAGCACTTCGACAGGGAGCTAACCTAAGCTGAAGCTAAGACGGGCATGAAAATGGTAGCAGTCCATCTAGTTCTCTAGGATCAGTAAGCCTAATCATTTGTTATTTTCATTGTTATGTTCTTTTATGTTGTACCTTTTCTTATTAATTTGTTTGCAAGTATTGTTGCCTAAGATATGCAATATAAACAATACTTTCCGACAAAGATCTTTGTATAATCATTTTTATTTCAAGCAACAGTGTTTCGGTGGCCTATGTATTTGACTCTTTCCCTATCAATATGTTGTTTGTTGTCCAATATCCGAAATTTCTCTTTTTCCACTAATTTAATACTTCTCTCTAGAATTGGATGCAATTGTTTGATGGGTGTAGATTCTCAAATCTGAACCATATAATTCCTAAATATCAAAAATGATTTATTTATTTATTTTTTTAAATAAATAACTTTTTATGAAGTTTTCACGCGTTCATAGAAACAACACATAATACAACTCATTTAGTGAGGTCAGATTTTATCCTAAATATAAATTGTTTTTCTTTTTCCTTAAAAAAAAAGGATAAGTACGATAAAATGAAGATATTCTAAACGTTTTCTTTATGAACTTCTTAGGAAGAGAAGCGAATACTGAATGTTTTTTTACTGCAAAGAAGAGTATACTAGTGTAGTAGGCTACCCTTTTTTTAAAGACAAATATTGATACAAGTATAATATGATACAATCTGGAAATAGGAAAATCAATTTTACGTTTGAAATTATCAGCTAAATTTTGGTTTATTACGCTTTATCTTATATTTTACTTTTATTTCCGAATACAGTAAATCCTGCCTTGTTTGTTTGTTTGTAAATTTATAAAAGAATGTAAATCATTTCTTTAACAGATAAGTAAAGAAGTTCTGTATCTCTAGCTGCTATTACAGTGTTTTGGGCTGATCTTTCGTTAATCTGTGGATTTTCATTTCTCGGTGGTTCTTTAGGTGTGTTTGCGGAGAAGACTATTCGAATGGAACATTTGAATGAGAAAGTTAAGTGAGAAATTGTGATTGAGGCTACGAAAGAGATATATGAGCGGAGTATTTGAGCAGAGTATCCGAAGGGGAGGATGGAGAGAGAAAAAAAATCAATGAATATTGATATTAACAGTCGGAAAAGACACCAACGTATCTTCCACCATGGTTCATCTTACGTGACTAGGCATACGTACAAAGCTGATAAATCCTTCACTGTCTTTGTTATCAGGGTCATGAAAATGAAGTTAAAAGTGTATCTTGGAGTGCTTTTGGGTCTCTGCTTGCAACATGTGGCCGCGATAAGTCTATTTGGATCTGGGACATACAGCCTGGTAATGATTTTGAATGCGTTTCAGTACTATAGGGTCACACACAAGATGTAAAGATGGTTCAATGGCATCCATTTTATGATGTTCTTGTTTCTGTTAGTTACGACAATTCTATTAAAGTGCAATAATTTTTGCTGTTTTTATGTGGTTGAAGTACAGAAGTGTATTCAGGCTTATTTAATCGTGTCTAATGGTTTTGAAATACCCTTTATTTGTGCTATCAGGTATAGGTAGAGGATGGGGATAGTGGTGACTGACATTGTGTGAAAACATTAAAAGAAGCTAATAGGTTGTTTATAGAAAACTTCACTGTAAATTTGTCCAGTTTTTTCCAGCTGAAAGTAAGTTTGTCCAATGTATGTTTTTCTATTATAATTTGCAAAATGTAGAACAGTTTCTTGTGGGTCACAACCATCCTATCCTAGCCCTTGCAGTTGTTTCTCTTCGAGTAAGCCCTTAGGTTCTCCCCTATTATAATGTGTACTTCATACCCCTGTGTGTATTTGTAGCAGGTATTGGCTGGCAGTTCTGTGGCTTTGTAGCAGGGAGGGAGATGATGGAATTGGTGGTATGGGAAGTGAATGGATGAAATGGAGTTGCTTATGATTGTGCAATAGGAATTGGTGGTGGACAACAATGAGTTTGGGTAGAGGAGGATCTGTAGACAGAAAGAGGTAGTTTGAAGGAGATGTATGTGATATTTTGTAAGTGACTATTTTGGACAGAGGATGAGTTTGACAGTGTTACAGTTTGATACGGATAGGTTGGATTTTATGATGTGAAGTATGGATAATGAAGAGGAGTGGCAATATACTGCACGAATTGCTGTGGTTCTGATGGTTGTGAGAGTATTCAGGTGGGTTGAGAGTTTGCATTGTTGTGTGCACAGAAATGGATATGGGTATGTCAGTTGGAGGTTAAATATTGGGGATTTGGTTGTGGCTGCTGTAAAGTAGGGTAGTGAAGTATAGTTGTTGATGATGAAGATATGGGTTGTATGTTGTTGATGCTGTGGAGGTGGAACTATTGCAGTAAGATGGTGACAGAAGTGGTTTGAAGAGGTTTGGTTGCGGTGGTTGAAATGGGTTAGTTGTCGTATGAAGCAGGTTGTAGCACAGATGTGCACTGGTGAAGAGTGAGGTTGAAAGACAGTGTACTCTGGTGATTGGAAGTAAACGTGTCTTTGTTTAACAGAATTTGTGGCAACTTGGTTTACTTTCTTATTTTTGTTTATGGATATTATTGAAACTTGGTTTATGGATGTCTTTTGTTTATTAATATTCTCTTAACTAGTTTATGTAACTAATTAATAGTTATTAGAACCTGTTATATATACTAGTTGCTTGAATATGCTTAAAATATAGTTTTGGAATATTCAAAAATAGAGTGGAATATTAAAGCTGTTATATAAATAGAAGACAGCGTTTGATTAATGCTGTCAATGAAGAAACAACAGCGTTTAATTCGTGCTGTAATTATCTTGAAACTGTCAATAACATCGTTTATTACATGCTGTCGAAATAGTTGATGATTCAATCACAGCGTTTTTAACATGCTGTCGAAATTGTTGATGATTCAGTAACAGCGTTTAGAAAAACTGTTGTAAACAGTTAAAGTAGAATTTGAACATCTTCGACAACTAAATTATAAACGCTGTTGAAACATAATACAGCATGTCTGAAAACGCTGTAAAAAGATTATTGACAGCTCGTAATAAACGCTGTCACAGAGATGTTTCAACAGCGTTTATAGAAAAGCTGTTGTAAGTTATGTATATACGACAGCATGTCGTTATACAGCGTTTGTAATAACGCGGTTGTATCATATTACAGCGTTTATCAAACGCTGTTAAAAGCCTTTTGTGGTGTAGTGTGCAACCAAAGAAGTATGTGCCAGAGTTTCCTTGTAGGAACAGGGGCAAATATAGCTATGGATTGAAGACTTCCATTAGGATACAATGACCGGATCTGAGATGATAAGAAGGATAGTGAGAGGTGGACCTCTGGCCAGAGTTTGGAGGACGTAAACATGAATACATTTACTCCTAGCATCCGTTAGGAAAGGAATTCTCATGATTTTAAGCTATCGATGTTGGAACTATACAAAGGAAGGACAGATCCGACCATTCATCTAATGAGATACATCTGACATGTGGAGGTGTTGGTGCATCTGAAGAGGCAATAGGATGATACTTCCCGTTATACTTAACGAAGTTAGCTGCTATGTGGTTTAGGCAGTTAGAGAATGGATCCATAAGCACGTGGGTCTCTTGAGACAGTCCACAGTTCATAACCCTCGACCAAAGAATGTGATGACACAGTCAAGTGTGAAGTAAAGGACCAGAGAGACCTTGAGAAGTAATCTAATGAGATTTAGCACAGCAGCCGTTGCAATCAATAAGCCAAACCATTCGATAATTCTGATGGCGGCAGCATTTAGAGTTGCAAGCAAGACTGAGTTCAAAGTTGTATTGGAAAGGAGTCCACAAATGGATCTTATGGAATTTTATCATGAAGTGGACATATATTTGCATCAGGAGGATGATGAAGCTGATAATCTTAAGGTCAATGTTGTAAACGACGGAGGACCATCTGGCGTAGGATGGTAAAGAAAAAGGGAAGTGAAAGCTAATGACGACTTCAGATGATCGAAGAGAAAAAAGTGGGAACAAAAATTCTCTTCCTAAACTGGTCTAAATGAAACCTCAGAGAGGATATACCTGACAGAGTTAGGGGTATGCCTTAGGGGCAATTATGTAATTTGTTACATATATCTAACTCGATGACGAATCTTATTCGAAATAAAAGGTGTTATATTTCTATTATATACTTGATATAATATATTATATATTAATTAATTTAATTAAAAGTATATTTAATAGAAAATCCATAAATGATTTGTTTGTGATAATAGTTCAAAAATATTGTAACCGTGGTAATTTATCACAATGAAAATGAATATACCATTTTAAATATTCCTAGTCAAGGTGTATCGAGGTGGATATCAATATATCCGTTGAGACTAGAGTGCATAAGTTCTCTAAATGTTGGGGGATGTATTACTCGTGGTTGTTGGAGCCACCAAGAGGTTATGTATTGATAGTTATTGGATAACTACGGAATGACTCACTTGATAGTTTTCTTTTTGTTAATATAACTAAGGTCAAACAGAAAACATCGATGTGACTAATTTATATAGTTCGCTAAACTTGAGAATATTATTGGTCTTCAATGTGGAAGCTCCTCTTTGATTATAGTTAAATCACCGCATGACGTCCACTGAACGACTATAGTTAGGTCAAGTGCAACACTATTCATGAGATGATTCTTCTCCTTAGTTATATGAGGCTAGTATCCCAATCAACTATAGTCAACTCAATGTCAAAGTCTCTAGTCAGAGCATTTTGTTTAATAATAATTGTTACTATTGAACCAAGGACTTTATGTTTGGACTATGAAGTTGAATATGGATGATATTAGAATTTTGGCCATTATCAAATTCCATAAGTCCAAAGTGATATAATTTTAAGGAAGAGAATTGGTGCAAATAATTGTCACTCTCAGGTAACACTTAAATTTGTAAAATTGATTTCACCAAAGCTTTGTAGGGAATAAATTTGGCCATAATGCAACGCCACTAGCTAAGATGGAGTGTGACATTAATATACAAATGGTTTGATATTAATAATTTATATTTATAAAAATTTATTCGATTTATGTTTATAAGTATTAAAAATAATGCATATAAGTTATATACGCACTTATCGATATACGATATCGATGTATGTTTAATTCAATTTAAATATAAAATATCTGACCAAGCTTGAAATGTTTGGAGATCCAATAGAGTGATGTGTATTACTAGCCATGGTTGGTGGGAAGAGGCTTGGAATTTGTTTCCAAAGGTGTGAAATGGCTTAGGAAAGAAAAGATATGTTTACCTCTTAAACCCCTTCTTTCCTATGCTACTTAAACATCTCTTGCCATTCTTTTCACACTATTCTTTCTAGGGTTTGTGCCTCCACCTCTCTCCATCAAAAATGGCCAAAAATTCCTCTCCTTTTCTCAAAATTCAAGAAAAAGAAAAACCAAACACAAATTCAATTAAAATCAAAAGAACAGTGTGTAGTTTTTCCAATTGGTTTTGCCTTTTGGAAGTTTTGAATAGAGATTTAAGCGGAATTATTTTGATTCAAGATTTAAGGTGTATTCTTAGCAATTGCAAGGTACTGTCCATATTTATAAATTTATATCATTGTGTACTTGATTGTCGTATGCTTTATGTTAAAATAGATTAGGTTTTATCACAAAGTCTTATTTGTATGTGTTGTCAACATGAGATGTGAATATGTGATTATGTAGATATATATGTGATTACAAATTTCTTTTGTATATATACATGTTTGGATGTATTATTTTGGCTATTTAACTGGTCTTACCATTCTTAGCAATTATTCACAATATTCAAGCAATCACCAATATATCACAATACATATCACTAATTATAAATTTTCGTTGATTGATATCTATTTTATAATTAAAAGTTCGATTAGTTAAATTAAATAGACCACACCAACATGCTTTTTCCAATAGTATCCAAACTCAGCAATCCTTGTGCCATATTATCTGAAATTCTTCCTCGAGTCCAAGGGAAGAAAGTATACGGGATTTTTTAAGGTAAGAAGATATAGGGGCAATATAGTAATTAAGTAATTAATTTAATATTATTCCGCCTTACTATAGTAGAGCTCCATTTTCAGCATATTATATATGGAAACAAATTGGAGTTTTGCCATGAATGCAACGGAATAAATTTCATGGTCAAATTCCAACTTTTGTAAAATTTTCATTTTCAGTCCTACCTTATTTAATGTGATTCACTTAATTCATTTGTGGTTGATTTTACAGGATGTTACGTTCTTCCTCTCTAAAAAGAATTTCTTCTGGAAATCCTTTAAGGGGTGAACAATGTAATGTGCAACATCATCCATGTTACACAACTAAGTTATCTACACGGCCTTCTACTCAACCAAAGTGCAATGTGATTATGTACTGTAGACATACTAAAATAAGTTCAATCCTAGCGTGAGTGTGTAAGCCGTGTCATGCAAGTATGTATGCAAATACCCTAAACATGCATTAAAATTTCTACATGAATGTAAAGTGGTTATGACAATATATGACAACCATCTCCTACCATCCAATCTAGCAACCACGATGCAACAAAAATCCTAATTTTTGGACAAAAAATTTACCAGTGAAAAGCTTTGGATGAGTGACCTTCATCTTCTTCTTGGTTTCCCATGTGCTTTCTGCCGGTTTGTCTCCCCATTTACTCGGAACAGCCTAATTATTTTGTTGCGGAGTCTCCTAGTTCCGTGCTCCACAATGAATGCAGTGGCACGAGGCACTATCGGCTCCGTCTCTAATTCCCCCAATTAATCAGGTTCAACTCTAATAGTGGTGTCATAAAGGCATTTCCTAAGGTGAGAAATGTGGAGAACATTTGTGGACTCTTGCTAATCTGTCAGGAAGTTCCATGTAGTAAGCAAGTTTTCCTATCCTTTCAGTAACTCTGAATAGCCCAATGAATCTAAGCGCCAATTTATTGGACTTGCCAAACCTAACCACTTTTCTAAGAGGGGAGACTTTGACAAATACCATATCTCCAACCTCAAATTCAAGCTCTTTCCTTCTTTTATTTGCATAAGATTTTTTACGGTCTTGCGTTGCCTTCATTTGTTGTCTGATCAACTCTTCTTTTTCCATGGTATAACGGATCAAATCGGGTCTAGTAATACTTTATCGGTGGTTTCCCACCAATAACTTGGCTCTTTGCATGGCCTTCCATAAAGTGCTTCAAAATGGGCCATACCAATCGTCACTTGATAGTTATTATTATACACGAGCTCCACCAATGGTAGGTGATGCTCCCAGTGTCCTTCGAAATCCAAAACATAAGCCCTCAACAAATCTTCCAAAATCCTATTCACTCTTAGTTTGACCATCAGTCCGTGGGTGATATGTAGTGATGAGATCCAAAGAAGTTTCCAAAGCTGCTTGTAGGCTCCTGCGACACTCACTGGTGAATAAGGGGTCCCTATCACTAACTATGCTCATAGAAATTCCATGCAACCGAACTACCTCCATGATGTAGATCTTCATGAGAGAAGTGGCTGTTCTATTGCTCCTAACTGGGATAAAATGGGCACTCTTAATGAGTCTATACACAACAACACAAATAGCTTCATTACCCATCTGACTTCTATGCAATCCTTCCATAAAATCCATCGAATATATTCTCACTTCCCAGTCGGAATTTCCAATGGTAATAGTAACCCACCAGGTTTCCCTTGCTTAGCTTTTACTCTCAAACACGTTAGACACTTAGCGACAAACTCAGTTACACTCTTTTTCATTCCATGCAAAAATAAAATCCTCTTCATATCCTTGTACAACGTATCTCCTCCAGGGTGGATGGTCATTTTTGAGTGGTGATACTTTATAAGCACAACAAACTATCAACCACAGGAACATAAAAGCATCCATCCCTTCTCAATCATTCTTTCTCATCAACTAAATACCTACTAGCATGGGGAAAGTGCTTCCTCTCCTCAACTTCTTCAAAATCTGTACTAACATTTCGTCTTTCACTTGCTCAAAACCTATGCGGTCCATCAAGGCTTGTCTAATCTCCATAAATGCTAAAAACCCTTGGATGGGTTATGCTGGTGGTTGGGAGTTAAAACATGAGAGGAACTCCAACTGCCTTTATACATATATAACACCTAGGGTAGCATGCCTCTGACTAAGGACATCGACCACTACGTTCCCTTTTCTAAGTGTATACTGAATACAAAAGTCAAACAGTGCTATATATTCCATCTATCTTTGCTGCCTAAGATTCAAATATTTTTGGAAAAATAGGTATTTGAGTGATTTATAGTCAGTGAATAACTCAAACCTTTCTTCCAGAAGATAATGCCTCCACATCTTCAAGGTAAAGATGATGGCTGCCAGCTCCAAGTCATGAACTAGATACCTTTTTTATCATCCTTCAGTTGCCTACTGGCATAAGCAACTACTTTTCCTTGATGCATTAGAGCTGCACTTAATCCAGTGCCACAAGCATCTATGAAAACCGTAAATAGTTTGGTTCCATCGGGAATAGTGAGAACAGGTGCACTAGTCAATAACTCCTTAAGCTTTTCAAATGCTTTAGTGCATCTATAGTCCCAAGAAAAGTCAAGGTTCATCTTAGTCAATTGGGTTAAAGGGACTGCTAGTCTTGCGAAGTTCTTGATGAACTTTTTATAGTAGCCTGCCACCCCGAGAAAACTTTTAACCTCCTATTCATCCTAGGAGTCTTCAGCCCTTGAACAGTTTTACTTTAGCGTGATCTACTGCTAATCCTTGCCCAGAAATAATATGCTCATGAAATCCAACTTTGTTTCTCCAAAAGTGGCATGTATCAAATTTGGCCTTGAGCTGGTGATTTCTTAAGGTTCCTAATACCTCTCTTAGGTGGTCATCATGCTCCTCTTTGCTCTTGGAGAAAACCAAATATCATCCATGAACACAACGACAAATTTATTGATTTGTCCCCTAAATACCCTAGTCATCAAATCCACAAAGTATGTATGGGCATTCATCAATCCAAAAGGCATCAGTTCCCACTCATAGAGTCCATCTAGTGTGTGAAATGCAATCTTCCGCTTTCTTTCCTCTACAATCCTCAACTAATGGAATCCAATTGCTAAGTCCAATTAAGAAAAGACTTTAGCTCCTCCAAGCTGATCGAATTAATCGTCTATCTTAGGTAAAGGGTACTTATTTTTCCTTATCAATTTGTTGAATATCCTACAGTCAACATAGATTCTCAAAGAACTGTTTGAGTTAGTGGCGAAAACAACAGGGGCTCCTTACCCCGAAATACTTCGACGGATGAACCCCTTTTTTGATAGCTTAGAGATTTGCTTACCTAATTCTCTTCTTTCTTTAAGGGTCATGTGTCTTAAAAGAAGGGTGACCGACCTTGCATCCTTCTCTAAATCTATTCGAAACTTGATCTTCCTATAGGTAGGAGACCCGAGACTTCCTTAAAGACATCGGGAAATTCACAAACTACGGGAACAAATGATGGTTCTCTAACAACAGATAGAATTAGCAAGTATAAATGGCTTAACTCAACTAAATCTTGAGGTGTACATAAAATTTCTAGGTCATGGCTTTCATAACTTCTTAATCGTATAAACCTTCTATCACAATCAAGAATTGCTCTATAATTTGATACCCAATCCACACCCAAGATAAGTCCATTCTCCTCAAAATTTAGGACGTAAGCAAAACATATGAAATCAACATCGCAAATGTCCAACACTAGTTTTTTGCAAGTAAAAGAGAGATGTGTCAAACCTTAAATAGGATTAGAGACCACTATTAGGCTGGTGAAAGTTTGGGTTTCGAGGTTTAAAAAGTTTACTACATTCCTAGCTATAAAGGAATGCGATGTCCTTAAATCAAATAGGGTACGAATTGTAACCCTAGAAATAAGGGTTATACCTTCTAATGCTGCCTTCCCTTGGTCTCTCGGTGGTCTACTTGTAATTGGGATGGTTTCAATAGCATACACTTGTCCGTTTGATCCTTTATTTGCCAACTTAGGGCATAGATTCTTGAGGTGCCTTTCCTCGCAGCAATTAAAGCACTTTCCTTTAAAAGCTTCCTTTATCAGCTTACTCTATAATCTTTAGCCTCATGACCTTTCTTCTGGCATCGCTCACACACCTTACCATCCTTCTTAAACTTCCATTTTGACTTCTTGTAAGCCCAAAAGCTTCCCTTCTTGGACCCTCCTTGCTTTTGGATAGGTGCATCCTTCTCCTTTTCCATCTCCTTATCGTCTATATTGGCCATGTGTAGCATTATCATCTCCCCCAACATTTCATATGTGGCACCAATGTGTATTTGGGTCAACAAAATTTCTCTCAATAGGGAATTTAGGTCCTTCATGAACTTCATGGTCTTTTTCATAGGTGTATCTATCACTTTAATCCCAAATTTAGCTAATTTTGTGAATTTAGCTATGTACCCCTTAAGAGTGGAATCTCCTTACTTAAGCTGAATAAATTTCTTCAGTTGTAGACTCACTTCTACCTTAGACATAAAACTTATCTTAAGTCTATTCTTGAATTCCTCTCATGAGAAAATCCTCCTAGCATTTTCCTTAGTCACCAAGTTACACCAATTTAAAGCTTCTCCTTTGGGGGGCCAAGCTGCCATCCTCCTCTTTAGCTGATCCACCCAACCAAGCTCTCTAAATATCCTTTCGTGGTTATTAACCCATGCTTTAGCTTCCAAATATACCCCAGTTCCAGAGTATGTATTCCCTCCCATATTAAGAAAGTCCTTACAAAACTAGGAAAATCAATAGGATAGGGTGTTGCAATGGCAGATGGGGCAGTAGGTGCCTCCGATGCAGCTAAAGGAATAGGAAATTTCTCAACAGTCCTAAGATATTGTTTAAACTATTTGGGGAGTCCACGAAAGGGAGGTTTTCTGTAGGTAGGGATCACAATTCCAAAAGAAGATTGATTATCAGTCATATCAACTATTTGCAGGTTGAATTTTTAGTCATGATTTCCTAAGATAGTATTATATGCTAAAAGAAAAAGGTTTCCTAGTGTGTGCATGTATGTTCAAAGAATAGGGGTGTATTTATGTATATATACATAGTAAGAAAATTTAAAAAATCTTTTCAAAAATAACAAGTATGCTACTCATACTTATAGATTTTCCCATTGATCGGGTAACCTAAGCTTTGATACCAAATGTAACAGCCTACCTCGGAGCTGGCCAAAATTTAGACCCAAAAAGGCTCATAGAAACTTAGATCCATTCTAAGGTTGGCTATTTGTTAGAAAAAGATGTAACAGTACAGAGCAATAACTATTCTTTCAGAACTCACAACGGATGGCATAAAATACAATATCAAATTGCACTAATTTATATCAAAGCCATTGAAATGTCATAATACAAAAGATCATCAACTGTCAAATAAAATTCGTTGCATCATTTATCTAAAATACATGGGTACAACATAAAACATCATAAAAGATAGTAATAACATCCACAAACTTAAGCGTAGCATCGTCACCGTCATCACTCCATCCTTAACCAGTGTTGTAATGAGGAGGGAGTCAGAATAACAAATGTCTGGTGAATAAAAACCTCGAGTCTTATCATTTCAGAAATTTGGCAATATATTTCGAAATAAGAATATGTTTACATAAATAAAACCATTTAATACTTCTTATAAGGAAAGGTGGTAGGTCCACAATTAGCCACTTCATACCTTCCATTTCCAAAGCAAGTTTCTAAATCCTGTGTCATAAATATCTAACAGTGCGACATATAGTACCCAAGTCGCTTAATACCTTTTATTGGAAAATAGGCAGACTCTGGCCATTTAAGACCTCAATTAAGGTAGACCTTATCATTTAATACCTATTTCCAGGGCGAACTCCTAAATGGTCACTATGTAGTTGACATCGCATGTAATCTCTTGAGCCACTTAATACTTCTTTATGGAAAGGTGGACCCTCAATCAGTTACTTAATACCTTATCCCAAAGTGGACTCCTATCGAGATACCACCTAACATGCCTAATAGCTACCCCCCTTAGTCATTTAATACTTCATTTAGAGAAAAGATCTAGGCCCTCAAACAACCACTTAATGCCTCAAGACCTCGAAGTAGGCCCTTCATATTGTGCCTATACTGATAATGACGTCTCATATTAGTCCGACTATTCGTAGGAACTGGTAGCCAGATTAATTGGGCAAGTTTACCCTACAGAATTTGGGACTAACCTCGCTTCATCACAAATATTTATCATAGGAGATGTCTCACATCAATAGGAAGTGTACACAAATGCTGGTAGCCTCTAAGTGAAGGGCAGACTTCTATCGTGCAACTCTTCTGACCTCGCATCCCTATGACTTAACCATAATTTAAATATTCTCCATGTATATAATGCCTATCTCATCGTTTGATAGTTAAATCCTTATAAGGGATCTTCATTATTACGCCTTAAAATATCAATTACCTTTCTAAAGGGGGAAATTAATGTCAATAACTACTTAATTAACTATGCAATTATATGCCATAATTATACGTTTATTACACTAATAGAAATAAATATATATTCATGCCTAACAATTCTAACATGCTGTTTATATGCCCTAAACTGGCATTACATGTCAAGTATTTTAACCATAATATTAATACAAGTCTTTTCCTTTCAAATTCCCAAGATTTCAATATCCATAACAATGGATTCTAATATTCATAACAATGATGAAATATCCAAAACCAAAGCTGCAATAAATAGACTTGTAAATAAAAGTAAAAACCCAATTTATTACATCAATTCGATGGAATATACTAAACAATAGGAATTGCAATTTAAACCTCATATTCTATTCAACTCCTCTTTTCAAAGAGATAAAGGAAGCAATTTTTGTGGAATAAGTGGTATAAACTATGATTGGAATTCGTAATCTAAACCGTTATTTCATTATTGAAAACCCACAACTTGAATCAAAGAAGGAGAAGAAGTGGAATAAACAATTAAATTATCAAAAATTGCATAGTATAAATTCCACCGAATTAACCTAAATAATTTGAAATCTCCATCTAAAATTGGCATTTCAAAGTAAAAAGGAATTTTGGGGGATTTTATCACCCTTGTTTTCACAATCTCAAAATCCCTAAAGCATATTCAAATCCATAGATAGATACTGATCAATTACTGGAAAAAATACACTAAGGTTTCTACTTATAGATTATCTTTAGCTTTTCTTGTATGGATTTGCAATGCCATAGCAACTCTTTTCTCGATCCTTCTTTGGATATATATACACAGTGAAGGATATGTATATATATATATAATTTTGTTAGAGTCGGGAATGTTGGAGGAGAAGAAAATAGATTATAAAATAATTAGAAAAGGATTAGAATCCTTACCTGAATCCCTAATAGAATTTTAGAATCTAACTGAAGGGAGAAGCCGGCAGAGGTTCGCGGAGTTCCCAAATATTTATGAATAAAAAGTGGAGCATAGAGTCCTATTTATAGAAATTGAAACACATTAGAATCGTAGGATGGAGTTAGATGAAAAAAGGAAAATTCTGAAGCATTGAAATGCTAAAAACCTAGCCACCACCCTAAATAGGGGTCGACCGCCCCCATAGACTAGTCGACCGCTAGGGGTCGACCGCTTGGGGTCAGAGGTGTTGACCTCTTCACTTATTTGGGGTGCTCTGATTTGTTTTCTTTACTCGTTTATTTTATTCTTAATTAACTTTTCATGTTAATTGTTTAACCTAATGGCTGCTTAAACCCCAAGTAAACCTACAATTAATTTTTGAAATTAAAACCATAAATGTAAATACTCATTTGAATTTGAATTCAAACTAAATTAAATTAAATTTGAAAACTTCAAACGATCATAACTTTTTTGTTGAGCTCCATTTTCAACATATTATATATGGAAACTAGTGAGAATTTCGCCATGAATGCAAAGGAATAACTTTCGTGGTTCAATTCCAACTATATAAAATTTCCATTTTCAACCCTACCTTATTTAATTTAATTCACTCAATTCATTTACGGTTGATTTTGCGGCGTGTTACAATGGTGCTATTTAAGGCCATGTATTTAGCCTTTTCGTTGAATCGGCCACAATGTTTCATTAGGGACATTTCCAACTTTTAGCTCCTTAACTAGAAATTGAACATTAATTTAATATTGACATATTATACTTGATATCACTTATGAAGTTTGGGTCCAAGCATTCTTTCATAAAGAGTTTATTGCTTCTGTAAACAATTCTCTAGTATTTCGTAAGTACTTGAGAATACTATAAACTACCATCTAGTAATCTTAATTTAAATTTGATATTTACTTCATGCATCAATTATGTAAGCAAACTACGATAATGTAGAAAATACAACATATTTGATAATTCCTATTGTCAATACATAAGGACTCCTATGCATTACAGAATTATGGATCTTAAGGCTTAATTAAACACTAGAGGGAGGTGAATAGTGTTTTCTAACATTTGTAAATCTTTTTAAATTTCTTTCACGTTAAATATTAAATTTTAAATTAACAACATTGAATTATACTATTAAACAGTTAAAGATGTAATCACAGATAAAAATAAAAGCAGTAAAACAAAGTAAAAAGTTAGAAGGATGGCATAAGGGATTTTATACTAGTTCGAATTTCTCCTACATCCAGTGCCGTATAATTGCTTGTATAGATTTCTTTTCAAATACTAATCTTTAAATGGGAAGAAGGCAAACCCATTTACAATCTTGATTCTGAGGCTACGAGACATACGCTATTGAATTTCTAGCTTAGGGTACACTCATTTGATTTGGATAGGCTATAAGCGCATCCACTTAAATTTTCGGGCTACCAAGCACACCCATTTGATTTGAATGGGCTACAAGCACACCCAAGAAAATACAAATAGAGTTTGACGGTTTTTCCAAAGACAATTTCTTGAACTTTGGATACAATGGATCCTATAGCCTCTCGGACAACACTTTGATCTTTGATTTCAGAGAGAGATGATTACAAAGCAGTAAGACATCAGTAGTGAATCAATACAATGAAATTTTAATTGATTCTATATGATTTTGAAGAGAATTGTTACCTTTTTAATGGAGTTTTAAAGCGAGTAAGAGGAGAGAAGAAAATAAGTTCATAACTGCAAAAAATTCATTTGAACTCCCCTTTATATAATGTATAAATAGATGTGTTCATCCATGAAGATTTGCGACGCATTGACGCTTCTTCTCAAAATTTGAAAAACATTTGGTGGCATTTATGTTGACTATGCTTGTAAAAATTAAAAACTCATTTGTTTTCATATGTTTTGAAAACCTAAACTTTATAAAATAATTAATACTTTGTAAATCATTTTACATATAGTTTATAAATATTTTGATCTTTGAAAACCTTATAAAATATTTTTAAATATATTTTGTTTAAAAATTTAAAAGATAGAAAAAATAAAAAATAGAGATCAAGAATTTCTACTAGGGACTTTAACAATATATTACGACTATATACACTATATTATAGTCATGAAATCTTCATATCTTGGTCTTTGTACTAATGAGTCTTCATGTCCATTTCTTGAGTCTTTATACTATACAGTCTTCGATTCAAGACCTGTATAATATCCTACACTATATACTATATGCTTTGGCAAAACATTAATATCTATTTTATATGAATGTATATTGTTGTTATCAAGGTTGTTATCATCAAAACCAATAGCTGAGGTATCAACAATCTCCCAATTTTTGATGATGATAACCATTAAATATTCTTATGTATAAAATATGATATAACTCCCCCTAAATATATGCATATGTATATTTTATATTTTCTCTCCCTTTGTCATCAATAAAAATGGATGAAAAATAAAAACTCCCCCTAAATCAAATACTTAGAATTTATACAGTCAAAATTAATAAAAAATGTTTAAAGCATAGTAAACATGGTATGATATGAAATGATAATGACATAAGAGATTTATAAATAAATGAATAAAATAATATTTTATTTATTTAATTTAAACCATACAAATCAAACTATTAATCCAAACGTAATTAAACAATAAAACCAAAACAAATCCAAATACCAATACAGTCAAATCAAATCCTTAAAGTATTAATCCAAATTATATCTCACAAATTCAACCAAATAAATCCAAATCTAATAAATCACCCAATTATGAAAATTACGTAGAAAACTAGATGTTCCTAGGAACTTCGATTTAACCGTCGGATCCAAAGGTTGGATCTGCTTTGATGGCATCCCAATCTTCATTATCCTATTAATAGAGCATTCTGGGTTATTGGTTTGATTGTCTTTGATTAAGGAAGAAGGCATCCATCGAAGGGCATCGAAATGTTTTTCTTGCTCTTTAATCATCCACATTTGGCTCAACTCTAAATTCCTTAGATTTCTTAAGATAAAAGTAAGAATATCCTTGAAATGTTGAAGTGTTTGTTCAAGGTTTTCACACAATTTTCGGTGTAGATAAGTCATTTTGTTGAAAAAATGTTTGAGCATGAAAAGAGAATGGAGAGTAAAATGATAAGTAGATTTTTTTTGAAGAAATGGGCTCATATAGGAGTGAAAAGTCATTTGGAAAATTGAATAGGCAGTAGTTTTTTATTTTAAAATTTCTAAAAATTTCCCAACGACTCATATATGTCGACATACATTCAATATATATGTCGAAATATATATTGTATGTATGTCGACATACATACCTAAAATTGCAAAACTATTGTTTTTGTTATTGTTTTTTGTTTTTATCTTATACCATTATATATTTATAACTTCCGAAGAGTATTAGAACTATATATAATAGCAAGAACAAGATTTCATTACTAATGATAAAAAAGTACATGGACTTATATTAAATACATGAAAATAACATGAATTTAAACTAGAAACACAAATTACTAAAGAATACAAAGTTAGATATCATAAGGAAATAACTAGGTAGGCTTAGAAAGATGTAGATGATGAAGATGATGAATTTCCACCAAGCTTGCGAATGATCTTTCTAAAGTATTTGTCCACTTATTGGAAAGAGAAGTGAACTTTTTGCTAAAGGAACGTTAAACTTCTTTTGGTTTTTGAGTAGTTTCTTCTGGTTCCTCGGCATCTCTTTGTTGGAGGGATGAGATGGCTTTTCAAAACTTTCTAAAGAAGTATCCACTTCTTCCTCCTCCTCTTCTACATCCATTTCATCACTTTCTTCCTCTTCTTCTTGTTGTATTTCTCGCTCCTCTTCCCATGCCAATCTTTATTCTTTTCCAATGAAAGTTTCATATGGTTTGAAATAGGGAGGAATATGCATAAGAGAAATGTTAGCCTTGTCGAAAACGTTTTGAGATAGAGTTGATTCTCCTTGTAAATCCTACCAAAACATATGAAAATTCTGGTAAGATACACACTACAGTAGAGTGTGTTTTCATGTCTAGAAATATTCTTTTAAACAAAGTCATCTAAGATGAATTGTATCCAATTAATGTCGTAGTTTTCTAGATGGCGAAAAGAGCTTTAAAAACTTTTTAAGTAGGTATATTGTAATTACCCATCCGTAGAGTGATCTTTTGTTATAAAATGAGGCTCATTAGTCTCGATTTTGGTCCAAGATTCTTGTGTTTAAAATCAAATTCTTCATCACTTTCGATAATGTCGTGAAAAACTTCACGATTTTGTTCATCTATTTGAAAAGTGAAGTGGTCAATTCCACTAGATTTGCAACTAAATATATGACCTAAAACCTCATAATTTCAAACAGTTCGAGTGTCCTTTACACTACTCCAAATTGGTCCTTCTTCTCTTTGAAATTTTTTTTCCATTTAAATTTGCATAAAACATTTTGACCAAACTTGGGTAAAAAATCATTTTGAGAAGAGTCAATTAAACCAAAAATTTTATTCTGAATGCAATGATCTTAAAGACCATAAGGGTAAAAATCTTCAAATTTGGCTAATCTTTCAGGAAAAACTTTTTTGAAAGTAACATATTCCATATAGGTATCAATGGATTCTTTTTCATTGAAGAGAATTACTTTGTTTCTCTTAGAGAGCCTTATTGTTTTAGGAGTTTGACTTGAGGAGGTCATTTTTGAGATTTAGAGAACATAAGAGAATGAAGAGATATTGAAATTTGAAATAAAATGAGTGAATGAATTGATAGAGATAGATTGAATTAATAGTGAGTGAAGAGTCATGTTCTCTTGTCAAAAAGATAACTTTTCAGAACATAAGAGTAAGTGCAAAATGAAGTGAAGTTTGAATTTTTGATTTTGAAATAAAATTTCAATTTTCAAATTTCTGGCAGGTATGTCGATATATATGTTCTATATATGTCGACATATCGGCCGTAGTTTTCAAAAATAAAGCTATATAAAATATGTCTATATATAGTTTTATGTACTTATATTCATCCAGTATTATTATTAATCTATATGTGGTTCCTAAAACATACAAAACACACAAAAAATGAAAGAAAAAAATGAAAGGTAAAAAGTACCGCTTTTTGCTCCTTTTTTTTATTTGTACCGATTAATCAACTATTACCGTAAAACACATGTTTGCATCCTTAGTATCCAGTTCATTGTTGCTTGTGGGAGTATCTAAATCATCTAATGTTGCTGTATAAGCTCTCTATCTTTTTCTGAATGAATCATTAACTGATGAAATCTTTGATTTATTCGGATGTGGACAATCTTTTTGTAGATGAACGAGTTCATCGCAGTTGAAACATCTAATTGCAGTTCCAGTTTCATGATTCTTGTTTTCAGGTTTCCAAAAGTTGTTCATTTTTCTGTACTTCAGGAGTTTTTTGAAATTTCTGGTCATGAAAGCAATCTCTTCGTCATTGTCATCGTCTAAATCCTAATCGTTAGCTATTGCATTAAAAGCTATGGATTTCTTTTCTATTGTCTTGCTTTCTTTTCTTCCTTGCAATTGCGCGTCATAGGACATTAAATTTCTAATTAATTATTTAATTTTTTAGAGTAGTAATATCATTGGCCTCTTCTATTACTAGTGTCTTTTGATCCCACTGTGAAGAGAGTAAATTGTGGATTTTTCTAGCTTGCTCCTCTTTAGAAAAGCTTTTACCTAATGCTATTAAAGAATGCACTATACCTTGAAATCTACAGCAGATGTCAGAAATAAACTCATTTGGATTCATTTTATACAATTGAAAATGATCAAATAGCATGGATATTTTGGTATGTTAAACTTTACTAGTGCCCTCATGTGTAACTTGCAGTGTTCTCTAAATATCATATGCAGACTTACAAATAGAGACTCTATTGAAATCATTTTAATCTAATGAATAGAATAAAATATTCATGGCTTTAGAATTATTATGCGCCAGTGCCATTTGGTTAGTAGTCCATTTGTGCAAAATTAGTCTATGGTTCGGTGTACTCATTTTGTATAACATTGCAAATATCTAAACCATTAGACTATAATTAATTCGTCACTCTACATGACCAATAAGTGTAATTACTGCCATTAAAATGTGATGGTCTAATAGTAGATAGTCTTTCAATAAAAGTGTTAACAAATGTACTAACAGTTTTGCTAACCATTAGAACTTTTCTCAAATCAATTACGGGTTGCAGAATTATGGATCGTAAGGCTAATTAAACATTAGAGGGAGGTGAATAGTGTTTTCTAAATTTTGTAAATCTTTTTAAATTTCTTTCAATTAAATATTAAATTTCAAACTAACAACACAAAGTTACACTATTAAACAATCACAGATGCAATCAGAGATTAAAAAAACAGTAAAGCAAAGTAAAAATTTGGAGAGATGACACCAAAGATTATATATTGGATTGGATTTCTTCGACATCCAGTCCCAAACAATTGCTTGCACATATTTCTTTTCAAATGCCAACCTTTAAATGGGCAGAAGACAAACCCAGTTACAATCTTATTTTTGAGGCTACGAGACACACCCTCTTGAATTTCTGGGCTCAGGGTACACACACTTGATTTAGACATGCTACAAGCACTCCCACCTAGATTTTTAGGCTACCAGGCACACCCACCTGATTTGAATGGGTTACAAGCGCGCCCAAGAAAATACAAAATAGTTTGATGGGTTTTCCAAAAAATATTTCTTGAACTTTGGATACAAGAGATCCTATAACCTCCCGAACAACACTTTGACCTTTGATTTTAGAACAATATGATTCCAAAACAGTTAGAAAGTAGTAGTGAATCAATACAATGAATTTTGAATTGATTCTATATGATTTTGAAGAGAAGTTGGTATATTTGTAATGGAATTTTCAAGAGAGTAAGAGGATGGTAAAAATTAGATAATAACCACCAAATAATTCATTTAATCTCCCTTTTATATAGTGTATAAATAGATATGTCTGTTCATGAAGAGTTGCGATGAATGGACACTTTTTTTCAAAATTTGAAGAACCACCTGGTGGAATGTATGTCATCATAACATCTGGGCATATGTCGACATATACTTGTAAAAATTGAAAACTCATTTCTTTTAAAATGTTTTGAAAAACTTATACTTTGTAAAATAATTTAATATTTTGTAAATCATTTTAAACATAATTTATAAAAAATTTGATCTTTACAAATGTTTATAATATTTTTAAAGTATATCTTGTTTAAAAATATAAAAGATAGAAAATTAAGAACTAGAGATTAAAGATTGCTGCTGGGGCCTTTAACAATATACTCTGACTCTATACACTATATTATAGTCTTAAGATCTTCATATCTTGGTCTTTGTACTCATGAGTCTTCATGTCCATTTCTTAAATCTTTATTCCACCCAATCTTCGATTCAATACCTATAAAATATCATGCATTATATACTATATAACTTGACAAAACATTGATATCTATTTTATACGAATGTATATTATTGTTATAAAGGTTAAAATATATAACTGAGGTATTAACAAATCCATCTTACATGTTCCATATTAAATATTTTAATAAGATATCTTTACATATTGTTTGGGACATTCCCAAAATCCTTTAGACTTATTATAAAATATATAATTTACAAAACTAATATTGAGCATTAAACAAACAAACTACCATTGATATTAGCATAAGTACATCATTAAAAATCAGTAGTATATTGTTTACCTTTTTAGAAATATTTTAGTACCTTTAATATTTCTTCTTATGGCACACGCTTCCTTTGCATTTTGATTGAAAATCAAACTGTTTGACATTTCTATCAAAATACTTACTCAATTATGATGCATATAGTATGATAATTTGATATTATTTCTTGGATCATATCCGAGAAACCCATAAACTCAATATCGCTCCCACTAACTTTAATACAATTTGGTTGTTATGTGAAAATAGTCTATTAGAAATCATTATTTGGACATTTCCATTCCAACACACATGTACCAAACACAAAGTCACGCCAAGTGATAATTTTGTGAGTAAATCTAATTTAACTTGAGCACATTGAATAATGAATCTATTACGCTAATTTCAACAACTGAAATTTTCAAAGTTATTCTTATCAATGTTGCTCATCATATTCCAATTACATTAGTCTTGCTCTTGAAGACACATTTGTAGCTGATGGATCATATCCCTTCAGGTACAACTACCAAAATCATATTTTGATAATGTACTTGAAATCCACTTCGGATTGGCGCATCATACCCTATTGTGTAGTCAATACTCTTAATGGTTTAATTGACAGTTTAGGGTTATCTTTATTGAATTTATAAGAAACACATAGTTTATCTTTAATATGCAAGAATATTTATAAGACATTCTAATGCCTTGCGTTCATTTAGGTTGGTTAATATTTATAAGACATTCTAATGCCAAAGCTAATTCTGGAAAAATACACGGGTCTGACCAAAATATTATAAGAAAATAACACTTGGAACAGTTTGGTAAACTAGCGTGAGAAACTCAAATCATATGGGTTGTTATATTCATAAAACCCTTTTAAAAATAAAGGTATCTCGTAAACACGAATAGGTTTTATCTTAAGATAATCAAACCATTTCTATAAGAAATGTTGTGATATTATAATAATGTCTAGGATTTAAAATAATTATTGAACCATAGCCGAAATAGTTACATTAAATCCATTCTAGCATACTAAGTATACAATAAAGTCCATAAAAGCACATATTGAAAAATGGATTCCATACAATAACAAGGTACAGGGGTACCACCTGTCACGGTACACCTCTAGCGAGGGCCTCACATGGATCACTCCTGATTTTATTCATTACCGCATGTGAGGCTTGAGCCAACAAAGCTTTACCTTTATTTTAGCAAATCTTACTTGGAATGCTAACACTGCCCTCCAAGCAATAATACAATGCCAGCATTCATCCATATAAGTTATTCATGATATGAACAAATTGAAGACACTACTTCTACTACATCATTTTTGGAATAACCCTTAGGATTAGTAGCAAGTAGCCCTTGCATTTCAAAGAGCTCTTTCTTCGATTTCATCATCCTCAAGATGTCTCAAATTTGAACGCTTATGCCGGTTCAAAGTGGTTTTCGGACAATTCATGCTTATCCAATACCGGTCTCTTCGAACCAATAATCAATAATTTTAAAACTAGATAAGTTAACAACAGTGTACAAGTACACTATCTAGGTATAAGCATATGGAAAATAAGACATCCTATACTTACCACCACTTTTCGATTTCAAACAGTACCATCCCTCGATTAACAATGAAGTCGGACAAGTTAGAAAAACTATCCTTGCCTCGACGTACATTCTTACTTCTTGGGATAGAGACGAGTTTCCATACGGAATTTAGTGTTAAGTGTAGAATGAAGTATCTTCCATATACTTAATTAATCATGACCCTTTATTGAAATTAACTCTCTTTTACTTATCATGTTTTTGACATTTCGACTACTCTTTCCTCGCATAGAAAATATTGCTTTAGATTTCATAGATGAGGATAGTCTACACATTGGCTTTTCATGCTAAATACAAGATGACTTACTTTCCATAAAATGTGTCTGCGTTTTAGCACTACTTGTCAAATTTGTTTGGCTAGTTAATTGCATAGACAAAGAGATCTCTTGTATTTAAAACAAACTTTATAAAAGATAGTTGCTTTTACACAAAACCCAACTTTTGGAAATAGAGTGATTTAAAAATTAAAACCTTTTATTTAAATAATTATATAGTCTTTTCAAAATATTTAAATATTTAAAAATTTCTTTTTGATACTTATAATGATTTTAGAAGACTTTTCAAAAATATTTAAAGTAAAAACTCTTTTAAGTTTATATAGAAATTGCCGATTTACAGACTGTATTCATAGTGGCTATGGTTATATGGGCATAACTTTTAAACTTGTTTTGTAAATCAAAATAGCCTTTCTAAACCCTTCCTTCTATATTCAAATCACTTTAATAACTTGGCGTAAAGGTTTGGAAATAGAAAGTAAAGTTCGGGAAACCTTTCAGAAATATTTCTAGTGAACAAGGGAGTAAATAAGTTTTAAAAGAACATGGGATCTCGATGTCAAAACATAAACCAATTCAAGTGGGTTAAATTTGAAATCAACATATATTCTTCCATATACATAAGCACATACATATATTAAACCAGACTTGAAAGAATGGAAATAACCCGAGTAAAATCCAAACCGGATAGATTGGATAAAACAAGGAAAAACAGTCCAAATTTGATTGAGGGGACAAAATAAGGTAACAATCCAAACATGATAGAATGGGAAAAATAAGGTAACAGTCCAACTTGATGGAATGGGCAAAATCAATGCTTCAACGCAGCGAAGTGTGGTCGACTCTTCTTGTGGCAATTTAAAGATATACAAATTTAAGGTTTTTCAAATCAAATAAGGAAAGGATAATTTCCAACAAATGACATAGATGGTGCACCCCTCTTGAAGTATACCTCTTGTAATATAGTTTTGAGAAGCTCATTTACTCTATGACACTTCTCAAAAATATACCTGCCGGACCCCGCCAAACCTTACCGAGAATCTGTATATTTCCACATCTAAGTGCACAACCAAATCCAAACTAGATGAGATGTGAAAATACCCTAATGAGAGCAACCCCACATAGCTGGACGTCCACTCGCGCTTTTGGTTTAGTCATTTCCAACAAAGGATAACAAAGCTTAAAGAGCAGCAAATCGTTTTTAAGATGACAATACACCATAAAGAAAGCTGAATCCGATAATTAATAAATCAACTATCGAGGATAATTAAAATGGTCGTATATGGAAAGTAAATTTCATATATTTACCACTACTCATTAGTACTAAACAAGTGCTATCCCTCAATTGAAAATGAAGCTAAGCAAGTTGAGGTAGTGTTACCTCTAGGCATCGCCTTGACGACGTTTTTAACCTTTGAGATAGAAACGAGTCCAAGCCTCAACATTTAGCATTAAAAGAATGACTAGGTCCTTTTCCTATAAGCTATATTGATTACAGAACTATTTTAACATAACCAAAATCAAAATCTATATTTTAAAAACTTAATTTGTGCTTGATTTTCATATTTCAATATAGGTAAAACATTATTACAAATATTCTCTCAAAACATTATTTTATAAGACAAAATTTATAATACTAAGTGTATTAAAACAAGGGTATCAAAAACAAATGTTGTTAAAACAATGTTTACTATAAACCCGAATACAATTCACACTTAGCTCATTTTATAAATAATTCTTGTTAAAGGATTTTCTCATTTATAAACTATTATTTATAAGTCTAAAATAATATTTATTATCCCAAAGGTAATAAAGCAATTTAAATACCTTTTCTAACTTTAAAACAATATCAATTATTTAGAAAGAGAACTAATCACATTTTAAAATCTCTTTTAAGTAAACGAATCCATTATCTTTAATAAAATTGTTAATTATTTCCAAACACTTTTATATCATCGGTAAATTAACTTTAAAAAACTTTATTAAATATTAGTTAATTTACTTTAATCACTTTTATTAATTCAATTAAATAACTTTAAGTATCAGTAATTAGTAAGATTTATTAAGTTTAAATAATCGTTAGTTAAATAAATAATTCATCTCAAACACCATTAATTAAAATGATAAGTAAATTTTAAATACCATTAATTAAACAATTAATTATATTTAAATAATCATAAATTAATTAGAATAATTAAATTCAAACCTCAATAGTTACAATGAATAATTAATACATCATTTGTTAAGATAATTCATTTAACTATAAAACATCATTAATTAAAATGATTTAATTAAATTCCAAATATCGTTAGTTAAAATAATTAATTAAATTTAAAACAATCATTAATTAAACGATTAATTAAATTCAAATATCGTTGTTTAAAATAACTAATTACTTTTAAATATCATTAATTGAAATGATTATTTATTCCAAACATCATTACTTAAAATAATTAATTAAACTCAAGTATTCATTAGTTAAAAATGATTGTTTAAATCCAGTCTCATTTAAATCAATGATAAACCCATTTTAAACACCATTTATTAAATTGGTTAATTAATTCCAAAATCATTAGTTAAAATGATTAATTATTTTTAATTATCAGTAATCAAAATTATTGATGAATTTTTAACATTTTTTCTTGGCGAAAACTCAAGCTCAAGTTCAAAACATATAACCGGGTTTTGGGGATGAAATTTAATAATTGATGATATAACGAAATCGCTATAATGACAACTAACAAGTTCAATGGAATATCAGGATTTATTCAATTAACCATTAATATAACAACATACAGATGTTAATAAACAATAATAGGTGAGAAATCCCATAGGGTCTCTCTATAGATTTTCCCTGCAAAATAATGGTTATCGATAATATATATAATCATATGGGTTCTTAATGATCAAATTAATATGTCATTCATTTTCCAAACGGAAATTTAACCAAAGAATCAATCAAAAAATTTAGCTAACATCCAAGCAATCAGTAAATGTTTATAACATCATAGATATGATATAATAAAATTAAATGTGTGTTAAATTCACATTGATTTTCGTTCCGCTGAAAAATTAAGGTTTTGGACTAAAACCAAACGACCATCCGATTTTAGCATTAATTTTCACTTCCTCCAAATCCAGCCAAACCAATTCCATCGTGAAGATCTCGACGATATGAGTCCAACCCAAAAACGTCTTTCGAACCCGATCTCGTATGAAGAAGTTATACAAATTTTAAGTTATCGTCGATTTTAAACTATAATATAATAAATTTATATAAATTACAACTTCACCCCTCTTCTCAATCTTCCCCAAATCAATAGAAATGTGCACAGCCATGCCACAATCCATTCACAGATGCACGAATATGCACTGATATGGGAAGATAGTCAACGATCAAAATCGATCGCGCCGAAGAGCTTCTCTTTGAAATCTCCACGCGCCCGTACCCAGAACCCACGCCTAAAGGCCACCCCGAAAATTGCGAACTGTTCCTTTCTCACACGGCTGCTCATTAGGTCACGCAACCCAAACCATCGCTAACCTTCATGAAAAATTGCACCAAGGTGCTACACTCCATCCCGAAACCAAATCCGAGCTCCATTCAATGAATCGGTGACCAAAATCCTCAAAAACCCCAACCCTGGTTCATGCCCAAAAATAAACTTCGGCCTTAGCATCATCATTCTTCAATTCGAGGCTATAGAATCAAAGCCAAGTTCAAAACAAACTCGGTGGACTTTTTTTCATAATTTTTCATTGAGTAAATATGTAGATTTTGGTTTTTGAAGTTTTATTTCAAAGAGGGAAGCCAATTTCTTGGTTACAGGCAATTGATTAAATAGAGTGAAGAGGGTTGGGAGAAGCATGAGCCAAAATGATGGGGTATGGGCTAATGGTATGGCAGAAATGGTGGATATATACATACATACAGACATATATATATATACATACATATATATATATATATTATATTAATTTTAAAATATTCAACGAAACATACCTAAAAATCTCAAACTCCAAACGAGACGTGCCGCCTGGCGTTCCATATGTTATACCCCTATTCCTAAAGTAATAGAACTAGTTTTGAGCTCTAATTTGATCGTAAGTAGAAGATGGCTTTTCAAACCTAATTATTATATTAAATTTCCAATATTAATTTTTACGCATTTCGAACTCACATGACCAAACGATTTGTCTGATTGCTATGAAATTCGATGGCGTTTTATAATTCATTATTACGGGTCCAATGAAATTGATTTCGTCAAAGTATGAGACTATGCCCCGGAACGACAATTTCACAATTTAAATATCGTTTTTGTTAACCCGCCTTTTGGAAAGGCAGTACACTAGCAGATTTAACCCAACAGACTTCACAATTATCAAGGCCGATGAGTCCAGAGCAATGATTGTATGGCCCAGAAATCGAGTACACATAGTAACATGAAGCCAGAGTTGGATGGAGTTGGTAGATAAATGATGCAAGATTCTTGATATATGTATATTAGCTTGGACAAGCAAGGGATCAGCATGGAATGGAAGTATTATAGGGCTCGGCATAGATGAACGCAGAGGGGTCGGCATGTTTTGTTGGCTTGGGAAGTTATGAAGAATGGATCGACATGCTTTAATATAAAGGGATCGGTATGGGTTGGCTTCATTGAAAAGGGATCGGCATACTCGATTAAGAGGGTTCAACATACCTTATTCTAAAGGAGAGGACTTGGCGTAGTTGGTTAGGATGGCTCGGCATACATCAACTCATAGATAAGGGGTTAACATGATTGGATAGGCAAGGGGTCAGCATGGTTGAAGCAAAGAAGAGATCGGTGTAAGTTAAAGCAGATGGGTCACCATGGCTAAGGCAAGATGGATCGACGAAGTTTGATAGTTAGTAAGGGTTCGACATTCTTAAGTTTACTAGGGGGGTCGGCATGTGCCTACTTGAAAGATTCGGCATATCATATGAAAGAGAGGGATCGACATTCTTTTATGGGTCGTCATACTTTGATGAATGGGGTTCGGCATGCAACCCTTGAGAGGGTTCGGTGGAAAATAGCTTGCAAGGGGATTTGATTTAAAGATCAATCAAAAATAGGAGCTCCCCTATTCCAAATGACATGAAACTTGGGGATTAAGCATATTTTATCAAGAAGAATCCACCATAGGAAACGCTACCCAAAAAACAACCAAGGAAGGGATTGGTAGCGATCCCTCTTCATTGGGATTTAGGCCTAGCGACCCCTAAGGTTGGCCCATATATATTAAATATTAAATATTAAGTTTTAAATTAACAACATTGAATTATACTATTAAACAGTTAAAGATGTAATCACAGATAAAAATAAATGCAGTAAAACAAAGTAAAAAGTTAGAAGGATGACATGAGGGATTTTATACTGGTTCGAATTTCTCCTACATCCAGTGCAGTATAATTGCTTGTATAGATTTCTTTTCAAATACTAATCTTTAAATGGGAAGAAGGCAAACCCATTTACAATCTCGATTTTGAGGCTACGAGACATACGCTACTGAATTTCTAGCTTAGGGTACACTCATTTGATTTGGATAGGCTATAAGCGCATCCACTTAAATTTTCGAGCTACCAAGCACACCCATTTGATTTGAATGTGCTACAAGCACACCCAAGAAAATACAAATAGAGTTTGACGGTTTTTCCAAAGACAATTTCTTGAACTTTGGATACAATGGATCCTATAGCCTCTCGGACAACACTTTGATCTTTGATTTCAGAGAGAGATGATTCCAAAGCAGTAAGACATCAGTAGTGAATCAATACAATGAAATTTTAATTGATTCTATATGATTTTGAAGAGAATTGTTACCTTTTTATGGAGTTTTAAAGCGAGTAAGAGGAGAGAAGAAAATAAGTTCATAACTGCAAAAAATTCATTTCAACTCCCCTTTATATAATGTATAAATAGATGTGTTCATCCGTGAAGATTTGCGATGCATGGACGCTTCTTCTCAAAATTTGAAAAACATTTGGTGGCATTTATGTTGACTATGCTTGTAAAAATTAAAAACTCATTTCTTTTCAAATGTTTTGAAAACCCTAAACTTTATAAAATAATTAATACTTTGTAAATCATTTTACATATAGTTTATAAATATTTTGATCTTTGAAAACCTTATAAAATATTTTTAAATATATTTTGAAAATATATTTTGTTTAAAAATATAAAAGATACAAAAAATAAAAAATAGAGATCAAGAATTTCTACTAGGGATTTTAATAATATATTATAACTATATACACTATATTATAGTCTTGAAATCTTCATATCTTGGTCTTTGTACTAATGAGTCTTCATGTCCATTTCTTGAGTCTTTATACTATACAGTCTTCGATTCAAGACCTGTATAATATCCTACACTATATACTATATGCTTTGGCAAAACATTAATATCTATTTTATATGAATGTATATTGTTGTTATCAAGGTTGTTATCATCAAAACCAATGCTGAGGTATCAACAATCTCCCAATTTTTGATGATGATAACCATTAAATATTCTTATGTATAAAATATGATATAACTCCCCCTAAATATATGCATATGTATATTTTATATTTTTCTCTCCATTGGTCATCAACAAAAATGGATGAAAAATAAAAACTCCCCCTAAATCAAATACTTGGAATTTATACAGTCAAAATTAATAAAAAATGTTTAAAGCATAGTAAACATGGTATGATATGAAATGATAATGACATAAGGAGATTTATAAATAAATAAATAAAATAATATTTTATTTATTTAATTTAAACCATACAAATCAAACTGTTAATCCAAACGTAATTAAACAATAAAACCAAAACAAATCCAAATACCAATACAGTCAAATCAAATCCTTGGAGTATTAATCCAAATTATATCTCACAAATTCAACCAAATAAATCCAAATCTAATAAATGCACCCAATTATGAAAATTACGTAGAAAACTAGACATTCCTAGGAACTTCGATTTAACCGTCGGATCCAAAGGTTGGATCTACTTTGATGGCATCCCAATCTTCATTATCCTTGTTAATAGAGCATTCTGGATTATTAGTTTGATTGTCTTTGATTAAGGAAGAAGGCATCCATCGAAGGGCATCGAAATGTTTTTCTTGCTCTTTAATCATCTGCATTTGGCTCAACTCTAAATTCCTTAGATTTCTTAAGATAAAAGTAAGAATATCCTTGAAATGTTGAAGTGTTTGTTCAAGGTTTTCACACAATTTTCGGTGTAGATAAGTCATTTTGTTGAAAAAATGTTTGAGCATGAAAAGAGAATGGAGAGTAAAATGATAAGTAGATTTTTTTGGAAGAAATGGGCTTATATAGGAGTGAAAAGTCGTTTGGAAAATTGAATAGGTAGTAGTTTTTTATTTTAAAATTTTTAAAAATTTCCCAATGACTCATATATGTCGAAATATATATTGTATGTATGTCGACAACATACCTAAAATTGCAAAACTATTGTTTTTGTTATTGTTTTTTGTTTTTATCTTATACCATTATATATTTATAACTTCTGAAGAGTATTAGAACTATATATAATAGCAAGAACAAGATTTTATTACTAATGATAGAAAAGTACATGGACTTAAATTAAATACATGAAAATAACATGAATTTAAACTAGAAACACACATTACTAAGGAATACAAAGTTAGATATCATAAGGAAATAATTAGGTAGGCTTAGAAAGATGTAGATGATGAATTTCCACCAAGCTTGCGAATGATCTTTCTAAAGTATTTGTCCACTTATTGGAAAGAGAAGTGAACTTTTTGCTAAAGGAACGTTAAACTTCTTTTGGTTTTTGAGTAGTTTCTTCTGGTTCCTCGGCATCTCTTTGTTGGAGGGATGAGATGGCTTTTCAAAACTTTCTAAAGAAGTATCCACTTCTTCCTCCTCCTCTTCTACATCCATTTCATCACTTTCTTCCTCTTCTTCTTGTTGTATTTCTCGCTCCTCTTCCCATGCCAATCTTTATTCTTTTCCAATGAAAGTTTCATATGGTTTGAAATAGGGAGGAATATGCATAAGAGAAATGTTAGCCTTGTCGAAAACGTTTTGAGATAGAGTTGATTCTCCTTGTAAATCCTACCAAAACATATGAAAATTCTGGTAAGATACACACTACAGTAGAGTGTGTTTTCATGTCTAGAAATATTCTTTTAAACAAAGTCATCTAAGATGAATTGTATCCAATTAATGTCTTAGTTTTCTAGATGGCGAAAAGAGCTTTAAAAGCTTTTTAAGTAGGGATATTGTAATTACCCATCCGTAGAGTGATCTTTTGTTATAAAATGAGGCTCATTAGTCTCAATTTTGGTCCAAGATTCTTGTGTTTAAAATCAAATTCTTCATCACTTTCGAAAATGTCGTGAAAAACTTCACGATTTTGTTCATCAATTTGAAAAGTGAAGTGGTCAATTCCACTAGATTTGCAACTAAGTATATGACCTAAAACCTCATAATTTCAAACAGTTCGAGTGTCCTTTACACTACTCCAAATTTGTCCTTCTTCTCTTCGAAATTTTTTTTCCATTTAAATTTGCATAAAACATTTTGACCAAACTTGGGTAAAAAATCATTTTGAGAAGAGTCAATTAAACCAAAAATTTTATTCTGAATGCAAAGATCTTAAAGACCATAAGAGTAAAAATCTTTAAATTTGGCTAATCTTTCAGGAAAAACTTTTTCAAAAGTAGCATATTCCATATAGGTATCAACGGCTTCTTTTTCATTGAAGAGAATTACTTTGGTTCTCTTAGAGAGCCTTATTGTTTTAGGAGTTTGACTTGAGGAGGTCATTTTTGAGATTTTGAGAAGATAAGAGAATGAAGAGATATTGAAATTTGAAATAAAATGAGTGAATGAATTGATAGAGATAAATTGAATTAATAGTGAGTGAAGAGTCATGTTCTCTTCTCAAAAAGATAACTTTTCAGAACATAAGAGTAAGTGCAAAAAGAAGTGAAGTTTGAATTTTGGATTTTGAAATAAAATTTCAATTTTCAAATTTCTGGCAGGTATGTCGATATATATGTTCTATATATGTCGACATATCGGCCGTAGTTTTCAAAAATAAAGCTATATAAAATATGCCTATATATATTTTTATTTACTTATATTCATCCAATATTATTATTAATCTATATGTGGTTCCTAAAACATACAAAACACACAAAAAATTAAAGGTAAAAAGTACCGCTTTTTGCTCCTTTTTTTTATTTGTACCGATTAATCAACTATTGTCATAAAACACATGTTTGCATCCTTAGTATCCTGTTCATTGTTGCTTGTGGAAGTATCTGAATCATCTAATGTTGCTGTATAAGCTCTCTTTCTTTTTCTGAATGAATCATTAACTGATGAAATCTTTAATTTATTCGGATGTGGACAATCTTTTTGTAGATGAACGAGTTCATCGCAGTTGAAACATCTAATTGCAGTTCCAGTTTCATGATTCTTGTTTTCAGGTCTCCGAAAGTTGTTCATTTTTCTATACTTCAGGAGTTTTCTGAAATTTCTGGTTATGAAAGCAATCTCTTCGTCATTGTCATCGTCTAAATCCTAATCGTTAGCTATTGCATTGAAAGCTATGGATTTCTTTTCTATTGTCTTGCTTTCTTTTCTTCCCTGCAATTGCGTGTCATAGGACATTAAATTGCCAATTAATAATTTAATTTTTTAGAGTAGTAATATCATTATCCTCTTCTATTACTAGTGTCTTTTGATCCCACTATGAAGAGAGTAAATTGAGGACTTTTCTAGCTTGCTCCTCTTTAGTAAAGCTTTTACCTAATGCTATTAAAGAATGCACTATACCTTGAAATCTACAGCAGATGTCAGAAATAAACTCATTTGGATTCATTTTATACAATTGAAAATGATCAAATAGCATGGATATTTTGGTATGTTAAACTTTACTAGTGCCCTCATGTGTAACTTGCAGTTTTCTCTAAATATCATATGCAGACTTACAAATAGAGACTCTATTGAAATCATTTTAATCTAATGAATAGAATAAAATATTCATGGCTTTAGAATTATTATGCGCCAGTGCCATTTGGTTAGTAGTCCATTTTTGCAAAATTAGTCTAGGGTTCGGTGTACTCATTGTGTATAACATTGCAAATATCTAAACCATTAGACTATAATTAATTCGTCACTCTACATGACCAATAAGTGTAATTACTGCCATTAAAATGTGATGGTCTAATAGTAGATAGTCCTTCAATAAAAGTGTTAACAAATGTACTAACAGTTTTGCTAACCATTAGAACTTTTCACAAATCAATTACGGGTTGCAGAATTATGGATCGTAAGGCTAATTAAACCCTAGAGAGAGGTGAATAGTGTTTTCTAAATTTTGTAAATCTTTTTAAATTTCTTTCAATTAAATATTAAATTTCAAACTAACAACACAAAGTTACACTATTAAACAATCGCAGATGCAATCACAGATAAAAAAAAACAGTAAAGCAAAGTAAAAATTTGGAGAGATGACACCAAAGATTTTATACTAGATTGGATTTCTCCCACATCCAGTCCCAAACAATTGCTTGCACATATTTTTTTTCAAATGCCAACCTTTAAATGGGCAGAAGGAAAACCCAGTTACAATCTTATTTCTGAGGCTAGGAGACACACCCTCTTGAATTTCTAGGCTCAGGGTACACACACTTGATTTAGACATGCTACAAGCACTCCCACCTAGATTTTTAGGCTACCAGGCACACCCACCTGATTTGAATGGGTTACAAGCGCGCCCCAGCAAATACAAAAAGAGTTTGATGGTTTTTCCAAAAACAATTTCTTGAACTTTGGATACAAGGGATCCTATAACCTCCTGGATAGCAATTTGACCTTTGATTTTAGAACAATATGATTCCAAAACAGTTAGAAAGTAGTAGTGAATCAATACAATGAATTTTGAATTGATTCTATATGATTTTGAAGAGAAGTTGGTATATTTGTAATGGAATTTTCAAGAGAGTAAGAGGATGGTAAAAATTAGATAATACCCACCAAATAATTCATTTAAACTCCCTTTTGTATAGTGTATAAATAGATATGTCCATTCATGAAGAGTTGCGATGAATGGACACTCTTCTCAAAATTTGAAGAACCACCCGGTGGAATGTATGTCAGCATAACATCTCGGCATATGTCGACAAATACTTGTAAAAATTGAAAACTCATTTCTTTTAAAATGTTTTGAAAAACTTATACTTTGTAAAATAATTTAATATTTCATTTTAAACATAGTTTATAAAATTTTGATCTTTATAAATGTTTATAATATTTTTAAAGTATATCTTGTTTAAAAATATAAAAGATAGAAAAATAAGAACTAGAGATTAAAGATTGCTAATGGGGCCTTTAACAATATGCTATGACTTTATACACTATATTATAGGTTTAAGATCTTCATATCTTGGTCTTTGTACTCATGAGTCTTCATGTCCATTTCTTAAATCTTTATACCACCCAATCTTCAACTCAATACCTATAAAATATCCTGCACAATATACTATATAACTTGGCAAAACATTGATATCTATTTTATACGAACGTATATTATTGTTATAAAGGTTAAAATATATAACTGAGGTATTAACAAATCCATCTTACATGTTCCATATTAAATATTTTAATAAGATATCTTTACATATTGTTTGGGACATTCCCAAAATCCTTTAGACTTATTATAAAATATATAATTTACAAAACTAATATTGAGCATTAAACAAACAAACTACCATTGATTTTAGCATAAGTACATCATTAACAATCAGTAGTATATTGTTTACCTTTTTAGAAATATTTTAGTACCTTTAATATTTCTTCTTATGGCACATGCTTCCTTTGCATTTTGATTGAAAATCAAACTATTTGACATTTCTATCAAAATACTTACTCAATTATGATGCATATAGTATGATACTTTGATATTATTTCTTGGATCATATCCGAGAAACCCACAAACTCAATATCGCTCCCACTAACTTCAAGACAATTTGGTTGTTATGTGAAAATAGTCTATTACAAATCATTATTTGGACATTTCCATTCCAACACACATGTACCAAACACAAAATCACGCCAAGTGATAATTTTGTGAGTAAATCTAATATAACTTGAGCACATTGAATAATGAATCTATTACGCTGATTTCAACAACCTAAATTTTCAATGTTATTCTTATCAATGTTGCTCATCATATTCCAATTACATTAGTCTTGCTCTTGTAGACACATTTGCAGCTGATGGATCATATCCCTTCAGGTACAACTACCAAAATCATATTTTGATAATGTACTTGAAATCCACTTCGGATTGGCGCATCATACCCTATTGTGTAGTCAATACTCTTAATGGTTTAACTGACAGTTTAGGGTTACCTTTATGGAATTTATAAGAAACACATAGTTTATCTTTAATATGCAAGAATATTTATAAGACATTCTAATGCCTTGCATTCATTTAAGTTGGTTAATTTTATTTCATCCCTCGTAGTCAGTTTTATCCTTAGATCGTATCCAAATCCATTTTGTGACGACCTGCTTTTTCGACCTGTTAAAGTTGAACTAATACATCCACGATATTCATGTACCGAACATCCAATTGCCAAAAAGATAGATTGGTGGGGTGAAAGAAAAGAAAGACATAATTGAATACTGCATCGTGATGAGTAATATATAATATCTAAATGATCTTTATAATAGAAAACTTTATTATTGGAACAAAAAATCAGAGTCTAGCATATCAGCAGCTTTGACAATTATAACAACCTATCCTTACAAATACTAATAAATACAAACAAGTAATGCACCTGAAACTCCAAAGCATCCAAAGCTAACACTGGAAAAATACACGGGTCTGACCAAAATATTATAAGAAAATAACACTTGGATCAGTTTGGTAAACTGTCGTGAGAAACTCAAATCATATGGGTTGTTATATTCATAAAACCCTTTTAAAAATAAAGGTATCTTGTAAACACGAATAGGTTTTATCTTAAGATAATCAAACCATTTCTATAAGAAATCTTGTGATATTATAATAATGTCTAGGATTTAAAATAAATATTGAACCATAGCCGAAATGGTTACATTAATTACATTCTAGCATATTAAGTATACAACAAAGTCCATAAAGGCACATATTGAAAAATGGATTCCATACAATAACAAGGTACAGGGGTACCACCTGTCACGGTACACCTCTAGCGAGGGCCTCACATGGATCACTCCCGATTTTATTCATTACCGCATGTGAGGCTTGAGCCAACAAAGCTTTACCTTTATTTTAGCAAATCTTACTTGGAATGCTAACACTGCCCTCCAAGCAATAATACAACGCCAGCATTCATCCATATAAGTTGTTTATGATATGAACAAATTGAAGACACTACTTCTACTACATCCTTTTTGGAATAACCCTTAGGATTAGTAGCAAGTAGCCCTTGCACTTCAAAGAACTCTTTCTTCGATTTCATCATCCTCAAGATGTCTCAAATTCGAACGCTTATGCTGGTTCAAAGTGGTTTTCGGACAACTCATGCTTATCCAATACCGGTCTCTTCGAACTAATAATCAATCATTTTAAAACTAGATAAATTAACAACAGTGTACAAGTCCACTATCTAGGTATAAGCATATGGAAAATAAGACATCCTATACTTACCACCACTTTTCGATTTCAAAGAGTACCATCCCTCGATTAACAATGAAGTCGGACAAGATAGAAAAACTATCCTTGCCTCGACATACATTCTTACTTCTTGGGATAGAGACGAGTTTCCATACGAAATTTAGTGTTAAGTGTAGAATGAAGTATCTTCCATATACTTAATTAATCATGACCCTTTATTGAAATTAACTCTCTTTTACTTATCATGTTTTTGACATTTCGACTTCTCTTTCCTCACATAGAAAATATTGCTTTAGATCTTAAAGATGAGGATAGTCTACTCATTGGCTTTTCATGCTAAATACAAGATAATTTACTTTCCATAAAATGTGTCTGCGTTTTAGCACTATTGTCAAATTTGTTTGTCTAGTTAATTGCACAGACAAAGAGATCTCTTGTATTTAAAACATCCTTTATAAAAGATAGTTGCTTTTACACAAAACCCAACTTTTGGAAATAGAGTGATTTAAAAATTAAAACCTTTTATTTGAATAATTATATAGACTTTTCAATATATTTAAATATTTCAAAATTTCTTTTTGATACTTATAATGATTTTAGAAGACTTTTCAAAAATATTTAAAGTAAAAACTCTTTTAAGTTTATATAAAAATTTCCGATTTACAGATTGTATTCATAGTGGCTATCGCTATATGGGCATAACTTTTAAACTTGTTTTGTAAATCAAAATAGCCTTTCTAAATCCTTCCTTATATATTCAAATCACTTTAATAACTTGGCGTAAAGGTTTGGAAATAGATAGTAAAGTTCGGGAAACCTTTCAGAAATATTTCTAGTGAACAAGGGAGTAAATAAGTTTTAAAAGAACACGGATCTCGATGTCAAAACATAAACCAATTCAAGTGTGTTAAATTTGAAACCAACATATATTCTATCATATACATAAGCACATACATATATTAAACCAGACTTGAAAGAATGGAAAAACCCGAGTAAAATCCAAACAGGATAGATTGGATAAAACAAGGAAAAACAGTCCAAATTTGATTGAGGGGACAAAATAAGGTAACAATCCAAACATGATAGAATGGGAAAAATAAGGTAACAGTCCAACTTAATGGAATGGGCTAAATCAATGCTTCAACGCGGCGAAGAGTGGTCGACTCTTCTTGTGGCAATTTAAAGATAAACAAATTTAGAGTTTTTCAAATCAAATAAGGAAAGGATAATTTCCAACAAATGACATGGATGGTGCACCCCTCTTGAAGTATACCTCTTGTAATATAGTTTTGAGAAGCTCATTTACTCTATGACACTTCTCAAAAATATACCTGCCGGACCCCGCCAAACCTTACCGAGAATCCGAATATTTCCACATCTAAGTGCACAACCAAATCCAAACTAGATGAGATGTGAAAATACCCTAATGAGAGCAACCCCACATAGCTGGACGTCCACTCACGCTTTTGGTTTAGTCATTTCCAACAAAGGATAACAAAGCTTAAAGAGCAGCAAATCGTTTTTAAGATGACAATACACCATAAAGAAAGCTGAATCCGATAATTAATAAATCAACTATCGAGGATAATTAAAATGATCGTATATGGAAAGTAAATTTCATATATTTACCACTACTCATTGGTCCCAAACAAGTGCTATCCCTCAATTGAAAATGAAGCCAAGCAAGTTGAGGTAGTGTTACCTCTAGGCATCGCCTTGACGACATTTTTAACCTTTGAGATAGAAACGAGTCCAAGCCTCAACATTTAGCATTAAAAGAATGACTAGGTCCTTTTCCTATAAGCTATATCGATTACAAAACTATTTTAACATAACCAAAATCAAAATCTAGCTTTTAAAAACTTAATTTGTGCTTGATTTTCATATTTCAATATAGGTAAAACATTATTACAAATATTCTTTCAAAACATTCTTTTATAAGACAAAATTTATAATACTAAGTGTATTAAAACAAGGGTCAAAAACAAATGTTGTTAAAACATTGTTTACTATAAACCCGAAAACAATTCACACTTAGCTCATTTTATAAATAATTCTTGTTAAAGGATTTTCTCATTTATAAACTATTATTTATAAGTCTAAAATAATATTTATTATCCCAAAGGTAATAAAGCAATTTAAATACCTTTTCTAACTTTAAAACAATATCAATTATCCCGAAAGAGAACTAATCACATTTTAAAATCTCTTTTAAGTAAACGAATCCATTATCTTTAATAAAATTGCTAATTATTTCCAAACACTTTTATATCATCAGTAAATTAATTTTAAAAAACTTTATTAAATATTAGTTAATTTACTTTAATCGCTTTTATTAATTCAATTAAATAACTTTAAATATCAGTAATTAGTAAGATTTATTAAATTCAAATAATCGTTAGTTAAATAAATAATTCATCTCAAACACCATTAATTAAAATGATAAGTAAATTTTAAATACCATTAATTAAACAATTAATTATATTTAAATAATCATAAATTAATTAGATTAATTAAATTCAAACATCAATTGTTACAATGATTAATTAATACATCATTTGTTAAGATAATTCATTTAACTATAAAACATCATTAATTAAAATGATTTAATTAAATTCCAAATATCGTTAGTTAAAATAATTAATTAAATTTAAAACAATCATTAATTAAACGATTAATTGAATTCAAATATCATTGTTTAAAATAACTAATTACTTTTAAATATCATTAATTGAAATGATTATTTATTCCAAACATCATTACTTAAAATAATTAATTAAACTCAAGTATTCGTTAGTTAAAAATGATTATTTAAATCCAGTCTCATTTAAATCAATGATAAACCCATTTTAAACACCATTTATTAAATTGGTTAATTAATTCCAAAATCATTAGTTAAAATAATTAATTATTTTTAATTATCAGTAATCAAAATTATTGATGAATTTTTAACATTTTTTCTTAGCGAAAACTCAAGCTCAAGTTCGAAACATATAACAGGGTTTTGGGGATGAAATTTAATAATTGACGATATAGCGAAATCGCTATAACGTCAATTAACAAGTTCAATGGAATATCAGGATTTTTTCAATTAGCCATTAATATAACAGCATACAGTTGTTAATAAACAATAATGGGTGAGAAATCCCATAGGGTCTCTCTATAGATTTTCCTTGCAAAATAATGGTTATCGATAATATATATAATCATATGGGTTCTTAACGATCAAATTAATATGTCATCCATTTTCCAAACGGAAATTTAACCAAACAATCAATCAAAAATTTTAGCTAACATCCAAGCAATCAGTAAATGTTTATAACATCATAGATATGATATAATAAAATTAAATGTGTGTTAAATTCACATTGATTTTCGTTCCGCTGAAAAATTAAGGTTTTGGACTAAAACCAAACGACCATCCGATTTTAGCATTAATTTCCACTTGCTCCAAATCCAGCCAAACCAATTCCATTGTGAAGATCTCGACGATATGAGTCCAACCCAAAAAACAGCTTTCGAACCCGATCTCGTATGAAGAAGTTATACAAATTTTAAGTTATCGTCGATTTTAAACTATAATATAATAAATTTATATAAATTACAACTTCACCCCTCTTCTCAATCTTACCCAAATCAATAGAAATGTGCATAGCCATGCCACAATCCATTCACAGATGCACGAATATGCACGCATAAGGGAAGATAGTCAACGATCAAAATCGATCGCGCCGAAGAGCTTCTCTTTGAAATCTCCACGCGCCCGTACCCAAAACCCACACCTAAAGGCCACCCCAAAAATTGCGAACCGTTCCTTTCTCACACGGCTGGTCATTAGGTCACGCGACCCAAACCATCGTCAACCTTCGTGAAAAATTGCACCAAGGTGCTACACTCCATCCCGAAACCAAATCCGAGCTCCATTCAACGAATCGGTGACCAAAATCCTCAATAACCCCAACCCTGGTTCACGCCTAAAAATAGACTTCGGCCTGAGCATCATCATTCTCCAATTTGAGGCTATAGAATCAAAGCCATGTTCAAAACAAACTCGGTGGACTTTGTTTCATAATTGTTCATTGAGTAAATATGTAGATTTTGGTTTTTGAAGTTTTATTTCAAAGAGGGAAGCCAATTTCTTGGTTATAGGCAATTGATTAAATAGAGTGAAGAGGGATGGGAGAAGCATGGACCAAAATGATGGGGTATGGGCTAATTGTATGGCAAAAATGGTGGATATATACATACATAAAAATATATATATATATATATTATTTTAATTTTAAAATATTCAACAAAACATACCTAAAAATCTCAAACTCCAAACGAGACGTGCCGCCTGGCGTTCCATATGTTATACCCCTATTCCTAAAGTAATAGAACTAGTTTTAAGCTCTAATTTGATCGTAAGTAGAAGATGGCTTTTCAAACCTAATTATTATATTAAAGTTACAATATTAATTTTTACGCGTTTCGAAGTCACATGACCAAACGGTTTGTCTGATTGCCTTGAAATTTGACGGCGTATTATAATTCATTATTATGGGTCCAATGAAATTTATTTCGTCAAAGTCTGAGACTATGCCCCGGAATGACAATTTCACAATTTAAATATCGTTTTTGTTAACCCGCCTTTTGGAAAAGCAGTACACAAGCAGATTTAACCCAACAGACTTCACAATTATCAAGGCGATGAGTCCAGAGCAATGATTGTATGGCCCAGAAATCGAGTACACATAGTAACATGAAGCCAGAGTTGGATGGAGTTGGTAGATAAATGATGCAAGATTCTTGATATATGTATATTAGCTTGGACAAGCAAGGGATCAACATGGAATGGAAGTATTATAGGGCTCGACATAGATGAACGTAGAGGGGTCGCCATGTTTTGTTGGCTTGGGAAGTTATGAAGAATGGATCGGCATGCTTCAATATAGAGGGATCAGTATGGGTTGGCTTCATTGAAAAGGGATCGGCATACTCGATTAAGAGGGTTCAACATACCTTATTCTAAAGGAGAGGGCTTAGCGTAGTTGGGTAGGATGGCTCGGCATACATCAACTCATAGATAAGGGATCGACATGATTGGATAGGCAAGGGGTCGGCATGGTTGAAGCAAAGAAGAGATCAGTGTAAGTTAGAGCAGATGGGTCGGCATGGCTAAGGCAAGATGGATCGACGAAGTTTGATAGTTAGTAAGGGTTCGACATACTTAAGTTTACTAGGTGGGATCGGCATGTGCCTACTTGAAGGATTCGGCATATCATATGAAAGAGAGGAATCGACATTCTTTTATGGGTCATCATACTTTAATGAATGGGGTTCGGCATGCAACCCTTGGGAGGGTTCGGCTGAAAATAGCTTGCATGGGGATTTGATTTAAAGATCAATCAAAAATAGAAGCTCCCCTATTCCAAATGACAGGAAACTTGGGGATTAAGCATATTTTATCAAGAAGAATCCACCATAGGAAATGCTACCCAAAAAACAACCAAGGAAGGGATTGGTACCGATCCCTCTTCATTGGGATTTAGGCCTAGCGACCCTTAAGGTTGGCCCATATGGATAAGAAGGTCCTTAAGCCGAAGTTTCACAGAGATTGGCGGTGGTCTTCACCTATAAATACAGCAGGCATGGCTTCAGAAAATGGGGATCATCTTTCTGCTTCTCTTCATCTTCTACCAAGGCTATACTGTGCCAGTTTTATTCTTGAATTTCATGAATTTGTAACTGTAATCAGTAGTATAAACTAATAAAAGGAAAATCTTTGGAGTGGACGTAGGCCGGAGATAGCCGAACCACTATAAATCTGTGTCTCCATTTACTTTCTTTCTAGTTGTTTTAATTTTGTTCTTCATTTATTTCTCTTCATATTTCTATGATTGGATTGAATGTTGGTGCTTTCATATAATTAGGTGTTGGTGGCCAATTTTGACACCAATATTTTGGTGCTTTCACTGAGAAGGCTTGCACCTGTGGACTTGGAAAGCTAGGATCTTAGATTTCGAAGCTTAGATAAATGGATATAGGAAGCAATGGTTAGGCAATCAACAAGGAGGGTGCTACTAGAAAGGAGCCACCATGAAGGGGGTCAAGAGGCTTCCTCGGGAGCTGGAGCTAATCAAGCATCTATCTGCATCATCAGGGATGAAATGAAAACAATGATCGATGCTATGCAGGAGAGGAAGCTGAAAAGGCAGGAGGAGATGATGCAGATCTACTCCAATAAATTGGACAGGCTGGAGCAATAGGAGCTGCTGGAATGCAAAACTAAGGAGTTGGAGCGATAGGATCGAGTGGAGCTATGGACCAAGGAGTCGAGGTGGTAGGAGTCACTAGAAATCAGAACCAGGAATATGGAAATGGAGCTAACAAACAGAGGAGTGGAACAGAGCAGTCGGGGGCAGTCCCTTGCCATCTTAGAGGGATCAGCACCAATCCCTCTAAAGGGATCAGTACCGATCACCAAAGGCCTGGGGCATGCCCTGGGGTTGGGTTGGTCGTGATGCTAGAGAACCTGCGATAAATCCCATGGAGCTTGATGCAAATCAGAATTTGGATGCTCGACCGGAGGAATACGTTCCAGAATTCCCTCATAGACACGGTGGGCAGCTTGGGCATGATGATAGGAGACTACCATTGGAAGACAATGACAGGTTTGCGGAGATGATAAGGCGAGCTATGCGTGGAGCATTAGTGAATATAGAGTTGGAGGATATAAATAGAAGTCCATTCGCTCCAAATATCAGGCAAGCTAGGAATCCATCAAAGTTCAAACTAACAATACTTAAGACATATGATGGAAAAACGATTCCCGTTGTTTATCTAATGAGATACATGAGACACATGAAATTATTGGGGGCATCAGAGGAAGTCATGGCATGGTGCTTTCCCTTGTACTTAATGTATATAGCTGCACTATGGTTCAGACAATTGGAAAGCGACTCTATTAGCACATGGCGGAATTGATCGAAAGGTTTATAAGGCAATTTAGGGTTCACATCTCGAGACCCAAAAATGTGATGTGTTTGGCAACACTGAAACAGAGGACCAGAGAGTCCCTAAGGAGTTTCCTAATACGATTTAATGTCGCAGTGGCATTGGTTGATAGTCCAAATCCACCTATGGTTTTGATGGCAGCTGTATTTGGAATTGCTGATGGCACGGAGTTCAAGGATTCACTGGTGCATGATCCACCTATGGATCTCGGGGAGTTTTATCATGAAGCAGAAAGGTTCCAGCTATAGGAAGACGCACGAGAAAACAAACCGGAGGTGAATGTTGTGTAAAGTGGAGGATCATTAGGAAATGTAAACAAGAATGATAAAGGAAAACAGAAAATGAATGATGGCATTAATGTGTCGAAAAGGCAATGGAGAGAACCAAAATTTTCTTCTTATATGGATTTGACTGAATCTCTGGAAGGGATTTATTTGGATACCCAAGGATGCCTTCAATTTCAAAGGCCGACAAGGAGGGAACCCTCCGAACACGAGCGGGCATTAGGAAAGCATTACCTATTCCATGAGCTGGATGGGCACAATACAAATGACTGCAAGCATTTGAAGGATATCATTGAGGAACACGTGAGGACGGGTCAGTTACAACAATACATAAGAATTCGGGCTATGGCGGAACATGAGCAACCACCGTCCACCTCGAACGAAAATGACACTGGATGAAGGCATCATCATCAACTTGTCATCAACTGATCGGGATGTCACGAAATAAGAAATAAACTCCACATTAATACATCTAAGTCACTTACACATGTACGGGATCTAGGACGGTCCCTAGGCATGCTCTGAGATGATGATAAACCGTTGTGCTCGGGTTTGTGAAATTTATTTTATTTCTTATTTGCTTTGAACTTTGGTTTGTTAGTTGTATGGAATATTTATTTTATGGACTTAGGGATGCTTAAGTCTGGAACAACGTAATAAATAACATAGGTCACGGTTATGGCCCCGATCGGAGAGAGGGGCAATAACCGCGAGTCACGGGTCCCTTTGCTGGAGAGCAACAGGATGGATTCGTATACGAATTAAGTCCTCGATTAGGAACCGAGGCCGGAGAAGGATACCCCATGGATGAAGTCCTCGATTGGGAACTGAGGCTGGAGAAGGATACCCCATGGATTAAGTCCTCGATTGGGAACCAAGGCTGGAGAAGAATACCCAACAGGTCATCGAATATGGATTGTGCCCGGCAAGGATCCGGATAGATCAAGGTCGTCAGGTATGGACTATACCTGGCAAGGGGTAGGCTGCATTGCTGAAGAGCGACAGGATCGGCCTGCTCAGGTCATCGAGTATGGATTGTGCTCGGCAAGGATACAGTGAAATCAAGGTTTGGATTAGGCTAATGACTCAGCGATGTCTATGGTTTGGATATGGACCCAAAGCGGTCCAGGATTTGGATAAAATGACCCGGAGGGGTCTATGGATTTGGATATGGACCAATAGCGGTCCCAAATTTGGATAAAACGATCCGGAGAGATCGTGGATTTGGTTAATGAATTTGGAATGGATTCAGAATTGGATATTAATGACTCAAAATAGTCATGGACTTCACGAATGATCCAGAGAGATCAAGGAATTGGATTTGCAACTGATTGGATTCTGAATCGGATAATATAGCAATCAATGGATTATGGACTTTGGATTTATGGAAATTCAAAACATGCCCTCCTATCGCAAGGCATGTTTTGGGGGGCAAAGTATGAACCCGCCTTTTGGTAAGGCAGTACACAGGTGGATTTATCCCAACAGACTTCACAATTATCAAGGCCGATGAGTCCAGAGTGATGATTGTATGGCCTAGAAATCGAGTACAGAGAGTAACATGAAGCCAGAGTTGGATGAGTTAGTAGATAAACGACGTAGAATGCTTGAAATATGGATGTTAGCTTGGATAAGCAAGGGATCTGCATGGAATGGAAGCATTATAGGGCTCGGCATAGATGAAGGCAGAGGGGTTGGAATGTCCTATTAGGTTGGGAAGTTATGAAGAATGGATCGGCATGCTTCAATATAGAGGTATCAGTATGGGTTGGCTTCATTGAAGAGGGATCGACATACTCAATTAAGAGGGTTCGACATACCTCATTCCAAAGGAGAGGGCTTAGCGTAGTTGGTTAGGATGGCTCGACATACATCAACTCACGAATAAGGGATCGGCATGGTCGAAGCAAAGGAGGGACCGGTGCAGTTGAGAGCAGATGGGTCGGTATGGCCAAGGCAAGATGGATCGGTAGAGTTTGATAGTTAGTAAGGGTTCGACATACTTAAGTTTACTAAGGGGGATCAGCATGTGCCTACTTGAAGGGTTTGGCATATCTATGAAAAAGAGGGATCATCATTCTTTTATAGGTCATCACACTTCGATGAACGAGGTTCGGCAAACAACCCTTGGGAGGGTTCAGTTGAAAATAGCTTTCAAGTTGATTTGAACCAAAGATCAGTCAAAACATCAGCTCACCTATTCCAAATGACATGAAACTTGGGGATTAAGCATATTTTTTCACGAAGAATCCACCATAGGAATCGCTGCCCAATAATCAACCAAGGAAGGGAATGGTACCGATCCCTCTTCATTGGTATTTGGGCCTAGCGACCCCTATGGTGGGCCCATATGGATAAAAAGGTCCTCAAGCCGAAGTTCCACAGAGATTGGCGGCGGTCTTCACCTATAAATACAGCAGGCATGACTTCAGAAAAGGGGGATCTTCTTTCTGCTTCTCTTTATCTTCTACCTTGGCTATACTCTACCATTTTTATGCTTGAAATTCACGGATGTGTAACTTTAATCAGCAGTATAAACTAATAAAAGGAAAATCTTTGGAGAGGACGTAGGCCGGAGTTAGCCGAACCACTATAAATCCGTGTCTTCATTTACTTTCTTTCTAATTGTTTTAATTTTGTTCTTCATTTATTTCTCTTTATATTTCTATGATTGAATTAGATACTGGTGCTTTCACATAATTGGGTGTTGGTGGCCAATTTTGACACCAATAGTTTTATATTTAATTTTTGATATTTTTCTGTTCTATTTATATTTGTAAATAAATTTACAAATTGAATTCACCAATATTATTTATTAATTAAAAGGAGTTAAATGAAATTATTAAATCCATTTAATTAACATTTGATTCACAATTCAAGTATCTTAAACATGCCCTATATTTGAATTATAAGTTATTAAATTCCAAAATCCAATTATTTAAATATTTAAAATTAATTAAACATTTAAAATCAAATGACTAGAATTTTGGGTTGATACATTCTACCCCTTAAATGAATTTCGTCCACGAAATTCCTAAGGAAGAAAATGTTTCCAACCCTCAAGTTTAAAACTATTGATTAAAATGAGTTGTTAAACCTATTTTCAAAACAATTAACTGAAATAAATTCTGAAATTTCCAAGTCTTTAAAATTTACCCATTTATTCCAAGATATAACTCAAAAGTCAAAATTTTAATTATAATTTTTTTCCAAAATTCACAAAAAATTTCTAGCTCCTAAATTTTTGAAAAATTTCGTCAGCGCCTCCTTCGCGCGGCTCGATCAGAACAATTAAAATTCGCCTCTACGGGATCCAAACCAATCAAAGAAAACAAAAGCCAAGTGGTCTCCCATATCGGGGACATAAAATCATCAGCCAATTTAAATTTTCTAAATTTACTACGTACCTTTTTGCATTTGGTTTATATTCTTGGCAAGTAATTTATTATCTCTATGCGAATGCAAGTGCGCAAGAAGGCAAGTGAAAATCTCGTGCTTCCCTGTACTTACATAATCCAAAAGAGAATCAGGCTGACAAAAGCCATGTGATGTAACTCTACGGGCAAAAACTAGTCTGGTATAAATCCGTGTGAAGTCAACAACCGTATCTCAATCATATGCGACAAAATACAGAGTATATTCTGCAATAAATGTTATGCATTCAATTATTTCAAATGATAATTTTAGATCTAAATACCTGAGTTTTCCAATTCAAAATTTTATTTTCAAATTTCTCAGACAAGAAAAATCAAAGATCAAAAAATAAAGTGATAAGGAGGGAATTCCTCCTAATAAAGTATGTTGATACTCTAGAATCAAAACAACATGGAGCAGCCAGTGGTATTTCGGTTCACCAAAAACATCAACTAGAATAAGTAAATATCCTTTCTTTTCCAAATCTTCAAAGATCTCTTTTTCAAAGTCATCGGGATTTTGGTCCTGATAACAACAATTTCAAAATCCTTTGTCAATAAATTTAAACTTCATAGACAATAGTATATAAAATCACACGACCAATCAATCAATTTCATCAAATCAAATCAAATACATTCCGTTAAGGAATAAACTAACACTAACAGTCAATCCAATTCAATAAGAAAACACTTATCACTTAATAGTTTTTTTCGAAATGTCAAATGAATAACAAATAAATCTTAACTTAGGTTCAAAACTTTCTTGGTTGTCCAAAAATATTGATAATTATCTAAGCATACCAATTTGCTTATTAGCCTTTAGTCACTGCTTAGAAGATTATCCAAACTCACTCGGACAAAATGGAAAGTTATATTCTAAATTTATTGGTTTCTTAACTCCTTTATTTTTTTTAGTCACTTATGTTTTCATTTAGTATTTTATTCAATACTAAAATTATTTATGAATTATTTCATAAATTCTCACCCATGTTTAAAAATATTTTATTAGTCAGTTCTTTATAAAACATAAAATAAAAACTTATTTCCACTCTACTTACTTGTATAATACCCTTTTATATCCTAAGAGCACATACAAATTTTATTTTACTTTTTCAAAGATCTAGGTGGAGATCAAATCAAATTATAGTTTCTTAAAACCGAGTCAACCTATTAGCCTTTTTAACTTAGAGAGTTAAAATGAATAATATTTATGGGTTGACTCGACCAACAAATAGTTTACATTAACTTAGATGTTTTAATCTAATATACGATTGTAATAAAACAATGTTTATCAACACTTACTTATCTAATTTAACTCATTTCAAACTTGTGTCAAATCATCACATATCTTATCTAAGGGAAAAATCTCATTTATCAAAAAAATCTCCTATTAGAAACACCTTTTGTTTTGGAAAACAATTCCCTTTTTCGGGGGAACTTAAAATTTAGATACCCGGTTTTTCTTTAAAAAAACTCATCTTTGAAAGCATAATACATATATATTTATATGAAATAACTTCAAATGATTTATTTACCAAAACTCACTTTGGGTTTATTCGGATTTGAACTCATTTCGATCGCACAATGATAAAGAGAATAATTTACTAAGTAATCCACAACGTTTGTCTAAGCAAACATCCGACCGTCACTTAAAGGATTATTCAGATTACCACAAAAATAATCGAAACAATTTCCTTCTAATTATCCCAAAGAAAATACATCCCATTTAAAATTCTACTTCCCGAAATATTTTTACTTTCTTTTACTTCCAAAAATACTACTATTTCATTTCTCAAAATTCTTTTGAAATTATTTCCATAAATTCCGTTTTTTGATTCAAAATCCTTTTTGAACACACTTTATAAACTAAATTTATATAAAATTCTCTTTATATAAACATCATTTCATATTATAATAATCCTTCTTTATTATAAGAGAATTATCTCGAATATTTATTCTCTAAATATCTCATCCCAATATTTAAATTATATTAACAACCTTCTATTATAATTTAATCCTTAACCCACCATCATATAAAGGTGAAATTTAACTTATCATATTCTCCGAATACCATATAGTAAAATTGTGAAAATTAATTCATAAAGGGTTCATTTTAATTCAAAGTGATAAATGCTCCTAAATAAACTGAGCACAATTTAGCAATTAACAAACAACAGTCAATGCTTCTAATTTAAACTTAGCGTAACCGAACAGACAATAGTGATAATAAATAAATATTATCACATTCAAACTAGCACACTATATAACTATATAAAGTTTTGAAAATTATTCCTTTATATATATATATAATCCTAGGAAAAATATTTAATTTGCCAAAATTTTCAAAAATTTCAATACCATATCCATTGGCCTTGGTCAAGTGTTTAGAAATACCTATCAATACCGTGGCTCCCACATCTCGACCAGAATTCATAAAAACTCAATAGACCAATTAATATAACACGTTTGTATAACATTAGCACATACGCTCTCGTATATATAATACTCTCAAAATCATTCTAGAGTGTCGCTTACCCTATCTCTAATGAGCCAAACCCTATTCTCGCTTGACCTTGCGCTCTGATAACAAATGCAATGACCCGCCCTTTTGACCATCAAAAGTCGACATCAACGCACCATTGTGTTCAAATATCTCACAACCAATTGACAAAAGGGTAGATTATTATGGTAAATTAAATAAAAAGAAAATAACAGAGAACAGAGGAAAAACAGAATCTCATAGCGGAACCGAAAACATATAATATAACAATGACTGTAGAAACTACCATTCCAAAAATACGGAGTATATCAGAGTTAAAAACGAACTTTATCAGCTGGACAGTTATAAAATCCCGAACTTACAAATGCTGATAGGGATACTATATAATACATTAGAAAATAAAACACTATGATTGGTGAATCTACAGCTCCCTTCCAAGCTCTCTATAACCCCACAAGAAAACTTGGAAAAATACTTGGTCTGATCCGAGCATTATGATAAAATAACAACTGGATCGGTCTGGAAATACCAGCGTGAAATAACTCAAATAATGGGGAACATATAAAAGTTCTGTGAGACCACACTGCTAATGCGGAATAGGTTTTTACCTCCCAAGAATAACATGCATACAGGCAAGGGCAGAAATAAACATCAGGAAAACAATTTCAAATAAGAATAGGCATAAATAATATTAAACCAGACTTGAAAGAATGGAAATAACCCGAGTAAAATCCAAACTGGACAGAATGGATAAAATAAGGAAAAACAGTCCAAATTTGATTGAGTGGACTAAATAGGGTGACGGTCCAAACTTGATAGAATGGACAAAATAAGGTAACATTCCAACTTGATAGAATGGGCTAAATCAATGCTTAAACGCCGTGAAGAGTGGTCGACTCTTCTCGTGGCAGTTTAAAGATAAAACGGATTCAAGGTTTTTTGAATCAAATACGGAAAGGAAAATTTCCAACAAATGACAAGAAAGGTGCACCCTCGTTGAAGTATACCTCTAGTAATATACTACTGAGAAGCTCATTTACTTTGTGACACTTCTCGAAAATGTACCAAACGGACTCCACCAAACCTTACCGAGAATCTGAATATTTCCACATCTATGTGCACAATCGAATCCAAACTAGATGAGATGTGAAAATACCCTAATGGGAGCAACCCCACATAGTTGGACATCCACTTGCACTTTTGGTTTAGTCATTTCCGACAAAGTATAACAAAGCTCAAAGAGCATTAAATCGTTTTTAAGGCGATGATACACCATGAAGAAAGCTAAATTCGAGAATTAATAAATATACTATCAGGGATAACTAAAATAATCGTATAGGGGAAGTAAATTTCTTATATTTACCAGTACTCGTTGATTCCAAACAAGTGTTATCCCTCAATTGCAAATAAAGCCAAACAAGTTGAGGTAGTGTTATCTCTAGGCGCCTTGACGACATTTTTAACCTTCGAGATCGAAATGAGTCCAAGCCTCAACGTCTAGCGTTAAAAGAATGACTACATCCTTTCCATATAAACGATGTCGATTATATAACTATTTTTTAACCGAAATCGAACTTTACTGAACTTGTGCTTGATTCCAGATTTCAATATTGGTAAAACATTATTAGAAATATTCTTTCAAAACGTTCTTTTATAAGAAAAAATTTATAATACTAAGTGTATTAAAACAAGGGTAAAAGAAAATGTCGTCAAGACATTGTTTACTATAAAACCGAAAATAATTTACACTAGTTTTATTTATAAATAATTCTCATTAAAGGATTTTCTCATTTATAAACCATTATTTATAAATTTAAAACAATATTTATTATCTCAAAGATAATAAAGCAATTTAGATACCTTTTATAACTTTAAAACAATATTAATTATCCTGAAAGATAACTAATCACATTTTAAAATCTCATTTAAGTAAACTAATCCATTATCTTTAATAAAATAGTTAATTATTTCCAAACACTTTTATATCATCGGTAAATTAACTTTAAAAATCTTTATTAAATATCAGTTAATTTACTTTAATCACTTTTATTACTTTAATTAATTAACTTTAAATATCAGTAATTACCAAGATTTATTAAATTCAAATAATCATTAAAATGAATAATTCATCTCAAACATCATTAATTAAAATAAGGAGTAAATTTTAAATACAATTAATTAAATTTAAATAATCATAAATTAATTGGTTTGCTTAAATTCAAACCTCAATAGTTAAACGATTAATTTAAACATCATTTGTTAAAATGATTCATTTAACTATAAAACATTAATAATCAAAATGATTTAACTAAATTCCAAATATCGTTAGTTAAAACAATTAATTAAATATAAAACAATCATTAATTAAATGATTAATTAAATTCAAATATCATTATTTAAAATGACTAATTGCTTTTGAATGTCATTAATTAAAATGATTATTAATTCCAAACATCATTAATTAAAATAATTAATTAAACTCAAGTAATCATTAGTTAAAAATAATTAATTAGATCTAGTCTCATTCGAATCAATGATAAACCAAAACACCATTAATTAAATTGGTTGATTAATTCCAAAATCGTTAGTTAAAATGATTAATTATTTTGAATTATTATTAATCAAAATGATTGATGAATTTTTAACATTTTTGCTTAGCAAAAACACAAGGTCAAGTTCAAAACAAATAACAGGGTTTTGGGGATGAAATTTAATAAATGACGATACAGCAAAATCACTATAACAATAATTAACAAGTTAAATGGAATATCAGGATTTTTTTTCAACTAGCCATTAATATAACAACATATGGATGTTAATAAATAATAATGGGCGAGAAACCCCTCAGGATCTCTCTACAGATTTTACTTACAAAACAATGGTTATGGATAATATATAATCATATAGGTTCATAACGATCAAATTAATACGTCATCCATTTTCCAAACGGAAATTTAACCAAACAATCAATCAAACAATTTAACTAACATCCAATTGATTAGTAAACATTTATAACATTATATATATAATAAAATAAAATAAAATGTATGTTAAGCTTGATTTTCGTTTCCACCAAAATGTTCCGATTTTGAACTAAAACCGAACGACCATCCGATTTTACATAAATTTTCACTTCCTTCAAATCCAACCAAACCAATTCCAACTTGAAGATATTGACGATACAAGTCCAACGCAAAAAGGGCATTCAAACCCGACCACATATAAAGGAGTTATACAAATTTTAAGTTATCGTCGATTTCAAATTATAATATAATAACTTTATATAAATTACAACTTTACCTTTCTTCTCTATCTTCCCCAAATCAACAGAAATGTGCACAGCCATGCCACAACCCATTCATGTGTGCATGGATATGCACTGATACGGGAAAATAGTCGACGAAAATCGATCGCACCTATGAGCTTCTCTTCGAAATCTCCACGCGCCCGTACCCAAAACCCATGCCCAAAGGCCACCCCAAAAACCGCAACAAGTTCCCTTCTCACTTGGATGCTCATTAGGTTGTCCGACCCAATCCATCATTGACCTTCTTGAAAAATTACGCCAAGGTGCTACACTCCATCACGAAACCACCTCCATTCGACGAATCAATGACCAAAATCCAAAAGACCCCAACCCTAGTTCAGTCCCAAAAACTAACTTTAGCCAAAACATCATCATTCTCCAATTCGAGGCTATAACATCAAAGATAAGATCAAAACAAACTCGATGGACTTTGTTTCATAGTTTTTCATTGAGTAAATATTTAGATTTAGATTTTTGAAGTTTTATTTCAAAGAGGGAAACCAATTTCTTGGTTACAGGTAATTGATTAAATAGAGTGAAGAGAGATGGGAGAAGCATGGGCCAGAAATGATGTGGTATGGGCTAATGGTATGGAAAAAATGGTGAATATGTACATATATATATATTTTATTTTAATTTTAGAATATTCAACAAAACATACCCAAAAATCTCAAACTCCAAACGAAACGTACCGCCTGGCATCCTGTATTGTATACCCCTATTCCGAATGCAATAGAACTAGTCTCAAGCTCTAATTTGATCGTATGCAGAAGATAGCTTTTCAAACCCAATTATTATATTAAAATTTCGATATTAATTTCTACACTTTTCGAACTCACACGACCAAACGATTCCTCCAGTTGCCATGAAATTCGACGGCGTGTTATAATTCATTGTTATAGATCCAATGAAATTAGTTTCTTCAAAATCTAAGACTGTGCCTCAAAACGACAATTCCATAAATTTAAATATCGTTTTATATTTAATTCTAGATATTTATCTAATTTATTTATATTTGTAAATAAATTTACAAATTGAACTCACCGATATTATTTATTAATTAAAAGGAGTTAAATTTAATTAACATTTAATTGACAATTCCAATATCTTAAACATGCCCTATATTTGAATTATAAGTTATTAAATTCCAAAATCCAATTATGTAAATATTTAAAATTAAATAAACATTTTAAATCAAATGACTAGAATTTTGAGTTGTTACATTCTCCTCCCTTAAATGAATTTTGTCCTCGAAATTCCTAAGGAAGAAAATGTTCCAAACCCTTAAGTTTAAAACTATTAATCAAAATGAATTGTTAAACTTATTTTCAAAACAATTAGCTAGAATAGATTCTAAAATTTCCAAGTCTTTAAAATTTACCCATCTATGCCAACTAATTCACTTCCATTCATTTATTCCAAGATATAACTCAAAAGTCAAATTTTCAGTTATAAATTTTTTTCGAACTCTTAATTTTTCAAAAAATTTGGCAAGCGTCTCCTTTGCGTGGCTCGATCGGAACAACTCCAATTCACCTCTATGGGCTCCAAATCAATCAAAGAGAATAAAAAGCAAAGTGGCCTATCATGTATGGGCATGAAATCATCAACCAATTTAAATTTTCTAAATTTATTGCGTACCTTTTTGTGTTTGATTTATATTCTTGGCAAGTAATATACTCTGTGAAAATGCAGGTGCGCAAGAAGAGAAGAGGAAATCTGTTGCTTCCCTGTACTTACATAATCTAAAAGAGCATCAGGCTAACCAAAACCATGTGATGTAACTCTGCATGCAAAAACTAGTCTGATATTTATCTATATGAAATCAACAACCATATCTCAATCATATGCGACAAAATACAGAGAATATTTTGTAGTAGATGTTATGCATCCAATTATTTCAAATGATAATTATAGATCTAAATACCCAGTTTTCTAATTCAAAATTTTATTTTCAAATTTCTCAAATGAGAAAAATCAAAGATCAAAAATCAAATTGACAAGGAGGGATTTCCTTCTAATAAAGTATGGCGAAAATTTAGAATCAAAACAACATGGAGCGTCCAGTGGTATTCCGGTTCCTTAAAAAACATTAACTAGAGTGAATAAATATCGTTCCTTTTCCAAACCTTCAAAAATGTTTTTTTCAAAGCCACCGTGTGATGCCCCACCTCTATACTCACACTAGCAAAGGACACTACTGGGTAATGTCATCGACTAGCATGAAGAATAAGGCAGTTGATGAGCGACCAAATGTGTAATTGCTTTGTGCGAGTACCGATATGTCAGATAGAATGACTTGCATTTCATTTCAAGAGGAAATCTGACATATCAAATACAAACTCAAAGCTACTACACAGTGGCTATGTAGGCTTCGGAAACAAATATAGAAATGAGCATAACACAAATCAGTCACAGATATTCATATCACAAAGGCGGAAACATACATGAATATAACACATAAAAGTGTACAACAAAATTAGTGGTCATACAAGATCCACTACATCACAAAAGAATAGGTACAAGTGCCAAGCAAAAGAATATGTATACATCAAGGAGTCTCTATCTCGAATGTATAATAACAAAGACTACTAAGCTAAAGTAGTGAGCCAAAAGTCAGATGACGGACCCTGATAAGAAGTCAAGCAGAAGCACCTGAAATACCTCGGTCTGACCCGAGTATTATTTAAGAAGAAAATAATAAACGGATCAGTCTAGCTATAAATATCATATAAAATGAGATAGGATAAGAGATAAGATAAAAACATATGATAACAATAATGTCATACTGTGACAAGTATACATCAGATAACAACAAAAATCATACAATATCTCAAATCTCGTCAAATGTCCAAAAAGAATATCACATTCTTTAGCTTATTCACCAAACCCTAAATATTGACAAAACATATCAATGTCAATCGCAAAAATTGGTGAAACACAAATTCTAGAAACCATCAATTTAGAAATCCAGAAATCACAAAGGGGGAGGCCTATCAAAAACTGGAGCATGAAAAGTCACCAACACGTGTATCACAAACGAGACGCTATCCCATGGTCGCTAACCATAGAGTCGGTACAACGACGTAGTATAATAACGGTACGCCCGAGGAACTTGATACTCAAGTAATTCGGAACAACGACGTAGTACAATAACGGTATGCCCGATGAACCTGATAAGCTGGAACAACGACGTAGTACAATAATGGTACGCTCGATGAACCGAACTCCATAAAACCAAAGGTCGCTAGCCTATAAAAATGAGACGAAGCTCCAATAAAACGATAGGTCGCTAGCGTATAAAAATGAGACGAAGCTCCAATAAAATGAGGTACAGTCCCCCACGTGGACAAAGAGACATCGCATATCGCTAGTCTAAACCATAAAATGATCACCATTGATCAATAAGAAGTGTAGATTACACTAAGCTAGTAAATAAATGAGTTTTGCTTCATGTCCCATAACCACTGGTTTAACTTAAATATTTACGAACAAATTGTAGATTTCCACTCGAAATTATCACAAGATTTCAATCGAATAAGTCTAAGAATTAACCGACGAAGTAAACGCAAGTGTTTCATGCCACTTGTTTTGCTAAGTCGTTTAATTGGATTTCTCATACGAATGAGGTAAAAGTTTGTATATACTAATAGAATGGAAAACGGTTTTAAAAATTATCTTTATATTTAAAAGTAGTGTTGAAATCATTTATTTGAAAGAGTTTGAGTATTTACTACTAGTATAGAAACCTTTATAATTTTAAAGTGAAAAATCATAGAAATGATTATAGAAACAATCTATCACCAAAAATTCATATTCGACGACGTGAATTAAGATCATAAAAATCGATATCAAATCCATCAAATGGATACTCCCAAAAAAATATCCAAAAAGGAAGTCATCAAAGTCGAAAATAGGTGTTAACAACTAATCGGATCAACCAAAAATCGATATAAATTGGAAACCCACATAAAATAGGCAAATTGGCTGCATTTATCAGCTCCAGACGTCTAGTAGTTATCCCAGACGTCTGAGCTGAATGACTGGTAATTTAATTCTAGATCGACCAGTCTTTTGGGAAGTAAGTTTAGACGTCTGAGCTGTTAGTCTGGAATTTTATTCCCGTAGCCTCAGACGTTTGAGCTTATTACCATACGTCTAAGCTGAAGCTCAGGACAATTTATGCCAAGGCCATTGATGGCCAAATCAAATTCGAAACAAACGAATGAGTGACGATGGCTAGAGGTCGATGTCAAGCGACAACCCAACCCTATAAACACATCAATATACTCTAAATAACATGTCCAAACATCCATATAAGGATTTTCATAGATTTTGAGTTCAAAATACCAAAAATTGGAAAATTCACCAATCCAATTCATTTCAAAAGCAAATGAACATGAAATAGGTGTTAGGAATTCATACCTAACAACTATCAAAGGTATATACATAGATGTGAGTTCAAAAACTAACCTTTAAACCCAAAAACACAAATGAGATGCTCTAAAACAAAGGAAAGGCCAATTCCTCTTCAACTTCAACTCAAGAAGCTCCAATCTAAGCTCATAAGCAAATATTTCCTAAGTTAGGGTTTCCGAATTTCTGAAAATTGAAGAGAGATTGAGATGGAGAAGATGAAGAGGATGCTTACCTAAGCTTCTCTTTGATTTCTAGAACTTGAATCTTGAAATTCCTAATAATCTAGGGTTTAGGAATTTCTAATTTCCCTTTCTTTCCCCCATTTTTCTTTTAACTTGAAAGTGTTAGGAAATGAAAATGAATGAAGAGGAGTTGGAGGAAGAGTTAGGGTATTATTCTGGGTTAGTGGGCTGAAACCCAAACCCAAAGCCCAAAATAGAAAAATAGCAAAATTCTACTCAACTCCAAACTTATCGATGTTTATACTCAAAAAGGTCGCAAATGCCATTTTGGACTCAATAGAAGGGGTCTCGAGTCCTAATTCGACTGTTTACAAAAAGTAGCATTTCGGACTTTAATCCGACTAACGATGTCATATTTAAATAAATCATTTAAATATATTATCGTAAAAATATGCGGGTTGTTACAGACTCCCCTCCTTAAAGAAATTGTGTCCTTGCAATACTTAAGAAGAAAATAAAAAGTAACAACCATACTAAGGCATAACAACACAAAAGAAGAAATTTTGAAATGAGAAGTTCACCTTAAGGAGCACGAGAGAGTAAGTCTGGATGTGTTCGCTCGATGAATTCTCTGGATTCCCAAGAGCAATCCTTAGGATTTGAGGACCATTGAACTTTCACAAGCGGAACATCTTTATTTCGAAGGCATTTAACCTCCGTAGCAATGATACGAATAGGTTGCTGCTCATAAGTCAAATTTGGCGAAACTTCAATTTCTTCAATAACACCGGGCTCAAGAATAGAATCGAAATCTCTAAGGCATTTCCACAGTTAAGAGACGTGGAATACGTCATGAAAACAAGAAAATTGAGCCGGTAATAAAAGGCGATAAGCCACGGTACCAATACGTTCGGTGATGGGAAATGGACCAATATATTGAGGTGCTAATTTTCCTGATTGACTGAAACTCACAACACCCTTCATAGGTGAAACACGAATGAACGCCAAATCTCCTACATAAAATTCTAATTTCCTTCTTCGGGTATCAGCATAAGATTTTTGTCTACTTTGAGCTTCTTTCATCCTATGACGAATAAGGTCAATCTTTTCTGTGGCATCACGAATAAAATCTAGAGCTAAAACTAGCTTCTCACGAGCTTTAAGCCAACACAAAGGAGATCGGCATGGCCTTCCGTAGAGTGCCTCGAAAGGTGCTATACCAATACTAGATTGGAAGCTATTATTATAAGAAAACTCAACAAGAGAAATATGATATTCCCAACTTCCACCAAAATCAAGAACACATGCACGAAGAAGATCTTCAGGAGTTTGATTCACGCGCTCCGTTTGTCCATCGGACTGAGGATGATAAGCGGTGCTAAAATTAAGCTTCATTCCCAAAGCTTTTTGAAGACCTTTCCAAAATCCACTAGTAAATAATGGATCACGATTACTAACAATAGAAGTAGGGACTCCATGCAATTTAACAATTTCTTTAACATAGAGTTTGGTCATAAGAGGTACGGTCCGATTGGACCGAACGGGAAGAAAATGGGCGGATTTTGTAAGTCTATCTACTATCACCCAAATGCTATCATGACCCAAACGAGAACAGGGAAGACCGTCAATAAAGTCCATAGATATTTGATCCCACTTCCAAACGGGAATGTCTAAAGGTTGCAATAACCCACCGGGCCTTTGATGCTCAGCCTTTACGAGTTGGCAAGTCATGCAACGCTTAATGAAGTTAGCAATATCAGATTTCATCCCATCCAAATAATAAAGTCGCTTCATGTCCATGTACATTTTACTACTACCGGGATGAATGGTAAACTTAGAACGATGAGAATCTTCTAAAATGTCTTTACGAAGATCAATAATATTTGGCACAATAAGTCTACCAAATTTTTGAATACCGCCACGAGAATCAATATCAAAGTCTTTCAAACCTTTAATATCAATTTTATCCCTACAACTTTGGCTAAGAAGAGCCAATTCGGGATCATGCTTTTGAGCTTCAAGGATGCGGTTTAAAAGAGAAGGATGAGCCTCAAGGCTACATAAAACAAGAGATGAACATGAATCGGATTCGCGATCTCGAATCTCACAAGTGGATAAAGTCTCGAGATCATTCCATTCAGATATCATCATGGAAACAACCGCTTGTTGCTTTCGGCTAAGGGCATCGGCAACACGATTCCCCTTTCCGGGAGTATAAAGAATATCAAGATCATAAGATGCAAGAATTCGAGCCAACATTGTTGACGCAAATTAAGTTCCTTTTGAGAAAATAAATACTTCAAAGATTTATGATCGGTGTAGAGAACAAATTTCTCTCCCAAAAGATAATGACGCCAAATTCTAAAGGCGAAAACAATAGCTGCGAGCTCTAAATCATGAGTGGCATATCTAGTCTTGGCAGGCTTTAATTGCCTAGAAGCATAAGCAATAACACATTCCCTTTGCATGAGAACGGCACCCAAACCAATACGAATAGCATCAGTATAAACAATAAAGTCTTGGTTCCCTTTGGGAATCAAAAGAATAGGAGCATCGGAAAGGAGTTCTTTTAATTTCTGAAAAGCAGCTTCACATTTGTCTGACCAAATGTACTTAACTCCCTTCTTTGTCAAACTAGTAAGAGGTACAGAATTTTAGAAAAGTCTTTTATGAACCGACGGTAATCCGCCAATCCAAGAAAGCTACAAATTTCCATCACACTCTCCGGTCTCTTCCAATTTTGAATCGCTTCAATCTTTGAAGGATTCACGGAAATTCCGGATTCAGAAATAATATGTCCTAAAAATTTAACACGAGATTGCCAAAAGTGGAACTTAGAAATTTTTTCTTTCAATTGATTGCTCCTAAGAGTTTCTATCACAATCCGAAGATGTTATTCATGCTCTTCCTTAATTTTAGAATAAACAAGAATATCATCGATAAAGATGAGAACAAATCGATCGAGGAAGTCTTTGAAAACTCGATTCATAAGGTCAACGAAATAAGCTGGAGCATTCGTTAAACCAAATGGCATAACAAGCCATTCATTAGATCCACAACGAGTACAGAACGACGTCAAATGAATACTATCCTCTGTAATTCGAAGCGGATGAAAACTGGTTGATAAGTCTAACTGTGAAAAGTCTCTAGCACCGCTAAGTTGATCGAAAAGATCATGAATCCGAGGTAAGGGATATTTATTCTTGATGGTGAGATCATTAAGCTTGCGGTAGTCAACGCAAAGCATAAGTGTACCATCGGATTTCTTCACAAAAATAGCTGAAGCTCCCTAAGTAGAGGAACTAGAACGAATAAACTGTTTTGCTTCCAATTCGGATAATTGTTTACGCATCTCCTCATTTTCCTTATTGGACATACGATAAGGAGGACGAGTAATAGGTAGAGCTCCGGGGATTAGATTAATTCTGAACAGAATTGCTCGCTTAGGTGGTAATCCTAAAACGGGCTCAAATATATCGGGAAATTCATGAACAATGTGTATGAGGAAAATGACATCTTCCCAATCATCACGCGGATTTAGAGAATATAAAGATGCTACCGAATTGGAATCTGAATCTTTAAGAACAATAGAAATCTGCTTAATGGATTGGGGATGTCGTAGATTGATAGTCCTCTCGGGGCATAGGATGTGGGCTTCATAACAATTAAGCCAATCCATTCCCAAAATCATTCTGAAACCTAAGTAGCGCATAACATGCAAATTGGCTCGAAAAGAATAATCACATAAAGTAATCTCGACATCTTTACAAAGTAAACTGAGTGTTGCGAATCCACCGACCAGATTTGCAATTCTCAGTGAAGTCATCAAGCCTATAACATTTAAAGACAAAGCATCAACAAGTTCTTTTGATATATAAAAGAGTGAGATGCACCCATATCAAAGAGAACCCGAATAGGAAGATCACGAAATATAATAATGCCATCAAGGACAGAATGAGAAATACCTTGACCAAGAGAAGTGTTACTAGGGGCTTGCACAACGTTTAGCTTTCCCTCTTTCTTGCCTTGAAGTTTGGGGCATGAAGATAAAAGATGACTCGAACTTTTGCAATAGCGACAGAAAAGGGGTTTTGGACACCGATTTGCATAATGGTCCTTAGAACCACAATTGTAGCATTGTCCATGACTAGAGGTAGGAACATTTGCTACCGAAGTTGCTTGCTTCCCTTTCTTGTTGGGATTAGGGCCTTTGGTCTTAATAGGCATCTTCTTGTTGTTGTTGAAGTTTTGTTTGGCACCCACAACTTCAACATTACTTTCTTTATCGGCTTCTTCAAGTCGAAGAGCGATATCAACAAGCTGATCAAAAGAAACTTCTAGTTTCAGGAGTAAAGGCTTTTTGAGGTCCTTATTCAACCCATAGAAAAACCTCTGATTTTTCTTCAATGGGGTATTAATATACTCGACCCCATATTTAGAGAGAGCTTCAAAAGATGCGACATAGTCGGTCATAGAAGATTCACCTTGAACAAGGTCGATAAAGCATCGAGCTAAAGATACTTTTTCAGCTTTCGACACAAACTTTAACTCGAACCTTTCCCGGAATTGCTCCCAAGTAAGATCTGCTTCAATAATTTCCGAGATCAAAAGCTCATACCAATCTAATGCTCTCTCCTGGAGCATGCTAGAAGCCACTTGGACACGATGTAGATCCACAAAATTCATGCGGGAAAAGATGCGATCGCATGTTCTAAGCCAAGCTTGAACTTCTATAACGCTTTCGGAACCCTTGAATGGCCTTTCACCTAAATTGGTATAACCACTGCACAAGCGCACAAACTTGGATTTAGGATGAGTAGGCTCTGGAATGGGTCCGGCGGCTTGGGCATTCTTTACAAGATCCAAAAGCTGTTGGGCAGACATGAATACGCCATCCTGAGGAGTAGCACTAGATTGACCGGCGCTGGGACGGCTAGGTCCAACCATTTCTCTTCTTTAAGAAAGAAAGAAAGAAGAGGAAAAAGGTTATTCTCAGAATGAATATCAAACAAACTTGATTGATAAAACAAGGCATCATAAAAGAAAATAGGATAGAACGGGTCCTATGACTCGAATTAAATCCTAAGGCACGATTCCTAAGAAAGACTTAGGACAATGATCCTTGCTAGATTATTCTACATTATTCCGAAGTTTGGCTCTAATACCAAGCTGTGACGCTCCACATCTATAATCACACTAGCCAAGGACACTACTGGGTAAGGCCGTCGACTAGCACGAAGAATAAGGCTGTAGAGGAGCGACCACCTGTGTAATTGCTTTGTGCGAGTATCGATATGTCAAATAGAATGACTTGCATTTCATTTCAAGAGGAAATCCCATATATCAAATACAAACTTAAAGCTACTATACAGTGGCTATGTGGGCTTCGGAAACAAATATAGAAATAAGCATAACACAAATCAGTCACAGATATTCATATCACAAAGGCGGAAACATACATGAATATAACACATAAAAGTGTACAACAAAATTAGTGGTCATACAAGATCCACTACATCACAAAAGAATAGGTACAAGTGCCAAGCAAAAGAATATGTATACATCAAGGAGTCTCTATCTCGAATGTATAATAACAAAAACTACTAAGCTAAAATAGTGAGCCAAAAGTCAGATGACGGACCCTGATAAGAAGTCAAGCAGAAGCATTTGAAATACCTCGGTCTGACCCGAGTATTATTTAAGAAGAAAATAATAAATGGATCAGTCTAGCTATAAATATCATATAAAATGAGATAGGATAAGAGATAAGATAAAAACGTATGATAACAATAATGCCATACTGTGACAAGTATACATCAGATAACAACAAAAATCATACAATATCTCAAATTTCGTCAAATGTCCAAAAAGAATATCACATTCTTTAGCTTATTCACCAAACCCTAAATATTGACAAAACATATCAATGTCAATTGCAAAAATTGGTGAAACACAAATTCTAGAAACCATCAATTTAGAAATCCAGAAATCACAAAGGGGGAGGCCTGTCAAAAACTGGAGCATGAAAACTCACCAACACGTGTATCACAAACGAGACGCTATCCCATGGTCGCTAACCATAGAGCCGGTGCAACGACGTAGTACAATAACGGTACGTCCGAGGAACCTGATACTCAAGTAATTTGGAACAACGACGTAGTACAATAACGGTACGCCCGATGAACCTGATAAGCTGGAACAACGACGTAGTACAATAATGGTATGCCCGATGAACCGAACTCCATAAAACCAAAGGTCGCTAGCCTATAAAAATGAGACGCTCCAATAAAACGATAGGTCGCTAGCCTATAAAAATGAGACGAAGCTCCAATAAAACGAGGTATAGTCCCCCACGTGGACAAAGAGACATCGCATATCGCTAGTCTAAACCATAAAATGATCACCATTGATCAATAAGAAGTGTAGATTACACTAAGCTAGTAAATAAACGAGTTTAGCTTCATATACCATAACCATTGGCTTAACTTAAATATTTACGAACAAATTGTAGATTTCCACTCGAAAATTGTCACAAGATTTCAATCGAACAAGTCTAAGAATTAACCGATGAAGTAAACGCAAGCGTTTCATACCACTTGTTTTGCTAAGTCATTTAATTGGATTTCTCATACGAATGAGGTAAAGGTTTGTATATACTAATAGATTGGAAAACGGTTTTAAAAACGAGCTTTATATTTAAAAGTAGTGTTGAAATCATTTATTTGAAAGATTTTGAGTATTTACTAATAATATAGAAACATTTATAATTTTAAAGTGACAAATCACAGAAATGATTGTAGAAACAATCTGTCATCAAAAATTCACATTCGACGACGTGAATTAAGACCATAAAAATCGATATCAAATCCATCAAATGGATACTCCCAAAAAAATATCCAGAAAGGAAGTCATCAAAGTCGATAATAGGTGATAACAACTAATCGGATCAACCAAAAATCGATATAAATTGGAAACCCACATAAAATAGGCAAATTGGTTGCATTTATCAGCTCTAGACGTCTGGTGGTTATCCCAGACGTCTGAGCTGAAAGACTGGAAATTTAATTCTAGATCGCCCAGACGTCTGGGAAGTAAGCTCAAACATCTGAGCTGTTAGTTTGGAATTTTATTCTCGTAGCCTTAGACGTTTGAGCTTATTACCATACGTCTAAGCTGAAGCTCAGGGCAATTTATGCCAAGGCCATTGATGGCCAAATCAAATTCGAAATAAACAAATGAGCGACGATGGCTAGAGGTCGATGTCAAGCGACAACCCAACCCTATAAACACATCAATACACTCCAAATAACATGTCCAAACATCCATATAGGGATTTTCATAGATTTTGACTTCAAAATACCAAAAATTGGAAAATTCACCAATCCAATTCAATTCAAAAGCAAATGAACATGAAATAGGTGTTAGGAATTCATACCTAACAACTATCAAAGGTATAGACATAGATGTGAGTTCACAAACTCACCTTTAAACCCAAAAACACGAATGAGAAGCTCTAAAACAAAGGAAAGGCCAATTCCTCTTTAACTTCAACTCAAGAAGCTCCAATCTAAGCTCATAAGCAAATATTTCCTAAGTTAAGGTTTGGGAATTTCTGAAAATTGAAGAGAGATTGAGATGGAGAAGATGAAGAGGATGCTTACCTAAGGCCCCGTTTGGCTTGTCGTTTTTAGTTTTGTGTTTTCGTCTATACAAAAGCGCGTCCGTTGTATGTATAGTTGAAAAACAAACAATTTTGAAAAATGAAATTAACATATAAAATAGAAAACAAGTTTATTTTATTTTTCGTGTTTCGAGAGATAACAAAAGCACGGAGAACAATCAAACTCTTTCGTTGTCCGTTGGTCGTCCCAATGGCTAAGAATTATAAATCTTCTTCTCTTATTTCTTGCTATTTCTTAGTGAAAATTGAAAACAAAAAACTCAAAATACAAAATGAAACCAAACGGGCCCTAAGCTTCTCTTTGATTTCTAGAACTTGAATCTTGAATTTCCTAATAATCTAGGGTTTAGGAATTTCTAATTTCCCTTTCTTTCCCTCATTTTTCTTTTAACTTGAAAGTGTTAGGAAATGAAAATGAATGAAGAGGAGTTGGAGAGGAATTAGGGTATTATGTTGGGTTAGTGGGCTGAAACCCAAACCCAAAGCCCAAAATAGAAAAATTCTACTCAACTCCAAACATATCGATGTTTATACTCAAAAAGGTCGCAAATGCCATTTTGGACTCAATGGAAGGGGTCTCGAGTCCTAATTCGACTGTTTGCAAAAAGTAGCATTTCGGACTTTAATCCGACTAACGATGCCATATTTAAATAAATCATTTAAATATATTATCGTAAAAATATGCGTGTTGTTACACACGGGGATTTAGGTCCTAATAACAACAATTTCAAAATCCTTTGTTTATAAATTTAAACTTTATAGACAATGGTATATAAAATCAAACAACCAATCAATTCAATTTCATCAAATCAAATCAAACATATTCCGTTAAGGAATAAACTAACACTAACAGTCAATTCAATTCCATAAGGGAAAACTTATCACTTAACATTGTTTCGGAAGGTCAAATGACTAACAAACAAATCTTAACTTAGGTTCAAAACTTTCTTGATTATCCAAAAATATTGATAATTATCTAAGCGTACCATTTTGCTCATTAGTCTTTGATCATTGCTTAGAAGATTATCCGAACTCACTCAGACAAAATGGAAAGTTATATTCTAAATTTATCGGTTTCTTAAACGTCTTAATTTTTTAATCACTTATATTTTCATTTAGTATTTTATTCAATACTAAAATTATTTGTGAATTATTTCATAAATTCTCACCTATGTTTAAAAGTATTTTATAAAGTCGTTTCTTTATAGAACATAAAATAATAACTTATTTCCACTTTACTTACTTGTATAATACCCTTCTATATCCTAAGAGTACATACAAATTTTATTTTACTTTTTCAAAGATCTAGGTGGAGATCAAATGAAATTATGGTTTCTTAAAACTGAGTCAACCTATTAACCGATTTAACTTAGAGTGTTAAAATGAATAATATTTATGGGTTGACCCGACCAACAAATATTTTGCACAACTTAGATGTTTTAATCTAATATATGATTGTAATAAAAAAATATTTATCAACACTTACTTATCCATTTTAACTCATTTCAAACTTGTGTCAAATCATAACATATCTTATCTATGGGAAAAATCTCATTTATGAAAACAATCTCTTATTAGAAATGCTTTTTGATTTTGAAAACAATTACCTTTTTAAGGGAACATAAAATTTAGATAACTGGTTTTTATTTAAAAACTCATCTTTGAAAGCATACTACATATATCTTTATATGAAATAACTTCAAATGATTTATTTATTAAAACTCACTTTGGGTTTATTCGGATTTGAACTCATTTCGATCGCACAATGATAAAGAAAATAATTTACTAACTAATCCACAATTCGTCTAAGCAAACATCCGACTGTCACTTAGAGGATTATTCAGATTACCATAAAACTAATCGAAACAATTTCCTTCTAATTATCCCAAAGAGAATGCATTCCATTTAAAATTCTACTTCCTAAAATATTTTTACTTTCAATTACTTCCAAAAATACTACTATTGCATTTTTCAAAATTCTTTTGAAATTATTTTCAGAAATTCCGGGTTTTCGATTCAAAATCCTTTTTAAACACATTTTATAAACTATTTTATATAAAATTCCCTTTATATAAAAATCATTTCATATTATAATAATCCTTCTTTATTATAATAGAATTATCTCTAATTTTTATTCTCTAAATATCTCATTCCATTATTTAGATTATATTAACTACTTTTTATTAAAGTTTAAGCCTTAACCCACCATTATTTAAAGGCGAAATTTAACTTATCATATTTTCTGAACACCATCATTTAAAGGCAAAATTTAACTTATCATATTCCTAAATAAACCGAGCACAATTTAGTGATTAACAAACAACAGTCAATGCTTCTAATTTAAACTTAGCATAACCGAACAAACAATAGTGGTAATAAATAAATATTATCACATTCAAACTAACACACTATATAACTATATAATTTTTTGAAAATAATTACTTTATATATATATATATATATATAATATAATATAATCCTAGGCAAAATATTTAATTTACCAAAAATTTCAAAATTTTCTATACCATGTCAGTTGCCTTTGGTCAAGTGTTTAGAAATCCCTATCGATATTGTGGCTCCCACGTCTCGACCAGAATTCATAAAAACTCAATAGACCAATTAACATAATATGTTTTCATAACATTAACAAATACGATCTCTTATATATAATACTCTCAAAATAATTTTAGGGTGTCGCTTACCCTATCTCTAATGAGCCAAACCCTACCAACGCCAAGGTTCTCGCTTCACCTTACACTCTGATACCAAATGTAATGACCCGCCTTTTTGACCATGGAAAGTCTACAATAAACACTACCTCTATGTTCAAATATCGCACAACCAATTAACAAAAGGGTAGATTGTTAGGGTAAATAAAAAGAAAAGAATAGAGAACAGATGAAATGCAAAATCTCACAATGGGATCGAAAACATATAATATAACAAGGACAGTAGAAACTGTCACTCCAAAAATATAGAGTATATCAAAGTTAAAACAAACTTTATGAGCTGGACAGTTATAAAATCCTGACCTTACAAATGCTGATAGGGATATTATATAATACCGCGAAAAATAAAATACTATGATAGGTGAATCTCCAGCTCCCTTCCAAGCTCTCCATAAGCCCCCAAGCCAACCTGGGAAAAATACTCGGTCTAACCCGAGCATTATGATAAAAGAACACCCGGATTAGCCTGGAAATACCAGCATGAGATAACTCAAATAATGGGGAACATATAAAAGTTCTGTGAGACCACGCCGCTAATGCAGAATGGGTCTTTACCTCACAAGAATAACATCCATATATGCAAGGGCAGAAATAAACATCAGGAATACAATTCTAAATAAGAATGGGCATAAATAATATTAAACAATACTTGAAAGAATGGAAATAACCCGAGTAAAATCTAAACCGGAACAAATGGATAAAACAAGGAAAAACTGTCCAAATTTGATTGAGGGGACTAAATAAAGTAATAGTCCAAACTTGATAGAATGGAACAAATAAGGTAATAATCCAACTTGATAGAATGGACTAAATCAAGGTTTTTCGAATCAAATTAGGAAAGGAAAATTTCCAACAAATGACAAGGAAGGTGCACCCCTCTTGAAATATACCTCTAGTAATATACTTCTGAGAAGCTCATTTACTCTGTGACACTTCTCGAAAATGTACCAGCCGGACCCTGCCAAACCTTATAGAGAATCCATATATTTCCACATCTACGTGCACAACCGAATCCAAACTAGATGAGATGTGAAAATACCCTAATTGAAACAACCCCACATAGCTGGACATCCACTCGCGCTTTTGGTTTAGTCATTTCTGACAAAGGATAACAAAGCTCAAAGAGCAGCAAATCATTTTTAAGGACGATAACCATGAAGAAAGCTAAATTCGATAATTAATGAATCAACTATCGGGGATAATTAAAATGATCATATATGGAAAGTAAATTTCATATATTTACCAGTACTCGTTGATCCCAAACAAGTGTTATCCCTCAATTGAAAATAAAGCCAGGCAAGTTGAGGTAGTGTTATCTCTAGGCATCTTGATGACATTTTTAACCTTCAAGATAGAAACGAGTCCAAGCCTCAATGTCTAATGTTAAAAGAATGACTAGATCCTTTCCATATAAGTGTCATCGATTACAGAACTATTTTTCCATAACCAAAATCGAACATTAACTTTTAAAAACAGAACTTGTGCTTGATTTCCATATTTCAATATTGGTCAAACATTATTAGAAATATTATTTCAAAACATTCTTTATTAGATAAAATTTATAATAGTAAGTATATTAAAACAAGGATAAAAAAATGTTGTTAAAACATTGTTTACAATTTACACTTAGCTTTATTTATAAATAATTTTCATTAAAGGATTTTCTCATTTATAAACCAAGCATTTTTATATCATCGGTAAATTAACTTTAAAAATATTTATTAAATGTTAGTTAATTTACTTCAATCACTTTTACTAATTCGATTAATTAACTTTAAATATCATTAATTACCAAGATTTATTAAATTCAAATAATCGTTAGTTAAAATGAATAATTCATCTCAAACATCATTGATTAAAATGAAAAGTAAATTTTAAATACCATTAGTTAAAACAATTAATTAAATTTAAATAATCATAAATTAATTGGATTAATTAAATTCAAACCACAATAGTTACAATGATTAATTAAAACATCATTTGTTAAAATGATTCATTTCACTATAAACATCATTAATTAAAATGATTTAACTAAATTCCAAAGATCATTAGTTAAAACAAGTAATTAAATTTAAAACAATCATAAATGAAATATTTAATTAAATTCAAATATCAATCTTTAAAATGACTAATTAGTTTTAAATATTATTAATTAAAATGATTATTAATTTCAAACATCATTAACTAAAATAATTAATTAAACTCAAGTAATAATTAGTTAAAAATGATTAATTAAATCTAGTCTCATTTAAATCAATGATAAACCAATTTTAAACACCATTAATTAAATTGGTTAATTAATTCCAAAATCATTCGTTAAAATGATTAATTATTTTGAATTATTATTAGTCAAAATGATTGATGAATTTTTAACATTTTTGCTTAATGAAAACGCAAGCTCAAGTTCAAAACATATAACAGGGTTTTGGGGATGAAATTTAATAAATGACAATACAATGAAATCGCTATAACGACAATTAACAAGTTAAATGAAATATCAGGATTTTTTTCAATTAGCCATTAATATAAACTACAAGAAAACCGTGGTTTACCTATGCCAAAATGGCGTAGGTAAATGCAGCAACTACATAACCCCTACGCCAATTTTGGCGTGGGTAAAACTTGCGTAGGTAATAATATACCTACACCTTACCTACACCATCCGTGGGGTTGTTTCCTACGTCTTCCCTACGCCATGATTTTTCTACGCCTTCCTTATTCCTCGATCTTCCTATTGTTTTGCTATGACATTTTTACTTCTTTCGTTACCCTCACCTTTCCTACATCATTCGTTTCCCTATGTCTTTTCTACGCCATTCATTTATCTACGGTATACCTACGCTTGTGTTTTTTATGTTTTTCCTATGGCATGCACATGACTTTTTGTTGCATCAATATTCCATTTACCAACGCCTTTTCTACGCCTTTCCTACTCCTTTACTGAAGAAATTTTGATATATTACTATCGTGTTCCATTTCACCACATTAAATAGAAACTAAAATCAAATTATTTAGAATATATATATATACACAATTCAACAAATAAATTAACATAAAATCATTCATATTTAATTCAAAAAACGAATATCTCATTCTACCTTACAAAGTCAAACAATATTAATCAATTCTTATATGTCTAAATAATACGATAATATGTTCATGATATATGACATCATACAAATAGTACTAAAAAATACCCTCATCCCTCATGACGATCATTCAACTCTTCTTCAAATCGCCATCGAAGCATCTTAGTGAGTTGTTCATACTATGTTTTTAGCATTTGAATCTCCCCTTCTTGACGCTCCATATTTTCCTCTAGTTTGGCTCAAGTCTATGCTTCTCCTTTATTGATGCTATAAGTGGCGTCTTTGTGTTTTTGAATTTTATCAAATATTGCATCAATTTCTACATTTAAACTAATTAAAATAATGTTTTGCTGAAAGTTTAAATATTTACTCCATGGATATTTCCATAATAGGGTCTACAATCATTTCTTTTAACTGTAGCACCAGTAAGCATATAAAACACTTCTTTCTCGACTTTATAGGAAATTTCTATGCTTTGACTTTTCAATTCTTCGATTCTAGCTTGATATTGTGCTTGTATTTGTAATTTTCCAAATAAATTTTTATTAGATATATGTATAAGTCGAGATGTGTGATGGTGCAGCTAAGTGCATATTTTAAATCTATATACTCCATTTTTCACAGTATCTTAGCTTACATAATATATATTCCCTTTTGGATAACATACTTTCCCTGCCTATATTCACATCTTTGGTATGTTTAGGTTTCACTATGTCTTGGATCACTAAGAAGTTAACATTTCAATTATAAGTGCCTTCATGACTCAACCTTCTACCTATATTGTGTACTTTGAAGTGGAATGTCAGTTTTCATATCTGTATTTAGCACCTTACTTTCCAAGTTGCATTTTATAACTAGATAAATAAGGAACTAGTAAAGTTGCTTAGAAAAAGAAATGAACAAATTAATTCCTAGATTAGTGCATGTGAACCCATTTTTATTTTGGCAGCTAAGTAGCACTACTCATTTACTCGAGTTACATTGTGGTTTTTCCAAAAGCTTAGTAACAAATCAGATCAATATATTCAAAGCATGCAGCTCTTGACAAAGCAACTACAATCATGACATATATACAGGAAACTTCAAACTAATTAATTAAGTACATTTACTTTAGGTTTATCTTATATGTACATATTAAACTATTAACTAGTTATTAAAACCAAGCTATAAGAATCACTTACTGCAAATTCCATCGATGCGTCATCAATCCATCTACTATTGGTAGATCCGCTGTCTGAAGTGACCTTATGATTCCTACAATACACTTCCCAAGTAGTTGTCTCTCTATTAAGTTCATCGGTCTAGAAAATAATGACAAAAATAGAGTAAAAATTTGATAATTGAAGTAAATTAACGTTAAAACAAAATTTTAGAGATCAAACCAAATCATTTCGATAATCTGCAAAGGATTATGAACCACCACAATGTTGCTTCTGGTTTTGAGCCCTAGAGTTTGCAGCTTTTTATGCACGAGCTTTTACTTTCAGAAGTTCCCAATATTCTAAAAACTGCTCGTATATCTCCTTAGGTAGGTTCGGATGCTTCTTCCCTGACTCTTTCATACTGTGAATCCAGTCCTAATACTTCAAACTTTATTTCGTATTCCATATCAACTTCACAATTGCTAGAGAAGCATCATCTGTCCATTGAAATGACTCCTGTACATGTAGTGGAAAATATTATGACCGGAAAAATAGATGTAACACACACACGCACGCACGCACTCTAATATTATTTTATCAGAAACTCCTGAAACATCACTTTCTTAACATCATCTGGGATACTTTTAAAATTGGGCCAAAAATCATTAACTCGTGCTAATGAACCCACTCGAATAGCATAAGATGTAGCCTTGGAAGTGAACTCATATCTGAAACTGTGACGACCCGCCCTTCACGACCCTCGAAAATCGACACAAAATACTCAACAGTATAATATGCCGACGATCGAATGCCGGAAAGACAGATTGTAGAAGAATAAGAAAGTAGATAGAAGAAGAAAGAACTAAACAAAATCAGAACCTCATAGTCGCAGCGGATAAAATATAATATATAGAATAGATCTTTACACAAATGAAAACTATATCTGTTTATATACAATACATCATCATCAGAGTCCATCACAATCAACAATATCCAGTCAATCAATCAATACAACAATCACAGCAGCGGAATAATACAAGTACGAGAAATACGTCTCGAACTCCAGCTCCTCTCCTGAGCTCCATAGCAACCTATCCTGTAATATACTCGGTCTGACCCGAGCATTATAATAAAATAACACCCGAGTCAGTCTGGAATACCAGCGCATCATAAATACATCCAAACTGATTATTAAAGTTTCAAAAATCCTTTGAAACAAAAGCATCTCGTAAGACCACGCCACAAATAAACATGTCGGGTTTTTACCTTACGATAGCTAAAACACTTTTATATTAAAATCCTCTGATATTATAATAGTGTCTATAGAAAGTAAAATAGAATCTAGCTGAAATGCTTGCATCTCACATTTCAACAATAGTTGGGCACAATCAAAACCGTACAGGCTCGTAGGGAGAATGGATTTCCAACGAATGACTAGGCACTGGGGTACCACCTGTCACAGTACGTGGCCTAGATCACAGTACCGAGGAGTACGCCCGCTCCCCTGCAACACAAGGCCGGAATCATCCCTTACTGGATAATTCCAAGTAAAATCACCCCACGGTTGGGATCAGCAACCGCACCACTAAGCCGAAATAAAAGGGACATCTAGACAGGGATGACCTTACTCTCAAGTGGGGGCTACCCACGAAGCCTTGCTGCATATCCCCTGATTTTCAGTCATTCCCGGTTGATGAGGCTTGAAGCTAAACGATACCTTTATAGCACATATCCCGTAGAATGCCCATCGTCCACCTGACGATGTCACGAAAGCATTCGTCCATACAAGTCCGTCCCGGGTCCGAACGGAACCGAAGGCACTACCCCTACTACATCCATTTTGGAAATATCCTCAGGATTAGTAGCGACTAGCCCTTGCACTTCACTGCTCCATCTTCGACTCCGAAATCGTTTTCGCGAAACGTACAAACCGGATCGAAGTGGTTTTCGAGTCTCCAGACCTAGAATCCCGGTATACGGAAACTCGATCCCGGTCTCTTCGAAACGATCGCGCATTTGGCCAATATTGATAGTCGGTGATTTAACTATCAATTAATGTTCACAAACATCCATACACATCCATCACACAATAAATAATCTCCATATTATTTATTTGCCTCTAACATCTTTCAAAGATATATTTTCACATTTTCAAAACTCGTTTGAAACAATTTTCCACTCTTCCTTTACAAGGTAAATCTTTTACCCTTTATTCCCATCGGGAATAACCAAGTATAAAACAATTTGCATTTAAAACAATTAAAAATACTTTATACTGAAATATACTTTAAAATATGAAAATTACTTCTATTTATTTACTCAAAATATAAATTTAAAATATGTGAAGAAAACTAGTTATTAACACATAAACTTTGATTTAAAAATAAGGGTTTAGTTTAACTAAATTCAAAATAGCGTTATAAGAAGAAAAATACTAATTTCAATAACTTAAGTCAAAACCAACCTTTAAATAATCCATTCGTAAAAATATTTACTAATATATTCTCAAATCATTACGATTTCTAAATTTTAGTTTGTTACTTTAAAAATAACAATTTCTTAAAAATACTCTTTAAACAAATTCTAAAACTTAACTTTTAAATTAAATAAAATCTTTAAAAACACTAACTTGGTTTTCCCAGGGAAACACCTTCCCGTTCCAAAACATTTCAAAGTACTCTTTCATATAAATCCACTGATTTATTTCAAGTTAATTATGTTTTACAACATAAATCCCAAATCCCATATTTAACTATAACTTCCTCTGAAGTTAAATCACAATTTTTTTTCCCATTTTCGGAAATTCATTTTTTTTTAATATAGTTTAAACATTTTTAAATAAACATCTTGGTGAATTTTCAATGGAAGCCAAATTTCCAATTCACTTAGTTAAATTCCAATGAAATACGGCATTTCAAAACATTCTGTTTTTCATTTGAACTTGTTAATTTATAGTCGGAAACTCCATTTTAACATATTTTTAATTTCCGGATAACATTAGTCGTTATTAAAATAAACACCGTTATTTTAAACAATTTATAATTTCATAAATTTAATCTCCAGAAAACTATACTTTCCATTTACCCATTTCATAAACTTCCCATTATATTCAAAATCCCAATTTGGCCCAATTTACATTTTTCCTTTCAAATCCGATTTCAAATTTTATTCTTTGAAATTCTAAATTTAACAATTCATTTTATTTCGTAAAAACACAATTTAGCCATTTATAATTTAATTCTGTGATTACAATTTATACCACAATGTCACAGAACAACTAAATTTCCAGATTTATCAATCACATCATATAAACAGGTATCACTATCAATTATAAAATAATCGCTACATTGTGAGGAATCCAGTTGGATCCCTCCAACCTGTTTCTCCCTGCATCACAGATATTAGCACATCACATATATAAATATCAACCAATCACACAGATATTTAAATATCAACTATTTAATCCGCCTAGCATCCAGATGTGAGTGAGAAAACTCACTTTGAGTTTCGGCGAGCGTTCGAAATTTAAATTAAACCGAACAACGTTCGATTTAACCCAAATTCCTACTTGCCCGGAACGACTCCGGATCTGCACCATCACGTAGTGTTCGTTCCTGCGATCCCGGTGTTGCAAATCTTGTTAAAATCTGATAACGTATGAGCGAGTTACGGTTTTATAAAGTTTGAATTTAAATTTGAAAACAATTTCTTTTTTTATAAAATCATACCATCTCAGCCGTTCAGACTAAAGAATAGATCAAGGCCGCCCCTCCCTTCCTTCTCACGCGAACACGCTACAGGTAGTCACGTAACAGGAACATATCATCGCGATTTCCCTCGATCGCCGATGCTCCTCCGGTCGACTGCGACACGATCGGCGACTACCATCCCAACCGCCATCTCGAACTCCTCCCCTACTCAGAAGCACGACCAACTCGCCGCCTCATTCGCCACGAATTACAAGCTTAAACGCGCCGCTTCTCGAGTGGATTTCGACCTCCACATCGAATCGATCAAGACTTCACCCGTATGGATCTAAAGCTCTCACTAAGCTCGACGATTTTCCAGTTAGGAGTTTTCAATTTTATTGAGAGGATTGATCGAAAATAGCAGAGGAAAATCGAAGGGTTTTCGGCCATCCATTATTATTAAACGGCGGCTCACGAATTTGCTAGGGTTTTGGAGAAAAATGCAATTATATAACCTAGTTTTAATATTATTTAATTTATAAAATATCTCAATTTAACCGTCAATGCAAACGACCTCCAATCCTCACGTTCCGACAGGCTACCCTGGGTTTTTCCGTGTTCCGGACACAATGGAAGAGGTTTCGTAAGCTAATTTGATCGTATGCGCGAGATAAGGAATTAAACGGTCGATTTAAAATTAAATCGATTAAATCGATTTCGATGCGTTTCGAGCTGCCACGGTCAAACGACAACTCCGATTGCTACGAAAATTGAAATCCGATAATAACTAACTATTACGGATCCAATGAAACTGGTTTCGTCGAATTCCGAGACCGTGCCCCGGAAGGCTATTTTCACTCGTCTATTAAATCAGGCGATTTCTGAAAATCGTCGAAAACGCTTCAAATTTCACTTTTAAAATTTTGTTAACTTAATAATAAATCATATAAAATGTATAACCACATTTAAAATCATTCTGGTTCAATCCAGATCAAAATCTGATTGTATTGCATTTTAATAATATTAAATTCATTTTTAAATTAATATAAAATCTCAAATATAAATTTATCAACTTTACAATTCATCTAAAATTCCCACCACACTATTTACTCTCAATTAACTCAAAATAAATTTTAAACCCATTTTTATCACTATTTACATTCAGATTTACCCTTATCTCAATTCCGAATATTTAAATTATTATTTCCCCATAAATCAAATTCAACGGAATCACTAAAATTAAAATTATAGCTTATTTTATTGATTGCATCTGATTCCCTCCATTTCAAAATCAATTAAATATCCACGTTAAACATTTAAAATGAATTAAATGTTCAAATTCAATGGCTTAAAAATACGGGATGTTACATTCCTTCCCCCTTATAAAAATTTCGTCCCCGAAATTTGCTAAGGTAGAAATATACTTCCCAACTCATTTACTTACCCAATTTGCTTAGTTAAAAGCTTATATTCACTTTCCCAAAAAGTTTCAGCTCCATTTCAAAACCATTTGCTTTATTTACCTTAAAGCCTTTATTTTAACACTCGCCTTCAAAATAACTTTACTAGTTATTAAAAATTTTCCCAAAACCCCAAAATTTTCTAACTCCCAAAATTTTCAAAAAATTTTGGCAGAGTCTCCTTTGCACGGAGGAGCTTCTGCGATATCGCAGGATACACAAATATATATACATCGGCTCACATGGCCGAAAACCAAAATATATCACAATATATATATCATTTTCCAATTATTTTTGCGTAGGCGTACCTTTTTAGCAAATTTTAAAAGCGAGCGGCTAATATAACGCATATACGCGCTCCAACTCTCTCGAACGCCTCCCGTACCTGTACTATACTCAACAAACTCATCAGTTTCAATGATATGAGCATTTTAATAACATTTCCAACACAAATGCAAGCCAAACATATCCATTTCATAACCAAACCAAGCAAATTCATAATGTAACAATGTTAATCATATTTTATCAACAATTTAAAGGTTTCAATCACATTCGAATTACTTATTCAAGTCTACTTCATTTTATTTCACTTGAATGCCTTAAATTCAAGTTTTCAATCACCTTTCAAGTTACTTATTCAAGTCCAACTATTTTATTTCATTTGAATGATTTACATTCAAGTTCACCATATACAATTTATATTTATCTCAACCAATTCATTTCTACTTCAATATGATTACATATGCCTTTCTTACCTTTTAATTTTACTTATATTCCAAATTTGATTTACAATCAAATTTCATTTTAAACTTGAAACATTTGCATTTCAATTATGATCCATTTCCATTCATATGCAAACATTACTCATTAAGAGGTCAATTCATTCCTATTGATTCAAAATCAATTTCATTTACTATTTTAAACCAATTCACTTGCATTCATATACAAAACTCTTTGAATTGGGTTCCCATTCATATCAATTTATTCACAATTCAATTCCAATTGCTTTTAAACACTCAATTGCAAATACATGCAAATTTCCATGTCATTCAAGCAAAACAATTGCCACTTAAGCTTATAACCATTTAAAATTATTTCCAACTTGGATTCATATAAATTTTATTCCATTACAAGGTTCAAAAACCAAATATTTTCTCTTTCCAATGTAATTGTTAAATTACATTTTCCTTACATCTTTATTTCCTAACAAATTTCATTCGGAATTACTTAAATAAGCCCATTCACAATCATTTGTTTTTCTTCCAAGTTACTTAAGTTCTTTCACAAAATTTCCATCATCTTCTTATATCAATTTTATTTTATCTTCATTTGATTCTCATTCAAATCAAATTTCAATTACTTTACAACTTTAATGCTCTTTGTTTATTTATCCAATCCATGTACAAATTTATTTTATTAACAAAGAGACCATTTAAATTATTTCTCTCATTTGAATTTACTTACAATTCAAACCACCACTATTATAAGCTAATTCCATTATTCATTCTCACTTCCAACATTTATTACCAAACTTAAATTTCATTCAACAACTGGATTTTTTTTTCCTTACTTTCTAAATTTTGACCAAACTATCAAAATTCTATTTATTGCAATACAAATTCCATTTAATTTAGCTTACACAAGATTTATTTCCAAACAATCATTTTGGATTTAATTGAGTAAGCATTTACTTCATTCATCATCACCTCAACTAAATTAAATTTCCATTAAACTCAATTCTTATCCCATTTTAATTCAAGGTTAACTAATTTATATATGCATTTTCAATTTAATTCCTTTCCAGAATTAATTCAAGTTCATCTACGTTTTATTTAGCCCACCTGAATTTAAACCATTTCCTTTACTACTTTAAATAAGAATTTAATTACATTCATTCTTATTCATAACACAACTGAATTTTAATATTCAGCTTAATTCTATCTTAGTCGAAGTTAAACCAAATTCAATTTAATCTTAATTCTCCATATCCAAGTTCAACTTATTTACTAACTTCAGTTCACTTACCTCTTTTATATTTTATAATTGTTTCACCTTACCTTGCATTCCATATATACTCAATTCTTCTTTAAATCAACTTTCCTTTATAAGTTGTATAGTTCAATCATTTCAACTTTCACATTTTTATTTTAAAATAGAATTTCCAGAATTCAATTTACCCAGATTTATTTCAAAACCAATTCGAAATATAAATCAACACATTTCTCTTTTGATATTCAAATCAAATACCAAATTCCAAAACAAACTGCTTTTACCAAACAATTTTCCTTTGAAAATTCCAAAATCACTTGTTTCCCAAACAAGTCCAAACAATGTCATAACCAACTATTTTGGTAGCAATCCATCACTTTAGAAACTCGAAAATGAATTCTAATGATGTGGCCAGCATCATTAGGATTATTTTCCAGCGACTGAAGTGAGTTCAATGCTTTCCACTTCCAAAATCCACCTCAAAACAATTTCTATTCAAAAATATTTTCCAAAATATTCTCCATTCTTACAAATGCTTTTGAAAACATTTCTAACATTTCCACAAAGTCAAACTCCTAAAACTTTGTTTAATTCCATTTGAAATCCCTTTCAAAATTTCCGGGGTCACAATTCTAGTTTAAATCAAATTTTAATTTTTACTTTTCTTATTTAAAACATATCCAGTCAATTCCATTTGGTTATAAACCATTTTAATATTTTAACTTCTTATTTTCTTATATATATCATTTCAAATTTTAGATCATGTTTTAATTTCTTATTTGATTATAGAAGAAACAACCAAACAAGCATCCAATACATATAATAATTTAGAAAATTATTTCTTTTTATATCAAAATACAATTTTGGGTAAAATTATTTCATTTACCCACTTTAAAAACAGTACTATGTCGGTTTATCTTGTTTAAGAGTTTAGAAACCCCTATCGATACGGTTGTACTTCCCGCACCGACCAGAATTCATAAACACTCAACCGATAAGTCAACACAGTACAAAAACAATTTTATATCCACTAAAAAGTACGCTCTCATAGCTATTATTACACTCAACTCATTATAGAGTACTTCCGACTCTATTTAAAAATGAGTAATTTTCCCACCAAAGCCTAGGTTGTCGCCAACTTAAGCTCTGATACCAAGTGTGACGACCCGCCCTTCACGACCCTCGAAAATCGACACAAAATACTCAACAGTATAATATGCCGACGATCGAATGCCGGAAAGACAGATTGTAGAAGAATAAGAAAGTAGATAGAAGAAGAAAGAACTAAACAAAATCAGAACCTCATAGTCGCAGCGGATAAAATATAATATATAGAACAGATCTTTACACAAATGAAAACTATATCTGTTTATATACAATACATCATCATCAGAGTCCATCACAATCAACAATATCCAGTCAATCAATCAATACAACAATCACAGCAGCGGAATAATACAAGTACGAGAAATACGTCTCGAACTCCAGCTCCTCTCCTGAGCTCCATAGCAACCTATCCTGTAATATACTCGGTCTGACCCGAGCATTATAATAAAATAACACCCGAGTCAGTCTGGAATACCAGCGCATCATAAATACATCCAAACTGATTATTAAAGTTTCAAAAATCCTTTGAAACAAAAGCATCTTGTAAGACCACGCCACAAATAAACATGTCGGGTTTTTACCTTACGATAGCTAAAACACTTTTATACTAAAATCCTCTGATATTATAATAGTGTCTATAGAAAGTAAAATAGAATCTAGCTGAAATGCTTGCATCTCACATTTCAACAATAGTTGGGCACAATCAAAACCGTACAGGCTCGTAGGGAGAATGGATTTCCAACGAATGACTAGGCACTGGGGTACCACCTGTCATAGTACGTGGCCTAGATCACAGTACCGAGGAGTACGCCCGCTCCCCTGCAACACAAGGCCGGAATCATCCCTTCCTGGATAATTCCAAGTAAAATCACCCCACGGTTGGGATCAGCAACCGCACCACTAAGCCGAAATAAAAGGGACATCTAGACAGGGATGACCTTACTCTCAAGTGGGGGCTACCCACGAAGCCTTGCTGCATATCCCCTGATTTTCAATCATTCCCGGTTGATGAGGCTTGAGGCTAAACGATACCTTTATAGCACATATCCCTTAGAATGCCCATCGTCCACCTGACGATGTCACGAAAGCATTCGTCCATACAAGTCCGTCCCGGGTCCGAACGGAACCGAAGGCACTACCCCTACTACATCCATTTTGGAAATATCCTCAGGATTAGTAGCGACTAGCCCTTGCACTTCACTGCTCCATCTTCGACTCCGAAATCGTTTTCGCGAAACGTACAAACCGGATCGAAGTGGTTTTCGAGTCTCCAGACCTAGAATCCCGGTATACGGAAACTCGATCCCGGTCTCTTCGAAACGATCGCGCATTTGGCCAATATTGATAGTCGGTGATTTAACTATCAATTAATGTTCACAAACATCCATACACATCCATCACACAATAAATAATCTCCATATTATTTATTTGCCTCTAACATCTTTCAAAGATATATTTTCACATTTTCAAAACTCGTTTGAAACAATTTTCCACTCTTCCTTTACAAGGTAAATCTTTTACCCTTTATTCCCATCGGGAATAACCAAGTATAAAACAATTTGCATTTAAAACAGTTAAAAATACTTTATACTGAAATATACTTTAAAATATGAAAATTACTTCTATTTATTTACTCAAAATATAAATTTAAAATATGTGAAGAAAACTAGTTATTAACACATAAACTTTGATTTAAAAATAAGGGTTTAGTTTAACTAAATTCAAAATAGCGTTATAAGAAGAAAAATACTAATTTCAATAACTTAAGTCAAAACCAACCTTTAAATAATCCATTCGTAAAAATATTTACTAATATATTCTCAAATCATTACGATTTCTAAATTTTAGTTTGTTACTTTAAAAATAACAATTTCTTAAAAATACTCTTTAAACAAATTCTAAAACTTAACTTTTAAATTAAATAAAATCTTTAAAAACACTAACTTGGTTTTCCCAGGGAAACACCTTCCCGTTCCAAAACATTTCAAAGTACTCTTTCATATAAATCCACTGATTTATTTCAAGTCAATTATGTTTTACAACATAAATCCCAAATCCCATATTTAACTATAACTTCCTCCGAAGTTAAATCACGATTTTTTTTTCCCATTTTCGGAAATTCATTTTTTTTTTAATATAGTTTAAACATTTTTAAATAAACATCTTGGTGAATTTTCAATGGAAGCCAAATTTCCAATTCACTTAGTTAAATTCCAATGAAATACGGCATTTCAAAACATTCTGTTTTTCATTTGAACTTGTTAATTTATAGTCGGAAACTCCATTTTAACATATTTTTAATTTCCGGATAACATTAGTCGTTATTAAAATAAACACCGTTATTTTAAACAATTTATAATTTCATAAATTTAATCTCCAGAAAACTATACTTTCCATTTACCCATTTCATAAACTTCCCATTATATTCAAAATCCCAATTTGGCCCAATTTACATTTTTCCTTTCAAATCCGATTTCAAATTTTATTCTTTGAAATTCTAAATTTAACAATTCATTTTATTTCGTAAAAACACAATTTAGCCATTTATAATTTAATTCTGTGATTACAATTTATACCACAACGTCACAGAACAACTAAATTTCCAGATTTATCAATCACATCATATAAACAGGTATCACTATCAATTATAAAATAATCGCTACATTGTGAGGAATCCAGTTGAATCCCTCCAACCTGTTTCTCCCTGCATCACAGATATTAGCACATCACATATATAAATATCAACCAATCACACAGATATTTAAATATCAACTATTTAATCTGCCTAGCATCCAGATGTGAGTGAGAAAACTCACTTTGAGTTTCGGCGAGCGTTCGAAATTTAAATTAAACCGAACAACGTTCGATTTAACCCAAATTCCTACTTGCCCGGAACGACTCCGGATCTGCACCATCACGTAGTGTTCGTTCCTGCGATCCCGGTATTGCAAATCTTGTTAAAATCTGATAACGTATGAGCGAGTTACGGTTTTATAAAGTTTGAATTTAAATTTGAAAACAATTTCTTTTTTTATAAAATCATACCATCTCAGCCATTCAGACTAAAGAATAGATCAAGGCCGCCCCTCCCTTCCTTCTCACGCGAACACGCTACAGGTAGTCACGTAACAGGAACATATCATCGCGATTTCCCTCAATCGTCGATGCTCCTCCGATCGACTGCGACACGATCGGCGACTACCATCCCAACCGCCATCTCGAACTCCTCCCCTACTCAGAAGCACGACCAACTCGCCGCCTCATTCGCCGCGAATTACAAGCTTAAACGCGCCGCTTCTCGAGTGGATTTCGACCTCCACATCGAATCGATCAAGACTTCACCCGTATGGATCTAAAGCTCTCACTAAGCTCGACGATTTTCCAGTTAGGAGTTTTCAATTTTATTGAGAGGATTGATCGAAAATAGCAGAGGAAAATCGAAGGGTTTTCGGCCATCCATTATTATTAAACGGCGGCTCACGAATTTGCTAGGGTTTTGGAGAAAAATGCAATTATATAACCTAGTTTTAATATTATTTAATTTATAAAATATCTCAATTTAACCGTCAATGCAAACGACCTCCAATCCTCACGTTCCGACAGGCTACCCTGGGTTTTTCCGTGTTCCGGACATAATGGAAGAGGTTTCGTAAGCTAATTTGATCGTATGCGCGAGATAAGGAATTAAACGGTCGATTTAAAATTAAATCGATTAAATCGATTTCGATGCGTTTCGAGCTGCCACGGTCAAACGACAACTCCGATTGCTACGAAAATTGAAATCCGATAATAACTAACTATTACGGATCCAATGAAACTAGTTTCGTCGAATTCCGAGACCGTGCCCCGGAAGGCTATTTTCACTCGTCTATTAAATCAGGCGATTTCTGAAAATCGTCGAAAACGCTTCAAATTTCACTTTTAAAATTTTGTTAACTTAATAATAAATCATATAAAATGTATAACCACATTTAAAATCATTCTGGTTCAATCCAGATCAAAATCTGATTGTATTGCATTTTAATAATATTAAATTCATTTTTAAATTAATATAAAATCTCAAATATAAATTTATCAACTTTACAATTCATCTAAAATTCCCACCACACTATTTACTCTCAATTAACTCAAAATAAATTTTAAACCCATTTTTATCACTATTTACATTCAGATTTACCCTTATCTCAATTCCGAATATTTAAATTATTATTTCCCCATAAATCAAATTCAAATGTTATCCCAACTTTTGGCAAAGTCGAGATACCCAAAGATTAACTGAAAATCAATGATTATTAGTCATGAACATCGATTGTGTATCGCAGGTTCACCATGGATATCGATGAATTTTGTCCGAGTCCGGATCGGGCTGGAATTGATAAGACATGTCAAGCAAGGTCAGATGAAGCAACATTCCGAGTTTCGAGTCAATCCGAGTTCGTATGCTCAAGATATCACCAAAAGGAAATGGATGAAATAGGCTAAGCTCGAATCCATGAGGAAAGGTTGATTCGAATCGATCAGAAGATCATTGCGTCGAATCCATCATGTTCGACTCCATCTGCTTCGTATCCATAAGAGCTGCAGGTCTTCGACTCCATCGAAACAAATTCCTTCGAATCCACGAGAAGCACCCTTGCTTCGACTCCATCAGCGCATAGTACTTCGAATCCATCGAGCCACTTCGCCTCGCAACCTTCAGGTTGAACACCTTCGTATCCATCTGGGCTCGATGGTTCGAATCCAACGCTCGAACCCGTGAAGACCTCTCGCTTCATACCCATCAGATACTTGCTTCGAATCGATGCAAGGTTGGCGTGTTCGAATCGATTAAGTGCTTTCCCTCGAATCCATCCGGCTACGTTTAACTCTGTATCGATCAAGACACGTTGGCCATCGATACGAAGTAGGCGCCATTCGAATCCAGGGATATTTGGTGTCTTCGAATCCATCGAGTCAAGGCAGCAAAGTCTCCGGGACGACTCGATCTAACTGGCGACAAAAGCGGATCGATGCAAGGTTTGCGCTCCACGTCACCATCTTCATGTGCAGAAGGATCGATTCGAACGAATCGATTCGAGCATATCGATTCGAATGACTCCAGAATTCGAAAAACACCGACTCGAATCGATCATAACTCGAGTTCTACAAGTCCAAATGCTATGAAATTTTCACAGAAGCTTCAACACATGATGAAGAATGTTCACACCAAATTTCAGCTCGATTGGACAATTTCTTGATCGATTCGAACCAAGGGTCGAATCGATCCCAAAGTGGGCCCGGGACTCCAGATTTCGGCCATGTGGGCCTCCTCACGTGCCAGAACTGGTCTTCCCTCATTTTAGGCGAAATATCAGCCTCCTACACCTATAAATAGAGCCCCTGGTCATTCAGAAAAGGGGTCGGATAATTTTGAGAGCTAAAGAGCGCCCAGATTCTGCCAGATTTACTCCAGATCACCATTGCTACCTTAGAGTCAGACTTAGTTCAGCAAATCAATTGTAATAAACATACAAAATTGTAATCTTCAAGCATCGAGCAATAAAATCATAAAAACCTTGAAGTGGACATAGGCCGGAGATAGCCGAACCACTATAAATTGTGTGTCACTGTTCATTATTTCTTGATAGCTGATTGTTACTTGCTTAGATCTGTGATTTGTGTGTGAATATTGTTGATTCGTATTCATACGCTGGTGCTTTCACTACACTTGGGGTTTGTGACCATTTTTGGTGCAAACACTTTGGTGCTTTCACCGAGAAGAACTAGCACCCGCTACACCAGATTCAAAGTTTAGATTTGGAATTTTAAGGATTCAGATCTGACTCTACAATGACTCGACAAACTAGACAAAGAACTGAGAGGAGCCAACAGGCAGGAAGTCAAGAGGCATCCTCTAGCGCTGGAGAAGGACAAGCTTCGATCTACATTACTAGAGATGAGATGGAAGCGATGAATAACTTAATGCAGGAAAGAATGATGAAAAGCCAACAAGAGATGCTGCAGAATTTCTTCGAACAAATGAGAGCTGCAGGAACACAGAACCTTGGACCAGCTACAGCGGCTGTGGATGTGGAACAAGGAGCCAGGGCTATAGAACCCAACGGAGGGCAAAATACAGAACCAGAAGGCAATCAACAAGGGCTTGGGGGCAGGCCCGAAAGATCCGACGCGGAAGGAACTTTGGAGGGAGCTCAGCCGGCTAGGGCCAACACAAATGCTAACGAACCACCCGAAGAGTACGTACCAGAATTCCCTACAAGACTCGGAGGACAAGACCGAGACATAACAAGGGGGCAGCCCCTAGATGGAGATGAAAGAATGATTGGCCTGGTGAGACGACTCATGAGAGGAGGGTTTTCAGGAGGAGGATTGGAAGAAGTTAGTCGGAGTCCGTTCGCTCCGAATATCAGGAATGCAAGGAACCCTCCGAAGTTCAAACTACCAACACTGAATCCTTATGACGGAAAGTCAGACCCGACCATGCATATTACCAGATATATCAGACACATGGAAGTGCTGGGAGCATCCGAGGAAGTGATGGCACGATGTTTCCCCTTATTCTTATCAGATTTGGCTGCGCTTTGGTTTCGGCAGCTAGAAACCGGATCAATCAGGACATGGGGCGAGCTTGTGGATTGCTTCATGAAGCAGTTTAGGGTTCACGTGACGCGACCTAAGAGCGTGATGACTTTGGCATCAATAAAACAAAGGACCGGAGAGTCCATAAAAGATTTTTTGTTACGATTTAATGCGACGGTGACTTCTGTAGATCGCCCGGACCCATCAATGATTTTAATGGCGGCAGTGGCAGGAGTTGGAGAAGGCACCGAATTCAAAGACTCTTTGACTAAAGATCCACCGCAAGATCTTGGAGAGTTTTTCCATGAAGCTGAAAAATTCATTCGATTAGAGGAATCACGAGCCGAGAGGCAGGAAATAAATGTTGCACAAGGCGAAGGAACCGCCAGGGAACAGTCCAGGGCAGACAAAGGAAAGAGAAAGCAGGATGACGCACATGATGGTCCTGATAAACGGAAGAAATTCCGAGAACCCAGATTTAGACAATACACAGACTTGGTGGCAGGACTGGAACGGATTTACACCGAAACTCGGGGGCAACTCCCCTATCGAAAGCCACCCAGGAGAGATCCCACGGAGCGGGAACGTAAGACTGGAAAGTACTGCCTATTCCATGAGCTGGATGGGCACACTACCGATGAATGCCGCCACCTGAGGGATGAGGTGGAAGAACATGCAAGGAGTGGTAGATTGCCGCAGTATGTCAGAGAACGTACGACGGCGGTTAGACCCGAGCAACTACCGCATCAACCAAACAGGAATGATCCTGGATCGGGATCACGACTCGTCATCAACTGATTGTGATGGCAAGGGCCAGGTTCAAGATTTGGACTCTGGTCGATTAGTTTTCTTAGATTTGATTTCCAAAATAAAACGGCTATCCCACTTACTCATGTACGGGAACCGGAGAGATCCCTAGGCATGCTCTGAGATGGAAATAGACCGCTCCGCCCGGAGAGGCATTATCTTGTTTTTCCTGGTGTTTGAGATTGAACATCTAGGATTTGAATTTAATAAAGAAACACTTATTAAAATAAACCTTTGACTGGAGAGTTAAAGGATAAACATTAAATATCAATATAAACATGATCGCTTTATGATCCTACCCGGAGAGGCAGGGTCCGGAGTGCAAGAAGTGAGTTGCTTCGCCGGAGAGCGACAGGATCAACTCACTTAAGCATCGTTTCCTATTCACCGAAGAGTGATTGGATCAGGATTCGATAAGAGCCCGGAGAGGCTATGATCGGCCGACGATTCAGGTCATGACATCGCTTAATGTTCAGATACACTGAACCGGAGTGCAGGAAGTGAGTCGCTTCGCCGGAGAGCGACAGGATTGACTCACTTAACGTTGTTTCCCCTTCACCGGAGAGTGACAGGATGGGATCCAACATGAGCTCGGAGAGGCTATAATCGGTCGAGAACGACCAAGACATCGCTATACGCCCTAGCTGGGGCCAGAGTGCAAGGGATAGAAAGCAACGCCGGAGTGCAATAGGATCTTTCTATTCAATCGCTAAATCTAGAATTATCTTGGCAAGGGTCCGGAGTGACCATCAATAGTACGGAGAGACCGTAGAATTTCATTCTTAACTTCCACTGGAAAAAACTGATAACAATTCGGCTTCGAATAGCCATGGACTTGATTGAAAATGCTATAAGCTATGAGTAAAACATGAACTCACTGCATCCCACTTAAGACTGATCAAAACACGCCTTTTACCAAAAAGGCATGTTTTGGGGGGCAAAATGTTATCCCAACTTTTGGCAAAGTCGAGATACCCAAAGATTAACTGAAAATCAATGATTATTAGTCATGAACATCGATTGTGCATCGCAGGTTCACCATGGATATCGATGAATTTTGTCCGAGTCCGGATCGGGCTGGAATTGATAAGACATGTCAAGCAAGGTCAGATGAAGCAACATTCCGAGTTTCGAGTCAATCCGAGTTCGTATGCTCAAGATATCACCAAAAGGAAATGGATGAAATAGGCTAAGCTCGAATCCATGAGGAAAGGTTGATTCGAATCGATCAGAAGATCATTGCGTCGAATCCATCATGTTCGACTCCATCTGCTTCGTATCCATAAGAGCTGCAGGTCTTCGACTCCATCGAAACAAATTCCTTCGAATCCACGAGAAGCACCCTTGCTTCGACTCCATCAGCGCATAGTACTTCGAATCCATCGAGCCACTTCGCCTCGCAACCTTCAGGTTGAACACCTTCGTATCCATCTGGGCTCGATGGTTCGAATCCAACGCTCGAACCCGTGAAGACCTCTCGCTTCATACCCATCAGATACTTGCTTCGAATCGATGCAAGGTTGGCGTGTTCGAATCGATTAAGTGCTTTCCCTCGAATCCATCCGGCTACGTTTAACTCTGTATCGATCAAGACACGTTGGCCATCGATACGAAGTAGGCGCCATTCGAATCCAGGGATATTTGGTGTCTTCGAATCCATCGAGTCAAGGCAGCAAAGTCTCCGGGACGACTCGATCTAACTGGCGACAAAAGCGGATCGATGCAAGGTTTGCGCTCCACGTCACCATCTTCATGTGCAGAAGGATCGATTCGAACGAATCGATTCGAGCATATCGATTCGAATGACTCCAGAATTCGAAAAACACCGACTCGAATCGATCATAACTCGAGTTCTACAAGTCCAAATGCTATGAAATTTTCACAGAAGCTTCAACACATGATGAAGAATGTTCACACCAAATTTCAGCTCGATTGGACAATTTCTTGATCGATTCGAACCAAGGGTCGAATCGATCCCAAAGTGGGCCCGGGACTCCAGATTTCGGCCATGTGGGCCTCCTCACGTGCCAGAACTGGTCTTCCCTCATTTTAGGCGAAATATCAGCCTCCTACACCTATAAATAGAGCCCCTGGTCATTCAGAAAAGGGGTCGGATAATTTTGAGAGCTAAAGAGCGCCCAGATTCTGCCAGATTTACTCCAGATCACCATTGCTACCTTAGAGTCAGACTTAGTTCAGCAAATCAATTGTAATACAACATACAAAATTGTAATCTTCAAGCATCGAGCAATAAAATCATAAAAACCTTGAAGTGGACGTAGGCCGGAGATAGCCGAACCACTATAAATTGTGTGTCACTGTTCATTATTTCTTGATAGCTGATTGTTACTTGCTTAGATCTGTGATTTGTGTGTGAATATTGTTGATTCGTATTCATACGCTGGTGCTTTCACTACACTTGGGGTTTGTGACCATTTTTGGTGCAAACATCAATGGAATCACTAAAATTAAAATTATAGCTTATTTTATTGATTGCATCTGATTCCCTCCATTTCAAAATCAATTAAATATCCACGTTAAACATTTAAAATGAATTAAATGTTCAAATTCAATGGCTTAAAAATACGGGATGTTACAGAAACATATAGATGTAAAGCATGAATATACATTACTCCAAATGGTTGCATGAGATATGTACTCAAAAAAGAATGTAGATTAGTTGCAAAATATGCCAAAATACTAAAAAGGTTGTATTCGAAAGTTATAAATTAGCTTTCTCATGATAAACTATTCCGTTAAAATGAAACAATTTTCAATTAAAAAAAGGGTAGAATAAAATAACTACAGCAATTATATTTAAATTAAATTAAACTTTTTTAAAATTTATTCTATGAGTTAATTAGATGTCATCTTTATGAAATGATTATTTTATTAAGCATTCGTTAAGTGAAAAAAGGAGAGACAAAGCTTAATTATAGAATTAGATAGGAAATGTTAGAAGATAATTGTTTAAAAGTATCCAAAGATTCAAAATTATTAGAAATAGTCAAAAGCCACTTATTTTGTCAAGTTAAAGAATACAATCAAAATTACACTATGCAAGTCTTAACGATATTTAAACATTTAAGCTTGGGTTTCTTGTACATAAAATAAAACTGCCTAAAATTAGCAATCAAACCCAGTAGAAATAAACACTTATGTGAAGTTTAAGTATCTCTGTTAATGTAAATTTAGATGCATAGTAAATTAAATAGCTCGGATATTGTTAACAGTAAGCCAAGATGTTCTTTTGATAACCATAGAATGGTATTATGAGAAACAATAATTGATTTTGTTTTGTTATTAGATGATGGTATCAAGGATTGCAAATCCTAATGCTCTTGGAAGCACATTGTTAATTGAAAATTATATTCCGTTTCATGATGAGTTAACTTATGCTTATTAGCATTGAGGATACAACATCTAGTTGCAGTGCATACTAAGACAGGCAATTATGTCAAAGTTCATCAAACAAAATGCAGATTAGTTGCAAAAAGATAGTTCCATTTCATCTTATATCGAAATTGCTATTTACTGATGTAATAATAATATATATAAGCATGTACATCCACGGACTTTAGCAAATAATTAATAATTCAGATTGGGACCTATCATTTTCGTTTAAGAAGATAGAGCAAAATAGTGATATAAAACTGAAATGTGATGAGAATCAAAACATGTCTTTACTTTTTGTGACTAGAAATGGACTTAAGAGCTTACACCTATTCGAAACAAAATCAATCAATGCTAAAACTTTGATTGTTGATACTGAAATGATGCTTTTAATAATAGTGAATAAAATAGTGAGTAGAATGTTAAATATAGTGAATAAAAGGCACTTGGTCCTTGACATATATTTGGTAATTTCAAAACATAAATCTAGTATAAATCTCACTGTGTTTGCCTTAAATCTATTTCATATAGCTCACAAAAGACAACATCAATTATTTATTTTGCAAGAGTCCTAACCCGATATTGGCTTTCCAGAAAACTCCGACCCTTGTTACGGAGGAGGATTCTGACATAGATGCATTAATCGATGGATTGGTAGCATCAACATCAAGGAAAGTAGAATGAACGATGGGAGACATGATATGCTGCTTTGTTGACTGTGATCTCGATCGAACTTGATTAGTAGGAGATGCACGGTTGTGCTGCAACTGATGTGTTATTGCTAGAAAGACGTAGAGCAGGTCATTTCGTGGAACGACGATGACGATTAGCTCGAGTAGACATGTCTTTTAAATGCAATTACTTTAACATAGAGAAATACATATCTGATTTGAAGAATTAAATACACATCAAAGCAATTAAAACAACATGAATTGAAGACTAAATAACCGAAGATAACTAAGTATACAAGAGTGATTTGAAGTAAAAATTCATATTAGTAGAAAAACCAAACAAGTATATTAATGAAAGCATGCTACCAATCAACATTATCATCATAACTTTGTAACAACCCGGGATTTGCATTACCAATTAATAAATAAAAGTTAGGTTTTTTTATTTATTTTTATAAAGCATAAAAGGATTTGGAATAATAAAATTTATTATTTGAAAAGGCTATTTTAATTAAATGGGAAATATGGGATTTTAAAATGAGGATAAAATGTTATTTTTGGAAAGTTAAATATTTGAGGAGAGATTTTAAAATGAGTTTGGATAAGAAAAAATGAGTTTTATAAACATATATGAACACTTAGACTAATTTTTATAAACATGTAAATAACTCTCTTCTTATTGGGTTACAAAACCTAACCCAATAACCCACCCTAAACCTCCTCTATAAATTATCTCATACTCTCATAACCTCATTCATTCAACCCTAATCAAAACCCTAATCATTTCCTAAAGCTTTCATAACAAAAATGGCCTCCATGCTTAGGAAAGCTCCATCCTCTCTTATATTGGCTTAAGCTAGTTAAAGTAAGGGAAGATAATGCAAAAACCCTCTTGTAATCCATTTCTAACTCTCTTTAATTTCTGGAAATCATGTTGTAACTCTTGGTTTTATGTGTTTTGGTATTTTTCTAGCTCCTTGATCATCATCTCTTAGCTTTGGTTAGTGTCATATAGGTGTTTGTTCTTTTGCTTGAGAGGAATACTAGGTAAACCCTCTCCTAATCTATGTATAAGCATCTCTTAATTTCTGAAATTATTTGTAATCCTCTTTTTTTTGTGCATTTAGATTGTGAAACCCTTTGATCTTCTTTTCATTGCTTGGGAAAGAGGTAATATATGCTAAGTGAAATTATAATTAGTTTATTGCTGTTAGTAAATTAGACATATCTCATTCATCTTAAATCGGAATTAAGATTTTCTTAAAGTTCTGGAAAGCTTATTCTGTACCCTATAACTTTTATGTTTTGTTCTTTGCCTAACTTTGAGGTTTGAATGGTCTAAATCATGCTTGTTTGTCGCTGACCTGACAACAAACTACAGGGTTGATAAAATAAAAACCTGAAATTGATTTGGCCATAACTTACTCGTTTATTATCCAAATCTAATAATTTTGGATGTTCTTGAAAGCTTAGATTTAGAGCTAAAACTTTCATGTTTTGAGTTTCATGAAATTTCGAAGTTAATTTGGTCAAAACTATGCATTCTTACAACTGTCCCGAGAGCACAACGACAATGATATAAAATTTAGATCTGAGAATTGTTTTAGTCATAGAATTTTCATCTCTGGTCGGAATTTGACGATCTTGGTCATTCCGGAAAGCTTAGAAACTAAGCTACAACTTTTATTTTATTCATTTATCCAGAATTTGAAGTTTACTATGCCAAAATTGTGGTTTTTCATCTCTGGCCAGTTAGTGCATAGCTATAGGTCTTAGTCTCTTTTCTCCCGCTGTTTTCAGCGTAGAACCCCGACTTAGCGACGCCATCCCGGGCTCGTCCTTTGTCGGATTTCATCGTTTTTGGTCTCGTTAAAAAGATGAGATCGATATCTTTAACCATGCAAAGTTTGGTTTAGATCTGGGTGCATTAGATACTTCGTTTCTATTGTCGAAGTAGCACCCAGAAACTGTTTTACAATAGTGATCATTTTCAGTTATCGTCGGACCAACTTTGAAACATTGTCGTTCCTTCGTTTCAAGTCGAAACCGAATGATTCTTGTTGCATATCAAAGTAGGAGTACTTTCCGACGCTCCTGCAAATTTTTATCAAGATCTGAGTTCATGTGACCCTTCGACCATGTCGTCGAAGTGGGACCTTTACACTGTTTTGACACAGTAAAGTTTTGTGATTTTTGTCCGACTTTGAGACGACACCGTTTCTTCGTTTCAAGTCGGAATTTCCCGATTCTTTTTGCAGTTTGGAGCAGGGATGTTGGACTATATGCCTACCAATTTTCATGCCATTCGAATTCAGTTTGCTGGTCCGAATTATTTTCCGAACTTGGGTTCGCGTCATTTTTGGACTATTTTCCCACACTTAGAATATTTTCAGTGATTTTATGGTTTTATTGATTTCTTTGAGATTTGTCTCTAGATTTCGTACATGGGTTTTATGAATTATTTTCAAAGGATTTTTCACTCCTAAATGGCTTTCGAAATTATTATATAATATTATTTTTAATTATTAAATTAATTACTCCATAATAGGAGAGTTTTCAAAAGCTGTTTTAAAGTGATTTCAAAATCATTTATAAATCCGTTTCGCACCATTATTTTCTATAATAAAAAATCTCACACTCACTTTTTAGCACGTCGAGCGAAGTGGAAAGGTGCTTAAACGGTTAGAAAATCTCCGGCCTATGGAACCGTGTGTATTTTCTTTTCGGTTATTCCCCGACCTATTCGATTGATCGTTTTGACCTTTGGGTCTAGTTTACTAATGATACGAGGTGGACTTTTTATTGTTTGGAGTGTGAGCTTGCTATTGGTTAGGAAACCGTTTAGTGCAAACGTGGGGTATGGGACTCATTGTTAACACTTTACGGGTTCCTCTCCAAGAAGTTAGTGACACATTAGCCTCTGGGCGGCCAGTACTAGACCTCTGGGTCACCACGCCTCTGGGCAACCGTCTCTGGACACCTGCTCTATGGAGCAGTTTATTTTTCGGCGTGCGCCTCTGGGCCTTTATCCTTCTGGGAAGGATCTCGCTGTCTCGCACGTTCCGCATCTGTGCGAGTGATCGATCACAACTCTACAGTACTTGGCAACAACGACTCTGGTCGGTGCACGTGCAATATTGGTATTATTTGATGATTTTTATATCCATTCGAGTACCGTCATTCAGTGTTGGTTCTATGGAACCATACGATGTAAGTGCGATTGCCTTGTGGATTCACAGTGTCTCTGGACATTGCTTTTCAGTGTTGGATTTCATTGACTTTTCAGTATATCCCCATTGCTCTTTGGAGCATCGATCTTTGCTTGGGCATTGATTACAGACTCTGGTCACTCTTGGGATTATTGCCTATGGGCATCTTTTTATAGCTTTGGCTACGCCGATGATATGAGGTGATTTTATTTATTCTACACTTTGGTGTTGATTTCTCTTTGGAGATTTTTATTGTTTATTGATGATTAGGGATCGTCATTATATTCATGTGGTTCATAATCTACTTCTCTTTGGATAAGTAATGTTTTATTTATGTACCGCATTAGTATATATCTCAGTTATTACTGATTGTTTAGCTAGCCTGACCCGAGTGTTTTCGCTCGGGTCAGACCGAGTTGTTTCAGGTTAGGTCTCTGGACTTAGATTCTGTGCTTCCGCTTGGACATTATCTGCTATGCTGATAGATAGCGCTTTTATTTGTCCACTATTCCGCTACTCTGTTGTTATTCAGACTTTGATATGTACATATTTTTGACTCACATGTGTGAGCAGTGGCTTTGTACCCACTTATAGTATTTGGATCTGTATTGACGATGTATTGTTCTGGGATTTTATATCTGTTATGTGATTCTGTTCTGTGATGATTTATCATTTATTACTATGCTTGTTTCTGATAGGTCTTTAGCCATTGTAATTTCGTTATAAATATTTATTGAATATGTCGAACCACTTGAGAAAAATATATAGATACCATCCTTTCGACGTATTCAGTAGATAGTTATAGCTTGATTACAAATGGTCGCTTCCACTATACTCTATTCTCCGCTTTAACAGAAAGTATTACTCCCGTAATACTCTTTGTTATAGTGGGTCTCAGAGTGGGGTGTTACAGCTTGGTATCAGAGCCAAGGTTTCGGGAATAAGCATAATAAACACAGAACAGATACACTTAGTTTAATACATTTTAAATTAGATCCGAATTAAATCAAATCCCTTCCTCATGTTTATTGATAGATAAGTTAGGAATATGTATAGGAATCCGTTATATTCCATAGTATTCCTTAATTAATTATCTATCATTGAATCATGTCTAACTCTAATTCCCGTTACGACATGTTGAGCGGTGCGAAGGTCTTCTCTCAGCTTGACCTTGCCACCGGATTCCATCAGCTACGTGTCGTGGAAGACATCATTCCTCTTACAGCATTTCGCACTCGTTATGGTTCTTTTGAGTGGTTGGTCATGCCGTTCGGCTTGACGAACGCTCTGGATTTCTTTGTCGATCTTATGAATCGAGTATTCCGGGAATACATCGATAGATTCGTTCTAGTTTTCATCGACGATATTCTTATTTATTCTAGATCTGAGGCAGAGCATGCTCGTCATTTGCGGATCGTCTTGGATACTCTTCGTCAGCATCAGCTTAAGGCCAAGCTCTCCAAGTGCCATTTTTGGGAGAGCAAGGTCAAGTTCTTGGGCCATATTGTATCATCTGAGGGTATTTCCATCGATCCTGCCAAGATCGAAGCTATTCAGAATTGGAATCAGCCCGAGAACGTTCATGATATTCGCAGCTTCCTTGGGCTAGCGGGTTATTACCGTCGGTTTATCAAGGATTTCTCTCGAGTTGCACTTCCCCTCACGACTCTGACTCGTAAGGGGGGTTTGTTTTATTTGGTCTGATAAGTGTGAAGCTTCCTTTCAGCGACTGAAGGAACTTCTCACCCATGCTCCTATACTTGTGGTTCCTGAGAGTAACCAGGATCTTGTTGTTTACACCGACGCTTGTGTTAGCGGCCTCGGTGTTGTGCTTATGCAGAAGGATCGGGTAGTTGCTTACGCTTCTAGGCAGCTACGTCCGAATGAGGTTCGCTATCCTACTCATGATCTTGAGTTAGCTGCTATCGTCTTTGCCTTGAAGACGTGGCGTCATTATCTATTGGGCGAACGTTTCATTCTCTACACCGATCACAAGTCGCTGAAGTATATTTTCAGCCAGAGAGATCTCAATATGAGGCAGCAGCGATGGCTCGAGTTTCTTGCCTCATATGACTTAGATATTCAGTATACCCCTGGCAAGGGTAATCGTGTGGCTGATGCACTCAGTCGCAAACACTCAGCAGTAGTTTCTATGATGATAGCTGAGTGGGATATTCTTGAGACTCTTTCTATGTGTGATATTCGAAATCGAGCTCCGTCTTCTGATCCTCAGATCTTGCTATTCAGCTTGGAAGCTCGACCTATTTTATTGGATCGCATTGCCCATGCTCAGCAGCAAGATCCAGACTTGTTGCGATATATTCATCTCCTTGAGTCGGGATCCAGTGATGAGACATTGTCGGATTATTCTATTGATTCTCATCGGTGTCTTCGCAGGAAGAACTGTATTTTGGTACCATCTGATTCATCACTTAGGCGTGACATTCTAGACGAGTGTCATCGCACTAAATACACTATTCATCCCGGGTCGAGCAAGATGTATGCCGACATGTGTCGTCTATTTTATTGGGAGGGCATGAAGAGCGATGTTGCAAGTTATGTAAGTCGTTGCATGACTTGTCAACTGATCAAAGCTGAGCATCAGCGTCCATCTGGTCTTCTACAGCCGCTAGAGATTCCATTGTGGAAATGGGATCAGATATCCATGGATTTTATTGACGGTCTGCCTCGATCGAGGTCAGGCCATACTTCTATTTGGGTCATAGTCGATCGCTTGACCAAATCAGCTCATTTCATTCCTATTAAGTCCACTCGGACTGCTCCTCAGCTTGCCAAGCTATATGTGAAGGAAGTCGTTCGACTTCATGGTATTCCTAGCTCTATCGTCTGTGATCGAGACACTATCTTTACTAGTCACTTCTGGAAGTGCCTACAGTCAGCTTTGGGCTCAAAGCTGAATCTCTCGACTGCTTATCATCCTCAGACCGACAGTCAGACGGAGAGGGTGAATCGTGTTTTAGAGGATCTTTTGCGCTGTTGTATTCTGGATTTCGGAGGTAGTTGGGAGGATCACTTACCGCTTGTAGAGTTCTCCTACAACAACAGCTTTCAGTCTAGTATTGGCATGGCTCCTTTCGAGGCTCTTTACGGAAGGCCATGTCGTTCTCCTGCGTGTTGGTTAGAATCTGGCGAGAAGCTCCTTCTTGGTCCAGATTCAGTTCGGGAATCTTCGGAGAAGATTATTCTTATTCGTCAGAGAATGAAAGAGGCGTAGAACTGCCAGAAATCCTACGCGGACAACCGTAGGAAGCCTCTTGAGTTCTCCATTGGCGATTCTGTCTTTATTCGGGTCTCTCCCATGAAGGGGGTTGTGCGTTTCAGCTCTACCGGGAAGTTGGCTCCTCGCTATGTTGGACCATTTCCTATTACGGAACGCATTGGCCCCGTTGCTTATCGTGTGGATCTACCTGCTCACTTCTCTAGAATACACGACGTGTTCCATGTTTCCCAGCTTCGCATGTGTGTCCGCGATCCTGATTCTATCATTGAGCCACATGCTGTGCCTGATTTAGAGATCTTACCTGGTTTATCTTTGGAGCAGCAACCTTTTCGTGTGCTTGATTCGGAGGTTAGACGCCTTCGCAACAAAGAGGTTCCACTCATGAAGATTCAATGGTCACCGAATCCTAAGGACTGCACTTGGGAGACCAGAGAATCTATCGAACGCTCTTATCCTGGCTTTCTCCCATCTTCTTCTGTAGGTGAGAATTCTCTATATTATCTCTATCACTTCTTTTGTGGATTTGACGTTATAGACGACATCTATCTTAAGGAATTGCGGGGACGCAATTTTCTTAAGGGGGGAGTCTGTAACAACCCGGGATTTGCATTACCAATTAATAAATAAAAGTTAGGTTTTTTTATTTATTTTAATGAAGCATAAAAGGATTTGGAATAATAAAATTTATTATTTGAAAAGGCTATTTTAATTAAATGGGAAATATGGGATTTTAAAATAAGGATAAAATGTTATTTTTGGGAAGTTAAATATTTGAGGAGAGATTTTAAAATGGGTTTGGATAAGAAAAAATGAGTTTTATAAACATATATGAACACTTAGACTAATTTTTGTAAACATGTAAATAACTCTCTTCTTATTGGGTTACAAAACCTAACCCAATAACCCACCCTAAACCTCCTCTATAAATTATCTCATACTCTCATAACCTCATTCATTCAACCCTAATCAAAACCCTAATCATTTCCTAAAGCTTTCATAACAAAAATGGCATCCATGCTTAGGAAAGCTTCATCCTCTCTTATATTGGCTTAAGCTAGTTAAAGTAAGGGAAGGTAATGCAAAAACCCTCTTGTAATCCATTTCTAACTTTCTTTAATTTCTGGAAATCATGTTGTAACTCTTGGTTTTATGTGTTTTGGTATTTTTCTAGCTCCTTGATCATCATCTCTTGGCTTTGGTTAGTGCCATATAGATGTTTGTTCTTTTGCTTGAGAGGAATAATAGGTAAACCCTCTCCTAATCTATGTATAAGCATCTCTTAATTTCTGAAATTATTTGTAATCCTCTTTTTTATTGCATTTAGATTGTGAAACTCTTTGATCTTCTTTTCATTGCTTGGGAAAGAGGTAATATATGCTAGCTGAAATTATAATTAGTTTATTGCTGTTAGTAAATTAGACATATCTCATTCATCTTAAATCGGAATTAAGATTTTCTTAAAGTTCTGGAAACTTATTCTGTACCCTATAACTTTTATGTTTTGTGCTTTGCCTAACTTTGAGGTTTGAATGGTCGAAATCATGCTTGTTTGTCGCTGACCTGACAACAAACTACAGGGTTGATAAAATAAAAACCAGAAATTGATTTGGCTATAAGTTACTCGTTTCTTATCCAAATCTAATAATTTTGGATGTTCTGGAAAGCTTAGATTTAGAGCTAAAACTTTCATGTTTTGAGTTTCATGAAATTTCGAAGTTAATTTGGTCAAAACTGTGCATTCTTACAACAGTCCCGAGAGCACAACGACAGTGATATAAAATTTAGATCTGAGAATTGTTTTAGTCATAGAATTTTCATCTCTGGTCGAAATTTGACGATCTTGGTCATTCCGGAAAGCTTAGAAACTAAGCTACAACTTTCATTTTATTCATTTTGCCAGAATTTGAAGTTTACTATGCCAAAATTGTGGTTTTTCATCTCTGGCCAGTTAGTGCATAGCTATAGGCCTTAGTCTCTTTTCTCCCGCTGTTTTCAGCGTAGAACCCCGACTTTGCGACGCCATCCCGGGCTCGTCCTTTGTCGGATTTCATCATTTTTGGTCTCATTAAAAAGATGAGATCGAGCTCTTTAACCATGCAAAGTTTGGTTTAGATCTGGGTGCATTAGATAATTCGTTTCTATTGTCGAAGTAGCACCCAGAAACTGTTTTACAATAGTGATCATTTTCAGTTATCGTCGGACCAACTTTGAAACATTGTCGTTCCTTAGTTTCAAGTCGAAACCGAATGATTCTTGTTGCATATCAAAGTAGGAGTACTTTCCTACGCTCCTGCAAATTTTCATCAAGATCTGAGTTCATGTGACCCTTCGACCATGTCGTCAAAGTGGGACCTTTATACTGTTTTGACACAGTAAAGTTTTGTGATTTTTGTCCGACTTTGAGACGACGCCGTTTCTTCGTTTCAAGTCGGAATTTCCCGATTCTTTTTGCAGTTTGGAGCAGGGATGTTGGACTATATGCCTACCAATTTTCATGCCATTCGGATTCAGTTTGCTGGTCCGAATAATTTTCCGAACTTGGGTTCGCGTCATTTTTGGACTATTTTCCAACACTTAGAATATTTTCAGTGATTTTCTGGTTTTATTGATTTCTTTGAGATTTGTCTCTAGATTTCGTACACGGGTTTTATGAATTATTTTCAAAGGATTTTTCACTCCTAAATGGCTTTCGAAATTATTATATAATATTATTTTTAATTATTAAATTAATTACTCCATAATAGGAGAGTTTTCAAAAGCTGTTTTAAAGTGATTTCAAAATCAATTATAAATCCGTTTTGCACCATTATTTTCTATAATAAAAAATCTCACACTCACTTTTTAGAACGTCGAGCGAAGTGGAAAGGTGCTTAAACGGTTAGGAAATCTCCGGCCTATGGAACCGTGTGTATTTTCTTTCCGGTTAATCCCCGACCTATTCGATTGATCGTTTTGACCTTTGGGTCTAGTTTACTGATGATACGAGGTGGACTTTTTATTGTTTGGAGTGTGAGCTTGCTATTGGTTAGGAAACCGTTTAGTGAAAACGTGGGGTATGAGACTCATTGTTAACACTTTACGGGTTCCTCTCCAAGAAGTTAGTGACACATTAGCCTCTGGGCGGCCAGTACTGGACCTCTGGGTCACCACGCCTCTGGGCAACCGTCTCTGGACACCTGCTCTATGGAGCAGTTTATTTTTCGGCATGCGCCTCTGGGCCTTTATCCTTCTGGGAAGGATCTCGCTGTCTCGCGCGTTCCGCACCTGTGCGAGTGATCGATCACAACTCTACAGTACTTGGCAACAACGACTTTGGTCGGTGCACGTGCAATATTGGTATTATTTGATGATTTTTATATCCATTCGAGTACCTCCATTCAGTGTTGGTTCTATGGAACCATACGATGTAAGTGTGATTGCCTTGTGGATTCACAGTGTCTCTGGACACTGCTTTTCAGTGTTGGATTTCATTGACTTTTCAGTATATCCCCATTGCTCTTTGGAGCATCGATCTTTGCTTGGGCACTTATTACAGACTCTGGTCACTCTTGGGATTATTGCCTATGGGCATCTTTTTATAGCTTTGGCTACGCCGATGATATGAGGTGATTTTATAGATTCTACACTTTGGTGTTGATTTCTCTTTGGAGATTTTTATTGTTTATTGATGATTAGGGATCGTCATTATATTCATGTGGTTCATAATCTACTTCTCTTTGGATAAGTACTGTTTTATTTATGTACCGCATTAGTATATATCTCAGTTATTACTGATTGTTTAGCTAGCCTGACCCGAGTGTTTTCGCTCGGGTCAGACCGAGTTGTTTCAGGTTAGGTCTCTGGACTTAGCTTCTGTGCTTCCGCTTGGACATTATCTGCTATGCTGATAGATAGCGCTTTTATTTGTCCACTATTCCGCTACTCTGTTGTTATTCAGACTTTGATATGTACATATTTTTGACTCACATGTGTGAGCAGTGGCTTTGTACCCACTTATAGTATTTGGATCTGTATTGACGATGTATTGTTCTGGGATTTTATATCTGTTATGTGATTCTGTTCTGTGATGATTTATCATTTATTACTATGCTTGTTTCTGATAGGTCTTTAGCCATTTTAATTTCGTTATAAATATTTATTGAATATGTCGAACCACTTGAGAAAAATATATAGATACCATCCTTTCGACGTATTCAGTAGATAGTTATAGCTTGATTACAAATGGTCGCTTCCACTATACTCTATTCTCCGCTTTAACAGACAGTATTACTCCCGTAATACTCTTTGTTACAGTGGGTCTCCGAGTGGGGCGTTACAAACTTCCATTATTTACATTATCATATTCGTCTTCGCATTCATCTTCATCAACTTCGACATCTTCATCAACTTCAACATCATTTTCATCAGCTTCGATATCATAATCAACTTCGACATCATTGTCAACCTCCACTTCATCAAATACTTCATTAAGAAGTGGTCTTATGTCGTCAATGTCTTAAGTGATTTGCAGTAGTCCATTATGGTCCAAATCATTCTGATATGGTTGATCTTTTCTTACGATCATGTTCGAATTGAATGACCATCTTGGCTTTGTTTTAACGACAACCCACTAATCCGCTTTATTGTTGTTCATAGCAGGATAGGGTATATAATAAACTTTAGTCGCTTGCATCGCTAACACAAATGGATCATAACCTTGGCATCGTCTTTTGTGATTTATTTCAACAAGTGGATAACTATTATGTGCAGATGTATTCCTACATCTTTTCTATTGTCGAACAACTCACCTTTGAACGAAAAAGTTTTAAGCTCTGGTGTCATCGAGTAAGTAAGTTCAATTATTTCTTGTAACATGCCATAATAATCTTCTAGGTCATTATCCCTATTGCCTCCTTTAACACATACCCCGCTATTGTAAGTTGTTTTATTTGCTCCAAATTATGTTGTGTGAAATTTATAGCCGTTTATGTATATAATTGGACATTTTATATACTTCATCATAGGACCAAATGAAGTTTTGCGTAACAAACATCTGTGATTCCATTATCATCAACCTATTAGAATAAATTCACACACATTATAATATTATACATATTTTCGACATAAAATGCAACTAATATATAATAAACCATGCTTACATATTTCTTAAACCATTTCTTAAATCCTTTACTGGGCTCAACATCAAGATTTGGTTCTTCAAATTGGTTGTTGGACAATTAAAATACCAAGGAAAATTTATAATATAAAATATAAATCATATTAATTGATTGAAGTTTGTTACATACCAAATAAGATTGGATAGCTCTTCACAATTGAGAAGCACGGTACGGTTGATTTAGCTAAAGTAAAATCTTCAATTGTTTGATAACCTCCATCTTTCCATTTACCAGATGGACGTCCCCATTTCTGGAAGATGGATAGAGGTATATCGGATGAATCATCCATATCATCCTCATTACGGTGGCCACTGTTAGAAATCAACTTGATATGGTCTTCAAAATAGTAATTGAAAAATGTGGATGCTTCTTCAGTAATGTATGTTTGACAAATTAAACATTCAACGCGTGCTTTTTGTTTCACCTTTTTTTAAGGCGACCAAGATACCTTAATATAAATACATGAAATATTAAATATAACATTCTTACATTGATATGTTGAAAATATGAAAATAAAGTCCACCGTAGTTATATATACCTCTCAAAAGGATACATCCATCCATATTGTGCTGGTCCTCGCCACTACAAGAAAAACAGTCTTTTATAGCGGCATATAGCCGCTACTAAACACAACTATAGTGGTTAGATAAACGCTATATATCGACATGTTATAAAAAGGAATTGCACATTTACAACACACAAAAAACCGCTATAAAAGAGCATGATTTCATAGCATAGTATAGCCGCTATAAAATAGTTATTCTATAGCACCTATTTCGCGCTATATATCAACATGTTTATAGTATATCCTACATCCATTTAGCATATATATCGCTACAAAATGTGTAGATACAATTGTGACGCCCCACCTCTATGCCCATAATAACAAAGAGTATTAAAAGGAATACTGTCTATTATTACGAAGAATAAGGCTGGATAGGAGCGACCATCCGTAATTGGCCTTACACTAATATTGGTTATCTCGATAGGAGTGGTATATACTTTCTATTTTTCATCTATTAATTATTTACTCCCATCGACATATCCAATTATCAGTATAAAACAAACTACGATAGTTCATAATAGTTTAGGACATTAGATATAACAATAACACAGATAATATAAATGCGGAACACAGATAAAAACAAAAGTCTCAGATATATATAACTGATGTCAGTTAATACATAGTTGACACTATACATATGGTACAACTACAACTGTCGACTCTAGAAGTTATATATACAAGTACATTATCGACTAATATACATGAATACATATCATTCTATACAATGACACGACTACTACAAAATGACACGGACCACTTCAGAAGATGTGAAAAGTCTTCATATCCTGAACAGCAACTCAAAGAAAGAAATCTACAACCTGAAATACTCGGGTCTGACCCGAGTATTACATTCAAAAGAAAATAATACCCAGGTCAGTCTAATTCAAACCAGTGTATTAGTGCATATAGGCAGTAATAATTTAAATAGACGACAGTCACAATAATTCCCGTCTATCCGATTCTTTAAACAAAGAAACCGGATAACGGTCAATATAACACATAACAGTGTTTAACAAATATCAGCAGATTTAAATCATCAACAGAGATAAATAAACAATTTATCAAATCGACTAAATCAATTTAAAGCTGTCAAATCTGATAGGGCTGCAGTACACGCACGCGTGTACTGCCTCGCCACTATCTCAAGAGATACACAAAAGCTCAGTGAAAGACACACATGATCACAAGGTCAAACCCATGTGTTTCAGCTGGATTCAACTCAAGTGAATTCCAAAACAAATCCAAACAGGGGAAAACTGCAACCACAGGCAACTGCATATGTTACTGTCAGGCCAAATCAAAACAAAGTATTCAAACCCGAGTGGTTAAGGAAACCCAGAGCCAACAGCAATACAAAGAAATCAAAGACCAAGTCGCAACCGTGATGATCAATCATAGTGTAACAAAATAAATGCATCAGTGCACCTGAGAATTTGACTCGGTGCAATACAAAATAACAAGGGTACAATTGCAACAATAAAACTGTGCATGTACACAGATTAGAACTGTGCGTGTACACAGGCAAAGGTCCAGACTCAACAACCCAAGGAGCATGTGCAAGGGTCTGGACAACATGGCATGTTGGAGACAAATGCAATTGCAGACTAGAGTATACCAAGAAGAATTGCAAATTCAGTTACAACAGTAACCAAATGAACAAACCCAGCAGCAATGAATGCTACAAGACAAAGATCAAAACAAAACAAAGATATCAAGTGAGACCAGACTCAAGTGAACCCGACAATGAATCGAAGTCAGTGAGAACCCTGACTCGATTCTCAGAACCAAATGCAACCAAATAGTGCAGACTATATTCAAATACGACAAATGAAATTGTAACTCAAACCAATTGAGCTAAATGAAACCAAAACAGCTGGAATGGCGATATACAGTATGCAACTGTGATATTGTATAGTGCAAGTAATGCCACAGACTCGAGTGGATCTGTGAGACAAATGTACACCAGAAAACAACATGAAACTGGACAGTGAAACCAGAGGCAATTGCTCCAGTCAAATGAATATAAACTAAAATGTCCAGATTAAATACAAAGGCTAGTGAATCTACAGACCCAAAGCTAGCTAATACCCAGTGTACAGCCTAAGTATGAATCAACTCATGTATATACTGCATTAGATGACAACAGTGGATATGAACTCGGATTTCAGTGGAGACATGAACAATATTCAAGAAAAATGGAATGCATCAATGAGACTAAAGCTTGCACCATTGATAGAGAATAGACTAACTGCATATGAACCCAAACTATCTCAAAGCAATACCACTACAACATGACCCAATTTAGTGCAAACTCGAGCAGGCATGTCATAGCACACTAGAATAACCCGAGTACAATAAATGGAGATGCAACAGTGAAACTGGACTGTATACTAAAGGTAAGGTAATACTACCATGCCCAGCCAATAACAGAATATGAGGCGGTGACAACATACAATGGTGACCAAGTTATAACGAACTCATGTGGATGCAACTGCGAGATATGTCAAATGCACATGTACAAAGAGCAACACGGTGTATACTTTGGAATGCACGGTGTGCGACAGGGAGTGTAAACATGACAGGGATGACGCAAATCACTGCCAACATCATGAACTGGGCGGTACGCCACAAGGCAGCGTAGCAAGGCCCAATACTATGTGAAATAAATATGCAGACTGCCCCCTTTTGTCAAGACAGCTACAATGAAGTGACTCAAACAACAACGAAAATGCACAGATAGATCAGTACATATAAGAAAACCCTAAGCAATTATACGTGAAGCCCAGGGATACAGGTATCAAGTTGAAGCTGCTACAAAATGAACAATAATGTATCATGAACAACTCGAAAAATGGTGAAGTCGAAATTCAATAGGTACAAGAAAATAACCAAAAACAATAGCAGTCTTGAACAAAGATAACTGCAGTTTGAACTCAAGTCAGGTTATATATAAAAAAAAAACCCAAGTCGAAGTAGACACAAAACGTCATCGCAAAACACCATAACCCAAGTCAGTAGTGACAGGGACGAAGTCACAGAGGAAAACAGTGACCAAGTTCAAAATCAAAGTCGAAGTCGTTCAGGTCAAGGCCAAAGATAAATCATCTACATCCAAGCATAATCACGTGGCTGAAATGAAGCCAAGAAAATCGAATGGTCGAGATAACCATTCAATTATTTCAAATAATCAAACCCGAAAGTCACGTAAGAGGTTCACATAGCAACATTGATTTCCAAACGAAATCGAACAGTAAACAACAAACTCAGAAAACATATACGAACGAGAACCATCAAATTCGAACACTAATAAGCTCAAGTTGGAATTAGATGTGAGTATACTACTCACCTGTGGTGTCGAATCAAAAGATATACACGAAGACGAACTGCACCATCATCTCGAGCATCAATCACGGCGCGAATTGAAGTAGCCTCGACCAGTTAACTCTAGCGAACATCGAAGCTCCAGGAATCAATTGGATACCACTGCACTCTATTTGCAAAGCCCTAACTTTGTCGAGGGAAACGAGCCGCCATTTTCTTTTCATTCGTTTTCTTTTGGACTAGGGTTATGAATCAATGAAAATGAAAAAGAGGGATCGGTTTTAGAATCAACTAAAGAGAACGGCCTCTGATCAACGCAAATGTGGGCTAGATTCCAAATATAAAGCCCACTTCTATCATTTACAATTTGTTTTAAAAGAATTCCAAATCGATTAAACTACCAACAATAATTAGCTACCGATTTAATCGTCTAATGACGATGATCAATCGATACGGAACCTCGGGTTGTTACAGACTCCCCTCCTTAAAGAAATTGCGTCCACGCAATCATAGGGAATAAATGGATAAAAGGTAACAACCAAAAGATCATGGCAATGTCGAATGTACAAGCAAAGCAAGTGTCAGCAGGGGAAGTATTAGAAATGAAATCAAAAGGTCCGACTGATTCAAATCAAAAGAATCAACATCGTGGGGATTAAGGAATCAAAATCAGACGACTGTCTAAAGCAAGAATCAATCGAGTTCCAGCAACTAAAAGAGAAGGAAAAACAGAGCAGAAATCCCCTACAGAGCACGAATTGAATGTGAGTAAACCAAATTACTCACCTGAATCGCCAGAGAAAAAGACGAAGCTCAAATCTCAAGAATCGCAACTATTCAATCATCAAAACGATAATTGGATTTCTCAAATCAACAAATATTCAATTATCAAAACGATAATCAAATTTTAAATTTAACAAATATTTGATTATCCCAAGCGATAATCAAATTCCAAATCAACAATTATTTAATCATCTGAAGCGATAATTAAATCTCAGATCAGAAAATATTTAATTATCAAAAGCGATAATTAAATCTCAAATCAGCAAATATTTAATTATCAAAAGCGATAATTAAATTTAAAATCAGCAAATATTTAATTATCTGAAGCGATAATTAAATCTCAAATCAACAATTATTTAATTATCTCAAGCGATAATTAAATCTAAAATCAACAAATATTTAATTATCTGAAGCGATAATTAAATCTCAAATCAGCAAATATTTAATTATCCAAAGCGATAATTAAATCTCAAATCAGCAAATATTTAATTATCAAAAGCGATAATTAAATCTCAAATCAACAATTATTTAATTATCTCAAGCGATAATTAAATCTAAAATCAACAAATATTTAATTATCTGAAGCGATAATTAAATCTCAAATCAGCAAATATTTAATTATCAAAAGCGATAATTAAATCTCAAATCAGCAAATATTTAATTATCAAAAGCGATAATTAAATCTCAAATCAACAATTATTTAATTATCTCAAGCGATAATTAAATCTAAAATCAACAAATATTTAATTATCTGAAGCGATAATTAAATCTCAAATCAACAATTATTTAATTATCTGAAGCGATAATTAAATTTAAAATCAGCAAATATTTAATTATCAAAAGCGATAATTAAATCTCAAATCAGCAAATATTTAATTATCAAAAGCGATAATTAAATCTCAAATCAACAATTATTTAATTATCTCAAGCGATAATTAAATCTAAAATCAACAAATATTTAATTATCTGAAGCGATAATTAAATCTCAAATCAACAATTATTTAATTATCTGAAGCGATAATTAAATCTAAAATCAACAAATATTTAATTATCTGAAGCGATAATTAAATGCAACAAATATCCGATTATCAAAAACGATAATCAGAACTCATATCAACAAATATCTAATTATCACAAGCGATAATTAGAAACAACAAATATCTGATTATCAAAAACGATAATCAGAACTCATATCAACAAATATCTAATTATCACAAGCGATAATTAGAAACAACAAATATCTGATTATCAAAAACGATAATCAGAACTCATATCAACAAATATCCAATTACCTGCAGATAATTGGAAACAACAAATATCTAGAAATCAATTAAGAAGACTAGAAAATCAACATAAAAGTTTGGATCGATCCCATCAGATGGCGAGTTTTTAATTCGCCGCACGTGCATCAACAAATGGCCGAACCCTACCAAGTACTCAACATAATTTTGGCGCCCAACAAATTGACCCGAAGGTCCGCAGAGTGACCCGAAGGTCTAGTACTGGTATTTGACCCGAAGGTCCATCATATGACCCGAAGGTCCATCATATGACCCGAAGGTCCATCATATGACCCGAAGGTCCATCATAGTGGCTCGAAAGCACACGAAAGCATCAAATATTTCAATTAACGAGTCCGGAATTAACCGAAATAGCAAACGCACATGTCCCATACCACGTGTTTTACTAAATCGTTTGATTCTCTTCATCGTTTCCTTGAAAGTGTGAAATTCATCAAAATCATCTAAACAGCAGATATTCAATTAACGAGTCCGGAATTAACCGAAAAAGTAAAAGTGTGGTTCCATACTCCGCACTTTTGCTAAATCGTTTAAATCTCTTCTTCGTTTCCTTGAAAGTGCAAAATTGTGTATTTCGTAAAAACACACTTTACATTCTCAAACGGACAAGTCCAGAATTAAGCGAATCAGTAAAAGAAAGGGGTCATAGTCCTCGATTTTGCTGAAACGTTTAAATCGCTTCCTCATTCTTTTGAAAGCGCAAACTGTTAAAATTTCTAAAAACAATTTTATTTATTTTGTAAAATAACAATTCACATTCTCAACTGGACAAGTCCGGAGTTAAGCGAAACAGTAAAAGAAAGGGGTCATAATCCTCGATTTTGCTGAATCGTTTAAGTCGCTTTCTCATTCTTTTGAAAACGTAAACTGTTAAAAATTTATAAAACAATTTTCATTTTACAACGATTTTCCAATCACGTGATTCAAGCAACAATATTAGTAACAATTTCGAAAAGGGAATTGTACTTCTCAAAATACCGTAAAAACGGTTACAAATCAGCATTGCGGAATAACCGCTTGAAAATCCACTTTTAAAATTTGACGGTTACTGAAGCCAAAGCGACAGTAATTTTAAAACGTCAAAATCACATCAAAACAATTTACATCAAAATGTAATATCAGAGAATTTTCATTTATTAAAACTGTCAACAAAACACCGTGCCTCAAAAATTCAGCATTGGTGTAAAAATCCCGTTATAAAAATAACGGCAACAAAATACGTTTCATAACCAAGAATCGGTTCAACGTAAAATAAATGCAATAACGTGCAATTTAAATTTTTTTTTTTTGCACGTACTACAAAATGAACAAAGAAATCATTCAAATGTATCTTCAATGAAGATAATTCAAAACAGCAAAATCTAATCAATAGATGATTAGTACAAAAGAAAGCCAGCGGAAATTTCAACAAAAATCACATATCTGCAATTTCTTCGAATCCTCAATTTGGATTCGAAATGCTCAAAGAAACAAATAATTACAGCTATGTAAACAACAATTGGAATTCACATCAATTTCGTATTTTGATCCTTAAATCAAAAAGATTATCAGTCGTACTCAGCGAAGACAGTTTCACTGTTTCCGCTGCGCACTCTGATAAATAGAACACAAATCAATCAAATCAACAAAACACAGTTTCACTTTTTATTTTTAAATAATGATATTTAAAAATTTCATCTAAATTTCAAAACTTTAGTTTTGACTCAAAGTACAAATAAAACATCGACCAATAGTTGTAACATATGTTCTATCCAAGTTATATTTTATATTATGTCCATAAACCCCCAAGCTCTGATACCAACTGTGACGCCCCACCTCTATGCCCATAATAACAAAGAGTATTAAAAGGAATACTGTCTATTATTACGAAGAATAAGGCTGGATAGGAGCGACCATCCGTAATTGGCCTTACACTAATATTGGTTATCTCGATAGGAGTGGTATATACTTTCTATTTTTCATCTATTAATTATTTACTCCCATCGACATATCCAATTATCAGTATAAAACAAACTACGATAGTTCATAATAGTTTAGGACATTAGATATAACAATAACACAGATAATATAAATGCGGAACACAGATAAAAACAAAAGTCTCAGATATATATAACTGATGTCAGTTAATACATAGTTGACACTATACATATGGTACAACTACAACTGTCGACTCTAGAAGTTATATATACAAGTACATTATCGACTAATATACATGAATACATATCATTCTATACAATGACACGACTACTACAAAATGACACGGACCACTTCAGAAGATGTGAAAAGTCTTCATATCCTGAACAGCAACTCAAAGAAAGAAATCTACAACCTGAAATACTCGGGTCTGACCCGAGTATTACATTCAAAAGAAAATAATACCCAGGTCAGTCTAATTCAAACCAGTGTATTAGTGCATATAGGCAGTAATAATTTAAATAGACGACAGTCACAATAATTCCCGTCTATCCGATTCTTTAAACAAAGAAACCGGATAACGGTCAATATAACACATAACAGTGTTTAACAAATATCAGCAGATTTAAATCATCAACAGAGATAAATAAACAATTTATCAAATCGACTAAATCAATTTAAAGCTGTCAAATCTGATAGGGCTGCAGTACACGCACGCGTGTACTGCCTCGCCACTATCTCAAGAGATACACAAAAGCTCAGTGAAAGACACACATGATCACAAGGTCAAACCCATGTGTTTCAGCTGGATTCAACTCAAGTGAATTCCAAAACAAATCCAAACAGGGGAAAACTGCAACCACAGGCAACTGCATATGTTACTGTCAGGCCAAATCAAAACAAAGTATTCAAACCCGAGTGGTTAAGGAAACCCAGAGCCAACAGCAATACAAAGAAATCAAAGACCAAGTCGCAACCGTGATGATCAATCATAGTGTAACAAAATAAATGCATCAGTGCACCTGAGAATTTGACTCGGTGCAATACAAAATAACAAGGGTACAATTGCAACAATAAAACTGTGCATGTACACAGATTAGAACTGTGCGTGTACACAGGCAAAGGTCCAGACTCAACAACCCAAGGAGCATGTGCAAGGGTCTGGACAACATGGCATGTTGGAGACAAATGCAATTGCAGACTAGAGTATACCAAGAAGAATTGCAAATTCAGTTACAACAGTAACCAAATGAACAAACCCAGCAGCAATGAATGCTACAAGACAAAGATCAAAACAAAACAAAGATATCAAGTGAGACCAGACTCAAGTGAACCCGACAATGAATCGAAGTCAGTGAGAACCCTGACTCGATTCTCAGAACCAAATGCAACCAAATAGTGCAGACTATATTCAAATACGACAAATGAAATTGTAACTCAAACCAATTGAGCTAAATGAAACCAAAACAGCTGGAATGGCGATATACAGTATGCAACTGTGATATTGTATAGTGCAAGTAATGCCACAGACTCGAGTGGATCTGTGAGACAAATGTACACCAGAAAACAACATGAAACTGGACAGTGAAACCAGAGGCAATTGCTCCAGTCAAATGAATATAAACTAAAATGTCCAGATTAAATACAAAGGCTAGTGAATATACAGACCCAAAGCTAGCTAATACCCAGTGTACAGCCTAAGTATGAATCAACTCATGTATATACTGCATTAGATGACAACAGTGGATATGAACTCGGATTTCAGTGGAGACATGAACAATATTCAAGAAAAATGGAATGCATCAATGAGACTAAAGCTTGCACCATTGATAGAGAATAGACTAACTGCATATGAACCCAAACTATCTCAAAGCAATACCACTACAACATGACCCAATTTAGTGCAAACTCGAGCAGGCATGTCATAGCACACTAGAATAACCCGAGTACAATAAATGGAGATGCAACAGTGAAACTGGACTGTATACTAAAGGTAAGGTAATACTACCATGCCCAGCCAATAACAGAATATGAGGCGGTGACAACATACAATGGTGACCAAGTTATAACGAACTCATGTGGATGCAACTGCGAGATATGTCAAATGCACATGTACAAAGAGCAACACGGTGTATACTTTGGAATGCACGGTGTGCGACAGGGAGTGTAAACATGACAGGGATGACGCAAATCACTGCCAACATCATGAACTGGGCGGTACGCCAAAGACAAGGCAGCGTAGCAAGGCCCAATACTATGTGAAATAAATATGCAGACTGCCCCCTTTTGTCAAGACAGCTACAATGAAGTGACTCAAACAACAACGAAAATGCACAGATAGATCAGTACATATAAGAAAACCCTAAGCAATTATACGTGAAGCCCAGGGATACAGGTATCAAGTTGAAGCTGCTACAAAATGAACAACAATGTATCATGAACAACTCGAAAAATGGTGAAGTCGAAATTCAATAGGTACAAGAAAATAACCAAAAACAATAGCAGTCTTGAACAAAGATAACTGCAGTTTGAACTCAAGTCAGGTTATATATAAAAAAAAACCCCAAGTCGAAGTAGACACAAAACGTCATCGCAAAACACCATAACCCAAGTCAGTAGTGACAGGGACGAAGTCACAGAGGAAAACAGTGACCAAGTTCAAAATCAAAGTCGAAGTCGTTCAGGTCAAGGCCAAAGATAAATCATCTACATCCAAGCATAATCACGTGGCTGAAATGAAGCCAAGAAAATCGAATGGTCGAGATAACCATTCAATTATTTCAAATAATCAAACCCGAAAGTCACGTAAGAGGTTCACATAGCAACATTGATTTCCAAACGAAATCGAACAGTAAACAACAAACTCAGAAAACATATACGAACGAGAACCATCAAATTCGAACACTAATAAGCTCAAGTTGGAATTAGATGTGAGTATACTACTCACCTGTGGTGTCGAATCAAAAGATATACACGAAGACGAACTGCACCATCATCTCGAGCATCAATCACGGCGCGAATTGAAGTAGCCTCGACCAGTTAACTCTAGCGAACATCGAAGCTCCAGGAATCAATTGGATACCACTGCACTCTATTTGCAAAGCCCTAACTTTGTCGAGGGAAACGAGCCGCCATTTTCTTTTCATTCGATTTCTTTTGGACTAGGGTTATGAATCAATGAAAATGAAAAAGAGGGATCGGTTTTAGAATCAACTAAAGAGAACGGCCTCTGATCAACGCAAATGTGGGCTAGATTCCAAATATAAAGCCCACTTCTATCATTTACAATTTGTTTTAAAAGAATTCCAAATCGATTAAATTACCAACAATAATTAGCTACCGATTTAATCGTCTAATGACGATGATCAATCGATACGGAACCTCGGGTTGTTACAACAATAACGCCTATTTGCTGCTATCCTTTTACAGTAACCTCATACAATGCATTATCTTTTTATATCACTTATGTCATATACTTATAACGCTTTTTAGGAGCTATGCTTTATTTTACTATATATTTGATGCACCCCACCATTACATTTTAATAATAACAATCAAAATGAATCTTCTTTAAATAGATAACAATTTGAACAATGTATGAACGAAAAAAAAATATAATAATCAACAGATGTAATGCATATTCATGATAACAAAATAAAGTATCAACTAACAAAAAATAAGTTCAATACATGAGTTACCAAATTCAATACATATTCACAATAACAAAAGACAACATAGTTCAAAGTTAACGTCTACAAGTACCACATGCATCACTAAGGACTTGAACTGCTCAAAGCCTTTCTTACCAAATAAACTACTCTTTTCTTACCAAATCTTCAGCCAGTCGAGCCATTCCTAGTACATAAAAATAGGTTAAGATGAAACTAGAGTAATCTTCTTCCGAATTTGAGTAATCATTCAAAAGTGGCATCTGCAATGTTCAGTCAAATTTTAAGATTAGTATCATTAGGATAAATTTGAGTACTATTTCAAGTATCATTGTTATTGGTTTAAATTTTTGAGCGATCCAGAAGTTCAATCATTTCATTGACCATTGATGTAGAGGCAGATGCTCAACCAAGCATCTCATATAAAAAGAAAAAGGAAAAAAATACTAGTTGAAAAGAACAACAGTTCATTTTACAGTTTCATTTACATTATAAGCATATATATATCAACATTGTATGAACTATGAATGCGTCAAATGTGATATCGCATGTATGAAGTCGAAAACTCCAGTTGTGTATGAAGTAAAACAACAAAATCTTTTCATTTTAACAGTAACTCATTAGTCGTCACTAGTTAATAATCATACAAATGCAGTTCAATATTCTTTATTTTAAGTTATTATGATAAAAGATAAGTCCTTCATAGGACGGTGGTATGTTCTCTGGACTGTTATAGTAATCACAGTGGGATCAAAACTAGTTGACATGAATTAACCATGTTGAAGAAAAGATGGATTATAGTGAACAATATACTCTAACTTATAAATAAAAAAAGCACGTACATGAGATTCTAGAACATAAGACGAACTTTTCATCTTTTTCAACCTAGCAACCTCAATTCTCTTCTCAATAACCACATCCCCCTCTCCACAATATCATTCGAGACACGAAATGATGATTTCTATATTATCTAACATAAAAAATATAAATCAATCTTAAGATATCGATCTTAAATAAAATTCAACATTCAATCTACTAACCTCAGCTTTAGTGGTTTGAGAACTGAATGTTGCTTTTGCCTTCGCATTAATGAACCTCTATTGCAAATACCTATTGTCTAATAAAATGCCTAGTACTTTTGAATGATAAGAGTAAATTTCTACTATGGAAAATACAAATACAAGTACCGATTGTATTTACCTGGCTAGAGCAATTCCCCAAGTAGCCAAGGCATATATGGTTTTTTCCAACTTCTTGTAGGTGTTTCAATTTGCCAATTTCTTTATATCCACCCAAAACACTTGCAATACCTATGTGATCAACATAACATATAATATTAGTTGCATTTTATTGAAATTTAGAATAAAGTGGTACAATATATATATATATATATATATTATGTACAAGTGATTTTGCAATAGAATGACAAAATCTAGTATACTTTTCAAGTTAAAAATCTAAGTTCAATTAGTAATTATATTATCCGCTTTTGTAGAACAAAAATTTATCTCAGTATTAACCGAGGCTTAGTGTTAAATAAGACTGACATCCTCAGTTAAAACTGAGGGTGATTGCCTCATTAAAACTGTGGCAACATATACACAGGCTAGATGACTTTCGGATACTCTTGAAGATGAAGGTAATTCAATTATACATCACTTTGAGCATGTTCTTTGAACTCAGAAGTTGCTTCAAATTTGATATCACAATAGGGATTATATCTGTCATTGCCAAATTCATGTGCTTGCTTTTTAACCTCATCTAGTATAACATCTTCTTTTGCAAATTCACGTGAAACCACCTCCATTTCTAAGATTTTAATCCTCAAGTAGATGATATAACAGAACCATATTTACAGCTCATTGTATGATAATCTGAAATAATAACAAGAACTGTGCATGAGGTACATTTATGTTTACAAAAAATGTAAGAAAATAGAATATAAGGTGGCCTTTAATACCAAGGTGAAGGCATATTGGTCGCTCCTTAACTTGCATGCAACATGAGATAAATAACAGACCAAATTTGTGTTCCTGACTTGCCGAGCAAACATCGACTATGGTGTTGAAACCACATTAGATAGATAAATGAAACTTTGATACACTTTTGGAGGCATCAATTATTAAATTCAAGGTGCATGCTCATTTTGGATCAAATTTTGACATTTTCCGATGAAGATTTGTTGCTTCTTTAAAGAGGAGTTATTCATGAGGAAGTAGCGACAATTTTTGGCAAGTGCATAGCTTTCGCTGAACCAAATGGAAAACCAATCACCCGATGCAAAGTTAACAACTTCACAGCAATTGAAACCTAGAAATACCATGATTAAAATCTGCATGATATGGATAAGGAAAACTGATGATGGACTCTCAAGGTTTTTGTATAGCTTTACATGGGGTCATTATAGTTATTATTAACTTTTTTATTATAAACTTAGTTAATTTTATAAACTTTTTTAATTTTTATAAATTTATTAAATTTATTATTATTATTATTATATAATTTAGTTAAATTTCATAAAACTTAATTAAATTAGTTAATACTTTATCATTATTATTGTTATTGTTGTTATTCTTAACTTAGTTATTTTTATGAAACTTAATGAATTTTGTAATTTATTAGTATTGATATTATTATTATTGCTTTTATCATCATCATCATTAATATTATTATAAACTTAGTTAATTTTTATGAAACTTATTTATTTTTAAAAAACTTAGTTTATTAGTTATTAATATTGCTATTATGGTTTTTATTATTATTATTATTATTATTAATATTATTATTATAGTTAATTTTCAAAAACATTAGTGAAATTATTATATCATCAATTTAGTGAATTATCATAAGCATTAGATGAATTATTACTATTATTATTGTTATAAAATTTAGTTAATTTTTATCAATCTTAGTTAAATTTTTACAAATTTAGTTAAAATTTAAAACCTAGTTAACTTGGTTAATAATTTATTAGTTTATATAAACAAAGTTAAATTTTATAAAATTAGTTAATTTATTATTATTGTTGTTTATATATATAGTTAATTTTTATAAAATTTAGTTAACTTGGTTAATATTTTATGATTTATTAATAATGATAATATTATTATACAAGTTTAGTTAATTTTTAACTTAGTTAATTGGGTTAATATTATATAATCTTTTATTATTATTATTAACTTAGTTAATTTTTTATAAAACTTAAAGTTAATATATTATTATTATACGCTTGGTTAATTTTTATAAAACTTAGTTAACTTGGTCATTACTTTATAATATTTTTTTTATATTATTCTAAACTTAGTGAACTGTTATTAAACTTATTTAAACTTTATAAACTTGGTTTGTTTATTGTTATTATTACTATTATTATGACCATCGTCATTATTGTTAGTATTACCTTTATGAACTTGGTTTGTTTGCATAGAAATGAATATTAACAGAGTACAAATATGGTTAATATAAACGGTATAGATTTGGAAGTTTGGACTTCATAAGATATTTCACAAATTTCTAGCTTTATTAGAATCCCAAGCGAATTAGATGATATAAACAAATAAAAAGGAAAGTCATAAAATTTGCAGAAGTTTCTATACAAGTAATTGCCCAGTCCAAGTGATAAGAAGGAGGCTTACCAATCCCATTTTATCAAATTGGAGCATTTAATAATTACTTGTTGAATTCTAGCTTAACTGAAAATAAATCTTTGGGTTTCAATTATACAAGCAGGAGAAAATAAAGCTTTGGATTTCAATTATACAAGCAGTAGAAGCAGGAGAAGCTTTGGGTTTCAATTATACTCATTGATCGATATAATATAATGTCCACATGTAAAGAAACATATTGGTTGTTAAGAGCGTCGAATAGTCTATAAAAATAGAATTTATTTCCCATTCACTATAAATGCTAAATTGATTTTTAGGATTTATTACAATACTGGGATGTATAAGAAAAGAAATTCGAGTTCTGTGGGTTGGACCGAAAGAGGCTAAAGATTTTTCATCCAATGTAGAGTCTTGAGTATGGTGTTAAAAAAAGTTGAAGGCAATTTTGATTCGGTTAAATTTGATGGAAAAAAGCATGCATTTTGATTGGTTCAAGCTGTGAAAGAAATCATGAAGCTGTGGTCAGCTAGTTTGTTGGCAGCAATATACATTAGAACTGTAAAATTTGTCATCATGATATGCTGACATTGCAATTTTTACCAATTTTTTTTCAATTTTGTATGTTAGAATGAATCAAAATATTTCATTTTGAACCAAAATAGATAATCATTTTAAAAATTTGTAAGTTTCTATAATGATTTGAAATCAAAATATGTATATGTTTAAAATAAAATAATTGTCGCAAAGTATACTTTTATGAATCTCTAGTATCCATTTGTTCTACAATCATTCGTATTTCATATAACCATTATTTTTTTGACCAGTATAATTCAGCTCAGCCATGGCATAACAAGAAATAATCCTCTAATCTTTTTTTCCCTTATCAAGCGAGCTTTAATAAGAGTAGTTGAACATAAATCTTTGTACATTAAGCTGAGCTCAGTTATGGGCATCCAAACCTCATTTGGTAATAGCTCCTAAAAAACTATCGAAAATAGAGTCTCAAGGAATACATGACAATCATGACTCTTCATTCCCGATAGTTGAAGGTCCTTCATGTCAACACATCGTTTCATATTAGAAACAATTCCATCTGGTAACTTCAAATTTTCTACCTACTCTAATACTCTTTTACGATGAATATTTTCCAAACTCATAATAAGCTAAATGATTGAAATTTGGACATTCACTATCAGTTTTTAGTTCGGTACGATTATAATATAATGCAATATCCTTCCTTAACTTCAAATCATCTTTTGTTTTTCCCTTAACATTCATAATTGTGTTAAAGTAGTTCTCAAACACATTTTTCTCATTATGCATTACGTCCAGATTATGTCGAAGTTTCAGATTCTTCCAATATGGTAACTTACAAAATATACTTTGTTTGCACCAATTATGAATTTGCCCTTTACCAAGGATTTTTGGCTCTCTTTCTATCTCATGTATTTTAGGATAAGTGCACAATCTCCTACACTTTTCACTACTTAGAATGTTAGGTGGATCTAAAGTAATGGTGTATTTGCCCTGAAGTTTTTTTTATCAAATCTAAAACGATTGTTTGGATGCAAAAAACGACGTTGACGATCCCACCAACACTGTTTACCGCCACATTTTAATTGGAAGGATTCTTTCAAATCCATATAGATAAGGCAAGCAAACTTGCCGCTAGTACTCCAGTCAGAAAGCATCCCATATACTGGAAAATACTTATTGTCCACAATAAAGAAGCAAATATTCTAAAAAAAAATTCCTTGGCACTCGTAAGTAACAATGCCATCTGTCCATATATTTTTTCAACTTATTAACTAAAGGTTGCAGATATACATCTATTCCATTTTTGGGATTCTTTGGTCCAGGAATAATCACAGTTAAAAACATGTATGAATTCTTCATACACATCTACAGAGGTAAATTGTAAGGTGTTACAATAACTAGTCATGTTGAATAAGGTTTTCCAAACAAAGTAAAAGGCGCAAAAACATCCGTATACATACCAAGTCGGACATTACGTGATTCTTTAGCAAAATCAGGATAAACTTTATCAAAATGTTTCCACGCCTCACCATCAGAAGGATGACATAAAATCCCTTCCTCTCGTTGTCTTTCATTGTGCCATCACATCTGTTTCGTGGTAACACAAGATGCATATAACCTTTGTAATCTAGATTTAAGCGGAAAATAATGTATATGAGTGAAAGATACACCTTTCCCATTTGTTTTTAAGACTTATATCTTTTTTTATTGTAGAATTTACAACTCGTAAGGCTTTTATGTTTCTTCCAATATATCATGCATCCACCTGGGCATGTGGCAATTTTTTCATATGGCAAACCGAAAGCAGATTCTTCCTTTTTTAATGAATACCAGTTACATGCCAACACATTCTCAGGTGGAAGCATTTCCTTACACGGACTTAGAATTGCATTCATCATGTTTTCCGACGTATCGTATTCAAATTTTATAGTGATTAACCTAGATGTAGCGACAAGCGTGTCATCGTACATCCTTTATAAAGCGGTCGTTTCGATGCTTCTAACAAATCAAAAACTTTTAAGCTTTAGAGTCAAGTTCTTCTTCTACATCAGGTTCATTAGTCCACATACTTGGACAGCAGCATCACGAACCATTTTTGTCCTTCTATCTCCCACATTATAGCCATCAAAATCAACATTGATGTTTTCGGTTGCCTCTTCAACTACGACTGTTAAACCATGCTTTGTCCCTGATTCACCATGATATTTCCACACGTAATAATTCGGCATAAAACCATAATTATGAAAATGAAAAGTTATAGTTACGTAATCTTGAAGTTTCATGGAATGACATTTCTTACACGGACATCGAATTTCTTTCATCTATGTTTTATTACTTGAAGCCACTTTTAGAAATGCTTTAACTTGTTTCTAAAACATAATGATGTTGACCATCTTTTCTATCCAGGCTCGTGCATCCAAGTTCGAACTTTCATGTAATTTATCTTTTACTGTACAATTAGAAATAAGTAAATTATATTTTATACAATAAATCAGTGTTAAATTTAACGAATATTTTACTAGCTTTTAAGAAAATACCCTATACGTTTTTATTTTTTATTCAAAAAACCGATTACACGTATATTTTTATTTAAAAAGACCAATTGTGCTTTTATCTTTAATAAAGTTGTATATTATTCTTCTTTTTGTACATTATTATTTTTCTTTATCGTAATGCCTTATATTATTAGTTTATTAGTTACACAATTCATTATTACTTTTAATACTAATTCCATGTATTATTATAAAACATGTTATTATCATTTTATACTAATACCATTGGTTATTTCTTTTAATACCAATTATATGATCTTATTTATTAATAATATTATTCAACGTTATTTTTATATTAATAATATCATATCATACTTTATTATATCATTAACTTTTAATATTGGTTATATACATTTTAATTGACAATATTATTCAATGCTATTTTTAAAGTAATAATGTTGTATTACATCATTATCATTATTTAAACGAGTATATATGCACATACATGTGGGCTTGCGTCTAGTCACTTTGGATATATGGGCTTACATCATTATCATTATTAATATTATTGATATGAGAGTCCATTCTTAATGAGAAGTATTAAACATTTCATCTACAGAACCGTTCCTACAAGTAGAGAAATAAGGCCTTAGGCATTTTAAGGATTATCATGTATGTTATTGATGTTTACAATTGATTCTTTAGGAAGACATTAATTTCTCATTCCACTTTATCTTGATTTTTAACATGCTCTGTGAATACATACAAAACTATAAAAAAAATAGTTGTTTATATGTGTTATAGTACCTGTAACCAATATCTATAAAATGCTATTTTCTTTTTACTTTTTTTGTTCTTTATGAAATTATGATGTGCATCTGATTTGAGAATCTGAAGGAGTGGATTGATAGTGCTAATACTAAAGGAAAATCAATTATAACACTGTATACCATGATGGTATGCTTCTAAATTCTTTACTGGTTGATAACATTTCATTGAGTTCCTTACCAAATAAATATCTTTCTTCAAGTAATAACAGGGTAAAAATGCAGATATGGTTTTCATATATTATGGGGAAGACCCTTCTAAATGTCCTTTTGAACAAGGTCAGTGATCCATGTGATTATTCAACTTGTTAAATAGCTTTTACCAACAAGTATGTCTTTTTAATTATAAACAAATGCATGATTTCAATGTGTGCCCTGATACATATTGTTAACGTCGTTTTGAATTAAAATTACCAACACTAGCTAAAAAGTGGCTGCAATTAAGAAGCAAAAATAATATATTTACCATCTTTTCCTAAGTAATAACAACTATTAGATCTAAACTGATATGCATACGAACTATATTAATTACATACATTGGTTATATATCGTGATCAAAAACCTTTTTTATATTTAACACCGAAAAGTTGTTATAATGGTAATTTTGCAGTAGGCTATTGGGCCTCACTAGTTAATTGGGGTTTGTATGATGTTGATATTAGCTGTTTTTATACAATAAGGATTCCTGGTTCTAAATTATAACTGTATACTATGTTTTTAAAATCTTGAAGTTACGTTTTTGTATATTTATCTATTGAATAAAGGACAAATTTTCAAAAGAGGCTGCTTTTCAAAACCATTTGCACGAATAGGCCAAGTTCAAAACTATTTGCAGATATAGGCCAGTTCAAAACTTTAAGTGGAATCACACCTAAACACTGGATGCTTCAGATGACATGGCTCTTCGAAGTGAGATAAGAGGCGCAACAGTTAAGTTGACATGGCTTCGCAATATGTTTGCAGATGAGCCATCACCGGATGCTTCAGATGTAGAAATTGAATATCATGCGAGAGCGGTTATTCTACATTTGATATCTTGTCGTCTATTTCCCGATCATTCTAAAGGACGACTAAACCTTTTTTGGTTATTATTTTTGCAAAATTTGGATGAGTGTGCACGATATTCTTGGGGCAGTGCTATATTGGTAACATTATATAATGAGTTAACAAATGCTGCACTCATGAAATCCAAATCGATAGCTGGTTGTCTCTCGCTTTTACAGGTATAATATGCATAGATATATTTGTTATAACTCACTCATATGTAATATTTAATTCCACTGTATTTAAAAATTTTGTAGCTTTGGGCATGGACACATCTTCCCATTGGCCGTCCAAATGTGACTACCATGCAGATCGACAGAACATTGCCTTATAGTGCAAGGTAGTTAATTTCCAACTACATTTACATGTGTGTATTTTTGTACTAATAAAACTCTAATTGTATAACTATTGGTATAGATGGTTTGGTTCAAGGAGTTGGGTTGAGTCTCAAAAGCAAGTGGCCACTTTCTATCGCGACCAGCTCGACATGTTAACAGATGAAGCTGTTATATGGAATCCGTACACACAGGATGTGCTAGTCGATCTTCCGCAGATATGTCTAAGTGGGATGCATAGTTGGCTTTGTAAGACACCTATCATATGCATGCGAGATGTACAAATGTATAATCTTGATCGAGTGATGCGACAGTTTGGTCTTCATCAACACATACCTGATCCATGCGAACAAAAGCCAGATTTGGAGTTTGCTATCGTCCAGTGGAACGATAGACATAACCGTATTGTCCACCAACAGTTTCCTACCATTCCTATTTCGAGATACATGAGTTGGTACTGGTCGATTACTCGAATATTCATTGTTGCAAATCGGACTTCTCACGAACGAGCATACACCGCTCGTGCACCGCTTGAGCGAGACATGGTAAATCTTCACATTACCGTGATATTTTAAGTTCGTTCACTTGAATCATGTTTCTAATTTTGAATAAACAACTGCAACTTGTAGGTCGACGTACTAGAGACGGTAGGAAGAGGATTGGACGATATCGGAAATGGTAGAGTACCCGAACGAGAAGTTCAACCACGTTGTCTTGATTTCAAGAAACTTATTGACACACTACTTTTTAGAAATCGATTAACACGGCCAAGCTCTTCCGAACAAGCTATGCGGACTAGAGAGCGAAGAACTAAAAGAAGGCAAGATACACACCAATCGCAAGACGCTGGACCTTCTCAACCCCCACCTACTCAAGACGATCCTACTCAACCATGAGTATTCCTATTTTTATTTGCTTTTATAACCGAACTATTAGTTTGCTTTTGTAACCGAACTATAACTTCTACTTTAATTTGAATGTAATCGAATATTAATTATGTTATGCTAGAATTTATTTACTGGTAGTTTTATTTGTTTGCTTTTATGTAGATAAACATTTGCTATCATTTAAGATTGTTCGTTTGGATTTGAATTTTGTGTATTTGGATTTGAATATGAAGCTTGCTGTCCAGGTTTTAGACCTGCATTTACACTGGCGCATTTGGCAGATGCACTAGTGTAAATTACAAGGGGCGCATTTCACAAATGCGCCCCGTGTTATTTTTTTTTAAAAAAAATCCACCTCATCGCTGAGGTGGCAAAACTGGCCTATATCTGCAAATAGTTTTGAACTTTGCCTATTCGTGCAAATGGTTTTGAAAAGCAGCCTCTTTTGAAAATTTGTCCTTGAATAAATAAAAAATTATTACTAAAAAAATAACATAATTTTTGACAAACAATCTAAATGTATATTGTCGCGATTTCAGGAGGAACTGTGCAACTCTGTCATAGTGGATGATTGCTTCTGGAATATTAGTAGGTAACAACCATGTTTTTATACTTGATTTCTTATTCTTTAAAACCTACCACATCTTTTGGTAGAGTGATACTATGACTTAGCTTCTTGTTTTTGTTTACAATAAAAATAGTTTACAACAAACAAATGGTATAATAAACATGCTTAAGGTAAGTATGATACTTTGAAACTGTTTTCTACTTTCAATAGACAATCTGAACTCTGAAGGCCTATGTCTGTATGTTTTTACTCATTTACAGTAATGTATTAAATACTATATTATTTAGTCTCAAAAGTCAGTTCATTTCTTATACAACATTTGCCTGCATTTTCTTTCTCAACATATCGTTTTCAAAGAAACCACTTGGGCAATAAATACTGCCACACCTTACTTGATTTTAAAACAACCTTCACTGTTAGATGTCTGTAAATTATGTTTATATATAAATCATAAAACAATCAATCGGTTAAATTATCAAATTTGAAAAAAAATGCATTGAACCTACCAGTTTTGATTCAAATACATGTATTAATGTTAAAAATTAAAATAAAAAGCCTTAGCAAGACAAGTATTTAAAAAAAAACAAAAATTTCAAACTAGACAAGCATTCAAAAAATAACTAGCAAACCAAATACGTTTACCAAAATGTTAAAATCCCAAACTAGAAAACTCAGACAAGCGTAAAGTCATGAAGCTGAAATATCAAAATAAGGCTTTGAGTTAAGTGCAATTTAACCATTTCCATTCATAGGCATAATAAGGGGTATCGGGTTATGTTGAAAATTCTTCAACAAATCATATGCATGAATTCTGTCTTAGAGCGGAACAAAATTACTGATAGTAAGATAATGAGAAGAAGAGAAGCATACATTAACAGTTAGTTGAACGCCAATGGCAGTAGTTCGAAACCATTCGGTCGAAATCGGAAGATTTGGAGGCGAGTTGGAGATGAAATTGTTGATAGAGACTCTTGGTAATCATAGTTTGAGATGAAATTGTTGATGGAGGCAGGGAGATATAGAGATCGATGATTATAGATTAAGGTTTTTTTTCTTCTGTTCTCCAGTTCGTGAATAATTGGGGGTTAGGAGAATACCTACATGGGAATGTTGGAAATATAGGTTGATTAAAGTTAAAAAAACTATTTTTACTGTGCTACAGAGGTGTAAGGATGACATGGGAAATTTTCTAAACCTTTCCAACGCCAGTTTGGATTTGTAGAAAATTAACAAAGGCGCGTAAATGGCATAGGATATTATCTACATCTTTTCTATGACATAATTTTGGCGTAGGGGATTTCCTACGCTAGTCTGGATTTGTAGAAAATTAACAGAGGTGTGGAAATGACGTAGGAGATTATCTATGTTCTTTTCTACATTATAATTTTGGTGTAGGGAATTTCCTACACCTTTCCTATGCCTCGATTATTTTTCTAGAGATTGAAGTTGGCGTAGGAAAGACATAGTAAATTTTCTTATGTCTTTCATACGCCTTTACCTCTTTCTACCTATTTCCTACATCTTCCCTACGCCCCGCCTTTTGGCGTTGGAAAGGCGTAGGAAATTGAAGTATTTTCTACTGGTGATAATAGCATATGGATGTTAATAAATAATAATTGTCAAGAAACCCCTCAGGGTCTGTTTATAGATTTTTCATACAAAATAATGTTTATGGATAATATACATATATAGTCATATGGGTTCATAATGATCAAATTAATACGTCATTCCATTTTTCAAATGGAAATTTAATCAAATAATCAGTCAAACAATTTAACTAACATCCAAGTAATTAGTAAATGTTTATAACATCATAGATATGATATAATAAAATTAAATGTGAGTTAAACTCACATTGATTTTCGTTTCCGTCAAAACATTTCGATTTTGGATTAAAATCAAAACGACCGTCCGATTTTAGCATAAATTTTCACATGCTCCAAATCCAACCAAACTAATTCCGTCGTAAAGATCTCGAGGACACGAATCCAATGTAAAAAACTATGTTCAAATCCGACTTCATATGAAGAAGTTATACAAATTTAAGTTATCGTCGATTTTAAATATAATATAATAATGTTATATAAATTACAACTTTACCCCTCTTCTCTATCTTCCCCAAATCAATAGAAATGTGCACAGCCATGCCACAACCCATTCATGCATGCACGGATATGCACTGATGAATACCCAAATCCCATGCCAAAGCCACCCCAAAAATCATGACCTATTCCTTTCTCACACGCCTTCCCATCAGGTCGCAAGACCCAAACCATCACCGACGTTCGTGAAAAATTGCGTCAAGGTGCTACACTCCATCCTGAAACCAAATTCAAGTTCCATTCGACGAGTCGATGACCAAAATCCCCAAAAACCTCAACCCTAGTTCACGCCCAAAAACTGACTTCGGCCAAAGCATCATCATTCTCAAATTCGAGGCCATAAAATCAAAGTCAAGATCAAAACAAACTCGATGGACTTTGTTTCATAATTTTTCACTGAGTAAATTTTAGATTTGATTTTTGAAGTTTTATTTCGAAGATGGAAACCAATTTCTTGGTTACAAACAATTGATTAAATAGAATGAAGAGGGATGGGAGGAACATGGGCCAAAAAAATTGGGGCATGGGCTAATGGTATGGCAGAAATGGTGATACGTACACACACACACACACACACACACACATATATATATATATATATATTATTTTAATTTTAAAATATTCAACAAAACGTACCCAAAAATCTTGAACTCCAGACGAGACGTGCCGCATATCGTTCTATATGTTATACCCTTATTCCAAATGCAATAGAACTAATCCGAGCTCTAATTCGATCCTATGCAAACGATAGCTTTTCTAACCCAATTATTATATTACATTTCTGATATTAATTTCCACGCGGTTCGAACTCGCACGACCAAACGATTTGTCTAATTATCATGAAATTGGACGGCGTATTATAATTCATTATTACGGATCCAATGAAACTAGTTTCGTCGAAATCCAAGACTATGCCCTGAAAAGACAATTTCACAGATTTAAATATCATTTTATATTTAATTCTTGATATTTATCTGATTTATTTATATTTGTAAATAAATTTACAAATTTAGTTCACCAATATTATTTATTGATTAAAAGGAGTTAAATAAAATTATTAAATCCATTTAATTAATATTTAATTCACAATTCAAATATCTTAAACATGCCCTATATTTGAATTATAAGTTATTAAATTCCAAATTCCAATTATTTAAATATTTAAAATCAATTAAACATTTAAAATCAAATAACCAGAATTTTGGGTTGTTACATCCAATGTGTCAAATAATTATATTAAGGTGTTCTACTAGTTTATATGAATCTAAAGTCGAAATATGCTGGTTAAAGTGACCTCGTATGAGTGATTTATGTTTTTTCAAAGTTTAAAATATTAATTAACTAAACTAATTTATACTAAATTAATTAACCAGTTCCACCAACCCAAGCTTAAGCCCACAACTATGCAGTTAAAGCGCTTAGCGGTTTTATAGCGGTTGATATGCAAAAATTATAGCGGGGATAAAGTGGGGATGTAACGGAAAATAGTGGAGGTGCAAAAAGCTTCATTAGGCATAAAACAAAATATTAAATGTTTATTTATTCTCATTCTCACATCACTTGTGTAAGAAAAAAGAAATTTTTTGTTCTTATATAGCAAAACTAAAGAATATCATGATTTATGCAGACTAGATTTGGTGAATAGATTTCTAACTTAAATTAAGCATTTATGCCTTAAAATTAGGTCTTTACTATATAGTATTGATTTTTTTTAAATGAGAACTAGTATAATCAACCTTCGTATATTAATATTGCTAAAGCGGTTGCCAAAAAGCTCTGATTTATAGGATGTAGCGAAAATAGCGGGGCTTAAAGCGGAACTACTGTTTATTAGCACTAAATTAAAATAGCGTAGCGGTTGGAGAGTGTTATGTGCTATAGCGAGGATTTTGTGCTGCCTTAGTGAGGCTTTAACTGCATAGGCCCACAACCTGCTAACACAAACCCAAAATCAATAGTGCTATTCCCCAACCTGATCCCCGAATCAATTTTCCCCTAAGACCCATTATCTGTACATGAAAACGTGTACATGCACACACTGGCATGCCATCCCTAACCACCAATCACTGAACTAACCCCGCCCACAAAATCCACTAGCCGTGCTCAACTCAAGTGAAACATCACCATCAACTCCGATGCCTCAAATCGAAATTTAACCGTTCAATCCCAAATTAGAATTCACGTACAAGCACCTTAATCACCTCGATGCCATCGCCTCATCCAGTTCCAGCCTCCACTGCCACCACCAATGGAACCCCACTTCAACACCCCACCTCCTGGCCCAAGCACGACCAACTCGACGCTCCACCACCATCTTACGAACCCCGAAGTCATGACCCACAATCAAAACCCAACAACTCTAACTCGAGCTCATCTGAGCTCCTCCAACCACTAGAGACTTCACGACTACCTTCACTGCCTCCGCTTGACCCAAGCCTCCTCCTAGCTCCACCGTTCCTCCCCTCAACCCCTAGATTGCCAAAAATTCCAAGATGATCGAAAAATGGTTATCTAACCACCACAACAAATCCCAACCTCCTAAAATCGTGTGACTAGCTCCAAAAATCATTTCTTGTAGAGACGAACACGACCGTATACTTCGTTCTCCAATTCTTGCCTCTACAATCGACAAAATGATGAGCAACCATTTTTAAAAATTACTAAAGACTATAATGAACAACTTTGCAGTTGATCACTTTGTCCAATTCGCAACAGGTTAAGAGGAATTGATTTTTGAATACAAGAATGGGGTTTATTTTCATTTATAGAGAGCAGAAACAGAAGAAGAATATGGAAATGTCAGTGCTATCTATGTTCGTGCATCTCTGTATATGTTTTCATTTATTACATGCATATTTATCCCTTACATAATATTTATTTTTCAAAGCAAATATCAACATGCTGATTATAACAACTACATATATACATTAATATCATATAAAATCAAAATTTAACTACTTACAATTTACACAACATTCATTATCTAAAAAAGTATTTGGAAAATATTAGAGATTTCACCTTCCCAAATTGTTGAAATGCAAATCCGAGCTTCAAGTTTTAATCTTTTTTAGTGAATTGATGATGACCAATGTTATGTGGGTTTATACTTAAATTTTTAAGCTAAAAAGAGATTGTTCTTCAAAGATTATGAATGTTAGAGGAGGTGAGAAAAATGAAGTTAGGAAGTATAGAAATGAAGATGAAAAATAAAATGAGATATGCGATAAGTCTTTGCTTTTTATAAATGCATGAAAAGGCTAAAGACACAAATACCCTTAATTCCTTTTTTCTTCCTTCCCATCATTTTCTAAGTCACCTAAAGTAATACCCACATGAAAAAGTGTTCACTTAGAAAAATCTATGTACTTTTATTAATTCCCACTCTTAAGATATCTTAGAGCTTAATTTTAAACTTCAAATCCATCATTTCAAACATTATTTAAACATTTTATATGTATTTTAAATGTTTTCTTAGCTTATCTTATGTGGTTAAATGTTGTTTAAACGTGTATGCAAATGTATAACAACTTTCTACTACTTGTTTGATAAAAAGTTGAAAATCCTAAAAGTGGATTTCGGTCACATTTTCAGTTTACCATCAAACTGCCTATTTTTCAAACAAAATTCAAAAATGAATTTTCTAACATTAATGATTAATTAAAAGAGGAAGATTTAATTTATAAAAACCATTAATTGAATATTTAAAATTAATTTTTCGTAAATCAAAGCGATAAAATTCTAGGTCGTTGCATTCTCCCCCCTTTAAAAGAATTTTGACCCCAAAATTTCAATACAATCCAAACCTAGGAAGAAACAAGTCTAAATAGAATCCTTAACCCCTTACTAACTATTTCCTGAGTACAAATTTTTTTTTGAAGGAAAGCCAACGATGTATAACATACCAGAATAATCTAAACATATATACTAGCTATACCCAATACATACCAAAGGTATCTGCTAAGATACCCAATCAAACTAGCAGTCAAAGTATAAATACATAAAACATCCAAATACTTACTTAACTACCAACACACAATAACCAAATATGATACAAATATCTCAAAAGAGCCATCTAATCATAATGACCCCAACTCTCTCAAAGAGAGTTCTCCTCGTCAGAGTCCTCCACTAGGGGACCCTCTAACTCCATGGACTCCGCATCATCAGAAATCCACCTACCTACAAGCTCTATTCCCTCCCCTAACCTCATCCATACCTCATCCAGGCCTTCCTCAAGTTCAAGCTCCTTCATTGGCTCTTCCTCATCTTTGGATATCGGAAGGTCTAGAACCTCCATGCCATGCTTAGCCATGGCCTAACGGAACAACTCCCTAGCCCTCATGCATGCCTCTCTCGTAACTATGGGTGCCATCTAAAATCAAACAACAAAAATCCTTAGAATCTCATACCAAGCTCTATAGAATTTTAACAATACTATATATATTTCTTATAACATATAAAATAGCTTTAGCACTTTAATTACTAAGACTTGTTTTAGGTTCATTCGGATTTGAACTCATTTCGATCGCACAATGACAAAGGGAATAATTTACTAAGTGCACTACACGCCTAAGCAAACATATGATTGTCACTTAGAAGATTATTCAAGTCATCACAAAACGAATCATGGCTTATTTCCCCGATTATTCCAAAATGTATTTTACTTAGAATTCTCGAAAATCCTTTTCCACTTTATGTATCTTTATAAACTCTACATAAAAATCATCTTTATATAATACCCTATTTTTAACCATTATACCAGAGTAAACCTGTTAAACGTATATTATAAACGAATGCCTTATAGTCAAACCGTGAAAATGAATTCACAAGTTGTAACTAATTTGAATTAAACCAAATAATAAATGCTCATAAACTAGCCGAGCATAAGTAAACAATCAACAATTTATGATAAATAAATATCATCCCTCCTAAGAAACAATCACAACAATAAATAACTATATTAATTTTCTTTTTTGGAAATTAATCTTTTGTGTATAAAATATAAAATTTTGGTAAAATTATTTCATTTACCAAATTTCAAAACAATATAAAACATTTTTTATAGCATTAGCAAATACGCGCTCTCATATATGATACATACAAACTATAGCCTTTTGTTTATATAGCCTTTTTAAATCCCTTCCTTCCTTATTTAAATTGCTTTAATAACTGGGTATAATGGTTTGGAAACAGAAAGTAAAGTTCAGGAAACCTTTTGGAAATATTTCTAGAAAACAAGGAAGTAAACAAGTTTTCAAAGAACACGAGATCTCGATGTCGAAACATAAACCAATTCAAGTGTGTTAACTTTCCAATCCACATATAATCCTCCATATATATAAGCACATACATATATATACAAATGTAAATGATGTCCATAAAAAAAATATTATCTCTTGTAAATTATTACTTAAGCACTTCGACTACATTTCTAGTCATCAACAAATTATCACATATGCCATCTTCTTCAAGTGGAAACCAAACCAAACAACATTACTTTCAAACATTTATAAATAGAAGCAATTAACTAAAATTATTATCACAAATAATAAAGTTAAAATCTTGGTTTTTAAAGGTGAGATTTACTCAATATAAATCAATTGGCATATATATAAATGTCTAAATTAATATAATAGCAGTACAAGGATTTATTCTGCTAAGTAGATATCCAAAATAACCTGTTAAATTTTAGAATAGAAAAATGGAATGTCAATACTGAAATATAATTATTTAACTATATTATTGTAATTAAATTCAACACTAATAATTTACACTTCATTAACTGTGTCAAATAATTATACTAAGGCGTTCTACTATTTATACGAATCTAATGTCAAAATCCATGGGTTAAACGAACCTTGTATGGGTGAGTTATGTTTTTTCAAAGTTTAAATTATTAATTAACTAAACTAATTTAAACTAAATTAATTAACGAATTCCACCAACCCAAGCTTAAGCCTACAGCCCACTAACCTAAACCCGAAATCAACTGTGCTCTTCCCCAACCCTATTCCCGAATCAGTTTTGCCTCAAAATCCATTACCTTTAAACGGAAACATGTACGTGCACACACTGAAAAGATGTCCCCGACCACCAATAATCAAACTAGCCCCACCTAAAGAATCCACTAGCTGTGCTCGACTCAACCGCAGCCTCGCCATCAATTTTGGTGCCTCAAATTGAAATTTGATTGTTCAATCCCAAATCAGAATTTGCACACATGTGCGTTAATCACCTCAACGCCATCCCCTCGTCCACTTTCAGCCTACGTCACAACCACCAATGGAACCTCACTTCAACGCCTGACCAACTCAATGCTCCACTACCACCGTACAAACTCCAGAGATGCGACCCACAATCGAAACCAAACAACCTTAACTCGAGCTCATCTTAGCTCCTCTAGTCACCGAAGACTCCATGACCACCTCCACTAACTCCTCCTAGCTTCACCGCTCCTCCCCTCTACTCTTAGATCACTAGAAACTCCAAGATGATTGAAAAATGATCATCTAACCACTATGACAATCCCAACCTCCTAAAATCGTGCGACTAACTCCAAAAATCATATCCTACAGAGACGAATACGATCGTGTACTCCATTCTCCAATTCATGTTTGTTGAAAAACCATCATCATTCGATCACCACTGTAATCGAATAATTCTTACCACCATGCTTGATGAAATGAAAAACAACTATTTTTAAAAATTACTAGAGACTATAATGAAAAACTTTGCAGTTGATCATTTTAGCTAATTCTCAAAGGGTTGAGAGGTATTGATTTTTAAATACAAGATGGGGATTTATTTTTATTTACAGAGAGCAGGAAAAGAAGAAGATGGAAATGTCGGTGCTATCTGTGTTCATGTGTCTCTGTGTATGTTTTCATTTACAACATGCATATCCATCCCTCACAAAACATTTATTTTTCAATGCAAATAGCAGCATACTAAGATTATAACAACTACATATATACATTGCAAATGTTTGAAACGCAAAGCCAACTTCAAGTTTTAATCTTTTTAGGTGAAGTGATGACGACCAAGGTTATATATGTTTATACGTAAATTTTTAAGCTAAAAATAGATGATTCTTCACAAATTATGAAAGGTAGAGGAGGTGGGAAAAAAGAAGTTAGGAGGTATCGAAATGGAGATGAAAAATAAAATGAGAAGTGTGATAATGTTTACTTTTTATAAATGCATTAAAAGAATAAAGAAAATAATAACCTTAATTCCTTTTTTACTTCTTTCCTATCTTTTCCTAAGCCACCCAAAGTACTTCCCATATGAAGAAATGCTCTATTTGTGTTCTTTTATTAAATCCTACACTTAAGGTATCTTAAAATTTAATTTCAATATTTAAATCCATCATTTCAAACTTTATTCAAACATTTTATGTATATTTTAAGTGTTTTCTAAACTTATCATACGTATTTAAATGTTGTTTAAAAGTGTAAACAAATGTACTATAACTTTCTACAACTTGTCATTTGATAAAAAGTCAAAAATCCCAAAAGCGGATTTCGGTCACATTTTCAGTTTTCCATTGAACTACCTATTTTTATAAACAAAATTCAAAAATGAATTTTCTATCATTAATGATTAATTAAAAGAGGATTATCTAATTATTAAAAACTATTAATTGAATACTTAAAATTATTAAATATCAACAAATCAAAGCAATAAAATTCTGGTTCATTACATATATTACTATCAATAATTTCTAAAGAAAATGCATTCACTACGAAGTTTCTATTTCTTGAAACAACAATTGTTTCTCAGTGCAACAAAAGAGTTATACATAAGCGCTTTATGAACCACATTATATATAAAATTGACTTGGTTTTAGCTTACGAAACTTATGTTCAATACATAAATAGGTTATCTAATGAAAATCGTTCCCAAAATTATTTTGGGGCGATTCATACAAAATCCCTCACGTACAATCAACACATACGGTCTTTTGACTTGCATAACCTACCATTTCCTTAGCCTATAATGTGTTGGGGTTTCTTATAAATCCTTACCTTGTATGGTTTTGTATACTATTCTTTTAATGGAATTAATTTTAACCTCATGTACTACTCTTAAGTATACGACCTTTGTAACGACTCGGAATTTTCGATCCCGAAAATTCCAGATAGCTAGGAAAAGAAGAAAAGAGATAGAAGAAGAAACAGAAAACAAGTCACAGAATCTCGCATTCGCAGCGGATAAAATATAATATCAAATAATAACTGTTATACAAAAGAATACTATATCTGTTAATTTATATCATTACATCAGAGTTACAACATTTATACATACACAGGACAGTTAAAATCAACATGTCTCAGATACACAGTAATATATCACAGTGGAAACACTCCATATGTTCCTGCCATCTAGCCCGTCTCCTGAGCTCCCGAACGTCCTTACCTGAAAACCTGTAATACTCGGTCTGACCCGAGCATTACATCAAAATAACACCCGGGTCAGGCTGGAAACCAGCGTGAGCAAACCCATCTAACATGGAATACAACAGCATAAAACTACATAAAACCCGGGGTAACTTGTATCAATTTACAAATTCACAATTTGTTATAGACATCACTTATTTAACATATCAATTTCTAAGTATCAAAACTTACATTAAATGGTCCAATTCACTTAAATCATTCCATACCAACCTATGATTTCACATATGAATCTACAAATAATCGAAGTGGTTTCCGGTATTAACTAGTACCCGACTCCGGTCTCTTCGAATCCAATGTCATTTATTAAACCAAAGGTTTAAGTTTAAACAATACAATTTATACACAACGATTCATCTCAAATCATAAGCTACACATATCTCATATCAGAGGTCTCACATAATTCAAGACATTCAATCATCCATAAGAATGGTTTATCAACCACCTCACCTCTAATTAATTTAATTTACCACCAATGAATTAAATTAATTACTTTAATTACCTTTAAATCATGCATACTTAACATTAATTAATTAATTACAAACCAATTAATTAATCATCCCTTATCTATCAATCTTAATTAATCATCCTTGATTAATTATTATTAAATTACATTAAATAATTAATCTTCAATTAATTACATAAATTAATTATCCTTAACCATTTACAGTAATTAACCTTTAATTACTCTCATTAATTAATAATTACTTACATTAATTAATGATCTTTAACTAATTGCTTCCATTAATTAATTACTTTTCATCAAGTGATTATTCCATAATTACTTAAGTTAAATTAATTAACCATAAATCACTTTTATTAGTTAACTATCTTTAACTAATTACATTCCTTTATTAACCTCTAATTAATCACATTAAGTGATTAATTATCCTCTAATAATTACATTCAGTTATTTCTTTAATCTCATACACTAAGTAATTAACCATCCATTATCTACATTTCTAAAGTATATTCAAACTTGATTAACTCCAATTCTTTAAGTATATTTCTAACTTGGCCCAACACTCCCTTCAAAACTAATAATAACTTTTCAAAGTACTTGTTAACATTTTACTTTTGAAAAACTTTGCAAACACTTTAACCTTGGAACTATTTTACTTTGCCTTTAAATTTTGTACTTTCCTTTAAACTGGAACTTGAATTCGTTTTACTTTTACAAAACTATTCATTTTATCTTAGTTCAGAAATTTGGTTACCAAGAGAATCAAGACGAGACTTGCTACCCATAGACCCGAGACAAAACCCAATGAACCCGAGACGACACCCGAGTTCAACCCTCGCTTTCTCGAGACCATCCCCGAGTGGCCTCTTCTTCCTCAAACCAGCAAACCCAGACATGAAAATACCTCGTGCACGTGCACCGGAGTTCTGGTGATCTCCAGTCATCCTCGCTGTTTCCCTTAAGTCAACGATCATCTACATATCGCTTCTTACCACCTAGATCGATGAGTACAACAGTAAACTCGAAATCGATTTCAACAGCGACTACTGAAACCACATTCGATCGACAAAACCAACCATTGTCGATGATCTCGGCTACCATCGACCATGCCATATCACCCAGACCTTCGCCTCCGGCCCACGTGGAGTTTCCCCCCAGTCCGGACCACCCCGATCTACTATCGATCACAAAATTGATTCGAGAACAACGTCGATAAAATCATGCCTTTAAACCCTATTTCGTCGAACCCTCGCCGCGTAGATCGTCAGAAAAAATTTTAACCATTTTTTTCCTTGACCCGCAACACTTCATCCTCCTCTGGTCAGAACCCCGAGATCAAAAATCCACATGATCACCAGATTTTGACAAAAACTCGCTCCCCGTTCAACTCCAGAATTCCCAACAAATTTCACGTTTAAAAACCATGAATTGATTATCTAAATTCATAATTTTGTAATACGAATCAAATTATAAACTCAAATCACAAATTCCAGATTTTCAAATTTTAACTTATTTCTAATTATCACAGTGATTTTATCTTTTTATAAATAAGTGCTTAATAAACACACTTGAATTCAATTTTAAAATTGATATTTCATTATTATAATCCCTTTTTACTTAGAGATCATTACTTAAAACAGATTGGAGCTAGAGGGTTTGTATTTTTCATGAGTTTAAGCCTGTAAGTGTTTAAACAGAAAACTATATGTCTGGAACCAGACATGCACACAGCAATCACTTCATATTCCCGGGCATGTAATCACATTTCACATTCATACAAACCAAGTCCAAGTTATCATCATCACCAACTTAAGAAAATAAGGAAGATCAAGTTTTAAAAAGGGGAGTTTGCTCACTTTATTTTCCAGAGAAGAAGAACAGAGTTCCATATATGCTGAGACAGGCTGGTGAAAATTGCAAGCTGGAATCTTCACTTGATCTTCTATTTTGAATTGATTTGTTGTTTAGATTGAAGTTTTTTTTAGTTTTAAAGATGTTATTTTCTTCAGATTTTCTTTTCTTTCTCTCAGCTTGATGGACGAAGTGGAATGAAGAAGTTGATATGAAGAAATGAAGTTGCAGGTTGATGATGATATTTGTACAAGGTAATGTATGCTTTTATTGGTTTGTACAAGTGATATACATTATTTTGCTTGTTTGTACAATGCACATCAGAGATTTTTTCTTCTTTCTTTAGGCTGATAATATTTTGTAAGATTTCGAATTGACCAAATACTTTGAGCTGAGACGAAAGCATTTAATGCTAAGTACTTTATGTTTTTATATGTTTTCTTGTTTTGTTTATTACCTTGCCTATTATCCTTCTTTTTACTTGCCTGCATAACCTTTCTTTACTTGTTTTCCAGTTCATACTTAGTTCATTTGTTTGCACAAACTTATATATTTTATTTGTTCATACTTATCCAATATATACTTGAATATATATTTGTTATTTTCTCTTGCAAGTTCAAAGATATTTATGTTTTCATACTTATACTTGTTGACTTCGACTGATATGATAATATTTTGATGGCTGAGAATGGTATCTTTGTTTTGTTCATATTATTTTTAACTTTGTTTCTTCATTTGTTTCAAGTTCAAGTGTACCTAGTTTATTGCTGTCTTGTTTAAATACTCAATCATATTTTGTTGTGTCTTCTTACTTACTTGTTTTTATGTTTACTTGTTTCATTACTTTAAAATATAAACAAACTTCTATTCTAATATGTTGTTAAATTTTTATCTATTTGTTACTTTATATTTTTATAGTCAATCTTATATATATATATTTATTTCTATTATAAATTTTTCTTTAATACTTATTGACTTATATTTCTATATATATATTTATTTTATAAATTCAAAATTATTAACCATCAATTCTAAATTTTAAAATTACTTATTTATTTATTTTATGCTTATGTTAATGTATATATACTTTTGTATCATATATATTTCCATTTTTAAACCATTTATTTACACATTTAAATTCAAATCAAAAATATATACATATATATTATTTCAAATTTACTCATATATGCTCAAATACATAGATATACAATATTTACAATATTTTTAAATTTAAATGATTTATAAAAAATTTATTTGAGTTCGGGGAAACTCGCATCACTTCATCGATACATTTCACAAATTTAATTCAAAAATTCATTTTATTATCAATTTAAATTTAATTAAAATCCGGGTCGTCACATTCCTCCCTCCTTTAGAACTTTTCGTCCTCGAAATGGAACGGAGCCAGAATTATTAAAATACTTAAAATCAGATAAATTTCTTTGATCATTTTTAAAATCATTTTAAAAATCTATATAATATTACTAAAATAGTTTTTATAAAAATTCTTTTATTACTCGATGTTTCGACAAGTCCATCCTTGTTATCACAGAAATTCGGTAATACGTTGATCAGGCGTAGGATTGAAAATCTATAAGTACATGGTAAACTCGTTTCCAACACCTAGTGAAAATACTTGAGAAAATAATTTTATTGAAAATATAGAAAACAGTTTCGAAAATAGAGGAAATATCTTTGGTAAAAATGCTCTGGAAATCATCACCCCCATCCATGGTCGTAGTTTACCCGATGGTTACGTTGCCGTCCCGGCAAAATCCATAGATAACTTTAGGTCTCCACGCTCCTCGATTACGCCATGGAACCCGCTACAGATCGCAGTTATACCCGGGCCTTACGTTGCTATCACAGCACAAACTCATATAACTGTAGGCATCAGCGCCACCGAATTTCGCTGCCAAAAGAATGAAACTCCTCCACTTGACCATAGACCGCAGTCTACCGATGTTGCGCTGCCATCCCGGCAAAATCAAGTGTAGACTGTTGGCACTCATCCTCCACACGATTTTCGCTATGGTCCCCACAGTAGATCGCAACGACATCGAATTACACTGTCGTCACAGCATAACCCAAATGCCCCTGTAGGCAACAGCGCCATCGACTTTCGCTACCAAATAATCCTCAGGAACTAGTTTGTCCGGACTCCTCACAGGATCAACTTTAGAACCTCCCCTTTAGAGGCTCAAGGCAGTACCACCCTGTGGCACTCCTGAGAAGTTCATTCAAGGGAGCGCCTTTTTTCCCAGAGCCACTTACAAAACACTTTATACTATACACATATATAGTATTTTCCAAATCATACACCAAGTATGAATCTCATATAAATCTCCTTTACAAATCGATTCTCAAAATCGATAATTCTCATATTAGGCTTTTCCAAATGCCATAGGTTCCCAAAACCTTTCCTCCAAATTATTTTCACAAATCCCTTTTTATAAATACATATATATAAAAGTTTAGAAAAATCTTTGAATTAATTTGTGCTTGTATAAATTCACTTTTATACTTCAAATACTTTCAAAAATCATTTTCTTCTGGCAATAGATTCAACAAGAGGAGTTTTCCATATATAACAAAGATATATAACTTTGTTTAGCCCAAATCAATATTCAAATTTTAATTACTCTTTTGTAAAGTCATTCTCCATATTGCTTGCTTTCATAAAGTAAATTTTAATCATAGAAATGTTCAATTCCCACTTTACTTCATCATATATTTCATAAAATATACTTTCAAATTCAAAAATCATTTACAGTGCTTATCCACAAATTTTCAATATCAATTTTATTGAAACCCGTACAATGTACCAATACCATCCGTACGCAATATCAATCGGATCGCTCACTCGATCACACAATTTCACTTCCGAACTAGTATTGTCCACCCGACTTCCTAGTGCGGACTCAGATTTGGTTTCTTGATCAGAAACTGTTATTCTCCTTGCATAGTCACAACTACGATAGAGAATATCCAGAACCAATCAAAAATCCATATCCAGGTTCGCCGTCGAAAATCGAGCGAAAAATCCCAACTCGGATCGACAATATTATCTCGAAATTCTGTGCTCGAATCTGGGTCAAATCACTATGCGAATAGAATAAAATACGTATATCCTACGTATTATCTTTATTGATTATCAGTTAAATCAATTTCCTTTCTATTCATCCTCACTTTGATCTTATTCACTTATCCACAATTACCTTAATCCCCATTTGGATTATCACTTCAATTCTTTTCTCCGTTGGGTATTTAATCAATAACAGTTTGAACTCAAATCAGTTTAAATTTAGAAAATAGCTTGAAAAAATTAAAAATAGATAAGTAGTTGAAAAAAAATTATTATTTTGTAAAATAGCTGTAAAACAGTTAAGTAATTGTAAGATAGTTGTAAAAAAGTAATCAGTTATAAAATAGTAATTAGTTTATACATCAGTTGCAAAATTGTTAAATAGTTCCAAAAGTAATTGCCAAACAAGCTTAAGATAGTTTTAGGTTTAAAAGAAAGGTTGTAAAGTAAATAGTTTGGAAAAATAGATAGATTTATATTAAAACAATTTATTTTGAAAATAGTCCAAAGTCAAACTGTTTAATACCCCATCTCCATTTCCATCAATTCAATTTAAATTTCCACTTTCATTTAAATTGACTCAATCCCAATTTGAATAACTTCAATTTTATTTCAAATTAATCCAATTCAAATTTCCCATTTGAATTTTATACTTATCCATCATAAATCACAATTCCCATTAATTCAAATCAAATTCAGTTTGAACTAATTCAATTTTTAAATCTCAATTTTAAACCATCTCGAATTATATAAATTCGAGCTAATTTTTTTTTAATGTTGATTTAATCCCTTAAATCAAATTTACCTTTACTTTTAATTTAGCAGCCTAACCATTTTATTTTGAGTTCAAATTTCAAAATTGCATTTTAATTTACCTTTACTTCTACATAAATTTATTTCTAGGTTCAAATAATAATTCAAACCCCTTTTTAAACAATTTAATCTTTGAAATTCAATTTATTACCCAAATTAAGTCTTGGAACCCCTCCTTAACCATTTCAGTTTACATGTTCATTTTAAACATTCAAATCTTAATGTTCAAAGTGATCTCATTTTCTCAAGTATAATTTTTTTCTTTATCTTTAAAATCAAAATTACTTAAGTAATTTCAAATTAAAGTTTAATTCCATTTAATTCCAATATTGGAATAGATATTACCTCAATCTATCATCCAATTTATTTAAACAATCAAATTCACCGTCTCATAATTACTGATAATAACAGGATGATATTAAGATAAATAAATATCCAATTTATTGAAAACATTCATCATCCACTACCCATTCCAGATCTCAATCCTATTTGAGATCACATATAATTCCCTACCAAATCAACCCATTTAACTTTCCTAAGTTAAATCTCAATTTCATCTTGAAATTTCCAATTCAGGTTGTTTATTCCAAACTTATTTAAATTCCTTTAAGTTAAATTCAATTTAATCTCATCAAGCTTACTCAAATTTGAATTCCACTTCAAATTTTAAACTTCACATTAATAATCTGATAAGTTCAAAAACTTATCACCTTCGATATCACATTTCATTCCAAATTTTTAAACTCAACATTTAAAGTTTGTTTCAAACTATTTTTGATATTATGTATATCCTCATTTATACATATTTATTTCCTTTACACCCCAAGTTATACCTTAAAATTTAAACCACCTTGGGTTTTTAATTCAAACAAATTCCTGTGAATTTTCAAAAAACTCCTATTTGAATTAAGCCCTTTCATTCAAATAATATTATTTATTATTTCTTTATCATTTTGGAACAATTTTCAAATTCTGGGCTTAGATTTAAAACTTCACAATTTATATCATCTTCAGTTCCAATTTATAAGTCATACTTGCCTAAATGTTTTACTTCCCTAAAACATTTCATCTTGCTTACTCATTAACAACATTTCATTATTAAACACAACAACCATTTATGATAATAACCAAGATTATCATATCTGGAAACCAATTTATTATTATCTTTATTCTGAAAACATTTCTACAAATTCAGGATTTTAATTTCAGTTTGGATCCATTTCAAATTTATCTTCATTCAATTTCAATTTGGTTGTATTACTATTACCACTTATTCTCATTATTTTATTTAATTCCAATAATTTTTTAACAACCAATTACTTTAACATTTATTAGTAAGAAATATTGCTTTATATATATCAAAATATATACTTACTTAAAATCATTTAAAAATTTTATATAAGAAAATAACAAGTACGCTTTCTCATATATATACTCAATTCATCCTAGGGTAGTACTAACCCTATCCCTGATGAGTAAACCCACCAGAGCCAAGGTTCTTGCTTAACCTTCGCTCTGATACCAACTGTAACGACCCGGAATTTTCGATTTCAAAAATTCCAGATAGTTAGGAAAAGAAGAAAAGAGATAGAAGAAGAAACAGAAAACAAGTCACAGAATCTCACATTCGCAGCGGATGAAATATAATATCAAATAATAACTGTTATACAAAAGAATACTATATCTGTTAATTTATATCATTACATCAGAGTTACAACATTTATACATACACAGAACAGTTAAAATCAACATGTCTCAGATACACAGTAATATATCACAGCGGAAACACTCCATACGTTCCTGCCATCCAGCTCGTCTCCTGAGCTCCCGAACGTCCTTACTTGAAAACCTGTAATACTCGGTCTGACCCGAGCATTACATCAAAGTAACACCCGGGTAAGGCTGGAAACCAGCGTGAGCAAACCCATCTAACATGGAATACAACAGCATAAAACTACATAAAACTCGAGGTAACTCGTATCAATTTACAAATTCACAATTTGTTACAGACATCACTTATTTCACATATCAATTTCTAAGTATCAAAACTTACATTAAATGGTCCAATTCACTTAAATCATTCCATACCAACCTATTGATTTCACATATGAATCTATAAAGAATCGAAGTGGTTTCGGGTATTAACTAGTACCCGACTCTGGTCTCTTCGAATCCAATGTCATTTATTAAACCAAAGGTTTAAGTTTAAACAATACAATTTATACACAACGATTCATCTCAAATCATAAGCTACACATATCTCATATCAGAGGTCTCAAATAATTCAAGACATTCAATCATCCATAAGCAAGGTTTATCAACCACCTCACCTCTAATTAATTTAATTTACCACCAATGAATTAAATTAATTACTTTAATTACCTTTAAAACATGCATAGTTAACATTAATTAATTAATTACAAACCAATTAATTAATCATCCCTTTTCTATTAATCTTAATTAATCATCCTTGATTAATTATTATTAAATTACATTAAATAATTAATCTTCAATTAATTACATAAATTAATTATCCTTAACCATTTACAGTAATTAACCTTTAATTACTCTCATTAATTAATAATTACTTACATTAATTAATGATCTTTAACTAATTGCTTCCATTAATTAATTACTTTTCATCAAGTGATTATTCCATAATTACTTAAGTTAAATTAATTAACCATAAATCACTTTTATTAGTTAACTATCTTTAACTAATTACATTCCTTTATTAACCTCTAATTAATCACATTAAGTGATTAATTATCCTCTAATAATTACATTCAGTTATTTCTTTAATCTCATACACTAAGTAATTAACCATCCATTATCTACACTCTAAAGTATATTCAAACTTGATTAACTCCAATTCTTTAAGTATATTTCTAACTTGGCCCAACACTCCCTTCAAAACTAATAATAACTTTTCAAAGAACTTGTTAACATTTTACTTTTGAAAAACTTTGCAAACACTTTAACCTTGGAACTATTTTACTTTGCCTTTAAATTTTGTAATTTCCTTTAAACTGGAAAACTTGAATTCGTTTTACTTTTACAAAACTATTCATTTTATCTTAGTTCAGAAATTTGGTTACCAAGAGATTCAAGACGAGACTTGCTACCCATAGACCCGAGACAAAACCCAATGAACCTGAGACGACACCCGAGTTCAACCCTCGCTTTCTCGAGACCATCCCTGAGTGGCCTCTTCTTCCTCAAACCAGCAAACCCAGACATGAAAATACCTCGTGCACGTGCACCGGAGTTCTGGTGATCTCCAGTCATCCTCGCCGTTTCCCTTAAGTCAACGATTATCTACCTATCGCTTCTTACCACCTAGATCGATGAGTACAACAGTAAACTCGAAATCGATTTCAACAGTGACTACTGAAACCACATTCGATCGACAAAACCAACCATTGCCGACGATCTCGGCTACCATCGACCATGCCATATCACCCAGACCTTCGCCTCCGGCCCACGTGGAGTTTCCCCCCAGTCCGGACCACCCCGATCTACTATCGATCACAAAATTGATTCGAGAACAACGTCGATAAAATCATGCCTTTAAACCCTATTTCGTCGAACCCTCGCCGCGTAGATCATCAGAAAAAATTTTAACCATTTTTTTCCTTGACCCGCAACACTTCATCCTCCTCTGGTCAGAACCCCGAGATCAAAAATCCACATGATCACCAGATTTTGACAAAAACTCGCTCCCCGTTCAACTCCAGAATTCCCAACAAATTTCACGTTTAAAAACCATGAATTGATTATCTAAATTCATAATTTTGTAATACGAATCAAATTATAAAATCAAATCATAAATTCCAGATTTTCAAATTTCAACTTATTTCTAATTATCACAGTGATTTTATCTTTTTATAAATAAGTGCTTAATAAACACACTTGAATTCAATTTTAAAATTGATATTTCATTATTATAATCCCTTTTTACTTAGAGATCATTACTTAAAACAGATTGGAGCTAGAGGGTTTGAATTTTTCATGAGTTTAAGCCTGTAAGTGTTTAAACAGAAAACTATATGTCTGGAACCAGACATGCACACAGCAATCACTTCATATTCCCGGGCATGTAATCACATTTCACATTCATACAAACCAAGTCCAAGTTATCATCATCACCAACTTAAGAAAATAAGGAAGATCAAGTTTTAAAAAGGGGAGTTTGCTCACTTTATTTTCCAGAGAAGAAGAACAGAGTTCCATATATGCTGAGACAGGCTGGTGAAAATTGCAAGCTGGAATCTTCACTTGATCTTCTGTTTTGAATTGATTTGTTGTTTAGATTGAAGTATTTGTTTTAAGTTTTAAAGATGTTATTTTCTTCAGATTTTCTTTTCTTTCTCTCAGCTTGATGGACGAAGTGGAATGAAGAAGTTGATATGAAGAAATGAAGTTACAGGTTGATGATGATATTTGTACAAGGTAATGTATGCTTTTATTGGTTTGTACAAGTGATATACATTATTTTGCTTGTTTGTACAATGCACATCAGAGATTTTTTCTTCTTTCTTTAGGCTGATAATACTTTGTAAGATTTCGAATTGACCAAATACTTTGAGCTGAGACGAAAGCATTTAATGCTAAGTAATTTATGTTTTTATATGTTTTCTTGTTTTGTTTATTACCTTGCCTATTATCCTTCTTTTTACTTGTCTGCATAACCTTTCTTTACTTGTTTTCCAGTTCATACTTAGTTCATTTGTTTGCACAAACTTATATATTTTATTTGTTCATACTTATCCAATATATACTTGAATATATATTTGTTATTTTCTCTTGCAAGTTCAAAGATATTTATGTTTTCATACTTATACTTGTTGACTTCGACTGATATGATAATATTTTGATGGCTGAGAATGGTATCTTTGTTTTGTTCATATTATTTTTAACTTTGTTTCTTCATTTGTTTCAAGTTCAAGTGTACCTAGTTTATTGCTGTCTTGTTTAAATACTCAATCATATTTTGTTGTGTCTTCTTACTTACTTGTTTTTATGTTTACTTGTTTCATTACTTTAAAATATAAACAAACTTCTATTCTAATATGTTGTTAAATTTTTATCTATTTGTTACTTTATATTTTTATAGTCAATCTTATATATATATATTTATTTCTATTATAAATTTTTCTTTAATACTTATTGACTTATATTTCTATATATATATTTATTTTATAAATTCAAAATTATTAACCATCAATTCTAAATTTTAAAATTACTTATTTATTTATTTTATACTTATGTCAATGTATATATACTTTTGTATCATATATATTTCCATTTTTAAACCATTTATTTACACATTTAAATTCAAATCAAAAATATATACATATATATTATTTCAAATTTACTCATATATGCTCAAATACATAGATATACAATATTTTTAAATTTAAATGATTTATACAAAATTTATTTGAGTTCGGGGAAACTCGCATCACTTCATCGATACATTTCACAAATTTAATTCAAAAATTCATTTTATTATCAATTTAAATTTAATTAAAATCCGGGTCATCACAACCTTAAAGAAAGAAGTTAACTCAACTTCACTCATCATTAATCATACTTTGTTCAACAAAGTTTGATTACCTCATATTGATATATCATTATGTATAAAGGGAAGGAGTGACTTTTGAGACTGAACCTTTATTCATTTTAGGTATGTTCAGAACTCTTTCCAATATAACTTACCTATTCGACCAGATCGAACTATTTTCTATTCTTTTGCACATTATTTCATTTACTTCGTGAAACCATTTTGGAACTTTCAATTGTATACATCTATATGTATCAATCCGTAAAGTATATCAACTCTTATGATGCCCTCATTGAATTAGTGTTTATCCATTAATTGTTTAGGATATAATTCGCTAGGATCATATGAATTATAATCCTATAATCAAAGAATTATTTTCAAAACTATGGCTTAATCTATAAATCCAAAATAATTGCAAATAATCTGAGATACAAATGTAATTTTCAATGCATCACTTTTGTTATGAAAAAAATATCACTATTATAGTTTTATTTTATAATGAATATTCATATTGAAATAAAACTGCATCTATTTTTCAGTCAATAATGAAAAACATTTATAATTTCATAAATCATGTGTGGTATGTTTCACGAAAATAATTATCGTAACTTGATGCGACGAACAAGTGTTATATGGCAAGCTCCCACTATTTCTGCCATTACTATAATAGCGTATGAAATACGATGGTCCATTCAACATCATGATGTACGTTGTTTATTCTAACTACTATGACCATTTTATAGTCGTGAGTTTTCAGATAAAATATTTTGAACTTAAAAGAATAAATTTCATAGGAAATGATTTTCTATGAAAATAATACATTTTGGAATAGAAATCATATTTCTCATTCCAATGTTAAATGTAATGACCCGTAATTTCGCAACATCGAAAATGAGATATTTTATTTATTTTAAATTTAAAAAGGTTTAGAACTCAAGTAAACATGTTGTAAAGGAGAAATTATTTATCTTAAGATTAATAATGGAAAATAAAGGATTTGGATTTTTATCACAAATAAATAAAAGTTAAGTATTGTTAAAAATGAATAAATGCTTAAATAAATATCTTTAAATATTTATTTTAAAAGTTAAACTATATCGAAATCACTTAATAAAGATAATAAATATAATATAGGTTTGAAAAATATATTTATAATCGTTTTACAAAATATTATAATTTTGTAACATTTTGTCAATGCAACGTCGTAATTCAATAAATTGATATTAACCCTAATGATATGGATTTTTAACATAAATAAACTTGTTTTAATTTATTAAATGTAGTATGAAGTTCAATTTCTAAGTTGGTTTACATCAATGAATAGTTAAACAAAAATGTCAAATTTTCACTGTAAAATTTGTCAATAACATTGTTATTTTTAACTGTAACAAGTAGTTGCAACGTTTTATGAACATATGCACTTTATAACATGTATATTTTATCTTCACAAATGATAACAAACTATGCACACTTTAGATTTTCATGTAAATGCAAATTCACTTTGAAAAGTAAAAGTAAACAAATAGTTCAAGAGTAACATGATTTGACTATTTTTCATATTAAATAAGATTTCTAAACATAATCATTACTAAAAAATCCTAACACATCTTCTCACCATTAATACTCAAGTCTTATCAAGTATGGAAAAGAATTAAAAGGGTTTTTAAGTAATTTATAAATTAAGAAAAAGAGGCAAACATCATTATTTAATTACAAATCACATCTTAACATTCTTTCCACCATTAATGCACTTCACATCTGCTTAAACAAAGTCAAAAAAGTAGCTAATGGAATTTAAGTCATTGTCCATCCAAAGCTCAAGTATAAATAGCCTACAACATTCATTTCATTTTTCACAAATCATTCTCTTCATTTCTTTAAGTTCTTCCTCCATTTCTCTTCCACCATCTTCACCAAGCATCACCACATCCTTACACCACCCATACCCGAGCCAAACTCCACCCTGCACCATCCTAAACACATGCACCCAACCTCCATCACCACCTAAACCCCAAACCCGAGAGCACCAACCCCCTACACGCCTCCACACCCACCAACCCGAGCACTCAACGGCCAACACCCACCTACCCGAGCTATGAGAGCTAATGTTTTAAAATGACCAAGGTTAGAAATTGGTATTTTCAAAAATATGGAAAAATCTCTAAAAATCCTTTAAAATGTTTTAAAAGTTATCTAAGTCGAAAAAATGAAATTTTAAATGATTGAAAAGTCAATTTGGTCAATATAGCTTTAAACACTATTTGCAACACGTTTTGTGGCAGTTTTGTGCAACATATGAAATAGACATTTTAACTTGGCGATTCTATTTAGAATCTTTTATAATCATTTTTACAAAGATAATTAAGTGTTTTTAAATGATGAATTGGGAACTTTATAATCGATTCAAAAATAAAAGTTAATCACTGAGTATGCAGAAACGACTAGTACATTTGTCCCACCTATGAGAGCTAACACAATAAAACAAGGTGTGTAACCAAGGTTAAGGATGGAGCAACTAGTGCCCTAAACTTACCTAGCCTTTGCTTTATCTTTTAAACGAGAGGTGGAACAGATCGAAGGGAAAGCACGAATGCTCTAAAAGATCATATTAAGTTTTTCCATAATAAAAGAGAATTTATATTTTCTTGAAATTAAGCAAGTTAAGTATAGAAGATTTTAATTTATAAATTACAACTTGGATTGCATAGAAATGATCTTTTTATACTTGGTATTAATGTCCAAAGAGGGAACTCGTTTATTCGTGAAATTTGAAAGGTGATTTCACCGTTATTCCGCCGACATCACTTGTTGAATAAGGGAATTGATATTGAGTAAAAGTAGAATAATTTCCATGATCCTATTTACTCAATAATGTTTTCTAAGATTCATTTTTGGGTTTACAGTAAATGATATCTTAAGTAACATTGTTTTTGACCCGCTTAAAAGTGGAAGAATTTTGGTCGAATGTTATGTAAAAAAATTGGAAATATTTTCCCAAGAGAAGAGGATTACCTTAGAAATACTCTAAGATTAATAATGAATTTTCATAATTAACTCAAAAGAAATGAATGGGAAAAAGGCTTAATAAATCCTGTGTACTCATATTCAACGTTTATCGATAATTGGATTTTGAAGGAACCTGGGTCGGATTTGGGTGATTCCTATCCGAAGACCACACCATTCTACGTATTCGAAGTAAAAGATTAAAAGTTGAAAATAATTGAGACAAGTAGTGACAAAGGACTACTTGTTGATTTGATTAGGGGTAACTCCTGGAATACTTATAGTAGCGGTGGTCTCTTTGTTACGAAAAATCTCAGAAACACAATGACTATTCGCTACCAATCTTATGATGTGGTAGGAGAGTGCCTTCGGTTTGTCCTGTTCCTGGACAACTTGTATGGACGAGTGTTTGAATTGCATTCTAAATCACAATGAGTGGTCTCTATATAATGTATATTGGTCGGTAGCGGAAAAGACACCTTCTCTTAGCTTAACACCATTTCCTGACACATTCGAGCTCAGGAGGTTATACATTTGTAGAAATCAGTCATGTGACTATGGAATGGCAATGTGGCATTCAGTGTAGAAAGAGATGTGTTACGTGTAAAGGTAATCGTTACCTCAAGCCTCATCAATGGGGAAATGACCAAAATAGGGTTGATGAGGCAAGGCTATGTGGTTCGCAACCATTATGGTATGATCATCCCTTCTAGATATAAATTTACCCGTTATGGAGCCCGGGTGCTAATTAATGTGGTGTATGGAAATCGAGCGCTCAGATAAAGGTCGGTAACGACTGGGGAATGACATATTCAATACTATCTAAGTGTAGAGGTTGGTCGATCTTGTGTTGGCAGGGGAGCAGATGTTCTGTGGTCCTTGGGACATCCATCTAGAGGTGTACCCATCGAAAGATAGTCCCTTCACCTAGTCATTTGTATGGAAACCCATTCTCCAATAAGTGCCTGCCATTTTGTTTGTATAACCCACGTTTGTGGTTAGTATGCTGGAATTTAATAATGTAACATTTTCGGTTAAGATTAATAAGTTTACTTGCAAATGTTTTTCAAAGCAATGTCTTTAGAAATAATATCAAGTGTTTTGATATATAAAAGAGTTTAGTTATCATAAGGTAAAAACTCATCCGTGTTTATGTGAGGACGTGGTCTTATGAGATTCTCTTTCTTCTCAAAGGATTTTATTCAAGGGCTGATATATGACACTGTCATTTATTATTGAGCTTTTCTCACGCTGGTTTATCAAGCCTGATCCGGGTATTTTCAATACTCAGGTCAGATCTGAGTTGTTTCAGGTTTAATCGAAGACGGTTGGAGTTACCAGAGGAGAGCTGGAGATATTCACCTACGTATTGACGTATTCTATTATTAGCTTTTCTTATTCTGCATTTATTGATGATTATCAGCATTTGTAAGGACATATGTTTATAACTGTCCAAGCTAAAATTAGGTTAGACTCTGATATATGTATTTTAAATGTTTTCCGCTGTAAAGTTATTTGTTCAATATTATACGTTATTCCATTCGAGTAAGACTCTGTTCCGTTCTTCTATTTTCTGTATTTTACCTTGATGATCCGACTTTCTATTCATTTTGGGTTAGACATGTGTGGTTTATATCGACTCAAAGGGTATGAATTTTCAGGCCGTCACATTTGGTATCAGAGCTTTTGGTTGAGCGAACACCGAAGCTTGATAGGGGTAAGTCTCATCAGAGATAGGATTAGTAAATTCCTAGGATGAGTAACTCATTAGAGATTGAGTTAGTAACACCCAAGAATGAGTTTAGAATATTATATATGAGCGCGTATTTGTTAATTTTATAAAAATGGTTTTATTTTAAAACGATGGTAAATGAAATAATTTTAGCTAGGTTTATATTTTATATAAAAAGAAATATTTTTATATAGTTGGAAATAAATGATTGTTTGGAATATCGATTAGTAAAACTAAAATATGAACATCTTGTGATTAGGATTGCATGATTTGACTATAAGATATTCCATTAAAAGAGTTAAGGAATTATTGGAATCAAGATAAATGTAATCATTTTTGTGATTAGAATTTCACAAACTTAAAGAAGATTATTTTAATGAAAAGATTAAAAGTTGATAAGTTAGATAAAAGTCTTTAAAAGGAAAATTTGGAATAATATGGTTAGTAGGTTGATTATTGGATGAAAATGTTTAAATAACAAATACCATGTGAATTAAGGTTCACAATTTGACTGTAAGGTTTTGATGGATTTAAGGTTAAGCAATTTGATTAGAAAAAGGGACAGGTAAATAAAATTCGAAAGTAAGTAGATAATCATGGAATTAGTAAGGAAGAATGTACATTTAGTAAAGTTGTCTTTTCGATGTATGGATAAGGTAAATAATGTCAGCTAAATTAAGACCTTAGGTAAATAAAACTAAGGATTAAGTCTTATAACTTATTAATTTTAGATAATAATGAAATTCCGCATTTGTTAAAAACCCTAATTGAAGTTAAACAGTTTGAAGTTTGGGAATCTATACCCTTAGGATGTAAAGGTATATTATCCAAATATAGATTTAAAATTATGAACTATTTCTATACTTAAGTAATGATGCAAGGGATAATTCAAAAATGGATTTAGTAGCAAGTAAATGGTTGTGGAATAAACTTGAATTAATTAAAAAAATTTCCAAAGAATATACTAAGTAAAAATGAATAAAAAGAATTTGGTATAGTTTACAGAAAAAAAAACTGGATTTGTAGGCGTTTATAAACTTGGAACATTTTATGAAATGGATCAATATCAAAGAAAATATATTATGTGAAAATGAATAAATACGTAAGATCGCTTCGACACACAAATATTGATCTAAGATTCGAGTATAGAACTTTGAGGTTTTTACACCAGTCTAAGAAATAATTTATCACTTGATTCTTGACAGCGAACATTGATGAGGGTTTGTGCTTATGTACTTGAGTTTTCTATCATAGTTGAGAAGCTATGCAAGAAAAGCAAGGGTTTTGTGATCAAGAAGCCTGAACAGAGTCCGCACTAGAGGATCGATGGATCGATACTAGTTCGGAAGTAAAAGTTGTGGATTCGAATAAGAGATCGAATCAGATACCACATATGGATGATCTATGTATATCATACAAAATTAAGTTTAAAATTAATCCATTAGGGAAACTCTTTTAAGTTCACTATAATTTTAAAGACGAAATTCTTTTAAGTAGGGGGGAATGTAACGACTCATAATTTCGCTACTTCAAAAATGAGATATTTTATTTATTTTAAATTTAAAAAGGTTTAGAACTAAAGTAAATATGTTGTAAATAATGAATAAGTAAGGAGAAATTATTTATCTTATGATTAATAATGGAAAATAAAGAATTTGGATTTTTATCACAAATCAACAAAAGTTAAGTTTTGTTAAAAATGAATAAATGCTTAAATAAATAGTTTTAAATATTTATTGGAAAAGTCAAACTATATCGAAATCACTTAATAAAGATAATAGAAGCCTAATATAGGTTTGAAAAATATATTTATAATCGTTTTACCAAAATATTCTAATTTTGTCACATTTTGTCAATGCGACACCATAATTCAATAAATTGATATTAACCCTAATGATATGGATTTTTAACCTAAATAGACTTGTTTTAATTTATTAAATTTAGTAGGAAGTTCAATTTCTAAGTTGGTTTAGATCAATAAATAGTTAAAAGAAACGTCAAATTTTGACTGTAAAATTTGTCAATAATAATGTTGTTTTCAACTATAACAAGTCGTCACAACGTTGTATGAAAATATGCACTGTATAACATATATATTTCATCTTTACAAACTATGCACACTTTAGATTTTCATGTAAATGCAAATTCACTTTGAAAAGTCAAAGTAAACAAATAATTCAAAAGTAACATGATTTGACTAATTTTCATATTAAATAAGATTTCTAAACAGAATCATTACTAAAAATCCTAACACGTCTTCTTACCATTAATACTCAAGTCTTATCAAGTATGGAAAAGGAACAAAAGGGTTTTTAAGTAATTTAGAAATTAAGAAAAACAGGTAAACATCATTACTTAAGTACAAATCACATCTTAACATCCTTTCCACCATTAATGCACTTCACATCATGCTTAAACAAAGTCAAAAAAGTAGCCAAGGGCATTTAAATCATTTTCCATCCAAAGCTCAAATATAAACAACCTACAACATTAACTTTAATTTTCACAAATCATTCTCTTCATTTCCTTAAGTTCATTCTGCATTTCTCTTCCGCCATCATTACCAAGCATCACCACATCCTTACACCACCCATACCCGAGCCAAACTCCACCCTACACCATCCTAAACTCACGAGCCCAACCTCCATCACCACCCAAACCCCAAACCCGAGAGCACCAACCCCCTACATGCCTCCACACTCACCAACCCGAGCACTCAATGACTAATACCCTCCTACCCGAGCCTCCAACTCCACATACTCGCCTACCCGAGCCCCCTACTTCCTCATACCCACCCCATACTCACATACCCAAGCCCAACCACCATCGTACCCCCCCTCTATACGCACCCACACCCAACCTATACCCACTCCACCTAAGCACTCCTAGGCCGAGCACCCTTCACACCCTTCATAAAAAAGAAAATAAATTCAAAGTGGCAAGTTCAAGAAAAGTACGCGTTAGTTCGTAAGACGGAAGCAAGCTAGTTCGTATAATGATTGACGGAGTGAAAATGAAGGTGAGAAATTCTCACTCCTTTTAAATCATGTTTTGTTATGTTATAATAATCACGATTATCCTGTTTATATGTTATGTTAATTATCACCATTTGGTAATATGGACGTTTGGCTGAAATGAATGTTTGAATATGTTGGTTGAATAGTTAAGCTATGATATACTCACTTATTGATAATCACTATGCTATGAGAATGGATGTTATGTTAATGATAAATATTGAAAGCAATTATGCTCATTTTGGATTAAGTAACCCCTTTGTTTATTAATATGATATGTGTTGGAATTATTAAGCCACTTTTTGAATAGTGGAATTCAATTTGAAATTGAAAATGAAATTCAAACTGAAATTGAAGTATAATTGAATTCGAAATCGAAATTGGATTTGAAATCAAATTTGAAATTGTAAGTGAAATTGATTTTGAAATAAAAATTGGGATAAATAGTGAAATTCAAATCGAAATCGAAATTAGATTTGAAATTGGATCTGAAACTGAGTTTAATTTAAGATTAGAATTGAAATTGAACAGCAATTGGATTTGGAAATATAATATTAAAATAATGGAAATATAATAATATTATAATATGAGAATAGTTAAAATATAATTTAAATGCTTTAATAAGTGAAAATATTGATTTAAAATGATTTATAATGTTTTTATAAGTAATTAAGTTTAATTTGGAGAATTTATTTCAAGTTTTGAAAACCAAGTTAAAACTAGGCGTGTGATAACCCGGATTTTAAGACATTTGATAATTGGATAATTAACTGTTTTAATCAATTGAACAGATAAAACTTTGATAATTAGAATATATTTGAATTATAAATATGTGAATAAATATCTATTTGATAATCTCCTAATATAATTATTCAATTGGCAAGATTATTATTTTCAAGGTTTATTTAAAGATTTTAGACATTAAAATAGTACCTATGCATATACTTATGAATTTAAAAAGTATTCTAGTTTAAAGTAAAATTTGGTAAAGGTACATGTATTTCTTTAAAAGGTTATACTTGAAATAAATGTAGTTTGTAAATATATAAAGATTGAAAACACACATGTGTAAATGTATTACATAGATTTAAGTAATAAATAAATACATAAGACATTAACAAAAATAAAATATATATTTTGAGAGAGAAAAATAAAATATATATTGAAATTTAATATATATATATATATATATAAACATTTTCTCATGAAAATGTACAAATGTAAAATAAGTAATTCATATACAAAGACAAGTGTTAATTAATGAGTAAGCCTATTGACAAGTGTTAGGATTTTAAGATAGGAGATGAACAAATGTCATTTATTCCATTTTTATTTCTAAAATAATAGATAAAAAGAAAATGAAAATATATAATATCTCTACCCTCCTTTTCTCATCTCTTTCATTCATAAAAAAAGAAAAAAAAACCAAACCTGTACACAAAACCGGGAAAAAGAAAATCAGAAACAAAATCCTCAATCTGGGATTCCAACATCTGAAACAAGAACAAACATTTAAGCTCAAATTCAAATTCAAGTCAAGAAGCAAACTTACAAATTTCCAAAGATCAACTCAGTTTCAAAATTTAAAGGGCTAGCAGCAAAATCAACTTGAAGCAAATTCATCACAAGCAAATTCAAAATCAGTTTCAGATTTAAAATCTGGTTTGAGAACAATCTGGTTCTCTGTTTTCAAAGGTGAGTAAACTAAAGTTTTTTACAGTTTAATACCTGGTGCATGTTGTTAATTCTTGAAGAAATTTGTGATGAATGTTTGTATAAATGTTTGCATGATTGTTTTAAGGTGAATGCATGTGTATATGTATATAGAAAGTTGTGTGCATGTATATAAAAAGTAAAGTATTGTGTCTGTATGCCTGTATATAGATAACTTACCTCTGTTTAGTATTAACAGATCAAAACAAGTTTTAAAAAAAAAATCAACTTCTCCTTACCCAATCTCTTTTAGGATTTGATCTTTAAATAAAATATGTTAGTATCAACCAGATTCTATGTTTAAAAATAATTTCAAGTGTTTATGTTGAGAACTTATTTCAATAACAAGGATTTACAGTGATGATCTAATATAAGTCAAAAATCGATCATTTTAATTTCATGATTTAAATTCATAATCAAATTCGTATTAGAAAATGATGATTTTAGATAATAGTTTCATGATTTTTAAAATTGGGTATGTCGAGAATTTCAGAGTTGATCAGTTTTTGGTTTCTCGTCGAATTTCGACAATCTGTGAGGAATTGTTGGACATGCTTAGGGCTGGAGGTAGCTTGAAGGATGGGGATCATGGGAAAAATGGTGGATGGGTTTTTAGATGGTCGAGGTGGCTAGTCGACAGCAGTTTAGGGTTTTCGAGCAGTTTTGGGACGTCGATGTTCTTGAGGTCCTGGCGACGTCGTGGGTGGATCGAAATCGACCGGTGGTGGGGGAATCAACGCGTGGATTCGTGTCGCTACTCTGGGTTGATCGGCGAGGTGTCTAGTGGTCGTATGTGGTGGCACGTGGTGATTTTGTCGACGAGTTTTGATTCCAGTGGATGATCGAGAAGCTCGATTTCGATTTTCAGATGAGATCGTGGCGCTGGGTGGTCAGGAAACACGTATGGGTTGTCGTCGACTTGGGGATGGTCGTGGCGAAGGTCGGAGCTGATAGGGTCGGCGTGCATGGTGCACATGTGCACGTGTGTATCTGAGTTGTTTGGGGTAGTTGGGGAAGAAGCGTATTTTTCGGGTCTGGCTCGAAGTCTTCTTTGAGTTGTCTCGGGGAAGAAGAGTATCGTGAGTTGCTCGTAATTGACTCGGGATTTTGTTTGTTTGTCTCGGGTTTCTTTTGTAAGCTAATAAGTTTCTAAAAGCAAAGGGAAATGATCGAGGTTTTTTTTAAAATAAATAAAATGAAAGTTTCCAAAGAAAAGTTCAACAAGTTTCCAAATAAAGTTTCAAAGATTAACTTGTTTTAAAACAAATTAAATGTTTAAATTGTTTTGTTTAAAGTAAATTATATAGTTTTTAAATCATGTAATTAATCCCTAAATGTTTTTCCAATGACAAAATTTGGTAAATAATGAAGATAAAGAATTTATCTTTAATTAAGAATGTGATTAATTAAAGTTACTTGATAAAGGTAATTAATTAAAAGAGTAATTAATTAATGAAAGAAATTGGAGATTAATTAATAAAAGTAATTAGAGATTAATTAATGATTAGAGATTAATTAATTTAGTAATTAAGAGATTAATTAATTTGTAATTAGAGGTAAATTAATTGGTAATTAAGAGGTACTTAATTTATAATTAAGTTTTATTTATTTTATAATTAGGTTTTATTAATTATTAATTAAGGGGTGATTAATATAAGATTAATTAAGGATTAATTATTTGATGTAATTAATTAAAGGATTAATATAATTAATTAAGGAGTTAATTAATTAAGGTAAGTAATTACAGGACGATAATTATTGTTTATGATTAATTAAGATGGATATTTAAAGGGTGATTAATTAATTGGTTTGTAATTAATTAATGCTGAGTAAAGGTAATCTAAGTGATTAAAGATTAGTAATTAATTTAATTAAAGATAAATTAAATTAATTTTGGAAGTGATTAATCTTGCTTATGAATGATTAAATGATATTGTATGCCTTAGATTAGTTGATATCTCCGATATGTGATTTGAGATGCTATGCGATAGGATATGTTGTTTTTAAACTGTGATAATGTGGGTATCCATCGATGATGAATTACTGTGTAAAGGTGACACCCTGTATTTAAAATTTGAATTGTATTTCACTTAAATAACTTGGATTTAGGATTATATTGGATTCGAAGAGACCGGAGTCGGGTATCAAAATATCCGAAACCACTTCGATTTGAAATCTTCTATAAATCCTTATAGATTGATATGTGAAATCAAATAGGCCGGTTTGGGATAAAATGAACCATTTAAACTAAGTTGGATACTTAGATATTGTTTTGTGAAAATAAGTGTTGACTATATAAGTTGTTTACTTGTAATAATGTACGAGTTACCCCGGGTTTTAAATAAGTTCTATAGATTGGAATTTCTTGTTAAATGAGTTTACTCACGCTGGTTTCCAGCCTGACCCGGGTGTTACTTTGATGTAATGCTCGGGTCAGACCGAGTATTACAGATTTTCAGGTAAGGACGTTTGGGAGTTCAGGAGACGAGCTGGATGGCAGGAACGTATGGAGTGTTTCTACTGTGTTATATTATTGTATATCCGAGGCTTGATAATTATGTATATCCAGTGTTTGTATAAATATGTAACTCTGATGTATTAAAATGTAATCGACAGATATAATATTGTTTTGTAAAACTGTTATCATTTATTATTATATTTTATCCGCTGCGAATGTGAGATGTTGATGTTTCTTCTTCTTCTTCTTCTGTTTCTTTCTTCTATCTCTTTCTTTTTCTTCTAACTATCTGGAAATTTCGGGTTCGAAATTTCCGGGTCGTTACATTTGGTATCAGAGCAAAGGTTAAGCGAGAACCTTGGCTCTGTTGGGATTACTCATTAAGGATAGGGTCAATGGTACCCTAAAATGAGTTGAGAGTATTATATATGAGAGCGTACTTGTTATTTTCTTATATAAAGGTATTAAAATGATTTAAAAATAAATAAATAAATAAATAAATAAATAAATGTTTTTATATAAGTTTATCTTTTGATATATATAGAAATAATTTTCTAATTATTAAATATATTAAAGAAATTGGTTGTTGAATCATTGGAATAAAATAAAATAATGAGAATTAAGTGGTAATAGTAATACAACCAAATTGAAATTGAATAAAGATAAGTTTGAAATGGATCCAAACAAAAATTAAAATCTTGAATTTGAAGAATAAAGATAATAATAAATTGGTTTCCAGATATGATAATATTAGTTATTATCATAAATGATTGCTGTGATTCATAATGAAATGTTGTAAATAATTAAGGAAAATGAAATGTTTTAGGGAAGTAAAACATTTAGGCAAGTATGACTTGTAAATTGAGGTGGGTTTTAAATTGTGAAGTTTTAAATCTAAGTCCAGAAAACTTGAAATTGTTTTAAAAGAAATTTGTTTTGAAATTAAAAACCAAGAATGGTTTAAAATTTAAAGTATGACTTAAAGTGCAAATGAAATAAATATGTATATATGTTGGATATACATAAGGTCAAAGTTGATTGGAAGTAAACACTAAGTGTTGAGTTTTGAATTTTCCGGAAATATGATAAGTTTCTAAAAACTTAAGTGGGAAAGTTTATTAATATAAAGTTTAAAATTTGAAATGGGAATTCAAATTGGATAAAGTTGACTGGATTAAATTGAGGAAAGTAAAATGAGTTAGAATGAACAACTTGAATTAGAAATTTCAAGATGAAATTAAAAATTAACTTGGGAAGTTAAATGGTTAATTTTAAATGGGAGTTATGAGTGATCTCAAAATGGATTTGAGATCTGGAAATTGAAAAATGAATGCTGTGTTTGGATAAATTTGAATGTTTATTTATCCTGATACCATTCTATTGTTATAAATAATATATAAAACTGAGAATTGGTTTTGAAGTTAAAAATGGATAATAAATTAGAATCTGAAGGTTAAATTGTTTTTGAATTCTTATTTGAACTTTATAATAAGTTAAGTAAAGATAATTTTAAAATGGAATTTTGGAATTTGGATTCAGAATTAAATGGTTTAAAGATTTAAGTTATAAAATTTAAAATAAAGGTTGATTGATTTAAAAATAAAGGGTTAATTTGACTTACGGGATTAAATCAACATTTAAAATATTTAACTCGAAAATATATAATTCGAGATGGTTTTAAGTTGAGATTTGAATAGAATTAGTTCAAATTGAATTTGATTTGAATTAATTAGAATTGTGATTAAAGATGAATAAGCATAAATTTAAATGGAAGAGGAATTTAAATTGAATTGATGGGAAATTAATTGGAAATGGAGATTGGGAAATTAAACAGTTTGGCTCTGGATTATTTTCAAAATAAATTGTTTTAATACAAATATATTTTTCCAAACTATTTACTATACAATCTTTCTTCTTAAACTCCAAATTATTTTATACTTATTTTACAATTATTTTGGAACTATTTAACTATTTTGAAACTGTCTTATAAACTAATTACTATTTTTCAGTTACTTATATTTAATCACTATTTTAAAAAGTATTTTGCAATTATCTAACTATTTTATAACTACTTAACTATTTTACAGCTATTTTACAAACTAATAACTATTTTTCAACTACTTATCTATTTTAAATTATTTTTTCAAGCTATTTTTAAATTTAAATAGGTCAGAGTTCAAACTGTTTGTAATTGAAGAAATAACTCAATGGTAAATGGAAGCAATTGAGAATAAGAGAATAGAATTAAAGGAAATGTGGATAGAAAGGAGAAATTGATTTAGCTAATAATCAATAAAGATAAATATGAAGGATGTACGTATATTATTCTATTCGCATAGTGATTTGATCCAGATTCGAACACAGAATTTCAAGATAGTATTATCGATCCGAGTTGGGATTTTTCGCTCGATTTTCGACGGCGAACCTGGATATGGATTTTTGATTGGTTCTGGATATTCTCTATCATAGCTACGACTATGCAAGGAGAATGACGGATTCTGGTCAAGAAACCAGATCTGAGTCCGCACTAGGAAGTCGGGTGGACGATACTAGTTCGGAAGTGAAATTTTGTGATCGATTGAGCGATCAGACTGATATTGCGTACGGATGATATGTGTATATCGTACGGTTTTGAATGAAATTGATATTGAAGTTGTGGATAAGGATTGTAAAATGGTCTTTGAAATGAAAAGTATATTTGTAAAATATAATGGAATTGGATATTTCTTTGGTTGAAATTTACTTTATGGAGGTAAGTAAATGGTAAATAACTTTATAAAGAAATCAAACTTGAATATTTGATTTGGCAATAAATAAAGTTGTATTTTGTAATATGATAAACTTCCCTTATTGAATCTAGCCAGAATAAAAAGGGTTTTGAAATAATTGAAGTATAAAAGAGGTTTTATACAAGTTTGAAATGATCCAAAGATTTTCAAAGTTATATATATCTATATCTATATATATATAAAGCATTTTATGAGAATGATTTTGGAAAAGGTTTTGGGAACCTATATAATTTGGAAAAGGCTTTTGATTTTTGGAAAATCAATTTTGGATTTTGAAAAGCCTAGTTTGAGAATTATCGATTTTGGTAATCGATTTTTTGTAAAGGAGATTTTGATAAATCATAAAGGGTATGATTTGAAGATACTATAAGTATATAGTATAAAGTGTTTTGAGAATAGCTCTGGGGAAAAAGGCGCTTCCTTGAAATGAACTTCTCAGGAGTACCACTGGGTGGTACTGCCTTGAGCCCCAAGGGGGGTTTCTAAAGTTGATCCTGTGAGGAGTCCGGACAAAACTAGTTCCTGAGGATTATTTGTGTAGCGAAAGTCGAGGGGCTGGTGCCCACAGAGGCATTTGAGTTATGCTGTGACAACAATTTAACTCAATGTCACTGCGATCTACTGCAGACCATAGCGAAAGTCATGTGTGCCGCTGAGAGCCAACTGTCTACGTTTGATTTTATATCGGTAGACTATGACACTATGGTAACATAGCGAAAGTCGTTTGTGCCGCTGAGAGCCAACAGTCTGCGTTTGATTTTATATCGGTAGACTGCGACCTATGTGGGAGAAGTTTCATTTTGACAGCGAAATCGTGTGTGCCGCTGAGAGCCAACAGTTACATGGACTTTTGCTGCGACGGCAACGTAACCCTGGGATGTAACTGCGATCTGTTGTGGGTTCCATGCTGTTATCAGTTACATGGACTTTTGCTGCGATGGCAACGTAACCCGTGATGTAACTGTGACCATGGATGGGGGTGATGATTTCCAGAGCATTCTTACCAAAGATATTTCCTCGATTTCAAAAACGTTTTCGATATTTTCAATAAAATTATTTTTCAAATATTTTCACTGGGTGTTGAAAACGGGTCTGCTAAGTACTTATAGATTTTTCAGTTCTACGTCTGATCAACGTATGACCGAATTTCTATGAGAACAAGGATGGACTTGTTGAAACATTGAGTTATAAAAGTATTTTTATAAAAAAAAAACCTATTTTTGTAATATTATATAGATTTTAAAGTATTTAAAAAAAAATTAATATAAAGGGAGTTTATAGTTTAAAATGTTCAACAAGAAATTTATCTGATAATAAGTAAATAATAAATTTTGGCTTCGTTCCTTTTCGAGGACGAAAAGATTTTAAGGGGGGAGGAATGTGATTACCCGGATTTTGAGACATTTGATAATTGGATAATTAACTGTTTTAATCAATTGAACAGATAAAACTTTGATAATTAGAATATATTTGAATTATAAATATGTGAATAAATATCTATTTGATAATCTCCTAATATAATTATTCAATTGGCAAGATTATTATTTTCAAGGTTTATTTAAAGATTTTAGACATTAAAATAGTACCTATGCATATACTTATGAATTTAAAAAGTATTCTAGTTTAAAGTAAAATTTGGTAAAGGTACATGTATTTCTTTAAAAGGTTATACTTGAAATAAATGTAGTTTGTAAATATATAAAGATTGAAAACACACATGTGTAAATGTATTACATAGATTTAAGTAATAAATAAATACATAAGACATTAACAAAAATAAAATATATATTTTGAGAGAGAAAAATAAAATATATATTGAAATTTAATATATATATATATATATATAAACATTTTCTCATGAAAATGTACAAATGTAAAATAAGTAATTCATATACAAAGACAAGTGTTAATTAATGAGTAAGCCTATTGACAAGTGTTAGGATTTTAAGATAGGAGATGAACAAATGTCATTTATTCCATTTTTATTTCTAAAATAATAGATAAAAAGAAAATGAAAATATATAATATCTCTACCCTCCTTTTCTCATCTCTTTCATTCATAAAAAAAGAAAAAAAAACCAAACCTGTACACAAAACCGGGAAAAAGAAAATCAGAAACAAAATCCTCAATCTGGGATTCCAACATCTGAAACAAGAACAAACATTTAAGCTCAAATTCAAATTCAAGTCAAGAAGCAAACTTACAAATTTCCAAAGATCAACTCAGTTTCAAAATTTAAAGGGCTAGCAGCAAAATCAACTTGAAGCAAATTCATCACAAGCAAATTCAAAATCAGTTTCAGATTTAAAATCTGGTTTGAGAACAATCTGGTTCTCTGTTTTCAAAGGTGAGTAAACTAAAGTTTTTTACAGTTTAATACCTGGTGCATGTTGTTAATTCTTGAAGAAATTTGTGATGAATGTTTGTATAAATGTTTGCATGATTGTTTTAAGGTGAATGCATGTGTATATGTATATAGAAAGTTGTGTGCATGTATATAAAAAGTAAAGTATTGTGTCTGTATGCCTGTATATAGATAACTTACCTCTGTTTAGTATTAACAGATCAAAACAAGTTTTAAAAAAAAAATCAACTTCTCCTTACCCAATCTCTTTTAGGATTTGATCTTTAAATAAAATATGTTAGTATCAACCAGATTCTATGTTTAAAAATAATTTCAAGTGTTTATGTTGAGAACTTATTTCAATAACAAGGATTTACAGTGATGATCTAATATAAGTCAAAAATCGATCATTTTAATTTCATGATTTAAATTCATAATCAAATTCGTATTAGAAAATGATGATTTTAGATAATAGTTTCATGATTTTTAAAATTGGGTATGTCGAGAATTTCAGAGTTGATCAGTTTTTGGTTTCTCGTCGAATTTCGACAATCTGTGAGGAATTGTTGGACATGCTTAGGGCTGGAGGTAGCTTGAAGGATGGGGATCATGGGAAAAATGGTGGATGGGTTTTTAGATGGTCGAGGTGGCTAGTCGACAGCAGTTTAGGGTTTTCGAGCAGTTTTGGGACGTCGATGTTCTTGAGGTCCTGGCGACGTCGTGGGTGGATCGAAATCGACCGGTGGTGGGGGAATCAACGCGTGGATTCGTGTCGCTACTCTGGGTTGATCGGCGAGGTGTCTAGTGGTCGTATGTGGTGGCACGTGGTGATTTTGTCGACGAGTTTTGATTCCAGTGGATGATCGAGAAGCTCGATTTCGATTTTCAGATGAGATCGTGGCGCTGGGTGGTCAGGAAGCATGTATGGGTTGTCGTCGACTTGGGGATGGTCGTGGCGAAGGTCAGAGCTGATAGGGTCGGCGTGCATGGTGCACATGTGCACGTGTGTATCTGAGTTGTTTGGGGTAGTTGGGGAAGAAGCGTATTTTTCGGGTCTGGCTCGAAGTCTTCTTTGAGTTGTCTCGGGGAAGAAGAGTATCGTGATTTGCTCGTAATTGACTCGGGATTTTGTTTGTTTGTCTCGGGTTTCTTTTGTAAGCTAATAAGTTTCTAAAAGCAAAGGGAAATGATCGAGGTTTTTTTTAAAATAAATAAAATGAAAGTTTCCAAAGAAAAGTTCAACAAGTTTCCAAATAAAGTTTCAAAGATTAACTTGTTTTAAAGCAAATTAAATGTTTAAATTGTTTTGTTTAAAGTAAATTATATAGTTTTTAAATCATGTAATTAATCCCTAAATGTTTTTCCAATGACAAAATTTGGTAAATAATGAAGATAAAGAATTTATCTTTAATTAAGAATGTGATTAATTAAAGTTACTTGATAAAGGTAATTAATTAAAAGAGTAATTAATTAATGAAAGAAATTGGAGATTAATTAATAAAAGTAATTAGAGATTAATTAATGATTAGAGATTAATTAATTTAGTAATTAAGAGATTAATTAATTTGTAATTAGAGGTAAATTAATTGGTAATTAAGAGGTACTTAATTTATAATTAAGTTTTATTTATTTTATAATTAGGTTTTATTAATTATTAATTAAGGGGTGATTAATATAAGATTAATTAAGGATTAATTATTTGATGTAATTAATTAAAGGATTAATATAATTAATTAAGGAGTTAATTAATTAAGGTAAGTAATTACAGGACGATAATTATTGTTTATGATTAATTAAGATGGATATTTAAAGGGTGATTAATTAATTGGTTTGTAATTAATTAATGCTGAGTAAAGGTAATCTAAGTGATTAAAGATTAGTAATTAATTTAATTAAAGATAAATTAAATTAATTTTGGAAGTGATTAATCTTGCTTATGAATGATTAAATGATATTGTATGCCTTAAATTAGTTGATATCTCCGATATGTGATTTGAGATGCTATGCGATAGGATATGTTGTTTTTAAACTGTGATAATGTGGGTATCCATCGATGATGAATTACTGTGTAAAGGTGACACCCTGTATTTAAAATTTGAATTGTATTTCACTTAAATAACTTGGATTTAGGATTATATTGGATTCGAAGAGACCGGAGTCGGGTATCAAAATATCCGAAACCACTTCGATTTGAAATCTTCTATAAATCCTTATAGATTGATATGTGAAATCAAATAGGCCGGTTTGGGATAAAATGAACCATTTAAACTAAGTTGGATACTTAGATATTGTTTTGTGAAAATAAGTGTTGACTATATAAGTTGTTTACTTGTAATAATGTACGAGTTACCCCGGGTTTTAAATAAGTTCTATAGATTGGAATTTCTTGTTAAATGAGTTTACTCACGCTGGTTTCCAGCCTGACCCGGGTGTTACTTTGATGTAATGCTCGGGTCAGACCGAGTATTACAGATTTTCAGGTAAGGACGTTTGGGAGTTCAGGAGACGAGCTGGATGGCAGGAACGTATGGAGTGTTTCTACTGTGTTATATTATTGTATATCTGAGGCTTGATAATTATGTATATCCAGTGTTTGTATAAATATGTAACTCTGATGTATTAAAATGTAATCGACAGATATAATATTGTTTTGTAAAACTGTTATCATTTATTATTATATTTTATCCGCTGCGAATGTGAGATGTTGATGTTTCTTCTTCTTCTTCTTCTGTTTCTTTCTTCTATCTCTTTCTTTTTCTTCTAACTATCTGGAAATTTCGGGTTCGAAATTTCCGGGTCGTTACAAGGCGCGTCGTGCAACGGTAGTTCACGATTTCGTGCCGGAAAGTTTAAATAAATGTACATAATTATAGCTCAGATTTCTTCGAAACAAGAAGTGGCTGGGCTATTGTATCTATAGTTTTTAAGTGAAAAAAGAAAATCAAGATTTCATCATGTATATTTGGAAATATGTCCAAAACAAATTTTCACAAAAATCGCGCTTTTGCAGTAAAATGACCAAGGTTAGAAATTGGTATTTTCAAAAATATGGAAAAATCTCTAAAAATCCTTTAAAATGTTTTAAAAGTTATCTAAGTCGAAAAAATGAAATTTTAAATGATTGAAAAGTCAATTTGGTCAATATAACTTTAAACACTATTTGCAACGCGTTTTATGGCAGTTTTGTGCAACATATGAAATAGACATTTTAACTTGGTGATTCTTTTTAGAATCTTTTATAATCATTTTTACAAAGATAATTAAGTGTTTTAAATGATTAATTGAGAACTTTATAATCGATTCTAAAAGAAAAGTTAATCACTAAGTATGCAGAAACGACTATTACATTTGTCCCACCTGTGACATCTAAAACGATAAAACAAGATGTGTAACCAAGGTTAGGGATGGAGCAACTAGTGCTCTGAACTTACCTAGCCTTCACTTTATCTTTTAGACGAGGGGCGGAACAGATTGAAGGGAAACCCTGGATGCTCTAAAAGATCATATTAAGTTTTTCCAGAAATTAAGCAAGTTAAGTATAGAAGATTTTGATTTATAAATTACAACTTGGTTTGCATAAAAATGACCTTGTTATACTTGGTACTAAAGTCCAAAGAGGGAACTCATTTTATTCGTGGAATCTAAAAGGTGAATTCATCGTTATTCCGCCCATAGCACTTGTTGAATACGGAAATTGGTATTGAGTAAAAGTAGAATAATTTCCATGATCCTATTTACTCAATAATATTTTCTAAGATTAATTTTCGGGTTACAGTAAACGATGTCTTAAATAACATTTTTTTTGACCCACTTAAAAGTTGAAGAATTTTGATCGAATGTTAAGTAAGAAAACTGGAAATATTTTCCTAAGAGAAGAGGATTACCTTAGAATTACTCTAAGATTAAAAAGGAATTTTTGTAATTAACTCAAAAGAAATGAATGGGAAAAAGGCTTAATAAATCCTGTGTACTCATATTCAATGTTTATCAATAATTAGATTTCGAAGGAACCGTGGTCGGATTTGGGTGATTCCTATCCGAAGACCACTTCGAACCAATCTGCGTATTCGAAGTAAAAGATTAGAAGTTGAAAATAATTGAGACGGATAGTGACAAAGGACTGCTTGTTGATTTGATTAGGGATAACTCCCGAAAACTTATAGTAGCGGTGGTCTCTTTGTTATGAAAAATCTTAGAAATACAAGGACTATTCGCTACCAATCTCATGATGTGGTAGGAGAGTGCCTTCGGTTTGTCCAATTCTTGGACAACTTGTATGGATGAGTGTCTGACCTTGCATTTTAAATCACAATGAGTGGTCTCTATATAATGTATGTCAGTTAGTGGCGGAGAAGTCACCTTCTCTTAGCTTAACACCCTTTTCCGAGACATTCGAGCTTAGGAGGTTATATGTTTGTAGAAATCAGTCATATGACTATGGAATGACAATGTGGCATTCAATGTAGAAAGAGATGTGCTATGTGCAAAGGTAATCGTTACCTCAAGCCTCAGCAACTAGGAAATGACCAAAATAGGGTTAGATGCGGCAAGGCTATGTGGTTCGCAACCATTAGGGTATGATCATCCCCTTCTAGATATAATTTTACCCATTATGGAGCCTGGGTAGTAATTAATGTGGTGTATGGAAATCGAGCACAAGAATAAAGGTCGGTAACGACCGGGGGATGACATATTCGGTACTATCTAAGTATAGAGGTAGGCCGGCCTTGTGTTAGCAGGGGAGCAGATATTCTATGGTCCTCGGGACATCCATCTAGAGGTGTATCCATTGGAAGGTAGTCCCTTCACCTGGTCATTTGTATGGAAACCCATTCTCCAATAAGTGCCTGCTATTTTGTTTGTAGAACCCGTGTTTGTGGTTAGTATGCTGGAATTTAATAATGTAACAATTTCGACTAAGATTAATAAGTTTACTTGCAAATGTTTTCAAAGCAATGTCATTAGAAATAATATCAAATGTTTTGGTATATAAAAATGTTTTAGTTATCATAAGGTAAAAACTCGTCTGTGTTTATGTGTGGATATGGTCTTATAAGATACTCCTTCTTTTCAAAGAATTTTATTTAAGGGCTGATATATGACATTGTCATTTATTATAGAATTTTTCTCACGTTGGTTTATCAAGCCTGATCCGAGTATTTTCAATACCCGGGTCAGATCCGAGTAGTTTTATGTTTAGTGGAAGACGGTTGGAGTTTCTATAGGAGAGCTGGAGATATTCATCTACGTATGGACGTATTCTATTATTCGCTTTGCTTATTTTGCATTGACTGATGGTTATTAACATTTGTAAGGACAGATGTTTATAACTGTCCTAGTTGAAATTAGGTTAGACTCTGATATATGTATTTTAAAAGTTTTCCGCTGTAAAGATATTTGTTCAATATTATATGATATTCCATTCGAGTGAGATTTTGTTTTGTTCTTCTATTTTATTTATTTTACCCTTGATGTTCCAACTTTCTGTTCACTTTAAGTTAGACATGTGTGGTTTATTGTCCACTCAAAGGGTATGGATTTGCAGGCCGTCACATTAAATATCAATTATTGTTTTACAATTCTCGTTTTTGATGTCTTTTTATGAAACAGAAGGGACCACTCATTCTCTTTATGCCAACTATATCTTAAGTTACATCTACCTTTGTACATTCTCTTTCCTTTCCAAAATGGTCAAACCATTTAAAGGAAATCTTAATTATAATCTGTCATATGGAATACATGATCTTGCACTATTTATTTGCTTATTTTGAATGAACCAATTTCATCAAATTTTTGTACATTACAAACGATTTTTCACCATACACCGTTTTTATGTGATTGAATATGGATCAAATATCCATTTTCTTGTATTGCTTATGAGTTCAAAACTCAAAAGATGATACATAATCTTGGGAAAATAAACACGTAACTGACCAATTACGAGTGAATTTAGTAATTACAGAATTAGATGCTTGCATAGGTATTGAAACAATGACATGCAGAAAATATTTATTAGTAAGTATGTTTTATATTTTTTTTGTCAATCTTTTATTCAATTCATCTGTATATCCTAATTGATAAAAAAAAATCAATTATAGTAACTGCACATATTTGTAAATGTAGATCGTTATAACTTTATACAGCAAATGTTCTTACAACATTAGAATGGTTAAATGTTACTATTTCATTCTATTAATAAGGCTCCTCCAGGTTTTCTATGTTTATCAAAACCTTAAGAAAAACATAGAAATCGTTTAATTTCTCTAGTGGTGTTAGGACTTGCTTACCTTGGGATTCTGACCTTGAGGAATATCAACAAATTATAGGTCTGCAGGTGATGGATGACACTTTACTGGTTATATCAAATACAACTAACCGGTGGTCTCGGTCCTAATCTCATCTTGACCTTGAGGAATATCAACAAATTGAAAGAGATTATTCATTCATACCCACCATTTCACGACGGCCTAAGTATAATGCATATACCTTAAGGAGTATCAACAAATATGTGCATGTATCTTTCCTCATCTAGTCAATATACTAATAGTTCTACACACAACATCTCTAGCTTGAGGAATATCAACAACTAGAGAGTATGCATGCAATCTATTAATATACAAATTACAAAGGACAACTTTATATTAAAGATTCATAATCATTAATATATTATATTGAGTGATATCGACGTATGGAAATACCCTTGTGATTTAAGTGTCGTACGTATCGGGAATCTCGGTAGATGTACATTTACATATATATTTACTACTTAAATCTATTTAGGGTTTCTTAATGTTCCACTTCTAGTTTATACATTCATATTGTATAAGTTTTATTATCATATAACATTTATATTTGAATTAGCTTATATAACAATTTAATGTATGGCATCATATTGGTTAAATCTTATTTAATTAATTTTAATTAATTAATCATTTAAATAATTGTTTATTATTCAATTTTGACTTATTATATTAAATATTTATATCCACCATAACCTTTATAGTGATACACAAACATCATATATATATTTATATTTATGTATGTATGTATTTTAATATATTAATTAACTTGTTCTAATTTATTTAATTAAACTATTTTATCTAAATTTTATTAATTTTGAAAAATTACTTTATATACATACATGTACTCTTGTATTGTCTTAAACATTTCAGACAACATTACATATATAAATTTATATTACACGTATATAGTTTAATTAACTTATTTATTTATTTATTTATTTATTTTATTAATCTTGTTAATAAAATTTATTTCAAAATTAATCTTATATTTATGTTCAAAAATTTTGAAAAATTTCGTCATATTATAACTTTTATAATATGTATACATTTCATTTTAAATTTAACTTTTAAATTTAAGATCTTATATTTTTAATTTTTAAATAATTTTAGGAATTAGCCCAAGGCCCTATTTAAATTGGGTCTCTACCATTAGGGTTAACTTTTGGGCTCCCCTATCTGTTTGGGCCAAGCGGTAGCCAAGTAAGGTAGAGTACTTAATTACCCAAACCCAATCCTTGACATTACCTTTCTGGACACCCTACTATCTAGGCTGTGAGCTTAATTAGTCAACCATAACATGACTAATTTAGACCGCATAGTCTTTTGGTCTCTAACACCATTGATGGAAATAGGTCAGCTCATAGTAAAAAAAGGTAAATTGCAAATATTTTTACCATTTTGGCCTTTATTAGGTCTATGAAGTCTAATTCATTTAGAACATTTCTAATTTTATTTTAAATAAAATCATTATTTTATTTGGGCATATAATATGGTTTTATATTATGTAATTGTTATCGTATTTTACATATAGGTGTATCACATATACACATATATATGTGCTTGCATGTGTTATATTACAATATATGTAAGGTTTGGCATGCCCGTGTATAAGTGTTTAGATTTACACTACAACGAATATGTTAGCCCCACTACTATACAAATACATCATTCAAATGTACGCTTATATGCTCCAAATTATATATATATATATAAACTATCTGAAATATACATATGTATCTATAATTAATTATGAATAATTGTATATATAAGGCATTTATAGTGTGTGTGTGCGCGTGTATATGGGTATATGTGTGTGTGCGTGTGAAAGTAAATAAATGCAAAATCATTTTAAATAAAAGATTAATTTATTTTTAATTTTTTTTATAAAATCTAAAATCAAAATCTATTTTCTTTTATTTAAAAACCTACTTGCGTAGGCTAGGGATGTAAGTTGGCCCGCCTCAGCCCCACCCCCTTTTAAGCTAGGCTCTCATAGATGAACTTTTCTACTCGTTTAAGGGATTATTACATGCCTCTGCAAATAATAAGTCATTAAAGTATGTCTGCCATGGATCAAACCTTCTTTCACTATTGGGGAGCTGGAAGCCCTTGCCAACCCCACTAGAGCCAAGGATCTATTTTCTTTTTAAATACTCATAATCTATATATATATATATATATAGTTTTAAATAATTTGCTAACAAATATATATATGTTAACACATATATGAAATATGTAAAATTTAGATAGATAGATATATATATATATATAAGTATACATATCCAATAGTGCTCATGGAAAAAAAAATTTAATAATAAATTAAATTTCGTTCGAAAAGTAATAAAGTAAAATAAAAATTATTCCAAACATAAAACTTTGCATATTAATGTTTTATAAAATTCTGAACAATGTTTTTTAACATTTAAAAATATCCACACATATATAATTATTTAAAATCAAATTTATATTTAATTATTATTTCCGCAAATATATATACATATTTAATTTATAAAAGTATTAAATATTTATTTGCCGAAAGGTTATTAGGTATGAAATTAATTTTGTAAAATTTAGAACATATTTTATATGATATGTTTATTGATGTTATAGTTTTATGAAATTTATTTGATTTAAATAATACATACATACATAAATATATAAAAATTATGTCGAAAGCCTTTCGAGTATAAAACTATTTATATAAACTTAAAAAACATATTTTGTATGATATAATATTTAATATTCAAATATATGAAACTTATATGAATTAAATAATATTAAATTAATTTTGAGTTAGAAATTTTTTTAAATTACATAAGCACATAAATATACAACCAACATATATGTGATGATATATTGATATAATAGATTCATCACCTATCAATCTAAACATCATATGATATAAAATATAACACTAATTTTTATTTTGTAAATCAGAGACATACCTTGACTAAGTCCTATTGAATACATGTTAAAATGAAGATATGAGCTCCTTTGAATCCTATTCCAATGCTGATGGTGCTAGCTTTGAATTGTTGACCACTGGCTATTGAACAGCTTTGATTTTATTTGATTTGATCTTGAAAATATTAGAGGAGAGGGGGGTTTATTTTTCTCCATCAAGAGTAAGCGTAGAGGCTCTAAAAGGATATTTTAGAATGAGGGTTGTGATGCTTTTATAGAGAAGAGGCTAGAGAGATAGAGTAGGATCAAAATTTCTTTTTTTCTCTTACTCATTCTCTACCTTTTAAAATATGAAAGCCCAACCCCAATGCTATTTCGTCTCACCCATTTCATGCTCATACTATGTCCGAAATTCCTATGCCCAATATGGGCTTCAAGCCCCAATTCAAGCCCGAACGATTTTTATCACATTTAAATCCAATTTCAACGCGTACACCGATATAACATATCAATTAATATATTTATAACTATTATAAACATGTTTATTAACATTGTTCAACACATTAATTAAAAATTTTATAACAAATATTTCATATATATTAATTAATTTATAGCAACTATTAATAAATAAAATTATGTGGTTAAAGGAGTATACAACGTTTTGGTTGTATGACTCTTTAGGCGTAAATTTTGCCAGCATCTCATATAGAACACTTCAATTATTAATGTTCACATGTCACTTAGTAGGTGGCGTGATATTTTGGCCAAATTTATTGCTCACTTGGTTTCGATAAAATTCAATTTCACTTTATTAAGCATTAACTAGTGATGATTATTTACACCAATTCTCTTCATCAAAACTATATCATTTCGGACTTACAGAATTCGGTAATGGTTAAAATTCCAATCTTGTCCAATTTAACTCTATGGTACAAACATAAAGTTCTTGGTTCAATAATAACAATTATTATTACCCAAATGACTATGGCTAGAGATTTTGACTTTGAGTTGACTTCTATTGATCATGGTACTAACCCCATATAATCGAGGAGTTGAATCCTCCCTTGAACAATGTTTCATTACAAATACTTCCACTCGATCCAACTAAAGTCACTCGATGGATGTCATGTCATGATTTGACTATATTTAAAGCAGATCTTTCATATTGAAGATTAACAATATTCTCAAGTCGAGAGAACTATGTAAATTAGTCATAACGATATTTTCTGTTTGACCTTAGTTATATTAACTAATAGAAAACTATCAAGTGATTCATTCCATAGTTATTCAATAACTATCAGTACGTAATACCTCGGTGCCCTTAGTTGTCATGTGTAATACAATGCCCAATATTTGGAGAGCGTTATGTACTATGGTTTTAATAGATGCATCGATATCCCGTCTTGATTCATCTTGACTAGGAATATTTAAAATAATGTGTTTATTATATTGTGATATGATACTCATGATTATAACTATTTGTACTCACTATCACAAACACATCATTTATGGATTTCCTGTTAAATATATTTTAAATAAACATTTAGTTATTTATAACCCATTATAACAAATATATAACAAAACACCTTTATTACAAATGAGAACTGATTACAGAGTTAATTAATTTATAATAAATTATAGAATTTCCCTTAGAGCATACCCCTAACTCTATCAAACTCGAAATCAAATCCTCTGGCCAGAGCATTTTAGTTAATTATAATTCTTATTATTTGAACCAAGGACTTTGTATTTGCACTATAGAATTTAATATGGATGATATTCGAATTTTGACCATTACCAAATTTCATAAGTCCTAATGCAGTATAGTTTTAACGAAGAGAATTAGTGTAAATAATTGTCACTATCGAGTAATGCTTAAATTAGTAAAACTAAATTTTACCGAAGCTAAATAAGCGATAAATTTGGCCACAATGTCACACCACCTGCTAAGTGGCGTGTAAACATTAATATTCGAATCGTTCAATATTAATCGCTGACCGAATTTAAACCCAAGAGTCACACAATCGAAATTTTGAATACCCCTCATACCATTTGATTTAATTATTTATAATTGGTATGAATTAGTTAAATTGATTAATATTTATGAAATTTTAAGTATGAAATTTTATTTAATTTATGTTGATCGATATTAAATAGTATGTATATAATAGTTATAAATACACGTATCAAAATACGATATCGATGTACATTTGAATTCGATTTTATGCAGTATTTATTGATCAGGCTTGAAGTGAATTTGAGGCCCAAATGGGCATGGGGGCCAGCCATATCTGGTAATAAGAGGGTGGAATTTTTAATTCAAAAGGAGGAGCTTTGGTAAGATGAAAAGAAGGATCTGGATCCTCCTTTCACTCCTTGCCCTTTGGTATTTATTTGCCCCCACCCTCATTCTTTACTACTTCTTTTGCTCCATTCTAGATCAGTAAAGGACGACCCCTAGTTTCCTTCTCTTTCTCAAAATTTCAAGCTCCAAACACTAAATTAAACTAAATCCATACATCAATGGTAGCTACATTCATACTGGTACTCAAGGTGCGTCGATAAGACTTTGGATATGATAAGTTCCTTATTTACATTTTTATTGATGTGTATATAATATTCATCATGTCATATATAAGTATAGATAGTGAATTAATATCATGAATCCTTATATGTTATTATCGTCAACATTGGATGTATATGTTTATATATAATATATATGTGTGTATGTGTAAATAAATTACATACACACACATATGCTTTATTTGCATTCGACATCGAAAAAAGGTTTCCTTTTCAAGATTAATAGTTTTTAAAAAAAAAACTAGTTTAGTCTAAAACATATTCATCATAAATATATATATTTAATATACTTATGAAACTAACTATTATATGCATTGCAAGTTTTCGAACTAAAAAAAAATTGAATGCCGTATATATATTATATACATATGATTTATTTAAACACAAAACTATGTTTTATAATATCTGTACATTTATAAGATAAATATAAGATATGAATTTAGCACAATTTTATACATCACTAATATTACTTTAAAAAAGAAGGAATTTATTTTATTTTAAAAATGATTTCCATGCAAAATTCATAATCAAAAAACCATTTTAATGTTAAAATCAAAAAGAAAATTAAAAAGAAGTGTTTTCGAATGAATGTGTGTGTGTATACATATATATCATCATAAATATATATATATATATATATATAATTAATTTTATATCAAACTACATTTATATATATTTACATATATTTTATTTTATATATAGAATTCTTAAATTTATAATATGATTATGTACATACGTTTATGTGTATGTGTGTATAATTTTTTTAATTTTCGTAATATATGCATATTTATTTAAAATTAATATAATGTAATTTTAATAGAATTTTAATTATATATGTGTTTGTGTATATGCATCTATTTATAGTAAAATGTATATCTTTTGCAAATAACATTTTATAATATATATTTATATTTAAATATTTACACATATATATACCTACATATTAGACAATAAATGTGTATATGGAGGGATTAATATGTCCATTGCGATGTAAATCCTATCATCTATATACATGCATATTAAACCATGTACATCGTTTTATATTACACATACACACATTTGTGTATATGATACACATATTATATTGTGGAAATTAGCCACAAAGGCCTCTTTAGCAAGTGCAGTTAGTTTTAGGACACATAGCTGAAATAATTACTTTTAAGGACAAAATGCAAAATAATTAGTTTCTAAGGCCTAAAAACCTATGAAATTATGTCCTTAAAAGTAATTGGACTGCTGACTTTGTCCTTAAAAATAATTATTCTGCTGATTTTGGCCTTGAAATTAATTTCTGTGAATGTGTGTCCTAGAAACTATTTGGACTACAAAGTTTGTCCTTCTAGTGAAATGCCCCATATTATATTATATAGTATAACATTAACGTTAAATAAAACATTATTTATGAATTAAATAAAATATTGATTTTATTTAATAGAAAATTTTAAAAAAAATTAAATGAATTTAGACTATATTTACCTAACTACTCTACTGCAGGCTAGCCTAGTTCCAACTTAAACGACGTGGTTAAAAAGCCAAATCCATGACTTGATGATTGCTAGAATGTACACATACACCGGTCATGCCAACCGATGCACTGGTGGCCTACTTTCGGGGTTAGGTTGAACCTGGGCCCATATGAGCCTATATAAAATTACTTTTACCGATTTGAGTCATGTTCCTTCTATTTTACAAAGGCATTTGGAGGTTATCGATGAGGCAAGTGATGACGTTATGAATTCAAGTGTATGATGTGATGGTTGCCCGTTGTGTGCGATGGATTTGTATCTGCGTGTTCGTGATATGAAAGTGTGGTAAGATGGTGACGTGAACGAGCCTGTAGCGTAAGTAGGTGGATTAAGATATAGATATTGATATAGACCTATGACATAGATAGGTGGTCTAGGTATTACGTTGCTCATTTGAAGGCTTCGGTAGAAAAGTGTGAAGGATGGATGGTAAGTGTTATCCCGCCTTTTGGCAAGGCCGTGACACCAAAAAGTTGACTGGAAAACTAAAGACAGTTCGTCGTAAAAGTTCGTTATACACTGTTTCACCATGGATATCAATGATTTTTGTCCAAGTCCGGATCGGGCTACAATTGATAAGACACATCAAGCAAAGTCATGAGAACCAGCGTTCCAAATTTCGAGTCAATCGGGGTTCGTATGAATGAGATATGATAAATGCAAGTTAGGGAAGATACGATGTTCGAATCCATAGAAGAGCCACTATTCGAATCCATGGAGTTCGTATTCATCGCCTCAGCATGTTCGAATCCACCACCTCAAATTCATATGATCTAGTTCGAATCGATGAGGTCTTATTCGTTCGAAACCATCGAGTTCTCCCTGCTTCGAATCCATCCAAACAGGCTACGTTCGAATCCAACACTTCGAACCCCTCAAGTTTTTCCTCCACTTCGAATCCATGCAACCAATACCCTTCGACTCCATCCCATAAGTTACTTCAAACCCACTCCGTCAAGATAGCTTTGTATCCACCAGTCGAATCGATTCGAAGGGCGCCTATTCGATCGATTCGAAGGAGCATTCCTTCGAATCCGTCACTTCGAATCGACTAAGTCAAAGCGCCTGAAACGAGGGGTGTTGACCCAGACAACTCGGAGCACAACTCGGATCGATACGAAGAAGGCGTGCCACGTCATCGCGAAGACACATTGAATCGAGTCAAGGCAATCGATTCGAAGTACTCGAGTCGAAAAGGATCGATTCGAAGAGACGTTTCAGCCGAGTATGCAATCTTAAATCGATCATATCTCGAGATCTACAAGTCCAAATGCTATGAAATTTTCACAGAAGCTTAAGCACATGATAAAGAATGTCCACGCCAAATTTCAGCTCGATTGGATGATTTCTTGATCGATTCGAACCAAGGGTCGAATCGATCCCAAAGTGGGCCCGGATCTCCAGATTTCGGCCATGTGGGCCCCCTGACGTACCAGAACTGGTCTCCCCTCATTTTAGGCGAGATATCAGCCTCCTACACCTATAAATAGAGCCCCTAGTCATTCAGAAAAGAGGTCGGAGAATTCTAAGTACTAAAGAGCGCCCAGATTCTGCCAGATTTACTCCAGAACACCACCGCTACCTTAGATTGAGACTTAGCATATAATTTCAGTTGTACTACATTAGAAGAGATTGTAATCATCGAGTGAACATCAATAAAATTATCAACTTCAGAAACGACGTAGGCAAGATCGCCGAACCACTATAAATCTCGTGTTTCTGTTCATTATTTCTAAATTGTGATACTCTGTTTGCTTAGATTTGAGATTTGTGTGTGAATATTGTTGATTTATATTCATATACTGGTGCTTTCACAACATTCGGGGTTTGTGACCAATTTTGGCGCAAACACTTTGGTGCTTTCACTGAGAGTTGAACTCAGGACCTCCCGCTACACAAAATTTGAAGTTCAGATCTGAAAGCTTGGAGATTTGAAAGACAATGACCCGATAAACAAGTAGAAGGCAAAGAGCTGAGAGAAGTCAGCACGCAGGAAGTCAAGAGGCTTCCTCGGGAGCAAACCAAGCGTCAGTCTTCATCACCAGGGATGAGATGGAGACAATGATGAAGAGACAGGAGGAAATGATCCAGAATTTGCTTCAACAGATTGGGCAACTTGGAGCGCAAAATCAAAGAACAACCAAGGCCCAGAACGAAGCAGGACCATCCAATGCAGCGCCGGAGCTGGGGGGCACACACTTAGGACATGTTGATCTGAACACGGGAAGAGAGACAAGGACATCCGAGCAACCTGACAGCGATAGAGGGATGAACGCTCAATCAGGGGGGCAAACACCTGAAAGCTCACACGGACTCGGGGGGAAGATCGAAGGTAGTGAACGAGGACTACAGCTTGGAGACAATGATAGATTGGCAGAGATGGTCAGGCGAGCCATGAGAGGTGGATTGGTAAACAGAGATCTTGAAGATGTGAACAGGAGTCCCTTTTCTCCTGCGATTAGGTTGGCTAGGAACCCACCAGAATTCAAACTGCCAACAGTAGAAGGGTATGATGGGAGGACGGACCCTGCGGTCCATCTAACGAGGTATATAAGGCACATGGAAGTGCTGGGGGCATCACAGGAAGTCATGGCCCGGTGCTTCCCATTGTATTTGACAGACATAGCAGCTTTATGGTTCAAACAGCTAGAGAGCGGCTCCATTGGGACATGGACCGATTTGATTGAGAAATTTATGAGGCAATTCAGAGTTCATATTTCGAGACCCAAGAATGTGATGAGTTTGGCAACGCTAAAGCAGAAAGCTGGGGAGTCTTTGAGGAATTTCTTGACGCGGTTCAATGCAGCAGCAGCATCGGTGTATCGGCCAGATCCATCCATGGTTATGATGGCAGCTGTGTCCGGAGTAGCTGATGGCACGGAATTCAAAAATTCATTAACTAAGGATCCGCCAATGGATCTAGGAGAATTCTATCACGAGGCAGAAAAGTTTTTACGATTGGAAGACGCTAATGCTGAAAGAGAAGAAGGAGAGGGAATAGAAGTTTATGCACTTAAAGACAAAAAGCCTCTCGAAAATGATTCAGGCAAGGATAAAGGAAAACGAAAGGCTGAGGACAATGGTGACAGGTCAAAGCGACTGCGGAGAGAGCCACGATTCACCACTTATTCAGAGCTGAATGAGAGTTTGGAGCGAATCTACCAAGATACACGAGAGCAAGTTCCCTACCGTAGGCCAATACGAAGGGATCCCACCGTTGACGAGAGGAAATCAGACAGATACTGCTTATTCCACGAACTGAATGGTCATAACACTAACGACTGTAGACATCTGAAGGATGAGGTGGAAGGGCACATCAGGAACGGTATGCTACTTCAGTATGTGAGGAGGCGAGCTCCAGCGGTGGAGCCAGAGCGACCACCGTCTACATCAGCCAGGGGTGCCCCCGAGCCAGGACATCGTATGATTATCAATTAGTTGAAATAACGATGGACAAGTTGTAAACCTCTCACCAACACGGGTAAGTCATTTACACATGTGCGAGATCACGAACGGTCCATAGGCATGTTGTGAATGACTACTAACCCTATCATTGTGGGAGTTTACACTTTGACATCCTTGCTTTGCTTTTGTTTCATCTTGATTTGAATATTTGAACTTGACTTTGTTTAACATTTCTGCTAAAGACTTATTTTCAATGAAAAAATGCTACTTGTGATTTCATAACGGCTAAGCCACTTACACATGTACGGGATCACGAACGGTCCCTAGGCATGCTCTGAGATGGTGATAAACCATTGCAAGAAACAATCCGGGGATTCACCCGAACGTGAAACCCGGTATTGATGATACTAAGTCCCTCCCCGGGCACACTCAATTCGCCTCGAACGGCATCCGACCGCGAACGGTCACAATTCGATCGTGAACGATCACATTTCGCCACGAACGGCACCCGACCTCGAACAGTCACCATTAGCCTCGAACGGCACTCGACCACGAACGGTCACAATTCACCTAATACGACATTCGATCGCGAACGATCACATTTTTGCCTCGTACGGCACACGATCGCGAACGATCACATTCCTCTTTCCACGTCACCCGACCACGAATGGTCACAGATCGCAACGAAAGGCACCCGACCTCGAACGGTCACCATTCGCCTCGAACGGCGCCCGATCGCGAACGATCACAACTCGCCTCGAACAGCACCCCTCACTTCAAATGGCTTGATCGCGAACGGTCGTCATTTGGGGCCATATAGAAATGCTAGATCGCGAACGGTCGAATTCCACCTCAAATGGCTTGATCGCGAACGGTCGTCATTTGAGGTCATATAAAACTATCAATTTCTTTGTAGGGCATCAACAGGATATGAACATCCAGCTTATGGCATTACAAAACACACCTTCCTATCGCAAGGCATGTTTTGGGGGGCAAATGTTATCCCGCCTTTTGGCAAGGCCGTGACACCAAAAAGTTGACTGGAAAACTAAAGACAGTTCGTCGTAAAAGTTCGTTATACACTGTTTCACCATGGATATCAATGATTTTTGTCCAGGTCCGGATCGGGCTACAATTGATAAGACACATCAAGCAAAGTCATGAGAACCAGCGTTCCAAATTTCGAGTCAATCGGGGTTCGTATGAATGAGATATGATAAATGCAAGTTAGGGAAGATACGATGTTCGAATCCATAGAAGAGCCACTATTCGAATCCATGGAGTTCGTATTCATCGCCTCAGCATGTTCGAATCCACCACCTCAAATTCATATGAACTAGTTCGAATCGATGAGGTCTTAGTCGTTCGAAACCATCGAGTTCTCCCTGCTTCGAATCCATCCAAACAGGCTACGTTCGAATCCAACACTTCGAACCCCTCAAGTTTTTCCTCCACTTCGAATCCATGCAACCAATACCCTTCGACTCCATCCCATAAGTTACTTCGAACCCACTCCGTCAAGATAGCTTTGTATCCACCAATCGAATCGATTCGAAGGGCGCCTATTCGATCGATTCGAAGGAGCATTCCTTCGAATTCACTTCGAATCGACTAAGTCGAAGCGCCTGAAACGAGGGGTGTTGACCCAGACAACTCGGAGCACAACTCGGGTCGATACGAAGAAGGCGCGCCACGTCATCGCGAAGACACACTGAATCGAGTCAAGGCAATCGATTCGAAGTACTCGAGTCGAAAAGGATCGATTCGAAGAGACGTTTCAGCCGAGTATGCAATCTTAAATCGATCATATCTCGAGATATACAAGTCCAAATGCTATGAAATTTTCACAGAAGCTTAAGCACATGATGAAGAATGTCCATGCCAAATTTCAGCTCGATTGGATGATTTCTTGATCGATTCGAACCAAGGGTCGAATCGATCCCAAAGTGGGCCCGGATCTCCAGATTTCGGCCATGTGGGCCCCCTGACGTACCAGAACTGGTCTCCCCTCATTTTAGGCGAGATATCAGCCTCCTACACCTATAAATAGAGCCCCTAGTCATTCAGAAAAGAGGTCGGAGAATTCTAAGTACTAAAGAGCACCTAGATTCTGCCAGATTTACTCCAGAACACCACCGCTACCTTAGATTGAGACTTAGCATATAATTTCAGTTGTACTACATTAGAAGAGATTGTAATCATCGAGTGAACATCAATAAAATTATCAACTTCAGAGTGGACGTAGGCAAGATCGCCGAACCACTATAAATCTCGTGTTTCTGTTCATTATTTCTGAATTGTGATACTCTGTTTGCTTAGATTTGAGATTTGTGTGTGAATATTGTTGATTTATATTCATATACTGGTGCTTTCACAACATTCGGGGTTTGTGACCAATTTTGGTGCAAACAGTAAGTGACCATATAGGCTATGAATGGTCCAAAGCATGAGTCTAGTTAGCACGAGGACAATAGGCTACCCTGTGGGCTTTGAACGATCTAGGGAAGCGAGCCCTATATGTGATTGACATGACGATGAATGACAAACGACTTGTAAGCTTTGGACGATCAAGGAAAGTGAGTCCTATATGAGATTTATGTGACGGTGGACAACAAGCGACCCAGTATCGCATGAGGCTGGTCTAGGGAAGTAATACACACAAATGTGATACGATGTGACTAGATGTATATGGTAGTTAGGTATGATGCGACCAGCACGATGTGAGGTGATCATGTGCCAGGCTTATTATAGTATTTATTTTGTTGCATATGTAAAGTAAAGTATGGCTCACTAACCAGACTTATGTCTGACCCACTCTAAGTTTTCCCTTTTATTTATGTATCCAAGTTGATGGTGTTTGGAGACATGATGGTGCCCGAGATGGGAATTCATTTGTACATATTGTATATGATGTAAATAAGTGTTGTGACCTGGTTTTGCTATGTGTATGGTTTGAGTTTATTTTTGTTGTACGGATATATGTATCTAATAATTAGTATGTACAGTGATGTGACATAGTTTTTTGTTGTATTATATTTTTGTTTTCTTCTCCTATGATATTCTGAAAGTTATTAATTAGATCTATGGTTTTTTTATTTCACCTTACCGCAATGATTCGTCCTTTTCGAATCTCGAGGTGTACACATCGGTTTCGAGTTGTACCTAGGGGTCGAAAAGGTGAGTTGTTACAATATTCATTACCGTGTTTAATTTTTCTACTCCATATTGTTTACAATCAAAATTGTTATCGCAGAGGTATTATCTTAAAGAAAATGAAGTTTAATTCACCGAAACTAAAGGGATTCAAAGCTGAAACCTAGCCTGCAAAATCAACTCCTCTGACCTGACTGCGCAACCACTACTATAAGTTCAAAGTCGCATGTCACACTTGTTTTACCGCCATCAAAGTCGCACCTTCTTTAGAACCAACTTGCACATCTCCCCTTCCACCCGAGCTCGCACGTTCATGCCATCATGAATTCACCTCCTACATCAACGTCATTTGTGGTGTCGCTCCCTTTTTGTCCCGAGCGCAAGCGCAGCGCAGGTGTGCCTCCCCTATCTCGTCAACGTTCAGGTTTGTGCCTTTTTCGTTTTCTGTTCAATTTTTGTAATAAAGGATTAGGGATTTGTGTAATGGATAAGGAAATAAGGGAAGGCTGGTTAAATGAAAGCGATGTGGGTTCATGGGCTTTTTGATGACTACTAAGACCATTAGCAAAACAAAATTAGGTTTCTATTTTATTCTCAAAACTATTATCAATTGTTTTAAACCCTTATAAAAAATATATAAGTCATCATAAAAAATTTCTCAATTTTACCTGAAACAATTTTTTCAATATATATAATTCAAGCTTTAAAACAATTTTGAAATATTTATTTATTCCTCAAAATAATTTCAAAGCTCAAAAATGTATTTTACTTCATAAACATAAAATTTAAATGATTGTTAAATCAACAGAAAACAATTCTAACTCCAAATTTGAATTTTAAATCAGTATTTCACAATTTAATTCAAAATATACCCAAAATTGACATTTATCAATTTTAATCCAATTAAAATTCAAAAATAATATTTTTAATCACATTTATCAATTATTTCACTTTTTATTTATTACAAACATTTCCCATAACTCAAAACCCTTTCACAATCCCAATTTCTCTTTTTAATTCCAAAAACCCATTTTGTTCATCAAAACCATAATTTAACTCCAAAATATATTTTTCATGCTCCTTATTGGGATGTTACATTGATTACATGAGTTTTTCTCTTTGGACATTAACTTCATTTTAGTAGTAGATGATGATCTAACTATAGCACAAAAATTCTTAACAAATAATTTAAAAAAAAGTTTGGATCCGAAACATAGTCCACGTACTTATGTATTGAACATTGTTTTTACAAAGGCTGATTCTATTCATACACCATATTTTACTATACATAAATCTAAAAATTACACAAAATAATATACACTAATTTTTTATTTTACTTACATCATACAGTTTACAAAACTACCCATTTACTTACTTATTTTTTAAAACTATTATTTTTCTTTCGTTGTTATATTCAAGGTTCCTACGGGAGGAACTGTACGGTACATGATAACCTTAGAAGAGTTAATGCACGGTAATTTAATTTCCCATATATTTCTACTGTGTGATGCATGAATTTAACATATCCTAATAATATAAAAGAGGAAAAAATGTGGAAATGTTTATCTATTTTGTTCCAAATCATAATCTATTGACCCTACCTTAAAATCATATTTTTCTTTTGATTTAACCCTAAATCATACTCCTCTTCAATTCTCATAATTAGATAGTAATAGTTTTATTTTTCATATTTTGTATTTAACCAAGGTTTTAGGGTTTAGTAGATAAAAGTTAAAACATATATTACGTACTATTTTCCAGTATTGCTAAATAAGGATATCTTAATCAAAAAAAAAATTTATAGAAAAATTTGATGAATTATAATAAATATTGGTGTACAAATAAAATTATGTTTTATTATAGATGTGAAAGTACCTAACAGGTAGAATATGCGAATTAAACTTTGCAAGAACATACACAACTCAACATTTGCAAACTAAACCAAAAAGGATTCAACTAGAAAACTTTCCATGAATAAATAGGACAAACAAAACTAAAAAATGCAACACTTGAGCCTTTACTGCTGTCAATGTACATCCCTACTGAAATCTATAATACCCTACTAAGTTAGTGGTAATTTTTCAATAGGCAGAATACCACTTTTAAGCCTTCACTACAAGGAAAACGCCATTTTCCGACGGCTGAAAACCGTCGGCGGCTGTCGGAAGCCGTTGGAAAAAGCCATCGGAAAATAAGGCGTTAGGGCGCAGTGTTTCCGACGGCTTCCGACACAGGGCGTCGAACATTTTTCCGACGGCCTCCGACGGCTTTCGACGGATGACGGATTCCGATACTTGTCGGAAGCCGTCGGAAATCTGCTGTATTCTTTTTTTATTCCTGCTGCAATATAGCCTTCCATCCACATTTCCCATCCAAACACTATTACACCAATACTGCAGAATCCAGTATACAATATTCCAACTAAATATCAAAACCCAAACTACACAAAATTCATCAAACACACAAATACATCAAATTACATCAAAATAAAATACATAATATACATAACCATTCCAACATTCACAACAACCCCAACAACAAGTGTTCTACCATGTCATACATACACAACATAACACAAAATCATCAACATCCACATCATCATACAACCACATAACCAAGTGTATCAAACATAATCATACAAAAATCAACAACTACCTCCACCGTCTACCAAATCATAAAAAAATAAAAAAAAACATACCTGAAAAAGCAAGCAATCAATCACTCTCCTCCAGATCCAGAGCCAGCAGAGGAAGGGAAGCGGCCACCATACTGCTGCATGTACTCGGCGATACGCTGGTCTAGCAACTGTGTGGTCTGTATGGCCTGTCGGCGGTTCTGCTCCTCCAACTGGGCCACTCTAGCCCGCAAATCTTCGATCTCTACTAGATCGATCTGAGCTCTAGTTTGTCGACCCCGTCTCTGACTGTTGGCATGCAATAAATATTTAATTTAGCTGTGTGATCTCTGTAAGTGTATGTGCAGGTATGTGAATGATTAGCTGTGTGATGATGTTATTTAATTAATTATGACTTAAATATCAAATTAGCAGTAAAATAAATTATTTACCACTTGATTGCCAAATCCGTATCGTCTGCCATGCTTTGATGGATCTATAACAGACTCAAAAATAGCATCCTCTTCATCAGTCGTCAGCTGATCTCGACCCGTATCAGCAAGGAGTTTCTGGCGATGCTCCATAAACTTTCCTGCATTAACAAATTATTATTTCAGATTACCTAACAAACGGTGCAACCTTGGCACAGTTTAGAAGAATATAAGTGTGTGCTACATGAAGATCTCTATCGTCTAGCCATATTTCTACATATTTTCCAGAAGGCCGACCATGTTGTCTAAAAATAGATAACATTGCTTGAGATGACTCTTGTTCGTCGCCTTCGTCATTACGAGGAACACTTTCAAATGAAATATTCACACGGTCACTGAAATAGTGAGAGAAAAAGAACGAAGCTTCTTCTTCGATGTAAGATTTACATATCGAACCTTCAACTCGTGCTTTTTGACTCACTTTTTTCTTCAGATGATTCAATTATCTATGCAAAATTAATTTATATTAACTTCATCTTTCAAATGCAATTAAATTACGTGATAACATATTACATACCTCTCAAATGGATACATCCATCCATACTGGACAGGACCTCGAAGTCGTGCTTCAGATGGGAGATGAACAGGTAAATGTTCCATTACATTAAAAAAACCTGGCGGAAATATTTTCTCTAATTTGCAAAGAAGTTTACGTAAACGTTGCACTTTTAAAGTAGTCGAACAAAGCTTTTTGTAAAACATACTAAGCTCCGTTACTACCTTCCAAACTTTTAACGGCAGTAGTTCTTTGAACATAATGGGAAATAAATTTTCCATCATTATGTGACAGTCGTGACTTTTCATTCCGCTCAATCTACCATTTTTAAAGTCAACACATCTACGAAGATTTGATGATATCCCATCAGGAAATCTTAATCCTTCCACCCATTTTAACACAGCTTTAACTTGATTATTATCTAATTCGTAACATGCTTTGGGTTTTTTACTGTCATTTGGTTTCATATGAAGCTCAAGACGTTTGCATAATTCTTCTATATCACGTCTTAATTTCAAATCATCCTTCGTCTTCCCTTTCACATTCAAAATTGTGTTAAAAACATTATCAAATACATTTTTCTCATTGTGCATCACATCTATATTATGACGAAGCAGAAGATGTTTCCAATACGGCAACTCCCAAAAAATAGTTTGTTTGCACCAGTTATGAACAACTGATTTTCCTTCAATTTCTTTTTGCTCTCCAGTTTCATATATCTTGGGATAGTCCCTAACAAGTTCATATATGTCTTCGCTTGACCATATCATTGGTGGTTGTCTGGTTTCTACTCTATTAGCTAAAAAGTTTTTCTTGTCTCCTCTGAAGGGATGATTTACATGGAGAAAATATCGATGACAGTCAAACCATGAAATTTTCTTACCATGAGGTAAAGAAAACGCTCGTGTTTTATCCATGCAATATGGACATGCTAGATGACCGGCATTACTCCATCTTGAAAGCATCGCATAGGCAGGAAAATCACTTATAGTCCACAACAAAGAAGCAAACATACGAAAATTTTTCTTCTTGGACACATCGTATGTTTCTACTCCTTCGTTCCACAGTATTTTTAACTCCACAATCAACGGTTGTAAATATACATCGATTCCTTGTGTCGGATTGTCGGGGCCAGGAACGACAACAGTAAGAAACATATATTGCGTTTTCATACACATCCATGGAGGTAAATTATACGGTGTGACGATAATGGGCCAGGATGAATATTTAGAACCAAATTGAGAAAATGGAGAAAAACCGTCCGTACATAATCCTAATCTAACATTTCGACTCTCCGCTGCAAAATTTGGATACGTTTTATCAAAATGCTTCCATGCTTCTCCATCGGCCGGATGTGTCAACGTACCATCTTCCTCTGTTCTCACACTATGCCATCTCATATTAGATGCAGTTACAGAAGATGCATATAATCTTTGAAGCCTTGGAGTTATGGGTAAGTAATGCAAACGCTTGTATGGAACTTCCTTCCCCTTCTTTTTTCTTGGTCTGTATCTCTCCTGATTACAAATTTTACAATTTCTAAGGTTTGCGTCTTCTTTTCAAAACAACATGCAACCTTTTAAACATGTATCTATTTTCTGATAAGGTAAACCAAAAGCCGACATAAGTTTTTTAACTTCATAGTGATTTTCACACATTAGATTATCGGGCGGCATATGTCTTTTTGCAGCTTGAACAATAGCCGTAAACCCAGCTTCAGTGTTGTTGTATTTTGACTTCATCGCAATGTATTCTGCGATTACTGACAGATGAGTGCCGCTTTTACAATCATCCCAAATAGGTTTCTTAGCAGCATCTAGTAAATCATAAAAAAATTTGCTTCAATATTTGGTTCTTCAACATTTCCATCATCATCGTCAACTTCAACCATAGGAAACATTGAACGTGCTGCATCTTTGACCATATTTTCTATACGGGTCGTCGTAACTATTTCGTTAACGACACTTTCAGACTCTACAGAAGTATTTGCTACAACTTCTCCATGCCGATCCCAAACATAATACTCGGGTACGAAACCGTTTTGGCACAAATGAACTTTCACAATATCTGGTAACAAATACTTCAAATGTCTACACCTACTACATGGACAACGAATTTCTGGATCGTTTCCGTTATTACTTAAAGCGAATTCAACAAATATGTTTATACCATTATAAAAATCTTCTTTTATTGAGCCCCTTAGTCCTTTTCTTTGGTACATCTATCTCCTCCGATCAACAAAATAATCAATCATTTTTCCTATTTAAAAAAATGAGAAGTTCAAAATTTAATATTTATTTTCAAGAATACAAATTCGAAAAATATTATTTTCATTGTCGTATAATATTTGAATTTAAAGAACTACTTCACAAATTTAAAACTATTTTCAAATATGGCACATTTTATTTTTTAACGTATCGATACAAAAAATTGTACAAAAATATTTTTTTTCCATGGTCAGGCATCCTACTTCCCATTACGAACACAGTAAGCATTTACATTTCGTATATTTCTTCGTCTCAAACGATTCAACAAAATTTCGGCAGCATTTCCCTTTTGTTCCCTGCATTGTACACAATGCGTGTACGCTGGAAACAAAAAAGAAAAGTTAGGCCGAAATTTTATGAACCGTTTGAGACGAAGTAGTATACAAAATGTAAATGCTTACTGTGCTCATAACTTGTCCAATACAGGGACAAATCCAACAAACATTGTACCAGATAAATATAAATGGTCGTTTTTCGAAAAAAACGACTATTTATACAACGATCATGTACAACACTCGTTAGACAGAGCTAAAAACTCTCTAAGGGACATTTGTCAATTAGATGTGCGCATTTTACGAAAAAATACAGTTTTACTAACTGTTCACATTTACAAAAATATATTTTAATTTAACACATTTATTCGACGTATTACATCAACTTAAGACTCGTTCGATGCATTTTTTTGTTGCATAAGTCAATACGTGCATAATATAATATTCCTAGCTCGTGCATTCATTTTATCTTATTCCAACTAACACAATACAATGATAGCAGCACTACACACATATACAATCGTAAAATCAAGGCATACACAACGATTTACATATACATGAACAACCACAAATTATACATGTTTTTCACAATTTCACGATAAAAGGTGAAATAGGAATACCATGGAATGCTAGAAACTATTATAACACTATTGGAAACAATTTCAATCACCAATTAGCCCTAATTTAACAACTTATGCAAATCTGGATTTAGGGTAATAATTAGATTTTTGGCGAAAATAAGAGATTATACCTGAGCTTGAGAGCAATAGACGTTGATTACGCAGCCGGGGAGGATCCGAAAGCTCGAAATTGATTATTGGAAGCTTGGGGAAGAGATTTGGGGATTTGGGTTAAAAAATTTCGTATGAAAATGAGAAAGAAGAAGGCTCGGCTGAGCCCTGTAATTCGCGATTTTCCGACGGCTTCCGACGGCCGCTGACGGCCCGTCGAAAGCCGTCGGAAAATGGCTCTCGGAAGCCGTCGCTTGATGCTGTTGGAATAATTACCTTTTCTAGTAGTGCTTGAAACAATTTTAGAATATTTATTTATTCTTCAAAATAATTTCGAGGCTCACAAATAAATTTTATCTCACAGATATAAATATTAAATGACTTTCGAATCTACGAAAAACAATTCTAACTCCAAGTTTGAATTTCAAATTAGTATTTTACAATTTAATTCAAAATATACCCAAATATGATGTTTATCAATTTTAAACCAACTAAACCTCCAAAATAATTTTTTTAATCACATTTATCAATTATTTCACCACTTTATTTATCCATAACATTTCCAGTAACTCAAAACCATTTCAAAAATCCAAATATCTTTTTTTAATTTCAAAAATCCATTTTATTCATCAAAATCACGATTTGAATCCAAAAATATAATTAGTTGCATTTATTTTATTATGCTCCTCACAGGGATGGTGCAATGATTTCATGAGTTTCTCTCTTTGGACTATAACTTCATACTATTAGTATATTATGATAATTAACTATAAAAAAATATAGTATCTTAATGAATGATTCTAAATAGTCTTTCCTTCCGAAACATAATCCACACTTATGTATTGAACTTTGTTTTTATAAGAGTGGAATCTATTCACACCATATTTTACTACACAGACACTCAAAATTTTCATATATAAAACAATATATACTATTTACTTTACATACACCATATAATTTACAAAACTATACATCTACTAACTTATTTTTTAGCATTATTATTTTTCTTTCATTATCATATTCGAGATTCCTAGGGGGGATTGTGAGAAACATAATAATCCTGGTGGAGTTAATGCATGGTAATTTTATTTCCCACGTATCTATGTTTTTCCAAATCACAATCTCTTTATCCTACTTCAAAATCATAATTTTCTTTAGATTCTAAATTAGATTAGATAACAACAATTTTATTTTTCATCTTTTGCTGTCTAACTAAGGTTGTAGGGTTTACTAAAATTTAAAGCATGTCTTACATATTGTTTGTTTTCTACCGTTGCCAAATAAGGATATCTTAATCTTACTTTTTTTTACAGAAAATATAATTCTAATGTATGTATAACAAATTTTGGTATAGGATACAATTGCCTTTTATTATGAATTACAGGTACAAAGTACGTAACAAGGAGAATATGTAAATGAACTTTGCATGAACATATACAAATCAAGATTTGCAAACTAAACAAAAAGAAATCTAACCAGAAAATTTACCGTGAATAAAGAGGACAATCAAAACTAAAAAATATGCAACAGTTGAGCCTTTCTTGCTCTCAATGTACAATACTACAATCACTAGTGAAATCAACAGTACCCTACTAAGTTAGTGGCAATTCGGTTTAATTTTGTGAACAAACGCTTGCATTCCCTTAGTTGATTTTCCAGATCTTTATTTGTCTTCTCCACATTCTTGAACTTTTCTTCTTCTTCATGCTGAATCTTTCGTACCATCTCAAGCTTCTCCTTTAACATTTCATTTTTTTCCTTAATCATTAAGTTATCTTCTTTCAACTTAATGTTTTCTTCTTTAATGTTCGCGTAATCTTCGATCATCCGTGTATTACTTCCTTCGCCATTCGGTCCTTCAATCCAAAACTCCATGGCTCTTTTGTTCTCCTTGTAACCTCTCATAAATTTGTCACCCTTCTCATTCATAACAATACCTACTGTACTTTTTAAAATGGTATCTAGCACCGCTCTGTCTGTAATTCTAACTGTGAAATCCTTGTTCATTGCTCTTTTTCTCAAAGCGTCTCTACTTACGCGTACATGGTACTCTCCTCCACATAGCTCCTGCAACATTTTCATCAACAGCGGTTGCGCCTTCTTTTCTGCGTCCGACATTTTCTCTGCAGCATTTTTCGGATGTTTCTTTGTTTTCCTACCTCCGTTTTTCTTTTGTTTCTCCGTTCTGCTTTTATATGTCACCTCTTCTTCTTCGTAGCTATTGTTCTCACTTTGCGTGCTTTCATCATCATCTTTTTCTCTTTGTCTTCCCTCATTTTGCTCCATCATACTTTCTGTGTCTTCCATTGTCACGCTCAGAGGTCCATCATCTTCTATGTCAAGCGGATGCCCAGTGTCGATGGTATCATCGCATGAAACGTCCATGGTAGACGAGGGTTCACATATTCCCAGATATTCAGCATCCAGGTCTATTAAAGCAAGTCCCTCGTACATGGTAGAATCTTCGTTGTTTACCTCGTCGTTTGGTAAGGTTAAGAAATCTTCAATATCATCTATATCCCTGCGCATCCACAAATAATATTCAAGTTAGCCTGGTCAATATTAGTTAGTTTACGTGGTTTATAAATAAATGATAAAGCCAATTGTATTGGTTTTATGTATACCAGCAATCGATCCCTTCATTTGCTGCTGAAATATTCTCACTTTCCTCGTTTACTTTCATGTCGGGTTTTCCACTCTCAATTAGAAGAAGGCTTTCATCTGTTTTGCTTATAGAGTTGATATTGTTTTCCTCCTCAAACACAGTTGATGCAGAAGGAACGTCATTCGTCATTCGTCCTGGCCACTTCCGCAGGAAAGTGTTTGCAGCCCTCCTATTTTTAGATGACCTTTCTCTTCTGCATGATATAATATGACATCAATAGGTTATTCGATTGTTGTATTATTTGGAGATATTCTTCTTATACTAGTCGGAAAACTGAAAAGGCAATCAAAATTTGAACAATTTTATATTTATCGTACACATAATTTATTTTTGATACCTGAGCAGCTTCCACTGTTTTGAGGCCCGGTTTCTCAATGGATCTTTCATTCCTGAAATGAGTCTAAGGTTTTTGGCTTGGATGCTGGTATATTATGGATTAGTTTAGAGAAATAACTCAAAGTGCGAATAGAGGAAGGATTCGGTACGGCTGTTTATATATAGAGTGCACTATAAAAAGGGAAATCGGGTGAAGTATGTATGAAATATTTGAGAGATTCTAGCGGAAATTCAGATATATTAGCCATATTAGAAGATCTTATCTCGAAATTGTTGAAAAAATTAAAACAAATTCGAAACTACTTGTTTAAACATATTTACCAAGTCGTAGCTGTTAAAACTTTAAAATTTAAACACTTTGTTCCATCGCCCATCCAATATTTTTCTTCATTTTCTTCTGCTTTTTATCTACGTTTAATTCGGTGGAAATAGCTGCCGATAATAAAATTTTCCCTAAGCTTAAAAAACTAATTGGTTTCTACAGCGTATGAAGTGATGTAATAATAATAACACCAGTCTTAACTGGTTATTGGAACTCCAGTTAAACAAATTGATACACCATTCTAGTTACTTTGTAATTGTACGGAGTACGTATGCCAAGTGCAACTGGTTCTTAGTTAAATATGATGGTAACAAGTAATTTAACATATAAGATATTTCCCTTCTACCTCACAAAAACAACAAAATTATCAAGTTAATGCTCGTCCCTTACATTTTTAACCTTTGTTCTCTGTAATTGTCCACTACATTGAAACAGATCATGTAGTGTTCGCATGCTTTCTCTGTGGACAGTTGGGCCTCAGTTTAACTTCAAAATCAGGCCGGTTTAATGCACATCCCCCCCCCCCCCCCCCCCCCATTGTACATGCGCGCATACCTTCAACTAAAGGTCATTCTTAACAAAAAAATTTACTCCAAAAAATTAAGCCCAAACAACTCCAACGCCAAGAAATAACCAAACCAACCACAACCCCCGAAGAAAAAAGAACTAGTTTACACTCAAAAAAATTAAAAGTTTCAAAATAAAATGACATAATGTTTGTTGTTTTATTCAAAAAACCAACACTATAAAAATAAAATGGCAAAACTACCGTTTTATTTTATTATCTGAATGTTGTTTTAGGGTCAGTCTGGTCACCTCACCTAATCACAATTTTGTTGTGTGACTGACTAATCTTTATTAATAGTTATCTTGGAAGTGCAAACTTTTTGCTTGAAAGCGCAAATTTTTTATTCGAGCACGAACTTTCAAAATTGCCCCTATATGTATTTTAATACATTCACTCTTTTGATGTTAGCTGTACAACAACAAGCCTATTCACCTTTCAGCCACACCATTTCCAATCCATTCCATTTCCAATACATTTCCAATCCATTCCACACATATATATCAATATCAATATAAACAACACGTACATAAATCAATTAAACACCAATATGAACAAACCAAACCATTCAAACATCATAAACCATACCATCAACGTAAATACCATCAAAACATGTCAACAAACTACGTACATACCATTAAAATATCGTTCTCACCCACTCCGTACCAATATATACAACATTAAAACACATAATAACCATCTCCAAGTCAATATATACATCGTTCAAACACAAACACCCTCCTCAAGCATCTTCGTCGTCGCCTCCGGAAGCACCAGACAACGAAGGAAAGGTACCATGATTCTGCACATACTTCGCAAGCTTTTGATTCAGCTGCTCCATCTATACAGCTCGCAGACGATTCTCCTCCTATAGCTGATCAATCATAGCTCTAAACTCCTTAATTTCTTCTTTGTCTTGGGCCTTTTGAGCTTGTCGAGCCTGCAAATAGAAATAATAGCAAAAGGGTTGTCTCAGCATATAAAATATTATAACACTATATATCTAAACGCTGATTTGTTGTACATATGTAAAAGGATTAATTACCGTTACATTCCCGAAGCCATAACGTCTACTCCGCTGCGTCGGATCCATAACAGCGTCAAATATGTTATCTTGCTCCTCCTGTGTTAACTCATCACGACCAGACTGCTGAAGCGCATAAACCCGTGCCTCCTGTAACCTTGACTATAATGAAAAAAAAAACAATTTCAGTTGAAAAATAGTAAAATGTAATTTTTATTTTACATAGCTAGTAATTAATATACTTATCGATGTAAGTATTAGAAATTAAAAAACGCATACATATGCCTCAGTCGCCCTATCCTGATCACCCCACTGATATGTGATTTTGCCAGACTCGTCTACTTGCCTAGATGCGTGGGTGTGAGCAAATAAGTCCACTAAGCCAACGGGATGTCCATAAGCTCGTTTCTGCAATTGATAATTTGGATAATTTAACTCCACATAACTAATTACTGAACTGATCAATATACAAATGTGATAATAGATAAATTTACCAAATCTTCGCGGTGATGCTGGAAAGATTTGGAGCCTCCACGATGAGTTACTGGATTCCTGCTCCTGTTTGCTGAGTTCCTTTCTGACTCCTCCTGCAAATTTACAATGAATAATTATTTATTAAACGTTAAAAAAATTACTGAGATTCATTATAGATTTACCTTGAACTCCTCAGAGTTCCACCAGTCAACCCACTTACCCCATACAGCCGCGCTCATCCACTTTGGTTTCTTCCCCACTTTTTTTTATCTCTGACATCTTCTCCATATAGTCCTTAGCGATCTTTGAGTTCCAGTGTCGCTGAACTAAGTTAATGTCAGACTCTTGCAAATCTACTACGCCCTGTACAATGGGAAAATATTACTAATTATTTATTTGTATTTAATTAATCCTTTTGTAAAGCGGTATAAACTTACTAGAAAATCTTGCATCATCGGGGATCTTGCTCCACTTAGGCCAGCAATCGCTCATCATGCCCATATACGCCTGCTTAGAAATGTTCAGAACCACTTTAGATGGCTCCAACTCAAACCCACTACGTTAAATATAAATAGAACTTTAGACAATTATAGATATATCATGTACAAAAAATTAAATTGCTATGCTGCTAATTATGATACTTACGCCTGATCAGCCTTTGGCTGCAAGTAAACGACTGGACGAGCTGGTGGCTCACCACTACTCTCTCCAATCTGCTGGGAAGAGCCACGTCGCCGAGAGCCAGAACCAGAGCCAGACATAATATACCTGCCATATACATACATATACAATTCATAATAATTATGATATGACGAACCATTAAAAAATGTAATACAATATGCTACAAATGTGTCATGTTGTGTGTATGTGTTGAGTGTGTGAGTATACACCTGTTGTCATTAAAATTGTATAACTTTGGATAAATGCATTATTAATCAGAGATAAATGTAATGTGAATAATTGTAAAAATTACCGGATATTACTCAGTCGTCCTCGTCGTTTTCGAGTTCAGACTCAGTTTCGTGTTCTATGTCGTTTTCCTCTACACTCTCAAATGCTTCGACTAATACATTTGTCTCATCATTTAAAGGTTCAAAATCAGTTTGATCGTCTGTAATTGCTATTTCAACATTTTCCTCCAGATCTGCTTGATAGGTTTGTTCGTTTGGAATATTCTGTTCATCGAACGCAAATCTTGCTTTGGTTTTAAAAACCGCAGACCAATCTACTTTATCCCTTTTTAGAGATGGATAAGGGGCATAATAAGCTTGTAGGGCTTGTTTGGCTAGTATAAAAGGGTCGTACTTTTGATAACGCGAGGTATGTTTAATTTCTATAAGATTATAATTTGGATGCACCTTAATACCAGAACCTGGAACATTGCTGAACCAGTTGCATCTAAACAAATAAACATCCTCCGCGGGTCTTGTAAAATATGTCAACTGCAAAATCTGAGTTAACACGCCATAAAAATCATTTATATGATTATTAGGATCATCACTGCCTAAAACAAATACACCAGTATTGTTTGTTAATTTTTCAGCATCGTATTCTTTGGTGTTGAATTTATATCCATTAACAAAAAATATTGGATACGTTTTAACTTTTCTTTTCGGTCCAAACGCCAAATGTTTCAGTCCTTCATCGAGCACATTATTTGTGGGATCAGAAACGTATTTCGAAAAATCTTTGCTTAAATCGCCGCTTGGATTTTGTGATTCAAAAATACTGCAAACACAAACATGATATATTACATTATTATTTATTTACACGTGTAGTATTAAATTTAACAAAACTTGGAAGGTGATAATTACCTAACAAATGATGCAACTTCAGGACAATTAAGAAGAATATATGTATGTGCTACATGGTAATCTTTATCATCTAGCCATACTTCCATAGCCAGAGCTTACTGGTGATGGCCCCTATAGATCTATGGCCACTAGTTCTAGTGGTTTACTAATAATGGTGGTTGAATCTGTAAATGGTAACTTGTAGCTTTTGCCTAATTGACAGTAAGTACAGACATATGGTAAGGATACATCAAAAGAAATGTAATTATTCTTAGGTACTTGTTTTACAACATTCACACTTGGATGGCCCAATTTACAGTGCCACAAATCAAATATTACTTTTCCATCTTTAGCATGTGATTTAGAACTATTACACCACATATTTCTAAATTTGCTCATTCTTATGTTTCCAAAGTTGAATTTGTATAACCCCTTGTCCAGTTTACCCTGTAGTAATATTTCTTGATTTAGTAAATATTTCACTGCATAGATTTTGGGTGAAACTTAAAATATACATTGTTCTCATTAGCAAATTGAGACACACTTATTAAGTTCTTCTTAACTTGAGGAACTCTTAATAGATTATTGAGATAAATGTGTCTTTTACCTTGAATGCTGCTAGTTCCAACATGTGTCATGTTTATAGCTTCACCATTTCCCATATGTATAGAATGCATACCTGTATATTCTTTATTGCTAAGACTAAGATTCTGAAGGTTATTTGTGAAATGATTGGTGGCACCTGAATCTGGATACCAGTCTTCACTTGTAATGTCTTCTGCCCTGGTAAGAGTTTCTGAATTTTGTTGCTGCATTCTTGAACCTTCAGTATGATTGTTTGTCTTTGATCCATATGAGCAACATTTGCACTAGAAATGTATTTCTTTGATTCCCTTGATTTTGTTGACTTAGGTAGTATTCAATATTCAGTCTAAAATAACACTTCCTTGCTATATATCCAGGTTTTTCACATAATTGACACTTTGTTCTGTTAGTGTTCCATCTGTTATTCTTGCCTCTTCCTCTCCGGGTAGCACTATCCCTTTGATTATATGTGTGGCGCCCCACCTCTATACCCACGCTAACCAAGAACACTACGATGTAGTGTTGTCAATTAGCACGGAGAATAAGGCTGTGGAGGAGCGACCATCCATGTAACTTCTTTGTGCGAGCACCAATATGTCAGATAGAACGGAATGCATATCTCATAAAGAGGAAATCCGACATACCGATACAAACACAAAGCTATCACATGGTGGCTATATATAATCATCGGAAACAAACATAGAAATAATCATAACATAAATCAGTCATAGACATCCATATCACAAAGGCGGAAGAAGATATGAATAAATAAATAACACATGAAAGTGTACATCAGAGTAGTGGTCAGAAAGATCCACGACAATACAAAAGAATAGCATCACGTGCTATACAAAAGAATAAGTACACTACATAGAGTCTATATCTCAAATGTGTACATCCAAAAACTACTAATCTATGTAGTTAGCCAAAAGCCAGAATAATCCTGAAGAGAAGTCAAGCAGAAGCACCTGTAACATCTCGGTCTGACCCGAGTATTATTTATAAGAAAATAATAAACAGATCAGTCTAGCTATAAATATCAGATGATATGGTATAAAATAAAAGACATGGCATGAACATGTAATTAACTATAATGGCATACTACTATAAGTATGTAAATGATAATCATCAAGAGATTAATCAATATCACAAGAATCTTCTCAAAGATAAAATAGGGTATCATACCCTAAACTTGTATTCATAACAAGTCAATGACACATGAATTCACCAATGCATAAAAACTGATATCATATCAATGAAAATCATGAAAATTGGTGAAGCACAAATTCCAGAAATCATCACAAGAAATCCGGAAATCACATAAAAAGGGGGGAGGCCTATCACAAGAACGGGAGCATGAAAACTCACCAACGCACGTAACACATGAACGAGAAGCTATCTCATGGAAGTTATCCATTAAATTTTGACACACGAACGGCCCAAAGACCATGGGGTGCTACCCCATATATGTGATGGCGAAACATCACACAAGCGGGGTCTAGTCTCCCTCGTAGACAAAGAGACATCGCTCAATCGCTAGTCTAAATCACAAAAATGATCGTCATGATCATAAAGAAGTGTCAATTACACTAAGCCAGTAAATATATGAGTTTAGCTTCATGTCCCATAACCACTAGCTTAACTTAAATATTTACGAACAAACTGTAGATCTTCACTAGAAAATTGTCACAAAAGGGTTCAATCGAACAAGTCCAAGAGCTAATCGACGAAGTGAACGCAAGCGTTTCATACCACTCGTTTTACTAAGTCGTTTAATTCGATTTCTCATCCGAGTGAAGTAAAGGCTTGTATATACTAATAGGTTGGAAAACGGTTTAGGAAAAAGAGCTTTATAATAAAATAGAGTTGAAATCGCTTTGATGAAAGAGTTTTGATATTTACTACTAGTATTGAAACCTTCATATTTTTAAAGTGACAAATCACAAAAATGATTGTATAAACAATCTATCACAAAAATTCATATTCGAAGACGTGAACAAAATCCAAGGAAATCAGCTCAAAATGCATCAAAGTGGAAGTTCTGTTGAATGTTTTTCAGATAAGATTGCCTACGGAGGGGGGTCCAGGGGGTGGCAACCCCCTAGGTGAGGGTGCGGGGGCAACGCCCCTGCTACGGTGTTCGACCTAAGTGAAGACAAGCGGCCTACGACCTAAAGCAAAATGAGGTCTAACGACCTAAGGGTTCACGCGACCTAACACAATGGTCGAGCGACCTATAGGTCATACGACCTAATGGTGAGCGACTTAAGGGAGGCGTGCGACCTAAGGAACTCGCGACCTACGACCTAAGTGCCAGTGCGACCTACGACCTAAGCATGCGAGCGACCTAGGGGATAAACGAGCTAACAAGCAGGCAAGGCCGGACGAGTTAATTTCACAACGACCTAGCGACCAAAAAGAGGCGCGACCTAAAAGTGGCAACCTAAAAGTGGCGACCTAAAAGTGGCGACCTAAAAGTGTACGCGACCTATAGACTCGCGACCTAACTGGGCACGCGACCTAAGCATGGCCGAGCTAACGACCTAGCGAGGTAAGTAGGCTGAGCGACCTAAGCACGGCCGAGCTAACGACCTAGCGAGGTAAGTAGGCTGAGCGACCTAAGGAGGCGCGACCTAATGGCGAACGACCTATGGCCAGAATGAATTAAGGTCGAAAACGACCTAAGCTCTGTGTGACTTTTCAACAGCAAATGACCTAGCCCAGGCAGAACGACCTAAGTGCAGTTTTTCACCAAAAACACTAAAAATTGGAGTTTTTCGCCAATCCAAACCAAACCAAATGCAAATATTCATACAAATGCAATAGGGGATCATTCCCAACAGCCCCATGACATCTATAGGCAAGATGTGAGATCAAAAATCTCACCTTTTCCACGAAATTGATGTTGGAGAGCTTAAGAGCAAAGCAAGAATCAACCACAAGCTTGAATCTATGTTCTTCACCTTGAATTCGGAGTTTGATGCTGAATTTACTAAAGATCTTGAGCTTGGAATTTTAATTTCCCTTTCCCTCCACCATTTTTGAAGAAGCTTGAAGTATTTGATGAAGTGATGAAGAGAAGAGGGGGTTGGGCTGAGTTTGTGTGTGTTTAGCCCAAACCAAAGTCCTAAGCCAAAAAGTGACGAAACTTTCACTATCTCCAAACATATCGAAGTTTATACTCAAAAAGATCGCAAACGTCATTTTGAACTCAATGGAAGTGGTCTCAAGTCCTAATTTGACCGTATGCAAAAGGTAGCTTTTCGGACTAACATCCGACTAACGATAAAATATTTAAATATAAAATCGATAGATATGCGGGTTGTTACAATATGATTCTTGCCTGATATTTTGATTATCTTGTCTTCTTCCTTAGTTCTTGTTTTTAGAATTTGAAGCATAGTTGATTGATAATTCTATGTTGCTTTCTTTACTCTGTTCTACTCTTCCTTCATGTGATAATAAGGTTGAGTGGACATACTGTATACTGGGTAGGTTCTGTTGTTATGAAATAATGGCCACTACTGATTCATATTCTATATCTAGACCATTCAATATAGTAAGAATTTTCTCTGTTTCTGACACTGTGTGACCAGCACTGTCAAGAAGGTCACGGTAAGACTTCACCTTGGTTAGATACTCCCTCATTGACATGTTTTCTTTCGTCTTGCATCCAACCATCTGTGATAACAATCCAAACTGATGGATGATAACAACCATGCCGCAAGTAAACTATCTTGCCTATGATGATTAACAAATTCCTTGTTGATAACTCGCTCTCCTTTACTATTTGTGATCATTCTTGCAGGGGTAATAGCAGTTTATATAGGAATTCTTCTAACCCATAACCTTTTATATTGGTTTCAACTTGGTACTTCCATAATATGAAATTGTTTTCATCCGATGGAGTGGTTACTAATTGATTCTTTGGCTTGATAATTCTACAGGAGTTATTAACCGATGGTTCTTGATTCTTGATTCCACTTAATGCAGTGGATGAAACTTCGTCTTCTCCAGCCATGATGAAGTAACAGAGTATGATGTTGCGGATCTTGATACAAATCTTTCACTGTGCAGCCTGACTTCGCAGATCTTGATGCAAGTTTCTTGGTGAGGCACTTTGAAGGAAGTTCTTGATGATATTCAAGAAAGATAGCCTGAAACTGTGTACCCTCAAATGATGAGAATACTGATTTCTGAAAGCAACCGAAGGGGGTGAATGATGAGAATACTCTGACACCCTTTTCTGGATGGCTCAATGATGAGAAAAATCTGTTCTCTGATGAGTGCTAGTAGATGATCAACAAAAGAATATTTTCGTTTGACAGTTTTTAAACTCTGATACCATAATAGAAATGTTGCAGAAATCTATTTATTGACATGAGAATTGTATTGCATTATATTTCATAACAGAGAACTGCATTCATATATATATATATTCAGTGTACATAAAAATAAAACATTGTAACAAACTGTTGAGCTAATTGACTGAGCCCAAGTCTATGTATACTAAAACCCGATCTCTCTTATATTATACAATGCTTTGGAAACTTCGTTTATTCTTACTCACTTGTGATTTGATTTTATGGATACTTTAAGATAGTCCAATTAAACACATACTCAAATTGAAAACCTATAAATTAAGAAGGTGACAACCATTAAGGTATGCTCATAATAGAAATCATTATGATATCATAGTTTTAGTTTTTTACTCACAAAATATATGAACTTTGTCTTCTAAGATAAAAGGATCATGGAAAATTCATCTAAGATAATCATAAACTGGCTTATCATCGATCGTAGTGAGCGACAATAATGGAATATAATACAACTATAATGAACAAAAATCAATGAATAAAAATATATGATTCTAGCTTCCAAATTTATAAAGATTTCCCATCTACGCCTAATTAAAACCGTATGAAGACTGACATATTATGCTACAAGCCATACATATATAATCATATTATAGAAAAAAATACTTGATAAATATGCATTTAAATTTGAAATTAAAAATGGTGGTAATAATTATGATGGATAGAGTTGTGTAATATTATTCTTTTGCCAGCATAACGAATAACATGGAAAGTCAATTTAAAGTTTAACGTCTAAGTAAAACTATTTTCCATCAATTATCGTATAACCAACATTATAAACACTAATTTAAGAATTTGCACATTTGTTTCAGTTCAACTAGAATCAATTGACATTAAAAGTATGAACATGTCATCTTGGGAAGATCTTATAAATGAAACATGAATATCTTTTCAGCATGTGCATTATTTACCGAGAAAGGATTTATTCTACATCAAGCATAAACATTCATTACTATAGGCCCTAACCATTAGTGCAATGACCCGTATTTTTAACTATTTTAATCTATTAAATTTATTGTAATTATTGGGTAAAAAGGTTAGAAATAAATATTTAATGATTATTAATGTAGTTTATTGGAGGATTAAACTATTTAAATTTAATATTGGGAAATTATTTGAATAATTGATTTCTGAATTTATATGAATGAAAATGGTATCGAAAATTGGTTTAAATTTTAATTAAACAACAATGAAGATTGTTAACATTTAAATTTTGATTTAAAAGTGTAATTAGAAGTTGGAAATTTTATATTATACTTGACAGGTAAAAATAGCCATTTTGGCGACTATCTCGGATTTCGACGAAACTAGTTTCATTAGATCCGTAATAGTAAATTATTGTAGGATTTCAAGTTTCGTAGCAATCTTACCTGTCGTTGGCCGTACAAGCTTGAAACGCGTAGAAATTTATTTCGGAATTTAATTAAAATTAATCAATTTTGAAAGCTATCTCCCGCATGTGATCGAATTAGGTCTCGGGACTAGTTCTATTGTGTTTGGAACAGGGGTAAAACATTATGAAGACCAGGCGACACACCTCGCTTGGAGTACGTCATTTTCGAGTATATTTTGGTAAATAATTTAAAATTAAAAAAAAATCAACAAAGTCAACACACATACTCATCATGCCATTTTTTCGTTCCTCATACCTAATCTTTCGCTCCCTCTTTTTCTCATCTCAAATAACGTATCAGGGGAAATCGAAAAAAAAACGAATCAATCAAGTTTAAAAAAGAAAAAAACGGAGATCGAAAAAAAAAAATAACAGCATACGAATGCCGCGACGCTCGTATAGGCGTGGGACAACAAAGGGCAGCAGCGGCGCGATAGTTGATGGGTAGGCGAGAGCGCGAGCCTGGCGATGGTCATGACATGAAGAGATGGCAGCGGCTCTGGTGGAGACGGCGTGAGGTTCCTAGGGTTCTGGGCTCGATTTTCTCGTGCGCGGCTTGTGATGGTGGCAGGCTGTGTGGTCGGTGGAGGCTTGCTGAGGGTGTGCAATTGCCCAAAAAAATAAGAAAAGAAGAAATCGTGATTGCCTGGGATAGGAGAAGAGGGAGTGGCCGTGGGTAACAGTTAGGTTAGGTTAATTAATTTATTTTGTTTAATTATTGTATTAGTTAGGTAATTAAATTAAATTATTCGTTTTGCTAATAAAATCGTAACTCTCTCGTACGAAGTCCATTTCGCGTGAAATGAGTTGATGAGGATTCATATCGATGTCGTCTACAATATGGGATCGAGCTGGAATTTATTTGAAGCTGAAAATATTTTCAGTTTCAAATAAAAGTGAGTGTTTATACGCTCACGTTTGACTAATATATTTTTATGTTAGTAAAATTGATATCGTGAAGTGATTTAAATTTATTGATGGTTGTTGGATAAATTTAATTGACATTCAATTGATATCTTAATTAATTAATGAAATTTGAATTGATGGTTAAGTTGAATTAGAATTTAACTACTAGTAAAAACTCTCGATTTTTGATAATTGGTTAAATGTTGTGAATTATTGATTGTTTGGATGATTGAATGTGATGGATGAAAATTGGTTGATATTTGAATGATTGGATGTTTATTTATTTTATGTATATCCTGTTATCATCCTGTACATTATTTACCGTATATAAAACTATAAATCGAATTATTTTAGAATAAATTAAGAAATAGGTTGAAATGATATATATCCATCCCTGAAATTAAATTGAAATAACTATTTAGTCGGCCATAGGATCGAAAATTATATACGCACGCCGGGTTGGTTAAATTAAATGATTTTGAAATTTTTCGATTTGAAATTAGTTAAATGAGTTGGATTTAAAGAAATAAAAATCAAATTTATGGAAATCGAATTATTTTCGAACTTAAGCTCGAAATGTTGAAATTTAAATTTGATAACAGGAATTGTTTTAAATAATCAAAGTTGAGATTTTCAAATTATAATCGGAATATGATTTGAATTTCAGAAATTAATTTGTTTTAAAAGATTGGACTTTTATTCGAACTTTGAACATTGCTAACTAAAAGTAATATAAAACGATATTTCAAAATTTGAGCTCGGAATTGAATTATATTTAAAGATTTGGATTTTAAATTGGACACTGAAGTTAACTTGATTTAAGTGTTTTGAATCGATATTTTAAAAATCGAACTCGAAATTGATATAAATCAAAATTGAAATTAATTTGGAATTGAAATTAATTTGGAATTGAAACTGAAATTAACTTGGGATCGAAGTAAAATTCGACTTGAAATCGGAATTGAATCGATTAAATCGAAATGGAAATTGGAATTGATTTGAATTGGGAAATTTAGAATTGAACCGGTTTGACTTTGAAACTATTTTTAAATGAATTTTTTTAGTATAAACGGTTTAATATCTATATTCTTTCAATATTCAAATTATTTCGATTTTCCAAACTATTTTACTATATAAACCATTTTTAATACTCAAATTATATTCTATTAAACTATTTTAACTATTTAACTAACTATTTTTTCTAAAATTCAAACTAGTCAGAAGGGTGGAATGTTTATGTTTAAATCTTGGATTTAAATGCAAATCGGGTTAAAGTGAAGTTATTACCTAAATTGTAATTCAAATCAAATTTTGAAGTGAAATCGATATAACGAACTGAATTGACATTTCGAAGTAAAATATGATTTTGAAGCGAATATGATGATTTCGAAATGGATTTGATTTTGTAGTGAATATGATATTTTGATATCAAGTAGGAACTGTTTTGGAAATGTAAAAGAACCAACCGGTATATAAAATGACGTTTGGTTGTTGAAGAGACCGAGGCCTCTTATTGACACACTCTTTGTCAATATTGAAACCACTTTGACAACCGTGTATGCTGTGGATGATATCCAGAATGTAGTGGTTGAATTGGCGACATTTATTGGAATGAAGTAAAAGAACGATGATGGATAGCCTTGACACTTTCGTCATAATTAAAATGACTAAAACAGGAGCCTATGTCTGGCCAATGAGGTTAGCTACCTCTAGCGACGTTGATCACTTGTATTACTATCGTGATTTTGTACCCCATGGGTGCACCCTTTTGTTCGAATCGATTGTCGCGATCGGCCATGGATGGGTTACGACCAGCCAGAAAGGGTAAACTGGTAGAATCCTACCTTAGGCATTGCCTCACGTGCCTTGTCATATTTATCCTTATACGAGCCCATTACAACTTTGGTATTGTACCTATAAAATGTGTTAAGATGGATCAATGTAAAGCCTTAACACTATTTTGATATTTATTTTAGTGAATATTAGACTCAGGTCCCTAATAAGTTTCAAAATACATAAAAACTCCAGTAAAAAAGTATGTAAATTAGGTCCCTAGAATTAAGTTACTAAGTAATTGCATATAGTTATGCAATTATTCACTGAATAATTTTAGACATTTATGCAATTATATCCAAAAGTTGCATAAATTTATGCAATTTTTTCGATGAATAATTTCGGAAATTTCCACAATTTTTTTAGTGAATAATTGCGGAATTTTCCACAAATTTTTGAAAAAATTGCAGAAATTTCCGTAATTGTTTGCTGAATAATTGCAGAAATTTCCGCAATTTTTCGATGAATAATTGTGGAAATGTCTGTAATTTTTTGATATAATTGCATAAATGTCTGCAATTATTCACTGAATAATTGCATAAGTGTATGCCATTATTCGGTAACTTAATTATAGGGACCTAATTTACAAACTTTTTTTACTGGGGTTTTTGTGTATTTTGAAACTTATTAGGGATTTGTGCCAAACTGTCCCTTTATTTTACTGATAGACATTACTTATTATAGCGTATACTATTATATATAAATAGTTTAACGGATCCTTAGGAGATGGAAAATTCTGTAACATCTCTTAGTTATTGGACGCACGTTATACACTGGATAGGAGATGTAAAATCCCGTAAACATCTTTGACGCTGTTACACTCATATTTCCTGATATCGATTTGACTTACATAAGATTATTTTAGTCCTAACTCGACTGTTCTATTTTCTGTTACGCTCGGGTCAGTCCTGAGTTTTTTCAGTGTATTGAAGATTACACTTTGGAAGACGAAGACGAAGATTTGGTATATTACTATTATTATTATTCGCTGCATCATTCTATTCTGTTGTATTGATTATTTATCCCTGAAGTATATATATATATATAACTCCGGTAAATGTTGTATAGATTAGAATCAGATGTATAGTAAACAGCTTCATGAACTGTTATTTGATTATTATATTTTATCGTTCCGCTGCGAGGTTCTATGTTTGTTTCCTTTTCTTGTCTTATTTTTCTTAATTACATTGATTATCTATGTTCCGGATTGTTTAAGTTCGAGTGTGTGGATTATTTTTGATTTAAACCTTCTAAAATGTGGGTCATCATAGTTGGTATCAGAGCCAGGGTTAGCGATAACCTTGGCTTTGTAGGGTTTGACTCATTGGAGATAGGGTAGTAATACCCTAGAATGAGTCTATTTGAGTGTATATATATGAGAGAGTGTACTTTTTAGTGTTATAAATTGTTTTATATTGTGTTTGCTTATCCTTTGAGTTTTTTATGAATTATGGTCGATGCGCAGGACGCCGTGTTATCGATAGGGGTTTCTACACACTTAAACGAGGCAAGTTGACATAATATCATTTTAAAATAGGGTAAATGAAATAACTTAACCAAAATTATATTATATATATAATGATAATTTTTAATGAATGATAGTTGTTAGGAACTGATAATATTTAATTATCATCGATTATTGGTTGAATAAAAAAAGAAATACTTAATAAACTTTATTTTATGAAGTGTTTGATAATTAAATTGAATTGAATCTAATTAAAATAAAAAAAAATTAGAATAACAATAATGTAAAGTAATAAAATAGTTTAGTAATAAGGTAAGGAAATTTGTATAAGTATATTTACAATATAGCTTATATATAGAAATGATTTGGAAAAAATTTGAGAATTTGAGAATTTAAAATCCTTTTATTTTCAAATTGTTTTTAAAGCCTTAAAAAATAGTATTATTTGAAAGTGTTTTGACTAGAAATATATTTTGAAAGGATTTTTGAAAGAAATAAAAGCATTAAACTCGCTTTGGTCATTGGGAAACAATTCTAGGGATGACTGCAGCATCGCTAGTATTCGTTTTCGAGTTTCTGAGTGAAAATTGCTACCAAAAGAAATTTATTTTCGATTAAAACAAGTTTTGATTATGGAAAGAAAAAAAATTAAGTATGATTTAATAAATATATGAAAATAGTTTTGAACTTATAATTGAAAATAGTATAGATTAAAATAAGTTTATAACTTATGAATTTGAACAGGAAAGTAAATTAAAATTTAAAATTGTTGAATATTTTTTATTAAGAAAATAAAAGGAATTTGAATTCGAGAAATGAAATAAAATGATTAACTTAAGGAATGTTAAATTAATTGAGTTAGTAAATGAAGAAAATAAAATTAAGTTAACTCGAGAAAGTTTAAATAAAAGTAAATTGTATTTGAAATGGATTACATAAAATAATAAATTGAAATTTTAAGTGAATAAGTTTGTATAATTTATAAATTTGGGAAATATTAAGCTAAAAACAAATTTTAAATTTGGTTGAATGTGAATGATAAGAAAATAATAATATTTAAAATAGAGTGAAATAAAATAAGAAATGAATTAAATGAAATAGAATTTCACTAAATAAAAGATTAAATGAGTTGAGTGGGATTTGAATTGAACTAGAGGAATTAGTAAAGTGAATTATTTTCACTTGAGCTATAAAATGAATTAATAAATGAATACGAACTTGAATTTTAAAATAAAATGTAATGTAAGTGTGAAAGAAAAAATTATCAATATGAATTGAGTAAAAATAAAGTTTACTTTAGTAAATTAATAATATGAATTTGAATAAATGAAGTGAATCGATGAATTAATAATAACTTAAGATATGAAGTAATAATAATAAACGTGAGTAGTGTTGTTTTGGTATTTATTTTGAGTTTATGTTTATATGTTTTCTCTGGTAAAAAGTAATTGAAGGATCAAACAAGATTTTAGGTGTTTTGTGAAGTGATTAGAAATCCTATGTTTTTGTTTAGATTCATATTGAGAGTTGTGATGTAGGTATCATGGTAAAGTCGTAAAGGCAAACCACTGTGTTTTAACTGAATGATACTTTTGTCTCCTATATATGGAGCCTAAGAACCATACATTAGGCGTCGTTTTGAAATGGTGCCTATTATTTCGATATCAAAGTAAAGTAAATGGAAATAACTGATGTATTGATCTCATTTAACTGAGCCATCAGTAGATGAGAAGTGTAACGACCCAGAATTTTTGATAATTAAAATTTGAATATTTAATTAATTTTAAATATTAATAAATGGAATTTAGAAGTCGAATGATTTATTTTTCGAATATTGGATTTAATTTGGTCAATTAAATCGATAATTTAATGATTGAAATTCCAGAAATAATTGAAGATCGAGTTTAATATGATTGAAAATGATTTGGAAAATTTTATTTTATCATACTGGAGTTATAGAAAGGTTATAGAACTTTCAGAATCGAATTTAGAATTAATTTGTGAAAATCGAATATTTTAATATTTAATTATCGACTGTAAAAATAGCCAATTTTCGAACAGTCTCAAAATTGAACGAGACCAGTTCCATTGGATCCGTAATAGTTAGTTATTATCGGATTTCAATTTTCGTATCAATCGGGGTTGTCGATTGACCGTGGCAACTCGAAACGCATCGATATCGTTTTAATTTTAAATCGTCGAGTAAAAATAGTCATTTTTCAAACGGTCTCGGATTTCGACGAAACCAGTTTCATCGGATCCATAATGTGATATTATTGTAAGATTTCAAATTTCGTAATTTTTGGATTTACCATTTGTCCGGTACAAATTAAAACGCCTCGAAATCGATTTAAATCGGTTTAATTTAAATCGATCGTTTATTGCCATATCTCACACATACGATCGAATTAGCTTCCGAAACCTGTTCCATTGCGTTCGGAACACGGGATAAACCCTAGAAACGATAGTGACCGCGCGTAAATCGGAGTTCGGAAATTTAGGAGTGAATAGTGTTCGTCGGTTCTCTATAAAAGCAACCCACCCCCTTCATTCAAGAGAAACCCTAGTTTATACGTTCGTGGCCGCCACTTCTCTGCTGAACGGCCAAGAAGCTCCCCTCTTTCTCCCTCAAAATCTTCAAATCCGTAGTTTAATTCCAGAAACTTTCTACATGAAAGTTGTAGAGGCTAGTGAGTACGACATATCCAACGGTGGTGATTGCAAAATTCGCGATGTAGAGCAAGTTAGAGGCACGCAACTGTCAATGGTTTCGTCTCGTTTTGCCGAGCCTAGGGACGACCGAGTTCGTCGTGATTCCAGCTGGAGGTAGCTCGTGTGATGGGCGTTCGAATGGTGGTGATAAGATGGGGTGAAGATCGTCGTGGGGGTCGCGTGCGTTAGGGTTTAGGGCGGCGTGGTGGGTTGCGTTCGAACCTGGAGCATGTCGTGAGTGGGAAGAAGAATACGAGTGTGGCCCAGATGCGAAATTGCAAGGATGAACGGCCACGATTGTCTGGGTATAATAAAATAAAGAAAAATTGTAAAATTATTATTTTATAATTTGTAAAAAGTTTAAAACGATGTATCTCTTTCATACGAGGTCAGAAAATTACGAAACCAGAAGCGTTGGAATCGCAGCGCCGCGCTCTACGCTGTAGCGCAGATCTGGGCGTGTTTGGAATCAGTGAAATTTTTGAGTAAAATTAAACGGCCGTTTAATTTTATTCGAAATAAACGCTGGAATCAGAATTAAAATCACGGTGAGATCTTCTCACTCAATTGAATGTGGAATTATTTACAGTTATTGATTTATGATTGACTGTTTGGATGTGATATTAGATATAGTAGGATATATATCTATATATAGCAATATATACATATTGGCATATGTATATATTGGATTGATGATTTCCCGCCTCGTATAGCGGATGAGACCCTATTGCGCCGTTAGTAAGCGGATTTATAAAAACCTATATACCGCGATAATTCCGTACTGGAGCGGAATTGGTATTGTGCTAACATCTGTGGATGCAGGGAAACAGGTTGGAGGGATCCAACTGGATTCCTCAACTGTATTTATTTATTTACAGATGTTGATATATATTCTGTCATCATATGATGATATATGATGTTTGATGTTGTGATGGACTAATTGATGCGTTGCATCATCGGGTTCAATTTTAAAGTTTAAAAATAACGATTTTGGATTTTAAAAGGATTTGTAAAGTGATTTGTAGAAATATACGTTTTATTGAAATTTTTGAATTGGTTTATTTTAAATAAATAAATGTTAAAATTTTAATGTTAGTAAATTTGTGATTTTTGTGAAATACGACAAAAATGTAATTTTTGAAATAAACAATTGATAAAGATTATGAAATAGTTTAAATTGGGATTGTTGAAGTATTTTAAACAATTCATATAAAAAGATTTATAAAAATTGATATTTTTATAAATTAAGAATATTGGAATTTTGAAATGAGTTTTATTAAGTGTTAAAGTCAAATAAAAATGGATTCCATAAGTGGATAGAAATTTATAGATTTATAAATTGTGAAGTTATTAAATGAATAGATTTTGTAAAACAAAAAGATTTATAAGCCATTATCTTATAAATCGGATTTTGACATTTAGATGAGAAATGAATAGATGTTGTAAATAAATGAATTATAAGTTCTTAACTTATAATATAGACTTCCGGTATATAATTGAGATATATAAGTTGAATTGGATAACTTAGAAATCGAAGTTTTATAAATAGAAATGGGATTTATAAACATTGTTTTATAAATTAACATTGAAGTTATTAAAGGAGATATATTCGTGATTTTGAACAGCGAATTATTCTTTAAGTTAAACGTGTAGAAAATAGCGAAATGTAAATAGTAAAGTATATTCACGATTTTGGATAGTGAATATATTGTTAAGTAAAATGAACTTGTTTTGGGAAAGCGATATTACAGAAATGAAGTAATTGTTTTAAAAGATGTTTTAAAACGTGATAAGTATCGAATACATAGATTTCAACATTTATTGTTGAAATAGACGTTTTCGAGAAATAAGGAAATGATGGACTATAACACTGTTGTTATAGTAAATGATTTCCGAAAGGAAATGTTTTTGATGTAGTATTGGGATTTATATATCTATCTAAATCCGAATCCCTATACTAGTGATTTCGAGTCGTCGTAACGATGTTTTTACGTAACATTCGTTTTGACTCAAAATTGATGTTGTTATAGAGAATGATTTCCTTAAAGAATGAATATATACTTAATTTGATTTAAGTATATTGAATATTTTCAAATGTTGAAAATAAATAAATTTGTGAAATACTTATTTTTTTCAAATAAGTATGGAAACGCTTTTCCAATATGAAATGAACTGTTTTGAGATTTTATCTTCAAAGATAAAATGAAATGTGGAAATTGAATATTTGAAATTTGTTTTCAAACGGTTAAGTGTGGAAATTATATATCTAGTAAAGATATTTTTGGAAGATGAAATAATTTGGAAAATTATTTGGAATCTGATGATGTCGCGCATCTTTATTGATAGTTAAATAACCGACTATCAATAATTACCTTTAGATAGGTATTTGTTGTGAATTGGATGAATTTGAATGCCACACTTGTTTTTAAATATACGCTCACTATTCGGGTTAGCCGGGAAAGGACCATGGGGTCGTATAACCCATTCCGAATATGTGATACGTCGTTATGAATTGCATTCGAAGACCGGTGTTGAAGACCGGATATTTTTGAAAACGGAAGGATTACCGTCGAGTTACTCTACATCGACTGATCTTCGATTTAAAGGTTTTATCACCCTTAGTGACGGGAAGTCCTGACGTGATTAGAAATTTATCCGGATGTGCAAGGGCTTCGTGAGAAGTGCCTTCGGTTCTGTTCGATCCCGGAACAGACTTGTATGGATTGTGTGTCTGACGTTACAATTTGAGATATAAAGCTGATTTCTTTCAAATACATTTCTGTTGGTGGCGGAGAATTTATTCTCTTAGCTTAACACCCTTCTCTGAGACGTACGAGCTCAGAGGTTATGTAGTTGAAATTTATCGGCGATATATCCCAATTTGGTAACGTGGCATACTGAGTGTTGCTGTGAAATGATCAGTGTTTGATCATTTGTGATATGATCATTTGTTTGATCTTATATCTTTGTGATCATAGGTTGATCATTTTGTTTGACCCGAAGCAGGGCTTTTTGAGAAAGCGTAGCTTTGTGGACGAGACTTCGTCGAGCCTCACACCTCGGAAATGGTCGAAACAGGAAGGATGCAGCAAGGTTCTAGGGAGTAGCGCCCCTTAGTGTATGTCATTCCTTCTGGATAAAGGTGGTATCATGGTATGGAGCCCAGATACTTAACCTCTGTGGTTACTGCATTATTATTATCTATGTGGTTTGTTGCGAATCGGGGATCCTCGGGAAAGATCGGTGACGATCGGGGGATGGCATACGCGTGTCAGTAGTTACCTATTTTTGCAGAGGTAACTCGGCCTTGTGTTGGCAGAGATCCGGTTAGGTTCTCGGGTCGTCTATTCCAGGGACGTACCCATCGTGGATAGGAAGTTCCTTAGCCTGATCATTTGTTGGAAATCCAAAGAAACAATACGTGACTTGTACGGTTTTAGTTGTATTACCTGCTATGGAATGTGGCGGTAACCTGCTATTGAACATAGTAGTTATAGTAGGCATAAGTGCGGAATGCCTATGCTGGCTAAGATTAATATTATACTTTCGAAATGATTTCTACACTATGCACTAATAATAATATCAAAAATGATTTGATTTTGCGTAGTAAGCATCTTTGACTATCATAAGAAGAAATCTCCTCCAATTCTGCGTTTGCATTGTGTGTGTGGTGGGAGGTCTTATGGTAGTTTCATTTTCCAAAAGCATTGCGAAATTTACTTTAAATTCTGTTCTTTGTTTTAAAGATAAATAACTGTTTTACGATCTCACACCAGTCTTGCTATATTACAGCATGATAGGGGGTTCTCGCTTCGCAGTTTGGTGGCGAACGGGGGACTCTTACCCCTACATGTCCCTGAGAGGGATGGGTTGGTTAGGCAGAGGCCGTGACAGTCGAGAGGCTGGCCGTAAAAGCAAGTTTGGGGTATCAGTGTAAGCCACGGTGGGGCTGGGATGGTTGAAAAGCCTACCGGTTGTGACCGCTTCTCGAAAATTTTCGGGACGTTACATTTGGTATCAGAGCATATGGTTAAGCGACAACCCTGCTCTGTTGGGTGTTACTCATTAGAGATAGAGTCAGTAGTACTCTAGAATGAGTTGAGTGTAATAATAGATACGAGTGCGTATTTGTTAGTTAATATAAAATTGTTTTATATTGTGATGATTGGTTTGTTGAGTGGTATATGGATTCTGGTCGGTATTGTCCGTACAACTCTATCGATAGGAATCTCTAAACACTTATATAGAACAATTCGGCACAGTATTGTTTTAAACAGGGTAAATGAGATAATTTTACCCAAAACTATTTTTGTATAGAAAAGAAATGTTTTTCTATGAATTACTATAGTATATGGTTGCATGGTTGCTAGAAGTGATAATATTGAAATGTTATCATTATCATTGAAATTTAATAAGAAAATGAAATCATAACTCCAAAGTTAAGAGATAAATCCATATACTAATGAAATTTGAGAATGTAAATTATAAATGGATTTGTAATTTAAAACGGAATTCCAGAGAAGTTTTTGGAAATGTTTGAAAAGAATTTGAAAATTTTGGAGGTTTGGAAAGTTTAAATTCCTTTTTGATTTGAAATTGAATTTCAAAGGTTTTGAAAAGTATTTTGGAGAGATGAAAGCTCTAAACTCTTTTCGGTCGCTGGAAAATAATTCCGATGATGATCGCGACATCACCGGTGTTCATTTTCGGGTTTCCAAAAGAGAAACTGCTGCCAAATTGTTTAAATGGAAGTTGTTTTGAGAATTTGGATTTTGTTTTAGAAAATTCAAAGGATAATTTGAATTGTTTTCAAAATGGTTTTGAAAAGGTTGAAAAGACTCTGGAATTGAGTATTGAATTATGAAAATAAATGAAAATTTTGAATGAACGAATAAATTTGCAAGTGAATCAATTAAATAAAATGAGATTGAAAAATTGAAATTCGTTTCAAATTTGTAAGAAATGAATTGAAGTGAATAATTATAAATGAAAGATGAATAAAAGATAAAATTCAAAATGGAATGTAAATAAGTTAATAACTTATAGAATATTTGGTAATTTGATAGAAATGAGATTCAAAAAGAAAATGAATGAATTAGTGGATGAATGAATAATTTGCAATTGTAAATGAAATTGAAAACAAATTTGAAATTGTAAGTGAATTGGAATTTGTAATGAGTTAGTAATTGAAACTAAGCTACAAGAGCAAATATGAATGAAAGTTGTTTGGTTAATATAATAAACCGAATGAAAATATGAAATGCAAATTAAATTGAATGGAATCAATTGCAAATGAAGTAGAATTCAAATAAATTGAATTTGTATCAATTTGAATTGGTTATAAACTAGAATGGATATGAATTCATTTTGTTTAAAAACGAATGTACCTTCAACAGTAAATATATAAGCATATATTGAAAATTTTGTAATTGAATGTACGAAATGGTTTGAATATATGTAACTAGACATTATGGCTAGTAGGATATACAGGTATACAGGAAATTGAATTTGATTTCACAGATAATTTGAATTGCTCGACAAAAGGTACGTATTTGAATTATAATATGAGTTTTTGATGATTTCCGTCTAGCCGCTTGGCTTTTCTTTTTCTTTTTGAAATTTGAGAGTCCGTAGGGACGTTTTGTAGTCGTGCCGTATTAGCCGCGCAAAGGAGACGCTGACGAAATTTTTCGAAAATTTCGAGCGTTAGAAAATTTTTGAGAAATTATGAAAGTTTAAAATTTGAATTTAAACTCGAATTTGAATTGAGAAGTTAAACAATGTTGTTTGAAACTTATAATTGAAGTTAGAAAGTTAGTTGAAGTAATAATGAATCTTTAGTAGAGAGATTTGTTTTGAAAATTTGATAAAACTATTTGAAATTGAGAAAATAGTAAACGAGTTAAGGACCTTTCTTCCTAACTTGTAATTTCGAGGACGAAATTCTTTTAAGGGGGGAAGTCTGTAACGACCCAGAATTTTTGATAATTAAAATTTGAATATTTAATTAATTTTAAATATTAATAAATGGAATTTAGAAGTCGAATGATTTATTTTTCGAATATTGGATTTAATTTGGTCAATTAAATCGATAATTTAATGATTGAAATTCCAGAAATAATTGAAGATCGAGTTTAATATGATTGAAAACGATTTGGAAAATTTTATTTTATCATACTGGAGTTATAGAAAGGTTATAGAACTTTCAGAATCGAATTTAGAATTAATTTGTGAAAATCGAATATTTTAATATTTAATTATCGACTGTAAAAATAGCCAATTTTCGAACAGTCTCAAAATTGAACGAGACCAGTTCCATTGGATCCGTAATAGTTAGTTATTATCGGATTTCAATTTTCGTATCAATCGGGGTTGTCGATTGACCGTGGCAACTCGAAACGCATCGATATCGTTTTAATTTTAAATCGTCGAGTAAAAATAGTCATTTTTCAAACGGTCTCAGATTTCGACGAAACTAGTTTCATCGGATCCGTAATGTGATATTATTGTAAGATTTCAAATTTCGTAATTTTTGGATTTACCATTTGTCCGGTACAAATTAAAACGCCTCGAAATCGATTTAAATCGGTTTAATTTAAATCGATCGTTTATTGCCATATCTCACACATACGATCGAATTAGCTTCCGAAACCTGTTCCATTGCGTTCGGAACGCGGGATAAACCCTAGAAACGATAGTGACCGCGCGTAAATCGGAGTTCGGAAATTTAGGAGTGAATAGTGTTCGTCGGTTCTCTATAAAAGCAACCCACCCCCTTCATTCAAGAGAAACCCTAGTTTATACGTTCGTGGCCGCCACTTCTCTGCTGAACGGCCAAGAAGCTCCCCTCTTTCTCCCTCAAAATCTTCAAATCCGTAGTTTAATTCCAGAAACTTTCTACATGAAAGTTGTAGAGGCTAGTGAGTACGACATATCCAACGGTGGTGATTGCAAAATTCGCGATGTAGAGCAAGTTAGAGGCACGCAACTGTCAATGGTTTCGTCTCGTTTTGCCGAGCCTAGGGACGACCGAGTTCGTCGTGATTCCAGCTGGAGGTAGCTCGTGTGATGGGCGTTCGAATGGTGGTGATAAGATGGGGTGAAGATCGTCGTGGGGGTCGCGTGCGTTAGGGTTTAGGGCGGCGTGGTGGGTTGCGTTCGAACCTGGAGCATGTCGTGAGTGGGAAGAAGAATACGAGTGTGGCCCAGATGCGAAATTGCAAGGATGAACGGCCACGATTGTCTGGGTATAATAAAATAAAGAAAAATTGTAAAATTATTATTTTATAATTTGTAAAAAGTTTAAAACGATGTATCTCTTTCATACGAGGTCAGAAAATTACGAAACCAGAAGCGTTGGAATCGCAGCGCCGCGCTCTACGCTGTAGCGCAGATCTGGGCGTGTTTGGAATCAGTGAAATTTTTGAGTAAAATTAAACGGCCGTTTAATTTTATTCGAAATAAACGCTGGAATCAGAATTAAAATCACGGTGAGATCTTCTCACTCAATTGAATGTGGAATTATTTACAGTTATTGATTTATGATTGACTGTTTGGATGTGATATTAGATATAGTAGGATATATATCTATATATAGCAATATATACATATTGGCATATGTATATATTGGATTGATGATTTCCCGCCTCGTATAGCGGATGAGACCCTATTGCGCCGTTAGTAAGCGGATTTATAAAAACCTATATACCGCGATAATTCCGTACTGGAGCGGAATTAGTATTGTGCTAACATCTGTGGATGCAGGGAAACAGGTTGGAGGGATCCAACTGGATTCCTCAACTGTATTTATTTATTTACAGATGTTGATATATATTCTGTCATCATATGATGATATATGATGTTTGATGTTGTGATGGACTAATTGATGCGTTGCATCATCGGGTTCAATTTTAAAGTTTAAAAATAACGATTTTGGATTTTAAAAGGATTTGTAAAGTGATTTGTAGAAATATACGTTTTATTGAAATTTTTGAATTGGTTTATTTTAAATAAATAAATGTTAAAATTTTAATGTTAGTAAATTTGTGATTTTTGTGAAATACGACAAAAATGTAATTTTTGAAATAAACAATTGATAAAGATTATGAAATAGTTTAAATTGGGATTGTTGAAGTATTTTAAACAATTCATATAAAAAGATTTATAAAAATTGATATTTTTATAAATTAAGAATATTGGAATTTTGAAATGAGTTTTATTAAGTGTTAAAGTCAAATAAAAATGGATTCCATAAGTGGATAGAAATTTATAGATTTATAAATTGTGAAGTTATTAAATGAATAGATTTTGTAAAACAAAAAGATTTATAAGCCATTATCTTATAAATCGGATTTTGACATTTAGATGAGAAATGAATAGATGTTGTAAATAAATGAATTATAAGTTCTTAACTTATAATATAGACTTCCGGTATATAATTGAGATATATAAGTTGAATTGGATAACTTAGAAATCGAAGTTTTATAAATAGAAATGGGATTTATAAACATTGTTTTATAAATTAACATTGAAGTTATTAAAGGAGATATATTCGTGATTTTGAACAGCGAATTATTCTTTAAGTTAAACGTGTAGAAAATAGCGAAATGTAAATAGTAAAGTATATTCACGATTTTGGATAGTGAATATATTGTTAAGTAAAATGAACTTGTTTTGGGAAAGCGATATTACAGAAATGAAGTAATTGTTTTAAAAGATGTTTTAAAACGTGATAAGTATCGAATACATAGATTTCAACATTTATTGTTGAAATAGACGTTTTCGAGAAATAAGGAAATGATGGACTATAACACTGTTGTTATAGTAAATGATTTCCGAAAGGAAATGTTTTTGATGTAGTATTGGGATTTATATATCTATCTAAATCCGAATCCCTATACTAGTGATTTCGAGTCGTCGTAACGATGTTTTTACGTAACATTCGTTTTGACTCAAAATTGATGTTGTTATAGAGAATGATTTCCTTAAAGAATGAATATATACTTAATTTGATTTAAGTATATTGAATATTTTCAAATGTTGAAAATAAATAAATTTGTGAAATACTTATTTTTTTCAAATAAGTATGGAAACGCTTTTCCAATATGAAATGAACTGTTTTGAGATTTTATCTTCAAAGATAAAATGAAATGTGGAAATTGAATATTTGAAATTTGTTTTCAAACGGTTAAGTGTGGAAATTATATATCTAGTAAAGATATTTTTGGAAGATGAAATAATTTGGAAAATTATTTGGAATCTGATGATGTCGCGCATCTTTATTGATAGTTAAATAACCGACTATCAATAATTACCTTTAGATAGGTATTTGTTGTGAATTGGATGAATTTGAATGCCACACTTGTTTTTAAATATACGCTCACTATTCGGGTTAGCCGGGAAAGGACCATGGGGTCGTATAACCCATTCCGAATATGTGATACGTCGTTATGAATTGCATTCGAAGACCGGTGTTGAAGACCGGATATTTTTGAAAACGGAAGGATTACCGTCGAGTTACTCTACATCGACTGATCTTCGATTTAGAGGTTTTATCACCCTTAGTGACGGGAAGTCCTGACGTGATTAGAAATTTATCCGGATGTGCAAGGGCTTCGTGAGAAGTGCCTTCGGTTCTGTTCGATCCCGGAACAGACTTGTATGGATTGTGTGTCTGACGTTACAATTTGAGATATAAAGCTGATTTCTTTCAAATACATTTCTGTTGGTGGCGGAGAATTTATTCTCTTAGCTTAACACCCTTCTCTGAGACGTACGAGCTCAGAGGTTATGTAGTTGAAATTTATCAGCGATATATCCCAATTTGGTAACGTGGCATACTGAGTGTTGCTGTGAAATGATCAGTGTTTGATCATTTGTGATATGATCATTTGTTTGATCTTATATCTTTGTGATCATAGGTTGATCATTTTGTTTGACCCGAAGCAGGGCTTTTTGAGAAAGCGTAGCTTTGTGGACGAGACTTCGTCGAGCCTCACACCCCGGAAATGGTCGAAACAGGAAGGATGCAGCAAGGTTCTAGGGAGTAGCGCCCCTTAGTGTATGTCATTCCTTCTGGATAAAGGTGGTATCATGGTATGGAGCCCAGATACTTAACCTCTGTGGTTACTGCATTATTATTATCTATGTGGTTTGTTGCGAATCGGGGATCCTCGGGAAAGATCGGTGACGATCGGGGGATGGCATACGCGTGTCAGTAGTTACCTATTTTTGCAGAGGTAACCCGGCCTTGTGTTGGCAGAGATCCGGTTAGGTTCTCGGGTCGTCTATTCCAGGGACGTACCCATCGTGGATAGGAAGTTCCTTAGCCTGATCATTTGTTGGAAATCCAAAGAAACAATACGTGACTTGTACGGTTTTAGTTGTATTACCTGCTATGGAATGTGGCGGTAACCTGCTATTGAACATAGTAGTTATAGTAGGCATAAGTGCGGAATGCCTATGCTGGCTAAGATTAATATTATACTTTCGAAATGATTTCTACACTATGCACTAATAATAATATCAAAAATGATTTGATTTTGCGTAGTAAGCATCTTGGACTATCATAAGAAGAAATCTCCTCCAATTCTGCGTTTGCATTGTGTGTGTGGTGGGAGGTCTTATGGTAGTTTCATTTTCCAAAAGCATTGCGAAATTTACTTTAAATTCTGTTCTTTGTTTTAAAGATAAATAACTGTTTTACGATCTCACACCATTCACCATGACTGACTCGGAGTTTATTGTTTCCCTTCTAAACTCTGGGTGCCCACCAATTTCCACACGGGCAGCCTAGAGTTATATTATCAGGATATTCTGGATATTCTGGAGCTTGGAGATAAGCTGGATGACGAGGCGTAGTACTTGTATCTGATATATTTATTCCGCTGTGTATTCTGTATGAGGACAAGTTATATAACTGTCCATTGTTGTATATTGACTCTGATGATTGATGTATGTATAAAATGATATAGTTCTTTGTTTTAAAGATTATTCATTTATCTATTATATATTGTTCCGCTGCGATATGTGAGATTCTGGTATTATCTCTGTTCTGTATCTGTTGTTGTTTTGTTGTTCTTCTTCTCTTTTTCTTCTATCTTCTTCTTCTTCTACTTTTTCTTTTTCTTAAAACCATAACTTTTCGAGTTTCCGGCATTCGATGGCTCAGCAGTCGATAAAGTGAGTATCGATGTTGAATTTTCGAAAGTCGAAAATTTTCGGGACGTTACAAGAAGGATATCTATTTCTGAATCATGTTTTCATAGTGTCCAGCCTTCGTGAATTTTGTTGTGTGAATGTAATAAAGTTCAAACAAGGAATAATTAATTTCTGTAAAATTAGAATCAGAAACTTAGGTCATCCAAAAGGTTTTCCAATCCATCAATATTAGTGTTTATCTTATACGTTTTATAAAGTAAATACACCAGAAGTAGCTTTAACTGATTTATATAAGCTATTGAATTTAAGGCAGTGAAATTGATGTTCATTTGTTAAGATAGTTTGGAAGTGCAGTTTTTATTACAAGTCATTATTTTACTTGTACTAGCACACATATGCTAGTAGGAGAATGTTAGTAGTTTTCAAATGCAAAGTGGATCATCCATAATCTGATTCATGAAAAGTTTGTTGTCAACCGCTTCATTATCAGATGGTTGAAGTTTCATCTTCGGTATGACTTAGCCTGCTCCTCTTGAACATACTTTTATATTCGAAATTGCATTTAGGATGTGCAGGGGAAAATAAGTTTATATTTTTTTCTTTTTTTCCTTTGGCATTCTTGATTGAGAACTCTCCACTTTCGGAAATCAGATGTGTGATATTGTACATGGTTGCTTGCAATATGTTGTAATTGTAGAAGTAAATAAACTGAATGGAAATCAACTGAAGGTAAATCGAATTGAATGTAAGTTGGTTGAATACAAATAAATTGAGATGAGTTAATTGAATGTTAATAAAAAAAATTGGATGTTAGAAGAAATGATAGTGTATAAATTAGATATTGACATTGAAATGTAAATTGTGATAGTTGGAATAAATTAGATGAATATTGTTTGGTTGGATGATTTCCTTGGTTATAAATTTTTATTATGACTATTGATTACATATGATTGGTTTGTCGTGTATGCATGCTTATGTTATGGTTTGCGTTCACAATACATGTTATGTGGTTCTATTAGACTCATATATGTTGCTATCTTTTTAATAAATGAGTAATATATTAAATTGAGTTGAGATAGGTACATACGAAGACCGTTTGGGCGAATACATAGATTTTATATGCTTTTGCTTTCTTAATACGAGCGAACTCACTCGTATTATTAATAATAAGGTACGTATCTAGGATTACATATCACGATTTCATATTTTTTCCCTTCGGGATGCCTCATCATTGAGATGAGATGTATATTTGATATATATTGGGTATATTTGTGTTATATATTATATTGTAAAATTTTACCGATTGAGCCGCGCAAAGGAGACTCTGCCGAAATTTTCCACAAATCCGAGAGTTAGAAAATTTTGAAGTTTTTAAAAAAATTATGACTTGTTTTATATATAAGTTGTAATTTATGTAAAACCGATATCAAAGTGTCATAGCGAGAGCGTAGTGATGGTTTTGTAAATAAGATTTTAAAGTTTTATAGGTTGATAGTTTTGAATAAAATATATCAAGTGTTAAGTTCTGTACTTAACTGCCTTTTCGAGGGCGAAAAGTTTTGAGTGGGGGAGAATGTAACGACCCATATTTTTAACTATTTTAATCTATTAAATTTAATGTAATTATTGGATAAAAATGGTTAGAAATAAATATTTAATGATTATTAATGTAATTTATTGGAGGATTAACTATTTAAATTTTATATTGGGAAATTATTTGAATAATTGATTTCTGAATTTAATATGAACGAAAATGGTATGGAAATTGATTTAAATTTTAATCAAACAACAAGGAAGATTGTTAACATTTAAATGTGGATTTAAAAGTGAATAATTAGAAGTTGGAAATTTTATATTATACTTGACAAGTAAAAATAGCCATTTTGGCCACTGTCTCGGATTTCGACGAAACTAATTTCATCGGATCTGTAATAGTAAATTATTATAGGATTTCAAGTTTCGTAGCAATCGTACTTGTCGTTGGTCGTGCAAGCTTGAAACGCGTAGAAATTTATTTCAGAATTTAATTAAAATTAATCGATTTTCAAAGCTATTTCCCGCATACGATCGAATTAGGCCTCGAGACTAGTTTTATTGTGTTCGGAATGGGGGTCAAACATTATGAACGCCAGGCGGCACGCCTCGTTTAAAGTTTGACATTTTCAAGTATATTTTGGTAAATAATTTAAAATTAAAAAAATTAACAAAGTCAACACACGTACTCATCACGCCATTTTTTCGTTCCTCATACCTAATCATTCGTTCCCTTTTTTTCTCATCTCAAATTACGTATTAGGGGAAATCGAAAAAAAACGAATCGATCAAATAAAAAAAGAAAAAATAGAGATCGAAAAAAAATATAACAGCATACAAACGTCTCAACGCTCGTATAGGCGTGGGACGACAAAGGGAAGCGGCGGCGCGATAGTTGATGGGTAGGCGAGAGCGCGAGCCTGGTGATGGTCGTGACATGAAGAGATGGCAACGGCTCTGGTGGAGACGGCGCGAGGTTCCTAGGGTTTTGGGCTCGATTTTCTCGTGCGCGACTTGTGATGGTGGCAGGCGTGGCGGGCACGAGGTTGTGTGGTCGGCGGAGGCTTGCTGTGGGTGTGCGATTGTCGAAAAAAAAAGAAAAGAAGAAATTGCGATTGCCTGGGATGGGAGAAGAAGGAGCGGCTGTGGGTAACAGTTAGATTATGTTAAGTAATTTATTTTGTTTAATTATTGTTGTTAGTTAGGTAATTAAAATTAATTATTCATTTTGCTAATAAAATCGTAACTCTCTTGTACGAGGTCCATTTCGCGTGAAACGAGTTGTTGAGGATTCGTATCGATGTCGTCTACAATATGGGATCGAGCTAGAATTTATTTGAAGTTGAAAATATTTTCAGTTTCAAATAAAGGTGAGTGTTTATACGCTCACGTTTGACTAATATATTTTTATGTTAGTAAAATTGATATCGTAAAGTGATTTAAATTTATTGATGGTTGTTGGATAAATTTAATTGACATTTAATTGACATCTGAATTAATTAATGGAATTTGAATTGATAGTTAAATTGAATTAAAATTTAACTGGTAGTAAAAAATCCTGATTTTTGATAATTGGTTAATTGTTGTGACTTATTGATTGTTTGGATGATTGATTGTGATGGATGAAAATTGGTTGATATTTGAATGATTGGATGTTTATTTATTTTATATATACCTTATTATTTACTGTATATAAAACTGTAAATCGAATTATTTTGAATAAATTAATAAATAGGTTGAAATGATATATACGTATGACATTTATTTTGGATTGAAATGATATATATCCGTCCCTGAAATTAAATTGAAATAACTATTTACTTAGCCATAGGATAGAAAATTATATACGGACAGCGGGTTGGTTAAGTTAAATGATTTTGAAAATTTTCGATTTGAAATTATTTAAATGAGTTTGACTTAAAGAAATGAAAATTGAATTTATGGAAATCAAATTATTTTCGAACTTGAGCTCGAACTGTTGAAATTTAAATTTGATAACAGTAATTATTTTAAATAATCGAAGTTGAGATTTTGAAATTATAATCGGAATATGATTTGAATTTCAGAAATTGATTTGTTTTAAAAGATTGGAATTTTATTCGAACTTTGAATATTGCTAAGTAAAAGTAATAAAAACGATATTTCAAAATTTGAGCTCAGAATTGAATTATATTTGAAGATTCGGATTTTAAATTGGACATTGAAGGTTAACTGATTTAAGTGTTTTGAATCGATATTTTAAAAATCGAACTCGAAATTGATATAAATCAAAATTGAAATTAATTTGGAATTGGAATTGAAATTGAAATTAATTTGGGATCGAAGTAAAATTCGACTTGAAATCAGAATTGAATCGATTAAATCGAAATGGAAATTGGAATTGATTTGAATTGGGAAATTTGGAATTGAACCGGTTTGACTTTGAAACTATTTTCAAATGAATTATTTTAGTATAATCGGTTTAAAATCTATATTCTTTAAATATTCAAATTATTTTGATTTCCAAACTATTTTACTATATAAACCATTTTTAATACTCAGACTATTTTCTATTAAACTATTTTAACTATTTAATTATTTTAAAACTCTTTAAACTATTTTCTAAAAATTCAAACTATTCAAATGGATGGAATGTTTATATTTGAATCTTAGGTTAAAGTGAATTTATAACCTAAATTGTAAGTCGAATCAAATTTTGAAGTGAAATCGATATATCGAACTGAATTGACATTTCGAAATGAATATGATTTTGAAGCGAATATGATTTCAAAATGGATTTGATTTTGTAGCGAATATGATATTTCGATATCAAGTACAAACTGTTTTCGAAATGTAAAAGAACCAACCAGTGTATAAAATGATGTTTGGTTGTTAAAGAGACCGGGGCCTCTTATTGGCATACTCTCTGTCAATATTGGAACCACTTTGACAAACGTGTACGCGGTGGATGATATCCAAAATGTGGTGGTTGAATTGGCGATGTTTACTGGAATGAAGTAAGAGAACGATGATGGATAGCCTTGACACTTATGCCATAATTAAAATGACTAAAACAGGAGCCTAGGTCTGGCCAATGAGGTTAGCTACCTCTAGCGACGTTGATCACTCGTATTACTACCGTGATTTTATACCCGATGGGTGCACCCTTTTGTTCGGATTGATTGCCGTTGTTGGCAACGGATGGGTTACGACCAGCCAGAAAGGGTAAACTGGTAGAATCCTACCTTGGGCGTTCCCTCACATGCCTTGTCATATTTATCCTTATACGAGCCTATTTCGACTTTGGTATTGTCACTATAAAATGTGTTAAGGTGGATCAATGTAAAGCCTTAACGCTATTTTGATATTTATTTTACTGATAGACATTACCTATTATCGCGTATACTATTATATATAAATAGTTTAATGGACCCTTAGAAGATGGAAAATCCCGTAACATCTCTTAAGTTATTACACGCACGTTATACACTGGATAGGAGATGTAAAATCCCGTAAACATCTCTGATGTTGTTACACTCATATTTTGTGATATCGATTTGACTTACATAAGAGTATTTTATTCCTGACTTGAGTGTTCTGTTTTCCATTACGCTCGGGTCAGTGCTGAGTTTTTTCAGCGTATTGAAGATTACACTCTCGAGGACGAAGATGAAGATTTGGTATATTACTATTGTTATTATTCCCTTCATTATGCTATTCTTATGTATTGATTATTTATCCCTGAGGTATATATATATATAACTCTGATAAATGTTGTATAGATTAGAATCAGATGTATAGTAAACAGCTTCATGAACTGTTATTTGATTATTATATTTTATCATTCCGCTGCGAGATTCTATGTTTGTTTCCTTTTTCTTGTCTTATTTTTCTTAATTATCCCCATTGATTATCTATGTTCCGGATTGTTTAAGTTGGAGTGTGTGGATTTTTTTCGATTTAAACCTTCCGAAATGTGGGTCGTCACAATTAGTAGTCAAACTGAACTTATAATTGTCACTAATATAAAATATTTATGAAGTAACATCTTCACTTCTCGTTAAGTAAATTAAATTTTCATTTAAATTTATAATGGATCAGTCAATTGCTTAATATTAATCATTTTACATACTAACCATTTTTTACCATATGTACTCAAGAAAAAATGATTAGAACATCATCCAATTTTGAATTGAACTCTTAGTTACACCATGCATAAAAATATATACAAAATACTGCGACACTATCATCATATAGTTCTTGCTTTAGTAAAATATATCCGTTGACCATGTTTGACACGATCCAAATTTCAGCGTTCGAAAATTGGCACCCGTACTTCACTCATACTCGAATGCCTCAGATTCAATCGTTGAAATTCGAGTCGTACCGGAGCTAATAACACAGTAAGTATAACACCACAGTGGAAGAAAGAAATGAATTATATCATATACAATTCTAATGAATACAATATCCATAATGATATACAACAATGATATCAATAATACATAGCAATATCATAGATATGATACAATGATGCAGCGGAAATAACGACAATGGAAGAGATCACTCCAAATGATCTACAAACAGAATGACTCCAACAACTCCAATATCAAGCTCGAACCATCATCACGATGCTCAAAGGTAAGCAAGTTCAGTCATCGACTCCAAAACTGAACTAGCTCCCGATAATCTACTCAACCTGAATATCTGAGAAACCCAACTCTAGACTGTCTGTGTGGAAAATTGTGGGCACCCAGAGTTTAGGAAGGGAACAATAAACTCCGGGTCAGTCATGGGACTGGTGTAAGTAACAAAAACAGTTTATCTTTAAAATAAACAACAAAAGAATTTTAAACATTGAAATCCGCAATGCTTTTGGAAAATGAAACTACCATAAGACTTCCCACCACACACACAATGCAATCGCAGACTTGGAGGAGATTTCTTCTTATGATAGTCAAATATGCTTACTATGAAAAAAAAACTCTTTTGATATTATTACTAGTGCATACTGCAGAAAATCCTTTCGAAAATATAATATTAATCTTAGCCAGCATAGGTACCATTATATTATGCCTGCTATAGCTGCCGCCTGAGGAGACAGGTTATACAACTGCAATCGTAAAGGGCTCGTATTGTTTCTTTTGATTTTCCAACAAATGGTCAGGCTAAGGAACTTCCTATGCCACATGGGAACGCCTCTGGAGGGACGCCCCGAGAACCACCTGGCTCTCTGCCAACACAAGGCCGGTTACCCCCTTCCCGGGTAGTAAACCTGATATATGCCACCCCCGGTCGTTTGCGACCTTTATCCGGGATCCCGATCACAAAGCAACAATCACACAGAGTAAATGAGATTGGAGCAACCACATAGGCAAATATCTGGGCTCCATACCATGATACCACATTTTTCTAGAAGGAATGGTCACACCCTAGGGGAGCTACCCCTGAAACCTTGCCGCATAATTCCTGTTTCAACCATTTCCGGTTTGTGAGGCTCGATAAGGTCTCGTCCACAAAGCTACGCTTCTTCACGAAGCCATGCTTTGATCAACAAATGATCAGCAAACACACAGCAACACTCAGCATGCCACACTACCAAATTGGGAGTATATCACTGATAACCTTTAACTACATAACCTCTGAGCTCGTACGTCTCAGAGAAGGGTGTTAAGCTAAGAAAATAAATCTCCGCCACCAAACAGAAATGTATTTGAAAGAAATTAGCTTTATATCTCAAAGTGTAGTGTCAGACATACAACCATACAAGTCTGTTCCGGGTTGGAACAGAACCGAAGGCACTTCCGAAGAAGCCCTTGCAATCCGGGTGTTCACAATCCCGATCGGACTTCCCATCACTTAGGGAATCTCTATACCGGGGCCACTCGGTGCAGAGACAATCGATAGGTTATCCTATCGTTCTCGCAAACACCCGGTCGTCAACACCAGTCTTCAAATGCTATCCATATACGTCATATCACTATTCGGAATGGGTTATATGACACAAAGTCCTCTCTCGGCTAAACCGAATAGTGAGCGCAATATTTTAAAACATATGGATATTGGGATTTCGATTAAGTCACAACTTATTACCCAAAACTTATCTTTCAAATGGTTCAAACAAATTACCATTTTAATCTTTTTAAACAAAAAGATTCAATTCACAAAGTTCACCCAGTTTTCACACAGATTCATTCACAGATTTCCAAACAATTTCCCTTTCAATTGGATTAACTCATTAAATCTTTAAATCAAAGATTTAACGTATAGCTTTCAAAACACGTTTCCAAAGATTTATTCGTAACTTGGAAAACCATTTTCAATTCAAACTTGAAATTCTTTTAATACAAATTGGAAATTCATTCCTTATATGAAAGCTTCTATTATTTGAAAACAAATAGTTTTCATTTCGGAAAATCTGATTTATTTATACGAGTTAAAGTCCTTGGGTTAAATTCAAATTTTCAAAACCATACTTTTAAAATGGTTTAAATTCATATAAACATATTTATAACATCTTTAACCATTATTTCCAATCATGGAATTCAATTCCAAATTTTTGAATTCAAATTGAATTATTTAAATTCGAAACTTTTTACTAAGTTATTCAAAATAACTTTTATCTTGAAAACTCCTTTTCAAAAGCTTTAACATTTAACCCAAATCCATTTCCAAAATCAATTGAAATTTAAATTTCAATTTCAAAATATTACATTTAATTATCTGTGACTTAACCGATTTCCTCGTGCAATCCATATTTGTGTGTGTAAAAGTGTGGTCCGGGGGTTTTACACAGTAGTGCAACATCAATGAATCATCACAGATCAAAATACAGAAATATAGTTGATAAGCGGTATAAACTATAACGCTTATCTTTCATTCACGGATATATAAATCACAGATAATAATTTACATTCATCCCAGATAAATAACTACAGTACAGATCACACACAAATCAGAATATATCATAAAGCATCACATATCAGGGATATCAAACAATTCAACCATTCAATACAATCCAAACATCCGTAGGTAGGATCATATTAATTATCCGATTGATTTAAATCAGATAATTTCTATGAATAAATTACTAATCTTGGTTAATTAATCATTAATTACAAACCATTTGAATTAATTATCCTTTAATTAATTAATTAACCTTTAATAATTAATTAATTATCCTTTAATCAATTATTAATTAACTTTTAATAATAAATTAATTACCCTTAATTCATTCCTTAATCATTAATTAATAAATCTCAATTATTAATTAATTAACCTTTAATTAATCACATAATTAAATTAATTATCTTGATAAATTAATCTTTAAGTAATTACATAATTATTCCTTTTTATTACATTAGGTCATTATCCTTTTAATTAGTCACTTTAATTAATAAACCAATTAACTTTAAATCTTTAAGTTAATTAAGGATTAAAACACTTCATCTTTAAATCATTTACTTAATCACAACGCTAAGTTTATTTAAAATAAACTTTTAAAAACAAAGGTTATATATATATTGAAATACTTTAAACTCAAATTTATTTTTCAAATCATTTTTAAACTCCATCTTAATTAAACATTAATTATTTTTAAAGAAATGGTTAATAATTTATCAAATCCTGATTAAGTTTTAAACATTAAAACTTATTATTTCTTTTAAATTAAAAACCTGCTTACTTTCAATTCAACTAAAACCCGAGCCAACGTTTGAAATACTCGAGCCCAGTCTCGAGTTTCCCTCCACCTTCTTCTTCCTGAGCCACCACGCAAATTACTTCGAGTCGAACCTGAAAATCCTCATCTTCCACATCATCACAAACCATTCAAACCTCGCACGTACACGCGTACACGTGTACAGGCGGCTAGGCCACTTCCGACCAACCTCACTGTTACCTTCAAGTCATCGACGACCATACAAAATCCATCGACCACCTAGATCGCCAAAACACACCAGGAATCAAAATCGAGCTTCCGATCCTCAACATGAACCTATTATCGATGACAAACCTCTTCGCAACGCCACCCAAGATGTGACGCCCCACCTCTATACCCACGCTAGCCAAGAACACTACGGTGTAGTGTAGTCAACTAGCACGGAGAATAAGGCTGTTGAGGAGCGACCATCTATGTAATTGCTTTGTGCGAGCACCGATATGTCAGATAATAAAACATTGCATTTCATTTTTAGAGGAAACCCGACATACCGATACAAACTCAAAGCTACTACACAGTGGCTATAATAGTTTAGGACAATAGATATAAAAATAACACAGAAAACATAAATGCGGAATACAGATGGAACGAAAAGTCTCATATATACAATAACTGATATCAGTTACAATACATTTGACACAATACCAATGATACAACTACAATTGTCGACTCAAGAAGTTATATATACAAGTACATTATCATCTTAAAACAGACACACTGACTACTACAACAAGACGAAGACCACTTCAAATGATATAAAAAGTCTTCATAGCTCTAGCAGCAACCCAAAGCTAAAAATCTACAACCTGTAAATACTCGGTCTGACCCGAGTATTACATTCAAAAGAAAATAATACCTGGATCAGTCTAATTCAAACTCAGTTATTAATGCACGGAAACAATAATAATCAAATATCAAATGGACGACAGTCACAGAAATCTCGTATACCCAACTTCTCGATAAGAGAACCGGATAACGGCAGATATAACACTAAACAGTGTTAACCCACAAAACAGAAATCCAAAGCAGTTTAAGCAATTGAAATGTCAATTTTAAAAACATCAATGCTAATTGGCTGCAATACACGCTAACGTGTACTGCCTCGCCAATATAGCCTTCGAATTACGCAACAGGTCGATGAATCAAGAAGAAGAGAAATATCGATTAAAATATGTAAATTCGGTGTGGCTGCAGTGCACGCACGCGTGCACTGCCTCGTCACAACAGAATATAAAGTCACCACAAGGGACAAGGGTAAAACTGCTACGAAAATGCAGCCACCACTTGTATTTAAGGGCAAGGCTGCATCAGTGAAATGAAACAGTGTACCCAGTGAAAGAGACAACAAGTGAAGCAAGTTCAACATGTCGCAAAGCAAGGCACAGGGAAATAGCAAACTGAAGGCGAGAGCACCAAGATATGGCACTACAACACACGGACACATATATCAGTGAAACCATGGAGCAACAGCATGGATGCATAAAACTGGACAGAGCAACACATACTCGAGGCAATATGAAGTGAATCACAAATCAAAGGAGTGACATGATCAACAGGTACACATAATGCAACAGTGGACAGAGTCACATATGCAAGGGTCATGCAAATGATACATGCACTCAAGTTCGAACAATGCTCATTGCACAGTAATACAAAGAGATCAAAATATGTTACAGAAATGAATTTGATCAGTTCCCCAGTTTCGAACTAAATTAAGGCCACAGGTAGTTTCATACCAAATTAGTGATAAAGACACAGAGAAGAACCAGAAGTTCACAAAGCAAAATCAAGCTACAAAATGCCAACCTAAATGAAACAGGCTACAGCTCACAAGGGAAGCATGTACACAGAATCTACACAATCAAGGCATCAAGTATACACATCTCAGGCAACATGTACACAGATTAAAGAAGGCACCAAACAATAGAAATGATCAGTAGTAATAGAGGTGAACATCAGATGCTCAAGTGAAGCTCAAGCAACTGGAAATGATCAAGGTAACTCAAATGAATAAGACCAACAGCAACATGTACAAGGGACACAAATACATGCAAATGAAACTGTAATGAATAAAGTGGAACAGCAGCCTCAAATGAACCCAAACTAAAGACACATGCACATAAGTCAGAATAGCATAAACACCATGTAGTGATATATGCAGGGACCAAGTGAAGAAACTGCAGTATCAAATATACATGAAACAAGACAGAAGTGACAGTGCAAGCATGGAGCTATAGTCCAACAAAACATTAATGTATATGAACACAGGAGACAACAAAACTGTGAATCAAAGGCCAAGTCGAAGTCATGGAGCTGCAGTCAATACACAATGATGAACGAAGTCACCAAGTAATTATGTAGGGTGATGCACCAAGAAAATAACACAAAAATGCTTGAAGACTACAGACCGAACCAATATATCAGCCTCATAAGTTTCCAATCAGAAATCGATGCCAGAGTGCTAAAATCACATTTTAAAATAATCGATGTAGCAGGTTCAAAACGAGACAGTGCCAAATCAAATGGACCGGGGTCGCACGTATATCACGAGTTCGAAAACAATTACGAAGTTAACCAGAAACAAAGACGAACTCGAAGCTATCAGATAAATCTCAAGCAACAACATACATATATTGAAGGTCAAACACCATAAATCGACAACTCAACAATTGAAAACGAACGAGAAAGAATATCACAGAATTCAAGCACTAACCAACTAAAAGTAGGAATTAGATGTGAGTATAATACTCACCTTTATCTCGACCAATTGGAGCAGCCATGCTCAACAGAACGTGCCTTAGCTTCGAAAAGAGGATGGCGAGAATGAGTGCTATAATTTTGAGGCCCTAGCTTCAATTCCAGACTGAACGAAGACGTCAAGCCAGAACGACCAGCAAACGATCGAAGCCCCAATTCAAAGCGACAAAGAATCAAAGATCCAAAGCCCTAATTTTTCAGATCGAACGAGACGAGATCGAAGCCGCCATTTTTATCTCCAGTAAAAAGGAACGGGCTAATTCGAGTATGCCCTAATTTGGAGACGAGCCCGCCATTATTTTGTTTATCTCGAAAAGGGCTTCGAACCAAAAAGAATGAAAGAGGGGAGCGGGCTCGAGAATAATAAAAAGGGGATCGATATAAAAATTTAAAGCGGGCCTAAAAATGGAAAATAAAACAAGATAAAAGGGGAATGGGTTTTTATCACGGCCCATTTAACCTTTAAACAAACTTCGAACGAAATTTAACTGGATTTAAAAACTCCACTGTAATAAGCTAAGGAAAAGAAATCGTGCAAAGACGATAATTATTCAGTATGGAATACTGGGTTGTTACAGACTTCCCTCCTTAAAGAAATTGCATCCTCGCAATCATAAGGAATAAATGGACAAAAGGTAACAACCGTAAGAGCGTGGCAATGTCGAATGCATAAGCAAGGCAAATGTCAGCAGGGAAGTATTAGATATGAAATCAAAAGGTTCGACTGCTTTAAATCAAAAGAATCAACATCGTGGGGATCAAGGAATCAAAATCAGACGACTATCGAAAGCAAGAATCAATCGAGTTCCAGCATTTAAAATAAAAGGAAAACAGAGCTGAAATCACATACAGAGCACGAATTGAATGTGAGTAAATCAGATTACTCACTTGAATTGCCAGAGAAAAAGACGAAGCTCAAATCTCAAAATCGAAAATATTCAATCATCAAAAACGATAGTCGAATTTTCAAATCGCAAATAGGTTTAACTATCAAAAATATTTAATTATCTCAAACGATAATCAAATTTCATAAATATCTGATTATCAAAAACGATAATCAGAAACACAAACATTCGATTAATCAAATCGAAAAAATATTTAATTATCTCAAACGATAATTAAATTGGAAAATATTTAATTATCACAAATGATAATCAAATTTCACAAATATCTGATTATCAAAAACGATAATCAGAAACACAAATATTCAATTAATCAAATCGAAAAAATATTTAATTATCTCAGACGATAATTAAATTGGAAAATATTTAATTATCAAAAATGATAATCAAATTTCACAAATATCTGATTATCAAAAACGATAATCAGAAACACAAATATTCGATTAATCAAATCGAAAAATATTTAATTATCTCAGACGATAATTAAATTAGAAAATATTTAATTATCACAAATGATAATCAAATTTCACAAATATCTGATTATCAAAAACGATAATCAGAAACACAAATATTCGATTAATCAAATCGAAAAATATTTAATTATCTCAAACGATAATCAAATTTCATAAATATCTGATTATCAAAAACGATAATTAGAAAATCAGAAATATCTTATTATCAAAAACGATATTAGAAAATCAGAAATATCTGATTATCAAAAACGATAATCAGAAACACAAACATCTGATTATCAAAATGGTAATCAGAAGTCATAAATATTCAATTAACGAGTCCGGAATTAACCGAAGTAGTAAAAGTATGGTTCCATACTCCGTACTTTTGCTACATCGTTTAAATCTCTTTATCGTTTCCTTGAAAGTGCAAGATTGTGTGTTTTAAAAATAACATTTCACATTCTCAAACGGACAAGTCCGGAATTAAGCGAATCAGTAAAAGAAAGGGGTCATAGTCCTCGATTTTGCTGAAACGTTTAAATCGCTTCCTCGTTCTTTTGAAAATTGTAAACTGTAAAAATTTTGAAAATAATTTTAATTTATATTTTCGAAACAACTTTTTAAAAAAGATAAGAATTTTAAAAATTCGTGATTAAATTAGCAATATCAGTATTGCGGGAGAACCGCTTGTAAATCCATTTCAAAATTGACGGTTACTAAAGTTAACACGTCAAAATCTCATCAAAATAACTGGCATCAAAATATAATGCCAAATGAATTTTCATTCATCAAAAATGTCACAAGAATCTTCTCAAAGATAGAAAGGGATATCATACCCTAAACTTGTATTCATAACAAGTCAATAACACATGAATTCACCAATACACAAAAATTGACAAAACTTGTCAATAAAAATCACGAAAATTGGTGAAGCACAAATTCTAGAAATCATCGCAAGAAATCCAGAAATCACAAAAAGAGGGGGGAAAAAAACCTATCAGAAAACGGGAGTATGAAAACTCCAAAACACCGGTATCACAAGACGAGACGCTATCTCATGGTGGCTAACCATTAAAGTTTCACACAGGAATGGTTCGAAGACCGTGGGTCGCTATCCCACGCGTGTGAGTCGGAATCACACAGATTGAGGTCTAGGCTAACCTCGCAGAGAAAGAGACATCGCACATTTGCTAGTCTAAACCATAAAAAGGAAAAGGGGCCTATCACAAAATGGGAGCATGAAAACTCCAAAACACCGGTATCACAAGATGAGACGCTATCTCATGGAAGCCATCCATTAAAGTTTCACACAGGAATGGTCCGAAGACCATGGGTCGCTATCCCACACGTGTGAGTCGGAATCACACAGATTGAGGTCTAGGCTAACCTCGCAGAGAAAAAGATATGTGTGAGTGGAATCACACAAATTTAAGGTCTAGACTAACCAAAAAGCAAAAAGGTATGTGTCACGTGTGAATGGAATCACACAAGTGGTGTCTAGTCTAACCTTGCAAACAAAAAGATATGTGTGAGTCGGAATCACACTACTGCGGTCTAGACTAACCTTGCGAACAAAGAGATATGTGTGAGTCGGAATCACACTACTGCGGTCTAGTCTAACCTTGGAAACAAAAAGATATGTGTGAGTCGGAATCACACTACTGCGGTCTAGACTAACCTTGCAAACAAAGAGATATGTGTGAGTCGGAATCACACTATTGCGGTCTAGTCTAACCTTGCAAACAAAGAGACATCGCACAATTGCTAGTCTAAATCATAAAATGATCGTCATGATCAACGAGAAGTGTCAATTACACTAAGCTAGTAAATATAAAAGTTTAGCTTCATGTCCCATAACCACTTGCTTAACTTAAATATTTACGAACAAACTGTAAATCTACACTAGAAAATTGTCACAAAATGTTCAATCGAACAAGTCCAGGAGTTAACCGACGAAGTAAACGCAAGTGTTTCATACCACTTGTTTTACTAGGCCGTTTAATTCAATTTCTCATACGAGTGAAATAAAGGCTTGTATATACTAATAGATTGGAAAACGGTTTAAGAAAAAGAGCTTTGTAGTAAAATAGTTTTGAAATCGTTTGGAAAAAAGGATTTTAATATTTACTACTAGTATAGAAAACCTTTATATTTTTAAAGTGACAAATCACAAAAATGATTGTAGAAACAATCAATCACAAGAATTCACATACGAAGATGTGAATGGAATCCAAAGAAATCGATACTGAATCCATCAGAAAGTATGTTCACAAAAATCCCGAAGAAAATGTCATCAAAGTTGCTAATAAATGATAGCAACAAATCGGGGAAATGATCAAGAATCGATTAAATTAGGAAACCAAGCCAGTTCACTAAAATTTCACATTCGAAGACGTGAATAAAATCCAAAGAATTCGATTCCAAATTCATCAAAGTAGGAATACCCAAAAATTCCAGAAGTAGAAGTTATCAAAATCGACAAAGGTGATAACAACTAATTAGAAAAGGAGAATCGATTATCAACTGGAAAAACAAAGCAAATCGAGCAGAAATGCATAAATGACTTCAACAAAAGTAAGAATCAAGTCAATGTCGAAGTCAACAATTAATAGTCGCAGTCGAGTACAAAATGAATCAATCATCATTATCAAAGAAACCAACGGCAAACAAAATCAGAGTCTTAAAAATCAAGAAATTAGCAATTTCTCAAAAAACAAAGTGACCGAAGTCGAATGGAATTCAAGATGAGGAAAACACAAAATATCAAGTTCAAAATCGCTGAGATTCGAACTAGATGTGAATGAGAAATCAAAATCACTCAATTTGCAACTGGTCCAGCTATTTTTCATCACAGTGTAACAGGTACACAATGACACTCATATCATAGAACAAAAGTGGAACAAAGTCCAAAAGTCAAAATGGCTTTAATTTGCCAAATTAAAACAAAATCAACATCGGCTAAATCAATTCAAAGCCGAAAACACAAGAATAAGCGTTAGGAATTCATACCTAACAGTCAAAAATAATCATATGTAAAGATGAGAGATAAAACATCGACAAATAGTTGTAGCACATGTTCCGTCTAAGTTATGTTTTATAATTGTCCTAAACCCCAGGCTCTGATACCAAGCTGTGACGCCCCACCTCTATACCCACGCTAGCCAAGAACACTACGGTGTAGTGTAGTCAACTAGCACGGAGAATAAGGCTGTTGAGGAGCGACCATCTATGTAATTGCTTTGTGCGAGCACCGATATGTCAGATAATAAAACATTGCATTTCATTTTTAGAGGAAACCCGACATACCGATACAAACTCAAAGCTACTACACAGTGGCTATAATAGTTTAGGACAATAGATATAAAAATAACACAGAAAACATAAATGAGGAATACAGATGGAACGAAAAGTCTCATATATACAATAACTGATATCAGTTACAATACATTTGACACAATACCAATGATACAACTACAATTGTCGACTCAAGAAGTTATATATACAAGTACATTATCATCTTAAAACAGACACACTGACTACTACAACAAGACGAAGACCACTTCAAATGATATAAAAAGTCTTCATAGCTCTAGCAGCAACCCAAAGCTAAAAATCTACAACCTGTAAATACTCGGTCTGACCCGAGTATTACATTCAAAAGAAAATAATACCCGGATCAGTCTAATTCAAACTCAGTTATTAATGCACGGAAACAATAATAATCAAATGGACGACAGTCACAGAAATCTCGTATACCCAACTTCTCGATAAGAGAATCGGATAACGGCAGATATAACACTAAACAGTGTTAACCCACAAAACAGAAATCCAAAGCAGTTTAAGCAATTGAAATGTCAATTTTAAAAACATCAATGCTAATTGGTTGCAGTACACGCTAACGTGTACTGCCTCGCCAATATAGCCTTCGAATTACGCAACAGGTCGATGAATCAAGAAGAAGAGAAATATCGATTAAAATCTGTAAATTCGGTGTGGCTGCAGTGCACGCACGCGTGCACTGCCTCGCCACAACAGAATATAAAGTCACCACAAGGGACAAGGGTAAAACTGCTACGAAAATGCAGCCACCACTTGTATTTAAGGGCAAGGCTGCATCAGTGAAATGAAACAGTGTACCCAGTGAAAGAGACAACAAGTGAAGCAAGTTCAACATGTCGCAAAGCAAGGCACAGGGAAATAGCAAACTGAAGGCGAGAGCACCAAGATATGGCACTACAACACACGGACACATATATCAGTGAAACCATGGAGCAACAGCATGGATGCATAAAACTGGACAGAGCAACACATACTCGAGGCAACATGAAGTGAATCACAAATCAAAGGAGTGACATGATCAACAGGTACACATAATGCAACAGTGGACAGAGTCACATATGCAAGGGTCATGCAAATGATACATGCACTCAAGTTCGAACAATGCTCAATGCACAGTAATACAAAGAGATCAAAATATGTTACAGAAATGAATTTGATCAGTTCCCAAGTTTCGAACTAAATTAAGGCCACAGGTAGTTTCATACCAAATCAGTGATAAAGACACAGAGAAGAACCAGAAGTTCACAAAGCAAAATCAAGCTACAAAATGCCAACCTAAATGAAACAGGCTACAGCTCACAAGGGAAGCATGTACACAGAATCTACACAATCAAGGCATCAAGTATACACATCTCAGGCAACATGTACACAGATTAAAGAAGGCACCAAACAATAGAAATGATCAGTAGCAATAGAGGTGAACATCAAATGCTCAAGTGAAGCTCAAGCAACTGGAAATGATCAAGGTAACTCAAATGAATAAGACCAACAGCAACATGTACAAGGGACACAAATACATGCAAATGAAACTGTAATGAATAAAGTGGAACAGCAGCCTCAAATGAACCCAAACTAAAGACACATGCACATAAGCCAGAATAGCATAAACACCATGTAGTGATATATGCAGGGACCAAGTGAAGAAACTGCAGTATCAAATATACATGAAACAAGACAGAAGTGACAGTGCAAGCATGGAGCTATAGTCCAACAAAACATTAATGTATATGAACACAGGAGACAACAAAACTGTGAATCAAAGGCCAAGTCGAAGTCATGGAGCTGCAGTCAATACACAATGATGAACGAAGTCACCAAGTAATTATGTAGGGTGATGCACCAAGAAAATAACACAAAAATGCTTGAAGACTACAGACCGAACCAATATATCAGCCTCATAAGTTTCCAATCAGAAATCGATGCCAGAGTGCTAAAATCACATTTTAAAATAATCGATGTAGCAGGTTCAAAACGAGACAGTGCCAAATCAAATGGACCGGGGTCGCACGTATATCACGAGTTCGAAAACAATTACGAAGTTAACCAGAAACAAAGACGAACTCGAAGCTATCAGATAAATCTCAAGCAACAACATACATATATTGAAGGTCAAACACCATAAATCGACAACTCAACAATTGAAAACGAACGAGAAAGAATATCACAGAATTCAAGCACTAACCAACTAAAAGTAGGAATTAGATGTGAGTATAATACTCACCTTTATCTCGACCAATTGGAGCAGCCATGCTCAACAGAACGTGCCTTAGCTTCGAAAAGAGGATGGCGAGAATGAGTGCTATAATTTTGAAGCCCTAGCTTCAATTCCAGACTGAACGAAGACGTCAAGCCAGAACGACCAGCAAACGATCGAAGCCCCAATTCAAAGCGACAAAGAATCAAAGAGCCAAAGCCCTAATTTTTCAGATTGAACGAGACGAGATCGAAGCCGCCATTTTTATCTCCAGTAAAAAGGAACGGGCTAATTCGAGTATGCCCTAATTTGGAGATGAGCCCGCCATTATTTTGTTTATCTCGAAAAGGGCTTCGAACCAAAAAGAATGAAAGAGGGGATCGGGCTCGAGAATAATAAAAAGGGGATCGATATAAAAATTTAAAGCGGGCCTAAAAATGGAAAATAAAACAAGATAAAAGGGGAATGGGTTTTTATCACGGCCCATTTAACCTTTAAACAAACTTCGAACGAAATTTAACTGGATTTAAAAACTCCACTGTAATAAGCTAAGGAAAAGAAATCGTGCAAAGATGATAATTATTCAGTATGGAATACCGGGTTGTTACACAAGATCACCAAAATCCACGCGAGCTTGACCAAAGTTTCATCACGATCCAATGCATCGCTACCCCTGGGTTCGATCGACCCAATTGCCTTGACGACGACACAGCGATCTTGCCATTGTCATCGACCAAAACGAACCCTTAAACCCTAAATCCACTCCTCTCCGACACCTCGCTGTCCTAAAAATCAACCTACCAGCTTTCCTAGGACTATCTTCACCTAGTCCTCCTTCGACCAAAACCCCAACGCCTGAAAACCACGCCACCGCCTGAATTCGATGATTTTCCTTTTCCCATTCATCTCGAAAATTCCCAACAACCAAGATTTTAAAAATCATGATATTTACATCAAAAATCATGTTTTCCAAACACGAATCTAAATTTACAGTTAAAACTTGAGAATTTATCAATCGAGTTTTCGATTTGAATTTATTTTCCTCTGTATATTTTTATTCTAGAAATAATGGTTTGATTTAATCACTTTCAAACTATTTTTAAAAATAAAATCACATTCATACAATCACTTTTCTTTTAATGATCATGATCGGTTAAACATTGGAGTTAGAGAAATTGATTTTCGAACTAGTTTAGGCCTGTTGAAATTAACAGAGGCAAATCTACAGACATGCACAATATCATCTTCATATATATGGACAAACAAGCATATTTATTCATTCATGCAAACACCTTATAACACTACTTCATTCATTCATCAAAATATAACCATATCAAGGTTTAAAAAGGTGATGGTTTGCTCACAGACATTTCAAATATCAAAGAAAACTGGGTTGAATTTCTCACAAACAAACTAAGTTTCAGAGATAAGCAGGCAACAAAACGATATATTTAAACCATTTAGATTGTGGAGTTACTCATCTTGGTCTCAGAAAAAGAACAGAGCTTTACTTTTCTTTTAAAACAGGATTGTGAAAATTTGCAAGCTGAAGTCTTTCTCTTGAACCTCTGGTTTGTTGAGTTGAATTTTTGTTTGAGTTTTGATGATGGTATACTTTAGTTTTTTTCACAGCTTGGAATGATCGAGATTGAGGTGAAAAGAATTGATGGATATATAGAAATGAGTTTATTAGGTGATGATATTATTTTGTTGTACAGGGTGATACTTTTTTTTATTTGATCAAAGATTTTTATTAGCAAATGGAGGCTGAAGTGATTTGTTGTAGTGTACTAAGGTTTCATGCATTTATTATCTTGTACAAACATACTTATCCTTATTTGATTTTTGTACATAGAATTTTTACATTCCTTCATTTTGGCTGTACAATATATGAGATAGTTTGATGTGGCTTCCTTTGCAAGCTTTTATGCTTCATATATATTTTGTTTCAAGCCTATATACTTATCTTTATACTAGTGTCTTCCTTTGCAAATGTACATACTTACATTTTTGTTTACATGCTTGAATATATCTTATTTTCTTTAGTCTTATTATTTGTATAATATAAATGAATTTCTAGAGTTAATATGTTGTTATAATTTATCTAATGTGTTACTTTATATTTTACAATTTATTTTATACACATCTATTTCTATTTTTATTTAATCTTATTATTGTGTAATATGGATAATTCCTATATTTTATATGTTGTTAATTTTAGCAAATGTGTTACTTTGGATTTTATAGTTTACCCTTTTATATATTTACTTCTAGCTTAAATTATTATTATTAATTTTATTTATTGTCTTGTATTTAATCTATAAATTCAAATTATTATTAACCATCAATTCTAAATTTAAAATTACTTATCTATTTATTTTATACTTATGTCAATGTATACTTTTATATTTATTTTTCAAACCATTTATATAAGATTTGAATTCAAATTCAATGTGTATATATATACATATACAAATTTAAATTTACTCATATATGCCCATATACATATATATTCACATATATACATATATATACAATATTTTAAATTTAAATGATTTATATAGTATTTATTTGAACACAGGGAAACTCGCATCCATTTATCGATTAATTTCACAATTTTTATTCAAAAACTAAATTAATTATCAATTTAAATATATAAAAAATTCGGGGTCATTACAATGTTACAAAATGAAATATTATGATTTTTCACTGTACTGGTTTCATAGCTCTATAAAAATAGAAAAAGCTCTATAACATGACCTATATATCTATGTATTTTGGTAATGTATAGATAGAAACTAAAGAAAATGAAATGCATGTGTATTTTGTGCTTTAACTATTAAATTGATGCTAAAAGAATTTCCCTGCCATTACCAATGAAAACATGAAGTATGTTATTACTAAGCTTACTCTTGCCAATTTTATGTCAAACACTATAATTTCCACTTTATTTTCATCCTTTTACCTTCAATTCATTATTTATATAAAAGATTGTGCTTAGTCAATTCTTTGAATATTTTTATTTTTCCATAAAACTCTTATTCAATTAATCTACTATTGGAAAAGGCTATGTGTAAATTCCTTGTAGATTCAAAGAAGATATATATATTACCACTACACCAAAATAGTGATTTTGCAACATTTACTATTAATTTCTAACACTTACAAATGTTACAGCCTACTGACAATAAAAAAGTGTTAGGATACTTGGAAAAGTGTTGGGAAATATAAATAATGTTTTTTTATAAACTTTCCAACACATCTGTTATAATTTACAACATAAAAAAGTGTTAGAACAGTTGGTAAATTTGTAAATAACTCACTAAAAATTGGACCCTTCTGTAATCTTGTATATGTAGCATTTTTCTAACGCTTTCCCTTCCATCACCACTATCGGCCACATAATTTCTAATTAGATTAGGGTTCCCGCATTCCATCACCATCTTCTACCGCTTCTCATTCGCGCATCCTCCAAGCTATAAGATTTTCCTCTCGCGACTCATTTGTGGACAGGCGTGTCATCTCTATAACCTACTTACGCTTTCCCATTCCATCTCATTTGTGGATAGGCGCATCATCTCCAGGTGCATCGACCAGAGGCTCTCTTAGGTTCGATTTTGATTTTGATTTTTTATATTGGTTCAGAACTAATTATTGAGGTTTTATTTTGATAAGAGAACGCACATTATTATCTGATTAAAAGAAGCATAGGAGGATATAATGCATTCATTTACACAAACTGAAAAGCAATATTGAATTGAATATTAGATATCTGTATTAGAAATTTAATAGAAAACCTAAACATATTCGGTTACATGTTTTGTGAGGAAGAAAAACCGATTGCTGGTTAAATCATGTTATATTTAGTTACACATGTGTTATGTTTGGGTATAAAGCTTAGCTGGTGGATTATTATTTTTGTTCATTTTGCAACTTTAATGTGTATTTATTTGGACCTTGTTGCAAAAAATTTGTTAATGTGATACCATATGAAGTGGAAATGTTCAAGGTTCAGTATGTGAGTTTTTTGGCTATTAGCATCGGAAATTGGATGGTTATGGCCTTTATGGATTGTGGAATTTTGGCACTCATTTAGGTTATGATAGGTTGTAACAGTTTGAGTCCTTATGGGTGCAGACAAAAAGAAATTAAGTTAAAACGCGTGGTTGAATAACCCAACATCCAAAATTTGGAGAAACTGATCACTGATAGTAGAAACATTAGTTTAAGGTTCAGTCAATTGTGTGGTGGTTCAAATTATATAGTATAGTCAGTACAGGCTTTACCATAACATAAGTTTCAGTAAGTCACACTCAATCTCTTTGGGCCATAATTTGGAAAACTAGGTGGCCATGGCTCATGATAAAACTTTGCATACTGAATAGTACATAAACATAAAGTAACTATATTTTTCAGTTGTTAAAATTTTAGTGATTGTGTTTATAGTTAAACCCAAGTGTGTTTATGGTTATACTTATTATATTAATAGTAAGTACATGCTACTACCAAACATAATTTCCTGTTACTATATATATAAGCAAAGGTATATATAATACCTATATTTATTCATTATTAGCTTTTAAAACAGTACATTGCATTAATTTAAGTCTAATAACAAAGAAATTTGTTTTATTTGGGAAACTTCTATTTCTTTCTCAAATAGCCATGTTCTTACGTGATGATTTGTGCTGTATCAATCACGTTAGTTTTCCTTCCAAATTTTCATATCTAAATATTTATATTTTTTACATCAACCAATTGTTGCTGCTATTTATAGAATTAACAAAATTTCAGTGAAACCTAAATACATATAATAACATAGTTGGGAATATCATTGACTTTTGGATATACGTATGTATGTATCACTAATAATGCAGTTTAGGTACACTTCATTGATTTTCCTCTCGACACATATAATGGCTCGTATGTATGTGCATAAAAAAAGAATGAATTCCAACAAAGTAAATATCCCATGTTTGTTCTCTGGAAACCTTTTGTATTTTTTTATATCAAAATTTACAACAATGCATACATAATCGTATTTGAGATTTAGACTGCCTAGTCAATAAAACATGAAAATATTATCGATATGACAAAGCAGGAAAGATTTTTATTCTTTATAATAAAATATATATTATCATCTGACTTGTTCAAAGAGCATGAAACATAGACATAACGAAAAGTGGATAGCATATAATAGAAAATAATCAGTTAACAAGAGCAGCAATGCAACGGTTAAGAAAAATAGATTTACTAACATTTTGCAAAAAAAATAAAACCTTCTGCATAGCAACAGTTGCTAGTTACTGTATGAGAATTCCAAAAATATGTTCAGTTGTAGGTTAATGTCAAATAAAAATACGACTGTACGTACTGTACTAGTGACAAATTGGTATGTTATGCAATCAACTTAATTTACGTACTGTACTAGTGACAAATTGGTATGTTATGCAATCAACTTAATTTGGTACTATGTGCAATTGAAGAATATAAGTTCTAGCCTATGCCTCATTATTACCTTGTTGTCATTGAATATATCATGCATCATTGTTTTGAGTGTGCATCATGCTAAACAATACTCTTAGCCTATGCAGCACTTGTACTTCTAAATTTTGGTCGTCCCGCATCATACTCTTAGTGTATCATGTATTGGATGTGGTATGTTTCTTGAAAATATGTAGAATACCTCTAAAGAAATGTTCACTCGCATTCTTTTAAAAGGCCATCGTGTGGAAAAATAATATGAATAATGGGTTTCTTATGAACTCAAGGTCACGTCTAGATGCCAAGTGGCAATCATCTTTAATATTTTATCAAAGGTTAATGAAATAAGGCTGTATTTCATCATTTGTTGAATATATCAATATGTGCAATTGTAGCTGAATGGTTGGTACATATTATATTACCTCAATATTTAAACAAAAAAAATTTCCAAAGTCAAAAGAGCGATCGGGTTGCAAAAATAAAAGATTTTTTATCCTCTGATAATTTATTTAATAGAACGAAGATAAACCTATTGGATAGTAGGCCTTTATTATTTTTTAGGTTCACTAGGATTTTTAGTGGTTGGAATTTATTAATACATCTCATGTCCCATTTATTAAAGCATCTTTTTCAAAAGTGCATTCCAAAATGGTATTTTTTTAGTAATATAGCTATAGATGTTTGGTTTCACCAAATTATTTTGTAGATGAAATTACTTTCCAAGGTAAAGCCCTTTAGCTTTTAAAGTGCTTTTGGGCTAGCAAATAGAATTCCTGAATTGCAGTGGGAGATCTGTTCACAAAAATGCTTTAGTGTTAGCAAATAATTTTTCCAACAAATGACTTTGTGGAATATCCGAATTGAATTTAGATTCAGTTTCCAATTAACACCATGCCAAATAGTTAGCAAGAATAAAAAATATTTGAAAGGACATTATAGTATGAAATTTTTTTCACCATTACATCATTTGGAGGTTGTGTCTTATCTTGAAAAAAATTAAGGTATTGACAAGCAGGTAAGTACCCAGGGATGCTTGATGAAAAAATGTTGCTCAATGACTTGTAGAAAGTGAGCTTTCATTAGAAAAACCAATAATTCTAAAAAAAGTGGAATTATTGAAACAATGAAGAAGGATAAATGTATAATAATTTTCCACCTCATAAGGGATAAACTATTAAGTGACTAACCGTAGACCTAGGAATATGATATCTACCTACTAAAAATAGTATAAAGTAGAAACATGACTAATTTATCAAACCAAAAACAATGTAGCATCATATGAACCAAATACCGTTAGATAGGAAATTGAAATTATAAAAAGTAATATCAAAAAACAAAGGCAGGATGAGGAAAAAAAGAGAAACATGAGACGAATATTGAAATTAAAATATCTAATATAATAAATATAGAAATGCAAGTAAACTGAATGAGTAGAATAAAGTGGAAAAAATATACAAGCTTGAAAGAATTAATTTTCCAGCATCAACACTATAGTCCTTATAAAATATTCAATAAACTTTCGTATCGGTTTTACTGACCAACCTTAAAATTCTGTCAATTATATCTTTTAATTTTTTAATCTACTTATTAGATATTTAACCCATACAGTGGCTTCATATTTTTCGATTATTATTTTGGTTGCATCTAAGCTCTAAAGCCTATGGTCATACTTATCTGTTAGTTTATTTTTACATGGTAAGCATTTTAGAAGCTTAGGAACAATTGATGTCACACTTGTAGGTAACGTTTTGGTGAGGCAAACATATAGTTTTTAGTTCAACTGTTTTCGTATTCATGATTATGAGCGTTATTATGGGTGTGTTGTGTTCTAAGCATTTATGTATTGTAGGGTGTGGGTTACAATGTTAATAAATTTAGATTATATATACTGATACACACAATGCAAAGGCAAATGTCTTTTTAGTAATAAGCAGCAATAGAGGCATGATAATAGAGATAGGAAAGTACTCAACAACAGTAAAGATAATATGAAATGCAGCAGTACATCTTCTTCTGTAGTCATTTTACATTTCTAGTTACATATACTGATTGTTTCATCTTCTTCACATATTGAATGCAGGCACTTGTGGAGGAAGAGGAAGAAAAACAGAAGTTGGAATGTAGCGGTAACGAGGAAGAAAACACATATTTATCAGTAGCTCATATTATATTGGATATTTAAAATTGGATATGAAATTTCTTTTTTGTAATTTGGATATGATATTGTGGTATTTTGAAATTGGAAAGTTTGTAGCTCATATTATAGTATTATCTAAATATGATATTGTTGCATTTGAGATATGGAAGCAATTTACACTTCATATTGAATTGATATGATGAATTATATATGTGATATGGACATCATCATTTATGAGATATTATATTCATTTGTTTTAATAATTTAATATTAATTCAGCATAAAATAGTGTAAAAACATAATTTTAATTAGTAACGCATATAAGGGTTACCAATATTCTGGATAACAACGCTTATCTACGTTACAAACCTAAATGATAAGAAAAGCAATTTATGTGTAACAACACATATATGTGTTACTAAATAATCATTTTCCAACACTTATAAGTGTTACCGTATATTTATGTACCAACACTTATAAGTGTGACGTATATTTCTGTACCGACACTTATAAGCGTTACTGTATATTTTTGTACCAACACTTATAAGCGTTACCGTATATTTAGGTACCAACACTTATAAGTGTTAGTAATATGTATGTTCGTAACACTTGTAAGTGTTAGAAATTTGACCGCCCCATTCCTCACAGTCCATTAGTAACACTTAAAAAGTATTACTGAAATTGTTTGTAACACTTATAAATGTTAGGATTTGCCTGTTACTGTATTAGTATTTTATATAATAAGAGTGATATTTATTTTAGGAAAAACATTTTTTTTTCTCGGAGTACGCAACCCAAGACCTTTAGAAGCACAATTTAGAGATCTAGCCACTTGAGCTATTGGTCTTAGATGGCTTATTTATTAAATTAATTTGCATATGTAACTAACAGATGTCAAAAATATGTTGCAATAACGTATATGGATGTTCTTGAAGTTGGAAGTGGAGAATATGATATGCAGGCATGCATGAAGAAACTCATATTTTCCAATGGTCCAAGATGAATATCTTCAATTCCTTTTCGATTTTGTATACTTCAGCTAAGTTGAAGAATCTTTAGTTGTAATCTTTCTAGAGCTTCCATAGGGTAGTTGTAATGTAAATTTTTGCTAAGTTTTGCATCGGCTTTTGGAGGAAAAAGTGATATATAGTGCTAGATTTCTTTAGAAAATCTTAATAATAATGCTCACAAAATCAAAGTACGGAAAATGAAGCCAAATAAAATAGCCTACAAAATGAAACAATCTAGTATGCATAACAAAAACAATAACATCAAATACAAATTTACATAAAATCCCTAATCAAGGGTGTATGTACAACACATAAATAAAATCATCAAATAATATAAAAGGAAAAATATTACAATAAACTTAGACATTCAAGAAAGCATCAAACATAAGCTCTCAAGCTTGGCGTAGTTAAAGCTCTTAGGCAGGCACTTCGAATATTTTGAGAAACTAGCCTCGGTTCTATCATCATTGATTATTATATTAACATTCTAATACATGTATGTATAACTAAAGAAAATAAAAAATAAAATAAAATAACAAGTTTATTCTAGTGAAATCATGGAGATTAGATCTTTGGCTTACTTTTTTCGAATATAAAAAAAATCAAATTTGCAAATTATAATAAAATCCGATAATTTAGGAAAACGAACATCATCTCTGCCTTATCTTTCGCTTAAATTTTAAAAAAATAAATTCAAGGAAAATACGATGGATATCAAATGAATACGTAGATTATAAAAGCGGTAGAAGAAAGAAACATGTTTTGAGATGGAATTTTGGAGGAATTTTAAAATGATAAACATCAAATAGTGCAATAAGTGAGCATTAAATAAATTGAAAAATAATGATGAACCATATGATTAGTCAAAGGTTGAGAATTTTTTAGATGTCAACACAAATAAATAAGACCAACGTTGTTGGGTAATGCTTGAAAATTTTGACTAAAGTAACTAAAGCTTATTATTCATTACGAGCGTTATGGCACGCGCTTCGCACGTGATGAAGACATCTGAATTATTTTTCTATAAATTGTATTTATTTAATACGTTTAAAAGAAAATGATTTCTACAAATATTTGGCTATGTTTTTCTATTGAATAATACGTAGTTAATTTGAATTTTTATTTCTAAGTTGTAGTGTCTAATTTTCTATCAGCTTAAATTTTGTTCTATTTTATCAATTAATAAAAGAACGAATTTGTATAGTAGTTTATTTGTTAGATCCCATTTTTAAGTAATATTAGGACTTGATAAATATTTGTAAAGGAAATTTTAAATTTGTAAAGGAAGTTTAATTATCATATCCTATTTTTAAGTGATGCTAAATAATAATAATATATGTAGAGAGGCATTTTTGGCATTTTATGTTGAAACTAAAAGAGTGCGGCGGCAAAAATATTACAGCTATTGATAAAGAAATATACATAATGGTATTTTTGGAGCTTCGCGATCGAACTAAAAAATTGTGTTTCTATTCTAACTATTAATAAGGATGGGTATTTAATAGGATTTAAATTGAACTTTTCTATGTTACAAGTATTTCTAAACATCATATAGTCAAACCAAAAAATAAACAAATAGAGCCTCTGCACAATGTGAAAGAAACAACAAATATAAATAATAATTATATATTTTAATTATATTTCAAAAAAAAGATGGAAAACACATACCAAACTTAGTTATAAAGAAACTTTCTACCACTAACTCTTTATTTCATATCTAGTAACATTTTTTTATTACAACAACTCACTTAACTGGTTGGAGACTACAACGCACAACTTCATCCAAATATAAGAGATACTAGCCAACTTGTGGTGCTATTGTCATCTATGTATATCTTATTTTAACTATTTATTTGTCTTCGTATTAGTATTTAATAATATAGCTTTTATGACCATTGCACTTAAGCATTCTTCTGTAAAAAAATATCTCTAAATAAACTGAATATTGTTGTGAAAAGTAAAGTATAATATAATATAACTTGTTGGCAGGATAAAGTATACAGTATTACATTTCTTTTCATGTGCTTAGTATGAACTGAATCCAAAATTATAATGGCAAACATGATATTCCTTTTTTTTTATTCTAAACTTCTCAAAGAATGGTATATTGTTTTCTTTATTCATGCTAGAGTTTTAACATCCATTTTCTTCTTTCTTCGGATTTTTAATGTGATACTCTACAACAATGGATCAAATTTATAAAACCAAAATACAATTTCATTAGCATTTTAGTAAGTTTCTAAGTTTCTAAGTGAAACATAATTCAATCAAAACACATCAAAATTTCTAAGTTTTCTAGTGTTTCAACTTCAAATTAGCACCAATCGATCGAGCTTATAAAAATTGTATTTTTTGTTCTATTTATGTTTAAAACTCCTGCATCAAACTACTAAAAAAATTTAAGAGTATGCAACAATTATATTGTGAAAACCTTATGAAAGTTTAAGAGCTTAAAAAATGTGTGGTAGTTTAAGGAAATATGCATGTAAAACCTATATAGATTAAAAGGTCAAAAATCTAAATTATGGAAATGAAGGGGATCTAGTTAAGTTAAAGATTTCAACAAACACATTATATAATCTAGCAAACACCAAGTGAAGAAATATACAATTAAATACACTAAAACTATATATAAAGAAGGTTTTTGGCAATCAATTTTTCATTTTTAGTTTCGGATATTGAATTTTTTCTAGACGCGGTCGACAATACTTTGATGTTTGATACTAACACGTTTTACACACTAGAAAAGGCCTTTTTAGCGCGGAAAAAATTCTACCCAAACTTTTAGTAGAGTTTCGATAAACGTTGCGATACGACATGCAACTAAAAGTCTGAAACTTTTTGTAGCATTGTAGAAAATGCTACCAAAACTTGACCTATTTTTAGAATTTTAGTTGTATGTCATATTGCAGCATTTAATGAAACACTATTAAAAGTTTTTGTAGCGTTTTTTCAACGCTTCAACAGTCGTATAGCAACTATTTACAGTTATTTTAGTAGCATTTTTTAAACGCTATGTTTTGTAGCATACTGTACACGCCACTATTTCATGTTAATGGCTTGTACCATTTCCAATCATCGCTCACATAAAAGTCTTATTACAACCAGCAATCAATCACATAATTGTCGTATTCAAACAATCAATCACATAATCATCGTATTCAAACAATTAAAAAACACATTAATCACTTAATCAAATATAATATTCATAACCATTTCGATAATAGTTTTTCGACAAACCGAGCAAATTCACATAAAATCCATAACAATTCATAAACAAGTTTACAGAACAAGTACTAAAAAAATGTTATAGTATATATAACAATTAAAGACATGTTCATTACTTGATTACCCACAATTCTTTGCTGCAGCTGGTCTTTACTTCTAAAAAGCTAATTACATGTAGACAAGTTTAACAATCAACAAATGATTATGAAACTGGTTCATATTTAAAATATATCAAACATCCTTAGTTGAACTTTTCTTAAATTTAAATAATTTTAATAAAACTTAGTTAAATATTTACAAAACTTGGTTAATTTTTATAATAAACTTATTTAATTTTTAAAAACTTATTTACGTACTTAAATTCTAATAAAACTTGATTAATTTGTATAAATTTATTTAATTTTTATAAAACATAGTCAAATTATATAACTCTTAGCTAATTTTTAAAATTTTGGTTAATTTTTTTAAAAATTAGTTAAATTTTTATAAAGCTCGGTTAACTTATTTATAAATTTATTTATATTAACTCAATCTTATAAATTATCTCAATTAGTAAAACTTAAATGTCATGACTTAAATTTTAATTAACTTAAACTTATAAATTATCTCAAACTTAAATTTTATTAACTTGGTTAATTTTTATAAATTATCTCAAACTTATAAATTTTTCATAAACTTAGTTAATTTATTATTATTATTACTATTATTATAAACTTGTTAATTTTATAACACTTAGTTAATTATTATATAAAATTTAGTTAACATAAATTTATTATTAATTACATGCACAACTAAGTTAACTATTATTAATTAATCCCAGCAAGTAAATCATTAACCAAGCTAAGTATAGATAAGGTGATCCTTCATTTGGATTACATCACAAATTATAGTGTTGATTTTCATATAGGCTTACAGATATTAAATTAATGTTGATCATATTGTATATCATCAAAGAACTGTATTGAAAATTTTAATATCATGACTACCAATCTATTTAGAACTACAGATTCACTGAACATGAGGATAGGAAATTCAATAAATGAGTTAATAGAAAAAAGAGTACCTGAGGAACATGCCTAAATGAGACATCATACATCAAGGAATAACAGAGCACTCCACAAGTAGAAGTCTTCAATTCCTTGTGACCTTCAGTTATAATGGATTTCTCCATTTGAATCAACTGCAAGAAAAAACATGCAAAGCAACATCAAAATGGAACTATGTGCTAAAAATGAATCATACATGATAACACTATGCATTACAACTGAGTTTGAAATCCCATTTTAACCAATTCTAACATGCATACAAAGATCACCATGCATTGAATCATTCAACCTCATATCTGACCCGCTGCTCTTTATTTCTCTTCCGCTTTCAACCCAATCTGCCACCTCGTTATCATAACCCAACACCTGTGCAGTTAAAGCGCCCTGCCGCTCTATAGCGTTTGAGGTGCGAAAAGTTGTAGCGGAGGTATATCGAGGATATAGCAGAATATAGTGGATGACTTTAAAAAGAGGAATGATGAACATTTTACATTAAAAAGAGGAGCAAGTATTACTTATTATTTCCCACCAAGCAAAAAAAGTTATAATAATGTAAAGATAAACAAAGTTGACACTTAAAAAGTTAGAACTAGTTATAATAACCAACCGTGTATATCATTGTTACATCAACTTTGAAGTTACTGTAAAACCTAAAAGCAAGACATCAAGCAGAATGCTTATTTATAGGAAAGAGCGATATAACGGGGCAATAAAATCGAGGATATAGCGGTTTATTGCCCCAATATCGGGGATAATAGCGGATCCGCTATATTGGGCCGCTATATAGAAATATCGTTGCCCCAAAAGTCCACTACGGGATATATCGGGGATATATCGGGGCAATATCGAGGAATTGACTGCACAGCCCAACACAGAAGCACATTGTATAAACACTAATATTCTTTTCCTACATCAAAAAGTTGTTACATACATAATGTTACATTGGTCACTCTTCTGCATTCTTTGGACTATTACAATGCGTGTGTAATCAGCTAAATACAACAAAAGCTGAAAGAATAGGCTATATAATATACACACAATAATGAAAAAAGTGCATAAATCTTATCGAACAACTCACTATCTCATTTGATGTTGGGAATTCAAAAACTTAGTCATTGGAACTTCAGTAACAGTAGCTTCATATAAGCTGCTGAATTTCTTTAATTCTCTTGCAACCTGAATATCGCTAGCCATGAAATATTCTGTACATAGCTTTGTAATGACTCGGGGGATCATAACAGTTACTATGATTCCAACCAAGCATAGCCAAAAAACATTCCAGTACTCATAATATTGAAAATAGCCCTGTAAAATAATAAGATACTCGATCACATATCATACAACCATATTTTAGTCTTTTAGAACTGTTCTATTATTGAAGTATCAAGCATAATGATATTACTTCGAAAAATACTTAAAATGTACCAATATCCTAGAAGCATTGGCAAAGCATCGATGACTGTGACACAGATATGTGTAGCGACTGTACATCCCCAAATCCATACATGTGTGATCCAATTCCATCTAAATACATCAATTGACACATGAATATTGACAATCATGACAAATGCAATGGTCCATAAATCACCGATGCTCGATGAATCAATTTCACTATGTACATATGCAAGATATGGAATGAAGAATATAGCTGCACTTTCTTCTCTTAGCTCAGCAATATAATATAATTACTGCTTCGACCAAAGGAACCAGGAGAGAAGCAATGACAACTTATCATCTTGCGGACAAGCTTATATAAGATGACCAATGCTATAAATAGGATTCCAGCAATACCAAACTTTTCACCCATGATAGTCAAATTACTTACAACACAGTATTTATTATCTAGGAAGTTTACCTGAAAGAAAAGCCTTTAAAATTACAATCATAAGTACTCCAGAGTGAACATGCAACTTCACTTCTGAGAAATAAACTGTAGAATAGAAAATGAGTATAAATTGGTAGAAGTTTGTTGATGTGTTTCAATACATTAGCAATAAAAAAACATGGCAGTGAAAGCGATAGCAATTTTTGGACATCCATATTTGTGCATGCTAACATTGATGTTTAGTATATACTTATTTGATTAATGACTATCAGTTTTTAGGATAAAGACAATCACTACATTAGTAATTATACAGTTAATTTCAGTTGAAACTGTCAATATTTTTTACCTAGAAAATTGGTGATGCAGGTTTTTATAGGTGAGGGACAAATGGAGTAACATGAACAAATATACTTCTATGTTTATACATGAGAATCCAAGAAGAAAAGAGATAATAATGTCCATGTCATTTGTACGTACATGATCCTACCTGTATCCAGTTTCACTCGTGCAGCTGTATTTTTAATACGAGCAGGCAAATTTTAAAATTGAAGTTTATTAAGATTAGGTTGGTATTGTACATATTATAAAGGATGTGATGGCATCTAATTGTTAAAACTGACAAATGCTTTCTTTTTCTGGCTTTCTGCAAACTGAACGTCGTGTTGCATTGGTAAAATTTGTTAATTAATTATAACGTCAACTAGTGAACTTCTATTAAGCAATTTACTATGTATGTATAGCCGCATAGTGAATAGATACAAGTGCAATGAAGTAACAATAAAAGAAAAAATGACATAAACTAATGGATTTACATACATATTTTATATCTGGTTTGAATATAAAAATTGTATACAACACACAAAGTTTTCAAATAACTATGTTATGGTTAAGAAATGTTTAATATAGACTAGCCAAACATATACATGCTAATTGAACTCAAAACTTGTAAAGTGATAATAGAAAAGGAAGAGTATGATTTGAGTTTTCAAACAAGCCCGTAGGTTTCGGCATACACCTAATGAGGGATCCAGCTCAGTGAGTCTGTTCACATCAAAAAGTGAGGGCTAGTAGTCTTTAAGTGTAACAAGTGTTTAGGAACGCAACATTAGTGCTCCTATATGGTTCATATCTAACTTGAGAACTGATGTGCATTCTTCTTCGGCTTATACATTAAAATAATGTTCAGTAGTTAAACCAGAATCATGGTGTATATATGGGCTAAGATGAATAAGTCGTGGCTAAAAGGATAGTAACATTAACATGTTGTAGAGTTTAATGCCATATTGCTTTTGGTATAATTGAGAGGAGAATTATTGTGGCATATTAACTTCACTTCTGAGAAATTTTCAATATATAAACACCGAGTTACCTCTTTTCCAAACCAAAAAATATATTTTCTTATTTATACCAGTCCTCAATAATATGAGGATATATGCCACTAATTCAAAGTTATTTTAAATATTCAACCAACACAATTTTCATACGTATATTATATTTCACATATGTATATTATATTTCACATGGGTAATCAATTTGGACTGTTAAGTTTGATTGTATACATATGTGCTCCTATCAAACTGATAATGTAATCTCAATCAGTAGGATAGGAGCATATATACATGAGTAAATATATTTCACATCAATTGTATAATATAATCTCAATCAGTAAAGTCTAAGTTTGATAGGAACACATATGTATATTATATTTCACATGAGTAATCAATCTAGACTGTCAAGCAAAACTTGAACTATTCAAGGTCTTATCTTCATATAGGGTAAAAAATTGTGAATAATATATATTAAGTTTAAAACAAATATTAAAAAATTAAAATTAAAATTTAGCTCAAGTGCTCAATTTTTAAAGAGGAAAACTAATCCATGATAAATAAATAACCCAGAGTTTGATGGGTACTAAAAAGAAGCAGCATACCACTTATAATAGCAGAGGGGACTAAACATCCACTATTACTGCAACCACGTCCAAATAATGTTTGAATTAAACTCTTCACAAGTGTATCAAAATGATATTTGTAACTAGAAAAGACTTTTACAGCCTGCAATAATGAGGCACATTACATAATTTAAAAATAAGTTCAAAACTTGTTGTATTGACAAGTAATATATACAATCATTTTGAGAAAAGTTGGCAAACTTCAATGTGATAAGCCTAAAAATACCAATACAATAAGCCTAGAAAGAAATCAATTCACTTAATCCTCAAAATCGAATCAAATATTTGTTTCAAAATAATCCAAGCGCCTCAATGTAGGTTTAGGTTTCCCCCAATTTAACACATCCACCACACCCATGCAAAACTTGTTTTGTAAAAGATCAAAACTAATGTTAAAAGTTGTAGCACAAAGCACCTTCCATGCTAGTACCAATATATTAAGAGGTGGTGGATATAAAAGCTGTTCACCACTCAAACAAAGCCAGGCTATAGTAATATTTCACTAGGGTTACATATTCGTTTAAACCTTTTCTATATGTACAAAGCAACGACTGATTCTGATGCTTCCATTTCATACAAAATGTGAAGTGCAAATGTTAAAAGAGTACCATAAGGGAATGGCATGTATAAGAATGCATAACTACATCAACACATCCACATCACAATGCTTCCACTGCAACAATGTATAATGTTGCTTCCACTTCACACAAAGACACAATGCTTAAAACTAGCATTACAACAATGCATAATTATAATTTAAAAGAATAAGAACAAAGAAAATCAGGTATAACTTGGTATTATTTTTTCTATAACAAGTGTCCACCTTGGTAGAAAAATGTAATTCAATTCTATATGAATATGCGCTCACAGACTACTGACTACACAACATAAACAAACCTCCATTAATGAGTCTCCAGTTGCATTCCAAATTCTGGCATAATTGTAATAGAATCTACGTGATTTGAAAAAAATTATGAAATCCTTTGACCGCATGAAAAAATTAGCTAATCAACCAACATATTTATTATGTGACTTCGAACCTAAATGAATTGTAAAAAATTACACTTGTGCAGCACTGCCTCGTACAAAAATGTAAATATAATGCATATATTTAAATAAGAGTAACATGTGCATAATAATACTTTTAATATTAACATTTATAAATATAAATATATTATAGACCATGGGATGATTATATGTAACAAAGGATACTCATCACATTTAAAATTCCAGGAGCATCAGGTCCAATCTCAAGATCATGCCAAAGATGGGTAGCTACAGATCTCTTTGACCATGAGAACAGAATTCTCAGATTCAATCGAGGAGTTGGGCGGTCCTCTAAAGGTTTCACTTCATTCTCTTCTTCCATAACTCTGAAATCGAATGAAACATGAGTTAATTTAATTGATATAGTAGAATACCTTAATTTAATTTAAATCACAAATTAGTTTTAGTTAGATCGTTTGAACCCTTTAAACTATGCTTGTATAATTAAAGAAGGTTACTTCTTGTTGTGTAGTTTGAATAGCATTGAACTTTTGACCATCACTTTCATATTCATTATGTAATGCAAAAATACTATCATAAAGATCATGCATTTTTGTTTCTAATATGCATGCCTCCTTATTTTGCTGTATGTTATTAGCATCTAAAAATCAAACAATGAAATTATGAAAAAAAAATCTGAAAATAATTATAATAACAATAACAGATTAGCAGAATGAGCTCAAAAACCTGGACAGTGCGATGCATGACAAAGAACAATGAAATCAGCTATTAGAGCATGTGTACATAGAGCACTACTACCATGCCCGACAAATCATTTTGAATTTAGGTTTTTTGCCTTACTTGAACTGCTTGGAATCATTAGTGGAAGATTGAAGTGCAGTACGATGGCTAATCGACGATCGTCAATCAGAGAAATGCCTCGTTGGGGTCGAAACCACGACTGACCTAAAGCTCTAATTAACCTTAGCATTAGGGTTAGAACCAACCAAGCTTAAACACCGAGCCGAGCGAGAGATCGAGTTTTGCAAAGTCGAGATGAAGATCAAAATCAAGTGAGCGACGCAAGACTCATCTCATACAAGATTTAATCTTTTATCTTCTCTTTTTTTAGAATAAAGGAAAATTGGTTTTTCTTTTAATTTCAGAGAAGAGAGTAAAAAAATGAAAGGAAAAAAGGTTGGCATGGCAAGCGGGAAACAAAAACTGAGCCCACCTAAAGATATTATCCTACAATAGTGGGAAACTAAAATTAAAACGCTACAATTATATTAGATCAAGTGAAATAGTTGCATTTCATGTTTAAACGCTGCCATTTAGTGCAAGTAAAAGCACATTTTCTTGTAGTGGTACTATTTATAACCAATTCAATCAAAAAAATGTAAAGATAAATTGCTAACCCATTCTTTTCATACATGCATATGGCACCCATATAATGTATGGTGATCTAGCTATAGCAAAATAGTGGTAGTGTGTGCTCTCCTATTTAGGGTTTGGCGATCTAGAGGCAGGAAGATTGGAAAGAAGTAGTAGAGAAAGTGTGTAAGAAATTTAGAGCTATCGAGTCATCATTATTCTAGAAGCCTAATGAGAAGGAGGTGATGTGGGTGATAGTCGGGATTTGGGATGGAGATTGGGAATCTAGGGTTTTAGCAAAAGAATGGTGAATAGGTATCTGGAGTGATATTAAGCAAAGCTATTGACATATTATCGATAATGCATGAACAAATGTGGATATTATAAAGACTATATATTATCAGCAAATATAGAAGAAAACAATAGCGAAACAGGAGGAGAGCAACATGGAAGATAGACAAATCAAAAGAAAACATGTGTAATTTTGGCTAGTGACAGCAGGCAAACCTCCCCGAGAGTCGGTTTGATTAAATATGTATGCCAAGTGAAACTTGGTTTTAGTAAAATATGATGGTTTAAAGTAATTTAACTTAAAAATTATTTCCCTTCTAGCCCACAAGAACAATAAAACTATCAAGTTAATGCACGCGCCTTGTATTTTTAACCTTTGTCCTTGGTAATTGTCTATTACGTTGAAACATAGTTTCACCTTACTGTTGTTTTGTAAGAAATTGAGGATCAGTTGTAATAGATCTTGAAGTGTTTTGCATGCTATATCTTTGTGGAAAGTTAGGCCTTAGTTTAACTCTAAAGTAAGGTTTCATGCACACCATTAATTTTTCCCCTTACTGTGCAAGTGCATATACATTATACTTAAGGTCATTCCTAACATTTGTTTTGTTCACGTCATCATTTCTCCAAAAAAAAATTAATCAAACAACTCCAATACCAAAAAATAACCAAACCAACCACATCCCCTAAAATAGGAATAAGTTTACACAAAAAAATGTTTTAAAATAAAATGACATATTGTTTGTTATTTAATTAAAAAAACTACACTATAAAAATAAAATGGCAAAAACTACATTTTAGTTTATTATTTGAATGTTGTTTTAGGATAAGTCTTTTTCACTTCACCTGGCCACAATTTTGTTTTGCGGTTGATTAATTTAATAGAAGAAGCTACAATTGCATGTTTTGTGTCATGTTCACCACCAGAACTGCCATTATTGACCATGGCCTTAACCTATTTTTTTAAAATCTATTAAGCTTGTAGTACTTTTGTTACAACACTGGTTCATCTTTTTCTTTGTCGCATTCTTCATTCAATGATCATAAAAGCTTTCTTCTCTGGTGCTGACATCTTGCTACTCAGGAAACATCGATGTACAGTTGATGTGTCTTTAAGAGTCGGCTGAGGAAACCTAATATGTGCAACTAACAGTGTAACATAATTCGACATTACCGATGTCAAAAAGGCATTGATGGAGCGCCAACAATATATTTTTTGAAGCCTTTCCAATGCTTCATGGATGTCTAAAAAACTAGCATGGGAAAAATATTTCTTTTTCATTTTTTGATGCCATTTGGGGATTGCCGATGCATTTCCAACGACATTTTTTTATGCCATCTTGTTGCCCGAACTTTTCGATGCCAATAGTAAGGGGATTGCCGGTGCCATTGTTCTGATACCTTTGAGACATCATTTTTTTGATGCCTTGTTGATGCTATCCCATTGCCTTTTTAAAATGCAAATTTTGGATTTTTCCGCTCTTTACCGATGTCATTCCTGAAGACAATTTACAGCATTTCTAATGCATATCTCTAACCCTCAAGCCCAATATGTAATACAATCATTCCGCTAATACCAAACAGACAACAAAACACATGTCTAAATTAAACAAAATAATATCACTGGCAACATTATAAAACTACAAAAAATACTGACAAAATTGATGAAAGATTTAGATAACATACAACATTCTCAGTATTATTCAATACAACTTAAATTAATGTCATACAAGCAAGTTTAAACAAACATCATGTCCATATAGTTTGATTTCGCCGGTCTGTTGTGTGATCAAGCTTGCATGCTTGTCCACCCTAGCTACCCAAGCACTCCTCAATCAATTGGTTAAGCCTCTCATAATTTGACTAAAGCATTTGGACCTTGGCTGTTGGGAACAATGAAACTTCGGCTGAGTCGTGTACGTTGTCACTCTCTTGAAAACGTTTCGACGTTCTACTCGAAGGTGCAAAGAGGTTCTAAAAAAACAAACGTCGCCGCCTCTAGGATAAAACAGCCTCTCTAATCTGAAAAATATCAACCTATTTGCACTAACAAAGTTGATTCTGATTTGCACTTTGAAATACTGCTCAAGGTGTTTAGTTTTGTTGAAGGTAGAAGAAAAGAAAAAATGTCTATTATTCTTTTATATTTTCTTTTTTATCTATATATCATTTAAATAGGCAGAATGGAAATTGTATACGTTACTAAAGTGATGGAATGTTAATGGATTTTAATTTATTCTCATTTAAAACAATATTGTAATACCATTATCTTTTGTAACGGCTCAATAATAATGTCACATAAATATATTACCGTTGTGCAAGTGTAACGGCTCAATTATAATAATGATTCATAAATATATTACCGTTATAAACTTGCAACAGCTCAATTATAATAATGGTTCATAAATAAATTACCATTAACCTGTTTTTTATTTAATTTTTTTAATAAATTCACTTCATAAACAAAAACATTTCCAACAATCCCCCACTTGAATTTTTTAAAATATATTTTTCAAGCAATTTCTGAAAACATAAGATTGTGCATAAACAAAGGTGTCTTTCGACTTGAACCTTTGCATAGTGGATAAGATTTAGTTTTTACTAGAATGACATGTATTCTTGAACTCTATTCCTAACATCAAACCACACACAATCTTTCTACAGTGCAATTAAATAAGCCCGTGCATTTATGGCCATGCACGTCTATCCCAGTTTAGTGAATGCTTTAGGAATTTTGCCCAAAACTCCATAAGAAACGTCCACATTTCCATATTCGCACAGATGAGTCTATCAAGAGTACTCCTGAAGGTAGGTACTCCACTCCAAATAGAGTATAGATCTCATTAAGAGTTTCTATTAACGCATCCTCTAATCGCTTCAGGAATTGTAACGACCGCCCATGACCCCTGCACCGAATCTAGAGACAGTGCGCTGTAAAGTGTGCCAGGCGACCATGGACGATTGTCAAGGTAAATTAAAGCAACAGAATCTATCGTACTACTCACAGCGCATGGACAAAATACAATAGAACATATGTATAGTGAAGCTTTACAGAACAAAATGACATCATATAAAACTTCATAATAGTTGAATACAAGCATCCAAATAGTCAATACATCAAGCCTCACTACATATCTCTCAGAGAATACAAAACAGCGGAATATCCAGTACATATAAGAAGATAATATGCAACCCCCTAGCTCGTCTTCGATATCAGCATCGTGAGAAGAGAACAGCACCTGTCACCTGCTACCTAGTCTGCCCGTCCCAAAATGGACGAACAGCCCAAGGCAATAAGAATTAAAACATAAAGCCTTGAGTCAGACAACAGTCTTAGTGAGCAGTAAATTAACTAACAACATACCAACAGAGCATAAAGGAAAAGGAATAGGAATACAACCCTCCCACTCCAACCTCATTCTACAGTGATAGCCCCCAGACACACACTAAGCAGAAGCAAACATAGCAGAGCATACAATTTAAAATAAAGCTACTATCACTCGAGTCAAGGGCGATGTTTTCCAAGTACCAAGGCCTAAATCAGATAAGCACCCAGGAAATACCGCTCTTGAGTCCGAATGACGATACAACCAAACATCCATGACTCTGGCTATCACTGTTATCATTGCTTCGATATCACCGTTAATTGAATGACCGGCACATTCTTTCAGCCGTCCGTCAAGGGCTAATGGAAACCCCGGTTCTAGACATAACTCCCGCACGTCGTCGCAACCCGTGCCTAGGACTATCGAATCTGCCCAGAGTACTCGACCTTCAACAGTTGGTCGTTGGGACTATCGAATCCGCCCAAACGTACTCTTGCTTAGAGCATGCTAGAACCTTCAACAACGATGCTATCCAAGCCTCCTAGTCATCCTCCTCGACGACTATTCTCATATCCATTCATTATCCTCAACTCGAATCATATCACCGAGTTATCAACATGCTTGGAATGATCCCGTCTGGATTAGACCAAGTCTTCATCACATGATGCCTTGCTTCATTACATCCCCGCAAAGCCTCATCTCAACTTCACATCGTCAAATCTATGCATAAGAGCTCCATCATCCCGCTACATATGCCACGAGCAGCTTTTTCAATTCAAGAGCCTTTCCCTTAGCTTTTGAATCATCTTCGATCTAAATCTAATCATCAATCATCTAGTTCATAACAATCAATCAAATCAAACATCAATCCAAGCAATCAAGCATTCAAAAATGATCTAAGTAGACAATTATAACAAAAATGGCATTTTCGTAATTAAAGAGTTGAAAGTCCAATAAGCACGAAAACATGGATTATATCTCTACAAACTTGATGAATGAACCTGCATAGGTTAACATATGATAAAATGGATGTGACATCATCATGAACAATGGATCTATATGGATCTACACTTTGGATGAAGGAAATGCATGGAGATCACTATTTTAACACTAAAACGAGCCAACAATCCGATATACTCCTTTGGATCCGTGTGAGAGATAATCACCACTCACCAAATCACCAAAACAAACCCAAATCAACACGCTTCAGATCTGGACAGCGAAGGATGAAGCTTGATCTATCACGAATCCGCTTCAAACGAAGAAATCTCTCTTGAAAAGATGAAGATCTTCAACTTTAGCTCTTGAATCTTCAATCTTGATCTTTGATTTGGATGGAAGGAAGCACTAGATTAGAGTGGAGAAAAGAAGTGAAGAAGTGTAGAAGCCGAGCTCTCAAAATGGCAGCACTTCGTCGCTTCAAAATCCGGATCCCAAAAATGAAGAGAAGCTCTCCTATTTATAGCTGAAATCCCTATCTCGTCTGCCTCCATGAGTCGTTTACGACTCACGACTCAAAGCCCTACGACTCAACGACTTAACACACTTCTGCCTATGACTCACGACAAAACAGTTATCTCCTAAGTCGTCTCCGACTCATAGCATGCACCTACGACTCACCAGACCCCCTGTCTACGACTTATCAAATAGCTGGGGTTACGACTCAACTGGTCAGACGACTCATCAGATAACCAGGATACGACTCATCAGATGACTTGGGTACGACTCATCAGATGACTTGGGTACGACTCATCAGATGACTTGGGTACGACTCATCAGATGACTTGGGTACGACTCATCAGATGACTTGGGTACGACTCATCTCCTAAGTCGTCTACGACTCAACACATAGGCTACGACTTAAAGGATACGACTTAACTGGTTAGACGACTCATCACTTAACTCAGTCAGCTCTTATGTCGTAAATCCCTAGGTCGGTCACTTACTTGAGTCGCCCAATTTCTTAAGTCGGTCATACGACCTATCCTATCCCACGACTTACTTCCTCCACGTCCTAAGTTACCAACCAATCTAACCCTTAAGTCCTCACCAACTTAAGCCTATTCCTTAGGTCGCCAAACCCTGGGTCACTCATCTCCTAAGTCGTATACGACTCACGACTTATGCTAAGTCGTGAACGACTTAGGACTTGGGCAAAATTTGCCTAAAATCTGAAATGGCTCAAAAACTCTAAAATTCCAAATTCTGTCGAACTTGTCGATCCGTTAAAAATACGGGTCGTTACATTCTCTCCCCCTTAGGAATTTCGCCCCCGAAATTCCAAACAAACAAAGCAATCGAAGACTATTCTGTACGCCTACCAACCATAACAATCAACAAACCATGCATACAATTCTAACTTAGCGTACAGAATTCTAAGACTTAGAACAAGTTACAATGTTGTTAGATGATACGACACCTTAGGGCCATACCTTGAAGAGTTCAGGATGAGCTGCCTTCATCCTCTCTTCCACCTCCCACGTACAATCGTTATCATCGTCACTCCATTGTATCTTGAGCAACTTAACTACCTTCCTCCTAAGCTGTTTCGTGTCGGTTTCAACAACACGAAGCGGCTTACGAGGTCTTCTATCGACTGGATCAACTTCGAAGTCTTCATAGCTATCAGCAGAAACCATTGTATTCGAGTCGTGCACATACTTCCGTAGATATGATACATGAAAAACATTGTGCACACCCGACATCTTCTCAGGTAACTCCAACCTATAGGCGAGCTTTCCAATTCGCTCGATGATCGGGAATGGTCCAACAAATCTCGGAGTCAATTTTCCTTTCTTCCCGAATCGAATAACATTCTTTAGTGGAGAAATCTTCACAAAAACCATATCTCCTGCGTCGAATTCCAAATCCTTTCGACGCTTATCAGCATAACTCTTTTGACGGTCTTGGGCTGCCTTCATTCGTTGCCGAATGATCTCTATACAATCTGAAGTCTGCCGAATCATCTCTGGCCCAAGTATCAGCTTTTCTCCAGTTTCCAACCAACATGTCGGAGAGTTACACGGTCTTCCATACAACGCCTCATACGGTGCCATACCAATGCTTGACTGGTAACTGTTGTTGTACGCAAACTCCACCAATTGAAGGTGATCTTCCCATGATCCTCCGAAGTCCAAAACACATGCTCTGAGAAGATCTTCCAAAACTCGGTTGAATCTCTCGGTATGACCATCTGTTTGGGGATGATAAGCTGTACTCAAACACAACTCGGTTCCCAAGACTTCCTGGAAGCTCTTCCAAAATCCACTAGTGAACAATGGGTCTCGATCGCTCACTATACTCTTCGGAATACCATGGAAACGAACTATCCACTTAACATACAACTCAGCCAACTTTGATGCAGTCCTAGTCGATCGAACAGGAATGAATCGTGCACTCTTAGTCAGACGATCCACAATGACCCAAATCCCTTCATTCCCCGTTCTGGTTCTAGGCAATCCATCGATAAAATCCATCGACACTTGTTCCCACTTCCATGTAGGAACTTCTAATGGCTGAAGCAATCCACTTGGCTTCTTCTGTTCGGCTTTTACCAACTGGCAGTTCATACATTTGGAAATAAAATTTCCAACATCCTTCTTCATACCTTCCCAGTAGTAGGTTCTCTTCATATCCCGATACATCTTATTTCCACCTGGATGAATTGTCAACTTCGAGTGATGACTTTCCTTCAGAACTTCACTCCTCAATTCATCTATATCGGGAACAACTAGTCCTTGCTTTCGAAGCCAACCCTCTCGATCGACCTCGAATCCTTTATCCTTTTCTGGATCCAATCCAGATTCTAAATCACGGATAATCCTGACAAGCTTATCGTCTCGCTTTTGGCTCTCGCCAATCCTTTCCACAAGAGAAGGTCTTATCGATAAGTTTGCCAACATCTCAGGTTCCAATTCACATCTAGGCCTGAAGTCAAATCCAGCTAAATACTCGAGACTCTTCCATTCTGAAAACATGGCTCCCAATCCTGCATGTCTTCGACTTAACGCATCTGCCACTGCGTTACCTTTTCCCGGAGTATAAGCTATACCAAAATCATATGATGCCAAAAACTCTAGCCAACGTTGCTGCCGAAGATTCAAATCCTTTTGGGAGAAAAGATACTTCAACGACTTGTGATCCGTAAACAACTCGAATCGAACTCCCAACAGATAATGCCTCCACATCTTCAGAGCAAATACAATCGCCGCTAATTCCAAATCATGAGTTGGGTAATTCCTTTCATGCGGCTTCAGTTGTCGACTGGCATACGCAACAACTTTATCCTTCTGCATCAGCACTGCTCCAAGTCCAGTACCACATGCGTCGGTGTAAACCACCATCTCATCATTCCCACTAGGAATAGTCAAAACAGGAGCACTCGTCAATCTTTCTTTCAGGATTCCGAAAGCTTGCTCACACTTAGCATCCCAACTGAACACTTGGTTCTTCTTCGTCAATCCTGTTAATGGCGCAGCTACCTTGGAGAAGTCTTTGATAAACCGTCGATAATATCCTGCTAATCCAAGAAAACTTCTCACATCAGATGCATTCTTAGGTCTAACCCAATCCTGGATTGCTGCCACCTTAGCGGGATCAACCGCTATTCCACTTCCAGAAATCACATGGCCTAAGAACCTCACTTCACTCTTCCAGAAGTGACACTTCGAAAACTTAGCCTTCAGCTGATGCTTCCGCAAGATTTCCAAAACAATACGCAAGTGCGTCTTGTGCTCCTCTTCCGTTCTGGAATAAATCAGAATATCATCCACGAACACAAGTACGAACTTGTTCAACTGATCTCTGAACACTCTATTCATAAGATCCACAAAATATGCTGGCGCGTTAGTCAATCCAAACGGCATTACCAGCCATTCAAAGAAACCAGATGGTGTCCTAAAAGCAGTCTTCGGCACACTATCCTTAGCCACTCTCAACTGGTGAAATCCCGTTGCCAAATCCATCTGAGAAAACACCTTAGCTTCGTGAAGCTGATCAAACAAGTCATCTATTCTCGGCAATGGATACTTGTTCTTCTTAGTCACCTTATTCAGCTCACGATAATCGACGCACAATCTCAACAACCCATCTGCCTTGGTTGCAAACACAACTGGTGCACCCCACTCGAACACACTACGCCGAATGAATCCTTTCTGTAAAAGGTCATCAACTTGCACCCTCAACTCCTGCTGTTCCCTAGGCGCCATCCGCCTAAGAGGCATCACAACAGGTCTGGCTCCTTCAACTAGATCTATACGAAACTCGATCTTTCTATGCGGCGGCAACCCTTTGACTTCGTCAAAGACATCCTCGAATCCATTTGCGATTGGCACTAAAGACAGTCCATCCCGTGGAACAACTAGCGAATACATGAAGCTCATGAAGACGCCTTCCTCATGCTTACATCGTATCACAATCTTTCGCCCCTCCACATTCTCGACTGTCACCTCCAGCCTCTCACAATCAACCTTAGCCGCATACTTCCTAAGCCAGTCCATACCCAAGATAATTCCGAACCCCGCAAAGTTCAGAACAAAGCAATCACAAACAAAAGAGCAACCATGACTCGACACAACTAGACCACGGCATAACATACACAAACAAGACGAACCCCCAACTGGATTAGTCACAACCAATGGCCTATCAACAATATCCGGTGCCAAACCTAACCGGCCTACGAGTTCATTATGAACAAACGAATGCGACGCTCCAGTATCAAACAGAACTCTAACCGGAACACCACATAGGAAAAGAGTACCTTGAACAACCACACTCTTTCCCTTCTCTTCAGCAGTAGGAGCTTTTGAAGACGACGGAACAGCTCCCAAAGCATAAGCTTGCACAATCTGCTTGTCCTTCCTCGGTTCTGGACAATTCTTCCTGATGTGCCCTGGCTTGTCACAGTTGTGACACTTCATTGGCACCTTCGGATTCTTACAATCCTTAGAGAAATGGCCCTTCTGCTGACAATTGTAGCAAGTTACCTCGCCTTTCGGCTTCTTCTGGCCATCCTTACCCTTCTGCTGCTGCTGCTTCCTCTTCTTGTTTCCACCCTGCTGGGGTTTAGACTCTTCCCTGGTAACAGCAACAACAGGTCCTTCCTTAGGAAACAGACTCTCATGCCTAAGAGCTTTCTCCACAAGCTTCTCAAATGAATCGTCCAAATGATCCACCAACTGCCTCCCAAGATAACTATCCAAGCCGGTCACAAACTTCTCATTCTTCTGATAAGCAGATTCAATATATGACCGGGCATACTTGGACAAAGCTTCAAACTCAGAAACATACTCAAGAACAGATCTTCCACCCTGCTTGAGCTCTACAAACTTCTTGAACAGAACAGACTTCTGAGTTGTAGAAATGAATTTAGCTTCAAATCTAGCTTGGAATTGCTCCCAAGTAATCTCTTCCTCCGCAGTATCGATGGTAATAGAGTTCCACCAATCAGAAGCTCTCCCTTGAAGCTGCCTTGATGCCAACTTCCTCTTAGTTGCATCATCAATTCCCAAATCACCAAAGATCCTTCTACAAGCATCTATCCACCTCTGGACCTCAATAGTTGATTCTGTTCCCAAGAAAACCTTCCCTCCAAGAGCAGTATAATCCTTGCACAACTTAGCAAAATCCACTGGTTTCGGAGTTTGGACTTGAACTCCAACATCAACTGCCGCTCCCGGAACTGGTATCCTCCTCATGATCGAAGTCGTCATAGCTTCGAACATGGCTGCATAATCAGCAGTCTCTTCAGTAGCACGGCCTTCCCTAGCAGCTGGTCTCCCTCTTCGACTCATTCTCAATATCTATAAAAAGGAATGATTAGAACATCTAGAGAAACAACTGCATAAAGGACTCAAACCCTACTAAGCTACTATATTATATATAGTAATCATCCATCAAAATACAATTACGTCTCTCATACGTAATTACGACGGCGAGCGTTGGGTAAAATCGATTAACCAATGCTCTGATACCAAATGTGACGACCGCCCATGACCCCTGCACCGAATCTAGAGACAGTGCGCTGTAAAGTGTGCCAGGCGACCATGGACGATTGTCAAGGTAAATTAAAGCAACAGAATCTATCGTATTACTCACAGCGCATGGACAAAATACAATAGAACATATGTATAGTGAAGCTTTACAGAACAAAATGACATCATATAAAACTTCATAATAGTTGAATACAAGCATCCAAATAGTCAATACATCAAGCCTCACTACATATCTCTCAGAGAATACAAAACAGCGGAATATCCAGTACATATAAGAAGATAATATGCAACCCCCTAGCTCGTCTTCGATATCAGCATCGTGAGAAGAGAACAGCACCTGTCACCTGCTACCTAGTCTGCCCGTCCCAAAATGGACGAACAGCCCAAGGCAATAAGAATTAAAACATAAAGCCTTGAGTCAGACAACAGTCTTAGTGAGCAGTAAATTAACTAACAACATACCAACAGAGCATAAAGGAAAAGGAATAGGAATACAACCCTCCCACTCCAACCTCATTCTACAGTGATAGCCCCCAGACACACACTAAGCAGAAGCAAACATATCAGAGCATACAATTTAAAATAAAGCTACTATCACTCGAGTCAAGGGCGATGTTTTCCAAGTACCAAGGCCTAAATCAGATAAGCACCCAGGAAATACCGCTCTTGAGTCCGAATGACGATACAACCAAACATCCATGACTCTGGCTATCACTGTTATCATTGCTTCGATATCACCGTTAATTGAATGACCGGCACATTCTTTCAGCCGTCCGTCAAGGGCTAATGGAAACCTCGGTTCTAGACATAACTCCCGCACGTCGTCGCAACCCGTGCCTAGGACTATCGAATCTGCCCAGAGTACTCGACCTTCAACAGTTGGTCGTTGGGACTATCGAATCCGCCCAAACGTACTCTTGCTTAGAGCATGCTAGAACCTTCAACAACGATGCTATCCAAGCCTCCTAGTCATCCTCCTCGACGACTATTCTCATATCCATTCATTATCCTCAACTCGAATCATATCACCGAGTTATCAACATGCTTGGAATGATCCCGTCTGGATTAGACCAAGTCTTCATCACATGATGCCTCGCTTCATTACATCCCCGCAAAGCCTCATCTCAACTTCACATCGTCAAATCTATGCATAAGAGCTCCATCATCCCGCTACATATGCCACGAGCAGCTTTTCCAATTCAAGAGCCTTTCCCTTAGCTTTTGAATCATCTTCGATCTAAATCTAATCATCAATCATCTAGTTCATAACAATCAATCAAATCAAACATCAATCCAAGCAATCAAGCATTCAAAAATGATCTAAGTAGACAATTATAACAAAAATGGCATTTTCGTAATTAAAGAGTTGAAAGTCCAATAAGCACGAAAACATGGATTATATCTCTACAAACTTGATGAATGAACTTGCATAGGTTAACATATGATAAAATGGATGTGACATCACCATGAACAATGGATCTATATGGATCTACACTTTGGATGAAGGAAATGCATGGAGATCACTATTTTAACACTAAAACGAGCCAACAATCCGATATACTCCTTTGGATCCGTGTGAGAGATAATCACCACTCACCAAATCACCAAAACAAACCCAAATCAACACGCTTCAGATCTGGACAGCGAAGGATGAAGCTTGATCTATCACGAATCCGCTTCAAACGAAGAAATCTCTCTTGAAAAGATGAAGATCTTCAACTTTAGCTCTTGAATCTTCAATCTTGATCTTTGATTTGGATGGAAGGAAGCACTAGATTAGAGTGGAGAAAAGAAGTGAAGAAGTGTAGAAGTCGAGCTCTCAAAATGGCAGCACTTCGTCGCTTCAAAATCCGGATCCCAAAAATGAAGAGAAGCTCTCCTATTTATAGCTGAAATCCCTATCTCGTCTGCCTCCATGAGTCGTTTACGACTCACGACTCAAAGCCCTACGACTCAATGACTTAACACACTTCTGCCTATGACTCACGACAAAACAGTTATCTCCTAAGTCGTCTCCGACTCATAGCATGCACCTACGACTCACCAGACCCCCTGTCTACGACTTATCAAATAGCTGGGGTTACGACTCAACTGGTCAGACGACTCATCAGATAACCAGGATACGACTCATCAGATGACTTGGGTACGACTCATCAGATGACTTGGGTACGACTCATCAGATGACTTGGGTACGACTCATCAGATGACTTGGGTATGACTCATCTCCTAAGTCGTCTACGACTCAACACATAGGCTACGACTTAAAGGATACGACTTAACTGGTTAGACGACTCATCACTTAACTCAGTCAGCTCTTATGTCGTAAATCCCTAGGTCGGTCACTTACTTGAGTCGCCCAATTTCTTAAGTCGGTCATACGACCTATCCTATCCCACGACTTACTTCCTCCACGTCCTAAGTTACCAACCAATCTAACCCTTAAGTCCTCACCAACTTAAGCCTATTCCTTAGGTCGCCAAACCCTGGGTCACTCATCTCCTAAGTCGTATACGACTCACGACTTATGCTAAGTCGTGAACGACTTAGGACTTGGGCAAAATTTGCCTAAAATCTGAAATGGCTCAAAAACTCTAAAATTCCAAATTCTGTCGAACTTGTCGATCCGTTAAAAATACGGGTCGTTACAGGAATACATGCTTCTTAATATAAAAATAGCATGTTCAACTAATATCACTTCACAACTTGTTCTTACCCATTGAACCTAGTTCTTGGGATCTCCAGTCATTAGGTCGGTCTCATTCTTTTAGAAGTTCTAAGGACTTTCTCTCTGGCCAGTCCTTTCGTCAAAGGATCTGCCAAATTCTCATCACTGCGTATGTGATCCACTTTAACAGCACTTGAAAAGAGTAGCTCTCTAACAGTATTGTGCTTACGACGTAAGTCTCTTACCATTGTAATAACGGTTATGTACTTTTGCAATAGCCGCGGTACTATCGTAATGAATCAACACAGCTGGTATCGGTTTTTCCCATAAAGGAATCTTAGCTAGCAGATTTCTTAAGTACTTTGCGTCTTCACTAGTTGTGGCTAGTGCTATCATCTCAGACTCCATAGTAGACTGAGCCAAAATAGTCTGTTTCTTGTATTTTTAAGAAATAGCTCCTCCAGCAATGCTAAAGATATAGCCACTGGTTGCTTTTGAATCATCGGATAAAGTATTCCAGTATGCATCGATGTAACCTTCAAGGATAGCTGGAAATTTTTCATAATGTAACCCAAGGTTCATGGTTCGTTTTAGGTATCTCATGACCCTCTCAATAGCGTGCCAATGCTCTATACTGGGTCTACTAGTAAACCTGCATAATAATCCCACGACATAGGCAATGTCGGGTCCAGTACAATCAGTGGCATACCGAAGGCTGCTAATGATGCTCACATAATAAGACTGTCTTACACCTTCACCAGTGTTCTTAAATAGCTTTACACTAGGATCATATGGTGTACATGCAGGTTTACAGTCAAAGTAATTGTATTTCTATAGAATCTTCTCAATATAATGAGATTGATCCAAAGAAAGTCCCTTTTCGGACATAGTAATCTTAATACCAAGGATTACACTTGCTTAACCTAGATCTTTCATATCGAAATTGGCATTTAACAAAGATTTAACAGAGTTTATGGCATGAATGTTTGACCCTAAAATAAGTAGGTTATCTACATATAGACATCTGATAGTACAAATGTCATTCTCAGATTTATAGTAAATACATTTGTCACTTTCATTAACTTTGAAACCATGTGAGATTATTAAGTTATCAAATTATTCATACCATTGTTTAGGTGCTTGTTTTAAGCCATATATAATTATTTATCTAACTTGCAAACTTTATATTCTTGACCATGAACTACAAATCCTTCCGGTTGGTCCATATAAATTTCCTCTTCTAATTCACCATTTAAAAAGGCAGTTTTAACATCCATTTGGTGTATTATTAAATTATGAATAGATGCAAGTGAAATTAGTATTCGAATGGATGTAATCCTAGTTACAGATGAAAAAGGTGTCAAAAAAGTCTACATTTTCTCTTTGCTTAAATCCTTTAGCTACTAAACGGGCTTTATATTTATCAACTATGCCATCAGATTTTAATTTCTCTTTAAGTACCCATTTACAGCCTAAAGAATTACAACCAGGTGGTAGATCTACTAAGTGCCAAGTCTTATTGGATTCCAAAGAATCCATTTCATCATTTATAGCCTCTTGCCAAAAATCGGCATCTAAGGAAGATAAGGCCTCTTAGAGGTTTAAGGGATCCTCCTCTATAGTAAAAGCACAAAAATCTGAACCAAAATCTTGCGGTTCTTGCTCTTTTACTTCTTCTAGGTTCATTTTTAGAAGACTCATTAAGTTCTGTTCTAATAGGCATGGTGTTACTTGATGTGCCCTAACTATTCCTCAATTTAAAAGGAAATCTAGATTCATAAAAATCAGCATCATTAGATTCTATTATATTATGTGTATTTAGGTCATAAAATCTATAGGCTGTGTTATTAATAGCATAGCGAATAAATACACATTCATATGCTCTACTTGCTAATTTTATTCTCTTAGGGTCTGGTATACGAACATATGCCAAACATCCCCAAGTTCTAAAATAAGACACATTTGGTTTATAATTTCTTAAAATTTCAAATGTTGAGATTTTACTTTTTGATTTAGGGATTCTATTCAATACATAGCATACAGTCAATAAAATATCCCCCCACCAATGTTTTGCTGCACCCGAATTCAATAAGATAGCTACAACTAATTCAGTAAAGGTTCTATTTTTTCTTTCAGCTTTACCATTCATTTCAGATGAATAAGGTGTGGTTCTCTCATGAAATATACCATGCAATATATAGAAATTAAGAAATAAACTAGACTCATATTTTGTTCCTCTATAACTACGAAGTCTCTTAATTTTCTTATTAGATTGATTCTCAATTTCAGTTTTAAATGATTTAAACATATCAAATGCATCACTTTTATTTTTCATATGGTATACATGAGTAAAATCAGAACAGTCATCAATAGAAGTGATAAAGTAACGGTGTCCATGTCTAGTCAAAGTTCCATCAAGCTCACACATATCAAAATGAATCAAATCTAAAGGTTCAGAAACTCTATCAGCTGATTTATGTGGTTTCTTTGTGATTTTTGCTTGACTACAGAATTCACATTTATCAAAATCGGTTTGTGACATTTTACGGATAAGACCTAAGGTGCTCATGTTATGAATTATATGTTTATTCACATGGCATAATCTAGAGTGCTAGATATTAAAATCACACAACATATAAGCAGAAGCAGACATTTTATTACATTCAACATTTAGTTTAAACATATCATCAGTTGCAGCAAAAGCCGTTGTTGACTGGAACATCTTCAAATTGTTGGGTCTAGTGAAACTTCGGCTAAGTCATGTACGTTGTCACTCTCTTGCGGACGTTTCGACGTTCTGCTCGAAGGTGCAAAGAGTTCTGGAAAAAAAATGCCGCCGCCTCTAAGATAAAACAACCCTTCTAATCTGAAAAATATCAACCCATTTGCACTGACAAAGTTGATTCTGATTTGCACTCTGAAATACTGCTCAAGGTGTTTAGTTTTGTTGAAGGAAGAAGAAAAAGAAAAATGTCTGTTATTCTTTTCTATTTTATTTTCTGTCTATCTGTCATTTAAATAGGCAGAATGAAAATTGTATACGTTACTAAAGTGATGGAATGTTGATGGATTTTAATTTATTCTCATTTAAAACAATATTGTAATACCATTAGCTTTTGTAACGGCTCAATAATAATGTTACATAAATATATTACCATTATGCAAGTGTAACGGCTCAATTATAATAATGATTCATAAATATATTAACGTTATAAACTTGCAACGGCTCAATTATAATAATGGTTCATATATAAATAACCGTTAACCTGTTTTTTATTTAATTTTGTTAATAAATTCACTTCATAAACAAAAACATTTCCAACATTGGCCTTCATTACTACCAACTTCTAGTCCATCTGGGCTATGTACTATGATGATTGGTTTGGAACGTTGGTGTTTTCTCTATACTTTTATATTTATTTGATTATTTAAAGTGTCAAACAATAATTTAATATTTATTTTACTAAAGTAATATAATTATGTAATTGAAGTTTTAGAAATTACGTTGGAATATTCCCGTAATTGGGACTATGATTCGGCCTTTTGATCATAAAAGCGCTAAGGGCACGATAGACTTCTTCCTCAACCACATGTGTGATATCCATGCCTTTATTTTTTAGCTCATCAATTTGAGCTTGATATTTTTTCTTTTTTGTACTTATTATAATTTCAAATATATTCATATATTATTTAAATCATGTTTTTTAAATGACTTAATACAGACTCCTTCGCTGCGTCATCAATCCACCAACTAGTGGCAAATTCACCATTAGTGGACTCCACCTTATGAGTCGTGCAATAGACGTCCTAAGTTGTCGGTTCCCTCTGAAGGTCTTCCCATAGAGAAATGAAAACAAAGTATTAAAAATGGAAATATTTTATTAAACAAGGCAATCTGTTTTATAGCTTAATGTAATTTAAAAATTATTGAACAAGGCAAAATTAAACAAGTGTTGCTATTATAAAAAATTTGTACAATGGTCATTTTAATGCTTCTAACAAGCCAAAAAAATTCTAACTTTTGGGTCAAGTTCTTCCTTATCAGGTAATTTATCTGATCATAACTAGAAATAGAAGCACCATGAACCATTTTTGTCATTCTATTGTCTAGATCTGGTTCATTGCATTGACCTTAAAGGATACAGACCCATCGTCAACAACAATTGCCTGATCATTTCTTATCTCCTGTAACGACCCGCAAAAATTAATGGTTTTAAAAAGCATATTTAACTGGAAATTTGTGAAATTTTAAACAATAAAATTTGAAATTAAAAATTTATTATTTGGAATACGTCTATTTCAATATAGCTACTGGTAAATTTTCATCCAATAATATTGAAGTTTATTTTTATTGTATAATTTTATTCAAACTCAAATCAGTTAATAATTGTCGGTAATAAAATGTTTTCCAAACTTGAATATTTTTATACAGTAAATTTCTAAATCATCTTCTGAGTGAAACATCAGCCTTCGTTTCGTCAAATTTGGACTTATCTAGCTCCGTTTACCTTATTTCTGTCAAATTAGTAGCATTTTCGGTACCGATTATCGACTTTTGATCGGATGATCGTACCACTGATATCTGTATATCGTTTTGATCGTCACGTCGTGCTGATCTCTACGGTATATTCAATACTATGTTTTGAAGTCCAGTTCGCTACGGAATCGTTAAAACGATTCTGTATCGATACCGCTTTGGTGACCTTTTATTTTCTTGTGCTTAAAAACTTTGAACCGTGACTACCAAACAAATAAATTGCTATAGTTATTTTTCTAAATTTATGTTTAGCCATTCGAAAATCAAACGTATAAACTTGTATACGTTATAAGTATTATTTTTAATAACGGTTCAATTTGTTAAGTCTGTTCATTCACTTTTGAATTTCCTTTTTCTCCTCCCACCTTTTCGTTTTCTCAGCCAATTGATATCCTCACGAAACCCATTCCCATGGCCTCCGCCTGGCCACAGAAACCCTTCCTCTCTCCCCATTCTGTTCTTCCGCTCCGCCTTCCCACTGCTCCAACCTGCTACCTCCGCCCTAACACTCGAACCCATCTCGCAACGCTAGCCTCTCCTCGGCCTCGCCTGCAACCTAGATCCGCCCTCTCCACTGCATGTAGTTCGCCACCACCGACCAACCCAAAGCCCCACCATGCTCCAGCCCTTCCCGTATGCTCGTGCCTCTCCCGCTCCACCTCTGAGCCCTCCACCAAACAGCAGATCCAAGCAGCTGTATCTCCTCTGCCCTCTGTATCTCCTCCGCCTAGCATCTCTTCGTCCATCTCCACTTGCTCCTCTCGGCATATAGGTATACATTTCCTTCATACTAAATTATTTTGCAAATAGGTCTGCTGCATATAGGTATACATCCATTTGTAGCATGTTAGTTGTATGAGTTATAAGATTTTTGTATATTTATATAGTTATAAAGTTAGCTATATAGGTATTGGTTCTATTTGTTGTTTATATATATATATATAAATTTATACATATTTTTTTAGGTGTATGTTTGGTTGCTGTAAAATTTTATATTTGTTTTACTGTTTAGTTTACTGGTTATATAGGTTCACCATAGATAAGTACTGTATATATACTATACTATTTATAAAAGTTTATATATGTAGGTAAAGATGTTAGTGTACAGATATTGTTATAACACATGTTGCGTATTATAAGTTGTTTTAAAGTTTATAAAATTTAAACGTATAGTTTCAGTATAAATAGATAAATCTTAGTCTGTATGTCTGCATATCTTCATAGTCTATAGTTTTGTAGAGTGTATGTATTTAAGTAAAGCTGTATACATTTTGAATGGCATGCATATATTTGTTTTCATAAAGTTAGAAAGGATATGTATATAACGGGTTTGCTCTATATTTTTTTTCATAAACAGTTTAAGTAGCCTGCACATATATGAGTACGTATATTTTAGTTTATATATTATAAAGTATATGAAGTTATATTGATTACATAGATTGTGTGGGTCTGCATATGGTATAGATTTGTTCGTATACATATAGTATATATGTTGTATTCATATTGTCTTGAGTGCTCTGTTTTTTTTTTGTCTGCATATTTTGTTAGAGTAGGTATATATATACTTTTATATAAAATTTGGTTACATAAAGCTTACATATAAAGTACTAATATATATCTTATTTTAATATTATGGTATTGATTCTATATATAATAATAATAATAATAATAATAATAATATCATATACAATCCATTTTGTGACATTTAACTGATTTTTGGTAGTTCATTATTATATAGTGATATTAGGATCTACATTATATATATATATTATGTGTTGGTATTTAATGTTAATTTGAAATAAATATATACTTTATTTTAAAATATGTTTAAATTGAGTTTTAGAAAATCTATATATATGTAATATATCCCGTTTCACTGATCTCGTGCCACTTTGACTGACATTCGCAATATCAAATCTATCTCAGCAAAATCCCAACTTGCCGTCGTTCCGCTCGCTTGATTTGTATGCTTGTCCTTGTCTATTCGCTTCCATTCCCGTGCATATCTCCTGCCTTGAAAGGTGAGCAATCACTCACGATTAACGTTCTTTTATTATTTAAATTTGATTTCAATTGAAATAGCAATTGAAATATGCTGCTGTAGTTATTTACATTGTTATATATGCTATTATCTATAACTGTTCACTTGTGACATCTGACACCAGTATCTAGTATTATATACCTGTTATTACTATTATTTGTATCTGTTCACCTGTGACATCTGACACCAGTATCTAGTATTATATGCATGTTATTACTATTATTTATATCTGTTCACCTATGACATCTGACACCCGTATCTGTTATTTATACTGATGATATATGCCTGCTGTTATATATTTTTAGTATCTGTTATCACTCTGCAAGTTCCCTGTTAGTATAGAATTCACTATGGGTTGAAATGATACATACCCGAACGGACTTTAGAATAGGAGAATTTCGTTATGGGTTGAAATTATAAACCCAAGCGATTTTCATTTGAATTGAAATTGGGATTACGGGTCGAAATGATATCTACCCGTATATATTTAAATTTCGGATTGAAATGATAAATATCCGTATCACTTAACCATATGATAGATATATATACAGACACCGTTGGTCCATATATATAAATATTTTGAAATTGAATTCTATGGTTTTGGAAAGAAATATATGGTTTTAACTAATGTTGATTCTTAAATTTTATATATAAACGGTAATGATATATATAGATTTAATAATGATATTTAATTTAATTAAGATGGATTTAATACATATAATATGTTAAGTAAAAAATTTATATTTCAAAATAGATTTTTGGTAAAATTTGAATAAGCTAAGGTTGGAAAGATAATTTGAATTTAGTAAAGAATTTTATTTAATTAAACCAATTTAAAACTTATTGAAATTGGAATTTAAGATATGATTTATAACTTGAGTTTGATTTAAATAATTTAATGAATATTTCTTGTTTAAATAAATTTAAGGAAATATTTAGTAAAAATGAAATTTAAGGCTAGTTAAATGATATTGAATTTATTAAGTGAATATTCCCTGATCAAATAATAATAAAGTTAAAACAAGTGGTATATGAAATTGTTAAATCTAACTTTGAAAATGTTGAATATTAAAGCTTTGAAATATATTGAAAAAAATAAATAGTATATTTAGAACTGAATTAAATTGAAAATTTGAGCTTTGAATAAATTTGAATTTGGAATTTGAAGTTGATTTGAATCGATTTGCAAGACTTGAGAAAATTAAATGCTTTACTTTATAAATTAATCTATATATACTAATTTGGAAATAGATATATTTGAAATGAAAATGATATCTTGATTTTGAAGTATAAATAAATTTGAAATGACCACGGTGTTATAATATATATTTCCACCTTATAGATAGTTCTGAAGATCCTTAGAGGATGGTTATCCCAAACATCCTTTAAGTTACTTGTATTTCAGTTGATATTTCACTTGAGTTGGATTTATTAGTATAAGAATGTTAATCCTGACTCGAGTGTTTTGTGTTTTGCTTTACGCTCGGGTCAGACCGAGTGATACAGCATTTGAGACTCACCCTTGGAGTTTGGAGCTTCCTTTGGAGATCTAACTATCGCCTCAGCTTTCAGCTCTTCTAGTTGATTTGTTCAGAGAAGTCATCTGTTGCACTGGAGACTTCACTGTATTTGAGATATTCTGTTGTATTTTATTTTTAACTCTGATGTTCATATAGTAGCTTCATGAACTACTATTTTATCTATTCCGCTGCGTATTATTGTATTACTCTGTGTCTGTGATTCTGTGATTGATTTATTTACTGCATATGCTGAGTTTTGCCAAATTTAAATTAACAATCTAATATTTTGAATTATTCAAGTCAGACATGTGTGGATTTATTATCGATTTGAATGGTCCAAAATAGCGGGTCGTTACAGTTGGTATCAGAGCTTTGGCTCTAGGCAAAACTTAGCATATATAGTAAATTTATTTACAGAATCACTTTCGTTCGAGTTTAATCTCTTCCTTTTGACTCGATTTCCTTTGAACTTTGGAACGTTCCCTACGGTTCCAAAATTCATTCTTGTCTCTCTCTATTGGTATTCTTTTGATTCTGGAGTATCCTATAACTCCACTTCGAATGATCTTTTTAAGAATAGGCGATCCCGCCGATCTTTGAATGTTTTGTAAAGGGGAAAAACTCCTTTACAATTGGCATCGATTCACCGGAGATTTATATATCCCTCGGTTTAGATGCTGCTATCTCTTGTACGTCGAATTCTATCTCCGGCGATCGAATGTCGATTTGCCTCAGAATTCTACACTGATCTTATTTTGAAATCACGGTTGACCGGTTAAGGTCGCCCGCGATTTATATAAGTATATCCATTATTTGTTTTGTAATTGATTATCTCATTTTCGTTCGAACTTATCTTCGAATCAGAATCCAATTTGATTAGAATACCTCTAATTTGAATATCTATCTTTGTTTTGAAATCCATTTTTGAATCATCCTTTTGAAAAATCGGGTTTATTCGTATTTAGAAATTGTTTTATATATCGAAATTATTATATTCTATATATAAAAGTGAAATGTTTTCGATAAAGATTATAAACCCTTTTAAAAATGAGAATTTGAGGTTTCGAAAGGATTTGTAATTTTGAAAAATTATATAACAAATTTGATTCATCTAAAAAAAATGATTTATGACTAAAGGATTTTAAATTTGAAATTCGAGAATTGAACTCCGGTATTTTGAAATTGGTTTTAAGATTTTGAAATATATAATAATAATATGATTTAAAAGCATTTTCCGAATAAGAAACGTTTCAAATGATCTTAATAAGTTTCGAATGATTTCAAAGAAAATTCAAAAGAAGTTTGAGAAAATAGAAGTCCAGAACTCACTTATGTCGCTGGAAAATAATTTCGGTGATGAGTGCACGCATCATCGACATTGATTTTCGAGTTTCAGAGTGAGGGATAGGCCACTCTAGTAGCATTGCTATGCGAGTGATTTTGCGAAACCAATTTTGATTTCAAATTCCGAAGTAAGATTTGATATTCAAAGGATATATGTATGTATATTTGAAATGATTTGAAGTAAGCCGGTGTTCAGTCCTAGAGTTTTGAATTTGATATAACCCTATCTATTAAAATTGATTTACTGATTTGTTGCTGATTTCCAACTCTTGAATTTTAAAATGATTTCTTCAACTATTTTAAAGGGTCGAGCACTTCCAAATCAAGGTTAACTTTTCAAAGCTAAGAAATTTTGAAAAGTATTTTGATAAAGTATATATAAGTTTGTTTTGAATGTTTAAGTATGAAGTAATATGATTTAAATAAGCTGAAACTGTTTGGTTAAGTAAATGAATAAGGAAATTTTAAATTTTCTAATATGAAATTTAGATTTGAAATGTCTTGAGAAGAATTTGGTCTTCAAAATATTTTGAATAATATTTAGTTTAAATGTTTTAACTTAGTAACATCTTTATGAAACTATATATTTAACAAGTTGGAATAAATATATAAGTTGTACGTATGCTGTTTTATTCGCATAATTAATTTGATCCAAGTTGGAGTACACAAGTTCGAGGTGGATTACACCATTTCGTGTTAGGATTTTTCATTTGATTCTTGATGACGAATATTTGATATGGATTTTGGACTTGATTCTAGAATTCACTATCATAGTATATGGCTATGCAAGGAGACTGATGGCTTCTAGTCGAGAAACCACATCGAAGTCCGCATTAGGGAAGTCGAATGGACAATACTAGTTCGAAAGCGAACTTTTGTGATCGAGCGAGCGATCAAATGTGATTCTGCGAAATGATGACGTATGTACATCTTATATTCTAATATCATTGATATATTTTGACGCTGAAATTGAAAGCTGTCATGTTAGAATATCTTTGCTCACTAAAAGAAAATTTCCAATTTAAATTACAAAGATATATAACCCATAAAAGCAAAGATATTCAAATCCCATATGGCTCTTCATACAGCGAAATTTATTTTGGAAATTTGATCCTTATATAAGATAGACCTTACGTAAGTATAAGATGATTTTGAAAACATTTGATTTTGGTAATGAATTGGTTGACTTAAATTTTAATTGATTTGGAAATTTGGATTTACTTTCTAAATCTATTATTTTGGAAACTTTGAAACTGAAGATATTTAATTTGAGAAGAAATAATTTGGTGAAATTGTATATGATTTTGAAATTGAACTGATATTGAAACAAATTAAAATTTGAGAACCTTATGTTACTAAACACTTGATTTGGGAGTTGTCGAACTTATATAAAATTGATTTGTATGAGTATGAAATTGATTCGAAAACTATAGATTTGAAAAGGTACTCAATTTGAAAGTGAAATCTTATATAATTGAAGTCTATATAAGTATGATTTGATATACTATTGATTTTGGAAAGTATTTGATTTGAAAATTAAATCTTATATATAATGGATTTTATATAAGTACGATATTTGAAAGTGATTTGAAAGGGTACTATATGATACATATTTTCGAAGTAAAGATATGGAAAGTGCCTTCTTCTTGATATCCGATTTGTGGCCACATCTTGGATTCATTCTATCGATATTATTCTCTCTGATTTTTGGTTTTTCGGATATGATACTCGAGTGTCCTTCGAATTCCATGGCGTTACCCATGGTCTTATTGTTCTCTCGTGACTGCATAGCGCAACTGCCTGGCTGAGTCTTGCCTAGGGGTACGGATTGTTTCCTGGGGGATCCAGGCGTAATCATTGTGTATCCTGCAATCTGTGTAGGTCGCGAATAGTAGCGCAAATGCTTGGCTGAGTCTTGCCTGGGGGTACGGATTGTTTCCTGGGGGATCCAGGCGTAATCATTGTGTATCCTGCATTCTACTAGTCATCATGGCGTAACTCGCAGGGCTGAGAAAGCTTACGGATATGGATTGTTTCCTGGGGGACCCAGGCGTAACCATTGTGTATCTGCGAACCATGGTTGGACAAAGGTTTTGTTTGTGTTTTTGATTGGATTGTACTTTCCATATCTGTTTTAAAAGTTTTCCAGTATTTTCACTGGGTGTTGAAACAAGTCTACTAAGTACCTGGAGAATTCTAGTTTTGCGCCTGATCAACGCACTACCAGAGTCTACAGGAACAAGGATAAACTTGTTGAAACATCGAGTTATAAAAGTATTTTCGAAATAAAATTTGTTTCGTTATAAAAATAATTTATTATAAAAGTATTTCCAACAAAGAAATTTGTATTAATATTTGAAATTAAAATTCTAATGGTTTGAATTAATTATTCGTGCCCGATTCTATTCTTTTGAATCTACCTTATCTGCTTAGCTTTATTTATCACCTATATTCTGCTTTTCCAAATCCTCCTTCTTCTCCTTGTTGACTATTTTTTAAGTATTGTTTATTTATATACTATATGGTTTAATATATATAAAAAAATAGTGTTATAAATATTTTAGAAGTTATAAATTAAATAAAACATATTTAAAGTAAATGATTATTGATTTATTAATAATATTTGAAAGTATTTTGAGATAAAATTTAAAAAAATTTATGAATTATGGACTAAATGTTTTCAGATAGCTTCTTTGTAAATATAAGTAATAATGTAAATAATTGTTTTCAAATGGTTTCCATATAATTATAAAGGTGTTATAAACATATAAATGGTATTTATAAAGAAAGAAAGAAACTTTACAAATGAGTTTTGAAAAGTATTAAAGTATTAAAATAATTGATTTGCAAACGAAGTTTTCAAATGAATATTTCAAGTAAAATTTATATAATTTTAAATTAGTTGTTTAATCTTAACTTTCAATCTATCTTTTCTGTCTGGTTGTTTCTATTCTTCTACTTCCCTTCTTTTCGGGGACGAAAAGTTTTGAGTGGGGGAGAGTATAATGACCCGCAAAAATTAATGGTTTTAAAAAGCATATTTAACCGGAAATTTGTGAAATTTTAAACAATAAAATTTGAAATTAAAAATTTATTATTTGGAATACGTCTATTTCAATATAGCTACTGGTAAATTTTCATCCAATAATATTGAAGTTTATTTTTATTGTATAATTTTATTCAAACTCAAATCAGTTAATAATTGTCGGTAATAAAATGTTTTCCAAACTTGAATATTTTTATACAGTAAATTTCTAAATCATCTTCTGAGTGAAACATCAGCCTTCGTTTCGTCAAATTTGGACTTATCTAGCTCCGTTTACCTTATTTCTGTCAAATTAGTAGCATTTTCGGTACCGATTATCGACTTTTGATCGGATGATCGTACCACTGATATCTGTATATCGTTTTGATCGTCACGTCGTGCTGATCTCTACGGTATATTCAATACTATGTTTTGAAGTCCAGTTCGCTACGGAATCGTTAAAACGATTCTGTATCGATACCGCTTTGGTGACCTTTTATTTTCTTGTGCTTAAAAACTTTGAACCGTGACTACCAAACAAATAAATTGCTATAGTTATTTTTCTAAATTTATGTTTAGCCATTCGAAAATCAAACGTATAAACTTGTATACGTTATAAGTATTATTTTTAATAACGGTTCAATTTGTTAAGTCTGTTCATTCACTTTTGAATTTCCTTTTTCTCCTCCCACCTTTTCGTTTTCTCAGCCAATTGATATCCTCACGAAACCCATTCCCATGGCCTCCGCCTGGCCACAGAAACCCTTCCTCTCTCCCCATTCTGTTCTTCCGCTCCGCCTTCCCACTGCTCCAACCTGCTACCTCCGCCCTAACACTCGAACCCATCTCGCAACGCTAGCCTCTCCTCGGCCTCGCCTGCAACCTAGATCCGCCCTCTCCACTGCATGTAGTTCGCCACCACCGACCAACCCAAAGCCCCACCATGCTCCAGCCCTTCCCGTATGCTCGTGCCTCTCCCGCTCCACCTCTGAGCCCTCCACCAAACAGCAGATCCAAGCAGCTGTATCTCCTCTGCCCTCTGTATCTCCTCCGCCTAGCATCTCTTCGTCCATCTCCACTTGCTCCTCTCGGCATATAGGTATACATTTCCTTCATACTAAATTATTTTGCAAATAGGTCTGCTGCATATAGGTATACATCCATTTGTAGCATGTTAGTTGTATGAGTTATAAGATTTTTGTATATTTATATAGTTATAAAGTTAGCTATATAGGTATTGGTTCTATTTGTTGTTTATATATATATATATAAATTTATACATATTTTTTTAGGTGTATGTTTGGTTGCTGTAAAATTTTATATTTGTTTTACTGTTTAGTTTACTGGTTATATAGGTTCACCATAGATAAGTACTGTATATATACTATACTATTTATAAAAGTTTATATATGTAGGTAAAGATGTTAGTGTACAGATATTGTTATAACACATGTTGCGTATTATAAGTTGTTTTAAAGTTTATAAAATTTAAACGTATAGTTTCAGTATAAATAAATAAATCTTAGTCTGTATGTCTGCATATTTTCATAGTCTATAGTTTTGTAGAGTGTATGTATTTAAGTAAAGCTGTATACATTTTGAATGGCATGCATATATTTGTTTTCATAAAGTTAGAAAGGATATGTATATAACGGGTTTGCTCTATATTTTTTTTCATAAACAGTTTAAGTAGCCTGCACATATATGAGTACGTATATTTTAGTTTATATATTATAAAGTATATGAAGTTATATTGATTACATAGATTGTGTGGGTCTGCATATGGTATAGATTTGTTCGTATACATATAGTATATATGTTGTATTCATATTGTCTTGAGTGCTCTGTTTTTTTTTTGTCTGCATATTTTGTTAGAGTAGGTATATATATACTTTTATATAAAATTTGGTTACATAAAGCTTACATATAAAGTACTAATATATATCTTATTTTAATATTATGGTATTGATTCTATATATAATAATAATAATAATAATAATAATAATATCATATACAATCCGTTTTGTGACATTTAACTGATTTTTGGTAGTTCATTATTATATAGTGATATTAGGATCTACATTATATATATATATTATGTGTTGGTATTTAATGTTAATTTGAAATAAATATATACTTTATTTTAAAATATGTTTAAATTGAGTTTTAGAAAATCTATATATATGTAATATATCCCGTTTCACTGATCTCGTGCCACTTTGACTGACATTCGAAATATCAAATCTATCTCAGCAAAATCCCAACTTGCCGTCGTTCCGCTCGCTTGATTTGTATGCTTGTCCTTGTCTATTCGCTTCCATTCTCGTGCATATCTCCTACCTTGAAAGGTGAGCAATCACTCACGATTAACGTTCTTTTATTATTTAAATTTGATTTCAATTGAAATAGCAATTGAAATATGCTGCTGTAGTTATTTACATTGTTATATATGCTATTATCTATAACTGTTCACTTGTGACATCTGACACCAGTATCTAGTATTATATGCCTGTTATTACTATTATTTGTATCTGTTCACCTGTGACATCTGACACCAGTATCTAGTATTATATGCATGTTATTACTATTATTTATATATGTTCACCTGTGACATCTGACACCCGTATCTGTTATTTATACTGATGATATATGCCTGCTGTTATATATTTTTAGTATCTGTTATCACTCTGCAAGTTCCCTGTTAGTATAGAATTCACTATGGGTTGAAATGATACATACCCGAATGGACTTTAGAATAGGAGAATTTCGTTATGGGTTGAAATGATAAACCCAAGCGATTTTCATTTGAATTGAAATTGGGATTACGGGTCGAAATGATATCTACCCGTATATATTTAAATTTCGGATTGAAATGATAAATATCCGTATCACTTAACCATATGATAGATATATATACAGACACCGTTGGTCCATATATATAAATATTTTGAAATTGAATTCTATGGTTTTGGAAAGAAATATATGGTTTTAACTAATGTTGATTCTTAAATTTTATATATAAACGGTAATGATATATATAGATTTAATAATGATATTTAATTTAATTAAGATGGATTTAATACATATAATATGTTAAGTAAAAAATTTATATTTCAAAATAGATTTTTGGTAAAATTTGAATAAGCTAAGGTTGGAAAGATAATTTGAATTTAGTAAAGAATTTTATTTAATTAAACCAATTTAAAACTTATTGAAATTGGAATTTAAGATATGATTTATAACTTGAGTTTGATTTAAATAATTTAATGAATATTTCTTGTTTAAATAAATTTAAGGAAATATTTAGTAAAAATGAAATTTAAGGCTAGTTAAATGATATTGAATTTATTAAGTGAATATTCCCTGATCAAATAATAATAAAGTTAAAACAAGTGGTATATGAAATTGTTAAATCTAACTTTGAAAATGTTGAATATTAAAGCTTTGAAATATATTGAAAAAAATAAATAGTATATTTAGAACTGAATTAAATTGAAAATTTGAGCTTTGAATAAATTTGAATTTGGAATTTGAAGTTGATTTGAATCGATTTGCAAGACTTGAGAAAATTAAATGCTTTACTTTATAAATTAATCTATATATACTAATTTGGAAATAGATGTATTTGAAATGAAAATGATATCTTGATTTTGAAGTATAAATAAATTTGAAATGACCACGGTGTTATAATATATATTTCCACCTTGTAGATAGTTCTGAAGATCCTTAGAGGATGGTTATCCCAAACATCCTTTAAGTTACTTGTATTTCAGTTGATATTTCACTTGAGTTGGATTTATTAGTATAAGAATGTTAATCCTGACTCGAGTGTTTTGTGTTTTGCTTTACGCTCGGGTCAGACCGAGTGATACAGCATTTGAGACTCACCCTTGGAGTTTGGAGCTTCCTTTGGAGATCCAACTATCACCTCAACTTTCAGCTCTTCTAGTTGATTTGTTCAGAGAAGTCATCTGTTGCACTGGAGACTTCACTATATTTGAGATATTCTGTTGTATTTTATTTTTAACTCTGATGTTCATATAGTAGCTTCATGAACTACTATTTTATCTATTCCGCTGCGTATTATTGTATTACTCTGTGTCTGTGATTCTGTGATTGAGTTATTTACTGCATATGCTGAGTTTTGCCAAATTTAAATTAACAATCTGATATTTTGAATTATTCAAGTCAGACATGTGTGGATTTATTATCGATTTGAATGGTCCAAAATAGCGGGTCGTTACATCTCCTCTTCATCGAGATATCTCCACATATAATACTTTGGCATAAAAGCAAAACTTTGTAAATGAAGCAATATAGTATCATGTTTTTGAAGTTTTAGGCAACAACATTTAAAACATGGACATCAAATTTTGTTCTACTTTGTTCAATTATAAGATGCCACTTTTGTGAATGGTTCCGTACCATTTTTAAAATGCAACGGTGTCATTCATTTCTTCCCGACATTAAACTTTTACGTCCAATTTCTAACTTTTAAATAGTCCTTCTTCTATAACAAATAATATACATGTTTGGTATTATAATACACATACTATTAAAAAAATTATTAGAGTTTTTGTTATCAACACCACACATCAGTATTATTTATTTATGAAATCATTTGTTATAACATGTATATTTTATTATAATTCTATATATTTTTATTTTTTTTATTAATATTACCTTATACTTTGTTCTGAAGATATGTAAAATCTAACATCTTTTTCATAGGTTATTCAACCTACTTCCCTTTACAAACACAACCCTACCTTTACATTTAATAAATTATTTCACCTAGAGTGATTAGACAAAATTCTTGTAGGACTTCACCTTGTTCTCTATATCATACGCCAGTGTGCGTACATAAAGGAAAAAAGGAATTACTGCTCGAAATTTTGTTAACTATTTGAGTTGAAATGAGTTAGGAAGTGTAAAAATATTGTTATGTCTTTAACTCATCCAATACTGATACAAATCCAACAAATATTTTATCAGATGAATATCGAAGAGTGTTTCACAGAATAGATGAACATTTATACACCGATCATATACAATATCTACTGATAAGGTCGAATGTAATCTAAGGTCAACAAGATAAATTATAATAACCATTGAATAGAAAATTAAATTTTATAATATTTAAAATTAATTTAAAATAAAATAAATCATAACAACTTTGAAAATTAAAATTAAAATATATAACTTCTAAATATAAATATAATAACTGTAATGACTCGAAATTTCGAACGTTACATATTTAAATATCTGAATTATTTAAATATTTGAATCTGAATTTGATGTGATTAAGTTGATTTTATAACCTTGTTAATCCCCTTTTAATTAATAAATAATGATGATAAACTCATTTTTGAAAAATGTTTACAAAAATAAATAGTTCGAAGAAATATCGATAATGCGATTGAAAAAATCGTTTTATTGATAAATGGTTTTTTACTTGATATAAGTTGCTCAAACTTATTGTGCTTGCCTAAAATATTATTATGTAATTAATTAGCAACTAAAAATATTTTGGTTTTTACTGCTAATAAGATGCTTCTAGAAGGTATTTTGGAGATATTTATGGAGAGGGATATTTTGGGAAGCCTTTAGGGTAAATAAATGACGTGTAAAGGTTGCACGTGGGAAAAGTAAGGGGGGCCTGATCGGAAATAGTGGGTTTAGGAGGTGGTGGTAACCTCTTGAGAAAGCCTACATAATAGCCTTCTAAGTTCACAAAATTCATTTGCTAAGAAGGAACTAAAAACATGCTTCTTTATGCATCTTTCTCTTCTTTAACTTTCTCAAATCAATAGCAAATGATCTACAATCCCTCTCAACTTTTGGAAAAGGTCTTAAAACAACCTAGGAGCATGGAAAAAAGCTCAAAGTTGATGGAAGATGAAAAAAAGTGGACATGTAGTTTGGGCCGTGAGCATTAAAATAGAAGGGGAGGTGGCCAGGTGCGAAAGTGAAGTAAAGGTAGTGTCTTTGGATGTTTGAGGATGGTAGGAAATGTTCATGTGAATCTAGGTAGCTTATGCTTATGTTAATTTGGTTTTGGGGTGAGTTTACTCACCATTTGATTGTACATATTGTGATATATATGTTATGTGTAAATATAAAGTTAAAGTGAACTGATTAAAGTTATAATTTTGGACCCTACTTGCTTTTGAAAGCAAATGACAACTCTATATTGTATAGTTTCACTTCTATTACCCTCTGTAACATGTATCATGGTCTTGAATTTTTCTTTACATGTTTGGTTTGGTTGTATGTGGCGTTGGAATGTGTTTGAAGCGAGAATAATAGTTATAAGTGCACTTTGAATCCTTTGTGATTTAACTTGTGTTAAATGGTTATATGTGAATATATTGTGAAATAATATATCTTGGTTGTTATTTACACTTATAATAGTGTATGGGAAAGTAAGGAAAAGTTTTTGAAATTTTACAGAAATGATAGAACAAAGTTTGAAAAGTTAAAAGCAATATAGTTGCTATGGACGCACTTTGTAGACACCTTGTATTTGATGGTTTTTAATATGATTTTGAATGATATCCTTAGGCATTTCTTTACATGGTTACTAAGTACCATAGTTAAAATACTTAATATAAAAAAATCAAATTTTAAAACCTTTTTTAAATAGTGAAAAGGTCAAATATTTATGTGTTTTTAAGTGTTCTCTGTCCGGGATTTTTAACAACTACGGCAGCACTTTTTGGACCTACAACAACCTTTTTGGACCTTTTATAACACTGGCTATTGTAGTGTTATTTTTAACACTTTTTGTGATTTTAAATATGTTTAAAATGATATTTGAATTTAGTATTTTTATAGAATAGTTTAAGGGGTATTTAGTAAGATTTATTAGAGTATTTTAAAAGTGGTTTTAAGTGTAAATATATTTTTAATAATTATATATGAATTTTTAAAGTAACGGGCTTTAAATATCAAACATGTTTTTCTAATGATTTTTGTTAAATTTGAAATTAGTTATTGTTAAGTAATATTTTATATGGATATTTAAAACCTATTTAGAACCATTTTTAAAGTATTTATACATATAAGTTTGGAAAAGTAAGTTAAGTATTTTTTAAAAGGATAAAGTGGTCTTGTTATAACATTAAGCTAAGATGAATGGTTTTGAGAACCTATTAAATAGCACATTACTTTGTTTAATAAGTGTAAATATAAGTAGATCTTTAAATGAATATTTTAAAGACAATGTCGAGTATAGAGTGGTTTTGGTTTATAGCAACAATGTTTTAATAACATTTATTTAAAACCCATTTGAATATACTTTTTAAAATGTGACATCTTATTAAAAGATTTGTGAATATTCTTATACAATTTAGCATAAGAATATGAATGCATTTTAACGTATTGAAAAGAGTAGAAATGAATAGTGAAATAGTAGTATACTTGTATGTTTCTTTCCTAATGGTATTTTAAATATATATACAAGTATTTATAAGGAAGTTTTAATTAATAAAAGAATTAATTAAATAAAAAGGGGATTAGAAGTCACTTATGTGACTTAATCATGCTTTTTTGTTTACTTGTTTGTGGAAAGTATTTTGATGCTATACTTAGCACTATAAATCAACAAAGTAGACTTATTCTATCTATGAGAGTTAAGAATGATGTTCGAGTAGGGTTTAGAAGTAAACAGTGCTCTAACCAACAGGCTTCACTCTTGATCGAGGGATGGTGTAAGTTAAGAAGGTCAAAAACAAATAAGTATATGAGACTTGGTTTCCATATGCGATCGTTTTCTCTTTCATATTAGGCAGTCGATTAGTCGACTATTGAATTTAACCAATTAACTTAAGAAATATATTAAAGCTTCATGGCTTTATACGGCTTGAGATCCCTCAAGGAGGACTCAATAATATGAAACATCTCTTGCTTTAAGAATGTATATATATGAGATCCTCCAAGGAGTACTCCTTTACATCATTCACTTACTTCTAAAAGAACTAGAATTGAGTTAACCGAAAATTCATAAATTTGGTTTGAAGAGCCAAGGTTGGTTAAGTATGCTTATATTTTACTTATCAGATACCACTTCAAAATCAATATACGAGTTCTATTTTTTGGAAGCGGTTGTGGAGCGAATGTTATAGAATTGAACTGTTTATCCTAAGGTTAAGTCTAAGGGAAAGGTATTTTAACATTTAAAATGATGCTAGTGAGGGTATTGTCAATTTTGAGGTTGATTCCAAGAGAGAGGACAGAGTTAGCATTCGTCGAACGATTTACACTGGGATCTATGGAGAGATTTGAGATTTATTCGAGTGATGAAAACTCATGTGTTGAAATGCTAAATGTGACTTCATCATCGGTAATAACAGAAAATAGAGTAGGAGCATAGCCAAGGGGTTTAGCTAGCCCAAAAGGGTACATCAACTCAGAATATCCAGAGATGCTTTCGATTGGTTGACGCTGGGAGTTGATGGTATTCGGTATCACGTGTTTGAGCGTGGATCAACTATATTTTCCTTTGTGACATATTTATCTAGAGATATGCATGGTTTTAGAAGGTAGTTCCTAACCCTTTTTAGGAGATCCATGTTGATGCACCGAGGGCGTCTCCAATGTAAATCCTTATGTGAACGTACCTTAGCGGTTTTAGTTGTACTCTAATAGTATTGTGTTGTGAGATGTGAGCAGCATGGCTATTTTTTTATTTATATTCTACATCCTAGACACTATCTGTTATATCGCCATATGTACTTATTAGATGGGTTTGGTTCTTTTACGGGGAAATCCATTTCGATGATTCGAGTGGTCTCAAAAGATACTGTTATATGTTGATCATATATTTCTTGAGTTTCTCATACCAGACTTATGTCTAACTCATGGTTTTATCTTTCCTTTAATTCCTCGAGTGCTCTTTTAAGCAGCTTGAGAAAGGCAAGTTTTAGTTGGATATTCTCTGGAGATCAAGGAGACGAGGTGGATGTTTCACCTACTATAGTATTCTTATTTCTACTACACTACTTTTATGTATATATCATCAATTGTAAGGAGAGACTGTTATAACTGTCCAGGCCGATGATAGTGTTAGATCTTACCTTTTGAGTTTCAATGAGACAACTATACATTTCCATACATACACATTATTATTATATTTGTAGGAATATATTCATGGTGATATGATGATCAACCATGGAATTAAGCTCAAATATTAAAGACAAAATTAAGTAGAGTCTTGTCATATATAGTTGATATAGTTCTTATGTAAAATCTCCTTTACGATGACCACACACAAACACAAACGTTTTTGAAATTAATTTTTTAGAAAAATTCTTTTTAGATTTTTTTCAAAGAACTCAAACATATGGTCCTAAAATTTCGAAACAACTTAATTTAAAGGAAATATAAATAAAACACTTTTTTCTTTTTTAGGCAAAATTCAGCCGTCTAGATATATAATTCAGACTTCTGATTAAAGGTTCGGCCGTCTGAATTATCTAAATTTGCATTGTTTTGTTTCTATTCTAAACTGCTAATTTTCAGCCATCCGGATTTAATTTTTAGCCATCTGACCTGTACGAAAAGAAGTGTCTCTTCTCAAGAAATTCAGATCTGGAGAGCTGTCTTCTTCTCCATAGGTTGCAACTTCACTAATGATGATAACCTTTCAAATAGAACCCTTTAAACACTATAAATACAAATGAAATTAACTTTATAGATTCACTAAATCTTACTTACTTTCTACTCTCTACTCTTTTGTGAATTATCAAAAAGCAATCAAATTTCTACTTCCTCTTTCTGCACATTAAAATCATCATCTAGAAGAGATTATATAAAGGGCGTACTATACTGACTCATCGATATTTTATCTAGAACACACAGAGTCAACAACTTACTACTTTTGTAGTTGAAGTCCTATTGGAGATCTTCAGGCAAGTGAAGTCTTGTTTGGTTGCTTTAGCATTTTGTAAGATACATGTTCCTTTGAATTAAGTGAGGGTTGCTTAGTTTGTTCTAGAAGGAGTCTGAGACTGGACATAGGACGAGAAGTTTGAACTAGTATAAAAATCTCTGGTGCACTTTACTTTAGAGTATTTTTATTTAAGCTATTGTTATACAAGTTTTAATGTAGTAGAACAATTCATATTATTCAACCCATAGTAATTTTCATATGGTATGAGAGCTAGACATTCATACAACCGTAATAAAGTTATAGAATATCATTCGAGTATTATGGAAAACACTACTTTTATTTTTGTTGAAGGACAATCTACTACACGAGCACCACTATTTAACAGATTAAACTATACTTATTGGTCAACTAGGATGTGAATATATATATATATATATATATATGTATATATATATATGTATGTATGTATGTATATGTAGGTTAGTAAGCATGGTACATGGAATATTACATAACAGGAATACATTGTTCCTACCACCTATTATGCACCTAAAAACTAGATGTTATTAGTAACACTAAAGCTATCAACGTGCTATTTTCTCTCTAGAGAAAAATGAATCTATAGAGTTAGTGTTCACATCTTCTTATGAAATTCAACGTACTTTAGAAGTAATTCATGAAAGAGAAAACAAAGTTAAACAAAGTTAAACAAAGTAAAATTTCAATGTTGAAAAACCAATTTTAAAATTTTAGAATCAAGCAAAATTAAAATATCAGTGATATGTATTTATGATTTCAAGACATTCAACACTCTCTTATAAAATTAGGTGAGACATTTACAGATTTTGATATTGTTTCAAAAATTCTTAAATCTTTAATGGATGAGCAGTGGGAATGAAAATTCTTAGATATCGAAGAAGCTAATGATCTTTCTACCATAAAATCTGAAGAGTTAATAGGAAATCTCATGTCATACGAAGTGAATTTGCATGCAAAAGTGATCAGGCTTAAGAAAGGAAAACAATAGCATTTAAGTAGAAAATGAATAATCCAATGTTGATGAAGATGGTTCTGCACTTTTAGCCAAAAAATTTAAGAAATTCCTGAAAATGAAGAAGAATAAAAAGTTTGGCAACATTAACAACATCAACCATCATCTTCATCACTTAAATGCTACGAACACGATAAATTTTGCCACATGAAGAAGGACCGTTTTAATCTCAAAAAGGAGAAGAATAGCTTCAAGAACAAAAACAAAAGATTCTTTAATAAGAAGAAGCAAGCCTTTCAAGTTATGTGTGATGATTCAAGTTCATCTTCATCTTCAGAAAGCGAAAGTAATTTAGAACAAGCAAATGTTTGTTTACGGTTTTGAATGACAATGTACCAAATAACAAAAAAGGAAAACAGATACTCGATAGTGGTTTCTCTAAGCATATGATGGGGAACAAAGAAATGCTATCAAACATTATCTACTCAGATGGAGGAACCGTCACTTTTGTAGATAACTCCAAAGGATACATTATTGGAAAAGGTGATGTGAGCGATGACAGTATATCTAATTCACCTCTTATTACAAATGTTTTATTAGTTAAGAACTTAAAACACAATCTATTTAGCATTAGTCAACCTTGCAACAATGGTTTTAATATTTCATTTGAAAAGGATAAATGTAATATTTTTGATCAAAATAAATTTTAATATTTAAGGAATTAGTAAAATAAATATTTACGTATTAAATATGAAAATAAATCATAATACTGATATGTCTTTAATGGCTAAAGACAATGATCCTTGGCTTTGGCACAAAAGATTTTGCAACATTAGTTTTAAATTCATAAGTAAACTATCTAAAAATGATTTAGCAAAAGGTTTACCAAAACTTAATTTTAGAGTAAATAACTTATTTGATGCTTGTTAATTAGGAAAGTTAACTAAATCTTCTTTTAAATCTAGGAAAATAATTTCTACTTTACAACCATTGGAATTATTTCATTTGGATCTTTTCGGTCCGACTCAAGTACAATCCACAAACCATAACAAATATGTTATTCTTATAGTAGATGATTTTTCTAGACATACCTGGACATTTTTTTTGAAAAATAAAAGCAACACTTTTGAAACTTTAAAATCTTTGCAAAAAGAATACAAAATATAAAAAGTTTAAAAATTAAAAATATTGGAAGTGATCATGGTGGTGAATTTGAAAACGAACTATTTAATGATTTTTGTAATAAAAAGTTTTAGCCATAATTTCCCCTTTCTTAGAACCCACAACAAAATGACATTGTAGAAAGGAAAAAATAAAATGCTACAGGAATGCGCTAGAAATTTACTAAGTTTTAGCATATTGCCATAGAAATTTTGGTAGAAGCTATGTCTACTGCATGTCATGTTCTAAATGGTGTTGCTATAAGACCTCTAACAAAACACATATCATACGAACTATTTAATGGTAGAAAACCAAATATTGCCTATTTTAGAATTTGCAGTTCAAAATGTTTTAACTTAAATTCAAAAGATCAATTTGGAAAATTCGACCCAAAATCCAACAAAGGTATTTTTATTGGATATTCAGAATGAAGTAAAGTATATGGAATTTCTAATAAAAGATCAAAAATAATTGAAGAAACTTTACACGTACCTTTTGATGAAAACTTTAGAAATAGCAAGGATGACGAAGAAGAAATCATAGTTAATACTTCATCCATTTGGGTTTGTAGTAACAATGTTTAATAACATTTTTTTTAAACCCATTTGAATATACTTTTGAAAATGTGAAATTATTAAAAGATTTGTGATATACCATTTGGATAATAATATAAATACATTTCCAATTACTGAAAGCGTAGAAATGAATAATGAGATAGTAGTATACATATATATACCTTTCGTAAAGGTATTTAAATATATATACAAGTATTTAAAAAAGTTTTAATTAATAAAAGAATTACTTAAATAAAAAAGGGATTAGAACTCGTTTATATTACTTAATCATTCTTTTTCTATATACTTGTTTGTGAAATTTTTTTAATCCTATACTTAGCACTAAAAGCCGACAAAGTAGACTTGTTCTATCATAAGAGTTCAGAATTTTGTTCGAGTAGGGTTTAGAAACAAACAGTGCTCTAACTTACCGGCTTCACACTTGACCAAGGGATAGGGTAAGTTGAGAAGGTCGGAAACATGATAACTATATGAGATTTGGTTTCCATATATGATCGTTTTCTATTTCATACTAGGTAGCCGATTTGTCGACTATCGAATTTGACCAATTAACTTAGGAAGTATATAAAATCTTCACGGCTTCATATGATTTGAGATTCTAGAGGGAGGACTCCTTTATATCATTCGCTTACTTCTAAAAGAACCCGAATTGAGTTAACCGAAATTCACCAATTTAGTTTTGAAGGGCCTAGGATCGGATAAGTATACTTATGTATTAGTTATCGAATACAACTTCAGAATTGATATAAGGTTTATATGTTTTGGAAGTGGTTATGGAGTGAAATGTTATAGAGTTGAACTATCCATCCCAATGTTACGTCTAAGGGAGAGGCTAGCATTAATATTTCAAATGATGCTAGCATGGGTACTATCTATCTTGAGGTTGATTCTAAGAGAGAGGAAAATGTTAGCATTTGTCGGACGATTTATGCTGGGATCCATGGAGAGATTCGAGATCTATTCGATTGATGAAGACTCGTGTGTTGAGATGCTAAACGTGACTTCACCATCAGTAATGATAGAAAATAGATTAGGCGTATAGACATGGGGTTTGGCTAATCCAAAAGGGTACATCAACTCCAAATATATGGAGATGCTTTCGATTAGTTAGCATCGAGAGTTGACGATGTTCTGTATTGCATGTTCGGGCATGGACCAGTTATGTTTTCCTTTGTGACATATTTTATCTAGAGATATGCGTGGTTTTATAAGGTAGTTTTTGACCCTTGTCAGGAGATCCGCCTTGATGCACTAAGGGTGTCTCCAATGGAAATCCATATGCGTACGTACCTTAGTGGTTTTAGTTGTAATCCTAACATTGCTATGTTGTGAGATGCGAGCAGTACAACTATTTTTTGATTTATATTCTACACACTAAATACTATATATTATATCGCCATATGAACTTATTTGATGGGTTTGGTTCTGTTGAGGGAAGAACCATTACGGTGATTCGGATGGTCTCAAAAGATATTATTATATACGAGTTTCTTAGCGATCTGACGTCCCGTGTGATCGTGCGAGCTCGAAACATATAATGATTAATTTGAGAAATTAAAAATAATATTTATTTTACTATGTATATCCTCACCCATACCCTTCCTCTCTCAGAATATTTTTTGTTTTTTCTCTCCTCTTTTTACTATAAACATAAAAGAAACTTATCCACCAATATAAATCAATTAAACCTGGAGCTACACTCAATGAAAATCAACATCGTTTGATCTGTTGTACTCGTATGAGTGAGGGATTCAAACCTATGTGAAGTTTATTGGGTATAGCATTAATTGGTCGTGGTCCATTTTTCTTGTTTGACCTTGGTGATGAGGTGGCGGAGCCTGGGGAGAAGGTTGGCAAAACAAAAGGCAATGTTGTAAAATTGAATTGAAGAGAAGTGATTTGCATTGGTAGGCGGAGCTAGCTTTGGTCGTGGAAAATGACGACCTAGTGATGCTCGAATTAGGGAAAAACTATTGCTTTTTAGGGGAGAAGGTTGAGCTGCAAGTGGCTGGGTCAGGAGCGATGTGTGCGCGAAGAGCGACACGTTAGTGAGTCCAGTTCGTGATTTCATCGAGCGTGGAGGAAAGGCATGGCAAAGTGGGTTCGGTTGTGTGTAAGTGCACAGGATATAGAGTTCAAAGTTTGGTTTAAGAGGTAAGAAGGATAAAGCAGGTAATTAGTTAATTAAATGATATTTTAAATCCAAAATCTTATAAAATCTGTAACTTTTACATACGAGGTCCAATCGAGATGCCATCTTCATCATTGCACTCATAGTGAGATTTTCTACATCTTGGTTTAGCTTGGGCTTGTGTGAGTTAACTCACCATTTAATTTTTATATGTTGTGTATATAAATGTTTGTTGTGTTAAATATATATTAAAATAAATAACGATGCAAGTTATTTCTTTTAGACCCTTCCTTGCTTTTAAAAGGAAGTAACAATATTATATATAGAATACATTCTCTTTTAAACCCTCTAAAATATGTGATGTGGCCGAGACTTATTGTTTACATGTTTGATAATTGTTGAAGCGAAATAGTCGCTATAAACTAAACGCACTTTGAATCCCTTGTAGTTGACATATGTTAAAATGGTTAAATTGGGAATATATTATAGAAATATATATTTGGATGTTTCCTATATATGGTTTGGTGTGTTTGGCAAAAAGTAATTGGGTTTTGAACTTATAGAGATTATGAATGGAAATTGTGAAAATTGAAAGCAAAAAGGTCATGATGGATGCACTTTGAAAATGCCTTATGTTCAGCAATTTTCAAAGTTAACTTTAAAAGACATCCTAAGGCTTTTCTTTGCATTTTTAATACACACTATAGGTATATTTATTATTGGAAAAATATCAAGGTTTAAATATATTTTTAATGATTATTTATGAATTTTAAAGTAAAGGGTTTAAATTATAAAATATGCTTTTTAAGGTTTGTAAATAAATTATAAATAAGTATTTTTAAGTAATATTTAATATAAATGTTTTAAACCATAGTATAGATATTTTAAATATATATAGTTTTTAGAAAATTAACTAAATATTTTATTAAAATAAATAGAAGCTTATGCAATATAATATCTTTTTAAATTGTTTTTATTATTAATTATTTTATCTTATAAATAAATTAGTATAGCTGTACATATCATTTTAAAAAGGTTTTTAGTAAATATATAAATTGGGAAAAACAAGTTAAATCTTTTATGAAGAAATAACGGAAGATTTGGATTATAAACTTTAGTTAAAATAAATGGTTTTGTAAAGTAAAAGTATATTGACTTGCAAAATTATTGTAAGATTACTATTAGAAATATAATTAAGAATAGTAATATAATTAAGATTATAATTAGAAATTTCATTTCCCGTTAATCCAACAAACATGGTTAGGAAACGAATGCTTTCTACTAGGCAGGCTAACCTCCCATTCCCGGCTCCGGTCGGATTAGCTGGGTTGGGGCTCTACTCTTCATAGTGGAGTTTAAAAAAATATATAATTAAGATTATAATAATTAAGGAATATAATTAGATATTTAGTAATGAATATTTTAAAGATAATTATAAGTAAATAGGTTTGGGTTATTGTGACAATATTTGAGTAACACTTGTCTTAAAACCTTTTAAAAGTAATTAGATCTTTAAAAAGAGAGTTTTAGAGAAACTGATTAAGTGTGAATTATTTTGGTTTGTAATAAATAATGCTTTGGTAACATTTGTTTTCAAACCCTTGAATTATATTTTAAAGTGGTAAAATATTATAAATATAAAATATAATTAGATCTTTAACAATGGAAATTTAAAGATAATAACAAGTGTAAAATCTTTAGTAATAAAGATAGAAAAATTATATGTTTAATTTATATAAGAGAAGAGGTTTATAGTAACAACGTTTAAGTAACATTTGTTATTAATCTCTTTGATATATTTTAAAGGAAGTAAATACGTAAATAGTAAATACGTAAATAGTAAATATGTAAATAGTATACGTAAATAGTAAATACATAAATAGTAAAATACATGAATAGTAGAATACAAGTGTGTAACTTTTATAAAGAGAAATCAAATCTATATACAAGGTAAATAAGAGAAGTTTTAAATTAATAAGTTAAATTAATAAGTTAAGTTATTAATTAAATAAGTCAAGTTTAATTAAATAAATGAATTTAATTACACAAAGGTGTTTAATTAATAAAAGATGTTTAACTAAAAGAAGTTTTACTAAATGATGAAGTTTTAATTAATGAAGAAGTTTTATTACATAAAATGAGTTTTACTAATAAATAAGGTTTTTAATCAATGAAAGATTAATTAACCAAAAAGGGGGATAAAAGTTGTTTATGTGACTTAATCACACTTTTGTGTGTTAATCGTGCTTTGTGTGTTGCTTATTTATGGAAAATATTTAGTCGTTTAGCACGAAAGTCGACAAAGTAGACTTGTTTCTATCTTTGAGAGTTAAGAATGATGATTCAAGCATGGTGTAGAAGAAACAATGTTCTAACCTACTGGGTTCACTCTTAATCGATGGATAACATAAGTTGAGAAGTTCGGAAACGTGATAAGTTTATGTGACTTGGTTTCCATATGCGATCGTTATCATTATTGTTGAATATGACCAAATTCGTTGACTCGGTCTTAAAGAGACCAGAACCAGTAAGTGTTTTACTTATCGAAAACCACTTCAAGAATGATATACATGTTTTATCTCTTGGAAGTGGATCTGTTCAAGATGTTGGAATCTATGTGGACATCCAAGATTTGTTCGAGATGCTCGAACCCATGTAGAGGTTCATGATCTGTTCGAGATGTTAGAATCCATTTAGGGATTCGTGATCTGTTCGAGTGACGATGGCTCATGTGTTGAGATGTTGAATGTGACTTCACTATGGTATATGAATAAAGATAAAGTAGGATGCATGATCTTGGGGTTTAGCAAACCCATGGAGGGGTACATCAACTCCAGTATCGAAAGTATGCTTATCGATATGTTGTGCGTGGGAGTTGAAGATACTTGGTTCCATATGGGGCAGGTTCGCTCGTCCGGGCGATGGGCCTGTTGTGATTACCTTATAGTATATGTTATCTAGAGATATACGATGCTCGGTAGGTAGTTTCTAATCCTTGTTATGGAGATCCGTTTCAGCTTTTAAATTGGATGCGTCTCAGTGGAAAATCCATATGCGAACATGCCTTAGCGGTCTTGATTGTACTCAAATATGTTGTGATGTGACCAATGTAAGCATCACGGCTGTGATATCCCGAAATTTCGAGGAATTTAAAATGTGATAATCTTTTAATTAAATTATTTAAAATTGAAAAAAAATTGTTATTTTCAAATATAAATAACCAATTAATTAATAATGTGATATTTTAAGTTATGATTATAGATTGATTTTAAATAAGAATAATCACTACAAGAAAACTAGCCTTTGGTTGGATAAATTAGTGGCATTTATTTGTGAATGCAACTAAAAACATTTTACCCTGTAGTTGTAGTTAAAATGCGGCAAAAATTATTTTACCTTTCGTGCCTTACCAAAATCTTTCCACCTAAATCTTATAAACGCATCCAGTACATTCCCTATCCATTCAATCCCCAAACCGTAACCACCTCAAAACCCTAATTTACTCCAATGAAAAATTCAAAGCGAAAAGTGAAAAAACAAATTCTGCTATCCGAAACCAAAGTAATCAAACAACTGAACGAATGGATAGAATCGCGAAAACCCGATTCTGGGATCAACCCCTTATCCATTCAATCCCCGCCCGATAAAGCTCCAGTTGAAAAGAGCCTGGATGGGACTTTCTCACCATATGCCGGCGTCAAGCTTTTCTGTCGGTTTCCGATATCGAGGAAGACGAAAGAGATGCTTGAAAAGAGAAAGTTCATAACCATGAGCGAGATTCAGCGAGCTTCTTTGCCTCATTCGCTTTGTGGGAGGGATATTTTAGGTGCTGCAAAGACAGGGTCTGGAAAAACTTTGGATTTTATTATCCCGGTATAATTAATATTTTTTGTATTGGAGGTATATTCTGAGCAGAGTTTGTAAAATTTGGGGCCTATGCCGTTAAAGGCTTCACCTGAGCTTCGCCAGGTTTCGCCATTGTTATCTTATTGAGAATTTTATTTCTACGTTCTTTAAGTATATAATTATTTTCTTTAGTGGCAGAATCATGGAGGATTAGGGCTGGATATTAATATTTTAGAACTGATATCCCAGTGTGGAAAGCAACCTGCTAATTTAAGTGCTTAGTAGTTCAATTTTTTTAATCATTGTTTAATTAAAAGTATCAGCTGCTTTATTATCATATTATTTGTTGTTTGGCGGTTCTATTCTGCATCTGCAGGTGTACACTGGTTTTAATAGTGTTATGTTAGTTTAAGAGCGTACAAAGGAGAGAAAGGAAATTCTTTGATGGAGTGAAATTTGCTTGGCATCGACAGTAAGTATTCATAGTCTTTATAGATGATTTTTTCCAATTTGCGCTGAAAATATGTTTACATAATGTTTTCTTCAATCCTAATTATAGATGCAGAGCCTAAAAAGATACTAGAGATAAAGAACGAACTAGGTTTAAGTGGGCATGGAGTTTTGAGCCATCTTCAGGTCTGTTTTCACGGTATTACTACTGTTATATCTAGTATAGAAGTAACTTTTGTATTTGAATACCTATACAATTTAGGAAGGTATATCTTTATGCTCTCGTATGTCAGTTGATTATTCAAACGTTCTAATCCTTTTATTACTTTTACATTTTGATGGCTTAAGACTTATATGTGATAAGAATCGTTACATTGGTACCTGGGCTAGTGAATTGTTCCCAGCTTGCATTCGTGGTTTAGATCCTTATTACACAAGTAATTTTGCTATTTAGATGCTATGAATGAAACATAATTTTAGGGCTGAATGAAAATTCCCATCATTACCTATTTTGAGTTCATACAAACATTTACTAAACTTTGCTAGACCTATATGCCCAAAAAAATATTTAAGCGCCTGCTGATATATTTCCACGTTACATATTTCATGGAGATGATCCTCTTATTAAATGATTGATTCTGAGTATCAATTGGTATTCTGCAGGCTGATGCTAAAAAGATGGAACAAATTTCAGGTTCATTGGCATCATTGCTGGTCAAGTATCCAAATTTGCAGAAACTTGCCAAAGCAGCGTTCTGTACATATATAAGGTCTATTCATAAGATATACCTTCTTTAGTTATTGGTGATTCCAGTACTTTCGATGTTGTGACCTTTAAAGATGCAATAAAGTAAAGAATATCAAAGTCATTTTTGAGCAAATTAGCGATGGTAGCACCTTGCGACTCAATTTGCTCTCACAGTTCCAATTTGTCCAAGCATTTGTTGCAGGAGTTCAGGTAATTTCTTGGTATCGTATGTTTTACATTGATGCAAATTATTTGTGCGGTTTTTGATATTTAAACACATATCATTGTTTGTACTTGCACTTTGAACTTAGATGTTTTGTACTGAAACTTGGAAGTTATACATGAACTTTGAACTTTGGACTTTGATAGAAACACCCATGAAACTATTTACTCGTTACACTTTTGTATAAAGTTATTGCCAATAAACTGAATTTGTTAATACGATGAAGCATTTATATGATTCATAGACACACTTATACAAGTCATCCAATCCTAACTCCTACTATAATAAGTTAACCGAGTTTTATAAATAATAATAATAATAATAACAAATTAACTAAGTTAACCAAGATAATAAAAATTAACTAAGTTTGGGATGCATTATAACCCATGAATGTTTCCATTGATTTATTTCCTTCTCTTCAGTAGCTTTGTTGTGTTAAAAATGCATCTACTGCATTTGTTGCAATGATGGACAGTTCATTTACCCATATATTCTTCAATACCCGCTATATGGTAGTAGCGAAGTAAATATGAGGTGGAATTTTATATCAACTGTTGTTTCCTTCTGCAGCCATTTGCTTTCTTACCGCTGTTTGAAATGGGAGGTCATTCCTGTATATAGAATTAATTTAATCAAGAAACTAAGGGATTTTTCTAGTTGTTACATGTCAGAAAATATACATTGTACACTAAACCAACATCTATAAAGTAAACGGCGTTGGCTATTATTTGTGTGTCCTTACATCCGGGCAGCGGACAATGCAAATGCTCTTCCCGCAGAACCGGTATAAAAAATTATGCATGCTATGATGTTTGTTTATTTACTGCTGTTTGAAATGGGTGCTCTGTAATATGATTCCGTGTTGTTGCGAATTGGCTCTTAAATTTGATATTATAATCATATAAAGTCTGCTTTATCTCTGTAATTTTCGACAGAGGTATTGACTAATATCTTAGATTTAGGATTACTGGTCTGTCTTAAAATGAACTTGCGTTTTAGTCATTGTACACAACATTTTACTTGGTATGACTAAAATTATAATGCATGGGATGCTGTTAATGCAAAGCTACCTTGGTTACATTATTTATCGCATTATTTTGGTGCACCTGCATCTACGTAACTTCTTACATTCCTGAGTGTGTACCGGCTAAATGTAAATGCTCTAGCAATTTTATTTCAGTTGTTTGTTTTCCCTATAACCAAAAATGGTTATTCAATGAAAAAGATGTACTGATTTGCACAGATTGTTTTCTAATTCAACTAAATGTTCTGCGTGATATTCATAATTTATGTTCTGCATAATTGTGACATCATTTATAGTAGGATATACTTGTATAATGTTGTAGATGTTTGACACCATGGCTGAATGTCGTTCAGAACAATTATTCGGTAGGTTAAACATTCTTGGCTCTTATTTACTGCTTTTTTCCTCTTCTGTGACTACAAGTTTCTCATATGTTTTTCTGTAACATGGAAATGTGGTTAATACCTTAATCTTTATAGCCTTTTTTGTAATAGGCAACTGCACGCAATTTGTCTATGAGCATATTTCTAGTGTAGTTTTCTCAGCGAGAAACACTATTTATACCTTTTGTCTCCTACCATCTGATTTTTAGTTGGTACTTACTTGTGACTTGGCTTATATTGCTGTTAGGTTTACCTATGGGACATATATCTTATGTACAAAACATTAGACCAGGTCTTCCGTTGTTCCTATTTAACTATAGTGATCGAACACTGCATGGCATATTTAAGGCTATGAGCAATGGGCAGAAACATATCAATCCTTATGCTTGGACTGATGGCTCACAGATAACTCCTTATCCGGCACAGGTATAGTAATTAGTACCATTGCATGAACACTACTTTTTTGGCCTGTTTTGGCCTTGTTTTTGCCATCGACCATCGAATAAAAAGATAATTTTGCATTTTATATTAATACATCACTTCTTTTAATCTATTAATTTTTGTATTTTAATCTATTAATCTTTGTATATCACTCCTCTTCATGAAACTGTGTGTTTTCCACTGCTGCAAGTAGTCTTAGTGCATTGAATCTGTTGTGCTTTCACTTGTGTAGGCATCGGACTTTTGAAGAGAGCAAATTTGGACTTGATGATGCTAGCTTTCACTTGTGTATGCAACAAAAAATTATGGGTAATCAAACGTTTTGTTAGCATTAGTTAGATATAACATTTATTAGTATCTGATGTGTAAATTTGTATACAAATGGTTATTGTATGTGAGTTAGGTCATTTTGTCGAAAAACTATTGTATTGGAATGGTTATGGATATTTTATTTGATTATATGGTTAATGTGTTTTTTAACTTATTTGAATATGATGATTATGTGAGTGATTGTTGATTGATATAATAGAACCAAAATAGACCATTAACAGGAAATAATAGCATGAAAAAATGGTGTAAAATAATAAACAACTTTTAGTAGCGTTTCCAAAACGCTACCGAAATATATATAGTGGTGTTGAGTAAATGCAACCATAAAACAGGGGTAAAGTTAGAAATTCTATTAGTAGCGCCAAAAAATCTTTTGGTGGCATTTTTTAAACGCTACAAAAAGATTTATGGTGGCATTTGAAAAACGCTGTCAAAAATGCATTTATAGTGGCGTTAAAATAAATGCAACAAAAAATCATGGATTTTTAGTCGCATGTTTTCTAGCAGCGTTTACCAAAACGCCACCAAAACTTTTTGTAGCGTTTTTTGTGCGCCACTAAAAATCAAATTTCTTGTAGTGAAATAGTTACAAAATTAATTTGTGTTATTTTATAAATAGATTTAAATAGTCCTATTATTTCTAATTTAATAAGTGTTATTTAAATGTGTATATATGTGTGTAGTTTAGAAGAAAATTATGATTTGAGAATTTAAAATAAAAGTGTTCCAATATAATTACAATAAAATCTATCTTAAATTTAAGTAAAGCTATACTTATTTACATTTGATCTAAATATATAAATATTGATGTAATTTTGGTAATAATGTTTAAATTAAAATAAATCTTGTCAATATTAAATATAAATATTAAACAAATATATTGTCATAAATGTAAGTATTAATATATATAAACATATTAAACATAAGTGAAAATAAAATAAATAAATAAATAATTGTAAATTAAGTGTTGGATAGTTAAGAAATAAAAATATGGAGTTATGTTAAAAGAATAGAAATAAATACACAAGCTAATATAATAAAAATAAATATAACAACTTTAAAATTTGAGAACTTAAGTTAAGTCTAGAATTGTGTATGTATATATATATATACACTATCACCATATGTATATGCAAAGAAATAAGTCAAGATAAAAATATATGTACTATAGCAATATGTAGATATGCAAGGCAAAAAGAAAACATATAAGTACATACGAATTGAAGGAAGGGGATATGTATGACACTTTTAATAAATGCTTTTACCAAATGTATCATTTCAGCCACCCTATAAAGAAAAATCACTGATCAAATAAATAAAAAAAATCTTCTACCAGCAAAGTACTTACCTGTGTATACCTATTTCTTATTTATCAAAGCTTCTTTTCATTTTCGTTCATTAAAACAATGCAAAACCAGAGAGGCAAAACCTGGAAGCTTCTCCTCAAAATATTCTTTAACCTGTAAATACTTTCCTGAACTCAAACCTTGTGATCAAAAGCCTGGAATCAATGTTTAAATCATCATGTTCCAGACCAGTTCATTTTCAAAGCTTCAGTTTTCCAGTAGGTTAATCAAAGTAATGCAAATATTTTCAGTTTTGAAGTTTCAAATGTTCAAAGCTTTTCAAGTTTTCAATCCAGTTTCAAACCCTCTGCCTTTTCAAAACTTGTGAGTAAACATTTTTCTTAAAACTTAAATATGGTTGTAAGTTTTACTGCATGTAATGAATGTTTGAAGTGAATGATGTTTGCATATAAGAATAGATGTTGATATCTGTGAAATGGCTAGGTATATATATATATATATACATTCCTCTGTTCTATGTTATTTATCAAGTGAGTAACTTCACTTTTAAAAATTTAAGTAGGTAAATTTGGTTGCATGCTATTTAATTTGAAATGAATATATTATGAAATCTATTGTGAATATATATATGAATATATATATGTGTGCATGCTTGTTTACCTGTAGCATTTCCATTTCTTTGATTTCAAGCTTCTGTTTGATTTAAAAACCATTATCTCTTGATTTAATCTTGGTTTGGATTTAAGACTTAAACAAAATATGTTTGTTTCATCATAGACTATAGTTTAAAATTTTTACTTAAGTTAAAATAACTTTGTATCATCTTTGGAAATTATTAATAGATGAATCAACTTTGAAATAGTGAAAATTTAAACTTCATAAATTTTTGTTTCAAGGTTAGGATCTGAAACAACATTTAAAAACATGAATTTTAAAACTAAAATCAAGTTTTTAGAAATAGGGGTAGGGTGCAGTTCTGAAATGAACTGGAAATGAAATTTGGGGATTTTTGGGTGATTTCTGCTATCTGGGTGGTCGGGATCTTTGGCATTGATGGAGGAGTGATCAGGGATGATGGGAAAATTATCTGATGATGGTGCATCTCAGTGTGGAGGTGGTGGTTGTTTTTTGAAGTCTGGAACCCTAGTTTAACTAGGCTAGGTAAAATCGATCACCACGGCTTATAGGATTGATCGAGTGCTATGAGGTTTTGGGTGATGATAGCAGGGGTAGTTGGCGAAGGTGTGGCCGGAGGTTGTGAAGCTCTGGTGGTCGAGGGCGTGGTTGCGAGATGTTTCTTTCCGGCGATGTTGAACTCCACTTTCGAGCTGAAGGCTCGTTTTCTATTTGTGTTAGATGCTTTCGTTTGGATGTTCGTAGTCGAGTGTCGTGATGGTTTATGACTTGCCGGAGGTAGTAGAGTTCGTCAGAGGGTCGTCGAGGTACTGTGCACGTGCACGTTTGGGTTGTTCGTTTTTGGCTATGGGTTGTGTCTTTGGGGAAGAAGAAGGGAGCTCGGGCCGTTGCTCGAGTTTTCGCGTGAGTGACTCGAAGGAGCTGGGTTCGTGAGGGCTTGTGAGTGACTCGAGTGATAGGTCGAGTTGCCTGAGGGTTAGGCTCGGGTAAGTGAGTTGAGTTGTTTGGTTTTAAAAAGGGAAAACCTATACTAGTTTTAATGCAAAGGAATTCAAGTTTTAAAGCAAGTAAAACCAAGTTTTAAAGTATTTAAATAATTTGTTTCCAAAGGGAAAACATTTAAACAAGTTTAAATGTGTATTTAAAGTAATCTAGTTTTAACAATTAATGTTTAAATTGTTTTGCTTTGAAGAAAATTATATATTTTCAATTATATTATTGATTTGCAAAATGTTTTCAAATGAAAGTATAATGATATAATTAAGTATATAATAAAGATAAATAATTTATCTTTTAAATTATTTAAGTTCTGATTAATTAAGGGTAATTAATTAGTAAAATTAATTAAGAATTAATCACTTAATAAAAATTAATTGGTGTAATTAATTAATGTTAATAATCAAAGGGTAATTACTGAAGGTAATTTAATTAAGAACAATTAATTAATGAAAGTAATTAGAGATTTATTAATTAATTAAAGATTAATTAATGAAAGTAATTAGTGGTTGATTAATAGAAGAAATTTGAGGGTAATTACTTAATGAAAGTGATTTGAAGTTAATTAATGGAAGTAATTAAGGAGTAATTAATTTATTAAAAGAAGTAATTAAGGGTAGTTAATTACTGAATGTGATTAATCAAGAGTGATTAATAATTATGATTTAATTAAAGATAATTAATTAATATAATTAATTTAAATAGAGTAATTAATTAAAATGTAATTAGGGATCATTAATTAATATAATTAATGATGTAATTTAAGGTTGATTAATTAAGATTAATTAATCAATAATAAGTGATTAAGTAATTAATTAATTAAGGATTAATGTAATTAATTATAGTTAATTAATTAATGAAGTAATTAAAGGTTAATTACTGTATTTGGTTAAGAATAAATAATTTGTGAAATTAATTAAGGTTAATTACTTAAATGTAATTAAAGGATAAATAATCAAGGGTGATTAATTAAGGTGGATAATTAGAGGATGATTAATTAATTGATTTGTAATTAATTAATGTTTAAGTAAGCAAGATTTTTAATGATGAAGTAATTAATTTAGTTCACTTTAAATTAATTAGAGATGCAAGTAATTAATTTAATTCATTTTAAATTAATTATATTTGGTGTGATTATTAATCATTGCTTATGTATGGATGAATGATATTGATTTCCTTGAATGGTTTGAAATCTCAGATATGAGATGCTGTGTGATATGGATACTTTGATTAAAGTATAATGATAATGTGGATTATCTATTTATAATGATAATATGGATTATATGTTGTGATAATATTGTTGATTTTCTATTTTGAATCTATGAATTATCTATATGTGTGTACATAGATAATAGAATTGAATTGTTTTAAAACTTTAAAACAACTTGGCCTTAAAAGATACGTTTTGGATTTCGATGAGACCAGGATCGGGTTTCCAGATTTGGATATCCGAAAACCACATCGATCCAAATTAACGATAAGTCATGAATCTCAAGTGAAGATGAAGATTCAGAGTGCAAGGGTTATTGTCGTTAACTCTGAGGATGATTCCAAAATGAGTGTAACGAGATAATGCCTTCGGTTTCGTTCGAACCCGGAACGAACTTGTATGGATTGAATGCTTTCAGAACATTGTCAGGTGGACGATGAGCATTCTAAGAGATGTGTTATGATGAGGTAATCGTAGCCTCAAGCCTCATCAACCGGGAATGGCTAAAAAAGGGGAGGTGCAGCAAGGCTTCGTGGGTAGCCCCCACTTGAGAATAAGGTCATCCCTGTCTAGATGTCCCTCTTTATTTCGGCTTAGTGGTGCGGTTACTGATCACAACCGTGGGGTGATTTTATTTGGAATTATCCAGTAAGGGATGGTTCCGGCCTTGTGTTGCAGGGGAGCGGGCGTACTCCTCGGTACGCTGATCTAGGCCAGGTACTGTGACGGGCGGTATCCCAGTAGCCCTTCCATTGTATGGAATCCAAACTCCAATAAGCGTCGTACGATTTAGTTGTGCCCAACTATGTTGGAACGTGAGATGTAAGCATTCCAGCTATTTCTATATATTACTTGAAAACCCTAGACACTATTATAATATAACTGGATTTCCTATCAAATGTTTGGTTAGCGTAAGGTAAAAACTTACCCACGTTTATGTGTGGGGAGTCTTACGTGATACCTTTGTTTCAAAGGGTTTTTAAAGTTAAGCAACTTTAACCGTTTACTCATACCAGACCCATGTATGACCTGGAGTTTATTTCTGTTTTTCTTAAACTCTCGGGTACTCAAATTTTTACGAGTAGCCAAGGGATTCAGGCTAGCTTTGACAAATTCTAGAGGAGCAATGGAGCATGAGGCTTCAGCGTATAGATATATATTGGTTCTGCTGTGTTAATGTTTATCTGTATTTCCGCTGTGTTGTATCTCTATGATGTTTTGAGTTGTATGAAAGACAGGTGTTTATAACTGTCTAATTTGTGATGTATAAGCTGTGTATCTTTGATGTATATGATACTATGTAATATCTTATGTAATAAATATAATTTATTCGTTCCGCTGTTGAGATTCTGATGTTGTTTAGTTCTTTCTTCTCTATCTTTTCTCTTTTCTACCCCTTTCTTTCTTATAGATGATGCGACTTTCTGGTAATAGAAAGTCGGGTCATTTCAACGGCTATTTTCTAATTTATATTCTTCACACTAGACATTATCTATTATATCACAATATGTACTTATTAAATGGTTGGGTATTTTGAGGGGATAACCGTTACGATAGTCTCAAAAGGTACAGTTATATGTTGTACAGATATTTCTTGAGTTTCTTACACCATACTTATGTCTGACACATGGCTTTTATTCTCCCTAAATTCCTTATGTGCTCGAGATGTCAGAGAAAGGCAGGTGTGATAACCTGGATTTTTGGTCATCTGATAATTGGATAATTATCTGATTTTAACTATTTAAACAATGATTTATAAGTTAAACAAATAAATTATGTGTTGTATACATATGTGTTGATTTAAATAGAATTTAAATTTGAATTTAATTTGAAACTCAAAAGATAATTATCTTAAAATAAATTGAATTTAAAAATATATTTACACATGCAAAATACAAGTGTTGAGATATTAGCATATGTAAATGACAAATGTTAGATAATTAAACAAGTGTCACATTATTACATTTTCTTTTATTTTTAAAAATATTAGATAAAACAAGGCTATAAATATATTTATACTCTCTCTTTCAATTCTTTTCTATCTTCATTTTTAAACTCAAGAAAAATAAGCCTGTAACATACTAAAACCAGAGAAAATATCAAACAGCAAATTCAACTAGATCAAGCAATTCATCTCAGTTTTTAAAACAAGATTTCCAGTTCAAAATCAAAGCAAGTTTTCAAGCTAACAAAGTTTTCCTGTTAACAAGTTTTCAAAAGATCATCAGCATACTCAGTTCAAGCTCTCTGTCCAAACATCTTTTCCTGGTGAGTAAACAACTTTAAAAATTTATCTTAAACTTGATGCATGTGATAATTCTTGAGTGTTATGATATGAATATGCAGTTGCATGATTGTATAAATAAGTTGAATGTATATAGTTAATATACAGGTGTGCATGTCAGAGATATCTATGTTCTTCCCTGTTTCTTCTTACAAGGTTTTAAAATTTAGATCAAAATTCATTATCTCTTCTTCTGATCTCTGTTAGGATTTAGTTTTCAAACAAGAAATGTTTGTTTAGTCATAGATTAAGTCTTAAAAGTGAAATTAAGTAAATTAATTGGAAGTTTATTTGGAAAATGGGAAGACAGTAAAAATTCTTTTCAATATGTTAAAAATCAAACATTATAAATTGCTGTTTCAAGTGTATAACATGAATCGACTTTGTAAAATATGATTTTTAAAATGAAAATCACAATTTTTATTTGGATTTTGAGTGAGCATTTCGGGTTTGATCAGAAAGTAAGTTTTGGGCTTTTTCTGGTGATGGTTGAACTCGGGGTGGTCGGGGTTCTGACTTGAGGTAGAGGAGAGCTTTGTGGTCCAAGCAAAAATGACAGGTGATTTTCTTAGCCATCATGGCGGCGGCGTGGGGTCATAGTAGGGTTTTAGGGGCTTGCTTGGTCGATGTCGAGGTCGGGGCATTTGTGACGTCATGGATGATCTGGAGGCTATCGGTGGTTGGGGAAAAGAAGTAGGTGAGCAAGGCGAAGGGCTGGACGGAGTTGTGGGTTCTCCGGTGGGCAGCAGTGGCAGCACGAAGGGGATTTGACAAGCAGGTTGGGTTATAGGTTGAGGCTGAGTGGCTCGTTTTTGATTTCTGGCCTAATCGATGGTGATGGGTGGTCAGTATGATCGGGAAAGGCTAGGGTGACTCGCTGAGGGTTTCTGATTTGATCAACGATGGCTAGATCGTCGTGCATGGTGCACGAGGGTACCGTGTAGCTGGAAGTTGTTGAGGAGATGGGAAAGATGGACATTCTCGTGTTCGGCTCGAAGACATTTTCGCGTTTGACTCGAAGGTTGTGATTTCATGAGTAACTCGAGATTTGACCCGAAAATTTTGATATGTGGCTCGGGTATTTTATTAGGTGATCAAGTTTGCTTTAATTTTTTTTAAGGTTTAAAAACAAAGAAAATTGTAACCAGTTTTCAAAACAAATAGAAATGAATAAGTTCTCACAGCCATTATCAGACAGGTGTCAAAATATAAGTATATTTAAAAACTTTAATAAAGAGGTGTTTTGACTAAATTAATTTCAAAGCTTTTGGATTCAAATAAGTTTATTGATGAACTATGTAATTAATTAAAGTATGTGGTTTATCTTAATTATTTAAGATTTTGCAAAATGAAATATAATCTATTAATGTAAATTAATGGATAGTTAATTACTTAGTATAAGTGATTAAAGAGTAATTACTGAATGAAATTAATTAGAGAATGGTTAATTACTTAATGTGATTAATTAAAGGTTAATAAATGAATATAATTAGTTAAAGATAATTAACTAATGAAAGTGATTAAGGGTTAATTAATTTAACTTAAGTGGTTATGGAATAATTACTGGATGGAAATAATTAAAAGATAATTAAATTACTTTAATGATAATTACTTAATGTATGTAATTAAGGATTAATTTGTTAAGGGTTAATTAAATAAATTAGTAATTAAAGGTTAAATTAATTAATAATTAAAGGTTAATTAATTGAGGATTATTAACAAACGGGATAATTACTTAATGGAAGTAATTATGGATAATTAGTTAGGATGGGTAATTAAAGGTTGATTAATTAATTAAAGGTTTGCAATTAATTAGTGTTAAGCAAGCAGGATTAAAAGTGGATGAAGTAATTAATTTAATTTATTTAAATTAATTAGAAATGGTATGATTGATTAATCTTGCTTATGGATGATTGAATGATATTGAATGCCTTGGATTATTTGATATCTCTGATATGTGATGCTATGTGATATTATATGTTTGGATTGAACTGTGATAATATGGTATTGTCTATCTATGATGAACAACAATGTAAATATGTAATTCTGGATATAAATGGAATTGTTTAAAATTTAAACAGTTGTTATAAGATGATATTGGATTCGAAGAGACCGGGGTCGGGTATCAGTAAATACCCGAAACCACTTCGATTAGTATTTTTCAGTAACTCTTTATAGATTGAGTTTAAAATCAAATAGGCTGGAAGGGAATAATTTAAGTAACTGGACCATTTAAACTAAGTTTGGTACTTAGATATTGATGTGTGAAATAAGTGTTGGCTTTAACAAGTTAAGAACTCGTTGTGAGGTACGAGTTACCCCGGGTTTTAAGTAAGTTTTATGCTTTTGAATTTCAAGTTAGATGGGTTTACTCACGCTGGTTTCCAGCCTGACCCGGGTGTTACTTTGATGTAATGCTCGGGTCAGACCGAGTATTACAGATTTTTAGGTTTGGACGTTCTGGAGCTCAGGAGGCGAGCTGGAAGGCAGGAACGTATGAAGTATTCCACTGTGTATATATTATGGTTGTTTATCTGGGACATGTTATTTATTTGTCCAGTTTATCTGTGATTGGTTGTACTCTGATGTATCAATGTAATTGACTAATACAACTTTCTTGTATAAGGATATTATTTGATATTATATTTGATCCGCTGCGAATGTGAGATTTTGAGTTTTATTTTTCTGTGTCTTCTTCTATCTTTTCTTCTTTACCCTAACAATTTGGAATTTCCGGCGTTCGATTGCTCGGCATTTCTACAGTGAACGTATTAATGTCGAATTTTCGGGGTCGAAAATTCTGGGTCGTTATAGTTGGTATCAGAGCTGAAGGTTAAGCGAGAACCTTGGTTCTGGTAGGTTTACTCATTAGAGATAGGGTCAGTAGTACCCTAGAATGAGTTGAGTGTGTGTGTATATATATATATGAGGGTGTACTTGTTATTTTCTTATATAATGATTTTAAAATGGTTTTAAAAATGAATGATTTTTATATAAGCTTATATTTTGATATATATATATATAAGCAACAATTTTTCTAATCACTATATATGAAGATAATTGGTTGTTAGTTGTTCAAATTGGATAAGATCATAAGAATTTAAGTGATTACATATATATAACCAAATAGGAATTGGGTATTGTATCTTAATAAAGGGATGTTTATTTTTTAAAAATAAATAATGATAAAGCAGAATGAAATGTTTTAAGGAAGTAACAATTTAGGTAAGTATGACTTATAAATTGAAATAGATTTTAAATTGGGAAATCTTAAATCTAAGACCCAAGGAAATTTTGGCATTGTTTCAAAGTGTTATAAGAAATAATGAATAGTATTATTCATAATATATTTGAATGAAAAAAGAGTTGTTTTGAAAATTTCAAGGGAATTTGTTTTGAGTTAAAACCAAGAATGGTTTAAAATTTAAGTATGACTTGTTGTGCTAATAAATAAATATGTATATATGTGGGATATACATAATTTCAAAAGATGATTTGAAATAAACTCTAAGTGTTGAATTTTGAATTTTCCCCTGAAATGTGATTGAAAAACCCAAAGAGAAATAAGTTTTTGAACTTATAAGTGGAAAAGGATATTGATAAGAAAGTTTAAAATTTGAAATGGAAAATTTCAAATTGAGTAAGATGGACTGAATTAAATGAATTGAATTTAACTTAGGGAAAGTTAAATAAGTTTAGAACAATCAACCTGAATTGGAAATTTTAAGATGAAATGGGGATTTAACTTAAGAAGTTAAATGGGTTGATGTGAGATCTGGAAATGGGTAATGGATGCTATTGATTGGTGTTTGGATAATTTGGATGTTTATTTACCTTGGCTTATCCTGATATCATCCTATTGTTATTAATAATCTATGGAACTATGAACTAGATTGTTTAAATAAATTAAGAAGTAGATTGAGATAATATATATTCCATTACTGGAATTTAACTTTAATTTAAAATTGTTTAATGGTTTTGATTATTAGAGATAAAAGATTAACTTATGAAAATGAAATTGAAATTGATATTGAAATTTTGAAAGAAATGAGAAATGATTTTTTTGAAAAATGAAGGATGAAATAAAATGGGAGTTAGATATTTCTATGATTAGAACTCATTTTATAGAAAAGTAATATGGTTAATAACTTTATAAAAGAGTAAACAAATTTGAATTTTTGATTTGGAATAAACAAAGTTATATATCTTTGTTATATATGATAAACTCCCCTTGTTGAATCTATAGCCAGAAGAAAAAGGGTTTTTGAAAGTATTTGAAGTATAAAAAGGAAATTTATACAAGTATGAAGTGATCCAAAGATTTTGCAAGGTTATATATGTATATATATATAAAGGATCTTATGAGAATGATTTTGGAGAAAAGGTTTTTGGAACCCATTGTTTTGAAAGGCTTTTGATTTTTTGGTTAAAATCAATTTTGGAAATTTGGAAAGCCAAGTTTGGAACTATCGATTTTGGAATATCGATTTTGTGTAAAGGAGATTTATATGTAAATCATAAAGAGTATGATTTGAAAGATACTATATGTGTATAGTATAAAATGTTTTGAGATTGGCTCTGGGGAAAAAGGCGCTCCCATGAGATGAACTTCTTAGGAGTTCCACGGGGTGGTACTTCCTTGAGCCCTAAAGGGAGTTCTAAAGTTGATCTTGTGAGGAAGTCCGGACAAACTGAAGTTCCTGAGGATTATGTGGGTAGCGAAAGTCAAGGGCGCTGATGCCTACAGAGACATTTGGGTTATGCTGTGACGACAGTGTAACTCGATGTCACTGCGATCTACTGTGGACCATAGCGAAAATCATGTGGAGGTGAGTGTCAACGATCTACGTTTGATTTTGCCGTGATGGCAACGTAACATCGGTAGACTGCGATCTATGGTAGGAGTGGAGAAGTTTCATTTGGCAGCGAAATTCGAGGGCGCTGATGCCTACAGTTACATGGTTTTTGCCGAGATGGCAACGTAACCTTGGGTGTAGCTGCTATTTGTGGCAGGTTTCATGGTGTAGTCGAGGGCACAGAGTGCCTATAGTTTTCTATGGTTTTGCCGTGATGGCGACGTAATCATCGGGTTAACTGCGACGAGGAGGGTGATGATTTCCAGAGCATTCTCACCAAAAGTGTTTTCTATATTTTCACCAAAATATTTTCTAAGTATTTTCACTGGGTGTTGAAAACGGGTCTGCTTAGTACTTATAGATTTTCAGTCCTACGCCCGATCAAGATATGACCGAATTTCTGTGAGAACAAGGATGGATTTGTTGAAACATCAAGTTATAAAAAGTATTTTTAAAAACTATTTTGATAATATTATGTAGATTTTTAAGGTGTTTTAAAAAATTTAAATAAAAAGAGTTAAGAGTTAAAAATGTTCAAAGAGTAATTTAAATGATAATGAACATTTTAAAAAAATTCTGGCTTCGTTCCTTTTCGAGGACGAAAAGTTTTAAAGGGGGAGGAATGTGATAACCCAGATTTTTGTTCATCTCATAATTGGATAATTATCTGATTTTAACTATTTAAAACACTGATTTATAAGTTAAACAAATAAATTATGTATTGTATACATATGTCTTGATTTAAATAGAATTTAAATTTTAATTTAATTTGAAATTCAAAAGATAATTATCTTAAAATAAATTGAATTAAAAAATATATTTACACATGCAAAATACAAGTGTTGAGATATTAGCATATGTAAATGACAAATGTTAGAAAATTAAACAAGTGTCACATTATTACATTTTCTTTTATTTTTAAAAATATTAGATAAAACAAGGCTATAAATATATCTATACTCTCTCTTTCAATTCTTTTCTATCTTCATTTTTAAACTCAAGAAAGCAAAGCCTGTAAACATACTAAAACCAGAGAAAATATCAAACAGCAAATTCAACTAGATCAAGCAATTCATCTCAGTTTTTAAAACAAGATTTCCAGTTCAAAATCAAAGCAAGTTTTCAAGCTAACAAAGTTTTCCATTTAACAAGTTTTCAAAATATCATCAGCATACTCAGTTCAAGCTCTCTGTCCAAACATCTTTTCTTGGTGAGTAAACAACTTTAAAACTTTATCTTAAACTTGATGCAAGTGATAATTCTTGAGTGTTATGATATAAATATGCAGTTGCATGATTGTATAAATAAGTTGAATGTATATAGTTAATATAAAAGTGTGCATGTCTGAGATATCTATGTTCTTCCCTATTTCTTGTTACAAGGTTTTAAAATTTAGATCAAAATTCATTATCACTTCTTCTGCTCTCTGTTAGGATTTAGTTTCAAACAAGAAATGTTTGTTTAGCCATAGATTAAGACTTAAAAATGAAATTAAGTAAATTAATTGGAAGTTTATCTGGAAAATGGGAAGACAGTAAAAATTCTTTTCAACATGTTAAAAATCAAACATTATAATTTGCTGTTTCATGTGTATAACATGAATCGACTTTGTAAAATATGATTTTTAAAATTAAAATCACAATTTTTAGTTGGATTTTGAGTGAGCATTTCGGGTTTGATCAGAAAGTAAGTTTTGGGCTTTTTCTGGTGATGGGTGAACTCGGGGTGGTCGAGGTTCTGACTGGAGGTGGAGGAGAGCTTTGTGGTCCAGGCAAAAATGACAGGTGATTTTCTTAGCCACCGTGGCGGTGGCGTGGGGTCATAGTAGGGTTTTAGGAGCTTGCTTGGTCGATGTTGAGGTCGGGGCATTTGCAACGTCATGGATGATCTGGAGGCTATCTGTGGTTGGGGAAAAGAAGTAGGTGAGCAAGGCGAAGGACTGGACGGAGTTGTGGGTTCTCCGGTGGGCAGCAGTGGCGGCGCGAAGGGGATTTGACAAGCAGGTTAAGTTATAGGTTAAGGCTGAGTGGCTCGTTTTTTATTTCTGGCCTAATCGATGGTGATGGGTGGTCAGTATGATCGGGAAAGGTCGGGGCGACTCGCTGAGGGTTTCGGATTTAATCAATGATGGTTAGATCATCGTGCATGGTGTACGAGGGTACGGTGTAGCTGGAAGTTGTAGAGGAGTTGGGAAAGATGGACATTCTCGTGTTCGGCTCGAAGACATTTTCACGTTTGACTCGAAGGTTGTGAGTTCATGAGTAACTCGAGATTTGACCCGAAAATTTTGATACGTGGCTCGGGTATTTTATTAGGTGATCAGGTTTGCTTTAATTTTTTTTAAGGTTTAAAAACAAAGAAAATTGTAACCAGTTTTCAAAACAAATAGAAATGAACAAGTTCTCCCAGCCATTATCAAACAGGTGTCAAAATATAAGTATATTTAAAAACTTTAATAAAGAGGTGTTTTGACTAAATTAATTTCAAAGCTTTTGGATTCAAATAAGTTTATTGATGAACTAAGTAATTAATTAAAGTATGTGGTTTATCTTAATTGTTTAAGATTTTACAAAATGAAATATAATCTATTAATGTAAATTAATGGATAGTTAATTACTTAGTATAAGTGATTAAAGAGTAATTACTGAATGAAATTAATTAGAGAATAGTTAATTACTTAATGTGATTAATTAAAGGTTAATAAATGAATATAATTAGTTAAAGATAATTAACTAATGAAAGTGATTAAGGGTTAATTAATTTAACTTAAGTGGTTATGGAATAATTACTGGATGGAAATAATTAAGAGATAATTAAATTACTTTAATGATAATTACTTAATGTATGTAATTAAGGATTAATTTGTTAAGGGTTAAGTAAATAAATTAGTAATTAAAGGTTAAATTAATTAATAATTAAAGGTTAATTAATTGAGGATAATTAACCAATAGGATAATTACTTAATGGAAGTAATTATGGATAATTAGTTGGGATGGATAATTAAAGGTTGATTAATTAATTAAAGGTTTGTAATTAATTAATGTTAGGCAAGCATGATTAAAAGTGAATGAAGTAACTAATTTAATTTATTTAAATTAATTAGAAATGGTATGATTGATTAATCTTGCTTATGGATGATTGAATGATATTGAATGCCTTGGATTATTTGATATCTCTAATATGTGATGCTATGTGATATAATATGTTTGGATTGAACTGTGATAATATTGTATTGTCTATCTGTGATGAATAGCAATGTAAATATGTAATTCTGGATATAAATGGAATTGTTTAAAACTTAAACAGTTGTTATAAGATGGTATTGGATTCGAAGAGACCGGGGTCGGGTATCAGTAAATACCCGAAACCACTTCGATTAGTATTTTTCAGTAACTCTTTATAGATTTGAGTTTAAAATCAAATAGGCTGGAAGGGGATAATTTAAGTAACTGGACCATTTAAACTAAGTTTGGTACTTAGATATTAATGTGTGAAATAAGTGTTGGCTTTAACAAGTTAAGAACTCGTTGTGAGGTACGAGTTACCCCGGGTTTTAAGTAAGTTTTATGCTTTTGAATTTCAAGTTAGATGTGTTTACTCACACTGGTTTCCAGCCTGACCCGGGTGTTACTTTGATGTAATGCTCGAGTCAGACCGAGTATTACAGATTTTCAGGTTAGGACGTTCTGGAGCTCAGGAGGCGGGCTGGAAGGCAGGAACGTTATAAGTATTCCACCGTGTATATATTATCTGGGACATGTTGTTTATTTGTCCAGTTTATCTATGATTGGTTGTACTCTGATGTATCAATGTAATTGACTAATACGGCTTTCTTGTATAAGGATATTATTTGATATTATATTTGATCCGCTGTGAATGTGAGATTCTGAGTTTTATTTTTCTGTGTCTTCTTCTATCTTTTCTTCTTTACCCTAACAATCTAGAATTTCCGGCGTTCGATTGCTCGGCATTTCTACAGTGAATGTATTAATGTTGAATTTTCGGGGTCAAAAATCCTGGGTCGTTACAGCAGGATTTCATTGATGTTCATTGAGCTCTTGGAGAGGAGCTGGATATTTTCCTACCATAGTATTTTTATATCCACTACATTACTATATGTATGTATGTATATCAGCAATTGTAAGGACAGCTTGTTATAGCAGGCTAAACTGATGATAGTATTCTGACTAATAACTCTGAAATACTATGTATATTAGAGTAATATTGTGTACTGTCTTTTAATATTATATGTTATCATTCTACTGTGAGATTCTGATGTTTTTTCCCTCCTCTTTCTTATTCCTTTTCTTTTCTTCTTTTTCTTTACCCTGACGTTCTGTCTTTCAGGTACTTGGGTGCTCCAAACATGAATACCATTGATGTATTAATGTCGGCATTCGAAGGTCGAAACGGCTTTTGGTTACAACTTTGACTTGACTTTAAAGGCGAATGGCGATGGCTTTGGAAATGGCTTCGACTTCGATTGGGGGTGGTGATGGCTTCGGCTTGACCTCAAAAATGGGCAACAACTGGCAACAGCTTTGACTTGACCTCGAGCGACGAGCGGCAAAATGGATTTCGGAGATCGAGTTACTTATTTATTATTTTTAATCTAGGCATAAATGGGGGAGATGTTTACAGATTTGGGGTTGTAGGAGAGTAAGGCATTAGGAAGATAAATTGTACCTAATTGATATGAGTGCAAACAGGTAAGCGTTTATGAACGTGTAGTATAAAATGAGAATTGTACCTAATTAGATCCAACCGTTCATGGCACTTCAATTTGAAAACGGTCTCCTAGATTGCCTATGTGACGACCCGCATTTTAGAAGGTTTAAATCGACAATAAACCATACATGTCTAACTTAAAAAATTCGGAACATAGATAATCAATAGGGTTAATTAAGAAAAATAAGAAAAGAAGAAAACAAACATAGAATCTCATAGCAGAACGATAAAATATAATAGTCAAATGAACAGTTCACGAAGCTATTTACTATACATTTGATTTTAATCTATACACATTTATCAGAGTTATATATATACATACATCAGGGATAAATAATCTATATAACAGAATAGCATGAATAAGGGAATAATAATAATAGTAATATACCAAATCTTAGTCTTCATCCTCCAGAGAATAATCTTCAGTACACTGAAAAACTAAGGACTGACCCAAACGTAATGAAAAGACAAAACACTCGAGTCAGGACTAAAATACTTTTATGTAAGGCAAATCAATATCATGAGATATGAGTGCAATAACTTAAGAGATGTTACGGGATTTTCCATCTCCTAAGGATCCGTTAAACTATCTATATATAATAGTATACGCTATAATAGATAATGTCTATTAGTAAAATAAAGATCAAAATAGCATTAAGGCTTTACATTGATCCACCTTAACACATTTGTATAGTTCTAAACCAAAGTCGTAATGGGCTCAAATAGGGATAAATATGACAAGGCACGCAAGGCAATGCCCAAGGTAGGATTCTACCAATTTACCCTTTCTGGCTAGTCGTAACCCATCTGTGGCCGACAGCGACAATCAATCCAAACGAAAGAGGTGCACCCATCGAATACGAAATCACAACAGTAATACGAGGGATCAACGTCGCTAGAGGTAGCTAACCTCATTGGCCAGACATAAGCCCATGTTTTAGTCATTTTAATTATGACACGAGTGTCAAAGCTATTCATCATCGTTCTCTTACTTCATTCCAGTAAACGTTCGACGGTTCAACCACTACATTCTGGATATCATCCGCCGCGTACACGGTTGTCAAAGTGGTTCCAATATTGACAGAGAGTATGCCAATAAGAGGCCCCGGTCTCTTTAACAACCAAATGTCATTTTACACACCGGTTGGTACTTTTATATTTCGAAAACAATTCGTACTTGATATCAAAATATCATATTCGCTTCAAAATAAAATCCATTTCGAAATCATCATATTTGCTTCAAATTCAAATCCATTTTGAAATCATCATACTCGCTTCAAAAATCAAATCCATTTCGATATCATCGTATTTTCTTCAAAAATCAAATCCATTTCGATATCATCATATTTTACTTCAAAATGTCAATTCGGTTTGATATATCAGTTTCACTTCAAAATTTTGATTCGAATTGTAATTTTGGTTATACTTCACTTTAACCCAATTCGCATTTAAATCCAAGATTTAAATATAAACATTTCACCCTTTTGACCAGTTTGAATTTTAGAAAATAGTTTAAATGGTTTTAAAAAAAATAATTAAAATAGTTTAATAGAAAATAGTTTGAGTAACAAAAATGGTTTGTATAGTAAAATAGTTTGAAAAATCAAAATAATTTGAATATTTAAAGAATATAGATTTTAAACCGTTCATACTTAAATAATTCATTTAAAAATAGTTTCAAAGTCAAACTGGTTCACTTTCCAAATTTTCTAATTCAAATCAGTTCCAATTTCCATTTCGATTTAATCGATTCAATTTCGATTTCTAGTCGAATTTTACTTCGATTCCAAATTTATTTCAATTCCAATTTAATTTCAATTCCAAATCAATTTCAACTCCAATTCCAAATTAATTTAAACTACAAATTCCAAAATAATTTCAACTCCAATTCCAAATTAATTTAAATTCCAAATTTAAACCCTTCCGATTTATATCAATTCCGAGTTCGATTTCCAAAATATCGATTCAAAACACATAAATCAAATTTTCCTTCAATATCCAATTTACAAACCAAATCTTCAAATATAATTAAATTCTAAACTCAATTTCAAAATATCGTTTTATATCACTTTTACTTAGCAATATTCAAAGTTTGAATAAAAGTCCAATCCTTAAAAATAAATCAATTTCTGAATTTCAAATCATATTTCGATTATAATTTAAAAATCTCAACTTCGATTATTTAAACAATTCCTCTTATCAATTTTAAATTCCAACATTCCGAGCTCAAGTTCGATAATAATACAATTTCCATAAATTCAATTTTTATTTCTTAAAATCAAATCATTTAAATAAATTTCAAAAAAATATTGAAATCATTTAATTTAACCAATCTAGTGTCCGTATATAATTTTCTATCCTATGGCTAAGTGAATCGGTTATTCCAATTTAATTCAAGGATGGATATATATCATTCAATCCAAAATAAATGCCATAGGTATATCATTTCAACCTATTTCTTAATTTATTCGAAATAATTCAATTTACAGTTTTATATATTGTAAATAATATACATGATGATAACATGATATATCAAAATAAATAAACATCCAAAATATCAACCAATAGCATCCATTACAACCAATCATCCAAACAGTCAATAAAATTCACAACGATTTTATAATTATCAATATCGGGTATTTTACGGGCAATTAAATTCAAATTCAATTTAACTATCAATTCAAATTCTATCAATTTATTCATATGTCAATTTAAATGTCAATTAAACTTATCAAACAACAATCAATAAATTTCAATCACTTCACGATATTAATTTAACTAACATAAAATTTATTTCAGTAAATTGTGAGCATATAAACACTCACTTTTAATTTATTGATGATTTAAAATCCAAATAAAGGCCCAAATTTGAACAGTCTCAAAACTTGACCGAACAAGTACCATGTAACGAGAACGAATTTTGCCCGCTCGAAAATCGACACCCATACTTTACATCGTACTCGAATGCCGCAGATCCGACCGTTCAAATCCGAGTCGCCGGAGCTTATAACACAGTTAAGTAAACAACACAGCAGAATAAATGAATAATACATTAATATACAGCTTTGATACAATATCTGTTACAACAGAATGCTAAAAAGAATATCAATATACATCAGAGATGATACAACAAATAGCAGCGGAAAGAAAATAGATAACATCAACAGCGGATAGAATATCTCCAATAGAATGCTCCAATCCATAGATAGGGGAAAGCAAGATCAGTTGTCCAAGGACTGACTATCTCCAGATGATCTACTCAACCTGAATATTTGAGAAACCCAACTCTAGACTGCCCGTGTGGAAAATGGTGGGCACCCAGAGTTTAGGAAGGGAACAATAAACTCCGGATCAGTCATGGGACTGGTGTGAGCAACAAAAACAGTTTATCTTTAAAACAAATAGCAGAGAATTTTAAAGTCAATTCGTAATGCTTTTGGAAAATGAAACTACCATAAGACCTCCCGCCACACACACAATGCAAACGCAGAATTGGAGGAGATTTCTTCTTATGATAGTCAAAGATGCTTACTACGCAAAATCAAATCATTTTTGATATTATTATTAGTGCATAGTGTAAAAAGTATTTCGAAAATAGAATATCAATCTTAGCCAACATACGACCATTGTCGTATGCCTACTATAGCTACCATCTAAACAGTGGGGACCACCGTACGTAAATGGCAGGTTCTACAACTAATACCGTACAAAGTTTGTATTGGAAGATGGATTTCCAACAAATGGTCGGGCAAAGGAACTTCCCAAGTAAAATAGAACGCCTCTGGAGTGACGTTCCCGGATCCTAACCGGATCTCTGCTACACAAGGCCGGGTTACCTCTGCAAAAATAGGTAACTACTGACACCTCCCTGATGAACTTCATCAACATCCACTATTTTTCCTAGCATCTCTGATCACCCCTCTATCAACAGGAAGAAACCCGACTCCCCCAGTCCAACACGTCACCGGAAATTGGCCAAAATGCCAATTCCGATCGTCCTCTATTTTCTCTCGAAATACCCAACTAAAATTTATGAATTTCATATCTAAATTCATAATTTTTCATCACAATTATATGCATGTAATTCAATTCAGAATTTAAAGCAGTTGATCTTTGACCAAAATTTAAGTTTCACTGTATTACCTTATTTAAACATTATAATTTAGTTTAAAAGTTATAGAAACTATTTCAAAATCTTCATCAAACATTAACATACAACTTTTATTCAATCATCAAGATCAAATAAGGGTGTTATTGGAGGTTTTGAAGTTTGAAGTGAAATCTAGTCCTAAAAACAGAAAACAGAGTTCATATGAATACAACCTATCTTCCATATATATACAGATATACTTGCTGATATACACATACATTTATCATTTGCCTAGGCATTCATCATCACAGATATTAGAATCAAGAGAATGGTTTCAAAAATGAAGTTTGCTCACCTTAGTTTCCAGAGAAAAAGAAACAGAGTTGAAGTTTCTTTGCTAAACCCATTTCTTCTTCAATCTCTGATTCAATTGATTTGCTTTGGTTGTTTTAAGTTGAAGTAACTAAGTGACATTTACTCTTTTTTTCTCCTCAGTTTGGAATGGAACGAATTGAGATGAAGATGATGAATATATGGGAGAGGTGTTTACTGGTTGATGACATTATTTTTGTACAGGGTGATAATACTTGTTTGTACAAGTGATAAAACTTGTTGTACAAATCTTCAATGATTTTTTCTCTTTTGTTGGCTGATAGTTTTTGAACATCTCGAGTTGACTAAAATATTATGTACTAAGGAATATAGCATTAATTGCTCTGGTACCTTATGTTTCATTTGCAAGCTTATGGATGTTTATATACTTTCTTTTGTTTGCTTCATTTGTAAGTCTCGGCTGAGATGATAATGATATGGCATTAGTTATCATTGTGTTGTTTAAGTGTACATAGATACTTTGGTTTGTTTCATTCTTATCTTATTTTCCTTTTACTTGTTCTTGCCTGCATATCTACTTACAGGCCTGCATCTACAACAAGTATATCTAAGTGTTCATAACTATTTTTAGTTTAAATATTTACCATACATTTTACTTTGCCTTAGTTACTAGTTATTTGAAAGTGCAGATTTTTTTTTATTTTGAGGCTGGTCAATCCTCTTATATATTTTATTTCCTTGTTTTACAAATTTGAAATGTGATTGCAGATTATTTCTCATTATTTACTTGCCTAAGCAGATTTTTGGTTTGAATGCAAATGAATGTAAGTGAATGTTATTCTAACATATTATTTAAATGTTAAGTGTATTTGTTTTTCTTCTTATAATTATTATTTGGTAATATAAATGAATCCAATTTTTAACATGTTGTTAAATTTTATCTAATGTGTTACTTTGTAATTTATAGCTTATCTTTTATTCATTTATCTCTATTCATAACTCAAATATTTATTTTACTTCTATCTTTGGTTTAAATATTATTATTAATTTTACTTTAATACCATTTGTCTTGAATTTCTATATATATATATATATATATTCGTAAACTCAAATTATTATTAAACCATTTATTTACGATTTAAACACAAATCAAATCTATTATATTATTTCAAATTTACTCCGATGTGTTCAAATACGTATATATATTCTCATATATACACATGTATGCAATATTTTAATTTTAAACGATTTATACAGAATATACTTGAATCCGGGGAAACTCGCATCACTTAAATCGATTAATTTCACAACTTTAATTCAAAAATTAATTTAATTATCAATTTAAATATTTATAAAATCCGGGGTCGTTACAAACTTCCCCCCTTAAAAGAATTTCGTCCTCGAAATTCGCAGGCACGAAAACAAAGACAGATGAAGAATGTTTTATCTAATCAACTGAACATCGATCTATTCTGCATTTGGCTTACCAAATCAGAATATCAATAACAGATACAAGAACGAATCTGTTTAACATTTCACAAAATACTCGGGCTATCCAGATTTACGAAATATGCAGTGGCATCGGTTAGTTCGAAGTGATAACTAACCATTCGTAGAATAAATCGGAATCCCAAAGAATAGATAGATATATGGATACAATTTCAAAATTTTAGTTTAGAAACTAAATTATACCTATCAACCAAAGCATACAATGCAACCAATTCATCCAAACAACAATTCTGGCCTATTTGGAGTTTATGTCCCATTTTAATATATCGAATCTCTTTCTGGATCTACCAGGAACTATCGAAGAATTTAGAAAAGATGATGAACAAAAGAGATTGATAGAGAAAAGATTGCTTCCTTGTTGTTACAGAGTATTGACCGATTATAGTTGTATTCCCCTGTCCCCTATCTCGTTCTCTTCTCGCACTCATACTCACTATCAGTGGATAGTAAGAGAATTTACTGAGGCATACGGACGAAAATCTGAGGAATACTCATTCTAGGGTATACTTCACCCTAACTCTAATGAGCTACTTAATGTGTTATACTCCTGAGCTAAAGTTCAACCTTAGCTCTGATACCAAATGTAATGAGAACGAATTTTGCCCGCTCGAAAATCGACACCCATACTTTACATCGTACTCGAATGCCGCAGATCCGACCGTTCAAATCCGAGTCGCCGAAGCTTATAACACAGTTAAGTAAACAACACAGCAGAATAAATGAATAATACATTGATATACAGCTTTGATACAATATCTGTTACAACAGAACGCTAAAAAGAATATCAATATACATCAGAGATGATACAACAAATAGCAGCGGAAGGAAAATAGATAACAACAGCGGATAGAATATCTCCAATAGAATGCTCCAATCCATAGATAGGGGAAAGCAAGATCAGTTGTCCAAGGACTGACTATCTCCAGATGATCTACTCAACTTGAATATTTGAGAAACCCAACTCTAGACTGCCCGTGTGGAAAATGGTGGGCACCCAGAGTTTAGGAAGGGAACAATAAACTCTGGATCAGTCATGGGACTGGTGTGAGCAACAAAAAAAGTTTATCTTTAAAACAAATAGCAAAGAATTTTAAAGTCAATTCGTAATGCTTTTGGAAAATGAAACTACCATAAGACCTCCCGTGTCACGTACCGAAATTTTCGACTTTCGAAAATTCGACATCGATACTCACTTTATCGACTGCCGAGCAATCGAGTGCCGGAAACTCCAATAGTGAGGGTTTTTAAAAAGAAGAAAAAGTAGAAGAAGAAGAAAGCAGAAGGAAGAGAGTAGAAAAAGAAAAGAAGAACAACACATCAGAACAGAAACAGAAAACAATATCAAAATCTCACATATCGCAGCGGAACAATATATAATAGATAACACTAGTCTTTTAAAACAAATAACTATATCAGTTTATACATACATCAATCAGAGTCAATATATAGCAATGGACAGTTATATAACTTGTCCTCATACAGAATACACAGCAGAATAAATACTATCAGTTACAAATACTACGTCTCGTCATCCAGCTTGCTTCCAAAGCTCCAGAATATCCAGAATATCCTGATAACATAACTCTAGATTGCCCGTGTGGAAATTGGTGGGCACCCAGAGTTTAGAAGGGAACAATAAACTCCGAGTCAGTCATGGTGACTGGTGTGAGATCGTAAAACAGTTATTTTTCACACAGAAATAAAACAAATTCGCAATGCTTTTGGAAAATGAAACTACCATAAGACCTCCCACCACACACACAATGCAAACGCAGAATTGGAGGAGATTTCTTCTTATGATAGTCAAAGATGCTTACTACGCAAAATCAAATCATTTTGATATTATTATTAGTGCATAGTGTAGAAAACATTTCGAAAGTATAATATTAATCTTAGCCAACATACGACCAGTATCGTATGCCTACTATAGCTACTATGTTCAATAGCAGGTTACCGCCACATTCCATAGCAGGTAATACAACTAAAACCGTACACGTCACGTATTGTTTCTTTGGATTTCCAACAAATGGTCAGGCTAAGGAACTTCCTTTTCCACGATGGGTACGTCCCTGGAATAGACGATCTGAGAACCTAACCGGATCTCTGCCAACACAAGGCCGGGTTACCTCTGCAAAAATAGGTAACTACTGACACGCGTATGCCATCCCCCGATCGTAACCGATCTTCCCGAGGATCCCCGATTTCCAACAAACCACATAGATAATAATGCAGCAACCACATAGGTTAAGTATCTGGGCTCCATACCATGATACCACCTCTATCCAGAAGGAATGACATACACTAAGGGGCGCTACTCCCTAGAACCTTGCCGCATCCTTCCTGTTTCGACCATTTTCGGGGTGTGAGGCTCGACGAAGTCTCGTCCACAAAGCTACTCTTTCTACAAAGCCCTGCTTCGGGTCAAAAAATGATCAACCTATGATCACAAAGATATAAGATCAAACAAATGATCATTTCACAAATGATCAAACACTGATCATTTCACAGCAACACTTAGTATGCCACGTTACCAAATTGGGATATATCGCTGATAAATTTCAACTACATAACCTCTGAGCTCGTACGTCTCAGAGAAGGGTGTTAAGCTAAGAGAATAAATTCTCCGCCACCAACAGATATGTAATTGAAAGAAATCAGCTTTATATCTCAAATTGTAATGTCAGACACACAATCCATACAAGTCTGTTCCGGGATCGAACAGAACCGAAGGCACTTCTCACGAAGCCCTTGCATATCCGGATAAATTTCTAATCACGTCTGGACTTCCCGTCACTAAGGGTGATAAAACCTCTAAATCGAAGATCAGTCGATGTAGAGTAACTCGACGGTAATCCTTCCGTTTTCAAAAATATCCGGTCTTCAACACCGGTCTTCAAATGCAATTCATAACGACGTATCAAATATTCGGAATGGGTTATACGACCCCATGGTCCTTTCCCGGCTAACCCGAATAGTGAGCGCTTATTCAAAAATAAGTGTGGCATTCAAATTCATCCAATTCACCACAGATACCTATCTAAAGGTAATTATCGATAGTCGGTTATTTAACTATCAATAAAGATGCGCTACATCATCAGATTCCAAATAATTTCCCGAATTATTTAATTTCCAAAAATATCTTTACTAGATATATTATTTTCCACACTTAACCATTTGAAAACAATTTCAAATCAATTTCCACATTTCAATTTATCTTTAAAAGATAAAATCTCAAAACAGTTCATTTCATATTGGAAAAGCATTTCCATACTTATTTAAAAATAAGTAATTCACAAATCATTTATTTTCAACACTTAGAAAATATTTGATATACTTAAATCAAAATTAAGTATATATCTCATTCTTTAAGGAAATCATTCTTAAAACACATTTATTTGAGTCAAAACGAATGTTACGTAAAACATCGTTACGACGACTCAACATCACTAGTATAGGGATTCGAAATTTAGATAGATATATAAATCCCAATACTATATAAAACATTTCCTTTCGGAAATCATTTACTATAACAACAGTGTTATAGTCCACCATTTCCTTATTTCTCGAAAACGTCTATTTCAACAATAAAACGTTGAAATCTATGCTTTCGATTCATAATACATTTTAAAACATCTTTTAAAACAATTACTTCATTTCATAATATCACTTCTCCAGAACATATCCATTTTACTTAACAATATATTCACTGTCCAAAATCGTGAATATACTTCACTATCCAAATTCAACATTTCTGCACATTTTATTTAAAAGTTTATCCACTGTCCAAAATCGTGGATATAATTCCTTTAATTAACTTCTACAATTCACTTATCAAAATAAGTGATTTCGGATTCATAAACAACGTTTATAAATCACAATTTTATATTTTATAACTACTTCACCTTATAAATTCCTTTTATTATCCAATTCAATTTATAACTCAATTTTCTACCAAAAGTCCATTCTATAAGTTAAACACTTATAATTCGTTTATTTACAAAAATCGTTCTTTTAGGACTTCACAAATCATTTATTCTGTCCTTTATAAAACCCATTTTTAACATCATTTAAAACGTCTTTAAAACTCCTTTATAATTTCATCACTTTGATTTATAAAAATCAAATTTTATAAATCTTATATATAGAGCTTTCATAATAAATTCAAAAATCTCTATTTAAACCATTTTATAAATAAATCGACTTTTATTTCAAAAACGACACTTCGGTTATATTTCACTAAAAATTATAACTTTTATAACTTTAAAATTTTACGTTTATAAATCGATTCAAAAATTCCATAAAACGTATATTTTCAAAAATCACTTTAAAAACCCTTTTAAAGTAAAAGTCGTTATTTTTACATTTCAAAACTGAATCCGATGATGCAACAACACTAATTAGTCCATCACAACAGTCAATATCATATATCAATATGATAACAGAATATATATCAATATCTGTAAATAAGTAAATACAGTTGAGGAATCCAGTTGGATCCCTCCAACCTGTTTCCCTGCATCCAAAGATGTTAGCACAATACCAATTCCGTTCCAGTACGGAATTATCGCGGTATATGGGTTTAATAAATATTATCCGTTTACTAACGGCGCAATAGGGTCTCATCCGCTATACGAGGCGGGAAATCATCAATCCAATATATACATATGCCAATATGTATATATTGCTATATATATAATAGATATATCCTACTATATCTAACATCACATCCAAACAATCAATCAATCAATCAATAATAACTGTAAAAGAAAATCCACTTTCATTTGAGTGAGAAGATCTCACCGTGATTTTAGTTCTGATTTCAGCGTTTATTTCGAATAAAATTAAACACGCGTTTAATTTCACTCAAAAATTTCATTGACCCCGATCACTTCCAATCCAGTTCCATCGCGAAGTATTCGACGATACGATTCCGACGCATTTTGTTTCGTCAATTTCTGATCACGTATAAACAAGTTATAGCAGTTTAGATATTACACGATTTAAATTATAAGCAAATATACATTTTCTTTTTATTTTTCAACCCTTAAACTATCAGAGCCGTACATTTCTGATGATGGAAATCTGGCCGTGTACATCTTCTTCCCCTCCTACCAGTTTCGAACGCGAGCAAAGAACCCAACGTGCCGCCCTTAAACCCTAATGCACGCATCATCATCGTCGACTTCGAAGACGATCAGATAGCGTCACTTTGTAGCCCCCACCACCGCCTACCATCTCCTACCCCCATGGCCAGCTCGGCACCCCCAAGCCCCCTAGAAACGCGTGCGAACGTGCCGGGTTCAAGCTCGTTTTGCCGTCAATTTGCTTATCCATAAACGATCTCCACCGTTCAGCATGTAGAGCTCGCATAGATCTCCAACTTTCGTTTAGGAAGTTTAACGAATTGATTCACGGATTTGAAGGATTTTGAGGAGGAAGAGGGGAGCTTTCTGGCCGTTCAGAACAATAGTGGCGGCTGGCCATTTGAGATGAAACCCTAGCTATTTTTATTTTGCAATTTGTGAATAAAGGGGGCTATTTATAGAAAATATCGAACACTATTCATTCCGGTTTTCTGAACTCCGATTTACGCGCGGTCACTATCGTTTCTAGGGTTTATCCCGCGTTCCGGACGCAATGGAATAGGTTTCGGAAGCTAATTCGATCGTATGTGCGAGTTATGACAGTAAACGATCAATTTAAATTAAACCGATTTAAATCGATTTCGATGCGTTTCGAGCTGCCACGGTCAAACGACAACTCCGATTGCTACGAAAATTGAAATCCGATAATAACTAACTATTACGGATCCAATGGAACTAGTTTCGTCGAATTCCGAGACTGTTCGAAAATTGGCTATTTTTACAGTCGATAATTAAATATTAAAATATTCAATTTTCACAGATTAACTCCAAATTCAATTTTAAAAGTTCTAAAATATTTCTATAACTCCAGTATGATTAAATAAAATTTTACAAATCATTTTCAATCATATTAAACTCGATTTTCAATTATCTCTGAAATTTCGCTATTTAATTTATCGATTTAATTATCAAATAAAATCCAATATTCGAAAAATAAATCATTCGACTTCTAAATTCCATTTATTAATATTTAAAATCAATTAAATATTCGAATTTTAATTATCAAAAATTCTGGGTCGTTACAGACTTCCCTCCTTAAAAGAATTTCGTCCCCGAAATTACAAGTTAGGAAGAAAGGTCCTTAACTCGTCTACTATTTTCTCAAATTCAAATAGTTTTATCAAAATTTCAATTCATCAAAACAAATCTTTCTATTAAAGATTCGTTATTATTCAATCTCGTTTTCCAATTTCAATTATAAGTTTCAAACAACATTGTTTAACTTCAAAATTCAAATTTAAGTTTAAATTCAAATTTCAAACCTTCAAATTTTTCTCAAAATTTTCTAACGCCTTAAATTCTCGAAAAATTTCGCCATAGCCTCCTTTGCGCGGCTAATACGACACGACTACAAAACGTCCCTACGGACTCTCAGATTTCAAAAAGAAAAAGAAAAAGCCAAGCGGCTAGACAAGAAATCATCAAAAACTCATATTGAAATTTAAATACTTACCTTTTGTCGAGCAATTCAATTTATCTTCAAAATTAAAATCCAATTCCTTTATTCGTTTTAAATTTCAATTTCCATATTCAATTCATCTCGAATTTCGTTTACTAACAATCTTTTATTTTGTTCACAATTCAAGTTTCAATTTATTTATTTACAAATTCAAAATGAACTCAACTTTCAATTTCAATTTTATTTATTCAAATTTATTCACTTATACTTTCTTTTATTTAACTCCATTCTTTAAGTTAAATTTATTCTATCAAGATTCAATTTGTATAAGTTATCAACTCATTTCTTATTTCATAAATATTTTTATATAGCATTCCAGAGTCTTACCAACATTTCAAAATCATTTTGAAAAAAATTCAAATTATCCCTTGAATTTTCAAAACAAAACCCAAATTTTTCAAACAACTTTCATTTAAAACAATTTGGCAGCAATTCCTCTTTTGGAAACCCGAAAATGAACATCGATAATGCTGCAGTCATTACCGAAGTTATTTTCCAGCGACCGAAAAGAGTTTAGAGCTTTCATCTCTCTAAAATACTTTTCAAAACCTTTGAAATCCATTTTCAAATTCTTTTCAAAACATTTCCAAAAACTTCTCTGGAATTCCGTTTTAAATTATAAGTCACATTTATAATTTACATTCTTAAATTTCATTTATATATGAATTCATTTATTAACTTTGAAATTATGATTTCAATTTCTTATTCAATTTCATATAATAATGATAACATTTCAATATTATCACTTTCCTAACAACCATGCAACTATATATTATGATAATTCATAGAAAATCATTTCTTTTCTATACAAAAATAGTTTTGGGCAAAATTATCTCATTTACCCTATTTAAAACAATACTGTGCTGAATTGTTCCATACAAGTGTTTAGAGATCCCTATCGATAGAGTTGTACGGACAATACCGACCAGAATCCATATACCACTCAACAAACCAATCATCACAATATAAAACAATTTTATATTCACTAACAAATACGCGCTCATATCTATTATTACACTCAACTCATTCTAGAGTACTACTGACTCTATCTCTAATGAGTAACACCCAACAGAGCAGGGTTGTCGCTTAACCATATGCTCTGATACCACGCTGTCACGTACCGAAATTTTCGACTTTCGAAAATTCGACATCGATACTCACTTTATCGACTGCCGAGCAATCGAGTGCCGGAAACTCCAATAGTGAGGGTTTTTAAAAAGAAGAAAAAGTAGAAGAAGAAGAAAGCAGAAGGAAGAGAGTAGAAAAAGAAAAGAAGAACAACACATCAGAACAGAAACAGAAAACAATATTAGAATCTCACATATCGCAGCGGAACAATATATAATAGATAACACTAGTCTTTTAAAACAAAGAACTATATCAGTTTATACATACATCAATCAGAGTCAATATACAGCAATGGACAGTTATATAACTTGTCCTCATACAGAATACACAGCGGAATAAATACTAACAGTTACAAATACTACGTCTCGTCATCCAGCTTGCTTCCAAAGCTCCAGAATATCCAGAATATCCTGATAACATAACTCTAGACTGCCCGTGTGGAAATTGGTGGGCACCCAGAGTTTAGAAGGGAACAATAAACTCCGAGTCAGTCATGGTGACTGGTGTGAGATCGTAAAACAGTTATTTTTCACAAAGAAATAAAACAAATTCGCAATGCTTTTGGAAAATGAAACTACCATAAGACCTCCCACCACACACACAATGCAAACGCAGAATTGGAGGAGATTTCTTCTTATGATAGTCAAAGATGCTTACTACGCAAAATCAAATCATTTTGATATTATTATTAGTGCATAGTGTAGAAAACATTTCGAAAGTATAATATTAATCTTAGCCAACATACGACCAGTATCGTATGCCTACTATAGCTACTATGTTCAATAGCAGGTTACCGCCACATTCCATAGCAGGTAATACAACTAAAACCGTACACGTCACGTATTGTTTCTTTGGATTTCCAACAAATGGTCAGGCTAAGGAACTTCCTTTTCCACGATGGGTACGTCCCTGGAATAGACGACCCGAGAACCTAACCGGATCTCTGCCAACACAAGGCCGGGTTACCTCTGCAAAAATAGGTAACTACTGACACGCGTATGCCATCCCCCGATCGTAACCGATCTTCCCGAGGATCCCCGATTTCCAACAAACCACATAGATAATAATGCAGCAACCACATAGGTTAAGTATCTGGGCTCCATACCATGATACCACCTCTATCCAGAAGGAATGACATACACTAAGGGGCGCTACTCCCTAGAACCTTGCCGCATCCTTCCTGTTTCGACCATTTTCGGGGTGTGAGGCTCGACGAAGTCTCGTCCACAAAGCTACGCTTTCTACAAAGCCCTGCTTCGGGTCAAAAAATGATCAACCTATGATCACAAAGATATAAGATCAAACAAATGATCATATCACAAATGATCAAACACTGATCATTTCACAGCAACACTCAGTATGCCACGTTACCAAATTGGGATATATCGCTGATAAATTTCAACTACATAACCTCTGAGCTCGTACGTCTCAGAGAAGGGTGTTAAGCTAAGAGAATAAATTCTCCGCCACCAACAGATATGTATTTGAAAGAAATCAGCTTTATATCTCAAATTGTAACGTCAGACACACAATCCATACAAGTCTGTTCCGAGATCGAACAGAACCGAAGGCACTTCTCACGAAGCCCTTGCATATCCGGATAAATTTCTAATCACGTCCGGACTTCCCGTCACTAAGGGTGATAAAACCTCTAAATCAAAGATCAGTCGATGTAGAGTAACTCGACGGTAATCCTTCCGTTTTCAAAAATATCCGGTCTTCAACACCGGTCTTCAAATGCAATTCATAACGACGTATAACATATTCGGAATGGGTTATACGACCCCATGGTCCTTTCCCGGCTAACCCGAATAGTGAGCGCTTATTCAAAAATAAGTGTGGCATTCAAATTCATCCAATTCACCACAGATACCTATCTAAAGGTAATTATCGATAGTCGGTTATTTAACTATCAATAAAGATGCGCTACATCATCAGATTCCAAATAATTTCCCGAATTATTTAATTTCCAAAAATATCTTTACTAGATATATTATTTTCCACACTTAACCATTTGAAAACAATTTCAAATCAATTTCCACATTTCAATTTATCTTTAAAAGATAAAATCTCAAAACAGTTCATTTCATATTGGAAAAGCATTTCCATACTTATTTAAAAATAAGTAATTCACAAATCATTTATTTTCAACACTTAGAAAATATTTGATATACTTAAATCAAAATTAAGTATATATCTCATTCTTTAAGGAAATCATTCTTAAAACACATTTATTTGAGTCAAAACGAATGTTACGTAAAACATCGTTACGACGACTCAACATCACTAGTATAGGGATTCGAAATTTAGATAGATATATAAATCCCAATACTATATAAAACATTTCCTTTCGGAAATCATTTACTATAACAACAGTGTTATAGTCCACCATTTCCTTATTTCTCGAAAACGTCTATTTCAACAATAAAACGTTGAAATCTATGCTTTCGATTCATAATACATTTTAAAACATCTTTTAAAACAATTACTTCATTTCATAATATCACTTCTCCAGAACATATCCATTTTACTTAACAATATATTCACTGTCCAAAATCGTGAATATACTTCACTATCCAAATTCAACATTTCTGCACATTTTATTTAAAAGTTTATCCACTGTCCAAAATCGTGGATATAATTCCTTTAATTAACTTCTACAATTCACTTATCAAAATAAGTGATTTCGGATTCATAAACAACGTTTATAAATCACAATTTTATATTTTATAACTACTTCAACTTATAAATTCCTTTTATTATCCAATTCAATTTATAACTCAATTTTCTACCAAAAGTCCATTCTATAAGTTAAACACTTATAATTCGTTTATTTACAAAAATCGTTCTTTTAGGACTTCACAAATCATTATTCTGTCCTTTATAAAACCCATTTTTAACATCATTTAAAACGCCTTTAAAACTCCTTTATAATTTCATCACTTTGATTTATAAAAATCAAATTTTATAAATCTTATATATAGAGCTTTCATAATAAATTCAAAAATCTCTATTTAAACCATTTTATAAATAAATCGACTTTTATTTCAAAAACGACACTTCGGTTATATTTCACTAAAAATTATAACTTTTATAACTTTAAAATTTTACGTTTATAAATCGATTCAAAAATTCCATAAAACGTATATTTTCAAAAATCACTTTAAAAACCCTTTTAAAGTAAAAGTCGTTATTTTTACATTTCAAAACTGAATCCGATGATGCAACAACACCAATTAGTCCATCACAACAGTCAATATCATATATCAATATGATAACAGAATATATATCAATATCTGTAAATAAGTAAATACAGTTGAGGAATCCAGTTGGATCCCTCCAACCTGTTTCCCTGCATCCAAAGATATTAGCACAATACCAATTCCGTTCCAGTACGGAATTATCGCGGTATATGGGTTTAATAAATATTATCCGTTTACTAACGGCGCAATAGGGTCTCATCCGCTATACGAGGCGGGAAATCATCAATCCAATATATACATATGCCAATATGTATATATTGCTATATATATAATAGATATATCCTACTATATCTAACATCACATCCAAACAATCAATCAATCAATCAATAATAACTGTAAAAGAAAATCCACTTTCATTTGAGTGAGAAGATCTCACCGTGATTTTAATTCTGATTTCAGCGTTTATTTCGAATAAAATTAAACACACGTTTAATTTCACTCAAAATTTTCATTGACCCCGATCGCTTCCAATCCAGTTCCATCGCAAAGTATTCGACGATACGATTCCAACGCATTTTGTTTCGTCAATTTCTGATCACGTATAAACAAGTTATAGCAGTTTAGATATTACACGATTTAAATTATAAGCAAATATACATTTTCTTTTTATTTTTCAACCCTTAAACTATCAAAGCCGTACATTTCTGATGATGGAAATCTGGCCGTGTACATCTTCTTCCCCTCCTACTAGTTTCGAACGCGAGCAAAGAACCCAACGTGCCGCCCTTAAACCCTAATGCACGCATCATCATCGTCGACTTCGAAGACGATCAGATAGTGTCACTTTGTAGCCCCCACCACCGCCTACCATCTCCTACCCCCATGGCCAGCTCGGCACCCCCAAGCCCCCTAGAAACGCGTGCGAACGTGCCGGGTTCAAGCTCGTTTTGCCATCAATTTGCTTATCCATAAACGATCTCCACCGTTCAGCATGTAGAGCTCGCATAGATCTCCAACTTTCGTTTAGGAAGTTTAACGAATTGATTCACGGATTTGAAGGATTTTGAGGAGGAAGAGGGGAGCTTTCTGGCCGTTCAGAACAATAGTGGCGGCTGGCCATTTGAGATTAAACCCTAGCTATTTTTATTTTGCAATTTGTGAATAAAGGGGGCTATTTATAGAAAATATCGAACACTATTCATTCCGGTTTTCTGAACTCCGATTTAAGCACGGTCACTATCGTTTCTAGGGTTTATCCCGCGTTCCGGACGCAATGGAATAGGTTTCGGAAGCTAATTCGATCGTATGTGCGAGTTATGATAGTAAACGATCAATTTAAATTAAACCGATTTAAATCGATTTCGATGCGTTTCGAGCTGCCACGGTCAAACGACAACTCCGATTGCTACGAAAATTGAAATCCGATAATAACTAACTATTACGGATCCAATGGAACTAGTTTCGTCGAATTCCGAGACTGTTCGAAAATTGGCTATTTTTACAGTCGATAATTAAATATTAAAATATTCAATTTTCACAGATTAACTCCAAATTCAATTTTAAAAGTTCTAAAATATTTCTATAACTCCAGTATGATTAAATAAAATTTTACAAATCATTTTCAATCATATTAAACTCGATTTTCAATTATCTCTGAAATTTCGCTATTTAATTTATCGATTTAATTATCAAATAAAATCCAATATTCGAAAAATAAATCATTCGACTTCTAAATTCCATTTATTAATATTTAAAATCAATTAAATATTCGAATTTTAATTATCAAAAATTCTGGGTCGTTACATCCCGCCACACACACAATGCAAACGCAGAATTGGAGGAGATTTCTTCTTATGATAGTCAAAGATGCTTACTACGCAAAATCAAATCATTTTTGATATTATTATTAGTGCATAGTGTAAAAAGTATTTCGAAAATAGAATATCAATCTTAGCCAACATACGACCATTGTCGTATGCCTACTATAGCTACCATCTAAACAATGGTGACCACCGTACGTAAATGGCAGGTTCTACAACTAATACCGTACAAAGTTCATATTGGAAGATGGATTTCCAACAAATGGTCGGGCAAAGGAACTTCCCAAGTAAAATAGAACGCCTCTGGAGTGACGTTCCCGGATCCTAACCGGATCTCTGCTACACAAGGCCGGGTTACCTCTGCAAAAATAGGTAACTACTGACACGCGTATGCCATCCCCCGATCGTTTGCGACCTTCGAGGATCCTCGATTCCAACAACCACAAAACAATAAGTCTGCAGCAACCACAAAGTAAGTATCTGGGCTCCATACCATGATACCATTCATAATCCAGAAGGAAATGACATACACTAAGGGGCGCTACTCCCTAGAACCTTGCTGCCACGATCCTGTTTCGACCATTACCGGGTCGTGAGGTTCGACGAAGTCTCGTCCACAAAGCTACGCTTTGTCACAAAGCCATGCTTTGGGTCAACAGATGATCAACCTATGATCACAAAGATAAATGATCAAACAAATGATTATATCACAAATGATCAAACACTGACCATCACACAGCAACACTCAGCATGCCACATTACCAAATTGGGAATATATCGCTGATAACCTTCAACTACATAACCTCTGAGCTCGTACGTCTCAGAGAAGGGTGTTAAGCTAAGAGAATAAATTCTCCGCCACCAAACAGAAATGTATTTGAAAGAAATCGGCTTTATATCTCAAAGTGTAATGTCAGACATGTAACCATACAAGTCTGTTCCGGGATCGAACAGAACCGAAGGCACTTCTCACGAAGCCCTTGCACATCCGGATAATTTCCAATCACGTCCGGACTTCCCGTCACAAAAAGAGTGATATAAATCTCTATACCGGAGCAACTCGGTGCAGAGACATTCGACAGGTTGTCCTTTCATTTTCGAAAATATCCGGTCTTCAACACCGGTCTTCAAATGCGATCCATATACGACGTATCACTATTCGGAATGGGCTATATGACTCAAAGGTCTTTTCCCGGCTAACCCGAATAGTGAGCGCAATATTTAAAAATATATGGATATTTGGATTTCAATTAAGTCACAACTTAATAATTCAAACTTTCTTTCAAATGGTTTAAACCAATTACCATTTCAAATCTTTTAAATAAAAGATTTAATTCACGAAGTTCACTCAGTTTTCACAAAGATTCATTCACAGATTTTTCAAATCAATTTCCATTTCAATTTAACTTGTTAAATCTTTAAATCAAAGATTTAACTTATAGCTTTCAAAGCAATTTCATTTCGAATGGTTTAAATAAATCATCATTTTAAATCTGTTAAAATAAATAGATTTAATTCATAGCTTTCTAAAAGAATTCATTCATAACTTGGAAAACCATTTTTCAATTCAAACTTGAAATTCCTTTAATTAAACTGGAATTTCATTTCTTATCTGAAAGCCTTTATCATTTGAAAACAAACAGTTTTCATTTCGGAAATCTGATTCATTTATACGAGTTAAGGTTCTTGGGTTAAATCCAAATTCTCAAAATTATACTTTTAAAATGGTTTAAATTCATATAAACACATTTATAACATCTTTAAATCCCTAGTTTCAAATCATAGGATTCAATTTCAACTTGAATTCAAATTTAAATCAAATTATTTAAATTTTCAAAACTCGATTAAGTTATTCAAAATAATTTTTATCTTTGAAATTCTATTTCAAAAGCTTTTCACTTTAAACCCAAATTTCCAATTTCAAAATCAATTGAAATTAAAATTTCAATTTCAAAAACATCAGATTTAAATTATCTGTGACTTAACCGATTTCCACGTGAAATCCATATTTGTGTGTGTATGGTGTAGTCCAGGGGTTTAACACAATAGTGCAACACTATTCAATCATCATAGATTAAAACACAGAAATATAGTTGATAAACGATATAAACTATATCGCTTATTTTACAGATTATAGATATATATATATTTCAGATAAATAAACTGCAGTAAAGATCACACACAAATCAGAATATATCACAAAGCATCACAGATCAGGGAATATCAAACAATTCAATCATCCAATCAAATCCAAATATTCATAAGTAAGGTCGGTTAATTATCTGATTTATTCAAATTAGATTAATTTCTTATGAATTTCTAATCCGGGTTAATTAACATTAATTAATTACCAAACCAATATAATTAATTATCCTTTAAATCATTTATTAACTAACCATTAATAATTAATAAATTATTCTTAAATTAATTATCCTTAATTAATCAGATTGATTAATTAGCCCTTAATTTATTATCTTTCCTTAATCACCTTCATTAATTTATAATTCCTTTAATTAAACTTAATTAATTAATCCTTAATGACCCATTAATTACCCATTAATTATTTAACTAATTCAAGTTTTTAAATGTAACTTAATTAACCTTTAAATTTATTCAATTATTCTCAAATTAATCTCCTTAATTAATTTGTCACATTAATTCATTACCTTTAATTAATTACAATAAGTGATTATTCTTAATTATCTTCATTGATATTAAAATCTTTAATTAATAACCTTACCCTTTTCATAATTAACACATTAATTTATTCAAGAAATTAAGGTTAATTAGAATATCAATTTATCTTAATTAATGCCATTATTTATTTAAAATAATTTATTAGGAAATGATGTCATAAATAAATTTAAATTAAAGCTTAATTATTCCCAAAATAATTAACTTAAACCCTTGCTTATTCCATTTCCAAATAAGACAATTATTTAAAAATAATAATTTAAAACATGTTTAAAACTTGAATTTATTTTAAACTTGAAAATTGTTTTTAAACCTCCCCGGGTCAAACCCGAGTGTTACCCGAGAGAATTTCCTGTTTGCTTCGAGTTTTATCAAAATCTTACCCGTGTGAAATCTTTTCAACTTAAATTTTTGTTTAAGTATAAATCCCCTGCACACACGAGAATTTGCTTCGAGCAAATTCGAGAATTCCCCGAGTCGCCTCCGAGTTCCTCCTCGTCTTCTCCAAAGGAAAAACAGAGATGAGAAAACGTGCTCGTGCACGTGCACCGTGCCGCCTTCGCCTCTGGTCCCCTGCCGATCATCAAGGCAAGTCGACAACCCTCCCCACGTCAAACTCCGACCATCGAAACTTCGAACTCCCCTGGAAATCGAAATTTAACACTCGTACCCAAACCTGGAACACGAACTCGGCCACCCTCAAAACCTGTCAACACCGAGTTCTCCACCCTCCGACCATCTGAGGGTCTATAACTCCGGCCTCTTCTTCGACCACAACCCCACTACCACCACCCCAAAAATCACTGCACTCGATCACCTACTCCGATCGTGGTGATCGATTTACTAAGCAAAGTAAAAATTAGGGTTCTAAAAAGAATCCCACTACTGCAACCTCCCTGATGAACTTCATCAACATCCACTATTTTTTCTAGCATCTCTGATCACCCCTCTATCAACAGGAAGAAACCCGACTCCCCCAGTCCAACACGTCACCGAAAATTGGCCAAAATGCCAATTCTGATCGTCCTCTATTTGCTCTCGAAATACCCAACTAAAATTTATGAATTTCATATCTAAATTCATAATTTTTCATCACAATTATATGCATGTAATTCAATTCAGAATTTAAAGCAGTTGATCTTTGACCAAAATTTAAGTTTCACCGTATTACCTTATTTAAACATTATAATTTAGTTTAAAAGTTATAGAAACTATTTCAAAATCTTCATCAAACATTAACATACAACTTTTATTCAATCATCAAGATCAAATAAGGGTGTTATTGGAGGTTTTGAAGTTTGAAGTGAAATCTGGTCCTAAAAACAGAGTTCATATGAATACAACCTATCTTCCATATATATACAGATATACTTGCTGATATACACATACATTTATCATTTGCCTAGGCATTCATCATCACAGATATTAGAATCAAGAGAATGGTTTCAAAAATGAAGTTTGCTCACCTTAGTTTCCAGAGAAAAAGAAATAGAGTTGAAGTTTCTTTGCTGAACCCATTTCTTCTTCAATCTCTGATTCAATTGATTTGCTTTGGTTGTTTTAAGTTGAAGTAACTAAGTGACATTTACTTTTTTTTTCTCTTCAGTTTGGAATGGAACGAATTGAGATGAAGATGATGAATATATGGGAGAGGTTTTTACTGGTTGATGACATTATTTTTGTACAGGGTGATAATACTTGTTTGTACAAGTGATAAAACTTGTTGTACAAATCTTCAGTGATTTTTTCTCTTTTGTTGGCTGATAGTTTTTGAACATCTCGAGTTGACTAAAATGTTATGTACTAAGGAATATAGCAATAATTGCTCTGGTACCTTATGTTTCATTTGCAAGCTTATGGATGTTTATATACTTTCTTTTGTTTGCTTCATTTGTAAGTCTCGGCTGAGATGATAATGATATGGCATTAGTTATCATTGTGTTGTTTAAGTGTACATAGATACTTTGGTTTGTTTCATTCTTATCTTATTTTCCTTTTACTTGTTCTTGCCTGCATATCTACTTACAGGCCTGCATCTACAACAAGTATATCTAAGTGTTCATAACTATTTTTAGTTTAAATATTTACCATACATTTTACTTTGCCTTAGTTACTAGTTATTTGAAAGTGCAGATTTTTATTTATTTTGAGGCTGGTCAATCCTCTTATATATTTTATTTCCTTGTTTTACAAATTTGAAATGTGATTGCAGATTATTTCTCATTATTTACTTGCCTAAGCAGATTTTTGGTTTGAATGCAAATGAATGTAAGTGAATGTTATTCTAACATATTATCTAAATGTTAAGTGTATTCGTTTTTCTCCTTATAATTATTATTTGGTAATATAAATGAATCCAATTTTTAACATGTTGTTAAATTTTATCTAATGTGTTACTTTGTAATTTATAGCTTATCTTTTATTCATTTATCTCTATTCATAACTCAAATATTTATTTTACTTCTATCTTTGGTTTAAATATTATTATTAATTTTACTTTAATACCATTTGTCTTGAATTTCTATGTATATATATATATTCATAAACTCAAATTATTATTAAACCATTTATTTACGATTTAAACACAAATCAAATCTATTATATTATTTCAAATTTACTCCGATGTGTTCAAATACATATATATATTCTCATATATACACATGTATGCAATATTTTAATTTTAAACGATTTATACAGAATATACTTGAATCCGGGGAAACTCGCATCACTTAAATCGATTAATTTCACAACTTTAATTCAAAAATTAATTTAATTATCAATTTAAATATTTATAAAATCCGGGGTCGTTACAACCATGTTGTCCGGAATTTTGATACGATCGTAATGGAGAAAGCCGCGCGTCGATCCGAGCTCGTATGCAAAAGATATGATCGTTAGAAGATTGAATTTTAAAATTAAAATTAAAATAAATAAATAAAAGAAAATATATGTTACCTCCTTCCATACACGTACATCACGCGATATAACCCAACTCACGCACGTCAAATTTACATGCACGCCCTCCAATCCTTAAATGGAACTCAATCAGCAACGACCATCGTGTGCGCCTTGGCCATCTCCTCCTTCGCCTGAAACGCCTCCCTTTCTAGTGCTACCATCATCAAGAAAATTGAGAAAAACCACACGCCTTCAACCTTAGATCTTGTCAGATCCACAACGTAATAGCACAGATCAACCATATGGATTTGAAGAGCTCGCCAAGATCTACAACTATCATATTGGAAGTTTTTGAATTCGATGAACGGATTGAGAGATAAAGAGGGTAGAAGTTCGAGCAATTTCAGCCATTAAAAATATGAAAACGGCGACCATAGAATAAAACTAGGGTTTCAGGAAAAAAAATTATCTCGATATGTGTGCCGTATTTATATAGTTAGGCCCAAAGCTTTTCGAACTCCAATCGAGGCGTGTCGCTTGGCGTTTATAATGTTTTACCCCTATTCCAAACACAATGGAACTAGTTTCGAGGCCTAATTCGATCGTATGTGGAAGATAGCTTTTCAAAGTCAATTTATTTTATCGAACTCCTTAAATTGATTTCTATGTGTTTCAAGCTCGTACGGCCAAACGACAAGTCCGATCGCTACGCAACTTGAAATCCTATAATAACTCGCTATTACGGATTTGATAAAACCAGTTTTGTCGAAATCCATGACAGTTGTCAAAATGGCTATTTCTACTCGTCAATTTGAAATATAAAATTTCAAATTTTAATTATTCATATTTAACTCCAATTTTAAATGTTAACTATCCTCATTCATATTTAAATATAATTTGAATCAATTTCCTATACCATTTTTAATCATATTAAATCCATAATTCAATTATTCAAATAATCTCCAATATTAAATTTAAACAAACTAAATTATCCAATAAATCAATATTAAAAATCATTAAATTTCAAATAAATTTTAGCTATCAACATTATTTTATTTCTATCAAAATAATTCACCTTTATTATTCAACTCCAGTTATTGATTATAAACACCATCGATACATATAATTTATTTCAATATAAATAATTTCCAAATTTTGACAGAGTCTCCTTTGCGCGGCTTGATCGGAAATTTTTTACAATATAATATATAACACAAATATACCCAATATATATCAAATATACATCTCATCTCAATGATGAGGCATCCCGAAGGGAAGTGTAACAACCCGCATATTTTACAATTGAATATTTAAATATTTTATTTAAATATAGAATCGTTAATCGGATTAAAGTCCGAAAAACTACTTTTTGTAAACAGTCGAATTGAGGCTCGAGACCACCTCCATTGAGTCCAAAATGGTGTTTACAACTTTTTTGAGTATAAACATTGATATGTTTGGAGCTAGCTAAAATTTCGACCTTTTCACTTAGGGCTTTGGGTTTGGGTTTCAGCCCATTAACCTAACATATCAACCCAACTCCACTCCACTCCTCTTCCTTACTTCATAATATTTCCTACAACTTAAACTTTAGCAAAAATGGTGGTGGAGATGAAAAATTAAATCCTAAACCCTAGTTTCTTTGCAAATACAAATTCTTGCTCCAAATTCAAAGAGAAGCTTTGGTAAGTATCTCCATCTTCTTCTCCAACTCAATCTCTCTTTAATTTCAGAAATTTCCTAAACCTAACTTAGGAAATGTTCTTCTTTTGAGCTTAGATTCAAGCTCCTAGAGTTGAAGTTGAAGTGTAGTTGATCTTCCTTTGCATTCAAGCTTCTCCTTCATCGTTTTTTTGGGTTTAAAGGTGAGTTTTTGAACTCACATCTATTTCTATAGATATTGTTGTTGTTGGGTACGAATTCCTAACACTTATTTATGTTCATTTGCTTTCGATTTGGATCGAACTGGTGAATTGTTCAATTTTTGGTTTTTGGAATCTAATTTTTGGTAAAAATCCAATCTTTGATGTTTGAACACGTTAGTGGAGTGTTTCGGAGGGCCATACAAGGCTAGGTTGTCGTTTGGCGTAAATCCTCAGTCGAAGTTGCTCGTTCGTTCGCTTCCGTTCGTGTTATCGAATTAGCCCCAAAGGGGGCTAGGCTTAATGTGCTTCTGAAGCAGGTTCAGTCGACTGAACCAGAATATCAAAATTGCTTAGAAGTAGGTTCAGTCGACTGAACCAGTGGTTCAATCGACTGAACCAGACCCAGGAAATTGCCTGGGTCTGTATCAGTCGACTGACCATTTGGGTCAGTCAACTGACCCTGGGGATACGAAATTCGTATCCCTGTGTCAGTCAACTGACCACCTGGTTCAGTCGATTGACCTGATCGTCTCAGCCAAATTAATTATTTTGTTTTTGATTTCAAATCTTTATCGATTCGTGATTATCCGATTTGTTGTGATCGTGTATTATCTATCTTGGTGACTTCTATTTCGGGATTTTTGGGTATGTCCATTTTGATGGATTCGGCATCGATTTCTATGGATTTGATTCACGTCTTCGTACGTGAATTTTGGTGATTGATTGTTTCTACAATCATTTTTGTGACTTTTCACTTTAAAATACAAAGGTTTCTATACTAGTAGTAAATATTCAAACTCTTTTACAAAGATGATTTTTAACTCTATTTTTAATACAAATCTCGTTTATAAAACCGTTTTTCAATCTATTAGTATATACAAACCTTTACCTCATTCATATGAGAAATCTAATTAAACGACTTAGTAAAACAAGTGGTATGAAACGCTTGCGTTCACTTCGTCGGTTAATTCTTGGACTTGTTCGATTGAACTCTTGTGACAATTTTCGAGTGGAAATCTACAATTTGTTCGTAAATATTTAAGTTAAGCTAGTGGTTATGGGACATGAAGCTAAACTCATATATTTACTGGCTTAGTGTAATTCACACTTTTTATTGATCGTTGATGATCATTTTGTGATTTAGACTAGCGATGTGCGATGTCTATTTGTTTGCGAGGGAGACTAAACCCCGTTTCTGTGGAACTTCGGTTCAATTTCGCGGGGTAGCAACCCGTGGTCTTCGGGCCGTTTGTGGAGCTTCGGCTCAAATTTATGGTTAGGGACCAAGGAATAGCATTCCGTTTGTGATACACGTGTTGGTGAGTTTTCATGCTCCCGTTTGTGATAGGCCTCCCCCTTTGTGATTCCTGGATTTCTAATTGATGATTTCTAGAATTTGTGTTTCACCAACTTTTGCGATTGGCATTAATACATTTGTCAATATTTGTAGTTTGGTGAATAAAATAAAGAATATGATATTCTTTTTGGTGCTTTGAGATTTTTGAGATATGGTATGATTTTGTTGTTGTTTAAATCATAAAAGTCCTGGTGTGACATTATTGCTATCATACGCTCTTATTATATCTCTGCTTACATCTCATTTCTTTATCTGATATCTATGGCTAGACTGATCCATTTATTATTTTCTTCTTAAATAATACTCGGGTCAGACCGAGATGTTACAGATGCTTCTGCTTGACTCCTTATCTGGGATCATCTTCTGACTTTTGCCTAACTACATTAGATTGGTAGTTTTTGTTGTTATACATTTGTGTTATAGACTCCATGATGTATACATATTCTTTTGTCTAGCACCTGTATCTATTCTTTTGTGATATTGTGGATCTTATTTGACCACCACTCTGATGTACTCCTTTTTGTGTTATATATTCATATCTATTTCCGACTTTGTGATATGAATGTCTATGACTGATTTGTGTTATGTTTATTTCTATATTTGTTTCCGAAGGTCCACTTAGCCACTGTGTGGAAGCTTTGAGTTTGTATCGGTATGTCGGATTTCCTCTTGAAATGAAATGCATGTTATACTATCTGACATATCGGTACTCGCACAAGGCAATTACACAGATGGTCACTCCTCAACAACCTTATTCTTCACGCTAGTCGACGGCATTACTCCGTAGTGTCCTTAGCTAGCATGAGTATAGAGGTGGGGCATGACAGGAAGAATATAAAATTGCGACATGTAATCCGAGATGCGTACCTGATTATTAATAATACGAGTGAGTTCGCTCGTATTAAGCAAGCAAAAGCAACATAACGCGTAAACGAGCTCCAAAAGCTGGCATACGCCATCCATACCTACTAAACGCTCAATAACCACATGAGAACATATATATAAGAAGTTAAAATCGATATATGACATGGATTATGCAATAACCATAAACGAATATAGTGAATGTAACAAAACAAACATCCAACAAACAATATACATCCTATCTTATTCACCACAATACCAATTCACACTTCCTAATGTCATTATTCGGTTTATTATACTTCCATTTCCTATCAATATTAAATTGATTTACTTTTAATTCATTGACATTTATTTCATCTATATACAATTTGTTTGCTTTCAATTTATTCACATGGATTTCTTTTGAATTTAATTGGTTCGCCTTAAATTTATTCACGTTCAATTGATTAACATTCATTTTCTTAATCATTCAATGGATTTATATTCAATTCATTCGCTTTAAATTTTACGTTCAACTAAATTTGGTTTCAATCCATTTTCATTCAATCAACCAATATTCATTTCATTCACATTTGATTGATTACAATTACATTCAATCAATTTGTTTCAATTATTTACATTTGTTTCATCCACATTTATTTGGTTTTCATTCAGTTGATTTCTTCAATTTATTAACATTCGTTACGAATTTATTATATCCAAACTTACTTATTCACATTAAATTCAATTGGTAAAATTTCAGTTGTTTCACCTTTTGTTTAACCTATTTCATATAAATTCATCTGTGAACCATTTATAAAATTATTCTACTTAACCTTGCTTAAATTAAATTTGTTTTATTTCCACTTAGTATATCCTCCTTCTTATTATACTAACATCATTTATAAATTATCTAAGTTTATTATAAATATGTTATACAACACAGCTCACGTTTATTATTATTAATTCATATCTTAAGTTATTATTAATTCATCAGTTCACTTCATCTATTCAAATTCATATTATTATTTTACTAAAGTAAATTTTATTTTATATCTCAATTTATATTAATAAAAAAAATTCACTTTATCGCAATCACTTCATTTAACTTCTCCTAAGTTAACTTCATCTTATAATTCATTTTGTTAACTTATTCCATATTAAATTGGTTAACATTCAATTTCTTTCATAACTAAAATTACATTTCATTTTAAAAATTCAAGCTCGTATTCATTTATTAATCTATTTTATAGCTTAAGTGGAATTAATTCACTTTACTAAATTATCTAATTCCATTCCAATCCAATTCAATTTATTTAATATTAAGTTAAACTTCATTTCATTTTATTTAAGCTTCTTGAGTTAGACTTCATTTTATTTTCTTAATTTCACTAACTCCATTTAATTTAACATTCCTAAGTCAATTATTTTATTTTGTATCTCAAATTCAAATTTCTCTTTTGTTTGCTTAACCAAAATTTAACCATTTTAAATTCGGTTTTGTTTTCCTATTCAAATTTATATGTTATAAACTTATTTTCCATTATAAGTTCAAAAATTATTTCATATATTTTCAAATCATATTTAGAATATTTTCCACAACAAAACTTGTTTTAGTCGAAAATAGATTTCTTTTGGTAGCAATTCTCGCTCAGAAACTAGAAAATGAATACTGGCGATGCTGCAGTCATCCCTAGAATTATTTCCCAGCGACCAAAGCGAGTTTAATGCTTTTATTTTCTTAAAAATTCTTTTCAAAATATTTTTTTAGTCAAAACTCTTTCAAATAGTATTATTATTAATTTTGAAGGGCTTCGAAAACAATTTTGAAAACAAAAGGTTTTTAAATTCTAAAATTCTCAATTTTTAAAACCATTTCTATATATAAGCTATATTATAAATATACTTATACAATTTTGTTACTTTGTTACCAAAACATTTCAATAACTTACAACTTTGTTATTCCATCAATTTTTATTTTCATTAGATTTCAATTCAATTTAATTATCAATTGCTTCATAAAATAAAATTCATTAAGTATTCATTTATTTTAATTCAACTAATAATTGAGGATAACTAAATATTATCATGCCTAACAACTAAAAATCATTAATAATTAACCTTTTATATATGTAATATAATTTAGGTAAAATTATTTCATTTACCCTATTTTGAAAAATATTATGTCGACTTGCCTCGTTTAAGTGTTTAGAAATCCCTATCGAAAACATGGCGTCCCATGCACCGACCAGAATTCATAAACAACTCAACGGATAAGTAAACACAATATAAACATTTTATAACATTAACAAGTACGCTCTCTTATATATATACACTCAAATAGACTCATTCTAGAGTATTACTTCCCTATCTCTAATGAGTCAAACCCCATAAAGCCAAGGTTATCGCTAAACCTCGCGCTGATACCAACTATGATGACCCACATTTCGAAAGGTCTAAATCGACAATAAACCGCACATGTCCAACTTAAACAATCCAAAACATAGATAATCAATGGGGTTAATTAAGAAAAATAAGAAAAGAAGAAGAAAACAAACACAGAATCTAACAGCGGAACGATAAAATATAATAATCAAATAAACAGTTCATGAAGCTATTTACTATACATTTGATTTTAATCTATACACATTTATCAGAGTTATATATATACACATCATGGATAAATAATCAATATAACAGAATAACATGAATAAGGGAATAATAATAATAGTAATATACCAAATCTTCGTCTTCGTCCTCTAGAGAATAATCTTCAATACGTTGAAAAACTCAAGACCGACCCGAGCGTAATGAAAAGACAAAACACTCGAGTCAGGACTAAAATACTCTTATGTAATTCAAATCAATATCACAAGATATGAGTGCAATGACTTAAGAGATGTTATGAGATTTTCCATCTCCTAAGGATCTGTTAAACTATTTATATATAATAGTATACGCTATAATAGATAATGTCTATCAGTAAAATAAATATCAAAATAGCATTAAGGCTTTACATTGATCCACCTTAACACATTTGTACAGTTCTAAACCAAAGTCGTAATGGGCTCGTATAGGGATAAATATGACAAGGCACGCAAGGCAATTCCTAAGGTAGGATTCTACCAGTTTACACTTTCTGGCTGGTCGTAACCCATTCGTGGCCGACTGCGACAATCAATCCAAACGAAAGAGGTGCACCCATCGAATATGAAATTACAATAGTAATATGAGGGATCAACGTCGCTAGAGGTAGCTAACCTCATTGGCCAGACATAGGCTCATGTTTTAGTCATTTTAATTATGACACGAGTGTCAAAGCTATTCATCATCGTTCTCTTACTTCATCCCAGTAAACATTCGATGCTTCAACCACTACATTCTAGATATCATCCGCTACGTACACGGTTGTCAAAGTGGTTCCAATATTGATAAAGAGTATGCCAATAAGAGGCCCGGTCTCTTTAACAACCAAACGTCGTTTTACACACCGGTTGGTACTTTTATATTTTGAAAACAATTCGTACTTAATATCAAAATATCATATTCGCTTCAAAATCAAATCCATTTCGAAATCATAATATTTGCTTCAAATTCAAATCCATTTCGAAATCATCATACCCGCTTCAAAAATCAAATCTATTTCGAAATCATTATATTTTACTTCAAAATGTCAATTCAGTTCGATATATCGATTTCACTTCAAAATTTTGATTCGAATTGCACATTTGGTTATACTTCACTTTAACCCAATTCGCATTTAAATCCAAGATTTAAATATAAACATTTCACCCTTTCGACCAATTTGAATTTTAGAAAATAGTTTAAATAGTTTTAAAAAAATTAAATAGTTAAAATAGTTTAATAGAAAATAGTTTGAGTAATAAAAATGGTTTATATAATAAAATAGTTTGGAAAACCAAAATAATTTGAATATTTAAAGAATATAGATTTTAAACTATTTATATTAAAATAATTCATTTAAAAATAGTTTCAAAGTCAAATCGGTTCACTTTCCAAATTTACTAATTCAAATTAGTTCCAATTTCCATTTCGATTAAATCGATTCAATTCCAATTCTAGTCGAATTTTACTTCAATTCCAAATTTATTTCAATTCCAATTCCAATTTAATTTCAATTCCAATTCCAAATTAATTTTAACTCCAATTCTAAATTAATTTAAACTCCAAATTCCAAATTAATTTCAACTCCAATTCCAAATTTAAACCCTTTCGATTTGTATCGATTCCGAGTTCGATTTCCAAAATAACGATTCAAAACACTTAAATCAAACTTTCATTCAATATCCAATTTAAAATTCAAATCTTCAAATATAATTAAATTCCGAACTCAATTTCGAAATATCGTTTTATATCACTTTTACTTAACAATATTCAAAGTTCGAATAAAAGTCCAATCCTTAAAAACAAATCAATTTCTGAAATTCAAATCATATTTCGATTATAATTTAAAAAATCTCAACTTCGATTATTTAAACGATTCCTGTTATCAATTTTAAATTCCAACATTCCAAGCTCAAGTTCGATAATAATACGATTTCCATAAATTCGATTTTTATTTCTTAAAATCAAATCATTTAAATAAATTTCAAAACAAAAATTTTAAAATCATTTAATTTAACCAAACCGGTGTCCGTATATAATTTTATATCCTATGGCCAAGTGATTCAGTTATTCCAATTTAATTCAGGGATGGATATATATCATTTCAATCCAAAATAAATGCCATAAGTATATATCATTTCAACCTATTTCTTAATTTATTCGAAATAATTCAATTCACAGTTTTATATACTGTAAATAATATACAAGATGATAACATGATATATCAAAATAAATAAACATCCAAAATATCAACCAATAGCATCCATCACAACCAATCATCCAAACAGTCAATAAAATTCACAATAATTTCATAATTGTCAATATCGGGTATTTTACGGGCAACTAAATTCAAATTCAATTTAACTGTCAATTCAAATTCTATCAATTTATTCAGATGTCAATTTAAATGTCAATTCAATCACTTCATGATATTAAGTTAACTAACATAAAACTTATTTCAGTCAATTGTGAGCGTATAAACACTCACCTTTAATTTATCGACGATTTAAACTCCAAATAAAGGTCCAAATTTGAACAGTCTCAGAACTCGACCAAACAGATCCATATTGTCTGGAATTTCAATACGATCGCAACGGAGAAAACCGCGCGTCGATCCGAGCTCGTATGCAAAAGATATAGTCGTTAGAAGATTGAATTTTAAAATTTAAATTAAATTAAATAAATAAAAGAAAATATATGTTACCTCCTTCTTCCATACATATACAGCACGCAACGTAACCTAACTCACACACGTCAAATTTCCATGTGCGCCCTCCAATCCTTGACGGGAACTCGATCAGCAACGAATGCGCCTTGGCCATCTCCTCCTTCGCCTGAAATGCCTCCCCTTCTAGTGCCACCATCATCAAGAAAATCGAGAATAACTGCATGCCATCAATCTCAGATCTTTTCGAATCCGTGACGTAATAGCATAGATCAACCATATGGATTTGAAGAGCTCGTCGGGATCTACAACTTTCATGTTGGAAGTTTTTGAATTCGATGAACGGATTGAAAGATAAAAAGGGGAGAAGTTCGAGCAATTTCAACCGTTAAAAATATGAAAACGGCGGTTATAGAATTAAACTAGGGTTTTAGGATAAAATAATAATTTATCTCGATATGCGTGCCGTATTTATATAGTTAGGTCCAAAATCGTCCGAACTCCAATCGAGGCATGTTGCCTGGCGTTTATAATGTTTTACCCCTATTCTGAACACAATGGAACTAGTTTCGAAGCCTAATTCGATCATATGTGGAAGATGGGTTTCAAAATCAATTTATTTTGTCGAATTCCTTAAATTGATTTCTAAGCATTTCAAGCTCGCACGGCCAAATGACAAGTCTGGTCGCAACGGAACTTGAAATCCTACAATATCTCACTATTACAGATCCGATGAAACTGGTTTCGTCGAAATCCAAGACAGTTGCCAAAATGGCTATTTCTGCTCGTCAATTTGAAATATAAAATTTCAATTTTTAATTATTCACATTTAACTCCAATTTTAAATGTTAACTATCTTCATTCATATTTAAATAAAATTTAAATCAGTTTCCTATACCATTTTTAATCATATTAAATCCATAATTCAATTATTCAGATAATCTCTAATATTAAATTTAAACAAATTAAATTATCCATTAAATCAATATACAAATCATTAAATTTCAAATAAATTTTAGTCATCAACATTATTTTATTTCTATCGAAATAATTCACATTTATTATTCAACTCCACTTATTGATTATAAACACCATTGATACATATAATTTATTTCAATATGAATAATTCCCAAATTTCCAAAATTGTTTATTTCAAGATTTTTTTCAAGTTCATATCTAATAACTACAATATTAAATCATTAAATTTTATTTTTAACCATTTTTATCCCAATAATTACATTAAATTTAATAAATTAAAATAGTTAAAAATACGGGTCATTACAGCCTGAATCACAACTCGATAATGCGAGGTTCAATGAATCACCTTTATTTGATTTTATTTTGATGTTTTATAATGAAGATAAATTTCAGCCATGGGTGTATTTTTAAGAGAAGACTGACCATGATTTAAGGAGGAGGAAGCAAAATAAAGGAGTTAAAAAGAATTAAAGTGAAAGCTTTTGTATTTAAAGAGATAAAGGAGACCTTTTATATTCCTCTCTTTAAAACGACCTTTCTTTAGTTCCATATATGTTTATAGCAACATCAAAACCACTTCATTTCCTTACACGGTCGACCATGACGGACCTCTTTATGGACCAAATAATTCTAAATCGAGCTAAACAACAAAATATATTTAAAGCTTATATATATATATATCGATATTGTATAACGATACATACATATACCGCTTTTATATACACATCTAAACAATTGCTAATAATACCCAGAACATTTCCAAAAGTTACCTCACTTGCCAAAAATACCGCAAACATCAAATACATCAATAATTAATATTTCTTGAATGTTAATTAATTTATAAAACTTTATAAACCAATTAAAACATGTGGTTTTTAGAGAATTCATAAACGCAGTTCTAAGACTCAGAGGTGTGGATTCAGTCAACAATTAGTATCGAATAATTCAAATATTAAAATTCACACATCACTTTGTAAGTAGTGTGACAGTTTGACCAAATTCATCGCTTACATATCTTTTCAATAAAATCATATTTTATGTTATGTTAGGTGATACCAATAGTGAAAATAATTTACACAAGTTCCCTTTTCCAACAACACATCACATTAGGATATATGGAGTCAAGTATTGGTCAAAAATACAATTGTAACACCGCGCACTTTAATGACAAATAAAATCAATTTAATTAACATAATTGCAAAACAGTGAAAAATATAAATGTCAAATATATACATTTAAAAAATTAAGAGGTTACATAGATATATGTAACCAATGAGTGTGTGATTAATTGACGCATCAATCAATTAAAAGGGGAATTAAGTAAGAGACATAGAGGCGTCAATTAGTCGGAGAATATGTCACTTTTATAACATTAATTAATTAAGGGATCTTCTAATAAAGGGAAATGTATGTGGGGAATAAATTAAATGAAAACATACATATATTAATTTATAATTGACGTAATCAATTAATTGAGAAATTAATTAAAGACATTAAGTAAGCGTCAATTAATAAAAGAGGGAAACTTATATGTCAATTAATTGGGTAATGAATTGGCGATTTAAATATGTACAACTAATAAATGTGTGATTGAGTGACACATAGGAATTAATTTGGATATCGATTAAAATGGGAAAACGTATCAATTAATTAATTGGCAATTAGTTTAGCGTTTTAAAAAAGGGTGTCAATTAATCAAGGAATATGCCATTTTTACAATAGCTAATAATGTAAATTAATTAGCTAGAAGAAAACGCCAGTTATAGGATTATTTGTTTCAAGTTAAAAAAATTGGAACGCGTACAAAAATCAAACAAAGTAATCAGGTTTATAATGAAGGTAAATCAATAAGGATAAATTAAAAATTATAACTTTTATATGCATTCAATTAATAAAGGTGTTAATTGACGTGTTCAAATAAGTAAGAAATTATAACGTATAAGAATCAATTAATATTGGATATATATATATATATGATCTAATTAATTGGATAATTAATGAGAGAATCTTATTTAGAAGGAAACGTGGATTAATAGGGTCGTATAACATAGGAATAAATGAATAACATTGGGGAGTTATACGTTATAAGCTAACATAAACAAATCAAGTTCTGATGGTGAGGATTATTTTTAGGGTTGATCGGATGGCTCCTAGTTGTTCACTGCACCTATAAATTGAACGTAACTTAACCCTAGCCCACACTATTTTCTTTGAATCAGCTGCGTTTACAGCAAACTCCTCTTCTCTTCTCCCTCTTCCTTTCTCCTCTTTTAATCAAATCTTTCCCCAAACTAAAAATAAAATTAAGCAAGGAAATACATACAAGCAAATCAGAGAATTGCGCAAACAAATAAGAGAATTTACAGCGAATCAAAAAGGAAAAAAATGGAGAAAAGTGTAGCAAATTAAATGGGATGGAGATTGAAGCTTAGGACTTTAGGTGAGTGGATTTAAATTATAAATCTTTTACGTTTATGATATATTATCGTTAAACACCCTTTTAATTATTTTAATTCAGCAATATTTCAGTAATTAGTTATACTAATTTGCTATAACAGTAAATTTTAAGAGAGCTTATATTTAATTATTATTTATATAGAAAAGAAAGATAGTAATCCAATTAAATATGAACAATATTAGGCTTAATAGTTATAGAGAGGGGCATAAGCTTAAAAGTAAGAAATTTACAGTTATTTACACTTATTTGCTGTTATTTACATCTATTTTAAGATGGAATTTATCCCATAAATGTTAGTTTCTTTTTATTCTTTTTATGCGAACAAAATAGTTAGAGAGAAGAATTCACAAATATGGACTAAAATAGAAGAACACTAAATTTATAGGAATTAGATGTAAAATAAGAAAAACTAAAATAAAACGAGAAAAATAGAAATTTACAGTAAAGTATGCAAAAGGGGGAAAAATAAATAAAAAGGGGAAAATTTTAATAACTTAATTGGGAAATTAGTGATAGATTATTTGGTTGGTTTAGAAAAGAGAATACATTTCCATAGTTTAATATTTAAAAGATAACGATAAACGTAATTGCAAGAATAAAGAAAGAAAAAGGGAATTAGTGTAAAATAGAGGCACTGCTGTATTTTTGCACTACCCAAAAAGTAAAGAAATAATAAAAGAAATATCTTGCAGTTACGGAATATTGTTTATAGCATTATTTAGTATTAAAACATGAAAATAGATTTTTAGTGCAGTTTTTGTAACCAACCAAATAGAATAGAACTACGTTCTAGAATATAAGAAAATAAGGTGAAGAATTAAAGGAAGTAAAGAAGAAATCAAGTTAATTATTATAGAAGACTAGAAGTAATGTAACAAGATCTGCATTTACTGTGCAGATAGTAGAATAAAAACAAAGCAGTTATTATGATAAGTAAATTTGTGATAGTCGGATGTAGGCCCAAGACAATATTTTCGTATAACATAAGAGAATTAAAGAGAATTTAGTGTCATAATAAAAGAAAACAGACTAGAATAAGAAAGAGACATTTGTAATTATATTTATAATATATAGATTATAAAAGAATATAGAAGTGACAATTGCAAGTAAAATTATAATATAGGTTATAATCAAACAGAAATAACAAAAAAGGCTTATTTGTAACAACCCTGGTTTTGGAGATTACCTGTAAATATTAAATTATAATGATAGTTATAATTTAACATTGTGAATTAAAAATGAAATTGGAAATTTAAATTGTTTATTTGGAATAAACAATAGATTTTGAAAATAAAGTTTGGAACTTTATTTTGTTTATTTGTGAGAATAATGAATGAAATATGATTTTATTTAGTGAAAATGCAATAATTCTTGTAATTATTGCCAAATGCTTCTTTTAATAATTTTTAAAGGAATTATTTGATTTTAAAAAGTGTTTATTTTTAATAAAAAGGTCAAATTTGGTTTAAAAATAAGTTTAGGTCATAAAATTGATGAATAATGGTTTGTTATATTTTATTACACAAGAAATTTATTTTTGAGTAATTTTTGAAGTTAAAAATAGCATTTTATGTATATATTAGTGTAAATTGATTATTTATTTAAAAATGAGAATTTTTGATAATAAAAATGTTTTATAACTTAAATTATCTTTTTATATGTTGCAAAATATTTTATTTAACATGAAATTGTGTTTATCTAAATTTATTTTGAAGAAAACTTATGAAAACATGTTGTTTTGATTAATTACATAAGTTATATTTTTATTTAGTGATAATTGTTTACTTAGGCAAATTAAATCTTCTGAGATTGGGTCCAAGCTCATTATCACTTAACCAGACAAAGAAAAGAGAAACATTTTCTCTTCTCCTCCATACTGTACGTTTATTTTGTTACAGTAATAAGAAAACAGAAAGAAAAAAGAAAACTATCTCCTCTTTTCAAATCTAAACCAAATTCCTATCTTTCTTCAATTTTAATTATTGTTTTAATCAAATCTAGAGAGAATACAACAGGTAATCCACTCCAAAACCTAACTATTTCATCAAAATCTAAGTTTGTGATTTGGGTTCTCTGTTAACAGTAATTTTCTTCCTTTCATGCCTCTGTCTTTTATTTCTATAGGTTCTTGAAGGCAATTCTAGCTCAAAGCTTCCACCTTTCAGCACAAATCTAGATTTTTTACTCTTCATTTGCAAGATGAGTTATTGCTCACAAATTCTAGCTGAAAAAAATGCTCTGCTAGCCAAAAATTGCAAAGAAAATAGCTTCTGTAAAGTGTTTCTGTAGTCGGTTTCTTTTCTGTGATAAACTATTTTTGGGTTGTTCTTTGCATGTTAATTTCTTTCAATTTCGGTAATGAAATGCTACCGGATTTTCTTCTGTTGATAGTCCATATGTTGTAGTATATGTGTATAAAATTTCATAGCTTGAAACATTCCTTTGCTACCTGAAAATATGAATGCAAAATCAGTTTGAAGCAGTGAATTCGACCTGCAAAAATTCCGTAGCCTAGGGGTCGACCCTATGACCACATAGGTCGACCTATGGGATAGTAAGGTCGACCTATAGGTCGACCTGTTGGTCGACCTATGGTCTGTGTATTCCTGCCCCTTTGCTCCTTTGTTCTGTTGCATTTCTAGCTTGTTTTGCCTGCATTTCCACTTGACTTTGGTGATATTTTTGTGTTGTTTGATGGCTATGATGCCTATCAATAGGCTAGCCAAGATTTGGTTGAAATTCAAATTTGAATCGAATTTGAATGTCGGCTTTGAGTGTTTTTCTATGTTTTTCTTTGATTTCGAGCACGGATTTTCCCAAACGATTTTAAAATAATTTTTAAAATAACTTGGCTTTTGAAATAATTATTATATAATATTTTAAATTATTTTCAAGCTATAAAATCTATATATACTCTATAATAAGAGAATTTTCAAAGATTGTTTTCAAAATCGATTTCGAAAAATAGTTTCAAAAGCTTGGTTTCTCAAACAACTTATTTTCTATATAAAATACACGTTTTTGCACTATTCGAGTGAACGAGAAGGAGAATTAAACGGTTTGGTAAAACACGTGGTATGGGACATGTGCGTTTATCTTATCGGTTAATTCCTGACTTGTCCATTTGATCGTTTTGACCTTCGGGTCGTATATGCCGATGAGATGAAGCAAATATTTTTTCTGCCTTCTGGTGTGGCATTGGCTAGCGGTTAGTAAACTGTTAATTGCGAATGTGTGGTATGGGACGCACGTTAACACTTTTCGGGTTCCTATCTGAGAGTTTGTGACACATTTTTCTAAGAGACGTATTTGCCAGTACTGGACCTTCGGGTCATTTGTCCTTCGGGATGTTTGTCTAAGAGACGTATTTGTCCATTGTGACGTATCTGTCTTTCGGGATGTTTGTCTAAGAGACATATTTATTTGTCCTTCGGGACGTTTGTCTAAGAGGTGTGGCGCCTTATTTTGAGAGAACAGTACTTGGCAGGCTTTGGCCATTTTTGAGCATGTGCTATATCTTTAAGATGATTTCATTGATTTCTTTGTGATTTTATAAGTGTATCGCCTTTTTACATTATTGGCCATTTGAGCCGTTCGAGATATTATATATAGTGATTACATCTTTGGAAATTGAACTCCTTATCGAGTTCTATATTTGGGATTTGAGTTGCCAACACTTGGCGTTTATTTGAGACTTGAGATTTGCCATTCTTGGCGTTTATTTGGGATTTATATTCTCATATTTTGGAGATATATGTAATTGCCTTTATGGCGTATCTTTGAGATTGAGATTTATCTTTTGGGAATTCATTTGAAATTGTTGTTATGGCGGGTTTTGAGATTCCTCCTATTTAGTAGTTATGGTTTCTCTGAACCATTGTTGTTTTGGGATAAGCCGATGATATGAGGCATGCTATGCTTAGTGCTTTTGTTATGGAGTTTATCTCTTTTGAAATTATATATTTGTTTAGTGATACCACCTTCATATGAAAGCCCAACTCCCCCTCCACCAACGACCACGAGCAAGTGAAGCTCGGTCCAACCTAGGCTGAGAAATAGCCTCACGAACGCGCGCGCTTCCTGGCAGAAATTCGACCAACCTGACACTCAAACGATGGCCACCACCATATGGATTTGAAGAGCTCGAGATGCTCTTTCACTTTGTAGTTGATGATTTCGCTTGAAAGTGGATGGATTAAAAGAGATTGAGAGAGGAAGATGAGATGATTTCGGCCGTTGGTTGAATAAGAGGCGGCCGGCCATTGAACTGAAACCCTAGCTATTTTCCTTTTTTTATTTTGTGAATAAAGGGGGCTATTTATAGAAAATATCGAACACTATTCATCCGGGGTTTTCAAATCTCCGATTTACGCGCGGTCACTATCGTTTCTAGGGTTTATCCCGCGTTCCGGACACAATGGAACAGGTTTCGGAAGCAAATTCGATCATCTGTGTGAGTTATGAATTTAAACGATCAATTTAAATTAAACCGATTTAAACCGATTTCGATGCGTTTGGATCTGCCACGGTCAAACGACAACTCCGTTTGCTACAAAAATTGAAATCCGATAATAACAAACTATTACGGATCCAATGAACTAGTTTCATCCAATTCTGAGACTGTTCAAAAATTGGCTATTTTTCAGTCGATAAATAAATATTAAAATATTCAATTTTCACAATTTAACTTTAAATTCGATTTTAAAAGTTCTATAACATCACTATAACTTCAATATGATTTACTATAACTTTATAAATCATTTTTAATCACCTTTAATCCAGATTTCAATTATTTCTGGAATTTCAACTATTAAATTATCGATTAAATTACCCAATTAAATCCAATCATTCGAATCTTAAATTATTCGACTTATTAATTCCACTTATTAATATTTAAAATCAATTAAGTATTCGAATTTTAATTAATATAAATTCTGGGTCGTTACAAACTTCCCCCTTAAAAGAATTTCGTCCTCGAAATTACCAAGTAAGAAGAAGATACAAAATCCGTTAACTTTCCAAACAAACCGTTCAAATTAGATTTACAAATCCGTTAAGTGTTTAACTTTCCCAAAATCCTTAGTTAAACTTCTTACAAAATCTTTACTAAGTTTTCCAAATCATACTTAGTTTTCAAAATTTTCAAATTTCTTAAAATATTCTAACGCCTTAAATTTTCAAAAAATTTCGCCATAGCCTCCTTTGCGCGGCTCGATCCGAAAAAAAAATGACAGTGTATATATATCACAAATATACATCTCATCAAGTGATGAGGTATCCCGTAGGGAAAAAAGTGTAAAAGTACGATATTTAATCTGAGATATGTACCTTATATATTATTAGCGAGCGTATACGGCTAATATAGCGCGAAAGCGTGCTCCAAATGCGAAGCAAACGCCATCCGCACCTACTAAACACTCAATCAAACAATGAGAACATGTAGATATGAAAATAATATCGATATACATCATATAGCAACATAATAACTACATATGTGTCAATATAGCAAATGCAACAAACGACAAATGCAACCATCATCCAATAAACATCCAACAAATCAATATCTATCCAAATCAATACATAACCAAATCAATATAGATTTACTTTTCATTTATATTCATTGAATTGGTTTTCACTTTTAAATCATATTTGATTCGTTTACATTGGGCTTTACACATATTCATTCTCAATTAGTTTACATTCACTAATTCACATTTGTTCACTTTCAATTTGAATCAAATTGCTTTAGCTTCAAATTTGATCAATTCAATTTCATTAATACTTAATGAATTTTACACAATCAATTAACATCCATATAACAACCAATGTATATTCAACACGACCAAATTATTAAATTTACATTCAATTTGGTTCAACACCTTTAATTCCAATTGGTTTATATTAAATTGACTTACATTCAGTTCTTCAACTTTAAATTTCATTTACTTTTAATGAATTAACACTTACATTCATTACTTCATATCAATTTACTTATATTCGATTGATTAACATCCAATCCATTCATTCATTCAACTGCTAATTCATTTCACATTTCAAGTTGAATTTCATTTATATAACTCAAATTCATATTCATTTAATAAATTCACTTTATTAATTTACTTTGATATCAAAATCTACTTCATTCAACATCACTTAAGTTATTTTCCATTTCAAATTTCATTTGTTCAAATTAACTTAAGTTTCCACTTATAAATCCAATTCAGATTCAAATTCTATTTAACTTTTACCAAAGTCAAATTTATTATCTCATATTATAAGTTCAAACTTGATTACTTATATTTAACAATTTCAGCTTGGATTTAATTGATTCACTTATACTTACTTTAATTTTAACTCCATCCTTTAAGTTAAATTTATTATATCAAAATTCAAATGGTATAAGTTATCAACTCATTTATCATTTCCATAAATATTTTAAATAGGATTCCAGAGCCTTTCTAACTTCTCAAAAACCTTCTTTTTTTTTTGAAATCAATTCAAATTTATCCTTTGAATTTCCAAAACCAAATCCAAATTTTCCAAACAACTTTCATTTAAAATAATCTGGCAGCAATTTCTCTTTTGGAAACCCGAAAATGAATTCTAATGATGTGGCCATCATCATCAGGATTATTTTCCAGCGACCTGAAAAGAGTTTAGAGCTTTCATCTCTCCAAAACAATTTTCCAAAACATCAAATCCTTTCAAAAACACTTCTCTGGAATTTTATTTTAGATTATAAATCACATTTACAAATCTTTTACTTATAAAATTTCACTTCTTATATATATATAAGATTATTTTACCATTGTACATCATTTTAATTATAACTCCATACATTATAATTTATTGCTTATACAATTTACTCTTTCACAATTGTTGTTTTATTTAGCTTATTTAAACAACTTTTAATTAACTTATATATATTTACATTTTCAACAACCAAACAATCAATCATATACACTTTAATAATTTCTGAAAAATTATTTCTTTATATACAAAATATAATCGAGGTAAAATTATTTCATTTACCCAATTTAAAAACAATATCGTGCCGAATTGTTCTATACAAGTGTTTAGAGATCCCTATCGATAAAGTTGTTCCGACGATACCGACCAGCATCCATATACCACTCAACAAATCAATCATCACAATATAAAACAATTTTATATTAACTAACAAATACGCACTCGTATCTATTATTACACTCAAACTCATTCTAGAGTACTACTGACTCTATCTCTAATGAGTAACACCCAACAGAGCAGGGTTGTCGCTTAACCATATGCTCTGATACCAAATGTAACGTTTTAGAATTTTTGACTTTCGAAAATCGATATCGATACTCAATTTATCGAACGCCGCCCAGTCGAAGGCCGGAAATCCCAAAAGTTATGGGTTTAAAAGAAAGAAGGGGTAGAATAAAAGATAGAAGAAAAAGAAAAGAAGAACAACAGAACAGCAACAGAAACAGAAACAGTATCAAAATCTCACATTCGCAGCGGAACAGCATATAATAGATAAATGAATAATCTTTAATCAAAAGAACTATATCATTTTACACATTACATTATCATCAGAGTTTACAACAACAATACAACAATGGACAGTTATATAAACTTGTCCTCATACAGAATATACAGTGGAATAAATAATATCATATACAAGTGGTACGTCTCGATATGCAGCTCGCCTCCTGAGCTCCATAGCACTCCAATCCAGAATAACCTGATAACCTAACTCTAGACTGCCCGTGTGGAAATTGGTGGGCACCCAGAGTTTAGGAAGGAAACAATAAACTCCAGGTCAGTCATGGTGACTGGTGTGGGAACTTAAAAACAATTTATCTTTAAAACAAACACTGGATAATTTTAAAGTCAATTTCGCAATGCTTTTGGAAAATGAGACTACCATAAGGCCTCACGCACACACACACAATGCAAACGCAGAATCGGAGGAGATTTCTCCTTATGATAGTCAAAGATGCTTGATACGCATTAAAAAGAAACATTTGATATTATTACTAGTGCATAGTGTAGAAAAATTCATTTCGAAAGTATAATATAAATCTTAGCCAACATACGACCAGTATCGTATGCCTACTATAGCTACCATCTAAACAGTGGTGACCACCGTACGTAAATGGCAGGTTCTACAACTAATACCGTACAAAGTTCGTATTGGAGTTTGGATTTCCAACAAATGGTCAGGTTAAGGAACTTCCTATGCCACGATGGAATGCCTCTGGAATGACGTCCCGAGAACCTAATCGGATCTCTGCCAACACAAGGCCGGGTTACCTCTGCAAAAATAGGTAACTACTGACACGCGTATGCCATCCCCCGATCGTAACCGATCTTCCCGAGGATCCTCGATTTCCAACTACCACAAAGTAATAAACTCGCAGCATCTACATAGGTTAAGTATCTGGGCTCCATACCATGATACCACCTTTATCCAGAAGGAATGACATACACTAAGGGGCGCTACTCCCTAGAACCTTGCCGCATCCTTCCTGTTTTGACCATTTCCGGGGTGTGAGGCTCGACGAAGTCTCGTCCACAAAGCTATGCTTTGTTCACAAAGCCATGCCTTGGGTCAACAAATGATCAACCTATGATCACAAAGATAAATGATCAAACAAATGATCATATCACAAATGATCAAACACTGATCATTTCACAACTACACTCAGCATGTCACATTGCCAAATTGGGAGTATATCGCTGATAAATTTCAACTACATAACCTCTGAGCTCGTACGTCTCAGAAAAGGGTGTTAAGCTAAGAGAATAAATCCTCCGCCACCAACAGATATGTATTTTGAAAGAAATCAGCTTTATATCTCAATTTGTAATGTCAGACATACAATCCATACAAGTCTGTTCCAGGATCGAACAGAACCGAAGGCACTTCTCACGAAGCCCTTGCAAATCCGGATAATTTGCAATCACGTCCGGACTTCCCGTCACTAAGGGTGATAAAATCTCTAAATCGAAGATCAATCGATGTAGAGTAACTCGACGGTAATCCTTCCGTTTTCAAAAATATCTGGTCTTCAACACCGGTCATCAAATGCAATTCATAACGACATATCACATATTCGGAATGGGTTATACGACCCCATGGTCCTTTCCCGGCTAACCCGAATAGTGAGCGCTTATTCAAAAATAAGTGTGGCATTCAAATTCAAACAAATCACAACAAATACCCATTCAAAGGTAAATATTGATAGTCGGTTATTTAACTATCAATAAAGATGCGCAACATCATCAGGTTCCAAATAATTTTCCCAAATTATTTATTCTTCAAAAATATCTTTACCAGATATAAAATTTTCCACACTTAACCATTTGAAACTAATTTCAAATATTCACTTTTCAATTTATCTTTAAAAGATAAAATTTCAAACCTTTCATTTCATATTGGAAAAGCATTTCCATACTTATTTAATAATAAGTAATTCACAAATCATTTATTTTCAACACTTGGAAAATATTCAATATACTTAAATCATAATTAAGTATATATTTCATTTTTTTAAGGAAATCATTCTCTTTCATAATTTAATTTGAGTCAAAACGAATGTTACGTAAAACATCGTTACGACAACTCAAAATCACTAGTATAGGGATTCAAAATTTAGATAGATATATAAATCCCCATACTACACAAATTATTTCCTTTCGGAAACCATTTACTATAACAACAATGTTATAGTCCATCATTTCCTTATTTTCTCGAAACGTTTATTTCAACAATGAATGTTGAAATCTATGTTTTCGATACTTAACACGTTTTAAAACATCTTTTAAAACAATTACTTCTTTTAACAATATTCCTTTTCCCAAAATATATTGATTTTATTCAATAATATATATTCACTGTCCAAAATCGTGAATATAATCACTATCCCAATTTTAACAATTTCTACACAATTTATTTCAATAATAATTCGCTTTCCAAAATCGCGAATATACTTCCTTTAATAATTTTCTATATTCAATTTATCAAATTCCATTGATTTCGAATTTATAAACAATGTCTATAACTTCTTTCCCTATTTATAAACTTCGATTTATAAAAAATCCCTGAATCAACAAATTTAATTCATAACTCGATTTCATATCAAAAATCTAGTTTATAAGTCAATTACTTATAAACTTTTATTTTACAAAATCTATTTATTTTATAACTTCACAATTCATAAATTTATAAATTTCAATCTGCTTATAAAATCCATTTTTCTATTTTATTTATAACACTTATAAAAGCTTGTTTTATAATTCCAGTGTTTTTAATTTATAAATATCAATTTTATAAATCTTTTAATATAAGCCGTTTATAATACTTCAAAAATTCCAATTTAAACTATTTCATAAGTTTATCAATTATTTATTTCAAAAATCACTTTTCGCTTATATTTCACAATCTCATAATTTTCATAACATGAAAATTATAACATTTATTTATTTAAAATGAATCGATTCCAAAATTCAATAAAACGTATATTTTCAAAAATCACTTTAAAACCCTTTGTAAATTAGAAATCGTTATTTTTAAACTTCAAAAATGGATCCGATGATGCTACAGCACCAATCATCAATCACAACAATCAAAACACCATATACCATCATATGACAATAGAATATATAACAATATCTGTAAATAAATCAATACGGTGAGGAATCCAGTCGGATCCCTCCAACCTGTCCCCCTGCATCCAAAGATGTTAGCACAATACCAATTCCGCTCCAGTACGGAATTATCGCAGTATATAGGATTAATAAATATTATTCGCTATTATGCGGCGCAATAGGGTCTCATCCGCTACACAATGCGGGAAAATCAACAACTCCAATATATACATATGCCAATATGTATATATTGCTATATATATATAATATCAATTTCACACAAAGGTGAAATATTCGCGGTATATGTTCTTAATAATTAACCTCCGCTTAATAACGGCGTATAATGTCTATTTCAATCAACAACAGATAATAATATATCATCCAGGCATAAAATCAACAATTTTAAATCTAACTATTTAAAATATAAATCGAAACTGTTCGATTGAGTGAGAAATTCTCACCTTGATTCCAATTCCGTTTTCAGCGTTTATTTCGAATAAAATTAAACGGGCGTTTAATTCCACTCAAAATTTTCACTGACCCCAAATGACTCCAATCCAGTCCCATAGCGAAGTACACGTCGAGACGATTCCAACGCAACCGGTTTCGCATTTTTTTGATCTCGTATGAAGAAGTTATCATATTTTAAAGTTTATACAATCTATATAAATCAATTTCAATATAAATTTTATTTTAAAACCCTACATCACCATCTAGCCGTGCGTTTTGGCCAAGCAAGATCTGGCCACAAATTTTTGCTTCTTCCACTCTCGTTCAATACTCGCGTACGCACCCATATAGCCGCCCCACCTTATCAATTTTCGAGCCTCCCCCGATCGTCTAGCCTCCGATCAACCACCTTCATATGAAAGCCCAACTCCCCCTCCACCAACGACCACGAGCAAGTGAAGCTTGGTCCAACCTAGGCTGAGAAATAGCCTCACGAACGCGCGTGCTTCCTAGCAGAAATTCGACCAACCTGACACTCAAACGATGGCCACCACCATATGGATTTGAAGAGCTCGAGATGCTCTTTCACTTTGTAGTTGATGATTTCGCTTGAAAGTGGATGGATTAAAAGAGATTGAGAGAGGAAGATGAGATGATTTCGGCCTTTGGTTGAATAAGAGGCGGCCGGCCATTGAACTGAAACCCTAGCTATTTTCCTTTTTTTTATTTTGTGAATAAAGGGGGCTATTTATAGAAAATATCAAACACTATTCATCCGGGTTTTTCAAATCTCTGATTTACGTGCGGTCACTATCGTTTCTAGAGTTTATCCCGCGTTACGGACACAATAGAATAGGTTTCGGAAGCAAATTCGATCATCTGTGTGAGTTATGAATTTAAACGATCAATTTAAATTAAACCGATTTAAACCGATTTCGATGCGTTTGGATCTGCCACGGTCAAACGACAACTCCGTTTGCTACGAAAATTGAAATCCGATAATAACAAACTATTACGGATCCAATGGAACTAGTTTTGTCCAATTCTGAGACTGTTCGAAAATTGGCTATTTTTCAGTCGATAAATAAATATTAAAATATTCAATTTTCACAATTTAACTTTAAATTCGATTTTAAAAGTTCTATAACATCACTATAACTTCAATATGATTTACTATAACTTTATAAATCATTTTTAATCACCTTTAATCCAGATTTCAATTATTTCTGGAATTTCAACTATTAAATTATCGATTAAATTACCCAAGTAAATCCAATCATTCGAATCTTAAATTATTCGACTTATTAATTCCACTTATTAATATTTAAAATCAATTAAGTATTCGAATTTTAATTAATATAAATTCTGGGTCGTTACACTCTATACCGATCACAAATCATTGAAGTATTTGTTCACCCATAAGGAGCATAATATGTGGCAATGACGTTGGATCGAGTTCCTCGCCTCTTATGACTTCGATATCCAGTACACTCCTTGAAAGGGGAACCGAGTCGCTGATGCGCTAAGTCGCAAACACTCGACTGTTGTTTCCATGATGCTAGCCGGGTGGGATGTTTTGGAGACCCTATTTTTTTGTGATATTCGTGATCGTGCTCCAGCTTCTGATTCTTCCATCTTATTATTCGGTTTGGAAGCTCGACCCAGCTTATTGGATCGTATTGTCGATGCTCAGTGGCAAGATCCAGATCTTGTGCATCTCAGTCAGATATGTAAGTCTGAATCCCCTGATGAGGAGTTGAGGGATTTCAGCATTGATACTCGTGGTTTTCTTCGTAAGAAGAACCGATTGGTTGTGCCTTGTGATTCTGATCTTAGGCGGAACATTCTCGATGATTGTCACATACCATTCATCCCGGCAGTAGCAAGATGTATGCCGACATGAGACGCTTATATTATTGGGAAGGCATGAAGCGTGATGTAGCAAGTTATGTGAGTAATTACATGACTTGTCAACTCATTAAAGCCGAGCATCAGCGTCCTAGTGGTCTTCTTCAGCCTCTTGAGGTCCCATTATGGAAATGGGATCAGATATCCATGGATTTCATTGATGGCCTACCTCGTTCGAGATCGGGCCATTGCAGTATTTGGGATATCGTGGATCGCTTGACTAAGTCTGCTCACTTTATTCCTATTAAGTCTATAGGATAGCTTCTCTTCTGGCCAAGCTATATATTAAGGAGAATGTGAGACTTCACGGTATTCCTAGTTCGATTGTATGTGACCGTGATCCACTTTTCACGAGTCATTTCTAGCAGAGTCTTCAGCAAGCTTTGGGGACAAAGCTTAATTTCAGCACAGCATATCACCCGCAGTCTGATGGACAGACTGAACGGGTGAATCGTATTCTTAAGGATCTTCTTCGTGCTTGCATTCTAGATTTTGGTGGTAGTTGGTAGGACCAATTACCGCTTGTAGAGTTCTCCTACAACAACAGCTTTTAGTCTAGCATCGGTATGGCTCCTTTCGAAGCATTATACGGAAGGCCATGTCGATCACCTTCTTGTTGGTTGGAATTCGGGGAGAAGCTTATTTTAGGCCCTGATTCTATTCGTGATTCTTCTGAAAAGATTATTCTTATCCGTCAGAGAATGAAAGAGGCATAGAGCCGTCAGAAATCCTATGCGGACAACCGTAGGAAGCCTCTATAGTTCTCCATTGGTGACCTTGTGTATATCCGTGTATCTCCTTTGAAGGAGGTTATGCGTTTCAGTAAGACCGAGAAATTGGATCCTCGCTTTATAGGACCATTTCCTATTACTGAACGTATTGGCCCTGTGGCTTAAAGAGTTTCACTTCCAGCTCATCTATCTGGCATTCATGACGTGTTTCACGTCTCTCAGCTTCGGAAGTGTCTTCGAGAGTCGGATTCTATCATCGATTCTCCTGATTTGCAAGAGCTCGAGATCTCACCTGACCTATCTATTGTGCAACAGCCTATTCGCATTCTTGCTTCGAAGGTGAGACGCCTTCGAAATAAGGATGTTTCGCTAGTGAAAGTTCAATGGTCCGCAAATCCCAATGACTGCACTTAGGAAACCAGAGAGTTTATCGAGCGATCCTACCCTGGTTTTCTTTCTTCTCATAGCGATGGTGAGAATATTTATACTCAAGCTTATCTTTTCTTTTGATTGATGAAATAAATAATTGTAATGAATACGACTCTTCTCTAGAAATTGTGAGGATGCAATTTTTATAAGGTAGGAGTCTGTAACAACCCTGGTTTTGGAGATTAGCTGTAAATATTAAATTATAACGATAGTTATAATTTAACATTGTGAATTAAAAATGAAATTGGAAATTTAAATTGTTTATTTGGAATAAACAATAGATTTTGAAAATAAAGTTTGGAAACTTTATTTTGTTTATTTGTGAGAATAATGAATGAAATGTGATTTTATTCAGTGAAAATGCAATAGTTCTTGAAATTATTGCCAAATGCTTCTTTTAATAATTTTTAAAGGAAGTATTTGATTTTAAAACATGTTTATTTTAAATAAAAAGGTAAATTTTGGTTTCAAGATAATTTTTGGTCATAAAATTGATGAATAATGCCTTGTTATATTTTATTACACAAGAAATTTATTTTTGTGTAATTTTTGAAGTTAAAAATAGCATTTTATGTATATATTAGTGTAAATTGGTTATTTATCTAAAAATGAGAATTTTTTATAATAAAAATGTTTTATAACTTAAATTATCTTTTTATATGTTTCAAAATATTTTATTTAACATGAAATTGTGTTTATCTAAATTTATTTTGAAGAAAACTTGTGAAAACATGTTGTTTTGATTAATTACATAAGTTATATTTGTGTTTAGTGATAATTTGTTTACTTAGGCAAATTAAATCTTTTGAGATTGTGTGACGACCCAGAATTTTTGAGCATTTGAAATTGGAATATTTAATTAATTTAAAATATTCAGAGGTTAATTATAAACTTAAATTTCAAATATCGCTGTTATTGAGTAATTTAATAATTAAATTAAATTTATTTGATGTTGGATAAAATAGTAAATCTGGTATTCTAAGCTGATTAAAAATATTTCAAAAGCTTGTAAAATTCATATTGATAGTACTGAAGATAGTAAAAGTGTTGAAACTGAATTTGGAAGTAATTTGTTAAGTATTAAAAATATATTGTTTAAATTGAATTTAAAAATAGCCTTCCGAGGCACAGTCTCGGAATTTGACGAAACCAGTTCCATTGGGTCCGTAATATCGAATTATTACCGGATTTTAAATTTTGTATTTTTCGGAGTTGATATGTGAGCACACGGTGAGTAAACGCATTGAATTTTTATCGAAATTCAATTTAAATTAATATTTTATTTGGTCAAATATCAGCACGTTATCCTCCTTTGATCACGCCTACAATCACGGAAATACTCGTGCAAACCATACTCCTCTCTAATAAATCTCGTTTCCCCTCTCTTTCAATCTCGTCCAAATCTTCTATAATGGCCGAAATAAATTTTCTTCTTCCAATTATCATTCTCGAAATTCCCCCCTTACTGTTTTCAAAATCAAAGAGGGCCGAAGCCTCTCTTCGTCAGAAAATTTAAATGGGAATCGAGTCGATTTTGTTCATTCAAGGGGAGGGGTCTCGTCGTTAACGCGCCGTTCATCTCGAAACCCTCTCGTCGTTCGGCTCGAAGCTTTGAGGGAGGCAGCGAATCTCCTCATTTAGGGCTTCGACTCGAAGTTAGGCTAGGGCTTCTCGTTCATCGGCGATCTGAGTTCGACCAAGATGGTCGATATCTGGGGTGCTTGTCGCGTGTGCGCGCGCGTCATCTGGAGAGATAGAGGCACGTTCAGGTGGAGGCCGCGTTAGGTCTTGTTGGATTTCGCGAGGGTTTGGGTGACTCGACGCTGTCGGAATGGGATCACGATAGGCAGGTGAGGTTTTTTCTTTTGTTTGTATTATCATTTAAAAAGTAAAAAAAATATAGCAGTAAGGTATTTTCCCGTTTAGGCTGAATTTAAATATTTTTAATTACTAAAGGGTTTTTAAAATGGAAAATTTGTTTAAAATTAAATCATTAAGCTGAATTGAAATTTTTAAATGGAAATTTATTTTGAAGATGGTTTGTTTAATAAACCTATTAAATTTATTTTGTTGCAAAAAAATATTTCATTAATTAGACTATTAGTTGAAATAAATTATGGGGTAATTAAAGTATCAAATTAAGAAATTGATTTATCGATTTATCCAAAATATTAATAAATTGAATAATGTTTATACAAGGTCCAGAATCTGAAGATTCAGGTCGAGATTGGATCGAATTGCAAATTAAAATCAAAGGTGAGTTAATCTCACTCAGCTGCATTTTATTTTAAATTTAAATGGTTAAATTTAAGTAATGGATTGCATGGTTGAATTGATTTGGATGTGCTATTTCATATATAGTAGTATATACCAATATATACATATTGGAATATGTATATATTGGAATTGTTGATATTCCCACAGTATATAGTGGATGAGACCCTATGCGCCGCATAATAGCGGATGATATTTTATAAAACCCATATACCGCGATATTCCACTTTGAAGTGAAATTGGTATTGTGCTAACATCTGTGGATGCAGGGAAACAGGTTGGAGGGATCCAACTGGATTCCTCAAAATATTTAATTTTGTTAAATATTCTGTGATATGATTTTTGATATCCTGTGATGAATTATATGGATAATTGGATGTTATGGTTTGGTTGGATCGATTTGGATGTGCTGAATTATCAAAATCTCTAGAATGGAATTTTTGAAAAGAAATAAAGGAGTAAATTCTTAAGTAAAATAATTATAAAGAGTTTGGAATAAATTTGAGAATAAATCTGATTAAGAATAAAAGTGATTTCCAAAATTCTAATAAATATGGGAAAGAGGAATTTTGAATAAACAGAGAATATTGAATTTAAAGAAAACTTATGTGATGTTATTTAAAGGGATAAAAATTTATTTTAATTCAATGTTTAAATGTAAATAAAAAGAAAGAAGGAATTTGGGAAATCTGAAACTTGTGTTTCGGTTCAAAGATTTTAAATCATAATGAGAAATAAAATCTGGAAGTTAATGAATTTGGAAATAAATGGATTAAGTAAGGAAATTTATTTCAAAGTAAAATAAATTGGGAAATCAATTATAAATTGATTTAAATACTTTGGGATTTGAAATTTAAAGAGAAATGAGATTTTGGAGATATAAACTGGGTTTATAAAGTAAAATGGAATATCAGAGGATATTTGAAATATAAATTCAAGGAGGGAATTTATAAAGGGAATATGAATTGGTTTAAAATAAATGTTGATTTATTATTAAAAGATGTGAAGAGAAGGGTATTTCTCTGGATAGCCAAGTACGTTTTCAAAGCAATATTTATATATAAGTTAAAAGTTCTAATTGTGTTTTAAAAGCATATTTTAGAAAATTTATTATTTCTAAATGTTAAAGCCTAAAGTAGTATTTTCAAAAATATATTATTGTAGTAATTATATAAAAGTGATTTGCTATTATGTTTTAAAAGGAGAAATTTAGTTTATATTTATAAAGTGGTTTATTTTAAAGTATATATTTTTAATAAAGTATTAAAGTAGTTTAATTTCAATGTTATAAGATATATTTAAAATAAAGTGTTTTTAAATTATTTTAAAATTAAAAGTATTTTGTACTTGGTGATTCAGTGGAAATAATTATTTGGGAAATGTATTCCGTAAGCGGAAACTGTTTGAAATTTGTTTTCAAATGAGCTTTGAAAATTTGGAAATATATCTTGGAAAGATATTTGGGCAAATAAATAATGTGGGAAATTATTTATTGTGTGATGGTTGCTTGTGGATGTTAATTGATAGTTAAATAACCGACTATCAATATTGGCCAAATGCGCTGATCGTTTCGAAGAGACCGGGATCGAGTTTCCGTATACCGGGATTCTAGGTCTGGAGACTCGAATACCACTTCGATTCGGTTTGTACATTTCGTGTAACGTGTTCAGAGTCGAAGATGGAGCTGTGAAGTGCAAGGGCTAGTCGCTACTAATCCTGAGGATATTTCCAAAATGGATGTAGTAGGAATAGTGCCTTCGGTTCCGTTCGGACCCGGGACGGACTTGTATGGACGAATGCTTTCGTGACATCGTCAGGTGGACGATGGGCATTCTAAGGGATATGTTCTGAAAAGGTATCGTTTAGCCTCAAGCCTCATCAACCGGGAATGACTGAAAATCAGGGGTTATGCAGCAAGGCTTCGTGGGTAGCCCCCACTTGAGAGTAAGGTCATCCCTGTCTAGATGTCCCTTTTATTTCGGCTTAGTGTTGCGGTTGCTGATCCCAACCGTGGGGTGATTTTATTTGGAATTATCCAGTAAGGGATGATTCCGGTCTTGTGTTGCAGGGGAGCGGGCGTACTCCTCGGTACGGTGATCTAGGCCACGTACTGTGATAGGTGGTACCCTAGTGCCTAGTCATTCGTTGGAAATCCATTCTCCCTACGTGCCTTGTACGAGTTTTGTTTGTATTACCCACGTTGTGGCTAGTATGCTGGAATTTAATCATGTAACAATTTCAGCTATTTTAATAAGTATTTGTGAATAGACACTATTATAATATCAGAGGATTTTTATAAAAAGTGTTTAGCTATCGTAAGGTAAAAACCCGACATGTTTATTTGTGGCGTGGTCTTACGAGATGCTTTTGTTTTCAAAAGATTTTGAAACTTTAATAATTAAATTGAGTGTGATTTTCTCACGCTGGTATTCCAGACTGACTCGGGTATTGTTTTATATGATGCTCGGGTCAGACCGAGTATTATAGGTTACAGGATATGATGCTGTGGAGCTCAGGAGATGAGCTGGATGGCGAGACGTATCTCCCGTACTTGTTTATATATATATTCCGCTGTGTTGATTGTTGTACTCTGTTGTATTGAGGACATTATATGGTTATTGTCCAGTTGTATGTTATGTGTTCTCTGGTGTACACTCTGATGCTATATTATATAAAACTGATATAGTTTTGATTTGGGTAAAGATCTGTTAATATATATTATATTTTATTCCGCTGCGATGGTTAGATTCTGATGTTGGTTTTTCTATTTTTCTTCTTCTACCTCTTCTTCTTAACTAAAATGGTTCGATTTTCCGGGTCTGGAAAGTCGGGTCGTTACAGGTGGTATCAGAGCTTAGGCTAGCGATAACCTTGGCTCTGGTGGGAATTTTGAGAGTACTAATAGATATGAGCGCGTATTTGTTAGTGAATATAAAATGGTTTTATATTGTGTTGGTTGATTTATTGAGTGGCATATGAACCTTCGTCGGCACAGTCTGTACAACTGTATCGAAGGGGTTTCTAAACACTTGAATAGAACAGTTCGACACAGTATTGTTTTAAATAGGGTGAATGAAATAATTTTGCCCAAATTATTTTTATATATAAAAGGATAACTTTTGTAAATTATATATTTGGTTGCTTGGTTGTTAGAAAGCGATGATATTAGATTATTATCATCATTGTGTAAAAATTGAATCAGAAATTGAAAACTTATAACCTAAGTTGAAGAATAAATTTATATAACAAATGGAATTTGAGAATGTAGATCATAAATGAAATTTATAAATTGAAATAAACTTTGTATACAAATGTGAATTACAAATGTGATTTGTAATCAAATGAGATAAATTCATAAACAAATGAAATTTGTAAATGTAAATTGTAAATGTGACTTATAACTTGAAATAAAATGTGATAGAATTCCAGAGTAATGTTTGGATATAAAATTGAATGGATTTTGAATTTGGAGTTTTGGGAAAGGTTTAAATTCCTTTGGATTTAAAAATAGTTTTTAAAGGTTTTGGGGAAATAATGGTGATATTATTTCATGAATATTTTGAAATTGAATTGAAATCTGTTGGGAATTTGGGATTTTAAAAATGTTTGAAATGTTTTAAAGTGATAAAAGCATTAAATTCTCTTACGGTCGCTGGAAAATAATTTCGGTGATGACTGCAGCATCATCGATGTCTATTTTCGAGTTTCCAAAGAGAAATTGCTACCAAACTGTTTTAAATTGGAAATGATTGTGAACTGGGTTGGTTTTGAAATTCAAAGGGAAAATTGTTTGGTAAAAGCAGATTTGTTTTGGAAATTGGGATTTGATGTGATATACCAGATGTGTATGAGTTATTTATGGATTCAAAAGGGTTTTGAAATAAAACCGAGCAATTGGAGTCTGGGAATTCTATTTAAAATATAAATGTGGAAATTTAAATGAATCAACAATATAAAGTATAGAATGAAGTTGATTGAAATAAGAAGGGAATGAAAGTTAAATTCTGGGATTATAATTATGAGATGAAAATAACTCAATGAGTAATATAAGTTGGTAGATAAAAGAGTTAGAGAACTTGAAGGTGAATGAATTGTAAAACTTGTATAAAATTGTATCCTAGAATTAAAATCTAATTTGAGTATATGAAGGTGAATAAAATATATTTGAATTTAACTTAAGATAAGTTAAATAAGAATTGAGAATTGGAATTGAATTAAATGTAAATAAGTTAAAGTCGAATTGAATTGGATATAAAGGTAATGTAAAATGCTTATAATTGTGTAAAGAAATTCATATTCTTAAGTTCTTAAGTGCAATAATTTGAAATTTGATTATAAAGATGAAAATGGACTTAAATGAATAGTCCCAGGTCTTCAGCAAGTAACTTAAAACTTATGAATAGAAATGAAATTGTAAGTCATAAATGGGAATTCATTTCTTTGAACCATTAAGAGTTATAATTTGAAATTGTAATTATCAAATGGAAACGACTAAGATGAGCAATCTTAATTTTTTTTAAATAAATCCAAACTTGAATTATAAAATAAATTGAACTTAAGACGATTAAGTGAAGTGATATTTGGAATTAAAAAGCAAGTATTTAATTTTAACCAGCGAAGGAACTAATGAGATAATAAATTAGTTAATGAAATTGGATTAAATAGTGATGGTTTGGATTGCGAATGGAATCCGAATAAGTGAAAATAAATTGGAAATGACCTGGTTATTAATAAAATAATTCCAGATGAATGAAGTATGGAAATTAAAATTCATAATGATTGAGTGAATGAACCAATTATATTAAATAAATAAATGAATGGAATTTGATTAAATAAGAATCAAATGAAAGATGGAAAATAAATTTAAGTAATTGACTTAAGTAAATGTTGAATGGAAACTGAACTCAAACAGAGAAGTGGTTTAAATAAGTTGAGAAATAGTTATTGAATGAATTAACTTGGATTGTTTTCGAGCTAAATAAAGTTCAATTTTTGGAAGTTGGAGATGAATTGAATTTAAGAAAATTATTAGAAATAAAAATCTGAATTGAAAATGTGGAATAAGTATTTATATTTGAAATGAAGTGGTAAATTGAAGTAAATTGAAATTCATATGAAATGGGAGTTCAATTTGAATATATACACTTCGGTGGTGAAGTAGTAAATAAATATAAGAAAAATTTATATTGAACTTAGGAATTGAAGAATGAAATTCTTAAGAAAACTGGTATTGGAAATATACTTAGTAATTTTGGAATGGAAAATATATATATATATATATATACTAAGTGAATAGTTGAATGAAGACTAAAACTGAAGTTGTGAAATGGGATAGTTGTGAATAAGGGGATAACAATAAAAAAAGAATGTGAATAAAGAGAATTGATATAATTGGTAATCAATTGGAATTTATACATAAGATGTACGTATATTATTTTATTCGCATAGCTATTTGGTCCAGATGTCGAACACAGAATTTCGAGATAGTTTTATCGATCCAAATTAGGATTTTTCACTCGATTTTCGACGGCGAGCCTGGATATGGATTGTTGATTGATTCTGGAAATTCTCTATCATAGTTTGTGGCTATGCAAGGAGAATGACGGTTTCTGATCGAGAAACCAGATCTGAGTCCGCACTAGGAAGTCGGGTGGACGATACTAGTTCGGAAGTGAAATTGTGTGATTGATTGAGCGATCGAATGTGATGTTGCGTACGGATGATATATGTGCATCGTACGGGCTTAAGTAAAACAAATATTGAAAATTTGTAAAGGAAAGTATAAAATGACTTTGGAATTGTGATTGAATATTATTGCTTAGTAGGATATACAGGTGTCTAAAAGCAATGGATAAATTGGGAGTTTTGATTTTAGAAGATAAAATTTAATGGCCCGACAAAAAGGTATGTATTTGAATTTCTATATGAAATTTGATTGGGTTTTGGATCCAGCCACTTGGCTTTTTGTTTTCTTTTTGAGATTGGGAGGCCGTAGAGCCATTTTGTAGTAGTACCGAGCTAGCCGCGCAAAGGAGACGCTGGCGAAATTTTTCGGAAATTTAGAGAGTTAGAAAAATTTTGGAAAATTTTGATAAGTCAAAATTTGAATTCAAATTTAAATTTGAATTGATAAGTAGGTGATACGGGTTGAACTTATGAATAAGTTTGGGAAGTTAAAAGATGATTAGTGTATCATTAATAAAAGATTGTTTGGGTATGGTTAAAACGGTTTGAATTTGGAAAATAGTTAACGGGGATTGAATCATTCCTCTTAACTGGTAATTTCGGGGACGAAATTCTTTTAAGGGGGGAGGAATGTGACGACCCAGAATTTTTGAGCATTTGAAATTGGAATATTTAATTAATTTAAAATATTCAGAGGTTAATTATAAACTTAAATTTCAAATATCGCTGTTATTGAGTAATTTAATAATTAAATTAAATTTATTTGATGTTGGATAAAATAGTAAATCTGGTATTCTAAGCTGATTAAAAATATTTCAAAAGCTTGTAAAATTCATATTGATAGTACTGAAGATAGTAAAAGTGTTGAAACTGAATTTGGAAGTAATTTGTTAAGTATTAAAAATATATTGTTTAAATTGAATTTAAAAATAGCCTTCCGAGGCACAGTCTCGGAATTTGACGAAACCAGTTCCATTGGGTCCGTAATATCGAATTATTACCGGATTTTAAATTTTGTATTTTTCAGAGTTGATATGTGAGCACACGGTGAGTAAACGCATTGAATTTTTATCGAAATTCAATTTAAATTAATATTTTATTTGGTCAAATATCAGCACGTTATCCTCCTTTGATCACGCCTACAATCACGGAAATACTCGTGCAAACCATACTCCTCTCTAATAAATCTCGTTTCCCCTCTCTTTCAATCTCGTCCAAATCTTCTATAATGGCCGAAATAAATTTTCTTCTTCCAATTATCATTCTCGATCCCCCCTTACTGTTTTCAAAATCAAAGAGGGCCGAAGCCTCTCTTCGTCAGAAAATTTAAATGGGAATCGAGTCGATTTTGTTCATTCAAGGGGAGGGGTCTCGTCGTTAACGCGCCGTTCATCTCGAAACCCTCTCGTCGTTCGGCTCGAAGCTTTGAGGGAGGCAGCGAATCTCCTCATTTAGGGCTTCGACTCGAAGTTAGGCTAGGGCTTCTCGTTCATCGGCGATCTGAGTTCGACCAAGATGGTCGATATCTGGGGTGCTTGTCGCGTGTGCGCGCGCGTCATCTAGAGAGATAGAGGCACGTTCAGGTGGAGGCCGCGTTAGGTCTTGTTGGATTTCGCGAGGGTTTGGGTGACTCGACGCTGTCGGAATGGGATCACGATAGGCAGGTGAGGTTTTTTCTTTTGTTTGTATTATCATTTAAAAAGTAAAAAAAAATATAGCAGTAAGGTATTTTCCCGTTTAGGCTGAATTTAAATATTTTTAATTACTAAAGGGTTTTTAAAATGGAAAATTTGTTTAAAATTAAATCATTAAGCTGAATTGAAATTTTTAAATGGAAATTTATTTTGAAGATGATTTGTTTAATAAACCTATTAAATTTATTTTGTTGCAAAAAAATATTTCATTAATTAGACTATTAGTTGAAATAAATTATGGGGTAATTAAAGTATCAAATTAAGAAATTGATTTATCGATTTATCCAAAATATTAATAAATTGAATAATGTTTATACAAGGTCCAGAATCTGAAGATTCAGGTCGAGATTGGATCGAATTGCAAATTAAAATCAAAGGTGAGTTAATCTCACTCAGCTGCATTTTATTTTAAATTTAAATGGTTAAATTTAAGTAATGGATTGAATGGTTGAATTGATTTGGATGTGCTATTTCATATATAGTAGTATATACCAATATATACATATTGGAATATGTATATATTGGAATTGTTGATATTCCCACAGTATATAGTGGATGAGACCCTATGCGCCGCATAATAGCGGATGATATTTTATAAAACCCATATACCGCGATATTCCACTTTGAAGTGAAATTGGTATTGTGCTAACATCTGTGGATGCAGGGAAACAGATTGGAGGGATCCAACTGGATTCCTCAAAATATTTAATTTTGTTAAATATTCTGTGATATGATTTTTGATATCCTGTGATGAATTATATGGATAATTGGATGTTATGGTTTGGTTGGATCGATTTGGATGTGCTGAATTATCAAAATCTCTAGAATGGAATTTTTGAAAAGAAATAAAGGAGTAAATTCTTAAGTAAAATAATTATAAAGAGTTTGGAATAAATTTGAGAATAAATCTGATTAAGAATAAAAGTGATTTCCAAAATTCTAATAAATATGGGAAAGAGGAATTTTGAATAAACAGAGAATATTGAATTTAAAGAAAACTTATGTGATGTTATTTAAAGGGATAAAAATTTATTTTAATTCAATGTTTAAATGTAAATAAAAAGAAAGAAGGAATTTGGGAAATCTGAAACTTGTGTTTCGGTTCAAAGATTTTAAATCATAATGAGAAATAAAATCTGGAAGTTAATGAATTTGGAAATAAATGGATTAAGTAAGGAAATTTATTTCAAAGTAAAATAAATTGGGAAATCAATTATAAATTGATTTAAATACTTTGGGATTTGAAATTTAAAGAGAAATGAGATTTTGGAGATATAAACTGGGTTTATAAAGTAAAATGGAATATCAGAGGATATTTGAAATATAAATTCAAGGAGGGAATTTATAAAGGGAATATGAATTGGTTTAAAATAAATGTTGATTTATTATTAAAAGATGTGAAGAGAAGGGTATTTCTCTGGATAGCCAAGTACGTTTTCAAAGCAATATTTATATATAAGTTAAAAGTTCTAATTGTGTTTTAAAAGCATATTTTAGAAAATTTATTATTTCTAAATGTTAAAGCCTAAAGTAGTATTTTCAAAAATATATTATTGTAGTAATTATATAAAAGTGATTTGCTATTATGTTTTAAAAGGAGAAATTTAGTTTATATTTATAAAGTGGTTTATTTTAAAGTATATATTTTTAATAAAGTATTAAAGTAGTTTAATTTCAATGTTATAAGATATATTTAAAATAAAGTGTTTTTAAATTATTTTAAAATTAAAAGTATTTTGTACTTGGTGATTCAGTGGAAATAATTATTTGGGAAATGTATTCCGTAAGCGGAAACTGTTTGAAATTTGTTTTCAAATGAGCTTTGAAAATTTGGAAATATATCTTGGAAAGATATTTGGGCAAATAAATAATGTGGGAAATTATTTATTGTGTGATGGTTGCTTGTGGATGTTAATTGATAGTTAAATAACCGACTATCAATATTGGCCAAATGCGCTGATCGTTTCGAAGAGACCGGGATCGAGTTTCCGTATACCGGGATTCTAGGTCTGGAGACTCGAATACCACTTCGATTCGGTTTGTACGTTTCGTGTAACGTGTTCAGAGTCGAAGATGGAGCTGTGAAGTGCAAGGGCTAGTCGCTACTAATCCTGAGGATATTTCCAAAATGGATGTAGTAGGAATAGTGCCTTCGGTTCCGTTCGGACCCGGGACGGACTTGTATGGACGAATGCTTTCGTGACATCGTCAGGTGGACGATGGGCATTCTAAGGGATATGTTCTGAAAAGGTATCGTTTAGCCTCAAGCCTCATCAACCGGGAATGACTGAAAATCAGGGGTTATGCAGCAAGGCTTCGTGGGTAGCCCCCACTTGAGAGTAAGGTCATCCCTGTCTAGATGTCCCTTTTATTTCGGCTTAGTGTTGCGGTTGCTGATCCCAACCGTGGGGTGATTTTATTTGGAATTATCCAGTAAGGGATGATTCCGGTCTTGTGTTGCAGGGGAGCGGGCGTACTCCTCGGTACGGTGATCTAGGCCACGTACTGTGATAGGTGGTACCCTAGTGCCTAGTCATTCGTTGGAAATCCATTCTCCCTACGTGCCTTGTACGAGTTTTGTTTGTATTACCCACGTTGTGGCTAGTATGCTGGAATTTAATCATGTAACAATTTCAGCTATTTTAATAAGTATTTGTGAATAGACACTATTATAATATCAGAGGATTTTTATAAAAAGTGTTTAGCTATCGTAAGGTAAAAACCCGACATGTTTATTTGTGGCGTGGTCTTACGAGATGCTTTTGTTTTCAAAAGATTTTGAAACTTTAATAATTAAATTGAGTGTGATTTTCTCACGCTGGTATTCCAGACTGACTCGGGTATTGTTTTATATGATGCTCGGGTCAGACCGAGTATTATAGGTTACAGGATATGATGCTGTGGAGCTCAGGAGATGAGCTGGATGGCGAGACGTATCTCCCGTACTTGTTTATATATATATTCCGCTGTGTTGATTGTTGTACTCTGTTGTATTGAGGACATTATATGGTTATTGTCCAGTTGTATGTTATGTGTTCTCTGGTGTACACTCTGATGCTATATTATATAAAACTGATATAGTTTTGATTTGGGTAAAGATCTGTTAATATATATTATATTTTATTCCGCTGCGATGGTTAGATTCTGATGTTGGTTTTTCTATTTTTCTTCTTCTACCTCTTCTTCTTAACTAAAATGGTTCGATTTTCCGGGTCTGGAAAGTCGGGTCGTTACAGATTGGGTCCAAGCCCATTATCTCTTAACCAGACAAAGAAAAGAGAAACATTTTCTCTTCTCCTCCATACTGTACGTTCATTTTGTTACAGTAAAAAGAAAATAGAAAGAAAAAAGAAAACTTTCTCCTCTTTTCAAATCTAAACCAAATTCCTATCTTTCTTCAATTTTAATTGTTGTTTTAATCAAATCTAGAGAAAATACAATAGGTAATCCACTCCAAAACCTAACTATTTCATCAATATCTAAGTTTGTGATTTGGGTTCTCTGTTAACAGTAATTTTCTTCCTTGCATACCTTTGTCTTTTATTTCTACAGGTTCTTGAAGGCAATTCTAGCTCCAAGCTTCCACCTTTTAGCACAAATCCGTATTTTTTACTCTTCATTTGCAAGGTGAGTTATTGCTCATAAATTCTAGCTGAAAGAAATGCTCTACTAGCCAAAAATTTCAAAGAAAATAGCTTCTATAAAGTGTTTCTGTAGTCAGTTTCTTTTCTGTGATAAACTTTTTTTGGGTTGTTCTTTGCATGTCAATTTTTTTCAATTCCGGTAACGAAATGCTGTCGGATTTTCTTCTGTTGATAGTCCATATGTTGTAGTATATGTGTGCAAAATTTCATAGCCTGGAACATTCCTTTGCTACCTGAAAATATGAATGCAAAATCAGTTCAAAGCAGTGAATTTGACCTGCAAAAATTCTGTAGCCTAGGTCGACCTAGGGGTCGACCCTATTACCACATAGGTCAATCTATGGGATAGTAAGGTCGAACTATGGTCTGTGTATTCCTGCTCCTTTGTTCTGTTGCATTTCTAGCTTGTTTTGCCTGCATTTCCACTTGACTTTGGTGACATTTTTGTGTTGTTTGATGGTTATGATGCCTATCAATAGGCTAGCCAAGATTTGGTGAATTTGAAATTCAAATTTGAATGTCAGTTTTGAGTGTTTTGCTATGTTTTTCTTTGATTTTGAGCACGGATTTCCCAAACGATTTTGAAATAATTTTTAAAATAACTTGGCTTTTGAAATAATTATTATATATTATTTTTAAACTATTTTCAAGCTATAAAATCATATATACTCTATAATAAGGGAATTTTCAAAGATTGTTTTCAAAATCGATTTCGAAAAATAGTTTCAAAAGCTTGGTTTCTCAAACAACTTATTTTCTATATAAAATACACGTTTTTGCACTATTCGAGCGAATGAGAAGGAGAATTAAACGGTTTGGTAAAACATGTGGTATGGGACACGTGCGTTTATATTATCGGTTAATTTCTGACTTGTCCGTTTGATCGTTTTGACCTTCGGGTCGTATTTGACGATGAGATGGAGCAAATATTTTTACTTCCTTCTGGTGTGGCATTGGCTAGCGATTAGTAAACTGTTAATTGTGAATGTGTGGTATGGGACGCACGTTAACACTTTTCGGGTTCCTATCTGAGAGTTTGTGACACATTTGTCTAAGAGACGTATTTTCCAGTACTGGACCTTCGGGATATTTGTCCTTCGGGATGTTTGTCTAAGAGACGTATTTGTCTATTATGACGTATTTGTCCTTCGGGATGTTTGTCTAAGAGATGTATTTATTTGTCCTTCGGGATGTTGTCCTTCAGGACGTTTGTCTAAGAGACGTGGCACCTTATTCTGAGAAAACGGTACTTGGTAGGCTTCGGCCATTTGTGAGCACATGCTATATCTTTGAGATGATTTCATTGATTTCTTTGTGATTTTTCAAGTGTATCACCTTTTTACATTATTGGCCATTTGAGCCGTTCGAGATATTATATATGGCGATTACATCTTTAGAAATTGAACTCCTTATCGAGTTCTATATTTGGGATTTGAGTTGCCAACACTTGGCGTTTATTTGAGATTTGAGACCATTCTTAGCATTTATTTGGGATTTATATTCTCCTATTTTGGAGATATATGTAATTGTCTTTATGGCGTATTTTTGAGATTGAGATTTCTCTTTTGGGAATGCATTTGAAATTGTCGTTGTGGCGGGTTTTGAGATTCCTCCTATTTAGGAGTTATGGTTTCTCTAAACCATTATTATTGTTTTAGGATACGCCGATGATATAAGGCATGCTATGCTAAGTGCTTTTGTTATGGAGTTTATCTCTTTTGAGATTATATATTTGTTTAGTGATACCACTTCATCACTTGAAGTAACCACATGTACTTAGAATTATTTCTTCTCATTTGAGAAGAATTAAAACCCTTATCCTCATGCATTATATTATCGTTTATCCTACTAAAGTGATTGTTTTAGCTAGACTGACCCGTGTATTTTATACTCGGGTGAGACCGAGTTGTTTCAGGTTAGATACCTGATTTTGGACTTAGCTTCGCTTTGATGCTTCCGCTTGGATATCCGTTATCACCTTTTTGTTGTTGTAGTCTTTTTTTTACTCTGATGTATATTTTTGACTCGTTGTATATATTGTTGTCTTCGAACCACTTATGATTTATCATTTTGCATCGTACTGGGGATGTATCTGTATATATCTGTATATATATATATGTGTGTGTTTATCTGCTGTTCTGTGATGTGATGTGCATTTGGTTATTGTATTTTGTTCTGATAGATCCGTTAGCCACCTATAGTTTTGTGTTAAGCATTTATTGAATATGTCGATGCACTTGAGATGAAAAAAAATTAAAGCATTAATCGACGTATTCAGTAGATGTTTAAACAAAGCTATAGATGGTCGCTCATAACCAGCTCTATTCTTTGCATTAGCAGACAGTATTACCTAGTAATACTCATTGTTAATATGGGTCTCGGGGTAGGGCGTCACATTATTTTAAGACTTAGATTAAGTTAATAAGCAAATAGAGCAGAAATAACAGAAGAGGCTTATTTTAAAACTTACACTAAGTTAATAAGCGAACCTAGAAGAAAGGCCCATACCAACAGCATTCCCTTTCAGTCAGGAACTAATAGTCTCACAATAGAAGATAAGGCTGGGACAAGCTTATGCTGATTAGGGTAAATAAGTAGCCAACATAATAAGAAAACTAAATTCAACGCATAATGAAATATTAGACGTAGGGTCTAATAGAATAGTAAGATGCGTTTAGAGTAGCCCAAAGGATGAAGAGCCTAACGAAGCAGTCCATCATAGATTTTTAGCATAGAAGAAGAATGCCCAACTTAGATATTTTGGGCTAGAGGAAGTACGAGACTTCAACGGGACGTGAGGGTACTCTAGGATGGCCCTCTGGGGAAGGCCTAACGAAGCAGTCCCCTGGAGGCAGGTCTGTAGGTGTTCCATCAAGAGAGTATGCCTTGACAGCTTTTGCATGGCAAGACGATTGTAGGCAGTCAAAAGGGTTGATGTTTGGAGTAGGATATTCGTATGACACTGTACTCTGACTTGCGAGTAGGTTTTAGTAGGCAGGACCGAAAAGGATAGTCGCATGCGGATATCAGGCCAGCATCAAACCAAGAAGCGAGTTCGGGAAAGACTAGAGTTAAACCAAATGGCCAATGATTCTTTCACTATCGAGACATTGGATAAGGGGCACAGCTAATTGGATGTTTAGATCGTTTGCAGTAGGGCACAGCCACTTAGATTTTTAAAGGTCTTTTGATTAGTTGAGGAGTGGCTACGTGGGCCCATAGCCACGATGAGAAAAGAGACAGATCAAGTAGAATATTTGTATTGTAGGCCTAACGAAGCAGTTCTTTACAGATATAGAAAATCCCCGACTGAGTTCCATACAAGGTAGAACTTGTTAAGCGGGATTCAGGGAGCAGATAAAACGATTACGTATAGTCCTCAAGGTAAACACTGGGTGGTACATTGTGGATGTCCGAGCATTAGTATAGACTAGCGCATATGCAATTTTACGTTTTCATAGCAGACGATGGAACATTTGTATTATATGTCTCACGAAGCTGTCTTTTACAGATGTAATCACAGAATGCTCTAGAAGCAAGATGATGGAGTCATTTTCAAGGAGGATATGGAAGGTCCTATGGGTAGTACGTAGGACCGATGCGGTCATTGAGCATATAGCTACATATATAATAATTATTAGGTTTTAATCTACTAGGGAGTAGATGGGTACGATTCACGCACGAAGGTGAGAGTAGTATAAACCCAATAAAGTTAATATAGCAGAAAATGGAAATAAAATGGTATATGTAGAATTAAGTCTAAAAGTGTATAATTTGTCCATTCACCAGAACTTTAGTTCTGACCACCTCCTCATAACATCCTACAGGTTAGGTAGATGGCAGAGACTTTCCAGCTTAGAGACACAGGTTTAGAAAGTGTTATTATATTGGTGAGTATTTACTTACTATTATATTTTAGTCAGTTCTGCTATGAGACATTTATTTGAGCTCTGATATATTTGTCTTTGCCTATTTGAAGGATACTAGATATCCAACTCGGGCTTCAGTGGGCTTGGATTTTAGCATTTTTGCGAAAAATCCGAACCCACTGGAATTCAAGTTGTTACAACAATATTATCCACATTCAACTTAATCAGTCATAGACAAAGTCCTTGGTTCAATAATAACATTTATTGTAAATCGATTCTGCTCTGATCAGAGATTTTGACTTTGAGTTGACTGTAGTTGACCATGATACAAGCCTCATACAACTAAGGAGGCGAATTGTAACAACCCACCTCGAAACGGGCCTAATTTTTGACTCAATAAAAGCATGTCAAACCTTATGCCCATTCCAAAGCTGGCTATTGGTTAGTAAAATTGATACAATGAATAATATACAGAGCTATTTATCTATGCTATCAGAATCTCACAGCGGAAAGGATAAATTATAGTAACATAAATAAATACCCATTTCATAAAAATTAAAATCTTAGAAATACAACGTATCATTCCAAAATATCCATAGTACAATATATCAAAATAACATCAAAGTCTGAATTTGGATACATCATAATATATTAAAAACGCAAATAGCAGATTAACTGCCACAAATCATCGCCGCCGCATTTATCTTCTCTATCAACTTTATTTCCCCTAACATGTGTGTTGTAATAAGGAGAGAGCCAGAACAACAATGTCCGATGAATGAAAATCTCAAGTATTACCATAATAGTATTTGGGCAATATCATTTAGATGATTAATATGTCTTATGCATCATATACTATAACCTACCAAGAATGCCTCCAACTATATGCTCGAAGGCTCTTCCAATCCAACTCCATAGCATACCTTCAATTATAGGCCAAAGGCCCTTTCCAATCTAATGCAACTACCATCAATCATGTCCTAACAATGTCAAAGAAAGCACCTAAGCCACTTAATACCTCTTTAAAGGGAATTCGGCAGACTCTGACCATTTTAATACCTAAATCCTAGGAAGATCCCATCATTTAATATCTAACCTAAGGCGGACTCCTCTCTGTTACTTCCTAACTGAACTGACAATGTAAGAAATCTCATACAACCACTTAATACTTCATTTATTGGAGGAGGGGTACCCTACAATAGCCACTTAATACCTCAACCCCGAAGTGGACCCTTTTGAGATTTCCCCATGTTTTCCTAATAGATAATCCATATTATGGCTCATACATGAACCATGATGTCTCGCATTAATCTGCTTATACATAGGTACCGGTAGCCTAATTAGCTGGGCAGATTTAATGTAATGACCCACCTTTTCGACCTCCAAATGTCGATATAATACATCCACGGTCTTCGTGTGTCAAGAAACCAAGTGTCAATGACAAATTGTTAGGGTAAAAGAAAAGAAAAAGAAAATAGAATAAGAAAGAAGAGAACACAATATCAGAATCTCATGGTAGAACGATAACATATAATATTAAAAATAGTACAAACTACCACTTTAAGATACATGGCGTTTCAGAGTTACGATTGTAAATACTATCATCAGGCCAGATATTTATAACAACACATCCTCACAATTTCTGATATATACATAATAGTAATGCAGCAGAAATAAGAATACTACAGTAGGTGAAACATCTAGCTCGTCTCCTCGAGCTCCTATGAACATCAACGAGAACCTACCTTTCTCAGACTACTCGAAAGAGCACCCACAAAAGTAAGGGAAATATTAAAACACAAGTCAGATATAATTCTAGTATAAGAAACTCAAGAAATGTAGCTAGAATATAATAGTACTTTCGAGACCGTATAGAATGCCATAACAGTTACCCCCTCAAAAGAACCACCATCTAATAAGTACATAAAGTGATATAACAGATAAAGTCTAGGGTGAAGAGTATAAATTAGAAAATAACTATGATACTGACATTGATCAAACCACAACAATATTGAGGGTACAATCAAAATGCTAAGGTACACATGTATATGGATTTCCTATGGAGATATCTTCGGTCAAGCTGAATCTAATCTCCTCCACAAAGGTCAAAAAATACCTCTAAGCGTCGTATATCTTTAGATAAAATATACCATAAGAAAAACATAGCTGGTCCAAGCCCGAACATAATATGAACTATGTGAACCAAGTATCAATGACTCTCGCATGAAACATATCGAAAGAACACTCTAGATATAGAGTTGATATACCCTGTCCGAGTTAGCTAAACCCTAAATTATGCCCTTACTCTATTTTCCATCACTTCCAATGTTAATGTGACGTATGGAATCTCTCACACGAGTCTTCATCACTCGAACAGAATTTGAATCCTCAAATGGATTCCAGCATCTCAAACAGATCACGATTCTCTACGTGAATTTGAGCATCTAGAACAGATATCGAATCTCCAAATAGATTCTAACATAGGTCCTCTAACGAATGCTAACGTTGACCTCTCCCTTGGACTTAACCTTAGGATAGACAGTTCAACTTTTTAGCACACCATTATAGAACCGCTTCCAAAACAAAGAACCTGTATTTCAGTTTTGAAGTGGTATTCGATAAGTACAACACTTACTGATCCCGGTCTCTTCAAAACTAAATCGATGAATTTCCGATAAACTCAATTCTAGTTCTTTTAGAAGTAAACAAACAATATATGAAGATGAGTCCTCCCCGGGGGACCTTGTATGTATAAGCTCTTAAAGCTAGAGACGTTTCCTACCGATGCTCCTCCCCGAGGGTTCCCAAATCATATGAAACTGTGAAGCTTTTAGATACTTTCCGAGTTAATTTGGTCAAACTTGATAGTCGATCAATCAACTATCAAGTTCAAATAGACGATCTTATATGGAAACCAAGTCTTGTATACTTATAACATTTTCGATCTTTTCATCTCAGACTATCCCTCAATCAAGAGTGAAACCAGGTAGGTTAGAGCATTAGTTGCATCAAAGCTCTGCCTAGGCATTTCATTCTTGACTCTCACAGATAGACAAGTCTAATTCGTCGGCTTTTAATGCTAAGTATGGGACTAAATACTTTCCATAAACGAGTAAACACAAAAGCATGATCAAGTCACATAAAATACAATTAAGTCACATAAGCACATTTTAATCCCCTTTTTATTTAATTAATACTTTTATTAATTAAAACAACTTTTATTAGTAAAACTTCTTTTTATCTAATAAAACTTCATTTACCCATTCCTACTATTCATTGTACTCTTTTTCAATACTTCAAAAAGTATTCATATACTTTTGTCAAATGGTATAAGTATATTCAAAAATCTTTAACAAGATTTCTTACTTTAAACCTTTACTATTTCTATCTTTTTCCAAAAGATTCCATATTTGTTATTACTTTCAAATTATCTATTTAATAGGTCTAAGTACATTCACAAATCTATATCAAAAGGTTTAATACTAATGTTACTTAAATGTTGGCATTATGAACCCAAAACCATTTCACTTATGTTTATCTTTAAAACATTATTTTCAAAGATATATTTATGTTCATAAGTATAATCAAAAAAGGTTAAAGATGAATCTTATTAACACATTGTCAATAAACCCAAAACCATTTATACTCAACATTATCTTTAAAACATTCTTAATTTTTGAAGATCTAAGTATGTCTACATTTATTAAACAATGTAATATACTTGTTAATAACTTCGCAATACCATTTACCATAACATAAGTGTTATAATAAAAAACTATCACTTATTCCTTTCTAAAATACTTAACTTTTACAAAAATTATATATATACATACATTCGTACTTTAAAAATACTTATAAATAGGTTTATATATTAATGCAAAATATTACTTAAAAATAACTAATTTATAATCTGATGAAAATGAATAAAAAGTACGTTTTATACTATAAAACCCCTTTACTTTGAAAATTCATAAATAATTATTATAAATATACTAAAACTTAAAACCAAATTTAAAATACTCTAAAATATGTTAGAAAACATCCCTAAAAATATTATGAAAAAATACCAAATTTAAATATCATTTTTGCATACTTAAAACCTCAAATAACTTACTACAACATTTATAAATGCAGTTAAAAGTCCTTGACAAAGAACAACATAGAAAAGCATGATCTTTGGGTTAAGTTTTCACCACTTAAACAAATGATTTAAGACTTGAAATTTTATATTAAGTACTACACTTAGGATACTTCGAAACCATGAAAATAAACCCCTAAGGATATCTTTCAACTTATTTATAAAAATTTCTGAAAACATGGTATATTTCATAATGTATTTATAACTACCTTTTTACTCTAACTTTAGCCACTTTGTTTAACCAATTCTAAAATATTTTAAACTTTTATTTTTTTCAGCAATAAGTACACATATAATACTTGTAAAAATGCAAAGAAACCCTTAGGATGCTTTTCAAATTAAATATAAATTCCCAAAAACAGGACATATCAAAGTGCTCATATATCGACCTTCTTCTCACTATAACATTTTGTGAATTTGTTTCACAAGTTAATGATTTAAACTTCCATATTTTCTAGTAATAAGTATTCTTATAGTAATTGTCAAAAATATAAAGAAGCCCTAGGATGTCTTTCATTGTTGACTTTGAAAATAGTCAAATACAAGGGATTTTCAAAATGCATCCATAGCGACCTTTCCGCTTCTAACTTTCACAACTTTATTTCACAATTTCTATCACTTTCCTAATCAATTCCTTGCTGCCCCATACACAAAAATATGTGTAGAGAACAACGAAAACAAGTTATACCAAATTAAGATAATAAATCTTCCATTTACACAAGTTAAATTAAGGGATGTCAAAGTGCACTTATAGCGACTATTCTCGCTTCAAACAATTTCAGACAAACTTCAATTCAACACACAATCCAAACAACCATTTAAACATCAAGTCAAGGCTATGCCACATGTTATAGAAGGTAATAGGAGTGATGTTATACAATATAAAATTGTCATTTGCTTTCAAAATCAAGAGGGTCCAAAGTTGGTAACTTTAATTAGTTAATGTCACTCTAACTTTATATTTGCACACACATATACACACACAATATATACATATAAGTTAGTGAGATAACTCACTCAAATCTGAGCCAAATATAAGCCCAAGTACAAAAACACCCAAGAATACCTCCTACCATAATGAAACTTCCAAAGTTCCAAGCGTTAGCACTTATAAACTAAGGCAACCTCTTCCCCTCCACTTCATTGTTCACAGCCTCACCATGCTTCCCCAATTTCTTCCATCTTTGTTCCACATTGGATTTAGATCCAAGCTTCCTAAGGTTTTCTAAGGTACTGGTGAAAGTTTGGTGGAGTTTGTAAAAGATTTTAACTACATATGGAAAGATTAGTGAAGAACAACGTGGATTGGTGCTAATCCACTTCCACCATTTTTAAGTTTTTATTTCATTTGATGCTTTTGTGAATTATGAGTATTAAAATAAGCCAAACCCTCTCCTAGACTGCCCTTGACTAGCCAAAATATCCCCTACGTGCCTTGCATGCTTATACTTTACACCTTACTTTTTACATGAAAATATCTTCTTTTCTTTAGTTAATTACCATATTACCCCTCCCCTTCTAGAAGCTTCCTAAGAGATATAGTGCAAAATATTTTTATTAAATATTAATGACTTCATAAGTGCTTTATTATATGTAGAAAAGTTTGAACAACTTCTGTTGAGAAAAAAACCGTTTATCGATAAAATGATTTTTGGTCAATTTATCGATATTTCATTGAACTATATATTTTTGTAAACACTTTTGCAAAACAAGTTTACCATCATTAGTTATATATTAAAAGAGGATTAACAAGATTATAAATCATTTTAATCACATTAAATCTAAGGTTCAAATATTTAAATTAATTCATATATTTAAATACGAAGTGTCTGAAATTCCGGGTATTAGTGTCGACACTCGGAGGTCGAAGGTGGATTGTTATAAGCCAAAAACATGAAAATCATGGAAACACCCATCCTCTTCACTTCCACTTTTGACTTTAGATCCAAGCTTCCTAAGGCGTTCTAAGATGTTGGTAAAAGTTTGGTGATGTTTGTAAAAGATTTGAACTAATTGGAAAAAGATTAGTAAAGAACAAAGTGGATTAGTGCTAATCCACTTCCACCATTTTTATTCTTTTATTACATCCCTCTGTTTTTGGCCAGAAGAGTCCCCCGCATGCTTTCCCATGCTTTCACTTTACACCTCTTAATCGACTTGAAAAAACTTTTTGCTTTCACACTTAATTAGTTAAATTTAAGAAGCTTGTAGAAAGCCTTAGAATTTTTTTTACAAAATATATACTTCGAAGAAATATCGATTATGTGACCGAAAATCATTTTATCGATAAACAGTTTTTTACTCGACAGAAATTGTTCAAACATTTTTTGCATACACTAAAATAGTTAGAAGATCATTAATATGAAATCAAAATATTCTATAATTTTTGGAAAATAAAATATTGATGATGTCATGCATAAGGTCATAAGAGATATTTTGAGAGGGGAGGTTAATAAGGAAATTTGCTAATGGGAAATGAGATGTAAAGTAAAAAAAGCTTGCAAGACACATATAGGGCACTCTTTTGGTTGGTCAAAGGGGCTAAAGGAGAGAGTTTTAGATGTGTTAAAATTTCATAAACTCTCAAACTTTAAAGGAAATAAAAACTCCAAAATAATGGAAGTGGATTAGCGCTAATCCACTTTGTTCTTCACTAATCTTTCTTTAGTTAGTTCAAATCTCTTCTAAACTCCACCAAACTTTCATTAACACCTTAGAACATCTTAAGAAGCATGGATCTAAAGTCAAAAGTGGAAGAAGCAAAGAGAAGATAGGGTTTCCATCTTGGGTCTTGAGCATGAGGAAGGTGGGAGAGCTTGCCTTTGGGTTGTGAGAGTAAAAGGTGGTGTCTTTTGGCTTTTGGATGATAGTAGGAAGTGGTTCTTTGTTCTTTTGTGTTTGAAAATGTTTGGCTTGGATTTGGGTGAGTTATCTCACTATCTTGTATGTATATATTATGTATATATGTATGTGTATGCAAATATAAATTAAAAGTGACATTAACTATTAAAGTTATAAACTTTGGACCCGCTTACTTTTGAAAGCAAATGACAACTTTATATTGTATAATATCACTCTTATTACCTTTTATAACATGTACTATGGCCTTAACTTGATGTTTAAATGGTTGTTTGAATTGTTGAATTGCAGTATGTTTGAAACTGTTTAAAGTGAGAATGGTCACTATAAGTGCACTTTGATATCCACTAATATTAACTTATGTAAATGGAAGATTAATGATCTTAACTAGGTATAACTTGGTTTGGTTGTTCTCTGCACATAATTTTTTATATGGAACGGTAAATGTATAGTTTGGATAGTTACAAAAATTATGAAATAAATTTGTGAAAGTTAGAAGCGAAAAGGTCGCTATGAATGCACTTCGAAGATACCCTATGTTTGGCGATTTTTGAAGTCAAATTTGAAAGATATCCTAGGGGATTTATTTGCATTTTAATAAGTACCACAAGTGTAATTATTAATAAAAAATAAAAATTCAAAGTTTTTTAGAACTGGCCAAATAAAGTGGCTAAAGTAAGAATAAAAAGGTCACTAAACGAACACTATAATAAATAGCTTGTTTTTATGAATTTTATAAATAAATTGGAAAATAGCTTTCACCTACTTATCCATATGCGTTTTATTCTATGTATGAAGGATATGTACCTTTTTTGTATTGTTATATTGACGACCACTTCTAAGAAGATAGTTGAATCATTTGAAGTCATTATCCATATTCTTTTATACCGCCGATGATATGAGGCAAAAGCAATGTTTATTGAGTCTTATCTTTAAAACTTTGGCCACCGATGTTCCATTTACTTAAGTGGCATTGCCTTTAATCCTTTTTTATTATGCTTATGAACATAAATAGATCTTTGGAAAGAATGTTTAAAAGATAAGCATAAGTGGAATGGTTTTGGGTTTATAGTGAAAATGTTTAAGTAACATTTGTATTAAACCTTTTGAAATAGAATTGTGAATGTAATTAGCCTTTTACATGGATATTATAAAGGAAATAACAAGTATGGAATCTTTTATAAAAAGATAGAAAAAGTAAAGGTTTAAAGTAAGAGATCTTGTTAAAGATTTGTGAATACACTTATACCATTTAAGATAAGTATACGAATACTTTTTGAAGTATTGAAAAGAGTGTAAAAGTGAATAGTAGAAATTGATAAACAGAGTTTTATTAGATAAAAAAGTTTATACTAATAAAGAGGTTCTAATAAATAAATGGATTAATTAAATAAAAAGGGGATTAGAAGTCGCTTATGTGACTTAATGAACTTTGTGAGACTTAATTGTGCTTTATGTGTTTACTCGTTTATGGAAAGTATTTAGTCTTGTACTTAGCACTAAAAGTAGACAAAGTAGACTTGTCTATCTGAGATAGTCAAGAATGAAGTGTCTAGACAAGGCTTTGATGTAACCAGTGCTCTAACTTACCTGGCTTCACTCTTGCCCGAGGGATGGTGTAAGTTGAACATATCAGAAATGTGATAAGCATACGAGACTTGGTTTCTATATACGATCATCAATTTTGAATTTGACAATCGATTGGTCGACTATCAAACTTGACCAAATTAACTTAGGTAATATTCAGAAGAAACACGAGGATTATGGTACAGTTATCTTTTGTGATGCTATACTATATGTATAAACTCATCTTGCTCTTCTAGGATAAATAGAAAGGAAATTCATCTGGATAGGAGATGATCTCCACCCTTATGTATTGTCTATTCATTTCTGAAAGAATTGGAATTGAGTGAACTGGAAATTCATCGATTTAGTTTTCAAGAGACCGGGATCAGTAAGTGTTTTACTTATCGTAAACCACTTCAAAACTGATATACAGGTTCTTTGTTTTGGAAGTGGTTGTGAAGTGGAATGCTATAGAGTTGAATTATCTATCCTGAGGTTAAGTCCAAGGGAGAGGTCGGTGTTAGCATTCGTCGGTGACTTATGTTGGAATTCTTGTAAAGAACTGTGGAGAGTTTGTAACAACTCGTATTTTCGATCATCAGAAGTCAAAATACATACACGGAATTTACATGCCGAACATCCAAGTGCCAGAAAGAAAGATCGTTGGGGTAAAAGAAATTATAATTATAGAACAGAATCTCACAATGTGATGGGTAATCTATAATATAACAATGGACTTTACAAAAAGAAAAAAATACTTTTATATACATACATCAATCAGAGTACAGTTATCCTATCATCAGATCCTGGACAGTTATAACAATATGCCCTTATAATTACTGATAAATACAACAAGAACAAAACAGCGAAGAGTAAAAGAAAATACGGGAGTACGTCTTGGAGGATCCAGCCCGTCTCCTGAAGCTCTAAAGTGTCTAGCTAAATTTGGAAAATATGCTCGGGATGACCCGATCATTATAAGAAAAATAATGATCATATCAGTTTGGTAAAACCAGCATGAGAAACACAATTAAATGGATTCTTAATGTTTTATAAAACCTTTCAAAATAAAGGTACCTCGTTAGACCATGCCGCATATAAACACGGACGGGTTTTTACCTTACAATGACCAAATCATTTTATGGGAAATCTTCTGATATTATAATAATGTCTAGGGTAAAATAAATATTAAAATATATGAAATGGTTGTGTCACACATTCCATTAGATGGGCATAACTAAGTCCATAAGGCACATATTAGAGATTGGATTTCCATCAATGACAAGGCTAATATGTACCGTATACCACAGTACAACTCTAGATGAATGTACTGAGGGCCTTACATAGACCCCTACGAATCAGAGCCGACTGCCCCTTTAACATGACAGGTCAGATTACATAATTCCCCAAGACCAAGGCTCTAAAATAATGTGACTAGCCGTAGGCCCACCTCTACGTGCATACCAAATCCATAAATATCAATTCTAGATCAAGGAATGACTGCTTCTAATGGTAGCGAACCACATAGCTCTTAAGCATATCCCATGTTTTCAGTCATTACTGGGTTGTGAGGCTTGTGAGGTCATGATTACATTTTTCCTCTCTTATCATCATCTTCAAGATGTCTTCAATATGACGCTTGAGTTGGTTTGAAGTGGTTTTCGAATAATTCATACTTATCTGATCCTGGTCACTTCAAACCAACATTCGATAGTTTTTGGTAAACTTAACTCTGGTTCTTTCGGAAACAATCTGATTTCTTTATCATTTGTCCTAGGAGAACAAACCAAGATTTATGCACACAGTACAGCATCATCAAAGGTGACTGTGCCGTATAACCCCTGTGTTTTTCCTAGATATTTCCAGAGTTAGATTTCAACCATGATTTAATAGTCGGTTATTTAACTATCAAATAAAAGCAATCAATCGTAGATTTAATTCTATATGGGATCCACTAAGCCTCTGTAAATAAATGTTTCAATTATTTGATTCAAAATCCTTCACAAAAGATATATTCACAAACCCCTTATACTCTTTTCAATACTTGGGAAAACATTCATATACCTATCTCAGCGGTATAAGTATATTTCAAACCATTATATTTTCAATATTTAGAAAATATCCATCTCAGAAGTATAAGTATATTTCAAACCATTATATTTTCAGTATATAGAAAGTAGAGGGAATTAGGGGAAAGGTCAAACTTTGAAAAAAAATTAGGTTGAAGGACACCAAGTTTCATTTTTAGGCTGAAGGACAAATGCTAGTTATAATTAGCATTATATTCAACTTTTACACTACACAAAATGCTAGTTATATCCAGCATTATATTCAGTTTTACACTATAAAAAATGCTAGCTATAACTAGCATTGTCCTTTAGCATAAAAAACAAACTTGTTGTCCTTCAGCTTAATTTTTTTAAGTTTATCCTTGTGCCTATTTTTCTGTAGAAAATATCCATATAATTATCTCAATGGTATAAGTATATTAACAAAACTTGAAGAAGATTTCGTCTTTTCCAAAATCATATTTTAAATGGGCCAAAACAAATATTATTTAAAATATTTCTTACTATAAACCAAACCACTATCCATCGGTGTTAAGTATGAAATTAGTGTTTCCATACCACCATAATTAAGAAGGATTAATTACCCAAATCAAATCTCATTTCTTTTATAAAATTCCCTTTCTATAAGCTCATTTCATACTTCAACTCCTTTTATTAATCTCCAAATTAATTTATAAAACTTCTTTTATAAATCTCTTAAAATGATTTATAAACTCCTTATAAAACTCCTTTACCAAAATATCATTTATAATCTGCTTTACAAAATATTGTTTGTAAATCTCTTTAAATAAATCCTTGTAAGTACAATCTTTTTTATAAAACAAATTATCATTTATAAACTCCTTTATTCAATTAATTAATAACTTTTTAAACATCATAAATAAATGACTAATTTACTTTAAACAACGCTAATAAGATAAGTAATTAACTTTAAATACGTCATTAATTAAAAAAATTAATTAACTTTAAATAAAACTAAACCAATTAATTAACAACATTAATAATATAACTTAAAATATCATTAATAATATAATTAAATAACTTTAAACATCTTTGTTAAAATAATTAAATAACTTACTTTAAAACATCATTTATAAACACATAACCTCAAATTGTTATACAATTGAAGTTATTTGAATCCAAAACTTTACAAATTCGAAAAGAGGTCTAGCGGCCACAATAGTACTAAATCGGTTACTTTAAAACATCATTTGTAAACACTTGACCTCAAATTATTATATAATTGAATTTATTTGAATCCAAAACTTTACAAATTCGAAAAGAGGCCTAGCGGCCACAATGGTACTAAATCAAGTTACAACTTAATTCAATTTGACCTTTCAAGTCACATAACTGGTATTAACATAGACAACATGTCTGTAAATCAAATCCATAATTAACCACCCATAGTTAATATGTCATTTATCTCATATAAATCAACTGGCATAACATTAAATGTCCAAATTAATTTAATAACATAATGGAGATTTATTTTGCGAAACAGATGTCATCAATAATTGTTTGAACCAAAAATGGCCTAAACATCCGAAATAAAAGTGAAGAAAGTAAAAGGAAAACAATTAAATAATGAACACACAAAAATTTATAGTGGTTCAACAAACTCTGGCCTACGTCCACTTAATGATTTTATTACTTATTTCTGACTTGGAGGCAGAAGTTCTTAGGACTCGGTACAACTTCAACACTTATAATTTTAGAGTTGTAAGAATATAAGAAATCATAGAGCTAGAACCAAAAGATCCTGAAAAATGAGCCCTACCCCCCAATTTATAGATGTAGAGAGCTAAAATCTCGCTTAGAAATATCTCAAAGCCGTTGTACCCGATTTAGACTAATTCTCTCTGAAAAGTAGGCGCCACGCCATCAAGAACTGGGAGTCGGTACCGATCCCTAGGTGGGAGTCAGTACCGATCCCCAAGTTGGCAAGATTTTTTGTCTTCGATTCTTCATCTCGGATTGTCTTTTGGTTAGCTTTGTGATTCCACAGCTGTTTGCATCAATATTAGCTTTTTCATGATCTAAACGATGGAGTTGTGGAATAACAAAGTTGCCAATTCAAGAGTTCATGGAGATTGATAGATAATCGCATTGAACCGGCATAACAATACTGGAAGTAGGGTTAGGACACCAAGGCGGGTCTACAAAAGGAAAATAGGCCCTACTAAGCTAAGGAATAGGATTCGGTACAGACCCAACACTTGTGGGGATCCTGTAATGACCCGCTTTTCTGTACAGTTCAAGTTGACAATAAACCACACATATCCAACTCAAATTGAATAGAAAGACGGATAGTTATGGGAAAGAAAGAAGAAAGAAGAAGAGATGAAGAAGAGAAAAGAAACTGAAAACAACACAGAATCTCACAATCGCAGCGGAACAACATATAATATAAAATCAAAGATCTTTACACCAGAGAATCTGTAATATACATATGTCTATCAGAGTACAATAAAAAATCACAATCGTCAGCCTGGACATTTATAACAACCTATCCTTACAATTGCTAATAATTTCATCAACCAAACACCGAATATAAACATATACGTGAGTACGTCATGCAATCCTCCAACTCGTCTCCTAAGCTCCAATGCATCCAAGGCTATCTGTAAATATACTCGGTCTAACCCAAGAATTATAATAAAATAATACCTGAGTCAATCTAGAAAACTAGCGTGAGAAAACACACTCAACTGGATTTTTAAGTTATAAAAACCTTTGAAAACAAAGGTATCTCATAAGACCATGCCACACGTAAACATAGACAGGTTTTTACCTTATGATAACTAAAACATTTTCTATATGAGATTCTCTAATATTATAATAGTGTGTATGTACAATTACTTATTAATCATAGCCAAAATTGGTACATTATTAAGTTCCAGCATAATAGATTTACAATCAAGTCTGAAGGCACTTATTGAGAATGGATTCCAACTATGAAAAGGTAAGTGTCTACACAGCGAATTCGTACACCACTAGATAAAATGTACGGGAAGGTACAACACGTTGCACCTCAGCTACTCAGGACCGGCCCTACCCCTTACTGGATAGCGTTGAATATGATCATGTGAGGAATACGGAATATGGATCTTAAGGCTAGGAATAACACTAGAGGGGGGAGAATAGTGTTTATAAGAAATTACTAAATCTTTTTGAGTTTATGTTAATTTAAACACAAATGTTTGTAATATTCAGACACAGATATAATCACAGAAACAAACACAGATGCAGAAATAAAGTAAATGCAGTAAAGGAAAGAACACACTGGATTTAAACTGGTTCGGAGTTACCCTACATCCAGTCCCGCACAACTAAGTACGGATTTCCTTTCAAAAGCAATTCAACAATTACAACCCTCGGTTTCAAGGCTACGAGGTACACCCTCCAGAATCACAATCCTCTGGGTAGAGATACTTGATTTACGGGCGACAAGTTCACCCAATTGATTTCCAAGGCTACAATCACACCTTTTCTCGCTTGATTGATTTCCAAGGCTACAATCACACCTTTTCTCGCTAGATAGATTACAAAGAAGCCTATAACTCTGAATAGCACTTAGATCTTATTGAGATAGTGATAGAGAATCAAACCAGAAATTATCTAGTTAGATTCAATGTTGATTTCAACAGAGTAATGATAGGATTTTGAATAATAAAATGTGGAAGAAGAAGAGAAATGAAAAACCAGAAAATCTGATTAAAAATTCGTTGAAACTAACCCCTATTTATAGAAGAACAACAGTCATGTCCATTTGTGAAAGGTTATGGCGAATAGACACTTCTTTTGAAATTCAAATTTTTGAATCTAACTGTCGCCATGTCGACATGAGGTACTAGGGCATGTCGACATCCCAAAGGAAATTTTGATGTTTTGTTTTTCTTTGAAAATAACCTTTATCTTATATTAAAACTATTTTAAACTTTATAAATATACTTGACTATAGATAAAATACATAGATAAATATAGAGAATAATATATATATAATTTTACTATAATTTTATATTTAAATCTAAGTATAAATATATTATAATTAAAAGATAGTTTAAAATAAACGAAGTTTAAAAACAAGAATATTTTAAGGCTAAAACATCTTTTTGAAAATCATTTGAAAAGATAATTTTTAAGGCTAAAACATTTTGAAAAACAATTTTGAAAATCATTCTGAAGTAGTTTTGAAAATCATTTTGAAGTAGTTTTGCAAGCTTCTTCCTGCAGAATATCTCATTATGTCAGGACTCGAAAACTTGTACAAAACCAGGATGTTCGTGGGTTTGTACGCCACTTGTCGTAGGTTTGTAAGCTACTTGTCGTGGGTTTGTAAGCCACTAAAAAGGTAGAAATGGGTTCCATCCCAAAAGAAAAATGGAGTGAAGATTTCAGTGCTATTGTGAAGTTTTAACATAATTCTAGACTCAATACTTATCTTGAAATCTTGAACTCTTGATTATCTTGATACTCATGAGACTTCAATCTTGATATCTTGAATCTCTATACTGTACAGTCTTCATTCTTTGTACCTGCATGGTTAAATCCTGCATATACATATATATCTAAACTATAATGTTAGTATTTATATTTTATAATCTTATTCTAAGGTTGTTGTCATCAAAACCATCATCTCAAGGACTAACAGATCACCCCTTGGTTGCGATCAAACAACCACAATGTGCCCCAAAGCATACATAGAGATGTGGATAGTAGATCTTAGGACGATCATACCCTACTGGGAGCGACCTACATAGCACTGCCGCATGTCCCTGCTTTAGTCATTTTTCCGGTTAATGAGGCTTTAGGCTACATTTACCTTTTAAATGGCACTTCCCACTTAGAATGCTGACATTGCCCTACAGGAAACAATTCAATGCCAACATTCATCCATACAAGTTCATTCTGGGACTGAACAAAACACTTGAGAACTCTATCTCTGAATTCCCATCATCCTCAAGATGTCTTCACTTCGCAACGCTTAAGTTGGGTCGAAGTGGTTTTCGGATAACAGATCTGATCCCGGTCTCTTCGAAACAACATTTGATATTTTTTGGTAAACTCAACCCTAGTTCTTAGGAAATAAATAGCCAAAGATAAAAGCAGAGATTACCTCCTAACCTTTAGTGGATGGATTTCCTTATCATTATCCTAGGAGAGAGAAACAAGATTTATATGCATAGTATAGCATCCTCGGGACTAATTGTGCCATATAACTCACATGTTTCTCTTAAAAATTTTCGAAGTTACGTTTGGATCCAAATTTGATAGTCGGTTATTTAACTATCGAGTAAAAAACATTCAACCAGGGATTTAATTCCATAGGGAAAACCAACATTTGGTTAAGCACCAAGTAACACTAAGCCTCTTTTAATAATCTTTCATTTATTAAATTCACTTTGTAAATACTCGAATAAAATCCTTTTACAAAGATATATATATTCACCAATCCCTATTTCTCAATACTTAGAAAAATATCCATACACTTATCTCAACACTATAAGTATATTCACAAAACCGAGAAAGATTTCTTTTCTATACATTCAAAAAAATCATTTATCCCTTACCAATCTAAAAAATTTATAAAACCATTTATAACCTTTGAAACCATTTATAAATATCATTTCTCAAATCATTTATAAACCTTTGTATAAATCCATGCAACTATTTATAAGGCTATTCTAACAAACCTATAACCCATTTATAATTTTCCTTTATAATTATCTAAAACCATTTGCAAAGCTCTCTTCATACATTTTAAATGATTCTCCTTTAAGTCTCCAAAACATTCTATAAACTTCTCTTATAAGCCCAAATCTGTTTATAAAACCTTATTTATAAATCTCGAAAACATTTATAAATAAATAATAATCATTTACTTTAAAACAATATTATAAAATAATAAACATTATAAATAAAAAGTATTAACTTTAAACATCTTACAAATAGTAATTCATAAATTTCAAAACATTTTAATAAACAATAATAACTTTATCTTCAAAAAATTTATAAATAAAGATAATTAATTTCCAAAACTATATTGATAAATAATCATACTTAATTTCAAAACATATTAATAATTTAAATAGTTAACTTCCAATTATTTAAAATACTGACCCACTTTAAAATAATATTAGTATAAATAACCAACTTTTAAACATAAATGTTTTCTTTGATAAAAATCCATACTTAACTTTCCACATAATCGTTCCCATATTCATAAAGCTATATTTATAAATATCTTCAATTTTATGACTATTCCTTTGATAAACCTCCTTTATTTATGAATGTCATTCATAACTTCATTCCTTTAAAAATCTCACTTATTCATAAATTCCATTCAAAACATCAATCACCATCTATTTTTAACATTGCTCCTAGATGGATAAATTCCTTTTATAAATTCCTTTCTATTTATAAATACCGTTTAACATTCTCAAATTTACCCTAACCTTTGATTATAAAATAGAGTCAACTATTTTCTAAAAAACTTCCATGTCTTATAATAAATCTAATATTTGATTTATTTCACCAATTTGTTAAATGACAATAATTTCCTTTGATTTATAACACCGTTTATAAATCCATACTTCTATTAACTAAACATGATTCTACAAATCTTTACTTCACGTGTAAAACATCACTTTATACGAAATGATTAATAATATTTATATCAAAAAATTTCTATTTTCTTTTAAAACCATATCCCTTTATTATAAAAACGGACTTAATTTAAGATTTAAAAATCTTTATCTACAATTCAAAATCTCTATTTAAATGATTTTATAAAACTATTAATTTATAATCTCCAAAAATCATACCTTAAATTTTGTAAATCAAATTCCTTCTCTTAGTAATTCAAGAATTTTTTTATAAAAACACATACATTTCGAATCACTCAAATCCCTTTATAAAACAAAATCTTCATTTTATAATATTTCAAAATGTTAAAAGTATGACCCAGTGTTACCATAGCACTAATTAGGGAAAGTATCCATGTCATCATTTATGGCAACCAACATACCATATATCAATTTATATGAAAAATAAAATCAATAGTGTGAGGAATCCTATTGGATCCCTCCAACCTATCCCCCCGCATCACATACATCATATAATCAAATAATATAAAAATCAACCGCTTCAAGGCGGGATTCGTATACAAAGGGTCATCCGCTCTTACACGGGAACGTAATAGGGTCTCATCCGATCCAGGGGCGGGAATATATCCAAGCCAACAATATAAATATAGTAAATTATCCAACAGTCAATAACAATCAACAATAAAATATTCATACATCCAAACAATAATTTTATCGACTGAAAATATTTCTGGTTGACCAAAAAGGTGAGATTAACTCACTTTGATTTTCAGTCTCACCAAACGATCCGTTTTGACTTAAAATTGAACAGTCGTTCAATTTAACCCAAAATTTCCACTAGCTCTGAATCCATCAAATCCAACTTTATAGCATAGTACTCGCTGATACGAACACAACTCGTCGCGCTCAAAACCGACCTCGTATGAACAAGTTATGGATTACTTAACATACGAGAAAATTAAATTTAAATTAACTTAATTAATTAACTTTTAAAATTAAACCTCTGCTTCCTCTTCTCTCACACGCACGCAGTAGGCGCTACATTCCTTTTTTAATTTGATGGAAGATCGATCGTGCACAAACCAGGACGTCGCCGCCACCATCACTCGCTGCTACCACGCTAATGATTGCCGCCTCGCCAGCCTCGCTCGATGCTACGCGCGTGCACGAAACCCATAAACTACGCTAGAACGAAGGGATATTTGCTGCTCCTATCATCGACGATAGCATGATCTAGTCATTGATTGCATAGAGGTCATCGAGCTCTCTAACTTTCTTGTTGAAGTCGTTGGCCAATTCGGCCTGTGGTGGCTCCGATTTACCGTGGCCTTTGATTTCTAGGATTAGGATTTTAATGGCGGCTCTTGTTTATAATTTAGGGTTTGCAAATTAGAATGTTAAGGTCCTTTATATAGAAAATAAAATGGGCACTATTCATGCTTTAAAATGTAATATTCCGGGAAATTTTGACAATATCAATTTAATAATCTGTTAATAATTAAATTGATATGGATAATCTTTGATAATAAGATTTGAATTTAATTTAATAATCTGATTAAATTAGTATTAATTGATGATTTTATCTTTTAAAAGTTAATAAGATATTTCTATTTGGATATATATATATATTTATTTATTTATATATATTGTAAATAGAAGCTTTGGTAAATTGGAAATTTAGATTTAGTTTAATCTGGACTTTTCAAAGTTATTTAAATAAATAACATTTTAGTTTTAAATATACTTTAGATAAATCTTTTAATTGGTTTTATTTTCTTTAAAGAAATTTATATATATATAGATAAGCATTTATAAAATAATAAATTAAGTAAAAGCCTTTATTAACATTTATATTAAATAAGTAGTAATTACTTAAAAGACATGTGTTATTTCCTAAGGCATTTGTTTTAACAAGTGTAATTAAATGATGAACTCAAATGACAAGTGTCTTTATTTTTCATTTTTCTTTTATTTTTATAAAATCATAAATTTACTTACATATATAAACATATGCATTCCCTTTACTTGATTCTTTCTATTTCTTTCTTTTCAAAAACAAGATAAACTCAGATTTATCTCTAATTAAAATCTGAAGTTAGAAATCAAATTGCCTCAAACCAAAAATTTATACACTTCTCAAAACAAAATCTGAGATCAGTAAGCATCTTCCTCAAAACCAAATTCATCAATCCGTAATCAAGTTCCCAAATCAAAAACTAAGGCCTGCAAACATCTTCATTTTCCAATCTGGAATCATTTTAAAGCCCTGCTGCATTCTATTCAAATCTAGAAACAACTCAGTTCAAACTGTCTGCATTCTTCTCAAAACTGGAAGCAAGCATGAAATTTTAAATCAAAGCTTTGGATTTCGAAAATTCTTCAAACTGGGAGCAACATGCATGTAGTTTAGATCAGTAAAGCTCCATCAACTCAAGCATTTTATCAATTCCAGTCTTAAGTCAAAACAGTTCAAAAGCTTTTCAAAGATAGGTTCTGTCCCCATTTTAATTGGTGAGTAACAATTTTTGTTAAAATAACTTAAGTATAATTGTGTTGCATGCTTAATTCTGTGGTGAATATTATTTTTTTTGGTATGAATGTTTATAGATGATTTTGCATATACATGAATGTATATAGGTGTGCATGTATGATATTGTTCCCTGTTCTGTTTTGTTGCCAGACTCCAGAATTTTCTTTTAATCTCTTACTACTTGATTAGTTCTTATTAGTATTTAACTTACAAACAAAAGTTGTTGATTTATTATAGAGGAATCTTTAAAGAACTTTAATTAAGTCAAAATCTAAAGTTCGAATGTCTCTGTAAATAAAAACCACAGTGCATGTTAAAATAAAGTAAAAACTTAACTTTGTAATTTATAAATTCAAGTATATGTATTGAATATATAAGTTATAACATGATTTTTAACATTAAAATCATAATTCTTAGTTTGGTAATAAGAGTGCAGTTCTGTGATGAACTAAAAAGGGGATTTTGGGTAATTCGGCTGATCTAGATGGATTGGTATGTTGAATTCTTCACTAGGGATAGTGGAATGATCATGGATGATAGGAAAATTGTCAGGAGGATTTTTAAAGTAGTAAGGCAGAAATGATTTAGGATCTAAGATTTTAACCCTAGTTTTATTGGGTCACTGCTTTTGCTCTAGTGTGGTCTCCTCGGTTGATCGAGTTCAACCATTGTTTGCGTACTGGTAGATGGTAGTTTGAGGAAGCTTTCGCCGGAGTATGGAAGATGATGGTGGTCGGAATCGCGAGCACGAAGGATTGTTGACAGGTTTTGGTCATTGCGATTGTTCTTGTTCCAGGTTGGGTTTTATGCTCGAGTTTGATCTCGTCTTCGTTTCGTTGCTCGAGTGATGAGATTCTGGTAGGAAGATGAACGCCGATGTGGTGGGGTAATCGTGGATGGACGGAGTGGACGCTGGTGATCGTGCACGTGCACACGGTCGTGAGTGTGTTTGGGAAAGTCTGGGTTTTAACAGAGAGGCTACTCGAGATTTTCTCGAGTTTTATTCGTATGATACTCGAAGTTTTGAAGAGGCGACTCGAAGTAAAGTTGTAAAAGCTCGGGTAAATTCTGGGTGAAGTCTGGATTTTTAGGAGAAGAGGGTCTCGTGATTTTCGAATTTTCTTACGGGTGAGACTCGGGAAATTTAGGGTTGCGACTCGAAGTGTTTAGTGGTGGGCTCGAGAGCTTTTAGTGTTGCCAGGTTTTTTATACCTGTCAATTTAAAATTTAAACTAAATTTAAATTATGAAGCAATATAAAGATAGAAATTGAAATCAAAGCTTTATTTTATGGACTCAAGTTTAGCTGGATTTTTGATTTGGATATAAATAGTTTTATGAATTTAAATGTTTAAATAGGTTTAAATGTAGTTATGTTTAAATGTTTTAAATTTAAGAAGAAATTTGATTTAAGTTCTTTTAAAAACTTTTTAGAAAATATAAGATTCTTTAATAGGTAAAAGTTTTTAAATTGGTTTTAAAACTTGGTTAAAATAAATTGGTATTCATTTTAAATCCAGAATTTAAAATGAAATTTAAAAGTAGATCTGAAAATGGATGTTTTCAAATATAAATTGTGAATGATAATTTATCCATGAATAAGAAAATGTATTATCTTAAAGTTAAATCATTAAATCTTTAAGATAATTAAAATAGTTAAACTAATTTAATTAATTAATGAATTGGATTAATTAAATTGTAATTTAAAATACTTTGTAAATGATAACTTGTTTATCAATAAGAAAATGTTTTATCTTAAAGAAATTAGAGATTTATGTTCATTAAATTAATTAGGAAATTAATGGATAATTAATTTATTTGATTAATTAATCATTTGGATTAATTAAATAGGTAATTAAAGGTTTGAACTAATTTATTAATGATTAAGATTAATTTATTTGAAATGATTAATTTGTAATTAAGGATTATAAATTAGAGTATTAATTAATGATTAAGAATTAATTAATAGAGTAATTAAATATTAATTAAGTTATGGTTAACACTTAATTAATTAAATAATTAGAGATTGATTAATTGGTTATTAAGATTTATTAATTTAGAATTAATAATAATTAATATAAGTTAATTACTTAAGAAAGGTAATTAAATAATTGTTAATGAAGGTCATTAACTATGGATTACTAAATAATTAAATAATGTAATTAATTTTAATAATTAATTAGATTAATTAATTTAAAGATAATCAATTATAGAATTTGTTTTAAATGAATTACTTAATGGAAGTAATTAAGAATTAATTACTTATTGTAATTAATTAAAGTTAATTTGATTTAGTTTAAGTTAATTAATTAAGTTTAATTAATTTAGAAAAATCAAAAGATGATTTGATAATAATTACTTAATGTAATTATTAAGGTAAGATTATTTAGGGAAGTAAATAATAAGATAATTACTGGAAGTAATTAGTTGAATAATGATTTTATTAATGGAAGTAATTTGAGTTTAATTACTTGTGAATTAATCAAGGGATTAATTAAGAAATTAATTAAGGAGTAATTAATTTAGTTTATAAAAGTAATTAAGGGTAGTTAATTACTGATTGAAGATTAATCAAGGTGATTAATAAATGTTGTTTAATTAAAGGTTAATTACTTAATGTAATTAATTTAATTAAGTAATTAATAATTAATTTGTAATTAAGGATCATTAATATAATTAATGATGTAATTAAGATTGATTAATTAAGTAATAATTAATAAATGAAGTAATTAATCAATATAATTAATTAAGGATTAATGTAATTAATTATAGTTGATTAACTTAATTAATTTTAGTTAATTAATTAATGATATAATTAAAGGTTAATTACTATAAGTGGTTAATGATAATTAATTTGAGTAATTAATTAAAGATAAATTACTTGGATGTAATTAAAGATAATTAATCAAAGATGATTAATTGAAATGAAATATTAGAAGATAAATAATTAATTAATTTGTAATTAATTAATGGTTAAGTAAGCAGGATTTATAAAATGAAGTAATTAATTTAATTCACTTTAAATTAATTAGAGATGATATAAATCATTACTTATGAATGGGTGTTAGTATTGGATACTTGACTTTGATTGATATCTCTGATGAGATATACGCTGTGTGATATGGATGTTAGTTGAATTGTATGGACTATCTGATAATGTTGATTATCTGTTGTGAATTATCTTTCTTTGTGTATAAAGATAATGAATTAAATTGTTTTAACCTTTAAAACAACTTGGCCTTAAAAGATACGCCTTGGATTTCGATGAGACCGGGATCGGGTTTCCGTATACCGGATTTCCAGGTCTGGAGACCCGAATACCACATCGATCCAAATTAACGATAGGTCGTGAATCAAGTGAAGATGAAGATTCAGAGTGCAAGGGTTATTGTCGTTAACTCTGAGGGTGATTCCAAAACGAGTGTAACGAGATAATGCCTTCGGTTTCGTTCGAACCCGGAACGAACTTGTATGGATTGAATGCTTTCAGCACATCGTCAGGTGGACGATGAGCATTCTAAGTGATGTGTTCTTTTTTAAAGGTAATCGTGACCTCAAGCCTCACAAACCGGGAATGGCTAAAACAGGGGAGGTGCAGCAAGGTTAGTGGGTAGCACCCAAGTAGGACAAGATTACCTCTGTCTAGAAGTCCCTTCTTATTTCGGCTTAGTGTGTGCGGTTGCTGATCCCAACCGTGAGGTATCTTGTGCGGGAATTATCCAGTAAGGGATGTTCCGGCCTTGTGTTGCAGGGGATTGGGAGTGATCCTCGGTACGGTGATCTAGGCCACGTACTGTGACGGGCGGTACCCCGGTAGCCCTGCCATTGTATGGAATCCAAACTCCAATAAGTGCCGTACGTATTAGTTGTGCCCAACTATGTTGAAATGTGAGATGTAAGCATTTCAGCTATTTCTGTATTTTACTTGAAAACCCTAGACCCTATTATAATACAATCGAATTTCCTATCAAATGTTTTGGTTAGCGTAAGGTAAAAACTTACCCATGTTTATTTGTGGGAAGTCTTACGTGATACCTTTTCTTTCAAAAGGTTTTGAAGTTAAACAAGTTTAACCTGTTACTCACACCAGACCCATGTCTGACCCAAGTTGTTTATTTCTGTTTTATAAACTCTTGGGTACTCAAATTTTTACGAGTAGCCAAGGGATTCAGGTTAGCCTTGACGAATTGTGGAGGAGCAATGGAGCAGGAGGCTTCAGCGTTGTAGATATAGATAGTAGTTTCCGCTGTGTTGATCTTGTTTAGATCTTTGTTTGTATTGAGATGTAATAACTAGACAGATGTTTATAACTGTCTAGTATATGATGTGAATCTGTGTAACTCTGATAAGTGTTGTATATGATACTATGTAATATTTATGTGATATAATATATTTTGTTTCGTTCCGCTGTGAGATTCTGATATTGTTTAGTTCTTTCTTTCTCTTCTTTTCTCTTTCTATCCCTTTCTTTCTTATTAACGATGCGACTTTCTATGGAGAGAAAGTCGTGGTCGTTACAGTGGTATCAGAGCATAGGTTGAGCGAATGCCTAAGCTTTTGGTTAAGTGAATATCAGAACACTAGGTTGAGTGAATACCTAGGTTCAGAAGGATTGTTCATTAGAGATAGGATCTGTAGCAACCTATTTGAGTCTGAGTATATATATATACGAGAGCGCGTATTTGTTAGTTATATAAAATGGTTTTATATTGTGTTAATTGATCGGTTGAGTGGTATATGGATTCTGGTCAATACGAGTAGCTAACGTTATTGATAGGGATCTCTAAACACTTGAACCAGGCCAACGGACACAATATTGTTTTAAAGAGGTATAATGAAATAATTTTACCCAGAAATAATTTCTATATAAAAAGTACCATTTTAAATATATATATATATATTTCTACCTATTTGTTGGGTTACCTGTTCGGGTTTTCCAATATAGGATATAAAGGTAGATAGGGTAGTGGTGTGTGTAACACGACTACCAATGGTTGGAGTCTGAGTATTGAGGTTGGAAGTGTATCTGTCGAGACTGTAGACCTAATACCGTCTCGAGTAAGCTTTGCTATGGTAAAGGATTTCATCGATCTCTGAAGAAAACCTTTTAAAGGTTCGGAGTTTATCTTTGAAGTTTGGATGAGTAAAGTTGGATCTGTCGGTTGAACAGAAGCGAGTGATGGTACCTTGATACCTCAGGTAATAGTAGCTGTATGATGAGATACAGTGACGATGGATGTTCCCGAAGATGTTTTCTTTGGAACAAGATTAAGGAAGTGTGTATGCTTCGGTGTTGTGGCTGAGTTCAGCATGGTGTTTCTGTTTGGTTTGGAGTTCGAGTTTCTCGAAGATCTTTGGAATAGGAAGTCCTTGGCATCAGTGTCAGCAGTGTAGCTCGGAGTATTCTGTGATGGTAGGAAGTTTTCTGGATGAGCAGTTTTTCTGGAAGTGAAGTTCAGAAGCAGCAGAGTGGATCCATTTCTTCGATAAATTGGATAAATAAGTGTAAGCTGTTCTGATTGGTAAAGAGAGAACAGTCTGTTTGGGATTAGGATGGGTTGATCGCAAAAGTGACTTGCGATTGCTGAGTGTTTTCTTGGGTTGTCAGAATTTTTCTGGATGTCTTCAGAGAAGTCAGAAGTTTGTCCGCATCTGAAGGTTGAGTTTTCTTATCGACTTGGATTCCAGGAGTGATACCGGTGGTTCAGTCTAGTAAAAGGATGTTTCCTAGAGATGGAGTTGGTGAAGCAGCTCAAGTTTTGCTGGAGTATCTGAGTTTTCTTTATGGATCAGTGAACCTTATTTCTGGAATAAGTTGTCCAGTCTGTGCTTGTGTTCTACCTCAGATCAAAGTTGAGCAGCGAAAGCAGTTTGGAGTGTATCTCTGGATAGGAGAAGTAAGTTTGGAATCTACTGATGTTGTGAAGTAGAGTTATGTTTGGATCTCGTCTGTGTTCTGATTTGGATAAGTAATTGGTCTACTTGGTTAAATTGTCAGTTTGGATAACTGGAATTCATTGAGTTTTATGTATCTCTGAGGGAATACGTATTTGATCTATCTCTGGTTTTAGAATCTGCAGTTTTGGGAAGTTTGGTAGTTGAGTCAGACTCGTCTGTAGTCTGATATTCTGTTTAGTTCTATAAATCTAGATGAGTAGGAGATCTATAGCTTAGTAGTTTAGATTGTTTGTAGAGCGAGTATCCCGGTGTATATATATATATACTTGGGGAAACTCGAGGAATTTTATCTAGAATTTAGTCTAGATAGTTAGAATTGTTTGATTGGATGATTTGGCTGCTATGGTTGTTAGCATATGAATGATAGTATATGCTTGTGTTTTAAATTAAAATCTTTAATAAGATTATTAAATTACCTTTGTTTAAATTTCGGGGACGAAATTATTTTAAGGGGGGAGGAATGTAATATTCCGGGAAATTTTGACAATATCAATTTAATAATCTGTTAATAATTAAATTGATATGGATAATCTTTGATAATAAGATTTGAATTTAATTTAATAATCTGATTAAATTAGTATTAATTGATGATTTTATCTTTTAAAAGTTAATAAGATATTTCTATTTGGATATATATTATATATTTATTTATATATATTGTAAATAGAAGCTTTGGTAAATTGGAAATTTAGATTTAGTTTAATCTGGACTTTTCAAAGTTATTTAAATAAATAACATTTTAGTTTTAAATATACTTTAGATAAATCTTTTAATTGGTTTTATTTTCTTTAAAGAAATTTATATATATATAGATAAGCATTTATAAAATAATAAATTAAGTAAAAGCCTTTATTAACATTTATATTAAATAAGTAGTAATTACTTAAAAGACATGTGTTATTTCCTAAGGCATTTGTTTTAACAAGTGTAATTAAATGATGAACTCAAATGACAAGTGTCTTTATTTTTCATTTTTCTTTTATTTTTATAAAATCATAAATTTACTTACATATATAAACATATGCATTCCCTTTACTTGATTCTTTCTATTTCTTTCTTTTCAAAAACAAGATAAACTCAGATTTATCTCTAATTAAAATCTGAAGTTAGAAATCAAATTGCCTCAAACCAAAAATTTATACACTTCTCAAAACAAAATCTGAGATCAGTAAGCATCTTCCTCAAAACCAAATTCATCAATCCGTAATCAAGTTCCCAAATCAAAAACTAAGGCCTGCAAACATCTTCATTTTCCAATCTGGAATCATTTTAAAGCCCTGCTGCATTCTATTCAAATCTAGAAACAACTCAGTTCAAACTGTCTGCATTCTTCTCAAAACTGGAAGCAAGCATGAAATTTTAAATCAAAGCTTTGGATTTCGAAAATTCTTCAAACTGGGAGCAACATGCATGTAGTTTAGATCAGTAAAGCTCCATCAACTCAAGCATTTTATCAATTCCAGTCTTAAGTCAAAACAGTTCAAAAGCTTTTCAAAGATAGGTTCTGTCCCCATTTTAATTGGTGAGTAACAATTTTTGTTAAAATAACTTAAGTATAATTGTGTTGCATGCTTAATTCTGTGGTGAATATTATTTTTTTTGGTATGAATGTTTATAGATGATTTTGCATATACATGAATGTATATAGGTGTGCATGTATGATATTGTTCCCTGTTCTGTTTTGTTGCCAGACTCCAGAATTTTCTTTTAATCTCTTACTACTTGATTAGTTCTTATTAGTATTTAACTTACAAACAAAAGTTGTTGATTTATTATAGAGGAATCTTTAAAGAACTTTAATTAAGTCAAAATCTAAAGTTCGAATGTCTCTGTAAATAAAAACCACAGTGCATGTTAAAATAAAGTAAAAACTTAACTTTGTAATTTATAAATTCAAGTATATGTATTGAATATATAAGTTATAACATGATTTTTAACATTAAAATCATAATTCTTAGTTTGGTAATAAGAGTGCAGTTCTGTGATGAACTAAAAAGGGGATTTTGGGTAATTCGGCTGATCTAGATGGATTGGTATGTTGAATTCTTCACTAGGGATAGTGGAATGATCATGGATGATAGGAAAATTGTCAGGAGGATTTTTAAAGTAGTAAGGCAGAAATGATTTAGGATCTAAGATTTTAACCCTAGTTTTATTGGGTCACTGCTTTTGCTCTAGTGTGGTCTCCTCGGTTGATCGAGTTCAACCATTGTTTGCGTACTGGTAGATGGTAGTTTGAGGAAGCTTTCGCCGGAGTATGGAAGATGATGGTGGTCGGAATCGCGAGCACGAAGGATTGTTGACAGGTTTTGGTCATTGCGATTGTTCTTGTTCCAGGTTGGGTTTTATGCTCGAGTTTGATCTCGTCTTCGTTTCGTTGCTCGAGTGATGAGATTCTGGTAGGAAGATGAACGCCGATGTGGTGGGGTAATCGTGGATGGACGGAGTGGACGCTGGTGATCGTGCACGTGCACACGGTCGTGAGTGTGTTTGGGAAAGTCTGGGTTTTAACAGAGAGGCTACTCGAGATTTTCTCGAGTTTTATTCGTATGATACTCGAAGTTTTGAAGAGGCGACTCGAAGTAAAGTTGTAAAAGCTCGGGTAAATTCTGGGTGAAGTCTGGATTTTTAGGAGAAGAGGGTCTCGTGATTTTCGAATTTTCTTACGGGTGAGACTCGGGAAATTTAGGGTTGCGACTCGAAGTGTTTAGTGGTGGGCTCGAGAGCTTTTAGTGTTGCCAGGTTTTTTATACCTGTCAATTTAAAATTTAAACTAAATTTAAATTATGAAGCAATATAAAGATAGAAATTGAAATCAAAGCTTTATTTTATGGACTCAAGTTTAGCTGGATTTTTGATTTGGATATAAATAGTTTTATGAATTTAAATGTTTAAATAGGTTTAAATGTAGTTATGTTTAAATGTTTTAAATTTAAGAAGAAATTTGATTTAAGTTCTTTTAAAAACTTTTTAGAAAATATAAGATTCTTTAATAGGTAAAAGTTTTTAAATTGGTTTTAAAACTTGGTTAAAATAAATTGGTATTCATTTTAAATCCAGAATTTAAAATGAAATTTAAAAGTAGATCTGAAAATGGATGTTTTCAAATATAAATTGTGAATGATAATTTATCCATGAATAAGAAAATGTATTATCTTAAAGTTAAATCATTAAATCTTTAAGATAATTAAAATAGTTAAACTAATTTAATTAATTAATGAATTGGATTAATTAAATTGTAATTTAAAATACTTTGTAAATGATAACTTGTTTATCAATAAGAAAATGTTTTATCTTAAAGAAATTAGAGATTTATGTTCATTAAATTAATTAGGAAATTAATGGATAATTAATTTATTTGATTAATTAATCATTTGGATTAATTAAATAGGTAATTAAAGGTTTGAACTAATTTATTAATGATTAAGATTAATTTATTTGAAATGATTAATTTGTAATTAAGGATTATAAATTAGAGTATTAATTAATGATTAAGAATTAATTAATAGAGTAATTAAATATTAATTAAGTTATGGTTAACACTTAATTAATTAAATAATTAGAGATTGATTAATTGGTTATTAAGATTTATTAATTTAGAATTAATAATAATTAATATAAGTTAATTACTTAAGAAAGGTAATTAAATAATTGTTAATGAAGGTCATTAACTATGGATTACTAAATAATTAAATAATGTAATTAATTTTAATAATTAATTAGATTAATTAATTTAAAGATAATCAATTATAGAATTTGTTTTAAATGAATTACTTAATGGAAGTAATTAAGAATTAATTACTTATTGTAATTAATTAAAGTTAATTTGATTTAGTTTAAGTTAATTAATTAAGTTTAATTAATTTAGAAAAATCAAAAGATGATTTGATAATAATTACTTAATGTAATTATTAAGGTAAGATTATTTAGGGAAGTAAATAATAAGATAATTACTGGAAGTAATTAGTTGAATAATGATTTTATTAATGGAAGTAATTTGAGTTTAATTACTTGTGAATTAATCAAGGGATTAATTAAGAAATTAATTAAGGAGTAATTAATTTAGTTTATAAAAGTAATTAAGGGTAGTTAATTACTGATTGAAGATTAATCAAGGTGATTAATAAATGTTGTTTAATTAAAGGTTAATTACTTAATGTAATTAATTTAATTAAGTAATTAATAATTAATTTGTAATTAAGGATCATTAATATAATTAATGATGTAATTAAGATTGATTAATTAAGTAATAATTAATAAATGAAGTAATTAATCAATATAATTAATTAAGGATTAATGTAATTAATTATAGTTGATTAACTTAATTAATTTTAGTTAATTAATTAATGATATAATTAAAGGTTAATTACTATAAGTGGTTAATAATAATTAATTTGAGTAATTAATTAAAGATAAATTACTTGGATGTAATTAAAAGATAATTAATCAAAGATGATTAATTGAAATGAAATATTAGAAGATAAATAATTAATTAATTTGTAATTAATTAATGGTTAAGTAAGCAGGATTTATAAAATGAAGTAATTAATTTAATTCACTTTAAATTAATTAGAGATGATATAAATCATTACTTATGAATGGGTGTTAGTATTGGATACTTGACTTTGATTGATATCTCTGATGAGATATACGCTGTGTGATATGGATGTTAGTTGAATTGTATGGACTATCTGATAATGTTGATTATCTGTTGTGAATTATCTTTCTTTGTGTATAAAGATAATGAATTAAATTGTTTTAACCTTTAAAACAACTTGGCCTTAAAAGATACGCCTTGGATTTCGATGAGACCGGGATCGGGTTTCCGTATACCGGATTTCCAGGTCTGGAGACCCGAATACCACATCGATCCAAATTAACGATAGGTCGTGAATCAAGTGAAGATGAAGATTCAGAGTGCAAGGGTTATTGTCGTTAACTCTGAGGGTGATTCCAAAACGAGTGTAACGAGATAATGCCTTCGGTTTCGTTCGAACCCGGAACGAACTTGTATGGATTGAATGCTTTCAGCACATCGTCAGGTGGACGATGAGCATTCTAAGTGATGTGTTCTTTTTTAAAGGTAATCGTGACCTCAAGCCTCACAAACCGGGAATGGCTAAAACAGGGGAGGTGCAGCAAGGTTAGTGGGTAGCACCCAAGTAGGACAAGATTACCTCTGTCTAGAAGTCCCTTCTTATTTCGGCTTAGTGTGTGCGGTTGCTGATCCCAACCGTGAGGTATCTTGTGCGGGAATTATCCAGTAAGGGATGTTCCGGCCTTGTGTTGCAGGGGATTGGGAGTGATCCTCGGTACGGTGATCTAGGCCACGTACTGTGACGGGCGGTACCCCGGTAGCCCTGCCATTGTATGGAATCCAAACTCCAATAAGTGCCGTACGTATTAGTTGTGCCCAACTATGTTGAAATGTGAGATGTAAGCATTTCAGCTATTTCTGTATTTTACTTGAAAACCCTAGACCCTATTATAATACAATCGAATTTCCTATCAAATGTTTTGGTTAGCGTAAGGTAAAAACTTACCCATGTTTATTTGTGGGAAGTCTTACGTGATACCTTTTCTTTCAAAAGGTTTTGAAGTTAAACAAGTTTAACCTGTTACTCACACCAGACCCATGTCTGACCCAAGTTGTTTATTTCTGTTTTATAAACTCTTGGGTACTCAAATTTTTACGAGTAGCCAAGGGATTCAGGTTAGCCTTGACGAATTGTGGAGGAGCAATGGAGCAGGAGGCTTCAGCGTTGTAGATATAGATAGTAGTTTCCGCTGTGTTGATCTTGTTTAGATCTTTGTTTGTATTGAGATGTAATAACTAGACATATGTTTATAACTGTCTAGTATATGATGTGAATCTGTGTAACTCTGATAAGTGTTGTATATGATACTATGTAATATTTATGTGATATAATATATTTTGTTTCGTTCCGCTGTGAGATTCTGATATTGTTTAGTTCTTTCTTTCTCTTCTTTTCTCTTTCTATCCCTTTCTTTCTTATTAACGATGCGACTTTCTATGGAGAGAAAGTCGTGGTCGTTACATAAAATTTCGAACTCCAGACAAAGCGTGCCGCTTGACGTTCTATATGTTATACCCCTATTCCGAACACAATGGAATATATCGGAAGCCAATTCCATCATATACAGAAGATAGCTTTTCAAAATCAAATTATATTAATTTAAATCCCTTTATTTAATTTCTACACATTTCGAACTCACATGACCACCATGAAATTCGATGGCATATAATATTTTACTATTATGGATCCAATGAAACTGGGTTCATCAAAATCTGAGACAGTACCACGAAAGGCTATTTTTACACGTTAATTAAAACGATTAATTTCAAAAATTAGTTTAATCACTTTTAAATCCAATTTAAAAGTTTAATATCTTCCTTTATTGTTTAAACAGAATTTAAATCAATTTTCGAAATCATTTTCATTCACATTAAATTCAAGATTCAATTATTTAAGCAATTCCAAATATTAAATTTAACAATTTAATTACCCAATAAATCGCTAAATTTGAAATTCAAGTTGTTTAACTTATAAAATTAATTTTGCAATATTTAAAATCAATTAAATATTCCAAATTCAATAACTAAAATTTTGGGTCGTTTACATTCTCCGCCCCTTAAAAGATTTTGTCCCCGAAATTGCCAAGGTAAGAAAAATGCCCCACACCCGTTAACTTTTCAAAATCAATTAGTTAAAATGGATTATAAAATTTTTAAGTCTTTCAAATCAACTCATAGTTACTAACTAATATCATTCAAAGTTATAAAACCAAAATCAAAATTTTAGTTATCAACGTTATTTTCAAAATTTTAAAAAAAATTCCAACGCCTTAAATTTTCGAAAAATTTCACCAGCATTTCCTTTACTCGGCTCGACCATAAAAATTTACAATATATATATAATCACAAATATACATCTCATCTTCCAAGAGGAGGCATCCCTTGATATATAATCCTAGATGCGTACCTTTTTATTAGCACTAACAAGCATATACAGCCAATAAAATGTAATGTGAAGCATACTCCATCCGCACCTACTAATCACTCAACAACCAATGAGAACATGTATATAGAAAGTGATATCAATATATAACATAGACTATATAGCAACTATATGCAAATACAACAAATGTAACCAAAGAAACCATTAAACAAACAACATTCATCCAATTAATTCATAACCATATCAATTTACACTTTCTAATATCAACATTATGTTTATTAAAGCCCGTACAATGTACATATATCATCTGTACGAAAAACCATACATGATCGCTCGTTCGATCACACAATTTCACTTCCGAACTAGTATCATTCACACGATCACTCTAGTGCGGACTTAGATCCGGTTCCGTGATTAGAAACCATCATTCTCCTTCAATAACCATATACTATGATAGGGAAAATCAGAATCAATCAGAAATCCATATCCAGTATTCGCCAACAAAAATGGAGTGAAAAATCATAACTCGGATCGGTGTAAATTACCTCGAAATCGTATATTTAAATTTGGATCAAACGGTTATGCGAAAAAATAATATACGTGCAACTTTCGTATTGATTCTAATTGGTTTCTTATTATATCCCATTCTTTTAATTTACATTCATTTCCTATTACATTCATTTGATCTACATTCAATTCAAATGAAATTCAATTATTCATATTAATTTCACTTACATTCACTTATTAATATTCACTTTAAATTCAATTTATGTTTAACAATATTTCATTCCATATCCAATTTACTTAGTATATTTCTTTCAATGCTAATATAATTCCTAAACCATTTCCTCAAATTTTTACTTAAGTTCATTATAAACATTTTATACAACACTTCTAATGTTTATTTTCACTTTACAACTTAATTTCATATTCATTTCTAGCAAACAACATTCCAAAACATATTCAATTCATTCTGCAACTCAAATTCATATCCACTCCACAACCTAAGTCATATTTTATTCTACAACTCAAGTTCATATTTCATTAATTCATTGCAAATCAAAATCAATTTTCTTAACTCCATTTATTTAACTTACTTAAGTTAAATATTTAATTTCATATCTCAATTCCAAACCTCTTTTCTTATCAATACCATTTTCAAATTAGAAGTTCAAAAACTTAGGTAGTGTTTGGTTTAAAAACGATTTTTTTTTCAATTTCCAATATGTATGTCAAATATGAGAAGAATGAAGGGACGACAGAGAAGATGAAAGAAAGATGGAAGGGAGGACGAAGGGGCTAGAGGGACGATCGAAGAATGGATTGTTTTACGTGCTTGTGTTATTTCCTAAAACACGAAAAATTAACAAAAAAGTTGTTTTCTATTTTATATGTTAACTTCGCTTTCTAAATTGGTCGTTTTCGACAATATACATGTGTCATGTGCATTTTTGTATGGACGAAACTCAAAACAAAAAACAACAAACCAAACACTACCTTATTATCTTATATTTTCTCAAAACATTTAAACAAAAAAATTTAGGTTTTTAAACACCTGGTTTAATTTCAAATCGTTTTGAAATCATATCTATACATAACTCCTTTATATTTCAAATTACACCTTTGGAATCTAAAATAATTTGTTTTATCATAACAAAACTTCAAGGGAAAATCACTAAGGTAGCAATTCATCATTTAGAAACTTGAAAATGAATACTGGTGATGCTGCAGTCATCACCATATTTATTTTCCAGCGACTGAAGTGAGTTCAGTGCTTTCTATCTCTTTAAATTCCATTTTAAATATTTCTAACCTAAAATATTTTCAAAATAATACTATTATTATTTTTCTAAAACCTCTCGAGAAAAAATTTCAAAATCAATGAGATTTAAATTTTCAAACTACTTGTTTTAAATCCATTTTTATTTACAAATCTTATTTATAAATTTCCTTATATATAATTTCACTATGGTTATAAAAAAACCATTTCTTAATTATGTATCTTTGTTTAGACTATAATAATAACAACTCTTATTAGGACAACAAACAACAAATAATAGTAATCAAATATTATCATTCTCTAACAACCAAACACTCCAAATATAACTAGAATAATTTCTGAAAAACTATTCCTTTATATAAAAAATATAAATTTAGGTAAAATTATTTCATTTCTTTCAAAACAATACTATGCCGGTTTGCCTTGTTTAAGTATTTAGAAACCCGTATCAATATCATGGCGTCCCACGTACCGATCAGAATTCATAAGCCACTCAATATATAAATTAACACAATATAAAACTTTTTAATAATCACTAACAAATACGCACTCATATATATGCACACTCAAACTCATCCTAGGGTCTCGCTTACCCTATCTCAAATGAGTAAATTCCCACTAAAGCCTAGGTGTTCGCTCAACCTAAGCTTTGATACTAATTGTAACAATCCGCTTTTCCATACAGTTCAAGTTGACAATAAACCACACATGTCAACTCAAATTGAATGGAAAGATGAATAGTTATGGAAAAGAAAGAAGAAATAAGAAGAGAAGAAGAAGAGAAGAAACTAAAAACAACACAGAATCTCATAATCGCAGCGGAACAACATATAATATAAAATCAAAGATCTTTACACAAGTGAATCTGTTATATACATATGTCCATCAGAGTACAATAAAAGATCACAATCATCAACCTGGACAGTTATAAAAGCCTATCCTTATAATTGCTGGTAATTTCATCAACCAAATAGCGGAAATAAACATATACGTGAATAGTCATATAGACCTCCAACTCGTCTCCTGAGCTCCAATGTATCTAAGGTTATCTGTAAATATACTCGGTCTAAAACGAGCATTATAATAAAATAATATCTGAATCAGTTTGGAAAACCAGTGTGAGAAAACATACCCAATTGGATTTTAAAATTATAAAAACCTTTGAAAACAAAGGTATCACGTAAGCCACACCGCACATAAACACGAACAGGTTTTTACCTTACGGTAACCAAAACATTTTCTGTACGAAATTCTCTAATATTATAATAGTGTCTAAATACAATTACTTATTAATCATAGTCGAAATTGTTACATTATTAAATTCCAACATAATAGATTTACAATCAAGTCTGAAGGCACTTATTGGAGAATGAATTCTAATTATGAAAGGGTAAATGTCTACCCGCCGAATCCATACACCTCTAGATAAAATGCACGGGAGGCTACAACACGTTGCACCTTATCTACTCAGGATCGGCCCTACCCCTTACTGGATAACGTCGAATATGATCACCCCTTGGTTGCGATCAAAAAACCACAATGGGCCTCGAAGCATACATAGAGATATCGACACTAGATCTTGGGATGATCATACCCTAATTGGAGCGACCTGCATAGTCCTACCACATGTCCCTGTTTTAGTCATTTTCCTGATTGATGAGGCTTGAGGCTACGTTTACCTTTTAAATAGCACTTCCTATTTGGAATGCTAACACTGCCGTCCAGGCAACAATGCAATGCCAGCATTCATTTATACAAGTTCATTCTGGGACTGAATGAAACACTTGAGAGCTTCGTCTATGAATTCCCATCATCCTCAAGATGCCTTCACTTCACAATGCTTAAGTTGGATTGAAGTGGTTTTCAGATAATAGATTTGATCCCAGTCTATTCAAAACAACATTCGATAGTTTCCGGTAAACTCAACCCCGCTTCTTTAGGAAATAAACAGCCAAATATAAGAGCAGAGGTGTGACGACCGCCCATGATCCCTGTACCGAATCTAAAGATAGTGCGCTGTAAAGTGTGTCAGGCGACCATGGACGATCGTCAAGGTAAGATTAAAACAACAGAATCTATCGTATTACTCACAGCGCATGGACAAAATACAATAGAACATATGTATAGTGAAGCTTTACAGAACAAAATGACATCTTATAAAACTCCATAATAGTTGAATACAAGCATTCATATAGTCAATACATCCAGCCTTACTACAAATCTCTCAGAGAATACAAAACAGCGGAATATCCAGTACATATAAGAAGATAATATGCAACCCTCAAGCTCGTCTTCGATATCAGCATCGTGAGAAGAGAACAGCACCTGTCACCTGCTACCTAGTCTGCCCGTCCCAAAAATGGACGAGCAGCCCAAGGCAATAAGAATTGAAACATAAAGCCTTGAGTCAGACAACAGTCTTAGTGAGCAGTAAATTAACTAACAACATACCAAAAGAGCATAAAGGAAAAGGAATAGGAATACAACCCTCCCACTCCAACCTCATTCTACAGTGATAGCCCCCAGACACACACCAAGCAGAAGCAAACATAGCAGAGCATACAATTTAAAGTAAAGCTACTATCACTCGAGTCAAGGGCGATGTTTTCCAAGTACCAAGGCCTAAATCAGATAAGCACCCAGAAAATACCGCTCTTGAGTCCGAATGACGATACAACCAAACATCCATGACTCTGGCTATCACTGTTATCATTGCTTCGATATCACCGTTAATTGAATGACCGGCACATTCTTTCAGCCGTCCGTCAAGGGCTAATGAAAACCCCGGTTCTAGACATAACTCCCGCACGTCGTCGCAGCCCGTGCCTAGGACTATCGAATCTGCCCAGAGTACTCGACCATCAACAGTTGGCCGTTGGGACTATCGAATCTGCCCAAACGTACCCTTGCTTAGAGCATGCTAGAACCTTCAACAACGATGCTATCCAAGCCTCCTAGTCATCCTCCTCGACGACTATTCTCATATCCATTCATTATCCTCAACTCGAATCATATCACCGAGCTATCAACATGCTTGGAATGATCCCGTCTGGATTAGACCAAGTCTTCATCATATGATTGCCTCGCTTCATTACATCCTCGCAAAGCCTCATCTCATCATTACATCATCAAATCTATGCATAAGAGCTTCATCATCCCGCTACATATGCCACGAACAGCTTTTCCATTTCAAGAGCCTTTCCCTTAGCTTTTGAATCATCTTTGGTCTAAATCTAATCATCAATCATCTAGTTCATAATAATCAATCAAATCAAACATCAATCCAAGCAATCAAGCATTCAAAAATGATCTAAGTAGACAATTATAACAATAATGGCATTTTCGTAATTAAAGAGTTGAAAGTCCAATAAGCATGAAAACATGGATTAAATCTCTACAAACTTGATGAATGAACTTGCATAGGTTAACATATGATAAAATGGATGCAACATCATCATGATCAATGGATCTACATGGATCTACACATAGGATGAAGAAAATGCATGGAAATCACTAATTTAACACCAAATTGAGCCAACAATCCGATCTACTCCTTTGGATCCGTGTGAGAGATAATCACCACTCACCAAATCACCTAAACAATCCAAAAGATATCAACTTCAGATCTGGACAGCGAAGAGCTAAGCTAGATCCGACAAGATCTCACTTCAAACGAAGAAATTTCTCTTGAAAAGACGAAGATCTTCGATCTAAGCTCTTGAATCTTCAATCTTGATCTTCGATTTGGATGGATGGAAGCACTAGATTAGAGTGGAGAAAAGAAGTGAAGAAGTGTAGAAGTCGAGCTCTCAAAATGGCAGCACTTCGTCGCTTCAAAATCCGGATCCCAAAAAGTGAGAACAACCCCTCCTATTTATAGCTGAAAACTGCTCTAAGTCGTAACTCGGCTATCTCCCTAGGTCGTTTCCGACCTAAGCCTCTCCGACCTAATAGATGCACGCGACATAACAGTCTTCGACCTAACGACTTAGCCAGACCCAGCGACTCATCGCACGCGCGACCTAACCTCTTACGCGCTTAGCGACCTAACAGGCCTCCCCATCTTACGACCTAACGATGTTACGACCTAACACTTAACTCCTAGGTCGCTTTCGTCTTAAAGCATAGGCTACGACCTAACACTTAAACTATCTAAGCGACTTAACAACCTACGACCCAGTTGGGTTGCGACCTAACAACTTAGGCTCCTACGCGACCTAACACATGTCGACCTAAAACAACATACGACCTAACAGTTAGATCCACGCGACCTAACACTTAAACTATTCTAGCGACCTAACAACTCACGCGACCTACGACTCAGCAAACTCGCGACCTAACACACACGCGACCTAACCATCTTAGGTCGCCTACGACCTAACTCAACACAGATCTAACGACCTAACTACGCTAGCACTTAGGTCGGTCAATCCCATAGGTCGCTAACTCTTATAGGTCGCAAACTGCTTATTCTCTAAGTCGTTAACTCTACTAGGTCGCTAACTCGAACTGCCGACCTAACACTTGACTCACCCAAACACTTAGGTCGCTCACACATTTTCTTAGGTCGCCTGAACCTCTTAAGTCGGTCACGACTTAACCCCTTAGGTCGCCTACGACCTAACCAAAGCCAACAACTAGTCTCCCTTAAGTCGTCTAACGACCTAACTCCAAGCCCTGAGTCAACACTCCCACCTCCTAAGTCGTATACGACTTACGACTTATGCTAAGTCGTGAACGACTTAGGACTTAGCCAAAAATTGCCTAAAATCTGAAATGGCTAAAAATGCTAAAACTCCAGATTTGACGAACTTTTCGATCCGTGAAAATACGGGTCGTTACATTCTCTCCCCCTTAGGAATTTCGCCCCCGAAATTCCAAGCAATCAAAAACTATTCTGTACGCCTACCATCCATAGCAATCAACAAACCATGCATCCAATTCTAACTTAGCGTACAGAATTCTAAAATTAGAACAAGTTACAATATTGCGAGATGACACGACACCTTAGGGCCATACCTTGAAGAGTTCAGGATGAGCTGCTTTCATCCTCTCTTCCACCTCCCACGTACAGTCGTTATCATCTTCACTCCATTGTATCTTGAGCAACTTAACTACCTTTCTCCTAAGCTGTTTCGTGTCGGTTTCAACAACACGAAGCGGCTTACGAGGTCTTCTATCGACTGGATCAACTTCTAAGTCTTCACAGCTATCAGCAGAAACCACTGTATTCGAGTCGTGCACATACTTCCGTAGATATGATACATGAAAAACATTGTGCACACTCGACATCTTCTCTGGTAACTCCAATCTGTAAGCGAGCTTTCCAATTCGCTCGATAATCGGGAATGGTCCAACAAATCTCGGAGTCAATTTTCCTTTCTTCCCGAATCGGATAACATTCTTCAGTGGAGAAATCTTCACAAAAACCATATCTCCCACGTCGAATTCCAAATCCTTTCGACGCTTATCAGCATAACTCTTCTGACGGTCTTGGGCTGCCTTCATTCGTTGCCGAATGATCTCTATGCAATCCGAAGTCTGTCGAATCATCTCTGGCCCAAGTATCAGCTTTTCTCCAGTTTCCAACCAACATGTCGGAGAGTTACACGGTCTTCCATACAACGCCTCATACGGTGCCATACCAATGCTTGACTGGTAACTGTTGTTGTACGCAAACTCCACCAAATGAAGGTGATCTTCCCATGATCCTCCGAAGTCCAAAACACATGCTCTGAGAAGATCTTCCAAAACTCGGTTGACTCTCTCGGTCTGACCATCTGTTTGGGGATGATAAGCTGTACTCAAACACAACTCGGTTCCCAAAACTTCCTGGAAGCTCTTCCAAAATCCACTAGTGAACAATGGGTCTCGATCGCTCACTATACTCTTCGGAATACCATGGAAACGAACTATCCACTTAACATACAACTCAGCCAACTTTGATGCAGTCCTAGTCGATCGAACAGGAATGAATCGTGCACTCTTAGTCAGACGATCCACAATGACCCAAATCCCTTCATTTCCCGTCCTGGTTCTAGGCAATCCATCAATAAAATCCATCGACACTTGTTCCCACTTCCATGTAGGAACTTCTAAGGGTTGAAGCAATCCACTTGGCTTCTTCTGTTCAGCCTTTACCAACTGACAGTTCATACACTTGGAAATGAAATCTCCAACATCCTTCTTCATGCCTTCCCAGTAGTAGGTTCTCTTCATATCCCGATACATCTTATTTCCACCTGGATGAATTATCAACTTCGAGTGATGACTTTCCTTCAGAACTTCACTCCTCAATTCATCTATATCGGGAACCACTAGTCGTCCTTGCTTTCGAAGCCAACCTTCTCTATCGACCTCGAATCCTTTATCCTTTTCCGGCTCCAATCCAGATTCCAATTCACGGATAATCTTGACAAGCTTATCATCTCGCTTTTGACTCTCGCCAATCCTTTCCACAAGAGTCGGTCTTATCGATAAGTTTGCCAACATTTCAGGTTCCAATTCGCATCTAGGTCTGAAGTCAAATCCAGCTAAATACTCGAGACTCTTCCATTCTGAAAACATGGCTCCCACTCCTGCATGTCTTCGACTTAACGCATCTGCCACTGCGTTACCTTTTCCTGGAGTATAAGCTATACCAAAGTCATATGATGCCAAAAACTCTAGCCAACGTTGCTGCCGAAGATTCAAATCCTTTTGGGAGAAAAGATACTTCAACGACTTGTGATCTGTAAACAACTCGAATCGAACTCCCAACAGATAATGCCTCCACATCTTCAGAGCAAATACAATCGCCGCTAACTCCAAGTCATGAGTTGGGTAATTCCTTTCATGCGGCTTCAGTTGTCGACTGGCATACGCAACAACTTTATCCTTCTGCATCAGCACTGCTCCAAGTCCAGTACCACATGCATCGGTGTAAACCACCATCTCATCATTCCCACTTGGAATAGTCAAAACAGGAGCACTCGTCAATCGCTCTTTCAGGATTCCGAAAGCTTGCTCACACTTAGCATCCCAACTGAACACTTGGTTCTTCTTCGTCAATCCTGTTAACGGTGCAGCTATCTTGGAGAAGTCTTTGATAAACCGTCGATAATATCCTGCTAATCCAAGAAAACTTCTCACCTCAGATGCATTCTTAGGTCTAACCCAATCCTGGATTGCTACCACCTTTGCGGGATCAACCGCTATTCCATTTCCAGAAATCACATGGCCTAAGAACCTCACTTCACTCTTCCAGAAGTGACACTTTGAAAACTTAGCCTTCAGCTGATGTTTCCGTAAGATCTCCAAAACAATACGCAAGTGCGTCTTGTGCTCTTCTTCCGTTCTGGAATAAATCAGAATATCATCCACGAACACAAGTACGAACTTGTTCAACTGATCTCTGAACACTCTATTCATAAGATCCACAAAATATGCTGGCGCGTTAGTCAATCCAAACGGCATTACCAGCCACTCAAAGAAACCGGATGGTGTTCGAAAAGCAGTCTTCGGCACACTATCCTTAGCAACTCTCAACTGGTGAAATCCCGTTGCCAGATCCATCTGAGAAAACACCTTCGCTTCGTGAAGCTGATCAAACAAGTCATCTATTCTCGGCAATGGATACTTGTTCTTCTTAGTCACCTTATTCAGCTCACGATAATCCACACACAATCTCAATGACCCATCTGCCTTAGTTGCAAACACAACTGGTGCACCCCACTCGGACACACTACGCCGAATGAATCCTTTCTGTAAAAGGTCATCAACTTGCACCCTCAACTCTTGCTGTTCCCTAGGCGCCATTCGCCTAAGAGGCATCACAACAGGTCTGGCTCCTTCAACTAGATCTATACGAAACTCGATCTCTCTATGCGGCGGCAACCCTTTGACTTCGTCAAAGACATCCTCGAATCCATTAGCGATCGGCACTGATGACAGTCCATCCCGTGGAACAACTAGCGAATACATGAAGCTCATGAAGACGCCTTCTTCATGCTTACATCGTATCACAATCTTTCGCCCCTCCACATTCTCGACTGTCACTTCCAACCTTTCGCAATCAACCTTAGCCGCATACTCCCTAAGCCAGTCCATACCCAAGATAATTCCAAACCCCGCAAAGTTCAGAACAAAGCAATCACAAACAAAAGAGCAACCATGACTCGACACAACTAGACCACGGCATAACATACACAAACAAGACGAACCCCCAACTGGATTAGTCACAACCAATGGCCTATCAACAATATCCGGTGTCAAACCTAACCGGCCAACGAGTTCATTACAAACAAACGAATGCGACGCTCCAGTATCAAACAGAACTCTAACTGGAACACCACCTAGGAAAAGAGTACCTTGAACAACCACACTCTTTCCTTTCTCTTCAGCAGTAGGAGCTTTTGAAGACGACGGAACAGCTCCCAAAGCATAAGCTTGCACAATTTGCCTGTCCTTCCTTGGTTCTGGACAATTCTTCCTGAAATGCCCCGGCTTGTCACAGTTGTGACACTTCATCGGTACCTTCGGATTCTTACAATCCTTAGAGAAATGGCCCTTCTGCTGACAATTGTAGCAAGTCACCTCGCCTTTCGGCTTCTTCTGGCCATCCTTACCCTTCTGCTGCTGCTGCTTCCTCTTCTGGTTTCCACCTTGCTGTGGTTTAGATTCTCCCTTGGTCACAGCAACAACAGATCCTTCCTTAGGAAACAGACTCTCATGCCTAAGAGCTTTCTCCACAAGCTTCTCAAATGAATCATCCAAATGATCCACCAACTGTCTCCCAAGATAACTATCCAAGCCGGTCACAAACTTCTCATTCTTCTGATAAGCAGATTCAATATATGACCGAGCATACTTGGACAAAGCTTCGAACTCAGAAACGTACTCAAGAACTGATCTTCCACCTTGCTTAAGCTCCACAAACCTCTTGAACAGAACAGACTTCTGAGCTGTGGAAATGAACTTAGCTTCAAATCTGACTTGGAATTGCTCCCAAGTAATCTCTTCTTCCGGAGTGGTGATGGTAATAGAGTTCCACCAATCAGAGGCTCTCCCTTGAAGCTGCCTCGATGCCAACTTCCTCTTAGTTGCATCATCAATTCCCAAATCACCAAAGATTCTTCTACAAGCATCTATCCACCTCTGGACTTCAATGGTAGATTCTGTTCCCAAGAAAACCTTCCCTCCAAGAGCAGTATAATCCTTGCACAGCTTAGCAAAATCCACTGGTTTCGGAGTTTGAACTTGAACTCCAACATCGACTGCTGCCCCCGGAACTGGTATCCTTCTCATGATCGAAGTCATCATAGCTTCGAACATGGCTGCATAATCAGCAGTCTCTTCAGTAGCACGACCTCCCCTAGCAGCTGGTCTCCCTCTTCGACTCATTCTCAATATCTATAAAAAGGAATGATTAGAACATCTAGAGAAACAACTGCATAAAGGACTCAAACTCTACTAAGCCACTATATTATATATAGTAATCATTCATCAAAATACAATTACGTCTCTCATACGTAGTTACGACAGCGAGCGTTGGGTAAAATCGATTAACCAATGCTCTGATACCAAATGTGACGACCGCCCATGATCCCTGTACCGAATCTAAAGATAGTGCGCTGTAAAGTGTGTCAGGCGACCATGGACGATCGTCAAGGTAAGATTAAAACAACAGAATCTATCGTATTACTCACAGCGCATGGACAAAATACAATAGAACATATGTATAGTGAAGCTTTACAGAACAAAATGACATCTTATAAAACTCCATAATAGTTGAATACAAGCATTCATATAGTCAATACATCCAGCCTTACTACAAATCTCTCAGAGAATACAAAACAGCGGAATATCCAGTACATATAAGAAGATAATATGCAACCCTCAAGCTCGTCTTCGATATCAGCATCGTGAGAAGAGAACAGCACCTGTCACCTGCTACCTAGTCTGCCCGTCCCAAAAATGGACGAGCAGCCCAAGGCAATAAGAATTGAAACATAAAGCCTTGAGTCAGACAACAGTCTTAGTGAGCAGTAAATTAACTAACAACATACCAAAAGAGCATAAAGGAAAAGGAATAGGAATACAACCCTCCCACTCCAACCTCATTCTACAGTGATAGCCCCCAGACACACACCAAGCAGAAGCAAACATAGCAGAGCATACAATTTAAAGTAAAGCTACTATCACTCGAGTCAAGGGCGATGTTTTCCAAGTACCAAGGCCTAAATCAGATAAGCACCCAGAAAATACCGCTCTTGAGTCCGAATGACGATACAACCAAACATCCATGACTCTGGCTATCACTGTTATCATTGCTTCGATATCACCGTTAATTGAATGACCGGCACATTCTTTCAGCCGTCCGTCAAGGGCTAATGAAAACCCCGGTTCTAGACATAACTCCCGCACGTCGTCGCAGCCCGTGCCTAGGACTATCGAATCTGCCCAGAGTACTCGACCATCAACAGTTGGCCGTTGGGACTATCGAATCTGCCCAAACGTACCCTTGCTTAGAGCATGCTAGAACCTTCAACAACGATGCTATCCAAGCCTCCTAGTCATCCTCCTCGACGACTATTCTCATATCCATTCATTATCCTCAACTCGAATCATATCACCGAGCTATCAACATGCTTGGAATGATCCCGTCTGGATTAGACCAAGTCTTCATCATATGATTGCCTCGCTTCATTACATCCTCGCAAAGCCTCATCTCATCATTACATCATCAAATCTATGCATAAGAGCTTCATCATCCCGCTACATATGCCACGAACAGCTTTTCCATTTCAAGAGCCTTTCCCTTAGCTTTTGAATCATCTTTGGTCTAAATCTAATCATCAATCATCTAGTTCATAATAATCAATCAAATCAAACATCAATCCAAGCAATCAAGCATTCAAAAATGATCTAAGTAGACAATTATAACAATAATGGCATTTTCGTAATTAAAGAGTTGAAAGTCCAATAAGCATGAAAACATGGATTAAATCTCTACAAACTTGATGAATGAACTTGCATAGGTTAACATATGATAAAATGGATGCAACATCATCATGATCAATGGATCTACATGGATCTACACATAGGATGAAGAAAATGCATGGAAATCACTAATTTAACACCAAATTGAGCCAACAATCCGATCTACTCCTTTGGATCCGTGTGAGAGATAATCACCACTCACCAAATCACCTAAACAATCCAAAAGATATCAACTTCAGATCTGGACAGCGAAGAGCTAAGCTAGATCCGACAAGATCTCACTTCAAACGAAGAAATTTCTCTTGAAAAGACGAAGATCTTCGATCTAAGCTCTTGAATCTTCAATCTTGATCTTCGATTTGGATGGATGGAAGCACTAGATTAGAGTGGAGAAAAGAAGTGAAGAAGTGTAGAAGTCGAGCTCTCAAAATGGCAGCACTTCGTCGCTTCAAAATCCGGATCCCAAAAAGTGAGAACAACCCCTCCTATTTATAGCTGAAAACTGCTCTAAGTCGTAACTCGGCTATCTCCCTAGGTCGTTTCCGACCTAAGCCTCTCCGACCTAATAGATGCACGCGACATAACAGTCTTCGACCTAACGACTTAGCCAGACCCAGCGACTCATCGCACGCGCGACCTAACCTCTTACGCGCTTAGCGACCTAACAGGCCTCCCCATCTTACGACCTAACGATGTTACGACCTAACACTTAACTCCTAGGTCGCTTTCGTCTTAAAGCATAGGCTACGACCTAACACTTAAACTATCTAAGCGACTTAACAACCTACGACCCAGTTGGGTTGCGACCTAACAACTTAGGCTCCTACGCGACCTAACACATGTCGACCTAAAACAACATACGACCTAACAGTTAGATCCACGCGACCTAACACTTAAACTATTCTAGCGACCTAACAACTCACGCGACCTACGACTCAGCAAACTCGCGACCTAACACACACGCGACCTAACCATCTTAGGTCGCCTACGACCTAACTCAACACAGATCTAACGACCTAACTACGCTAGCACTTAGGTCGGTCAATCCCATAGGTCGCTAACTCTTATAGGTCGCAAACTGCTTATTCTCTAAGTCGTTAACTCTACTAGGTCGCTAACTCGAACTGCCGACCTAACACTTGACTCACCCAAACACTTAGGTCGCTCACACATTTTCTTAGGTCGCCTGAACCTCTTAAGTCGGTCACGACTTAACCCCTTAGGTCGCCTACGACCTAACCAAAGCCAACAACTAGTCTCCCTTAAGTCGTCTAACGACCTAACTCCAAGCCCTGAGTCAACACTCCCACCTCCTAAGTCGTATACGACTTACGACTTATGCTAAGTCGTGAACGACTTAGGACTTAGCCAAAAATTGCCTAAAATCTGAAATGGCTAAAAATGCTAAAACTCCAGATTTGACGAACTTTTCGATCCGTGAAAATACGGGTCGTTACAAGAGGTCACCTCCTAACCGTTAGTGGATGGATTTCCTTTTCATTGTCCTAGGAAAGTGAAATGAGGTTTATACGCATAGTATAGCATCCTCAGGAATGACCGTACTATATAACTCATGTGTTTTTCCTAGATATTTCCAAAGTTAAGTTTGGTCCAAATTCGATAGTTGGTTATTTCACTATCGAGTAATAAACATTCAACCAGGGATTTAATTCCATAGGAAAAACCAATATTTGGTTGAGCACCAAGTAACACTAAGCCTCTTTTAATAATCTTTCATTTATTTAATTCACTTTGTAAATACTCGAATAAAATCCTTTTACAAAGATATATATATATATACTCACCAATCCCTATTTCTCAATACTTAAAAAAATATCCATACACTTATCTCAACACTATAAGTATATTCACAAGACCGAGAAAGATTTTCTTTCTATACAATTCAAAATAATCATCTACAAATCCCTTTCCAATCTATAACATTTATAAAACCATTTATAACCTTTAAAACCATTTATAAATATCATTTCTCAAATCACTTATAAACCTTTTTATAAATCCATGCAACTATTTATAAGGCTCTTCTTATAAACCTATAAACCCATTTATAATTTTCCTTTATAATTATCTAAAACCATTTGTAAAGCTCCTTTCATACATCATAAATGATTCTCCTTTTAGTCTCCAAAACATCCTATAAACTTCTCTTATAAGCCTAAATCTGTTTATAAAACCTTATTCATAAATATTCAAAACATTTTTAAATAAATAATAATAATTTACTTTAAAACACTATTATATAATAATAAACATTATAAATAAATAAGTATGAACTTTAAACATCTTACAAATAGTAATTGATATATTTCAAAACATTTTAATAAACAATAATAACTTTATATTCAACATTTTTATAAACAAAAATAATTAATTTCCAAAACTATATTGATAAATAATCATACTTAATTTCAAACCATATTAATAATTTAAATAGTTAACTTCCAAATATTTAAAATACTGATAACCCGCTTTAAAACAATATTAGTATAAATAACCAACTTTTAAAACATAAATGTTTTTCTTTGATAAAAATCCATACTTAACTTTCTACGTAATCGTTCCTATATTTATAAAGCTATATTTATAAATCTCTTCTATTCTATGAAAAATCCTTTCATAAAACCTCTTTATTTATGAACGCCTTTCATAACTTAATTCCATTATAAATCTCACTTATGCATAAATTTCATTAAAAACATCGACCACCGTCCATTTTTAACATTGCCCCCAGATGGATAAATTCCTTTTATAAATTCATTTCTATTTATAAAATACCGTTTAAAATTCTCAAATTTACCCTCACCTTCGATTATAAGATAGAGTCAACTATTTTCTAAAACAAACTTCCATATCTTATAATAAATCCATTATTTGATTTATTTCACTAATTTATTAAATAACAATAATTTCCTTTGTAACACCGTTTATAAATCCATACTTTTATTAACAAGATATGATTTTACAAATCTTTTCTTCATTCGTAAAACATCACTTTATACAAAATGATTAATAATATTTATATCAAATATTTTCTATTTTATTTTAAAACCATATCCATTTATTATAATAGACGAACTTAATTTATGATTTAAAAATCTTTATCCACAAGTCAAAATCTCTAGGTAAATGATTTTATAAAACTTTTAATTTATAATCTCCAAAAATCGTACCTTAAATTTTGTTTAAAATTAAATTCCTTCTCTTAGTAATTTAAGAATTTTTTTATAAAAACACATATATTTTTGAATTACTTAAATCCCTTTATAAAACTAAATCTTCATTTTATAATATTTCAAAATGTTAAAAATATGACCCAGTGTTACCATAGCACTAATTAGGAAAAATTATCCATGTCATCATTTATGGCATCCAACACACCATATATCAATTTATATGAAAAATAAAATCAACAGTGTGAGGAAACCTGTTGGATCCCTCCAACCTGTCCCTCTGCATCACATACAGTATATAATCAAATAATATAAAAATCAACAACTTCGAGGAAGGATTCGTATACAAAGGGCCATCCACTCTTATACGGAAATGTAATAGGGTCTCATCCGCTCTAGAGGAAGCAATATATCCAAACCAACAATATAAATATAGTAAATTATCCAACAGTCAACAATAAAATATTCACACATCAAGAAAATAATTTTATCGACTAAAAATATTACTGGTTAACCAAAAAGGTGAGATTAACTCACTTTGATTTTTATTCTCGCCAAACGTTCCGTTTTGACTTAAAATTGAACAGTTGTTCAATTTAACCCAAAATTTCCACTAGCTCCGAATCCATCCAGACCAACTCCATAGCGTAGTACTCGCTGATACGAATGCAGCGCAACTTATCGCGCTCAAAATCGACCTCATATGAACAAATTATGGATTAATTAACATACGAGAAAATTAAATTTAAATGAACTTAATTAATTAACTTTTAAAATTAAACCTCTGCTTCCACTTCTTCCACCTGCGTGCACCAGGCCATGACATTCCTTTTTTATTTAATCGAAGATCTATCGCGCACAAACTAGGACGTCACCGCCACCACCATCGCTCGCCGCTGCCATATGAGCGCTCATTGCATAGCCTGTCTCGCTCAACACAGCGCACGCCACGCGCGTGCATGAAAATCATAAATTGTGCCCGAACAGAGGGAGATTTGCTGCTCCTATTGTTGACGATAGCACGACCCGACCGTTGATTGCATAGAGCTCGTCGAGCTCTCCAACTTTCATGTCGAAGTCGTTGGCCAATTCGGCCTGTTATAGCTCTGATTTTCCCTGGCCGTTGATTTCTAGGGTTATGATTTTAATGGCAGCTCTAGCTTGTAAATTTAGGGTTTGCAAATGAGAATGTTAAGGCCCTTTACATAGAAAATAAACTCGGCACTATTCACTCTTTAAAATTTCTACCTCCAAATGAAGCATGCTGCTTGGCGTTTTATATGTTATACCCCTATTTCGAACACAATGTAATATATATCGGAAGCCAGTTCCATCATATACAGAAGATAGCTTTTCAAAATCAAATTTTATTAATTTAAATTTGTAACGACCCGATATTTTGGACCATTCGCATCCATTATAAGTGTATAGGTAGACACTCATGCCGAAGTTGAATTGCTCAAAATACCGCGTTGTTAATTTAAATTTGGCAAAACTGAACATATACAGTAAATAAATAATCACAGAACACAGACACAGAGTAATAATTGCAGCGGAAATAAAAGAGATAGTAGTTCATGAAGCTACTATATGAATATATAAGATACATCAGAGTTTACAACAGAAGAGTAATACGATACATCAGAGTTCAACCAAATACAACAGAAGAGTAATATGATACATTAGATACAAATCAGAGTACATCACTGGAATCATCGAATACTGAAAGCAGAATAGATGGCTGGATCTTCAAGCAAAGCTCCAACTTCAAAGGTGAGTCTCGAAAACTAGTACACTCAGTCTGACCCGAGCGTAAAGCAAAACACAAGACACTCGAGTCAGGATTAACATTCTTATATTAATAAATCCAACTCAAGTGAAATAGCAATTGAAATACAAGTAACTCAAAGGATGTTTGGAATAACCATCCTTTAAGGATCCGTTAAACTATCTACTATGTAGTAGTGTACGATAAGTAGATAATGTCTATCAGTAATATAATGATATCAAAATAGTGTTAAGTCATGGCCCATTCCACCCTTAACACATTTTTATTCCCAAAAGCATATACAAGACCGTAGTTTCCCCAAAACCGGAAGTCACCAGAGGGCAATCCATATACTAAAGGTACAAATCAAAATCGTAGTGGTCGCGCATAAATGGAATACAAGTATGACAAGGCACATGAGGCAATACCCAAGGTAGTGATACTACCGTTCGCCTGATCCGGACTGGTGAGAACGCAACGCCGCAGCGCCTGCAACACCGTGAAACAACACTCCCAAAATCAAAGGTGCACCAATCGACAACAAGTAATGAGTAATTCGAAGAAGTGTGTCCACTTGAGGTAGCTAATCCTCCATTGGCCCGGCACGGCTCCTGTTTTAGTCATTTCCAATTTGACACAAGTGTCAAAGCTATCCATCATCGTTCTCTTTCTTCAGTCAACACGTACATCATTCCAACCACTTCATTCTGGATCATCACTCCGCCTATAGTTATTAAAGTGGTTTTCGGTTTAGATAGAGAGTATATCCATAACCGATTTCGGTCTCTTTAATAACTTTCGTAATTATTACACCGATTGGTCATTTAATATATTTCAAAACCAAATCAATTTCAATTTCAAATAGGATTCGTAAATCAACATTCATTTGTCTTTCAAAACCAATTTCTAATAATTTACGTTTCAAAACTTCCAAATTATCATTTCAAAGTCTTATAATTCAATTTCAATTTCTATTTAAACAATTCAAATATTGATTCAAGTTCTCATATAAGTTTCATTTCGAAAATCATTTAAATTAATTTAATTCAACATTCAAATCAATTTAAAATCATTTATCGATTTCATTTAATATTCGTTAAGTAAATTTTCCATTCAAAACAATTTCTATTAAATTTCCAATTCAATAAATCAATTACTTAAATTCAACTTCATTATATCAAAACTTACAAATTCAATTAAATTAAATCCATTAAATCAAATTCTTTAAATTTCAAGTCTTACATTAATTTCAATAAATCGCATTTTATTTCTCGTTAAAGAAATTCAATTTCACTTATTTAATTACTTAAATAATTTTCCAAAACTTAATTAATAAAGAAACTCAATTTCAATTATTTACGAAGTAAAATTCACTTATTCAAAAATTCAATTTAATTTAATCATTAAATAATTCAATCTTATTTAATTATTAAATAATTCAAAATTTAATTATTAAATTTCAAAGTTTAATAATTTCAAACATAATTATAATTTCAAACTTAATTATTAAATCATTTCAAATTTAATTCAATCATTTCTCAAATTTAACAACGTTCTTTCATCAATTACATTTGTTAATATTTTGTCTCAGATTATTAAACATTAACATTTTCCTTTCATTCAAATTCAAATTTCAACTTCATTTCAAAACCATATTATTTATTCAAATAAAATCTTCATTTTATTTTTAAATCAAATTATTGACCAATCGGGTTTTATTTAATTTCCTATCCTAGGTCAAAGTTAAATTTGGGTATTTATCATTTCAACCCGATTCCAATTCAATTCAAAATCAAAACATACAAAGGGAACTTGTAGTGTGATAACTGGGATGGTGTCAAAGTAAATGAACAAGCAATAACAACAATCAATATCAATCCAATAATCAATTCAAATAATCCCGAAATAACCGTATTAATTCACATTGTTGTTTGTGCGAATTAATATAATTATTTCTAGAATCTACACTATCATTTCATGTAGATTAAAGATTATTACATTACGGTTTTCACTTGTCATTCAATTTCAATTTTTACACTACAACAATTAATCCAATATACGTTCAATGGTTCAAAGTGTAATTATCACTATTTTACATGTCAATTAAATTAACAAATAAAAGGGGTCATATTCAACTAATCAAATTCAACATATATGTCAATTCAAATTTTTAATTATCCTACGTCAAATTTACTTGCATAATATTTATCACTTTATACATTACAATTTTAACGTCCAATTGTAAACATCAAACAATCAATCATTTAACAACCAAACTGGATTATCATTTCATATATAACAGATAATGGTGTCAGATGTCATAGGTTAACTGATACAGGTAATAACAGTGTAAATATCTAATAGCAGCATATTTCAATTGTCGTTTCAGTTGAAATCAAATTTAATAAATAAAAGAACGTTAATCGTGAGTGAGTGCGCACCTTTCGAGGCTACAGGATACAGAAGATGACACGACGTACAATGATACGGACGTTGAAATTTGAATGGCGAATTGAAGCAAGGCAAAATTGGCACTCAACGATCAAGCTGATAAGAAGAATAGATGGAACAAATCAGACTAGGGTCGATGAAGATAATTGGTATAGGTGAACTTATTTATACATAGCTATATTAACAAACCATCAATACTTTACATAAATAATATATATATCTGTGTATGCACTGTGGACTATACATAACTTATATAAACATACATAAACTAGTTTATTATGCAACCTATATCCTAAGCAACCTTATATATATTTATATCTTGAACAATTTATTAAAACATATTGTATATAACATATCTATGTACAACTCCCATAAATTATACTTTAAAACAACAACTCATATAACCGACCATATATAAATGCAGACACTAAAATAATGTATGCAGACAAATAAAATAAATTTATAAACAAACCTTATAGATAAAACTTCCATACTGTAGACATAAAATAGTACATATACAATAAACATACATATTATTATCACAAAATTTGTTAAATAATGTAACTAGAATATAACACTAAACAATATTTTAAATAACAAAACAAATAAACTGAAGTATATAAAATAACTACCAATACATACACTCATAGACAACTGTCCTACAATTATGTATCCTCTCTGCACTCATATGACAACTTACATAACAGACCTATACACTTTCCAAAATATCCAATATAAACGTAATTACCACAAACTTTATAACATAACATACCCAAAATGTTAACAAAATATATTTGTATAATTATAACCGCTATGACACATCTCCAACTGTGAAAAAATATATTCTTAAATAACTTCCCATACTTTACAATATATGAAATAGTTTGATATGATTGAACTGTACTCTATTATACCTTTCAACTTTATAAACTACCACATACTTTAACAGTATAAATTTATATAAATTTATGTAAACTAAGACCAACTATCATTTAATATATATGACTGTGAATATATAGATAAACAACTACATGTAGATTTATAAATACCTTGCGTGGATTGTAAAATGAAGAAGGTGGGTAGTCGAGTGGAAGGCTAGGGGTTATTCGCTGCTGAGGGGAAGCACTCGGGTTGGTGGTAGTGCGCTCTGCACGAGGAGGAGGATGCGGGCGGAGGAAGGCGTGAGAGGCTGAGCTCGCCGGCGCTTGGAGGCGTGTGTGGTGGTGCATGGCGCGTTCTCGGCTGCTAGTTTGGGAACGAGGTGCGAGGTGGCTGACAGTCGAACGGAGCGGAGGAGAAGGTCTGGACGATGAGCTGCTGTGTGGTGAAGCAAAGGCGGATGAGAGGGTTGCAAGGCTTGGCGTGTTCGACTGGTAGGCGATGGTTGCAGGCTCGGTGACGTGATGGGTGGAGCTGAGTGGTTTGGGGTGATGGGTCAGCGGAGTGGAAACTTGGACGTGGTGGTCTGAGAGGCGAGGGAAGGCAGTGGAATGAGGGGAAGAGGAGAAGCAGCCGAGAGGATGATGATTTGATTTATTTCCAAGCTTTCATGTTTATAAATCATTAATGTACGTATAAACAAAATACATTATTTTTCTCAGATTGAAGAAACAATTTTGCTTCAGAGCAAACATAGACAGGCATTAGATATTTTAATATTAGTATATATTTTCATTTAAGGAGCCAGAACAAAAGTGGAAAAGAAGAGATGGATTACGAACCGAAAAGCTGGCAGCAAAATATTCAATTAAATGGAATAGTGATAGACAGAGTCTTGAATTCTGAACAATAATAAAAGCCCGTGACCATTGGGTTTAAATGGTGGAAAATGAATGGTCACCACGAAACAAAGATACGGACCGTTACGGTTAACCATTTCATAGTTTCCACGACTTACCGGACCCCGAAACACACAAACAAATATGCTGCGGTGATCAGCACGACGAGACGATTAAAACGGTATACAGATATCAGTGGTATGATTTAATTATAAAAATTTGAATTTTCTACCAATGGAAAATGCGAGAAAAACGTTGAAAAATAAGATCGACGGAGCCAAAGATATTCGAATTTGGAAAAACGACAAACTGACATCTTGCTCAGAAGATGGTTTAGAATTTTTCTATGTAAAAATATTTAGGTTTTGGAAATATTTTATTTTCATCGCTTTTTAACTGATTAAATTGAAGTAAATTTACGCACGAAATAAACTTCCGTATTTTCGGACGAAACTTTACCAGTTGCTATGTTTAACTAAACGCATTTCAAATATCAAATTTAAATTTCAAAATTTTATCGTTTAAAATTTCACAAAATTTCAACTAATTACGTTTTTAAAACAGTTGAAATTTACGGGTCGTTACAAAATTCCTTTGTTTAATTTCTACAGGTTTCGAACTCGCACGAACAAACGATATGTCTGATCGCCATGAAATTTGACGGCATATAATAATTCACTATTGCGGATCCAATGGAACTGGTTTCATTGAAATCCAAGACAGTGCCCTGGAAGGCTATTTTTACACGTTAATTAAAACGATTAATTTTCAAAATTAGTTTAATCACATTTAAATCCAATTTAAAAGTTTACTATCTTCCTTTATTGTTTAAACAGAATTTAAATCAGTAAGGAAATAAAACCATTGTTTTAGCAAACAAAGTAAACAAGCATTCAACAAGGGTTTTCAAACAACACTTAACACTTAAAATTCCTTCAACTTAGCAATGATTTTAATGAACTTAAAGGAACAAATAACTAACTTTTGATTCCACTCCATCAAACTTTAAGGCAAGGAACTCCAGATCTAAACCATACTTCCTACCAGTTTTGCTAACTTTGTCACTACGGATTTGGCTATAGCTTCGCTACTATTTCCCAAACCTTCTTAAAATCCGGCCATAGCTCTGCTATCCTAGAAGTTGAGATGAAAAGAGGTGGAGATGGCTTCTAGGTGCGCACGACCTTGGGTGGATAACTCGCTTGAACTTGACTTAAGTGATATACTTTTTTGTAGATTATTTTTGCAATAACTTTGTTATGCTTTTGGAATATTTTTAGAGAGGCATGAAAGCCATAAAGCTCTAAGGAAGAAGAAGAAGCTTGGGAAAGGAAGAAGAAGAAGAAGAATGGAAAGTATGCGAAATTTGTGAAATTGGAAGATGATTTTGTAGGATCGATTTCACCCTAGAAGGGGGGTGAATAGGGTGATACTATTAATTATAAAAATTTAATGCGGAAGTATATAAAATAATTTCAACACAGATTACAGCAGAATAATAGCAGCACAGATAATTGCAGAATATTAAAAGTAGAAAATAGAACATACAGATTTACCCAACTTTGGAAAAACCCTGCATACGTGCTGTCCCCAAGGTTTCTACTAGAAATTAAGTAGTCAGACGCTTACACACGTAAACTCACGACACCCACTATCGACTAACCTAACTCTACGCTCAAAACCCTGCCACAACTCAGCCATTGAGTTGCAAATTCTCGAACTACACTACCGTAGTTCGTCCCCTAGTCACATGACTAGAATTTACAAAGGTTTAAAATGAAAATTCAAAACAATTTAAACAATAAAAACACAAATCCCTTAAATATAAATAAAAGCCCAAAATAAAATATGAAGCCGACCCAAATAAGTAAGTGATAAAATTTTCCTTTTTCTTTTGTTCCTTTAGCCGGTGTCTGTGCGATTATGGCTGCTTCCTTTTTGTTACTCGTTCGTTCCTCTCTGATAAATTTAGGGCTTTGGAAATTCTAAGAAGTCGACTAATTGTTGGTCGATTACAATGGCTATTATTCTAATTTGTTTCGGCAATCGACTGTTTCTTCGATTCGAACACGGCTCCTTCGATTTGATCGTTCGACTATGAATTGGTATGTGATTTGTTCTTTTTGCTTTACTGGTTAGCCTGCTTGAACTCGATGATTTTGGTAGTCGATGATGTTATGGTTTTATATAGGGTTCGAACTCCTAAATTTTCGTTCGTCTGATAATTTTCTCGGTTGTTTGGTTTTGATCGAATGTTATGATTTGAATTCACTTGTTCACTTCGTATAATTTCATTTACTTGATTAACACGGTGTTGATTTCTGACTTGGTTTGTTCTTTTTGCCTTGGTCATCACGGCTTTGTTTTTCTAGCTTGCTCAATTTCTTGACAACCACGGCTTTGAATTGTTTTGGACTTTGAGATGAAAGTTGACTTTGTTCATTTACAACTGGCTTTGATTTGTATTTGTTCGAACTTGCCTTGGTTATTTTTGAAACTGCTATCTGTAAAAATGTTCGACCTTGACTTCATCCAGTTGATACTGCTATGTGAATTTCTGGCTTGACTCTGACTTGTTCATTGTCACTTGCTTATGCTCTGTTCACTTGCTCGAATTTGCTGCTGTCCATGCCGTGTACTTCAATATACATATTTAACTAAACCCTGTATTGCTCTGGTGCCTCTGAGCCTGTTTTCACTGCCTATATATGTATATATATATGTGTGTGTGTGTGTGTGTGTGTATATACATATGTGTGTGTGTGTGTATACATATGTGTGTATATATATATGGTAGTTACATTGTTGTTTCACTGTTTTATATGTTATTGTTTCACGCTTGCATACTCTGATATTTTGGCTTGACTTGAAACTTCATTGACCTGTACACTTGTTGTTGCTTGATGAACTCTATGCACATCATTGACTGTGATTGTGTAGTATGCACTGTGCATCTCCATTTGTATTTGAGTATGTTGTTTTCACTGGTCTGGTTGTTCCTTTGTTTCAGTGAGTCTGATTGCACTTGGTCTTGCATATTTGTACATGTCTGAACTTGTGCTACTTGCACTTGTATACAGTTGAGTTTGCATTATGGTCTTGGTCAAGTCTGTTGTAGTTTGCAGTGTCGATTAATCATGTAATCTGGTTCAGGTTGCAGTGATGGACTCTGGTAGTACTTGAGTCTTCACTTCCATACTGCTGTGTTTTCACCGGTTCACTTGTTTCTCTGTTGGTCTGTCTTGATTGTTTGGTTGCATCTCATTTGTGTACATGTTGCATACTCACTTGGTTGTGTTCATTGTGTAGCCTGGTCGACATGTATATATGCATACTTTCTTTGTTCATTTCCTTGAGTCTGGTTTGTACTGTCTAGTCTCTCCTTCATGTGTACATCACTGAACTTTTTGGTCGAGGCTTGTTTTAGTTGTCTTGACCATTTTCCTGAACTTGCACCTGTGTTGAATCCAGCTTATAGCTTGGGTTTGACCTTGTGCTAATATCGTGACTTTATTTGTATTTCACTTGAGTTGAACCCGGCTTTTGATTGGGTTTGACCTTGTGCTCACATGTCCTTGTAATTTTATCAACTGTACATTGGTGTGCACGGCCTTGTGGCATGTACAGTGATACACTGTGCATGTCATAAGCCGTTCGTGTATGATGAATTCAAATTTAAATGATGACGAACAATCCAAATAACTGAGGCAAATAATATTTTCAAAATACATTTTATTTTACACTGCAAAAATATTTTCTTTTCAATTTTACTGCGTCAGTGTATATTTTTGCAGATTGCTCAGATGCTGGATTCAATTTGAAATGGAGTTAGGGATAAATACAAGTGAATGAGTGAATTGTAGTGAGGTGCAAATGTATGTATAGTGTGATGTAATCAAAATTGTATTGTAATCAAAGGTTGTATATATATAGTGAGAGCTCAAATTTGTACTATTCAAAACTGTAATAAATATTTGTTTGAATAAAATATCCGTTTGAATTTAAATTCTATGTTATTTATTTTATTTAGCAAATATTTATTAATTATGTGAAAAATAAAATAGTACATTAACAAATACATTTAAATAAATATATATATGTTTATTATCATCAAAAAAATCATATACTCGCATATTCAACGATCTCCCCCTTTTGATGATTAAGATTTTGAATTTATTAAATGTATTTGGTCATTCAATTTGCTCTCCCTATTTGAATGCTCCCTCTATACATAAATCTCCCCCTTCATATATGCATGAAAATAAATAAAAATATGCAAATGAGCCTAGATGCAAATACAAAATAAAATATTTGACCTTTATTTTCCAAAATCTTAACTTTTCTCTCCCTCTTTTGTTATCAGCAAAAGAGTAATAGTGTTAGAAAAATAGAGATAAAGTGATAGAAATTAATACACATTAACACCCAATCGAGTATAAATATTAAATTTCAATAAAAAATCAAACAAAAATCATAAATACTCTATTTGATGCATATTCCACTTTAGAATGATAGGGATGATGTCATCGTATAAAACCATATAGTTGTGTCTATTTGTGGTATATTTATTTTAGGAATTTGAATATCTACTAACCATGCATAACCGTTAGGACTTTTAAATGAGATTAGTAGCATTCCAAATTTTTATTAAAAAATGAATTCAAGTATTTTCTAACCACGCATAACCGTGAGGACTTTTAAATGGGATTAGAATCAACTTGTCTATTTAATCAATCAATTTTGATATGCGTTCCATACATGCATAACCGTGAGGACTTTTAAATAAGCATGGATGCACATAATAAAAAATTCTAAGTAATTCATCCATGCATAATCGTGAGGACTTTTAAATGAGAGTGAATACTTTGGATGTTTTTATTGCTAAAAAATATAATAAATTGAAAAACGAATGATTTCCCGTTAAAAATACCACATATTTACAAACTATATTGGATTTTGACGAGTGATGGTCGATAGAAATATGATAGAAATAGAAATGGTCATGGAATTTTTACCAACAAAAAGTTTTTATAACTCTTGTTTAAATTTCTAAAGAAATTTACTAATTATACTATCTCAAGTTATAAAGTATGATTAATATCAACACTCATCACTTTTCAATCCCTATTTATCCTTTTGATAATCAATAGGGAGTTAAATTAGTTAATGCAGTCATTTAAAATCAAATCCAAAAATAATTATAAAATCAAATTTTCCAAAATCGACTAATCTGAAACAAGGTCAACAAAAATGATTTTCTAGAAGGGGTTTTATAAGAAAAATGTCTGCTATTTGAAAATTATTTGAAATGAAAAATATGCAGATATTTTATTTGAAAAACGATGCAATTACTGAATGTCTCAACATAAGTCACATTCCACTAGAAATTTTTCTATCAACTAGATTACCAGTGTAATTTGCATCTGAATTTCTCTTAGACTTAGGGTTATCATTAATTGAATGTTATAGACCAAACTGTGAAGTTGCAACAATTTCTTGAAATCCTTTTTACAGTTTTTAAATGAAATTATTTTGATTTGAATTGAAATCATGCAAATTTTCAAGCAGTGACCATAGTCTTAGATCCAGAAGCAGTAAGATAAGCAAGTATATCCACGAGTATCATGAGTAATCATCAACCAATAGAACAACATCATTAAACAAATGAATATGAACTAGTTCAAGAATGAAATGATGATTGGTCAATCATTTTGCACAAATCAGAACCAAAAATAAGAACAAGTCAAATAAGAATATATCAAATAAAAATAAGTCAAAATCAAAATCAACATTTATTTTATTATCACATAACTGGCTGAATTAAATTTGGATTATGGTGCAGATTATCACATTTAATAAATCGTTCAAGATAAATATACCGTTACCTATTTTACTTTTACTGATAATATTTCATTTATTGCCCATTATGATTCTGCCACCTTTATACTAGGCTAAGGAACTTTGATTTTTCGCCCGTTGTGTGTTTGGAACAGCCAGAATCCAGATAACACTATTGTTGTTCCTTAGCCTGCCACCACGCCTACACGAGAAAAGATTTTTGTGACCTATTTGTTTTTATAGGTCCATGGTTGTTAGTGGCAACAGATTTTGAAAAATAATTTTGTGGAGACCCAAAACTATTTATATATGTTCCTTTCGACACCCAGATTTGTTTAACTTTAAGGGATTTTTATATTCGTGCCTTTTGGAACCCAAATTGGAATAGTTTTTATGTGTTTGGGTCTATACCAGCAATTGTATTGATTGTGTCCAAATTTTCTACAAATTGTGCACATGGAATTGACTTGATTAAATTTTCTTTTAACAGGTTCAGATTGATTATACCCAAGTCCTTGTCTATCTGTATTAGCAGTTTGTTTTCCTATTAGCATATTTAGTGATTTTTCTCCTCTAGAGAATTTTCCTAAGGTCGTAGACAATTGTTGGACTTGTGTTTTGAGAGATTCATTTTCGTTCAATAATTGTGTGCGCTTTTTAATAGAATTTTCTCTTCTAGTGTTTTCACTCTCCTTCAAAATCAGAATTTCATTTTCAAGCGATTTAATTTTAATTTCTGATTTTTTAACCTCTTCTTCGAATGTTGGACACTTATCACACTTACGGCTTTTGCTTTGATAGTTTTTAACCAATTGATCAAGTTTTTTATTTAATTCTATCAAAGTATCCCTTTGTGATTCAATTTTAGTGTATTTCTCCCTAAGTCATTCAAAACAGCCATTTAATTCATGGAAATATATAAGTAGTTCTGAGTGAGAAAGTTTTGATACCTCGCTTGGCTCATCATCATCGCTATCAGTTATATCACCTCGAAGGCACAGATCTGCTTTTTCATTCTCACTGCTCTTCCTTTTATAATCATCATCACTTCTATTCCACGTGGCTGCAAAACTTCTTCTTTTCGAATTATTTTCTTGGCCGTGTTGATTCTGAGGACAATTGGGCTTGATGTGACCAGGTTTATTGCACTTGTGATAGATTATTTCCTACTCTTCTGGGTTGTCTAGTGCTTTGACTATTATGCTTTTCAATTTTTGATTTAGAGCTGGATTTCCGTATTTGCGGTTCCACTTTTTGAATCCTTTTATTAGTAGTGCCAGCTCATCTGCTCCATCACCATCATCGTCATCATCACTTTCCATTGTTCCTTTGAGAGCTATTGATTTCTTTTGAGTATCACCTTCTTCACGCTCTTCCTTGAATTTCATTTCTAGCTCATAAGTGGTGAGATTTCCGATGAGTTCTTCGACTTTAATCTGTTTCAAATCCTTTGATTCTTGAGTAGCCGTAACTTTTGCTTTAAAATTCCGTGGAAGGACTCTGAGGATTTTTCGGACTATCTCCAATTTTGTGTATGATTTTCCAAGTGCTTTTGATTTGTATATGATATTGGAAAGTCGTCCGTACATCTCTTTGACATTTTCTCCTTGGCCATTGTGAAATTCTCATATTCACTAGTAAGCATGGCAAGCCGAGATTCCTTGACTTGAGATGTTTCTTCGTGAGTCACTTCTAGTATGTGCCAAATTTCCTACGCAGTTAGACAATGTGAGACACGATTAAATTCAATTTGATCCAATGAACAAATAATAGAATTTATAGCTTTGGCATTTGTATTCTGTAATTTATTTTCTAGATCTGTCCATTGATCCATCGGTTTATCTATTTCTTGATTATCTACCATTATAGTTGGTGCTCTATAACCTGTCTCAACTATATTCCAAGCATCAATGGTTTTTAGAAAAAATTTCATTCTATTTTTCCAATAAGCATATTCACCATTGAAAATTGGTGGTCTAACTATGGACTGACCCTCAGCAAAAGCATTATTAAAAGAAACCATTTTAAAAATTCAAATTTGTAAAACAAAAATTGGTTTTTGAAAAATCAATTTTTTTTAAAAAAATTGACTTCTGTTCCTTGCTCTGATACCACTTGTAGGATCAATTTCACCCTAGAGGGGGGGTGAATAGGTTGATACTATTAATTATAAAAATATAATGCGGAAGTATATAAAATAATTTCAACACAGATCACAGCAGAATAATAGCAGCATAGATAATTGCATAATATTAAAAGCAGATAATAGAACACACAGATTTACCCAGCTTCGGCAAAACCCTGCCTATGTGCTGCCCCCAAGGTTTCTACTAGAAATTAAGTAGTCAGACGCTTAAACACGTAAACTCGCGACACCCGCTATTGACTAACCTAACTCTACGCTCAAAACCCTGCCACAACTCAACCACTGAGTTGCAAATTCTCGAACTACACCACCGTAGTTCATCCCCTATTCACACGACTAGAATTTACAACAGTTTAAAATGAAAATTATAAACAATTTAAACAAAAAAACGCAAAGCCCTTAAATATAAATAAAAGCCCAAAATAAAATATGAAGCCGGCCCAAATAAGTAAGTGATAAAAATATCCTTTTTCTTTTGTTCCTTTGGCCGGTGTCTTTGCGATTATGGCTGCTTCCTTTTTTGTTACTCGTTCGTTCCTCCCTGATAAATTTAGGGCTTTGGAAATTCGAAGAAGCCGACTGATTGTTGGTCGATTACAATGGCTATTGTTCTGATTTGTTTCGGCAATCGAATGTTTCTTCGATTCGAACACGGCTCCATCGATTTGTTCGAGTTCGACTATGAATTGGTATGTGATTTGTTCTTTTTGCTTTACTGGTTAGCCTGCTTGAACTCGATGATTTTGGTAGCCGATGATGTTATGGTTTTATATAGGGTTCAAACTCCTAAAATTTCGTTCGTTTGATAATTTGTTCGGTCGTTTGATTTTGATCGAATGTTGTGATTTGAATTGACTTGTTCACTTCATATAATTTTGTTTACTTGATTAACACGGTGTTGATTTCTGACTTGGTTCATTCTTTTTGCCTTGGTCATCACGGCTTTGTTTTTCCGGCTTGCTCGATTTCTTGACAACCACGGCTTTGAATTGTTTTAGACTTTTAGATGAAAGTTGACTTTGTTCATTCACAACTGGCTTTGATTTGTATTTGTTCGAACTTGCCTTGGTTATTTTTGAAACTGCTATCTGTTAAAATGTTCGACCTTGACTTCGTCCAGTTGATACTGCTATGTGAATTTCTGGCTTGACTCTGACTTGTTCATTATCACTTGCTTATGCTCTGTTCACTTGTTCGAATTTGCTGTTGTCCATGCCGTGTACTTCAATATAGATATTTAACTAAACCCTGTATTGCTCTGGTGCCTCTGAGTCTGTTTGCACTGCCTATATATGTATGTGTATACACATGTGTGTATATATATATGGTAGTTACATTGTTGTTTCACTGTTTTATATGTTATTGTTTCACGCTTGCATACTCTGGTATTTTGGCTTGACTTGAAACTTCATTGACCTATACACTTGTTGTTGCTTGATGAACTCTATGCACATCATTGACTGTGATTGTGTAGTCTGCACTGTGCATCTCCATTTGTATTTGAGTATGTTGTTTTTACTGGTCTGGTTGTTCCTTTGTTTCAGTGAGTCCGATTGCACTTGGTCTTGCATATTTGTACATGTCTGAACTTGTGCTACTTGCACTTGTATACAGTTGAGTTTGCATTGTGGTCTTGGTTGAGTATGTTGTAGTTTGCAGTGTCGATTGATCATGTAATCTGGTTCAGGTTGCAGTGATGGACTCTGGTAGTACTTGAGTCTTCACTTCCATACTGCTGTGTTTTCACTGGTTCACTTGTTTCTCTGTTGGTCTGTCTTGATGGTTTGGTTGCATCTCATTTGTGTACATGTTGCATACTCACTTGGTTGTGTTCATTGTGTAGCCTGGTCGACATGTATATATGCATACTTTCTTTGTTCATTTCCTTGAGTTTAGTTTGGACTGTCTAGTCTCTGCTTCATGTGTACATCACTGAACTTTTTGGTCGAGGCTTGTTTTAGTTGTCTTGACCATTTTCCTGAACTTGCACCTGTGTTGAATCCAGCTTATAGCTCGGGTTTGACCTTGTGCTAATATCGTGACTTTATTTGTATTTCACTTGAGTTGAACCCGGCTTTTGATTGGGTTTGACCTTGTGCTCACCTGTCCCTGTAATTTTATCAAGTGTACATTGTTGTGCATGGCCTTATGGCATGTACAGTGATACACTGTGCATGTCACAAGCTATTCGTGTATGATGAATTCAAATTTAAATGATGACGAACAACCTAAATAACTTAGGCAAATAATATTTTCAAAATACATTTTATTTTACACTGCAAAAATATTTTCTTTTCAATTTTACTGCATCAGTGTATATTTTTGCAGATTGCTCAGATGCTGGATTCAATCTGAAATGGAGTTGGAGATAAATACAAGTGAATGAGTGAATTGTAGTGAGGTGCAAATGTATGTATAGTGTGATGTAATCAAAATTGTATTGTAATCAAAGATTTTATATATATAGTGAGAGCTTAAATTTGTACTATTCAAAATTGTAATAAATATTTGTTTGAATAAAATATCCGTTTGAATTTAAATTCTGTGTTATTTATTTTATTTAGCGAATATTTATTAATTATGTGAAAAATAAAATATTACATTAACAAATACATTTAAATGAATATATATATATATGTTTATTATCATCAAAACAAATCATATACTCACATATTCAACAGATTTTTGGTTTTTATGCTTGCTAAAAATGCATTAGGAAAATGCGCAGAAGTAAAATAGTGATATCATACACGTTTCAAATCCTTTTGAGTTCATTCTTTTTGGGTTAGAAATTAGATTCAATGATAAATAGTTTATCTTTTGGTTACATTTCGATATATGGATGTCTAATTGACCTAAAATTGAATTAAAAGTAAAAGTACAATTCTGCCCTTAACAAAAATTTCTAAGATTGAACCTGAAATAAATTTGGCCATATCTTTTACGTTACTTATCCAAATTCGATAATTTTTGATGTTCTGAAAAGTTTAGGTTTTGTACTATAAGTTTAATGTTTTTAGTTTTATAAAATTTTGAAGTTAAATTGGTCTAAACTGTACTTCTTTGTTGTTGTCCTGAGAGTAAACGACAAGGACAATGAATTAAACCTGAGAATTGTTTTGAACATATCTTTGATCCGTAAGTCAAAAAACGAATCACCTGATGCTTGTATATTGGTATCGTTTCAAAAGGGGGGGTTATGGATAATTAATTGATTATAAACTGGTCGAGCAAAGTCAACAATCAGTGCTTCATTCTATCAAATAGTTATAACACTTTATTTTATCTTGGGTTAAAACGGTTTGATATTTATTTTGGAGCATCCGGGCTTTCCCTTCGACATATTCCGTCCCTCGCCCGAGTCTTCTTAGATCTCATAAATGAAACACGTGTACTAGCCATTTTATGGATACCCCATTAAGTATTTAACTTCTAAATTATAACATACTTAATTAACTATCCAAATAGTCAAACAAGGAAATAAAACCATTATTGTTGTATTTACTTAATTGATTGATAAAAAATTTACAAATGTATATAAACTTTAAAAATTAAGGGTTATGGATGCTTCTGGTGGATCTTGCTCTGTCGGTTATGGGTAATTAATTGCCCATAAACTGGTCAAGAAAAAACAATCAATAAATAATATGTGCTCATAAACCAGCCTAGCCTAATTCAAACAGTCAATCAATGAAATAAACACAACAGTAAATGATAATCAATGCTTTGGAAAAATATTATTTCTAATAGAAATCGATTTTTTGGAACATTATAGAAATCTTTTTCTTTCAAAATCTCTTTATTAACTATGACGCCCCAAATTCAATTTATTATCAAATTACCAAATTAAAATTATTATTTGGTTTTATTCCATAAATATGTAATCACTGATATTCGGTTTACAAGTAGCTTTAAATCTAATTGCCTTAAAACATATCAAATAAGATTCGTGACAACATCAATTCACAAATTCCAGAAAATATCAAAGTAAGTCTGAAAAATCATCATAAAAAAGGGGCCCAAACTCGAATGGCTAGCTTATGCTACGCCGCACGTGCAAATAGACTAAAGGCTATAATTTAGCCAAATGGTATTCTAGTGATGGCGTTGTGACCACCCTTTATATATTTATAAAATTCAAAACATGAAACTTATAGTACAAAGTCTAAGCTTTTCAGAACATCAAAAATTATCGAATTTGGATAAGTAACGTAAAAGATATGGCCAAATTCATTTCAGGTTCAATCTTAAATTTTTTTGTTAAGGACAGAATTGCACTTTTACTTTCAATTCTATTTCAAGTCAATTAAACATTCATATATCGAAATTTAACCAAAAGAGAAATTGTTTCTCACTGAATCTAATTTCTAACCCAAAAAGAATGAACTCAAACGGGTTTGAAACGTGTACGATATCACTATTTTACTTTCTGCACATTTTCCTAATGCATTTTCAGCAAGCATAGAAACCAAAAAATCATCTTCCAAATTCAAAACTAAAGCAGGTAAGATCCCTAGCATCCAAAAGCCTAACCTGAAATGATTCGGTCTGACTCGAGTATTGTATGAAATAATAAACGAGTCGGTCTGGCTTAAATAGAAATGTTAGTGCATATAAGATGAAGTAAGTCATAAGAGAAATTGCTAAGCCCATAATAGTGAATGAACATAATGTTATTCAACTTCATACATGAAAGGGGTAAATACTCTAGGCCACAAGGCCCGTTAATACAAAGTTCTCAAAGAACATAAATTTATGCATAAAAGTGTTCACCAAACTTCAATTGTCAAAGCATGAAAGCTAACGACTAAATCTTGGTTAAAGCATTTTTGGTGAAAATAATTCAATCATCATCCAAATGTAACGGTCTAGGCTTTTCAACCATCGACAATGATGATTGGTAGGCTTTTCAACCATCCCGGCACCACCGTGGCATACACTGGTACCTTGAATCTGATTTTACGGCCGGTCTCGCGACTAACAACCAACTTTTATCACTAGGGACATGTAGGGGTAAGAGTCTCATAATTTATCACAACCAAGTTATCAACCAAGCATTTAAATTTATAATTTAAACATTCTAAATTGGATACTCACTTATGGCTCTACTCCACCAATCTTTTCCGTAGCTTCCCAAATTGATTCCAGCAGCACTTCCTCTATCGAACCTTGTACCTCTCGCAATCGAAATCATTTTCATTTACATTAAATTCAAGATTCAATTATTTAAGAAATTCCAAATATTAGTTTTAACAATTTAATTACCTAATAAATCTCTATATTTGAAATTCAAGTTATTTAACTTATAAAATTGATTTTTCAATATTTAAAATCAATTTAATATTCCAAATTCAATAACTAAAATTCTAGGTCGTTACATATCAAGTTCTCCCAAAGTTGTCTTGTTGATTTTATGTTCTCACTATGATCTTGTTTGTATCTTGTTTTTAGGTATTTTGGCCACCTCTCCGCAGATCTTTCCTTGATAACTCTGATTTGACTTATTGGGTTCGGCCGTGTTCTGCCTGGTCAAAAGGCGAGATAACAATAATCTATTCCATTTAATTATGGTAGAACAAAGATTTATTCAATTGAACAGATGTCATCAATAATCTATTCCACCATTTGTTTGGCTACTTAAAAGCACAGAGAAAGAATATCCCTGTATTTAAACCATTCTTTGAAAAAGAATGCTGTTTTTTTAAATGAATCGATCCTTGGAAATAAAATAATTAAAAACAAAACCTTTATTTAATAATAATTAAATTTTAATTAAAACTTAATTAAATCTTAACTTAACTAAAAATTTATTAATAATTAACCCCGCATGATTAATAATTAATTGATAATTAAACCATTATTAATTAGCAGTTAATCAATGATTAAACCTTGCTTAAATAATAATACATTAAATAATCATTAAAAATTACTTAATTAATAATTAATAATTACCTTTTAATACATACGGAATATTTTGAAAATACTTTTCAAAAAAGGATGAGATCACTTTTAGTTTAGAAAAAGTGTTCGATTCCACGAACTACATCCATAGCGACTATCGCTATGGATACCATAACTTTAAACTAGTTTTTATATATAACAACCCTTAAAAAACCTTACCTTTTAACTTTTAAACTTCCTTATAAACTTAATATAAAATTTTGGAAGCTAGAAAGTAAAGTTTGAAACTTTATAAACTTTTCTAGAAATTAAAATAAGTAAACAAGTTACATCCAAGGGATTTCCATGTCCCTGCAAACACAAATCAAGTGCTAACTTTCCTTTAGCCTGCAACATCCAAACATAAGCTTTTATATTCAAAACACATGCCATAAGTAATATACGTAGGTAAAAAGCATAACTTGCAACTAAAGCTTAACTTTTTACTTCGTTTTCCAAGTCTAACACAGCCATTGCAAATAAGCATATATATGTACACTCAATCAACATCATTTTTCACCCAAACAACCAACAAATTTACAACCAAGTTAAGCAACAAAATAAAATTTAAAACTTTTTTAAAGGTGTGAGCTTTACTCACCAAAACTTAACCAAATCAACTAGAACTACCACTACAACTTGGATCAGCCTCAGATCTTGGATTTTCCTTTGTAAAAACTTGATTTTGGTCGAGGGAAGTGAAATTTTGGTTCGGCTTAGAGGGGGAAAGGCTTGGCCTTGGGTTGTGGGGGCGTCTGGGCTAGCTTTTAGATGAGAAGATGTGTAGGAAGGGAAAGAAGGGCGTTTAAATGATTTTTCAAGAATTAAAAGTGGAAAAGGAATGTTTTTTAAACTTTTAAAAAACCATGGAAGCCATTAAAAAGTTTTTAAAACTTAAAAAAGAAGATGAAGTTTTGAAAATGAAAATTGAAAATGAAAAATTAGAGAGAGAAAATAAGAAATTGTTTTTATATCGAGTGAAATAAACAAATTACTAAATTACCCTTTTAGTACATACCCTCTACTCATTCCTTGCCACATCATCACCACTATCTCCTTCCTTATCCCACACGCATGGAATCACTACCCCCATGTTTACCCACAATGCAAACTCCTTCCTTGTGCCATGATGTTATGTGAAAGGTGACATTACATCTTATCTTATTTTTATTTAAATTTTGGATGAAAAGTCATATCTCCTTTATATTTACTTAAGTAAACATATTTTTACCATATTATTATTAATAACTATACTTATGTTATTATTAAATGTATATGCATATGTTTACTAAAATGCACACAACAATTTGTAAACTTTTAGTCGATGAAAATTCAAAAATTCGAAAAATAATTTCAGGTCACATTTTCTGTTTTTAATCAAACAACCTATTTTGTAAACAAAATTCAACAATAAATTTTCTATCATTAGTTATAAATTAAAAGAGGGTTATTTAATTATTAAAACCATTAATTGAATATATAAAATAAATTAAATATTCTTAAATCAAAGTGATAAAATTCTGGATCATTGCATTCTCTCCCTTAAAAGGATTTCGACCTCGAAATTTCACCATATGAATACTCAATACTATTCATAAGTCCATATTCATAGATCATCCATATGCAGAATCTGATTTGATCTCTACTCGAATATGCATCTTCACTTTCGAACTAGTATCGCTACCCGATTCTCTAGTGCGGACTCCGAATAGGCTTCTTGATAAGAAACCTTCGTTCTTCTTACATAGCAATATACTATGATAGAAAACTTTTGTTCCATACCAAGAACCCTAACGAAGTGTTCACCATCAAGAATCGAGAAATAAATCCTTATTGGAACGATGTGAAACACCTCAAAGTCGTGCACTCGAATCTTGGATCAAAAACTATGTGAAAAAGAGAAATGATCTTCGTTGAACTTACGTACTTATCCTTATTGGTTTTCACTAATACCAATTCTTTTCTGTTAAAATTATTTATGAAAACATTTCATAAAAACTAAACTTAAGTTTAACTTGTATAATACTCTAATACATCCTGAAAGTATGTACCATTATCCGGTTCAAACTTTTCAAATTGGAATTTACTTCCTTAAGTAAACTCAAGGTCCAAATACCCGGTCTTATTCCAAAATTCCTTTTGAAGTGAAACTATATATTTAACCATAGAAAATGCATACATATAGCCAAAGTAACCTCAAAATGATACTAAGGAATATGGTACTACCACATAGTATCATATATTCTCTAACCAAAAATGGTAATACTTAAGAGAAGTGCTTACCATCTGAACACATTTCTTTTCCATTCTTAGTTTTCGGACCACTCGAACTAGTTATCATAAAACTACTTCTTCTATTTCAAAATCTACTTTGTGAAAGAATTCTGTATATACTTTGAATTTGTTTGGATTTAAACTCGTTTCGATTGTACAATGATAAAAAGAATAATTTACTAGTGCACTCAAAGTTCGCCTTAGCAAACATCCAACCATCACTTAGAAGATTATTCTGATCATCGCAAAACAAATCAAAACTCATTTCCCGAACCAATCCAAAGAAAATACTCCTTACTTGAAAATTTTCTTTCTAAAATATTTTCAAGTAAAACTATTACTGCTTTTATCAAAAACATTTGAAATAATAATATATCTATTCCTTTTGTAAACCAAATCATGCTCTAAAGACTAAATCAAAATTTGTTATACCAAAACTATTCTATAACAAGTTGCTATAGTAGCATTTCCCCACTTAAAACTCAAAAATGAACACCGATGATGTCGCAATCATCATCAAAATTATTATTCAGCGATAGAAGTAATTTTATACTTTCTATCTCCTTAAAATCCCATAGAAATACTTTGGTTCATAAGTACTTTTAAATAATACTATTAATATTCTTCCCAAAATTTTGAAAACCACTTTTCTAAAGCATCGAGATTCAAGTCCTCGAATTCTTTACTTAAATCCTTTTTATTTATAAGCCACATTCTTATAAACCAATTTTATAGAATCAACTTCTTTATAAAATCATTTCTCAAATAATTATTTTAAAATATTCTAACTTTTAAAAAACATATTTTATTAAAATCAAATTTTAGCCCAATATTAATATCAAACGCCTTATAGTCAAATTATGAAACTTAATTCACAAGGTGTTCGTTTCGATATTCCCACAATTTTGTCTACCCAACCAATGTTGTAGAAAGATAAATTACCTATAATTCAACAAAAAATAGTTAATGCCCCAAAATTGGACGAGGAAGACTAATCAAACCTTAAATAACAATAATTGAATATTGTCATTTCTTAACAAACAAACACATCAAAAACTATATTATCTTTTGAAAGTTATCCTTTTATATATAAAATATACTCCTAGATGAATTATTTCATTTACTGATTTAAAACAATACTATGTCGGTTGGCCTTGTCTAAGTGTTTAGTAATTCCTATTGATAATGTGGGACAAACGCATCGATCAGAATTCATAAACCACTCAACCAATCAAACAACACAATATAATACATTTTTATATCATTAACAAGTATGTTGTGATATCCCGGAATTTTTGGGCAATATAAATTTAATAATCTGTGTTAAAAATTAAATTGATTTGATAATTTTTGTTAATAAATTTGAATTGATTTAATAATCCAATTAAATAAATATTTAATTAGTGATTTTATCTTTTAAAAGCTAATAAATTGGTTTCTATTTATAATGTAAATATAATGGTATATTGTAAATAGATAAATCATGTTTTTAAATTCTATTATTTTTGGTAATTTGGAAATTTTGATTTTATTTAATATTAAGCTTTTCAAAAGCTATTTAATAATATATAGTTTTAAATTGTTAAGTGTAAATTGTTTAAATTGATTTTAAATTGTATTAAAAAAAATTAAATTGAATTAAATTTATATTTGGATTTAAAAGTATGACATAAATGATTTTGTATAAATATAGTTTGTTTTATTCTATTTCTTTAAAAAGGATTCTTATTTATATAAATTAAAATAAATATTTAGTTATTAGGAAATTAATTAATAAAAGCTTTATTCACATTTATAAATTATTTTGCATGTAAAAGTTACAAATGTAAGATAATAAATCAATCTAAGCATATGTGTTAACTTTTAATCAACTAAAATGACAAATGTTGATATTTGGGACAAGTGTCATTAAATTTAGTTTTTCTTTTATTTTTATTTTTTAAATCACTTTCAGTTTATATAAGCATTTGCCCTCTTCCTTCTTCCTTTTCTTTTCTCATTTCAATTCTATACTAAAGAAAATTTCTCGGCTGAACTTACTACTCTAAAACAAACCTACAATCACTTCCTCTAAAACCAGTAGTTCATTTTCAAAACATGTTTGCAAAGCTTTTCATCAACCTGTAAACAAATCCTCATTTCAAAAATCAAAATCAATTCCCTGTCAAGCATTTTCTAAAACCCTGTAGTTCATCTTCAAATCTGAAGCCTGTGCATCATTTTTCTTCAACCTGGAATCGTTTTCTGCATGCAACTTCATTTTCAAGTTCAAAACATCTTCATTTTTCAATCTGGGATCATTTTAAAGTCTACCTGCATTTTTCTCAAATCTGGAAACAACTCAGTTCAAAACTGTCTGCATTCATTCTTCTCATCTCTGGAAGCATCATGCATGCAGCTCTAAATCCAATAAGTAAAGACCAGCAATTCAAGTTTTAAAATCAAATTCAAGAAGCTTGCCAGTCTACAATTTTCAAAAGCTAAAACTGCCTCTGTTTAAATTAAGGTGAGTAAACATCTTTTTCAAAGTTATATGAATTTAAATTGCTTTCGAATGATTTCTGAATGAAGTATATTTGCATGTTCAATTATATGTGTGTATACTATATGTATGTGAGGATTGAAGTATGCATGCCTAGTTTCATTGTTAATTGCTCTGTTCATCTTTTATTTGAGTAACCTCTTCTTTTATAAGATCTTGAAACTATATATCTTGATTCCAGTAGTATGATATGAGATATACTTGAATGTTTTAGTGAATTTTTGTTTGCATGTTTATAAATATGTAGATATAAAGATATGCATGTCTGAACATATATCTGTCTCTGTTTTATCTAAGGACAGGCTTCAGATTTTATTTGAAAAAAATTCATATCTTTAAAATCCATTTGATTATAGTCTAGGATTTGTGAATAGAAAAGGTTTCTAACTATATACTTTAGATTTTAAAAATAGATTCAAGAATATACAATAAGTATTTAACTCAAATTTTAAGATTACAGAAGAAATCAAAGAAATGGGTAAAATTCAAATATGTTAATTTAAATCTTTGATTCTATAATCTGATTTGTGATTACAAATGATGAATTTAGAAACAGAATTCATGAATTTTAAGTTTGGGATGGCCGAGAATTTTTAAGTTGATCAGAAAAGACATTTTCGTCATTTTCAGACGATCGGTGAGGCTGGGTTCATCGGAGTTGATGTCGAGGGTCGATTGGAGGTTGTAGATGGTAGGAAAAATAATAGATGATTTTATTCTATGCTATGGTGGTTGTTCGAAGGAATTTTAGGGTTTAACGATGGGTTTGGGGTTGATTGGATCGCGATTTTTTCTCGACGTCGTGGGTGAACTGGAGGCTATCGCGCATGGGGGGATGGAAGCGTGGGTTAGAGCTGGAGCTTTGGTCGAAGTCGTGGGGGTGCTGATGGTCAAGAGTGGTCGGACGAGATGGTTCTTGGATGATGTGTTGTTCCAGGAGGTTGTCGAGATAGCTTGTTTTCGATTTTCAATTTTGTTCGAGGATCGGAGATGTCGTGGTGTTAGAGGGGAAGGTTGGCGACTCGTCGATGGCCGGAGCGGTGATCGGAGATGGTTGCAGCGTGTGTGCACGTGCACGAGCAAGGATGTGTGTCAGTAAGTTTGAGTTTGGGGAAGATGAAGTTTTTGCTCGAGTTTCGTCTCGGGAAGAACTCGCGTGGATGATGATTTGGCTCGAGTTTTTCTTGTGGGTCATACGCGAGTGTTGAGTATAACTGTTAAGTTTTTAACAGTTTCAAATTTTAATCAAAACAGTTTTTTTAAAATTAAAACTAACCTCTGTTTTTTTTTAAATGAAGAAAAGGGAAGATGTATTTGTTTGCTCAACCCAAAGATAATGTTAACCAGTTTTTAAATTAAAATAAAAGTAAGTTTTTAAATTTTAAATAATCAAGTTAAACAAATTGTCTTGAAATCCATTTATTTGAAATGAATAGTTTGAATAAATAAAGTTGTATGATTTATTTAACTTAAATATATTAAGTTAAATTTCTTTAAGTTATTTTCAAACTTAATTTGAAAATAAGGTAATTAATAAAGAAATGTTTTATCTTAAAACTTAATTTAAGTTTGATAATAAATGAGATAAATAAAGAATAATTTATTAATTAAATTAGTTAATGATTAATGATTTATTAATTAACAATTAAGTTTTCAAGTGTTTTATTTACTTGTAATTAAGGATTGTTAATTTAAAATTAGAGATAAGTAATTAATGATTATTTTGTTTTAAACTTAATTAATGATTTTAATTAAGTAAATTAATTATTAATATCAAATGTTTTTAAATGATAATGATTTATCTCAAGATTAATGAAGATTTTCAATGAGTTGAAATTAATTAATTTAATTAAGAATTTAAGTTTAATTAATTAATTTAATTAACAAGGATTAATTAAATAATTAAGAGTTAATTAAACTAGTAATTAAGAAGTACTTAATAAAGTTTTATTAAGTAATAATTAAGTTTTCTTAATTAATAATTAAGAAATTATTTATCTATAATTAAAGTTAAATAAGAATTTATTTAACTATTATTAAGGGTTAATTAATTATCATTCTAAGATTGATTAATAGGTAATTATGGGTTAATTAAATTGATAATTAAGGTTGTTAATTTATAATTAAGTTTTATTAATTAATAACTAAGAATAATTAATTAGTTAATTTAGTTTAATTAATTAAGGATTGATTACTTTGTATTAAAAGATATTGATTAATAATTAAGGTTTATTAATTAATAATTAAAGAATAATTAATCAAGGATTAATTAATTTGTTTAAAGGGTAATTAAGGATGAGTTACTCAGTTATGATTTAAGAAATGAATGTGATTTATTTAAGTTAATTAATTTGTTAATTAATTAAGGATAGTCACTTGGTAATTGATTAAGTGTAGTTACTTAATAAGATTGGTTAAGTATAATTACTTAGTGTAAGTAATTAATAAATGAATTACTATATGTAATTGGTGAATTTAATCAAAAAGGATTTATAAAAGAAATTAAAGTAATTAAGAATAGTTAATTACTGTTAATGATTATTTAAGGTTGATTAATGGAAGTAATTAATTAATGCATGATTAATTAATGTAATTAATTAAGGATCATTAATTATTGTAGTTAATGAGAGTAATTAAAGGTTAATTACTATAAATGATTAAGGATAATTAATTTGTTAAATTAATTAAAGGATAATTACTTTATGTAATTAATGGATAATTTAATCAAGAGTGATTAATGGTTAATTAATTAAATGGTTGTAATTAATTAATGGTTGATTAAGCAAGGTTAGGAATTAATTCTTAAGTAATTAATTTAATTTAAGTTGATTAAATTAATTAAAATAGAGATTAATAAATGGTTGCTTATGAATGATGGTTGAGTAGAATGTCTGATTTGGTTGATATCTATTGGATGATATACTATGATATATCTGTGATAAATGTGTGATATTTATCTATGTTAATGCTATGTGAATTCAAGTATTAAATTGAATTGAATTGTTTAAACCTTTAAACAACTTGGCCTTAAAAGATACGTTTTGGATTTCGATGAGACCGGGATCGGGTTTCCGTATACCGGATTTCCAGGTCTGGAGACCCGAATACCACATCGATCCAAATTAACGATAGGTCGTGAATCAAGTGAAGATGAAGATTCAGAGTGCAAGGGTTATTGTCGTTAACTCTGAGGGTGATTCCAAAACGAGTGTAACGAGATAATGCCTTCGGTTTCGTTCGAACCCGGAACGAACTTGTATGGATTGAATGCTTTCAGCACATCGTCAAGTGGACGATGAGCATTCTAAGTGATGTGTTCTTTTTTAAAGGTAATCGTGACCTCAAGCCTCACAAACCGGGAATGGCTAAAACAGGGGAGGTGCAGCAAGGTTAGTGGGTAGCACCCAAGTAGGACAAGGTTACCTCTGTCTAGATGTCCCTTTCTATTTTCGACTTAGTGGTGCGGTTGCTGATCCCAACCGTGAGGTATCTTGTGCGGGAATTATCCAGTAAGGGATGTTCCGACCTTGTGTTGCAGGGGATTGGGAGTGATCCTCGGTACGGTGATCTAGGCCACGTACTGTGACGGGCGGTACCCCGGTAGCCCTGCCATTGTATGGAATCCAAACTCCAATAAGTGCCGTACGTATTAGTTGTGCCCAACTATGTTGGAATGTGAGATGTAAGCATTTCAGCTATTTCTGTATTTTACTTGAAAACCCTAGACCCTATTATAATACAATCGAATTTCCTATCAAATGTTTTGGTTAGCGTAAGGTAAAAACTTACCCATGTTTATTTGTGGGGAGTCTTACGTGATACCTTTTCTTTCAAAAGGTTTTGAAGTTAAACAAATTTAACCTGTTACTCACACCAGACCCATGTCTAACCCAAGTTGTTTATTTCTGTTTTATAAACTCTTGGGTACTCAAATTTTTACGAGTAGCCAAGGGATTCAGGTTTAGCTTTGACGAATTGTGGAGGAGCAATGGAGCAGGAGGCTTCAGCGTTGTAGATATATATAGTAGTTCCGTTGTGTCTGTATCTCTGTAGTGTATTGAGTTGTAATGTCTAGACAGATGTTATAACTGTCTAGTAAGTGATGTATATGCTGTGTAACTCTGTAAAGTGTTGTATACTATGTAATAGTATAAGTTATATGATATATTATATTTTGTTCCGTTTCCGCTGTGAGTATTTGTGTTGTTTTCTTTCTCTTTCTCTTCTTTTCTATTTCTCACCCCTTTCTTTCTTACTGTCGATGCGATTTTCCGGGAGTGGAAAGCCGGGTCGTCACATATGTGCTCTTATATACATACACTTAGACTCATTCTAAGGTGTTACTAACCCTATCTTTAATAAGTTTACCCTATCAGGGCCAAGGTTCTAGCTTAACCTTCAACTCTGATACCAACCGTAACAACCCGCCTTTTTGATCCTCGGAAGTCGACAATAATACATCCACGGTATTCACTTGCTGAGATCTAAGTACCGGAAAGACAAATTACTAGGGTGAAAGAAAAGAAAATGACTGAACATAATCTTACAACGTAACGAGTAATCTATAGTATATCAATGAACTTTGCAAAAAGAAAGAAAAAAACTTTTATATACATATATCAATTAGAGTACAATTATACAAACATCAGACCCCAGACAATTCTAACAACATGTCCATACAATTACTGATAAATACAACAAGTACAAAACAACGAAAGATAAAAGAAAATATAGAAGTACGTCTTGGAGGATCCAGCTTGTCTTCTGAAGCTCCAATGTGTTCAGCTAAATTTGGAAAATATGCTCAGGCTGACCCGAGCATTATAAGAAAAATAATGCTCGGATCATTCTAGTAAAACTAGCGTGAGAAACACAATTAAATGAATTATTAATGTTTTATAAAACTTTTCAAAACAAAAGGACTCGTAAGACCATGCGGCACATAAACATGGACGAGTTTTTACCTTACGATAACCAAGTCATTTTATTGGAAATCTTCTGACATTATAATAATGTCTAAGGTAATATAAATACTAAAATAACTAAAATGCTCGCATCTCACATTCCAGTAATTGGGCACATCTAAGTCTGTAAGGCACGTATTGGAGGTTGGATTTCCATCAATGATAAAGCTACTGGGATACCGTCTACCATAGTACATCTCTAGAAAAATTACCGAGGGCCTCACATGGACCCCCTGCAAATCAGGGCCGGCTGCACCTTTAACATGACCAGCCGAATTACATCATTCCTCGGGACTAAGGCTCCAAAAAAATGTGCACCAGCCATGGCCCCACTTTCGCATGCATACAAATCCATAAATATTGATTCTAGATGGAGGAATGACTGCTACTAATGGTAGGGAACCATATAACTCTAAAGCATATCTCATGTTTTAGTCAGTACCGGGTTGTGAGGCTTGTGAGGTTATAATTACCTTTTTCCTCTTTTAGCAAATCCCACTTGGAATGTTAGCACTGCCTTCCAGGCACAATGCAATGCCAGCATTCATTCATATAAGTTGTTCAGGATATGAACAAACCGAAGGCACTACTTCTACTACATCCATTTTAGAATCACCATCGGGATTAGTAGTAAGTAGCCTTGCACTTCAAAGATTTTTGCCTTCACTTCCATCATTTTCAAGATGTCTTTCATACAACGCTTGAGTTGTTTCGAAGTGGTTTTCGAATAATTCATACTTATCTGATCCTGATCTCTTCGAACTAACATTCGATATTTTCTTGTAAATTTAACTCGGATTCTTTTGGAAATAATCAAATAATACATAAGAGTGAAGATCACCTCCTAACCGTTTAAGTGGATGGATTTCCTTATCATTTATCCTAGGAGAACGCGAGATTTATACGTATAGTAAAGCATCATCAAAGTTGACTGTGCCATTTAACCTCCGTGTTTTTCCTAGATACTTCCAGAGTTAGATATTGGCCAAAATTTGATAGTTGGTTATTTAACTATCAAATAACAAGCAATCAATCATAGATTTAATTCTATATAGGATCCACTAAGCCTCTATAAATAAATCTTTCAGTTATTTGATTCAAATTACCTTCACAAAAGATGTATTCACAAACCCCTTATACTCTTTTCAATACTTGGAAAAACATCAATATACTTATTTCAGTGGTATAGGTATATTTCAAACCATTATATTTTCAATACATAGAAAATATCTATATTCTTATCTCAACGGTATAATTATATTAACAAAACTTGAGGAAGATTTCCTCTTTTCCAAAATCATATTTTAAATGGGCCAAAACAAATATTATTTAAAATATTTCTTACTATAAATCAGACCACTATCCTTTGGTGCTAAGTATGAAAAGAATGTTTCCATACCATCATAATTAAGGAGGATTAATTACCAAAATCAAATCTCATTTCTTTTATAAAAATCCCTTTCTATAAGCCCATTCAATACTTCAAATCCTTTATAAATCTCCAAAAACTTCTTTTATAAATCTCTTGAAATGATTTATAAACTCCTTAATAAACTCTTTTACCAAAATATCATTTATAATCTCGTTTACAAAATATCATTTGTAAATCTTCTTAAATAAATCCTTTTTACTAAGTACAATCCTTTTTATAAAACAAATTACTATTTATAAACACCTTTATTCAATTAATTGATTACTTTTCAAACATCATAAATAAATAATCGATTTACTTAAACATCAATAATAAGACAAGTAGTTAACTTTAAATACATCCTTAATTAAAATAATTAATTAACTTTAAACAAAACTAAACCAAAGTTAATAATGTAATTAAATAACTTAAAATATCATTATAATTAAATAACTTTAAACATCTTTATTAAAATAATTAAATAACTTACTTTAAAATATCTTTTGTAAACAATTAAGCTCAAATTGTTATACAATTGAAGTTATTTGAATCCATAACTTTATAATTTCAAAAGGAGGCTTTGTGACCACAATCATATTAAGTCAAGTTACCATTTAGTTCAATTTGACATTTCAAGTCACATAACTGGTATTTACATAGACAATATGTATGTAAATCAAATTCATAATTAACCATCCATAGTTAATATGTCATTTATCTCATATAAATCAACTGGCATAACATTAAATGTCCAAATTAATTTAATAGCAAAACGGGGATTATTCTGCGAAACCTATGTCATCAATAATCTATTCCATTTAATTATAGTGGAATAAGAATTTATTCTGCTACACAGATGTCGTCAATAATATATTCCATTATTTGTTTGGCTACTTAAAGGTACATACATAGAGAATCCCTTGTATTTAAACCATTCTTTAAAAAAGAAGGCTGCTTTTTTAAATAAACTTATCCTTGGAAATATAACAACTAAAAATAAAACCTTTATTTAATAATAAATAAATCTTAGTTAAAACTTAATTAAAAATTTGTTAATAATTAACCTTGCCTGGTTAATAGTTAATTAATAATTAAACCTTGATTAATAGCAGTTAATCAATAATTAAACCTTACTTAAGAAATAATTAAATAAATAATCATTAACACTTACTTAATTAATAAGTAATAATTACCTTTTACCACAAAGTTCTCCATGTAGACTTTGTGATTTTTCTTTACTTGCTCCACCTTAATTCAGATGAATTTGCCTCATAAACTCAAATTTAAGAACACTCCACATCCTTCACCGTTTTCCCAATAAATTTATACAAATTGTTGCTTTCACATTTTGCACGAGCACCTCCCTATTTTCCTTTCACGCCCTTTTAACTCCATCTTGAGTTGAAAAGTTTCAGCCTCTTGCTTCCAACAGTCCCATTGAAATAATATTCTTTTTAATTTTTGGGACATGCTCGACTTCTGTAAGTCCCATAACCTTTTCATCATACATCTTTAGCCTAATGGCTAGCATATTTTGGTCCTTCGACCTCCATGTTCCAACCATTAGTCAATTTTACCTTGTCTTTTACTCCTTATAGTATATGAATGCCTCCTTATGTTTGCATATATGCAAACTTGCACCTGAAGCAAACACTTAATCTTTGCATTTGCCTTTACCTACACATAGGACGTTATCATCAAATTCCACACCAAAGTTCACCTCTTCATTGCTATTTTCTTTTTGTTTATCTTGGTCTTCTTCCAATGCCTTCGTATTTTCCTTAACTTTTTTTTAGCTTGTAGCAATATTTTAATAAATGACCTTAACCCTTTCCGTATTTGGTCTCTTACCTCTCCTTGCAAGACTCGGCTCTTCTGTTAGGTTGTTAATTTCCCTTCTTCATTAACATTTCCCTCCATTAAGTTTATCCTCCATATCTCATCGTTAACAAGGTTACTAACCACCGAACCCATTAGAACAACTCCATCCAAATTTGAGTTGTTTGATCCAACCATAAGTGTTTCCCAATACTTTGGTGATGAACTCATCAACACCCTTGTGTCTCGTCGTCTACCTTGTAATTCACACTACCAATTGATTGACAATTGTTTGAAATTTATTAAGATGCTCTCCAATTAATCCATCTTCTTTAAGCTTTAAATTTAAACCTTCTCATAAGGAATGCTTTTTTTCATAGCATGGTTCTTTGCATAAATTCCTTCCAACTGAATGTGTGGCAGAGACTGAATCATGCACTGAGAACACTGCATTCTTCACCTCTGTCATGGTAATTTCTTGTAAAAGAAACTCTTAGCCTTGTGTGTTGATTGTAGCAATTTGTTGAAACTCTAGTACCTCTATAGAGCACTAATCATTGAATAAGTTTGTAAAATAAGTGATTACCTCTGATTCTATCTCTTCGTGTTTGTAAAGTAATTATCCACTTTCATCAACAAAGGCCTGAATATTGTTGGTGCGTCTCCTTTAAGACATTTTAGAGTAGAAAAATTTGGAGTTTGTATCACCTTGCTGCAACCATAAAGCTTTTGATTTTTGCCTCAAAATCCAGAACATGTAATTTGTGTTTTGCATGCAATGTATCTTCATATAATTGTATAATACATCATGATCAACTGCTAACTCAAGAGCTGCAAATTCCTTCTCTACCTCTTCCAAATAAGTATCATCTCTCTTTTGTTTTATTCCACTATTTGAGTTCGTTTTTGCATGATTGTATTTTTTGGTGAAACGTATAGCTTGGGAAACCCCAAGTGGAAATGTTTAAACCCTTAGCAATACAAGATTCCTAACCATCTCCAAAATGCCAATCATCATATCTAAAGGGGTAACCCTTCTGATGTATAACAAGAATTAAATGAAGTAGGAGGGCGTTATGATCACTTGATAATTGGGACAGGGCTAAGGCCTTCGTGTACACAAATTTTTGAAAACAGGGACTGTTCACAAGAATTTTATCAATATTGTTGGCTATACCCTTTCTTCTCCAAGTGTAGTTATAGCTACGAGCTTTTATTTCAGTTAAGCCAAATTGAAGTAGGCAGTTATTAAAAGCTCTGAGTTTTGAAAAGGAGATGGGCAAACCACCCTTTTTGTCGAGGGAAGATGATACATTGTTATAATCACCCATAAGCACCCATGCATCTATGATGTTCTCTGCTTCTTGTATAATGTTTCCACAATTGTCTCTCTGTAAAGTTACTACTAGCATAAATCATTGTAAATATTAGTAGAAGTCCTCCAAAATTGACTGCAGACGTTGTGATATGTTTTTTGGCAAAGCCAGCGGGGTTGAAAGGGCCTCTACCTTTTATTTATCGAAAGTAAAGAACATTACAAGTATAACTAAGGGAATACAGAGAGAGACAAGGAAGTAAGAAAAGAAAACAACAAAAGATAGCTATCACCACTTGACATAGAAAATTGCATTAAAAGGGAGACTAAAAACCCTGGAGGAAAGACGGAAAAAAGGCCTTCAAAACTCCAAGAGGCTGCAAGGGCAAAATGAACAAGAGAAACCAAAGCAGACACAAACCCAAGCAAGACCCGAAGCTAGACCCGAAGCATAATGGTAAAAACCTCCAAGCACATGAAAAAACATAGGGCATTGAGCAGAAACAAACTAACTAGATCGACCTTACTAAGGCAAGAAATAAATCATTTTTAGAGGTAGATTTACCTGAAAACACCCGAGAATTTCTTTCAGCCCAAATATGAAGAATACATAATTTTAAAATTTTCAGAAGAAAAGCTGCTTTGTAGTCTTCCATTTGGTGGTTTTGAAAATGTAGTACCATTCAATTCCAGAGCCCATATTTGGAGAGTGTAAGTTGTAGTGTCTCAACAGACGTTTCCAAATAAAGAATGAGTAAGGGCATGTAAAAAATAAGTGCTCAATGTTTTCCATGGAGCTGGTACACAGAGGGCAAGATGAGTGCGCAATCAAACCCAATGCAAATAGTTTTTCACAAGTATGAAGGCATCCTCTTTTGACTCTCCAAAAAAGCAAATTATGACTGGGAGGAGAGTTCTTAGTCCAAATTCTTGTATGCCAAGGGAAGAGGCCATAGTCATTTAGTAAACAAAGAAAATTATTCACACTTTTAATTGAATAAGGGCAGTCTCCCCAAGAAGTGGCATAATCAAGTTGTTGGAAAATTTTACATTTAAGCTTTGCCTATGCAGACCTGACCAAGAATGAACTGGAGTAGGGAAGGGATATCTTGTTATCAATGATGTAATTGCTAACCTTAGCTACTTCAGGAATTCCAGTCAATCTTTGCAAGTTGTATGGAATAATATTTTATAGAATTACACCCTTTTCCGACCAAGGGTCATGCCAGAAAGAAATGGAGTCGCTGTTCTTCATGGTATACTGGAAAGAAGGAAGGAATAAGGGTCTTAGTTTAAGCATGTTTCTCCAAGTACCACTGCAGTCAGTTGGTATTTGCATAGTCCAAAAGTGACTTTTTTGAGCAGGTGGATCCTACTCCATTTTTCCCAGAGATTGTTATCCTACTGCAGTAATTTTTCAATATGAGTGGAATGAGCAGCCTTATTCCATTGCTTGATATTCATTACTCCCAGACCTCCCTTATCATAAGGACAACAAACAGATTTGAAAGATATTGGAATGAGCTTCCTGGAGAAGGGGTTACCATGCCAAAGAAAATGGTTCAAAGCTGAGTTTATTTTGGATATTAATGCAGAAGGAAGAATGTAAATTCTGGCATAGTACAGGCACATAGCAGAGGCAATATACTTAACTATTATGAGTCTTCCCGCAATAGAAATTTTGGAGACTGGCCAGGAGGAAAGCTTTGTAGTAATTTTCTCATACATTGGAAGGTAGTGAGATGCTTTGACATAGCTGGTTATAATAGGAGCTCCCAAGTATGATTCCTCATTGTCAAAAGGGCTAAGGTATGACATAGTGGTCAAAGCAATTTTTATTTCATCAGTAATGCCACCAAAAATAATTTTAGATTTGCTAGAGTTAACATATAAGTCAGTTAAGAGGGAGAAATGTTGAAGAACAGCCAGAGCATTGGAGATAGATTTAGTATTTGGCTTGGTAAACAACATAAGGTCATCAGCAAATAGGAGGGCTGATATTGGGGGATATTTTGCACATAGGATGATAGTTCAGAAGTTTATTTTCCATTGCTCTATTAAGAGTGGCAGTGAAGAATTCCATAACACTTATAAAAAGGTAAGGGGAAATTGGATCCCCTTGCCTCAACCCTTGAGTACCACTGAAGTAGCCAAAAATATATCCATTTAGACTCAAAGAGTAGCTGACAGTTGAAATACAAGTATATATCCAGGCTAGGAAGGTGTGTGGAAAATGCATGAAATGGAGGATGTATATGATGGCTTTCCACTGAACTGTATTAAAAGCCTTTTGGAGATCAAGTTTCATGGCACATCTAGGAGAGATGGTTTGCCTTTTATAGCCCCTTAGTAACTCAGATGTCAGAAGGATATTATCGGTTATGTCTCTACCAGGAAGGAAGGCAGTTTGATTTGTGATATAATTGAGGCAAGAGCTTTTTTCATTCTAGCTGCAAGGATTTTGGCAATGCATTTATATAGTACATTACAACAAGCTATGGGTCTAAATTGACTAACTGAGTTGGGATGTTGGACCTTCGAAACTAAAGCAATTTTTGTGGCATTTATGGCAGTAAGCATTTTGTTGTGTTTGAAGAAGTTTTTCACTGCTTTAATGACATCAGACCCTATAATATGCCAAAAAACTTTGAAAAAATGAGCATTGAATCCATCAGGGCCAAGAGAGCTGTCTGAGTTCATAGTGAAAATAGAATGTTTGATTTCTTCATCACTAACCTCAGAAACTAATTTTAATCTATCAGAGACAGATATAGAAGGCAAATTACAAGAGGAGAACTGATGCATGGGAGGATCAGCCTGGTTGGAATTTGCAAGTAGCCCGGTGTAATCATGTAATAAAGCAGTTTGAATAGAATCAGGAGTAGAGCAAGGAGTGCCATCCTTATCCATAATTGTAGAGATGTTTGAGGAAGCATTTTTGATTTTCAGGGAGTTATGAAAACAAGCAGAATTCTTATCACCATGCAACCTCCATTGAATTTTTGCTTTCTGGCTCTTCATTTTTGTTTCTTCCGACAATGCCTTAGCAAGATCAATACGAAGTCTCTGTTCTTCATCCATAGGGGAGGTTATTGAAGGGTTGGAGAGCATTGAAGCTTGAACAGCTTGAAGTTTAGATCTGATGACTTCAGATAATCTAGATTCTTTGCCATATGTGTTGTATGCCCATCTTTTAAGCTTGTTTTTGAGGAACTTTAGTTTGCACTGCAAAATAAACATAGGGTTACCAAAAAACTTAATTTTCCAACAGGCAGAAACAATAGAAAAGAAATCTGGGTGTTGAGACCAGTTGTTAAAAAATGAAAATGAGGAGTGTCTATTCACAGCAACCTGACCCCAGTCTAAGATAATGGGAGAATGGTCGGATAGGGTAGGAGTGGACACATGGTATATAATGTCGAGGCATTGGGTTAAGGAGACAATGTTGTGGAATGCTTTGTCCGATCTATAGAAAGTTCTAGCACCAGTTCTACTGCAGTTGTTCCATGTGAAGTAGCAGCCATCAGAAGGGATTGTGGAAAGGTTAGAAGAGAATATAGAGTTTTTTAATGGTCTGGTATGTTGAAATATTAGAGGAACACCTCCTTTTTTTGTCATGGGATGATTGCATGCAATTCCAATCTCCAACACAGATCCAAGGAGTGGATGAAGTGGCAAGAGAAGGGAGAAGATCAAGAAGGATTTGTCTATGAGCTTTATTGTTTTCAGCATATACAGCAGTTAAGTTAAAGGATTGGTTAGAGGGAAGGTGAGTGATTTTTGAGTGAATAAACTGTCTATGTACAATTAGATGATCAACTTCGAAAAAATTAGGATTCCAAAGGATAAGAAGAAACCAATATTATCGATGGTGTGACTCATTGGGATAGAGAGTAGGATGCCCTGGTTCGGACTCCAGGTGAGTGAGTGGTGATTGATGGGGTAACAGAGTTTATTTGATCAAAGGAGAACTCGGTTCCATTATCCATATCATTAGTAAACTGGAAAATAGGGTTTTTCTTTGGTCTGCCCCTCTTATTCAGAGAGGGGGAAACATTGGTAGTTGATATTTGATTTGACAACAGAGGGAAGATTTTTTGTGGCAGATACACAGTGGAATAAGATGGAGGAGGTATAGTTTGAGGGGGAGGGTCAAAGGGAGAGGATAAGGAAGAGGAAGAGGGTAGAGAGGGAGTGGCAGAGGACATACTTTGATTTGAAGATGTGATGGGTTTATCTGTATTTGTATGAGGATCAGTTTGCTGCTTTGAAAAGGGAAGAGATGAGGAAATGGGTAAGGAGAGCATGTTAGTGCACATGTTCATGTGCATGTCAGGATGATTATTTGTAAGAGAGGCTAAATTTTGAATTGAAGATGAGTTTGGGTTTCCTGAATCTGATTGCATGGTTGGAGGAGGGTCAGATTTTGGATGCATGCCAGTGTGCATGGCATTTTGACACTGCGTGCCAGTGTGCATGTCATTTTGCATGGAACAAGATGAATGTTTAATTGAGTGTTCAGTGAGAGATGGTGGGCATCATTTCCAGTGATGTCTTTGCATAAAAAAGAGTCATCATCCATATCAAGGAGAGGAGCAAAAGAGTTTGAAGAAAGATCCGTCCATTGGTCAGACAAGCAGTCAGAGGTTACTGGGACGGAAGAGTTACCACAAGGCACTTCCTTTTCAGTATCACTATAAGTAAATCTGCTATTTGTATGTTCAAATTATCCCTGTTTACATCTTAGATTGGAGAACTGGAAACAGTTTGTAGCATATGATGACTTCGAGTGCTCCTCGTGTTCTCCCCGGCATAATCAGAGGTTTGCCCTGAGTTATTTTCAATGTTTTCCTAATTTCTAGCTACTTCAATATTTAAGCGCTCTTCCCTGGCAACTTCAGCTTCGGGAATCATTGGAGATTTATTCGAGTCATTAACCCTTTCACTTCCCCCTTTATTCAGAATCACAATCACTTCTTTCTCTTTATGATAAGCAACTGACTTTGACTTTACCCATATTCTTTTGACCGGTTTCCTTCTTCTTCTAACTGGAATGAAATTATGATTTGAAATCACCTCCTTTTTATCATTTTTATCAACCACATCCAGTTTGAAGCCAACGTTCACTTCAACTTCAGCCTGGTTATCCTTTTCTTCTCCCATAGCTTCAATTTCAGCTGTATGAACCTCACATTGCATAGTTGAGTGACCAAATACTTTACAATGAGTGCAAATTAGTGGTATCCACGAGTATTCAACTAAAACATTAGGACAGCTATCATCACCCACTGCCAAAAAACTTGGAAGCTCCTTTTCTGGTTTAATCTCTATCAAACATTTTGCGTACTCGAACAGCTTCATTTTTTCTATATTTTCATCAAAGAAGACTAGTTTTCCAATGTGACAAACCAACCAGTTGATTCCTAAAAGAGTCCAAGACATTAGAGGAATCCTATATAAGTGAACCCAAACTGGCACACACTTGACTGTTGATTGAGCTGATCCAAATGATGGGTTCCAGCTGCTGATTATGAACATGTGTCCTCTGATAAACATTGGATCACATTGAAGAATTGCGGACTTATCTTCAGAGCAGGAAAATTTAAAATAGAAGTTCTGCTTATCAGACAACATAATATAAGTACCTTTAAGCTTCCAAACTTTGTCAATGTGTGATTTAACAGCCATGTAATTGAGAGTACCATCAAGGAAAAACCCTACAAGAAAGTCAGACCAAGCCTTAAGTCCTTCATTTATAACTTAATCAGGAGGAGCAATAGGGTTGCCACCATAATTAATATCAAAGTGAACAGGGGTATAATGGCCAGCATTTCTAGGTTTACCAGAGAAGAGAGAAGACCAAGGTTGTTGGGTTAGTGAACCAAAGGGGATAGAGGGAAGGACAGAGGAGGAGGGAAGTGCAAAGGAGGAAGAAGGAGCTAAGGTGGAGGAGGAGGGAAGGGGTGGGAATGGATTGGGAGGGGAAAGAGGACAGACTGATGATGGTGGTTGAGTAAGGGGGGTGTCAGAGGGGGGGACAGGAAGAGCGGCAGAGGGAACAGTTGGAGAAACAGTTGGAGGGATGGGCAAAGGTACGGGCAGGGGAATGGTAATGGGGGAAGGAGGCCATGAATAGACATGGAGGCCAATGATTTTTAATCTATATGATATTTTTTGAGGATGTTAGAGTTATGGTCCACACAGATGTTTCCCACAGCATTAAAATTCTACTTGAACACTGGGAGGAATTATTAGTAATTAAATCCCAATTTCTTGGGATCATATTCTATAACATGGATATGTTATAAGGATTCAATTTGTTTCAACTAAACCAACAATTATTGGTTTAAATTTCGTTAGGAGTTTGAAACACATCACGAATACGTTGTGGTGTATTCGTACCCCTAACATTCCATGTAACCAGAGTCATTGTATAGAAGCATTGCTCCTTAAATTTCTTTTAGAAGGAGCATGAATATTATCTTGCTTTTTACCTTTATGTTGATGCAAGTACTCTGGATTCTTTGATATGAAAGCAGATGCATCCATTGTATCATCGATGGATACTTCTTCCTCAATTGAATCCGCTACATGCTGAAAATCATCTTGGCGTAATGAGTGTGGCAAATCCTGATTTAAGAAGGCTAAATGGTCATCAGCATTTTCTTGCACTAGTTCTTTCCATCATGTTCTTTGGAAGAGGGTGAATCCATATGAAATGAATGTGTGGCAGAGACTGAATCTCCAACATTGGCATTCTGATTTTTTCACACAATTGATTAGCTGATGTGGAAGTGCTTGGCATGTCTTTCTTGTCCTTTAGGATCCATCTTGGTTCAGTTGAAGTAGTATGGATGGATGTTTTATGACCAAAAACCTTACACTAATCACGTTTGAAGGGGACATATTCTTATTCAACATTAATCTTCTTTTTTGCATCCATTATGTAATAATATAGGAATAGTGGGGACCAAAGTAGGTTGTGTATTAATAGAAATTTGTATGCGTGCATACTTTGTAAACTTTTTTGAGGTAGTGTATTCATCTAGGAATGCCAATATAACTGCCAATCATGGAAAGTGCTTTTTGTTGAATTTGGATGATTCAAATATCTGTTAAAGAGGAAAGAAATTGATTAATTGATTCAATCAAATCAATTAATTTAGTTGGTATATGGAAGGATATTTTAAAGGAAATCAATTAATTAGTCAATTTGTTATATGAAGAAAGAAATTGCTGATGGAGATTCAATCAAGGAAAATTATGGAAACCAATCACCATTATCCATTTACGTAGAAATTAAATCATGGATATTTGGAACATAATCTGTAAATTATTTTTCTTAATCCCTAAGTAACTCCTTCATTGAGTCTATTTAAATGAAGGAATTACATCTTCATATGACAAGCAAGTGTAGTATCCACCATAATTCTCTCCTCTCTTGTACTCTTTTCTTTAATGAAATAAAAAGTTGTTGGGTCTCCGTGGACGTAGGATATTCATATCCGAACCACGTTAAATCTTCTGTCTCTTATTTCTGTTATTTTTCTGTGAGACTGCATAATTCTTTTTACTGTCATTGGTATCTAAATAGGCAATACTAGGTCTTGATTTGAAATCGCTTCCGCAGCGCACCGTGGTGTTGAATTGTTATCAATCATTAAGTTTTCACTACAGTTTGGTATCAGAGCTAGTGTTATTGTTCCTGTTTGGATATTAATGGCTACTTCTAGTAAGTCTGTTGGTAGATCTGGTGTCAATTATGGAGTAACACATTTTGACGGAAAAGGAGATTTTGGTACTTGGAAGATAAAGATGGAGGCTGTATTGAAGAAGGAGAAGACTTTTAAGATAATTTCTGCGCCTGAGAAGCTGAAAGAGTTAGATAGTGAAACTTTAGAAGAGATGGAAGATGAAGCCCTAACTACCATCCAGCTAAGTCTTTCAGATGAGGTTCTTAGAGAATTTTCTCAAAAGAAAACAGCAAAGGAATTATGGGATGCATTATCTGATGCATATCAGGACAAGTCTCTCACTAACAGAATAATTCTGCAACAACAACTCTATTCGTACAAAATGAAGCCTGGAGCTGATCTCATGGGACATGTGGATGCCCTAACCACCTTAGTAATGAATTTGAAGGCAGCGGAAGTTGAAATTACAGATGAGGCTCAAGCAGTAATCCTTTTATGTTCCTTGCCTAAGGAGTACACTGCTTTTGTTAATTCTATGATTTATGGTCGTAGTAAAATTAGCCTATCTGATGTTAAAGCTGGACTTCATAATGAAGTGTTAAGGGATAGATTAGCAAGCACTAGTTTAGACAGTGATACAGAGGGCTTATCTGTTCAGAGAGGAAGAAGCCAAAGCAAGTCAAAATAAGGTGGAGATCGAAATAAATCAAGGTCTCAGTCTAGGGGGCCTAATAAATTGACTTGCCATTATTGTAAAAGGCCAGGGCACTTTGTAGCAACTTGTCCCAAGCTTGAAGGTAGAAGAAGAGACCCAAAGCAAGCTTCAGCATCTACCGCTGAGAAGTCAGATACAGAGAGTGATACCGATGTGTTTACAGCTTCTGGCTCTTCTAGGAAGAGCAACCTATGGCTGATTGATTCTGGCGCATCCTATCATATAACACCTGATAGGAACTGTTTCTCCACTTACCGTGAGATTGATGGAGGAGAAGTTCTGATGGGCAATGATGCTTCTTGTCGTATGATTGGTGTTGGTAGTGTGAAGGTTAGAATGTTTGACGGTGTTATTCGTACTATTACAGATGTTAGACATGTACCTGATTTGAGAAGAAGTTTGATATCTATTGGGGCTCTGAGTAGGCTTGGTTTGAAGATTCTAGTTGAAGGAGAGAAGATGAAAATATCAAAGGGTTCTATGATAGTTATGAAAGGAGTAAAGGCAGAAAATCTTTATCTTTTGAAGGGCACTACTGTAGTTGGCGAATCAGCATCTGTTACTTCTGTTGATTCAGACTCTTCCAGATTATGGCATTTACGGATGGGTCACATTGGTGAGCGCAGCATGGATGAGTTGAGAAAGCGAGGTTTGATTGATGGTGTTCATCATTCAAAGCTTGGCTTTTGTGAAGAGTGTGTTCTTGGGAAGCAGACGAAGATTTCTTTTGGTACTGGAGAGCATAAGGCAAAGGCTGTCTTAGAGTATGTTCACACAGATGTTTGGGGACCTTCCCCTTGCCCCTCCTTAGGTGGAGCCAGGTATTTCGTTTCATTTATAGATGATTTCTCTCGTAAAGTTTGGGTATATTTTCTACAGTCAAAGAGTGAAACTTTTGACAGGTTTCGAAAGTGGAAATCTACAGTTGAGAAGCAGTCAGGAAAGAAATTGAAAGTTCTCCGTTCAAATAACGGCGGTGAATTTGTATCACAGGAATTCATCGATTATTGTGAGTCTGAAGGTATTAAGAGGCATTACACCACACCTGGCGACCCTCAGTCTAATGGAGTTTCTGAAAGAATGAATCGGACATTATTGGAGAGAACTCGTTGCCTCAGATTGACTACAAAGTTGAAAAAGGGATTTTGGGCAGAAGCTTTATCTATGGCGGCTTTCCTCATCAACCGCACACCTTCTACCGCCGTAGACATGAAGATTCCAGAAGAAGTATGGAAAGGAGAGCCTGTTAGCTATTAATTCCTCAAAGTGTTTGGTTGTCTAGCTTACGTACATGAGAGCAGAGGAAAGCTGGAACCTAGAGCTCGCAAGTGTATCATTCTAGGTTATAGAAGAGGAGTGAAGGGATATAGATTGTGGTGTCCTATTAGCAGGAAGATTGTTACCAGCAGGCATGTGACTTTTAATGAGAAGGCTATGTTGAAGGTGGAGCCTTCCTCATCAGATGACAATGAGAGGACAAATGAAGAATACCAAACACAAAGTAAGTCATCTACTGTTCCTTTTCATAGAAATTCTGAAGGTGTTTCCGATGACACCGTGGTTGATGAGGAAAGTACAGAGATTAGTACAGAGGATCAGACTCAAGGTGGAGCTAGTTCAGAGATCAGACCTATTAGACAGAAGAAGAAGCCTAATTGGCTTAATGATTTTGTTGGATTGAGCATCAAAGACATTGACTTCGATGACATGGCAACATATGCTTTGAATGTTGTCCATGACGAACCCAGAGATTATAGAGACGCTATTGCTTCAGTTGACAGTTCCAGTTGGTTAGTTGTTATGGAAGAGGAGATTGAATCTTTGCAGAAAAATCATACTTGGGATTTGGTGCCTCTTCCCACCAACAAGAGAGCTATTGGTTGTAAGTGGATCTATAGAGTAAAAGACGGCGGCGATGGAAATTTCAGATATAAAGCAAGGTTAGTAGCAAAGGGGTATGTTCAGAAAAAGGGAGTTGAGTATCATGACATTTTTGCTCCAGTTGTTAGGCATACCTCCATTCGCATTCTATTGGCATTAGTGGCTCATTATGATATGGAGTTGGAGCAACTAGATGTCAAAACCGCATTCTTGCATGGTGATCTGGATGAAGAAATTTATTTACGGCAACCGGAGGGGTTCATTGATAGTAGCAGGCCTGACTATGTTTGTAAACTTAACAAATCTCTATATGGACTAAAACAGTCACCTAGACTATGGTATAAGAGATTTGATAAGTTTATGCTTTCACAAGGATATTCTAGAAGCTTCAAAGACCAGTGTGTTTATTTCAAGAGATGTGATAATGATTTAATATATTTGTTGTTATATGTTGATGATATGTTAATTGCATCTCGGAGTATGGTAAGAATTATGGAGTTGAAAACTGAACTTAGAAAGGAGTTTGATATGAAGGATTTGGGAAAAGCACAAAGAATATTGGGAATGGAGATTTGTAGAGATAGAAAGCGAAGAGAGTTAAGGCTCACTCAAACGCAGTACATCGAGAAAGTCCTCGCTCGATTTGGAATGGAGAAAGCCAAACCGGTTGGCACTCCATTAGGCTCTCATTTTAAGTTGTCAAAAGACTTATCTCCCTCATCGGAAGAAGACAAGAGGTATATGGCTGATATACCTTATTCTAGTGCTGTTGGTAGTCTTATGTATGCGATGGTGTGCACAAGACCAAATTTGGCCCATGTAGTGGGTGTTGTGAGTCGATATATGTCTAACCCAGGGAAAGAGCATTGGCAAGCTGTGAAGTGGATTCTTAGATATCTTCGAGGCACTTCTTTGGTGGGCTTGTTATATGGTGGAGTGGATGGTGACATCTTTCTTAGAGGATACTGTGATTCTGATTATGCTGGGGATAGAGATGCTAGGAAGTCAGTGTCGGGCTATGTTTTTACACTTGGCATAGGCTCGATTTCATGGAGATCAAAGCTGAAGTCTATCGTAGCTTTATCGACTACCGAAGCAGAGTTGATATCGATTGTGGAAGCAACAAAAGAAGGATTATACTTACTTCAGTTGTTGGATGATCTTTCAATGGTGCAGCGGACAGTAGAGCTATTTTCAGACAGTCAGAGTGCGATTCATCTTGTAGAAAATCAAGCTTATAGTTCACGGACAAAGCACATTGATGTTAGAGGTTTCTTTCTTATGCTTGAGGAAGAACGAAGCAAGATCAAATTGTTGAAAGTGAGTACTTTGGATAATCCTTCAGATATGATGACAAAGTCACTTCCTAAGGACAAGTTTGAGCATTGCTCAAACTTGACCAGTTTGATACATGTTACTTGAGCGCCATGGGGCGCTAGACCCAACAACTTATATGTCGATTGCTTGATGATAAGATGATGAAGAGAGATTGTTATATTTGAATCAAGGTGGAGTGTTGAATTTGGATGATTCAAATATCTGTTAAAGAGGAAAGAAATTGATTAATTGATTCAATCAAATCAATTAATTTAGTTGGTATATGGAAGGATATTTTGAAGGAAATCAATTAATTAGTCAATTTGTTATATGAAGAAAGAAATTGCTGATGGAGATTCAATCAAGGAAAATTATGGAAACCAATCACCATTATCCATTTACGTAGAAATTAAATCATGGATATTTAGAACATAATCTGTAAATTATTTTTCTTAATCCCTAAGTAACTCCTTCATTGAGTCTATTTAAATGAAGGAATTACATCTTCATATGACAAGCAAGTGTAGTATCCACCATAATTCTCTCCTCTCTTGTACTCTTTTCTTTAATGAAATAAAAAGTTGTTGGGTCTCCGTGGACGTAGAATATTCATATCCGAACCACGTTAAATCTTCTGTCTCTTATTTCTGTTATTTTTCTGTGAGACTGCATAATTCTTTTTACTAGTCATTGGTATCTAAATAGGCAATACTAGGTCTTGATTTGAAATCGCTTCCGCAGCGCACCGTGGTGTTGAATTGTTATCAATCATCAATTTTTCACTACACTTTTGGTGTCCACATTTCCATTTCTAGCTTATAAAGTTTCACCCAAATTTGTACTTCTGTAACATCATGCTTATTAAAATCATTTCCTGGTTGCCAAGTTTCGATCATTAAAAGTGCACCAAAATATGAATATGTATTTGATTGGATAACCTTTTCATAATCATTTCTATCTTCAAATTGAATAACATAATGGTACTTTGGGGCATTATGAATGTGGAACATCCCAGTAGGCTTCCAAACCTTTTGGATGTACTCCTTGAGTTTGAAAAAAAAATTCTGAAATCTACTGGATGTAAAACAATAGTTAATGCCAAGATTTCATTGATTGGTTGAAAGTATTTTCTGGTGTAAACATAACCTTCAGGCTGTTTGACAAAGTTCAGTTTTCGATCATCCTTGCTTCCTGAAGCAACTGTTTTCCCTTTAAGAACATTATCATAAGATCGACTACTGTCTTCTGGCACGTCTCTGGTGGTTAAGGGTGATGCGGCGGTTTGTGGTGGTGAATCTGGCGGTTTGTTCTTAGGTAACTTATGTCGAGTGAGTATATGTATGTGAAAATATAAAAGCTTATTGAATTTATATCCAGAAATATCTAATTTTAAAGGTATATGTTTATGCATACATAAATATGTATATATAAAACTATGTTATGCGAAGCGTTAACTAATAATTAGATATAACTATATATATATAATATATAACTATATATATAGATAGATATATATTATACATACATATGCACTTACAGACATATACATATAATAATTGATTGTGGATTTCATGCTTAAAAGATAGATACCTCTATGGATAAATACAATAGGTCTTTAGGCATACAGACATATGTATATGCATAGAACCAAATCCGTTATAATTTAGTATCTGTATATCTATATATTAACTACTTCATCAAAGCTTTGATTGCTAACTTTATTTATGATATATTATTATTCATATAACAAATAAATTTTGGATTCTATGCTTAACAGTTAGATATTTCCATGTGATTATATCTACAAAGGTACATAATTATATACATATAATAAATTTATGTACGAATGCAGTAGGAGTTTTCTTCTTTAGGTGCATGCAGTACAACCATGATTCAGCCTTTCATTTCCTCTAATTGGATCACTGCCTTCAGTTTGGATCAGAGCTTTTGCTTTAAACAATCGAGCTCATACTGATCTGGACAGTGTTCAAATATTCACTTCAGCAATGCTTCTCACCTCTACAGTGCTTTCTCCTTTATAGTCATTGAATTCACTCCTTCATTAGTGCAGGCCTGTAATATTACCCATCTCAGCATTGACACATGCATCAACATGTCCATTATCGCAATAATGTACCAGCTCACATGCAAGCCTGTAGCTTTCACCCTTGCAGTCTCCAGTTCACGCAAGACCCGGAGATTTTTTTTCCAACCCTTCACGCAAGCCAGTAACATATACCAGTCATCCACATAAGCTGGTTCACATTCTCAAGCATGCATGATCTCTTACCCTTACAATTCATTTGAAGACCTGAGTGCATCAGATTTTATTTTAGATGTGCAATGCATCTTATTGCAGCAGAGTATATTAGTTTAGAGCATCAACACGCTTCTAATGCGTAGCAATATCATATTCTATTCCTACATCACCTCTCGTAGCAACACCAATCCCTTGCAGCAGTGTAGATTCTTATTGCATTAGTGTATATTCTCACCTAAGTCAGAGGGAGCAGCAAGGGGTTGCTATCAAGGTTCTACTTTCTCTGTTCTAAGGCTAGCATAGGTAGGAGCTTATATGGCATCAGCAGTAGGCGGTTCCAACTTCACTTGCCTCTAAGGGCCTACGCACTTTTCCGTAGGGGATTCGATCTTTCTTCAAGGAATCTTGATTCAATCCGCAGGAGAAGCAGTATGGTAGCTCACTAGGCTCATTACCTTGATGTAACAGGTGCAAATCCTGTCCCTGTATCAGCTAATATCTAGTCTTCTCTCTTATTTCTTTATCTATCCAACGCGCCTGAATACCCCAAGGGTCGGGTGCAGCAGCACCAATCCCTTGCAGTAACATTTCGCGGCTTCCACACTTTCTAACCGATATCATTAACACAAATGCTTGTAATTATATCCCTTTCAATCGCTCTTACTATTTTCCTTTTGTTAATCATCAGAGTGATGATCCTGCAATGTTGTAATAGATGATTCCCAGCAAACTTTTGTATGGTTTTTGGTTTTGTAGTTAATAAAAGTAAGAGTGCTCTCCTTACCAGAGGACCGCTCCATAAAAAAATGATTTTTATTGAAACAGTTAAAAATAATTTAAAACGGATTTAAATTAATCATTAAAATTACTGAAAAATAATTTCTAAAATCTAAAAATTATGTAATATTATTATGTAAAATTTTATACTTAATTTCTATATATTTATTTATATATACATAATCAATTTCTAGTTAAATATATAGTTATATTAATAATTAAATATAAAAGAAATATAGATATATATTAAAATTGAGTATTCTTTGCTACCGAATTATTATATGCAAAAATAAATTTTTCTAAAATTTAAAATGTTTATTATATAATTTTCATCTTTAAGATATAATTTATTAATTAATAAAATCATATATAATATCATTTAATTAAAAAAAGTATTTTTAATTTTAGGCCATGAGTTAAATATTAATGTGTATACAAAATGATTTTTTTTGTTAATATATATGTAGATGCACTAATATAGTCAACCATCCAATATGTGATGGAACATCGATACACTAGATTCGTAATATAATCTTACAACCTACAATATAACGAAACAACAAATATTAATATTAAATAAATTGGTAAATAAGTTGTGTACCTTTCACCAAAGTCTATGGTTCACATGCTGAGATGTTGAAATAAACACCTTGAATGTTATCACAATGCAGAAGATGTTAGCTTCGAATTGTTGATTACCAACTATCATATAACTTTGATTTTATATATGATTTAAGCTTGAAAAGTATAAAGGAGGTAGGGTATAGTTTTAACCAGCAAAAGGGAAAGAATGGAGGCTCTAAAAACTTATTTTAGGATGAGGGTTATGATCCTTATATAAAGAAGAGACTAGAGAGAAAATGTAGAATCGAGATCCTTAATTTTCTCCTACTCATTCTCTATCTTTTAACACATCAAAATCCTACCCTTAAGGCCATCATATTGCTGGCCATACCATGATCTAATCATGGTCGAACAACTCAAGCCCCATATGGGCTTCAAACCCACTTCAAGCCCAAACAATATTTATTTCATTTAAATCCAATTTAAACATGCATCGATATCGTATATCGATTAATATATTTATAACTATTATAAACATAATTTTTAATATTATTTAAATATCAAATAAAAACTTTATAATTAATATTCATAAAAATTATAAATTAATTAAATCATGTAGTCAAAAGAGTATTCGACGTTTCGGTTGTGTGACTCTTAGGTATAAATTTAGACAACGATTAATATCAAACAATTCGAATATTAACATTCACATGTCACTTAGCAGGTGGTATGACATTTTGGTTAAATTTATCGCTTAGTTGGTTTCGGTAAAGTCCAATTTTACTTTGTTAAGTGTTACACCATAGTGATGATTATTTACACCAATTATTTTCGTCAAAACTATATCACTTTGGACTTATGGAATTTGGTAACTATCAAAATTCCAATACCGTCCATATCCAACCCTACATCCAAACGCAAAATCCTTGGTTCAATAATAACAATTATTATTAACCAAACTGCTATGGCCAAAGACTTTGACTTTAAGTTGACTTCATTTGATTGCGATGCTAACCTCATTTAACCAAGGAGACGATTCCTCTCTTGAATAATGTTTTACTTCCACTCGACCTTAATGGACACAGTGCCCTGATTTAACTATAATTAAAGCAGAGCTTCCACATTGAAGATCAACAATATTCTCAAATCGTGAGAACTATGTAATTTTGTCACATTGATATTTTCTATTTGAATTAGTTATATTACCCAACAGAAACTATCAAGTGAGTCATTCCATAGTATCCAATAACTATCAGTACGTAACCCCTTGGTGCCCCCATCAGCCATGAGTAATACTCTGTCCAATCTTTGGAGAGCGTTACATATTCTAGTCTCAACGGGTATATCAATATTCAGTCTCGATACGTCTTGACTATGAATATTTAAAATGATATGTTTATTTTATTGTGATAAATCGCTCATGATTACAACGTATTACAACTACTATCACAAAACATACCATTTATGGATTTTACATTGAATATACTTTTAATTAAATTAATTAATATATAACACATTATATCAAGTATATAATAGAAAGAAAACATCTTTCATTTCGAATAAGATTGGTTATCGAGTTACATACATGTTATAATTACATAATTGCCCCTGGGCATACCCCTAACTCTATCACTCCCTTCGTCATTTTCCATTGCCACTAACCATGAAATTACGCATCACCACCTATCTAGAACTCGTCTGGCCAAGACGATTCGACTAGTACACTCACCTGAAATCGTGTCCATCGTCTTTGACCATGAACTCACTTGAAATCACGTCCATTACACCCCCCCTACCAAGAGATGATTCAAACGATGTCCCTTACTTCGCTTTCATCGTCGCCTAGCCTCGATGAACGCTGTAGCCCATCCACTTTGACCACCAACCATGGCCAACTTCGGTCAACTTTGACACCAATACCTCCTTTGTACAACCCGCTCTCAAATTGCTCATGATGGTCGCCGCCCCTCAAACTCCCGTGATCATCACTATGGAACCTGAACCCATGCCGAGCTTTGATGCTCCTTCACCAATCTACCATGGACACCAGAGCTGCTCTGACCATTACCATCAATCACGTCTTCTGAGCCAAGCACACTCATACCATTTATGTTAGTTCTAGTGCTCCTTCTGTGGACACCGACTTCCGACCATGGCTGCCTTATTTACCAACTACAACCAAGTATGCTCGTCTAATGGCTTATAAGCACAATCCATCTACCCAACACAAAAAGTTACACCATCTTGTACGTTAGCTTCTTTTCTAATGATTATTGGCTGTGGGTATAAAGATTTGGCGGTTCATGTATTGAAGAAGAAGGCGCAAAGAATGTTATAGTGTCTATTATTTTTCTTTCTGTTTATATTGTCTGTTTTGAGAAAAGAGTGAAAGGAGGAATTGATATTTGCTAATGAAAATAATTAGAGAGTGGTTTCTTCTTCATAGATAATATATACCTCATAGATGAAGTATCTTTTTTCTCGGCTAAGATGAAGCAAAATGAAGAATAAAAGCACATATATATAGTAGTGTTAATTTTTCACTTTAGCCCTTTCTTTCTTTATTTTGCATAAAAACTTCCTATCGTCATTTGTCACATGAGTCACCAAGTGTAACAAGCTTTTGACATTTTCTACTATGGTTGCATGAATGAAGGCACATAACATATATAACATATATAAGTGTGATGAGAGAGATATATATTATTCATATATTCATATGTGTATGTATGAATCTACTTGCAGATCCGTATAGTGCATGCGGCATCCACTTTCGTACCCCGTTTGGCAATAAGATTACGCGTTTGCTTATTCTGATGTCCTGATAATATTTCCACATAGATTATTTAAATTATCAAATTTTATATTTTGTGAAACACGTCGTAAACACAAAATGGATAATCATCATCTTATAATAAACAAAAATATTGATAAAATCCAATAAAATATCTCTTTCGTGACTGAAACCAAGATGGTCTCTAACATTACCCAATCTTCCTCTGCTATATGCTATTATTATGTCTTTCACTTTTCTAGTCTTCCTTATGAACATGATGTTGAATTTATGCGATTCATATATGTGTTTGATGTGAAGATTCGGTAGAGCTATGCATTGGAAAGCTTTGGAGTTGGTTGGAGGAAGGAGAGATGTCAGAAGAGGTGAAGTTCAGCAACCTGAAACTTTCTGCAGACGTTTGACCTACCCAGGTCAGACGTCTGATCCTATTCCAGAATGTTTCCCGAAACATTCTGCAGACGTCTGACCCCCCCTGGTCAGACGTCTGAGGCGACGTAAGTTTTATTTCCAGTTCCGAATTCTGAAGGGCAATTTTGTAAATTCTGGAGCTTGGTTCTCTAAACCGATGGTGCAGATTCTTTTGACGTGGATGGATGATCTAGATCATTTAGGTCACCTATATATTGTCTCCTAATCATCTTCCAAATTAAGAGATTAAGTTTTAATCAGATTTCCAATAATTGTAACTAATAGAAACCCTAACGAAATCAAATTGGGGGTTTTCGATTTTGAGTGCTCTATTATTAATCTCTTCAATTGAGTATTGATTAGAGAGAGTCTCCACCTATTGTATCTCTCTAATCATCGTATTGGCTTGTAATCTCTGGTGATAATAATAAAAGGGTTATTGGGTCTCCGTGGACGTAGGATCTTCATATCCGAACCACGTTAAATCTTCTGTGTCTCTTGTTTTTCATATTGTTGTTTGTGTTCTAATAATTGATATTTTAAGTTGCATTGGTATTCAAATAGACAATACTAGGTCTTGATTTGAAATCGCTTCCGCAGCGCACCGTGGTGTTGAATTGTTATCAATCGCCAATTTTTCACTAGTTTGGTATCAGAGCTGGTGTTATTGTTCCATTTGGATATTAATGGCTACTTCAAGTAAATCTATTGGTAGATCTGGGTTCAATTATGGACTTACTCGTTTTGATGGAAAGGGAGATTTTGGAACTTGGAAGATGAAGATGGAGGCCGTATTAAAGAAGGAGAAGACTTTTAAGATAATTTCTACGCCTGAGAAGCTGAAAGAGTTAGATAGTGAAACTTTAGAAGAGATGGAAGATGAAGCCCTAACTACCATCCAGCTAAGTCTTTCAGATGAGGTTCTAAGAGAATTTTCTCAAAAGAAAACGGCAAAGGAATTATGGGATGCATTATCTGATGCATATCAGGACAAGTCTCTCACTAACAGAATAATTCTGCAACAACAACTCTATTCGTACAAGATGAAGCCTGGAGCTGATCTCATGGGGCATGTGGATGCCCTAACCACCTTAGTAATGAATTTGAAGGCAGCGGAAGTTGAAATTACAGATGAGGCTCAAGCGGTAATCCTTTTATGTTCCTTGCCTAAGGATTACACTGCTTTTGTTAATTCTATGATTTATGGTCGTAGTAAAATTAGCCTATCTGATGTTAAAGCTGGACTTCATAATGAAGTGTTGAGGGGTAGATTAGCAAGCACTAGTTTAGATAGTGATACGGAGGGCTTATCTGTTCAGAGAGGTAGAAGCCAAAGCAAGTCAAATTATGGTGGAGGTCGAAATAAATCAAGGTCTCAGTCTAGGGGGCCTAATAAATTGACTTGCAATTATTGTAAAAGGCCAGGGCACTTTATAGCAACTTGTCCCAAGCTTGAAGGTAAAAGAAGAGACCCAAAGCAAGCTTCAGCATCTACCGCTGAGAAGTCAGATACAGAGAGTGATACCGATGTGTTTACAGCTTCTGGCTCTTTTGGGAAGAGCAACCTATGGCTGATCGATTCTGGCGCATCCTATCATATGACACCTGATAGGAACTGTTTCTCCACTTACCGTGAGATTGATGGAGGAGAAGTTCTGATGGGCAATGATGCTTCTTGCCGTATGATTGGTGTTGGTAGTGTGAAGGTTAGAATGTTTGACGGTGTTATTCGTACTATTACAGATGTTAGACATGTACCTGATTTGAGAAGAAGTTTGATATCTATTGGGGCTCTGAGTAGGCTTGGTTTGAAGATTATAGTTGAAGGAGAGAAGATGAAAATATCAAAGGGTTCTATGATAGTTATGAAAGGAGTAAGGGCAGGAAATCTTTATCTTTTGAAGGGCACTACTGTAGTTGGCGAATCAGCATCTGTTACTTCTGTTGATTCGGACTCTTCCAGATTATGGCATTTACGGATGGGTCACATTGGTGAGCGCAACATGGATGAGTTGAGAAAGCGAGGTTTGATTGATGGTGTCCATCATTCAAAGCTTGGCTTTTGTGAAGAGTGTGTTCTTGGGAAGCAGACGAAGATTTCTTTTGGTACTGGAGAGCATAAGGCAAAGGCTGTCTTAGAGTATGTTCACACAGATGTTTGGGGACCTTCCCCTTGCCCCTCCTTAGGTGCAGCCAGGTATTTCGTTTCATTTATAGATGATTTCTCTCGTAAAGTTTGGGTATATTTTCTACAGTCGAAGACTGAAACTTTTGACAGGTTTCGAAAGTGGAAATCTACAGTTGAGAAGCAGTCAGGAAAGAAATTGAAAGTTCTCCGTTCAGATATGGCGGTGAATTGTATCACAGGAATTCATCGATTATTGTGAGTCTGAAGGTATCAAGAGGCATTACACCACACCTGGCGACCCTCAGTCCAATGGAGTTGCTGAAAGAATGAATCGGACATTATTGGAGAGAACTCGTTGCCTCAGATTGACTACAAAGTTGAAAAAGGGATTTTGGGTAGAAGCTTTATCTATGGCGGCTTTCCTCATCAACCGCACACCTTCTACCGCCATAGACATGAAGATCCCAGAAGAAGTATGGAAAGGAGAGCATGTTAGCTATTCATTCCTCAAAGTGTTTGGTTGTCCAACTTACGTACATGAGAGCAGAGGGAAGCTGGAACCTAGAGCTCGCAAGTGTATCTTTCTAGGTTATAGAAGAGGAGTAAAGGGATATAGATTGTGGTGTCCTATTAGCAGGAAGATTGTTACCAGCAGCATGTGACTTTTGATGAGAAGACTATGTTGAAGATGGAGCCTTCCTCATTAGATGACAATGAGAGGACAAATGAAGAATACCAAACACAAAGTAAGTCATCTACTGTTCCTTTTCATAGAAGTTCTGAAGGTGTTTCCGATGACACCGTGGTTGATGAGAAAAATACAGAGATTAGTACAGAGGATCAGACTCAAGGTGGAGCTAGTTCAGAGATCAGACCCGTTAGATAGAAGAAGAAGCCTAATTGGCTTAATGATTTTGTTGGATTGAGCATCAAAGACATTGACTTCGATGATATGGCAACATATGCTTTGAATGTTGTCCATGACGAACCCAGAGATTATAGAGACGCTATTGCTTCAGTTGACAGTTCCAGTTGGTTAGTTGCTATGGAAGAGGAGATTGAATCTTTGCAGAAAAATCATACTTGGAATTTGGTGCCTCTTCCCACCAACAAGAGAGCTATTGGTTGTAAGTGGATCTATAGAGTGAAAGACGGCGGCAATGGAAATTTTAGATATAAAGCAAGGTTAGTAGCAAAGGAGTATGTTCAGAAGAAGGGAGTTGAGTATCATGACATTTTTGCTCCAGTTGTTAGGCATACCTCCATTCGCATTCTATTGGCATTAGTGGCTCATTATGATATGGATTTGGAGCAACTAGATGTCAAAACCGCATTCTTGCATGGTGATCTGGATGAAGAAATTTATTTACGGCAGCCGGAGGGGTTCATTGATAGTAGCAGGCCTGACTATGTTTGTAAACTTAACAAATCTCTATATGGACTAAAACAGTCACCTAGACTATGGTATAAGAGATTTGATAAGTTTATGCTTTCACAAGGATATTCTAGAAGCTTCAAAGACCAGTGTGTTTATTTCAAGAGATGTGATAATGATTTAATATATCTGTTGTTATATGTTGATGATATGTTAATTGCATCTCGGAGTATGGTAAGAATTATGGAGTTGAAAACTGAACTTAGCAAGGAGTTTGATATGAAGGATTTGGGAAAAGCACAAAGAATATTGGGTATGGAGATTTGTAGAGATAGAAAGCGTAGAGAGTTAAGACTCACTCAGGTGCAATACATCGAGAAGGTCCTCACTCGATTTGGAATGGAGAAAGCCAAACCGGTTGGTACTCCATTAGGCTCTCATTTTAAGTTGTCAAAAGACCAATCTCCCACATCGGAAGAAGATAAAAGGTATATGGCTGATATACCTTATTCCAGTGCTATTGGTAGTCTTATGTATGCCATGGTATGCACTAGACCAGATTTGGCCCACGCAGTGGGTGTTGTAAGTCGATATATGTCTAACCCAGGCAAGGAACATTGGCAAGCAGTAAAGTGGATACTTAGGTATCTTAAAGGCACTTCATGTGTTGGCTTGTTATATGGTGGAGTGGATGGCGACATCTCACTTAGAGGATACTGTGATTCAGATTATGCTGGGGATAGAGATGCACGGAAGTCAGTGTCAGGCTATGTTTTTACACTTGGCATAGGCTCGATTTCATGGAGATCAAAGCTGCAATCTATTGTAGCTTTGTCAACTACTGAAGCAGAATTGATATCGATTGTTGAAGCAACTAAGGAGGGTTTGTATTTACTTCAGTTGTTGGATGATCTTTTTATGGTGCAGAAGACCGTGGAGCTATTTTCAGACAGTCAGAGTGCAATTCATCTTGTTCCTAATCAGGCTTATAGTTCACGAACGAAGCACATTGATGTTAGAGGTTTCTTCCTTATGCTGGAGGAAGAACGGAGTAAGATCAAGTTGTTGAAAGTGAATACTTCAGATAACCCCTCAGATATGATGACGAAGCCACTTCCCAAGGATAAGTTTGAGCATTGCTCAAACTTGATCCATTTGATTCCAGCTGCTTAGGCGCCTTTGGGCGCGAGATCCAATAACCCCTATGATACTTTGTTGATGAGACATACATATATTGAATAAAGGTGGAGTGTTGAATTTATGCGATTCATATATGTGTTTGATGTGAAGATTCGGTAGAGCTATGCATTGGAAAGCTTTGGAGTTGGTTGGAGGAAGGAAAGATGTCAGAAGAGGTGAAGTTCAGCAACCTGAAACTTCCTGCAGACGTCTGACCTACCCAGGTCAGACGTCTGATCCTATTCCAGAATGTTTCCCGAAACATTCTGCAGACGTCTGACCCCCCTGGTCAGACGTCTGAGGCGACATAAGTTTTATTTCCAGTTCCGAATTCTGAAGGGCAATTTTGTAAATTCCGGAGCTTGGTTCTCTAAACTGATGGTGTAGATTCTTTTGACGTGGATTGATGATCTAGATCATTTAGGTCACCTATATATTGTCTCCTAATCATCTTCCAAATTAAGAGATTAAGTTTTAATCAGATTTCCAATAATTGTAACTAATAGAAACCCTAACGAAATCAAATTGGGGGTTTTCTATTTTGAGTTGTAACAACCCGCATATTTGTCGATTTTATATTTAAATATTTTATTTAAATATAACATCGTTCGTCGGATTTTAGTCCGAAAAACTACTTTTTGCAAACAGTTGAATTGGGACTCGAGACCACTTCCATTGAGTTCAAAATGCCGTTTGCGACCTTTTTGAGTATAAGCTTCGATATATTTGGAGTTAGTGGAATTTGGCCACTTTTTCACTTGGGGCTTTGGTTTGGGCTGAACCCATTAATCACTTACTAACTCAGTTCCAACCCCCTCTCCTCTCCATTCACTCATTCCCACTCTTCAAACTCAAGCAAAAACTGAAAATGGTGGAAAGGAAAGGGAATTAGAAATTCCAAACCCTAGTTCCTCTTGCAAACTCAAGTCCTTGCTCCAAATTCGAAGAGAACCCATTGGTAAGCATCTCCTTCATCTTCTCCAACCCGTTCTCCTTTCAATTTCAGAAAATTCCCTAAACCTAATTTAGGAAATGTTTCTCTTTTGAGCATAGATTCAAGCTCATTTGGGTTGTGTTGAAGAGTGGTTGATTCTCCCTTCGCTTTCAAGCTCCTTCTTCATTGTTTTTGTGAAAAGGTGAGATTTTTATCTCACATCTTAATCTATATTTATCTTCGATTGTTAGGTATGAATTCCTAACACTTATTCTTGTGCAATTGCTTTTGGTTTGGATTGATTTGGTGAATATTCCAATTTTTAGTGTTTTGAGTTCAATTCTTTAAAAATCCAAACTTTGATCTTTGATCATGATTTTTGTGATGCATTGAAGAGCGTATATGGCCGGGTAGTCGATTGGCGTAAACCCTTAGTGCTGTTGCTCGACCGATTGCATTTCGGAAGTGTTTGGCATTCATTTGATTGGCATGGGAGTGCTGGAAACAGGCTCCGGTCGACCGACCTCAGAGTCCGGTCGACCGACCTGCTACTCTAGCATCTCCCTGCCTTTGTTTGGAAGGGCAGGTTACAGGCTTCGGCCAACCGACCTCAGAGTCCGGTCGACCGACCTGCTACCCGAGCACTTCTGTCTCTGGTCCGGTCAACCGACTCAGGGAGTCCGGTTGACCGACCTGCTCCTATTTGCCAGTTTTTCCTATATTGCTTATTGGTTTGAATTTCCAACTTTAATCGAGTCGTGTTGTCTCCTATTTGTTGTTATCATTTCTTAAGACTTTGATGACTCCTCTTTCGGGATGGTACCTCGTTAGGTCGCTCGACCCTATCCCCCTTAGGTCGTTAGACCTCATTTTGTCTTCACTAGGTCGTACCGTTTTGACGGGGCGCTGCCCCGCACCCCGCCGTGGGCGCTGCCCCCTGGACCCCCGCGACCTGACCGGGCAGGTCGAACCCCGTATTACTCTGCGTAGGCAATCTTATCTGAAAAGCATTCATCAGAACTTCCACTTTGATGCATTTTGAGCTGATTTCCTTGGATTTTATTCACGTCTCCGAATGTGAATTTTTGTGATAGATTGTTCCAACAATCGTTTTATGACTTGTCACTTTAAAGATATGAAGGTTTTAATACTAGTAGTAAATATCAAAACTCTTTCATCAAATCGATTTCAACACTATTTTTAATATCAAAAGTTCGTTTTCTCAAACCGATTTCCAATCTACTAATATATATAAGCCTTTACTTCACTCGAATGAGAAATCGACTTAAACGACTTAGTAAAACGAGTGGTATGAAACGCTTGCGTTCACTTCGTCGGTTAGCTCTTGGACTTGTTCGATTGAACCCTTTTCGTGACAATTTCCTAGTGAAGATTTACAGCTTGTTCGTAAATATTTAAGTTAAGCAAGTGGTTATGGGACATGAAGCTAAACTCATATATTTACTAGCTTGGTGTGATTGACACTTCTCGCTGATCATGATGATCATTTTATGATTTAGACTAGCAATTGTGCGATGTCTCTTTGTTTGCAAGGTAAGACTAGACCGCAATAGTGTGATTCCGACTCACACACATCTCTTTGTCCGCAAGGTTAGTCTAGACCGCAGTAGTGTGATTCCGACTCACACATATCTTTTTGTTTGCGAGGTTAGGCTAGACACCACTTGTGTGATTCCATTCACACATACCTTTTTGCTTTTTGGTTAGCCTAGGCCTCAATCAGTGTGATTCCGACTCACACATATGGGGTAGCTCCCCATGGTCTTCGGACCATCATGTGATAGGCCTCTTTCTCTTTTTATGATTTCTGGATTTCTTGTTTTGATTTCTGGATTTTTATGTCATTGGCTTGTTATGAGTACAAGTTTAGGGTATGATGCCCTCTTTGGATCTTTGAGAAGATTCTTGTGATATTGATCATTTCTCATCGGTTGATCTCCTGTTGATCATCATTTTCATACTTATAGTAGTATGTCAGTATGGGTATTCTATGTTTATGCCATATCTATTATTTTATATCATGTCATCTGATATTTATAGTTAGACTGATCCGTTTATTATTTTCTTAAATAATACTCGGGTCAGACCGAGATGTTACAGGTGCTTCTGCTTGACTTCCTCCCGGGATTTGCTACTCTGACTTTTGGCTAACTACTCTAGTTTAGTAGTTTTTGTTTGTATACATTTGAGATTAGACTCCTTGATGTATACATATTCTATTATCTTGCACTTGTATCTATTCATTTGTGTTATTGTGGATCTTATTTGACCACTACTCTGATGTACACTTTCATGTGTTATATTCATACCTATTTCCGCCTTTGTGATATGAATTGTCTGTGACTGATTTGTGTTACGTTTATTTCTATATTTGTTTCCGAAGATTATATATAGCCACTGTGTGATAGCTTTGAGTTTGTATCGGTATGTCGGATTTCCTCCTTAAATGATATGCATTCTATACTATCTGACATATCGGTGCTCGCACAAAGAAGTTACATGGATGGTCGCTCCTCAACAGCCTTATTCTCCGCGCTAGTTGACAGCATTACTCCGTAGTGTTCTTGGCTAGCGTGGGTATAGAGGTGGGGCGTCACATGAGTGCTCTATTATTAATCTCTTCAATTGAGTAATTGATTAGAGAGAGTCTCCACCTATTGTATCTCTCTAATCATCGTATTGGCTTGTAATCTTTGGTGATAATAATAAAAGGGTTATTGGGTCTCCGTGGACGTAGGATCTTCATATCCGAACCACGTTAAATCTTCTGTGTCTCTTGTTTTTCATATTGTTATTTGTGTTCTCATAATTGATATTTTAAGTTGCATTGGTATTCAAATAGACAATACTAGGTCTTAATTTGAAATCGCTTCCGTAGCGCACCGTGGTGTTGAATTGTTATCAATCGCCAATTTTTCACTACACATGATTCTATACTTTTGTTTCTCTGCTTTTCTTGTTCAACGTTGATGGTGACTACTCTTTCATCTTTAGCTCTTCCCCCTTATCTACAGCCTTTAGCTCCGTACGTTTGCCTTAATTTTCAGTTGCTTTTCCCTTTAACTTATTTCCACTTACGCCTTAATTATCCCCAATTTCTTCAATATTATTTGGTTTGATTGTTTCTTTGACTTCGTTGTTATTGTTTTCTAACTTAATTGTCTTTTGTTCCTTTCTCTCTTGTTCTCCACCATAATCTTCGTTATGTCTTCTGGAACCTTTCACCTTATTCTCTTTTCCCAACCACTTCCCCTCCAACTCTTTATTATATTCTTTTTTGTTAGTCTCAGTTGCTTAATGGCCTCAACCATGTCTCTAATAGTCTTGTCTAGTTTCTTCACCTCCTATGCTTCCTCACTCACCTATCCCTCCTCTATTTTTTCCTCTACATCCTCTGCCATCTTCTCCTCAGCATTATTAACCTCCTTCGGTTCTTTAGACATTCCGCACTCTTATCGACGCCTACTGGTTCATTCTATGTTGGGACCCAAGCCTTAGTCATTGGATATTGTTTTTTTAACATGACAATAGCACACGTAATTTTCACATCTAAGTGGAGGATTTTCATATTCTAAAAATTATTTACACACTTCTTCATTTTCAAACACCTCTTCTACAATGTTAAAGCCTAGCTACATCAGCATTGAGATCGACCAGAACCCTTGCAAAAGAATTACGGCTACGGCTAGTCGTCGCATATTCCATCTTTATCAGATTCCATGTTGTACTTACTAGGGCACTCATAGCCTCTGCACCCCACAATTGAAAACTAAGGCCTGGAAACTTAATCCAAATTGACATATGCACTAGTAGATCTTTGCCCATTCTCATGTTAGGATTAAGCCTTTTCAATAATAATAATGTTTCTACCGAAAAACCGAAGTCCATCTTCTATTATTTTTAAGCATTCATTCTCATTCTTTAAACGTGTCATAAAGAAACCATTTTCTCTAGACTGAACAAAGATTTTTTTTCCACTTATTTTCTGTATTCTCTTTGTATATGCATCAAGACTTTTATTATACGGTCGCGACCCTACCACATAAAGTAGCACACAGAAGTTCCATCCTTCCTCCGCCTCTTCTACAATCTTTCTCGAAAGAATTCCTCTTTTAACATCGTTCCATATTCTCGACTGAATAAAGGAAAGTGATATGTCCCACATTGTAAAATATGTGATACATTGGCTTGTATATAACCCATTAGACACCCTCCCCTTACAAGCTAGCTTTTAGGGGTGAGTTCTACCTAATGAGGTCGTATCAGAAAGTTTTCTCTTGCCCAAAATTTCGCTCATCTCTTCCTTCGTAGCCTCATTATACGAAACATTCTTTGCATCTTGTGGAATTAGAACTTGTCGGGGTTGAGCGGTTTGTGTTGGCCAACCATCCCTTCTCCCCTGATTTTGGCTAGGTTTATTACGTTCTATTTTAATTACTTGCCACTCCTTCAGATCTGGTCCTTTTTCACCATGTTACCTCCCCTTTTTCCATTTACCCTACCACCGCTCTACCCTTCGTGACAAATTATTTATCATAGATATGAGATATTTTAAAATAGAAAATTAGTTTTTGAAGGGAGAAAATAGATTATAAAAGAGAATGTTGTAGCCCTTGTTTTCTAAGATGTTGCCATTTGAGAGAGAAAATAGACTATTCCATATAACTTTTTATGAGTTGGAAATTTTATTTGGTTTTATGAACACGAAAATACGCTTTTCTATCTTATGCTGTATACATAAAAGATGGATCTCTTCTAGTATCTTTTCGTTTTTCTCATAATTTTAGAATTGAAATCTTCACTTCTTCTCGATTTATGTGTATATTTTCATATTTGTCCCTTTTAATTTTCACATTTAACAAGCTTCAATATATTCACGTGTAACACCAGGTCCCTTTAACTTCCCCTTTTATAAATCTACTCATCATGTTAAATTCTATTTTATTTCTCTACATAGTTCAAACCTTAATTAGAAGTTTCTTTTCTCTCATAAAAAATAAAATATTTATTTGTCTTTTTTCTTCTTCTTTCATTTTTGTTACTCTTTAATCTCGAGCTCCACAAGGACTCAAAATTATATCACAAATTCAATTGCACAATTCAATCAATATAAGGTTGCATAACATGGTGGTAAGGTTTAAACTTTGATGATATTTAGCTTTCTTTTCCTCTAAATTCACTAGGTTTTTGCTAAGTATAATTTAATTTTTTTTATACTCTATAGTTATTAAAAATTTCTTTGAATCATCACATATTTTTAGTTTTTGCTGAAATTGCATTTACTATCTCGGAAGATACAACCACATGATAATTAAGAATCAAACGATTCAACGTATTTAGAATTTATTTTCTTATTCCTTTTACCTATAAATAAGGACTAGTTTTTACATTGTATTTTTATTTATTATTTTTATAAATTATGTTGAGATCATGATTTTTGATTCGTAATTGAAATACTGAAAGTATTTTCAATTATTTATTATTTATCTTATACTACATGTATAAATGTTGGATCTTTCATAATATTTTTTATTTTTTCTCATTATATTAGAATAAAAATCCTTAATTCTTCATGATTCATGTGTATTGAGTTATTGTGGTTGAATTTTGACTAGAAACAAATATGTTTTAGGTAATGTATAGACAAAACAAATTTAATATAAAAAATATGTTCTACATACTCGTATCAGTGTTAATATCTATTTCATGATACATTCTTATAGCGATAAACTCACTATCATGATTATTTTATCAATTTTTGTATTTTGGAAACATTATTACAATCATCACAAAAAAATAGTTGTTTTAAATTTCGTAACCTTAGAATGATGCATGCATAGCATGGGTATACAATTTACCATATATATTAAAGTCGAATCCTACTCGAGATTTTTCCTTTTCTCATAATTGTAGAACTTAAATACTTAGCTCTACATGATTTAGTGTACTATCAAGAAAATCACAAGTTCGAATCCCGCAAACCACGCTTATATCTAATGTATATTAGAATAACTTCAGTTTCCTTGATTCACTTTGTTCCCAAACTTCCAAGTTTAAATCCTATTTACCTCATTTTACTTAAATGTTTTGGAACCGTTTAGTTCACTTAAAAGCAATTATTTTCATTTAAAATTATCAAAAGTATAAAGTTGAACGAACTAATATAATTATATATATATATTATATGAATTTAGATCTAGCTTAATTTATTTCTCTTACAAATTAAATGGAAAATCCAAACTTCTCAACGATCCATGAAAATATAGACTTTACGTTTTTCTAAGTAAAATGGTTAATATGAAGGAAACTCAAACTTTATAAATTTGTTTATCTTTTGGTAGAATAATTATTTTTTGGTCTTTCTTTTATTTCCACTAACCTCTTATTTTTTTAATCTCCATTCTTCCAATTCATTATTTCTTTCATTCCTGTTTTTTTTGAAATGCAAGATAAATTGAATATAAATATCCTAAATAAAATCAATGCTTCGTTTTTTATATAGAGTAAGTAATGATCTATCATCACTCTGTTCTGTAAGAAATTGCGATTCTTTTTTTTACCATCGCTACCATTGAAAATTTTACTTTCCCTCAACATTTAAACTAACCCCCATTCTGGAATTTGGTCGCATCTCAACTTATTAATATTTAAATGTAATTTAATGTTGTATTTTAAATGCGAAATCCACTATATGTTATAATTACTTCCTTTTAAATTCTTTGAAACCAGCATTGCAAAATACCACATTGATTAATTAGTTGTTTGATTGATATTATTTTTATCATACCATGTGTGAAGCACGAGTTTGCACTAGTTTTATATTTATTTTCCTAAAATGTGATTTTGTATCAAGAAACACAACATTGTATATCCACCAAAATATTCACTAACACCACTTAAACATTTAATACAATTAAATCAGACTTCAAAAACCAACCTTAACCTTAAAGGAGGATTTGAAACTAAGCACGATTATTTATGTATAATCGAGCAACATATAAATAATTAGAAATCTAATCCTCAAACATAATATTTGCAGTCCTATCAACCATTAGTTACAGAAGATAATGAAATAAATGATGTTAGTAAAAATATTTTATCAATTTCAAATTAGAAGTTGATGAGTTAATATATTTAATTACATTTAAAATATGCACGTAAAGCATTATTTTTGCACTTCCGTTATTATATAAGGAAAAGACAACGATAATCAATTAAATTTGACTATATCATATTGTGTTATATTACAATTAATTATTTCATTCTCCTTTTGGTTTATTATCGAAACAATAACAAAAGTAATAATGATTAGGCATTTTCGGTCGGAGTACTAATGAAGGGTTTTTTTAACCATGTTTTACCATAACACCAAATTTAAGTTGCAAATTATTCTTTGCTACGATGATCTTAGTTAAGTTATATGTTTTACAAAAAAATGGAAAATCCACCTAGAGTTAAAATCGACATTAAATTAGTCGCAACAAAATTAGTTGGATCTATATATATTCTTGAAGTGTTAAATAAGGAAAAAATCGATTGAGGAGAAATTGAATAAAGAAATCTTGATTTTATTGTTTGGGGCAGGGAGGGGGGGGGGGAATCGAGCTATGGTTTACAAAAAATATAAAAAAAAATGATTTTGAGATTAGAGGAGAGTATGAAAATGTAGGGTGGGTGCTAAATTAGAGCATCTCTAACAATGCTTCATTCAGCCTTTACATTCTTCAAGGAAAGGAAGGACCAATTCATGATTCTGAATTGGGCCTGGACACTTATTTAATAAGCGCTCAACGTCATATTTAATAGGCGGCTGATGCTCAGACACTTATTAAATAGATGTTTGACGTTCAAAGACTAAAGTAGAGTCCAGGGTTGTTATGGTAATGGTTACCGTTGGCATTTTGCAAATACCGTTACCGTACCATTTTTACTGCTAAACTAAAATATCTTACTGTTACCGGTTGGTTGGTATGTCGATAAACTGGGAACCGTTGCACTGGTAATGGTAAATTACTATTTGTCTAGAAAATAAATACTTGATATATTTTTGCATTGTAACAATGCTTCATTATACATTCCATCGTGTCAATTTATAAAAGATATCAATGTAAAACAGAAGAAGTATATAAAAATGTACAATTAAAGCGCTTAGCGGTTATGGTGATGAATGTACAAAAAGTTATAACAGAGATAAAGTAAGGATAATATAACGGAAAATAACGGAGGTGCTAAAAGCTTCAGTGAATATAAAAACAAATATTTAAAGTTAATCTATTACCATTCTCACATCATCGGTATAGGAAATAACAATGTTTTTAATCTTATATAATAAACAAAAGAATATCATGATTTTTGCAGTACATATTCGGTGACTATAATAGATTTTTAACTTATAGTGGGCACTTATACCTTAAAATTAGATCTTTATCCTAACTTTATGGATTTGGTTTAAAAAAGAACTAGTCAAATCAACCTTTTTATATTGATATATTGCTAAAACGGATGCTAAAAAGTCTTGATTTAGCAGTTGCAGTGGAAAATAGCGGGGCTTAAAGCAGATATACTGTTCAATAGCGCTAAATTGAAAACCTTAACGGTCGAAGAGCGCTATGCGCTATAGCGGAAATTTTGCAGGGCTTTAGCCGGACTTTGACTGCACAGGTATAAACTAAATTTAATCATTTGTTTGGTTCTAAATGCCTAAACACAACATATTACAAGAATATCCATGTATCATAAATGGACTGATAAATTACCGTTGCCGCTGGTTTTAAAAAATCACTACCGATGATTTACAGTAGAAAATAGTAAATTTACAGTTATCATACCGATTATACCGATATATCGACTTTATTCAAAAATAGTAACTGATTGACGGGTAATAGTATGCTAATGAGAAATTTACCGTTACTATAACATTTCTACTAGAGTTCAACATTGAAAGTTCATTTAATTAATAAACGCTGCATGTGCAGATGTATTTTTAATATATGCTTGATTGTTGGCCCACTCTCTGTTGGCCCAATCTCCTTGTTTTCCTCTTCGCATGGCTAAAATAATATTTATTAAAAGCCTGTGACAAACCACTTTAAGCGAACCCAAAAACCCTACTTTCAACTTCGTCGCCCTCGTAAAAATATCAAGCTTAAACAATAACAAGAAAATGATCTGCGAAAATGAGACTGTTACACCCGGTGAGATTATTGGCGATGCCACGCAACTCATCGCTGGCAAAGGCGCTTACATTTCTCCAAACGGCCGCGACGTCATCTCTTCTCTCACCGGTCGCCTCAAATTCACCGAACGTCGAAATGAGTCGACCAACAAGGTCTTCATTGTCTCATATGCCTACATCACCTGTTATCTCCATTTTTCCACTCACCCTTTCAGTATATTCTGATTTTAGGCAGTTGTGGAAGTGGTAGGGCACAAGGCGCACGGAGCGGTTCCTGAACCCGGATCTGTTGTAATTGCAAGAGTATGAATTTTTTTTCCTCCTTTTTAACGGCTGATTTGTATACCTGAGTTTTTGGTTGTTATGAAATATGGTGCTTGTGTTTATTTGGCTGTAGGTGACCAAAGTGATGGCTAAATTGGCCTCTGCTGATATAATGTGTGTAGGGTCCAAAGCTGTCAGGGAGAAATTTACTGGAACTATTAGGTAGCACTAATACAATGATTTTTTCTAGAATTTATCCAAAGCTTGCATTATGATTGTATGAATAGTTTAGCTAATTAGATCGAAGCCAATGTAGCCAATTTAGCATTGATAATTTATTTGGAGATATTCTTAAAGGGACCCGGGGGGGGGGGTTGGTGGGGCTTGCATTATGATTGTATGAATAGTTTAGCTAATTAGATTGAAGTCAATGTAGCCAATTTAGCATTGATAATCTATTTGGAGATGTTCTTAAATGGACTCCAATTACATTTTTTTTGCTGGGGTGGGGTGGGGGGTGGGTGTTTAATTTTTTTTAGAAAAGTTTGATAATTGTTAAGAGGGGGTTTGCAGGATGGAGTCATATAAAAAACAAATAAAATCACTTTTCCGACCTTGTTACATTTTGTTTTGATGTCATTTCTTAGTTTAGGTTTTCAGTTTTTGAAGGCAAGTGTGTTAAGGAAGATGATTTGTGTCGGCACCTATCCAACAATTTAGGATTTTTATGTTTTTAAATTGTGAAATAAATTTTGGCATGTACTTATCATGTTTTATTGAGTTTTTCGAAGCCCCCCAGTAAAGTATGATTTTTTTCCTCAATGATAGCATCTCGAATACTGGTTTGTGCTTAAACTCTGTAAGCTACTCATCGAATCTACTTTCAAATGCAAGAAGCCCCATCGAATTCCAATATACGATGACAAAGGGTCGATTTTTTTTCAATTCTCTATAGGGGTTGCCGAATTTTCTATCAAATGCTACCAACCCCATCAAATCCTTTTTAATTCTTTTCCTCCAATACATTCAAGCACATCTTCATAATACAACATGCAACGAGATAAGGATCAAAATCATTCTTACGTCCTGCGTTACATCCTTACCATTTTTGTGATTGAAGGTTGTTAGCTTTGCGTTTTTGAGAGCTAGGTAGAAAGAAAGAAACTTTGAAGTGAGAATATATAATAGAACAGGAGGATAAAATAGTAGATTTAATTACATAATTATAATGTTGTTATCCCCTTCGAAGATTTTAATTCTATCGTAGTTAGGAATGACTATGGGGTAGGTTGAGGCAGGTTTTTCATGCCTCATACTCGACCTGAATTTGTTAAGCCTTGTGCATTTTTATGTTAAAAATTGTATTCTGATTTACATATATTAATATTTTTACGTGTAAGGAAGATATATATTAAAAAAATATAGATTGTAGATTACAATGAGTATACAATAACAAGGAAAAAATGAATTGTTCAATTACAATTCAAGTAACATGCAGAGTTTGTTATATAATTAACAATAATGCAACTTAATACTTTAAAATACTAGAATTTATTGAACAAACATTATAATATCTTTGTTATAAACGCTTTTGTTTAATAGATCAACAAATCATAATTAACTGATATTATAAGCTCTCGAAAATACGGGTTGGGTTGGAGTGTATTTGCCAAGCCTCCACCTAAATTTAGACGGGGCTTTCAAGAGCGGTCATGAGTCTATCTGCCCCAATGATCCAATGCGATGGACATTGATGGGTCAAAATAGAGGCATGTCCGTCGGGTTTGGACCATAAGCCTGCCCCATTACCATCTCTAGTTGGAGTTCCACTAAAATTATTCTTCCCTTAAGCATAGTTAGAGTCCCTTTAACATTCCTCATTCATTTTATATGGATAAGTGGTCGATGACAACATGGATGGTCTTAAAATTAGAAATACAACACACACACAGCAGATTACGTCACGATATGCCTACGCATGTAAGTGATGTGAGAAATACGATAAAACATAAAAATTCAAAAGATATTAATGTAGCCTCGACGACAGTTAAAATTTAAAATGATGAACTCAAGGTCAATTTTCATTATTAACAATAGGGAGATAAATGTACAATTTTTTTTTTTTGGGAATAGACAGAATAAGAAATAAAGAACAGTGCTTAAAATTCAATATAATTAACCATAAGAAATTATATATAGTAATCATAATTTCCCTACTTGAAGCATACATATGCATAAAATTAAATTAAAGGAGCGTTTTATTTATCCTACTTTGATCTCATCGTCTTACATTACAAAAGAAAATAATTTGTGCGTTGTTTGCAAATTTTACAACTCTTCAAATATAATCATTGAAAAGGGTTTAGACCTGGGAGTTTGCAAATTGTGAGTTGATTAATTTCTAAAAGATAATACGTGTAATGTCTCCCTAAGAAGGATTTAGAAAATCAACGGGTGTGCCAAATCAACAAAATTTTGCTATAATATGTATGTATGTATATGCATGTATCTATGTGTATGCACACACATACATAAGACTACAATGGAAATCATTGTTTATAATGTAAATTAGAGATAATTTAGTATTGGACAAGTCCGTTTGTTCAACAAACCCAGTTAAGGCCTTTTTAGGGATGTGGAAGGGAAAAAACCGGGATTCTTAACATTACTGGAAAGTTTATAACGAAATAACAATTATACTAAAAGCATTCTTTATGAATAGGAGGATTTGCATTTAACCATTTTTCTTTAATAATTTAATATATTTGTCACATTCTTAATTGACCCAAAAATAGTGTATGTATGTATATGTTACTTTTTGGCACATCCACCACAGCAGTAAAACGTATGGAAAATATTAATGTAGAATGCTCATAAATTACTTTTATGCGGTCCAACGACATACACAATAGGATTTAAAGGAGAATTTAGATGTGATGATGGGCTGTGGATTAAGGATTGGATTATGTTTTCGTAGGGGTCATCAAATAATTTAGCAAGGATGTATAAATAAATAAAAGTAAATGTATACCTTTGTTTTTCTTGAAAAGACTCATGGCTTGGATAGCAAGAAACATTTTGTGGTCACTTTTCAAAAATAATAGTTTTATGATACCATCTAAAACTACAGGTCCAATTCAGGCATCGCTATTGAATTATGACAATCAATTTGCTTTCGAACAAACAAAAGATATTGATAATCATATTCATAAATACCAAAAGGTTGATTTATTATTTATTTTACATATTTTCATTTATGATTTGATGCTCTTAAGTACAAAAGAAATTCTAAATGTATGTTTGTTGCATTGTAGTATTTATGTTCTAATGTCCCTATTCATAGCACTATAAAACTTTTTTTTTGTTTTTGAAGAAATCATAACGTTTGAGCAAACAAATTGTAATTTACATAGATTTTACAGTTCTTATATTTTATTTTCTTCAAATGTAATCATGATCTGATACCAGTCTTTTTTATGATCCACAAAAGCTCAAGGGTTCAGGCTCTTGTTTGCCCTTTTTATTAGCTAAGATATACCTTATTGGTTAGACTTTCACCCTTCTTAACAAAAATTAAATGCACTCTTTGAAATGCTCCTTTTAGATCATAATTTTAGAAAGAAAAAAAATATAATCAACCCATCCTAAGTCTCTCATTGAAGAAAAATGTCACTGTTCAAACACCATTTAGTTTTTTTAAGTGAGATAAAATATTAATGAACTTTTGTTCCAAACAAAATCATTAATATATGTAACTGAATTCTTAATATTTGAGCATAAGCAAACATTACAAGTTCATTTGCAATGTGCATGCTTAGAATAGAATATTGTTAATGCAAGTACGATCATGCTTCACAATCGTCAATGCTCTAAACATGCATGTAAGCATATGCTGTGGTGTAGTATGCATAAAGCATTTTGAGAAATACCTGATACGACATTTGAAACAATGTATCTATAACGCACACCTTAAACATTTTTTCCAAATGTGTATGCTACCTAAAAGTGCTTTTTGTTTATTTTTGGTGATTCTTCTAACACACTCAGATATGTACGTGTGTCTGTATGCATGCGTGTGCGTACACACTCCCACCCCATCTATGGGCGTACGTATATCGTATTTGTATGTGTGTGCGTGCATGCATGCATGCGTGTTTATATATATATATATATATATATATAAAATATAAGAACACTTCATTATCTAGTTTCAATAAAGTAATAATGCAAGAAATAACGAAGGATAAAGAGAGCATAAAATAAGTTGTGGAACAACATGATATCATGTTTTGTGATTATCACAGTACTACATTTTTACATGCAAATCAATTTGCTGGAAATTTAACAAACTGATTAATACTTATTTTTCATGAAAAATTTCTTATACATAACTCTTTTTACTAATTTAATAAAAATATTATAAATAGTATAAATATTGTATGTGTCGATTAATTCGTTATGTTTTCAATTTTATCTGAATAAGTCCATGTTTTAATGTTACCGCTTAATTTATCTTATAACTCTGTATGTTGAGTATTATGTTTTTAAATAATGAGACCTATGTGAAATTTTCTTTTGAAATTTGTTTTATTTAAAACACATATATTGATATACGTTAATTTGGTATTATTTAATATTTTGTGTATAGTTACAATTACAACTATTAGATGAAAATTTGCAATTACAAATAAACCAAATGCATTGTTTGCATTCCCAGTCCTCGTAGTTTTTAATCTAACTTGACATTTTGTTAAAAATGCACAAATAACAATTGCTGTTTTTTGACATCAAAGCCGACCCAGAATCTATGTTGTAAAACTTATCTATTGTGTTCTATTAGCACATTCACTATACTTCAACACTTATCTCTCCTTCAGTTTAGTATTTGATATATTTAATAAGTACTTGCAACTTTGATATGCTATATTTTTAAAAAAATATCCACTCACTTATGTTGATTTTTCTATCAGGCAGCAAGATGTGAGGGCAACTGAAATCGATAAAGTGGACATGTACCAATCTTTTCTTCCTGGCGATATTGTTCGAGCTTTGGTTGTATCCAGATCTATATTATATGTTTTTTTAATATCTTAATGTCAAAGTAGCTAATATTTGTATTGAGAAATATCGTTCAAATATAGATATATGAGCTTTTTATAAAAAAAGTCGTGATACTATTAGATAATACTGAAATAACATTGGTTAATATGTATGGACTATGGATGTATGTATATGTACACACACATAGGGCTAGGATCAATAGCGCCCTTTATTTAGCACCATTTTGTAGCCCCTTGATATCAACCATAAGTTTCTATTTAAATATTAGTTCTTTCTTTCTCCTGTCACATGGACCAAATATTTAAGTATAAACTTGTGGCTGATATCGGGCTACAAATGGTGCTAAATAAAGGGTGCTATTGATCCTAGCTCATATATGTATGCGTGTGTGTGTGATATTAGAATTCAAGGATACATTCTTCAAATCAAAGCTAATCAAAAAAATTCCTTCACAATCAATAAATAGTATTTTGGTTCATATTTTGATATAATCATCCTTTATTTGAACTTGCACCCGTATCAATTCAAATATAAAATGTGGCATCTATATTTGAGACATCTGGTTGGAATTTTGTTTGTATCATTAAATCACAAATATTATTATAAATTTTCCAACAAGATCCGCGTCTATAATTTGATATAAATTTATTGGTGCAAATATTTGCAATTCAAAGAATAATAATAATAAAAATTTGCACTTATTTGCTACTCTTGCTTTTGAAGTAAATGATGCAAAACTTGAGTTGTTCAGTGCAAATAAAACTATCTGCACTAAATACTGCAAATTTTTAGTCATTCAATGCAAATATTTGTGATTCGAAGCAACAGTGCAAACATTTGTTATTCGAAGCAACTTTAAAATAGGCAGTTCAAATATCTGCACTTGCGCTTTGAAGTAGATTGTGATTTTTTTGTTTTGTTTATTTAGTGAAAACATTCGTATTTTATAATGGAAAGCGTATTTGTTTGGTGTATATTTTTTGAACTTTTTCAATTATAACAATACGTTATATCTTAAGTGTAAATGTTTGCACTTAAACGTAAGGATGCAAAATATTTGCACTTAAACTAAAGGATGCAAAATATTTGCACATTAATGTAGAGACAACTAAAAGCATTTGACTGCAACGACATGTGTTTCGTATACATATAAATAAAACAAAATGTCTGATTATGAATTTCTTTCTAATTTTTCATTTGTTTTTATGACAATGGAAATGAAAAACTGTAATTTGATATTGGATCAATTCAAATAACTTAAATTTGATATTGGATCAATTCAAATAAAACTTCATATTTTTACACTCTATATAACTACAAATGTTTGCGCTAAAAAACTGTAATTTGCATTGTATATTCGAAAGTGCGTGTGCAGATTTTTTTTCTCTTACTAACTTGCATTTTTTATTCTATGATTCAGTCACAAATTTTCATATGTGATATATGGATTATAGATCTTGCTGAAAAGACATAAAATTTATGATCTTATGGTGAATGTGAAATTTCATTTTATTTTCTTTTTACGATTTTTTAGTAGTTTATGTATAAAAAATGATCCTATGTAATAACATGATATGTTATAGTAAATTCACAAAATAGGGACATAGGTTTTCTTTTTTTCTTCTTTTTATTTATTTATTTATTTATTTTTTGTGCGCAGTTGGGAGGGATGTTTAATCTATATCTTAAAACTTTATAGGGACATGGGATAAAAATTCCCAGACATATAGTTTTAAACTATGAAAAATATCAATTGATCATGAGTGACAAAATTATATATTTTTTCTTCCTCAAATACGTGACCTAGAGATGCAAATATTAAGAATTTGATAGTCTTAAAATATAATGACCACTGTTATAAAGAGAGAAACCCTCCGCAACATATTTTAATTTATAAACAGTAAGAATCAATAGTGAAGAAATATGAAATAGAAAAGTTTACATAAATTTAATTTTCTTAAAGTTTAATTAGAGTTCACGATCAAGTACAAAGCTTCTGTCGAGAAGAAAATGAAATATGTAAATTTCTAGAAAAGTAATATGACCAAGTTATTAAATTTGGTAAACAAATAAATTATATTTTTTGTCATCTTCAACCCTTGAACTTAAGTTATTAAAGGGCTGATATTTTGATATTTTTTCATCAATATTTTGGAATAAATAGCACCTCAGTATGTCAGCAAATGTCTACCAATATGTCGCTACTGATATTTAAAACCATTTCTCTTGAAAGTATCGATTGAGTTGGACATGCAATAAATCTAAAATATTATCTGCTCTAAAATACTTAGCTTTCTGTTGATATAATAATGCAACCTTTTACCAACCATACTTCCCTACATATGTATTGTTTACAACTCGTGTTGTGAGCTTTTGATGCCAATTCACTGCTTCCGATTTCATCTAGCACACAAAGCATGTCCAGCATTTAATGTACTTAGGAATTCTTAAGAGTTGCATGTTAAAACCAATGATTACCTTTGCGCTGGATAACTGGATAATGCTGCTGGAATTCTAGCATTGTTCTGAATTTTTTAATCTGTGCATCAATCTTAAGCATCGAAACTGCAATTGATTTCTTAAAGGAAAGGGTTTTTAACTTTTGTGTTTCTAAACCTTAGCCCTGACCTTCTCGTAGTATGAGCTTGATTTTTCGGTCTCTTATATTTCTTATCATCTAATGATCACACATTATAATATATAGATGTTGAAACCTTCTTTTGAACTGCTAGACTGCTCAACTATGACATATATATGAGTTTGTATTATGGTTTTTCTATATATCCCTTCAATTTATTATTATTATTATTATTATTATTATTATTATTATGTATTATGTATTATGTATGTGTCTGTACATTGTCTAACTTAATTATTATCAAGCTTTCACTGGGCGATGCTAGAGCATATTACCTATCCACTGCAAAGAATGAACTTGGAGTCCTTTCTGCCCAAAGCATGGCAGGTAACGACGTAGTACCTTTACAGTTGCATTTTCTTGTTGCAGATCTTGTACATCTTTGACTTGCTGGATGATATTTTCAAAATTTTCTTGTAAATTCTGCTTTCTAGAGTTAACAGTTACACGGACATGTAATTTTTTGAACATGATTTGATGTATATAAACAATCTCTTGTTTTATCCATAAGATCTCTTACAGAGTTATTTGCATTCCACTGCAAATTAACGTTTATCATCGTGAACTACTGTGCAGCCCTGTTTGTAAAGAACCATTAGCGATCTCTGGTCATCAAGCTAGAAACTCATGGTTATGAATATAAAATTACTTAACAAACACTACTGATTCTCATTACAAATGAGAAGAAACCGACTACTGTTATAACGTTGATATTGTTAAAGAGATGACCAATTCACTCATATACCTAGAGACCAACTTCATTTTTGTTTTACATTCAATTTGTGGTATAGTGGTCAAGGGTGAAGGCAAGTAAATTGATTCCCTTAACTGTTTATAATTTGCTACAAGTGGTTTACCTTTTTAATTTGACCCCTTTGAAACCATTTATTTACTGAGAGCTTATAAGAACTATTCTTGCTTCATATTTTGCAACCCAATGTTGTAAAAGGTAACACGATGATGCAAATGTGAACCATGCTAATCTGGCCCAACCCAATGTTGCAAAAGGCACATCATGATGTGGCACGGTGACATCGTCGTTTTCTTTAATGACATACATGGTGCAAATGATGTGCATGCATAAGAAGCACCTTTTATGTTTTTGACTACCGTTTCATGATTTTATTTCGTCGTTTTTTAAAATCCAAATGGCATAAAAATGGAACTTGTAAGATAATTGCTTTTAACTGGTTTTTGCCTTTGCATAATAAGGAACAAATTCTAACGATAATAATGAGGAAAACATTTGTGAATTGGTTATGTGTAGTGATTTGGTTAATGTGTATCCGATTCTCATATCTTAATTTATGATATCTTTTTAATATTTTTTCATTTTTTCTTTAAGCATAATTGTACTTGAAATTCGCTGTTTATATCATTGAAGTTGATGAATTTTTTGTAAAATGATGTAGAATTTTTATTGGGTATCATTTATTAAAAGAAATATAATTTTTATATTTAATTTGTTTCAATTGTTTGTAACATACATTACATATTTTTTTTAAATAGAGGCGTAGTATCTCTAAAATTACACCATACACTGCTCCATGCTCCATTACTCTAGGGAAATTTTGTTCATTTACCTCGTGTGTTGTACGTTGTAAGTAACTATGACGCACCGTACAAGCTTCACCGCACCTAGGTAGTTGTGATATTCCATTGATAAATCATTTTTTTTTTGCACGATATGGTTTTTCAAATATCACTTGGCTAATCGCTGGTTGATATTTCATTTCATGAATCTGATAAAAACTTTAGATACCGTAGATTAATTTTGATATCCAATTTCTTATATGTTCTGTTGCTTCTTTTTACTATATTTTTCTCTCTATTTAATCCCTTTTTATCTTTTGGACCATATGCTTTTCTGTTCTTTTATTTTGCTTTCCAAAATTTATACAATGAACTTAATTTTTTCCCCCATAATTTCTTCTACCTTTTAGGATTTTTTTGGGTCTACACTTCAAATATTATTTTATGTTGATTCATACAATTATTTAATAATTTAAAAACAAGACCATGGTCAAGAATATAGCTTACAAATAATGCTATATCTGAACTTTGTCAAAATATCATCTGGTCATGAACTGATATGAAATTGATAAGTGATTTGTCGAGCTTTACGCCTTCCAAATCCATTTAGTTTGAGCCGGTAATTTGGATTTTTTATAATGGCCTGTAAACTCTATCTGTTCACCAGTATGCCCAAGTGGTTTAAGAATGAACTAGCCTAGTTACTGACTTTTTCACTCGTAATTAACATAAGTATACATTTAAAAACATTATGATGTCAAACAGAAGATAAGTATGTTTGGAATCTTGGACAATGTGGTATGCTGGAATTTTTTGTTTTTTATATTGTTTATCACTAGGACATTTGTCTTGCATACACAACTTGAAAACTTTACCATTACTAATAGGCATTGAAGGGCGATAATTGTAACGTAAAGGAGGAGGGGTTGAGGGACCACCATGGAACCTATCATTTCCATGGGTTAACTTTTCAAATGGCTGCGACTGCGACTGTGACTGTGACAGTAGAATCACAGTGTAATAGTCATCACTGTTGTAAAAAAAATTAAGCTACTTAATATACCGAATCTCAACATAATGACATGTCTTCAGAAGGGTCAGGCTCTATAAAGAGGTACAAGATATATAATCATTTACTTATCCAAGTTCAGTATTGAATTACCCAATCAAATATAATACGAACTCAAAAATATTGTATTCACAGAGTTCTTAGAATTTTCAGAAGTGGCAGGCTGTAGAAAGGCTACTGGGTACTATATTTTGTATATTATTATTTTTTCCCTTCTACTTTTAGCTTCATGGTTGGCGTGTGATTTGGTGCGACAATCGTCTTAAGGCTATGTATCTTAGATCTTCGCAATTTCATCTGATTTTGTAACATCAGTTAACCTGAAAAACAATAAATTTATCGCTATACCTCCCTTGGTAGTTTAGCTGTGGAGTAGGAAGATAAGTTACGTCTCCTACCCTCTCCCAGTGTGTGCCTTGTGACACATTAGATCGGTGCAATCTTGTAACAGACTGATGTTTCTTAGTAAGTTAAATTTAGCGAAACATGTTTCTAATTTGATGGAAACACATTTTTAAGTGGATGGAAACTTTCAATAAGGGTCACCAAGATAAGTTAGAGGGTTTTTTATAAAGAAAAATGATAATTCTATGTGTATTTTGATTGAGCGTTCTATCAAATGTGTCAAAAGACGATTACTATCTTTTCCACTGTTGCAAGTTAAAGTTTGAATTATTTTTATATCTATACTATGTTTTGAATAGTTCATACTCTGATATTTTATTATTAAAAGTTTTATATGAAGAGGATGTGATTGTGTTTTAATTGAATTTCATATATTACTTGATGGAAGTATTGAAGTAATATATTATTAAAACTATAAAATTTAACGAATATGACTAGAAATATTTAATAAACTCAGAATAATATTAGCAAGTTTTATTTCTTTTAAATAATTAGAAATTATTAATTTGAAAAAATTAGTAAATGTAATGTAATTTTTTTTGGAAGTTATAACAATATGTCTTTATTAGAGCATGTTTTTATATCGTTTTCAATTTTGACTTTTTTTTAAAGCTGCATTTCCTCGTTACCGCTGCCATACCCGCTCCTGCCATGGGCTTCTTAGATGCACACCCCGGACAGCATTGTATATTTTATCTTGATCGCGCCTAGATTCAAAATGTAGTTGTGTATATGGTATTTGGGTTTATCTATTGTAGTTTTGTGTTAGCTGGTCTTCTTCGTGTTTCATCTCCCTAATGTGTTATACCTCTTAAGTTGTATGTTAATATATTGCAACAATGCATTGAGTTGGGTTTAAAACATCTGGTTTGTTAAATATTATCCAGAATCATATATTCTTCCAATTTTAATCCTCCTTTTTAGTACCAATTAATTTTTTCTTCCAATTGTAATCCCTCTTCAGTACCAACTCCCATGCTCCTGTCTTTCTGTCTTAAAATTGTTTTGGTCACTACTTTATGTCTCACTACATATAACTTCTTAGTTCTCATAAAGTTGTGATAGCCATTTTTCTTTGCTAATGTTGTCAAAAAATAAATATTGAAGACTTTTTACCAAGAATTTGTTGGTGAATTCCCTACATATTCAGCAACTCCATCTGCACTATTTTCTTAAATCATATTGTTAAAATTATTTCCTACATCATTACATGTTCAACTCAGCTAGTTTACCAAAAAGAATGTGAACTTGTTCAAAGTCTTTGCTCCATCAGTTATCTGCGAAACCTCCCAATTTTCTCATAGCATCTCAGATTCTTAGGACCCCCATGTCGTACTGTTTGAGCATAAATTAAATTAGAAGCAGTCTAGTACCCATCCAGAGTAAATGTTTCTTTTATTATACCTTATCATAAATGTCTTTTATGCACATTTTGATGTGCAACAGCTATTTATATCTAGTTTCAGCTTAGCAAACTATGGAGGTTCTTGACAATGTCAAAGTTACTAATATTTATGTCTAATCTATTGTTGTTTGAAAAGTTATCTTTTGTAACACTGTTAATTTGAAACTTGCTCCACAATTTGACTTAAAAATCATGTTTTGCTTTGGTTTCAGGTGCTACTATGGTACCTATCAGCTGGACAGAAATGCAATGTCCATTGACCGGCCAAATTGAACTGAGAAAAGTTGCGAAAGTTGATTAGATGCCTTATTTACATAACAAAATGCTTCAACTTCTGCTAACAAGGTAAGTTATGTTCTTGGTTGGTTCCGTTGTTTGCATGAAACTTTACTCATCTTTATAACATGCATATGTTAGGAAGAAGGTAGAAGTAGCCATAAATAGCCGAGTTAAGCATCCACTATAAGAATGATGCTTTTCAGGGTAACATATCTACCTGCCAATACAAAGGATTTTAATGATAAATGGAGTGGAGATATTGAAATATTGGTCTTTTATCATCAATTAGTGCGAACCCGTGCTACGAACACGTGGTTTATCACATAGTTTATTTAATGGCGTGTTTCAAATTTGTTATTATATGAAGGTGAAACCATATGTTCGGGAATCATAATTTTGTCAGATTAGTTTTTTCTTAACAGTACTAACAAACGTCGGTTGACATACTAACTTAAGTAATCTCGAATGCAAAAAGCATAACTAAAATTTTCGGACCACAATGATTTTATTCAATAAATGTAAACATAAACTATTTGTTATTCTTAACTTGGTAAGAATTACATTACCAAGTATGTGTGAAACCCTATCGATTCTACGGAAATCGTATCATGTCGATAAGAGAATCAAATTGACGAAAAAAGATCACCAATATACAATGAAAATAATGTATGGATAGACACAACACCAAAAGAAGTATGTGACTATGGTAATCATTAATTTTTAAGTGTAAGCGACATACATTTAATACGGGCTTATCCAAAGTTTAATATATAAATTCAAATATGTGGATAGTTCGCTATGATAATAACATTCTAAACCTAGAATATAGAAATTGTACTCTAAGGGAAATAATGTTCCAAATTTGGTTCAAAGAAACAAAAATCAACATTCACATTATTATACATTTTGACATCACAATATAAATTAGAAAAATATCATAGTAGTCATTGACACTATACTTCGTAACTCATTTAACGTAATATGACATGATAATATGTGATATACATTGTGTATTAAAACGTTTGGACAACCAAAAGTTTTTTTCAATTTTTTCCCTGTTTGCTTCAAAGATTCGTGCAAACATGAAACTAAAGCAATACAATACCATGTATAATCAAAGTAAATTCATCACTATAACATAGAATACTTGTAAATACACATAAAATACTTTAGATATAATTTCATTAATGATAACAATTATATCAAATAGTGTAAGGAAGCACAATAAAAAACCAACTATTAAAAATAGATTATTATTATTTTTGGAATAATTTATTGGAGATGGCTAGATTACGACGTAAAATAAAGTATGTTATAACATACACCTACATATGCACAAAAGCAAAAAATATAAAATGAAAGTAGGTGTGTTATGTAGTTAAATTCTTATTTTATAAAGTGCAAGAAATAAATAAAGTTAAATTGTTTTGTTATGAACTAAAATCATTAGAAGCTATGGTTTACTCGGAGATAAATCATATATTTTCAACAAAAATGATAGAAAAAACATGCAACTTTGAATTTTTTGCATTAAATCCACTCATTATTTTCCTTAAAATTCTTTATAATAAATTACCGAACAGAAACACCTATCATATCTCTTCTCCTTAAACAAACCAATGTCGCTTAATACCTAACTCCACCTTCAAAAATATTTTCATTTAATTTCGACTATTCAATAATTCTCAGTTTCATCTTATGTTTATTTAATTTTTTTGCTTATGGCTATAGAAATTTTCATTTATTCATGCGAGGTAAAATATATATCCATCTTCCATAATATATAGAATATTTGCCTTTCAAGCATGAAGAAATATGTCAAATATAATATTGCTTTTAAAACCATAAAAATATATTACTCTTAAAATACTTAGGTTAGCAACTAAAGGAATGAAAAGTAGTGTTAAGAATTGTTTGTGAGTTCCTACATTACATTCTCATTATAGTAAAGAATCATTTATTAAAGTTATGGAACGATACCCATTACATATTGCGTCATAGATCTGAAACTTAAAATGATCCCCAAAATATTCCTCAAAACGAAATTGCATAAAAGGAAATGGGTATTAAAAAGCAATTCTCTGATTTATTACTATTAAATATATGATTAATATGTAAATGATTCTTTCATTAACTTTAGTCTTAATTAAAGATAATTAATTTCAACTAATTCTCTATTTTGTTCAAGGTCAAAGTAAAGGGAGCTGATAGCAATCATTTCCTGTAATAAGTTGCAAAGTAGTATTATTTAACATTGTTTTCCTATTTGAAATTGGTTAACTTATAAGCATTGTCAATTGTACGTAGAATGTCTGTAGTATATGTGGGAATAAGCATGTGAAATTCATTTTAATGTACATCATAAGACATATACGTGCACTTACAATGCTTGAACCCAAATAGTAAATTAAAAATAAATGAGTATTTCATACACATGGTACTACAATAATCCTTTGCTAACCATGTTTAGTAATCAACCTGTTAAGCAATTAGTTCTACCGAGATTCAGATTTATGTCTATTATTTTAAATGTAAAATTTGAAGCATGCCACCTTGTTATACTGTTAAGAATCAACTAAATGTGGAACCCAGCGCACGAGGCTTCCGCACGATAGCGGGCTCTGAGGAGGTCGACAATGTACGTAGCCTTTTTCTCGCATTGCGAAGAGGCTGTTTCCGGATTCGAACCTGGACGTCAGATCACCATGCCGGTGATCTAACCGTTACGCCAAGGCTCCACCTCAATATCAAGAATCAACTAAACTAAAAAAATTAAACTTTGTAGGTAAATTGTGCATATCCTCTAATAATTATATAAAAATTATTTGAACTATAAGCATATTTTTTGATGGTTTAAGAGGAATTTTAAGGTACGAAATATCATTATTTCGATATTGTTGCATTTTGAGAAAGAAGTATCTATGATACAAAAGCCTTTTAATTTGCAACAATTAATGAAAATGATGATGGCTAAACTGTTAAAAAATAACGCAATACCTACATGATTACAATATATAAATATGTGAACTAATACCATGCGAGAATGAATTTATATTTAATATCAGAGCGAGTTGAACTAAATTATGAAAAAGGTATCTACTAATTCAAACTAATTTGGAATAATTCATAATATGAATTTATGATATCTTTGATTTTAAATTAAGTTGGAGAATTGATTACAAGTACATCCTTGATTCAGTTCTCGTTGATGCTTGTGAAATGAATTAATTGCCATTAACTTGGGAATCAAAAGGCATTTAATTAATTGAATGTTAAAGATTAAAAAATATATAGAAATACAACGCCATTGAAGCTAAACCCAAAAAATCATTACTAATATCAATAATCAACTAAACCTAAAAAATAGATATGTTAAGTTTTAAATTAACCAAATTACATATATTCTCCAAGATTTATATATTTTTATAAAAGAATAAATTGCACTTTTTTATTGTTTTAAAATTGGCTAAAGTTGAAAGTAAAAGTTTTAGAGACTTATAGCATTGAAAAAACCAAAACGGGCATTATTCTTAAAACCAAGTAGATAATTTGTGCTTTCACCATTTGAAATTTTCGTTTTAGAAGCAAGCATACAACTTAAATTTATAAATGTTGCAATAAATTCAGTTTACACCAAGATCATAAAAGAACAAGAACAAATTATATAAAACTTGTTTCAGTTGGTAGATGTTTGAATCAGATACAAAATTCACATAAATATAAAACTGTATATAGAAATAAACGAATGTATATATTTATTGATACATGCAACAAAAAGTTGAAGTAATTATGATAAATGTGTGTGCAATATTGTATTTTAAGTCAAACTAAAGGTATATTAGCTTCCAAAATATAATTGACTCCAACTATGATGATTCTAACCACATGAACACAATTCTAGTTTGTTATAAAATATGCAAATAATATGAATGGGAACACAACATAATTTAGAAATCATATTCAAAGTCAAAACTTAGAAATCAACATCAGAATTTATATATTTACATAAAATCAAAATGTATCTCTATTTAACATCAAATAGTTCAAAGTTTAAAATTATTGTTCAAACTAAAGGTTTAAATGCAAAACTTTTACTTGTAGTTTTGCATTCATAACCAAATTCATGAATCCCTAAAATAATATTAATATACGATAATCATAAACTTTAAATCATATTCATTCCTAAATCGTTATCAATAAAAAAGAGCACAATCGATTAGTTGGATGATTGAGAATTTGTTTCATAAGGCAGTTGTTAAGAAACTAAAAGTTGGAATCCTAAAATTAAATCTAGGAAATTGAGAATTTATGAGTTTGACTGATTGAAGAAAAGGTGAATCAAGGAGAGAGAAGGATTTATTGTTTTATTTTAATATAAAATGAGGATAGTTTTGTAATATGGGTGATGTATATAAGTGAAATATGATGTATATAATTTTGACGATTTTTTTGGTGTATATAAAAGTAATTTGTGGTGTATGAATATAATTTGCTGTCTAATTTTTGGAACAACCAATAAATTTTTGCCTTTACTTAAAATATACATACAGACATAATATTTTAAATAATACAGAAAATTAGCATAATTCAAAGTAAAATAATGTATCACCATAGACAATTACTTGTGGATACACATAAAAATTGTAACGACCCACATTTCGGAAGGTTTAAATCGACAATAATCCACACATGTCCAACTTAAACAATCCGGAACATAGATAATCAATGGGGTTAATTAAAAAAAATAAGAAAAGAAGAAAACAAACACAGAATCTCGCAGTGGAACGATAAAATATAATAATCAAATAAACAGTTCGTGAAGCTGTTTACTATACATTTGATAATAATTTATACAACATATATCAGAGTTATTCATACAACATGGATAAATAAAATAATGCAGCAGACAACATGATGCAGGAATAATAATAGTAATAATATACCAAATCTTTGTCTTCGTCCTCCAGAAAATGATCTTCGGTGTGCTGAAATACTCAGGGCTGACCCGAGCGTAATGAAAAGATTAAACACTCGAGTCGGGACTAAAATATTCTTATGTGAGTCAAATCGATATCGCATATACCATGAGTGTTGTGGCGTTAGAGATTTTTACGGGTTTTACATCTCTTATCTAGTGTATAACGTGCGTGCAATAACTCAAGAGATGTTACAGGATTTTCCATCTCTTAAGGATCCGTCAAAATATTTATATGTAGTAGAATACGCTACATATATAATGTCTAATCAATAAAATAAATATTTTTCTTAGCGTTAAGGCTTTACATTGATCCCACTTAACGCGTTTTTAAGCATTGTCGTACAGTTTGCATGTAAAACACCAGTAAACCGTCGGTGGATAGGGATGCGCCGTGATACGACAACACTAAATCAAAATCGTAGTGGTCTCGTATAGGGATAAAAGTATGACAAGGCACGTGAGCCAATGCCCAAGGTAGGATACTACCAGTTTGAGTCACGGGGCTGGTGGTAACGCATCATAGCCATGTTCGTCTACTGCGTCCATCCATCCCATATCGAGTCAAAGGGAGGCTATCCCAAATCAAGGTGCACCAATCAAAATCAACAAGAGTAATAATATGGACCGCGTCCAAGAAAATCGAAGAGGGGATGCCCGCTAGGGATAATTAGCATACTTGGCTCTGTCAAGCCGTCTGTAGTCATTTCAAATTGGCACAAGTGCCGGGGTCTATCCATCATCGTTCTCTTTCTTCAAATCCAGTAAACGACGTCAAATCCAACCATTTCGTTTTGTAGTCTCCTCCGCGTATACAGCTGTTAAATTGGTTCAAATATTGACAGAGAGTATGCCAATAAGAGGCCCCGGTCTTTTTAACAACCAAACGTTGTTTTACACACCGGTTGATACTTTTACATTTCGAAAATGATTCATACTTGATATCAAAATATCATATTCGCTTCAAAATCAATTTCATTTCGAAATATCATATTTACTTCAAATATGTCAATTTCCACTTGAAAGTCACTTTCACTCCATAATTCGATTTGAATTACAATTTGACTGATAACTTCATTTTAATTCAATTAGCATTTAAATCCATGATTTAAATATAAACATTCCCACTCTGACCAGTTTGAATTTTTAGAAAATAGTTTGAAAATTTTAAATGGTTTAAAAGTTAAAATAGTTTAATATAAAATAGTTTGAGTATTGAAATGGTTTATATAGTAAAATAGTTTAGAAAATCAAAGTAATTTAAACATCTAAAAGATAGGTTTTTAAACAGTTTATATAATAAAATAATTTTTTTTGAAAAGTTTCAAAGTCAAACTGATCCAATTCCAAACTTTCCAATTCAAAACAATTCAATTACCATTTCCATTTAAATCGATTCAATTCCGATTTCAATTCGAGTTAACTTCGATTTCAATTTTAATTCAAATCAATTTCAATTTCAATTCCAAATTAATCCAATTTTGATTTCAACTCCAACTAATTTCAATTCTTCAATTTGAATTAATTTCATTTCAATTCTCAATTTTAAACCATTTCGATTTATGTAAATTCGAGTTCGATTTCATAATATCGATTTGAATCACTTAAATTAAATTTAACTTAAATATTCAATTTAAGATTCAAATCTTTAAAAATAATTCAATTTCAAGCCCAAATTTTGAAATATCCATTCAAATTACTTTTACTTGGATTTATTTCAAGGTTCGAGTAAGAGTTCAAATCTTTTTTTAAAACAAATCAATTTCTGGAATTCAAGTGGTTTCTAATTATAACTTCAAACCGATTCTTTAAACAATTCTGGTTGACAAGTTCATTTTTAACATTTCAAGCTCGAGTTCAAAAATGATTCCATTTCCATAAATTCGATTTTATTTCTTAAAATCAAATCATTTAAATAATTTCAAATCAAAGTTTTTAAAATCATTGAATTTAACCAATCCGGTGTCCGTATATAATTTTCTATCCTATGGCCAAGTGAATCCATTATTTCAATTTAATTTCAGGGATGGATATATATCGTTTCAATCCAAAATAAATGTCATAAATATATATATCATTTCAACATATTTCTTAATTTATTCGAAATAATTCGATTTACAATTTTATATATTTTAAATAATATACAGGCTGATAGCAGGATATATCAAAATAAATAAACATCCAAAACATCAATCAATAGCATCCATCACAATCAACATCCAAATCAGCCAATAATTCACAACAATTTCATAGTTATCAATATCAGGTAATTTACTGGCAATTAAATTCCAATTTCAAATTTAACTGTCAATTTTAATACCTATAGTCAATTCATATGTCAATTTCATTTTCAGATAACAGTCAATAAAATTAGATAACTTCACGATTCAATTTTAACGAACATAAAAATATTATAGTACGTCGTGAGCGTTAAAAGCACTCACCTTTTATTTTATTTTTATCGCTTTTGCGTTTTGGTTTCGATTAAATTCGAACGCGTTCGAATTTAACTGAAAATTCTGCAAGCTCTAAATTCAACCAATTTGATTTCATAGTAAAGATCTTGTTAATACGAACCCAACGCGACTGGCAGCGTTGGATTTGGACCTAAAATGAACGAGTTATGAATTTATAAGAATTGTAATTTTATTAAATCGATTTATATTACTTAATTTCAAATAAAACCATTACCCAGCCCACAAAAGCAAGTTCGGCCCAGCAATGAACTTTCCTCCTCCAATCTTGTGCCCTCCCTGTACATGCATGGCACATCGTGCACGAGCCTCCACTGATACGGCAATCCAATTCACATTTCGACGAAACGACTCCGCCATCGCACTCTACACCCAAATCTCCATCTACCGGACGCCAAAACTTCGAACTCGAACATCCTCGCTGAAATGCAACCTGGCCACACATGACTTCTACTGTAGCAACTGTCGCACATCACAATTGGCGACTGGACTTTCCCAAACTCCGGCCGAACATGCCATTCAACTTCCCGAACTCGAAAACACCATCCACGTCTTTAATCGTCGATCGAGAAAAGTGGAACCCTAGTTCCAAGCTGCTGTTCGACAGTTAGTCGAGCTCCCCCAATCTCGATCGCACCCCTCAAACAATATATCAGATTGAAGCTCGCGTTGAAATAAGATTTTTAGAAGAGGTTTGAAATTTTTTCATCCAGTAGAAATTGAAATATTTTTTTTGAAGTTTTCATTTTCATTTTTTTTCTCTTCTTTTCTGGCGTGCTCTGTTAGCTGGAGTATATAAGGTGGTTGAAAGTAAGTTTGTGTGGGTTGATGTCAAATCAAATATATATATATATTATTTAGAATTTCAAAATATCTTGATATTTATTTCGAACCCCGACCGGGGCGTGCCGTCTGGCGTTCCTAATGTTATACCTCTATTTCGAACGCAATGAAACAAGTCTTGAGCTCCAATTTGATCGTATGTGAAAGATAGTTTTTTGAACCAATTATTATATTAAAATTTTGATATTAATTCAACGTGTTTCTATCCCGTACAACCAACTGATAACTCCAAACACCACGAAATTTGAAATCCAATAATAATACACTATTACGGATCCAATGGAACTGGTTTCATCGAAATACGAGACTGTGCCCCGGAAGACTAATTTCACTCGTTAATTTAAAACGAATTATTTTTAAAATCGAGTAAATCACTTTTAAATTCAATTTTAAAAGTTTTATTATCTTCATTCTTACTGATAGAAATTTAATAAGCCTTTAAATCATTTTTATCCAAATAAAATCCAAGGTTTAAATTATTTAAACGATTTTCAATTATTAAATTCAACAATTAAATTACCCCATAAATCATTATATTTGAAATTCAAGTTATTAAATTTATAAAATTAGCTTTCAAATATTTAAAATCAATTAAATATTTCAATTTCAAATACCTAAAATTCTGGGTTGTTACAAAAATACTAAGTTTAAGGAATTCCCTATGTAAATGATTATAAGGAATAAATTGATAACAATCTGATATAATTTATTAGCATTAAAAAGAATCAATATCTAACTAATTTTATCATTAAATTGAACTACAATTAAAATAGAATTATTTGCAATTAGCTATCTAATTAGTTGAATTCAGAATGGTCAAAAATAAAAGCAATTAATATGTTTAACAATTGCATGATAATAATATTTGATATGATCATACCTAATTAAGAATAGTTTGCTTATAATAGTATAAATAATATCTATTGTTATGAATATTTTCATCTGCATAAAAATTCCAAACACTGTGACATTGAATAAACATCAGAAAAAAATCACAAATAATTACCTCTTTGTTTTGTAATATCACCGAGAATTTGATGGAAACATGAATGTGACTTTTTTTAACATTCATAGTATATTAAATAGTGTAATATAAAAAATATATAAAGTGTAGATTAGTTAAGAAAGATAACATTAAAATCTTGATATAATCAAGTGACTAAGACTATAAAAAATTCAAAAAAATAAGTTTGCAATACACACATATTCAAAAAAGAGTGCCTAGGTTTGCAAACAGACCTAGGTTCGAGTCCTGCCTTACACACACTTCTCACAAAAAACAGTATACATGAGGTTATAGGTATCATGAGTTGAAGCGGACAGACATAACTTAATCGCCCTTGGAGTTGGTCAGTCTGCCGGTCCTTCCGAAGGTCCCCTGTATCGGGAGCTTCAAATAAAAAATAAAAAAAATTAAACCTTTTACATAACTTTAAAGTTGCATAAAAAATGTTGCTTTTGCATTTATATTTTTTTCCCTAAACTATTTTATGACAAATTATTTTATGTATGTTCTTTTTAATTTAGATATAATATTTCTTTTCTAACTTGACTTTTTTTATACACTTATGTGAGAAAAAAAATGCCAACTTTACCTCTATATAACAATTTAAGTTTTTTAGTATCTATATGTTAATAAATTGAGTGATTCTCTGGAAAATAACTGAAAGGAACCAAATGCATAATCTTTTAAAAAAGAAATTTAAATGAAAATGGATCTTTGATACAAAACATTAGGATTGGAAAATACTTCAATTTTACGTATAACAATTTTTTTAGAACAATCGAAGAGCCTAAGATCCTTATGCATTAATAAACCCAATGAGCTCCTGGATAATAAACTAAGACAACGTAGTTAATAAGCATTCCAATTGAAACAAAAATAGGAGAAAAGATAATTTGGACGCAAAATTTGAATCAACAACTAAAGTCATAAGTTTAGGACAAAAAAAAAATAAAACTTGAATAAAAAGAACAATAATTAATAAAATAAAGGTTTAACCTTTAATTTGAGCTCGTCTATGCCTCGATTAGAAAAAATGGAACCTAAATGCACCAATCAGAAAAACAACCACTAAAAAAACATGAATAGAATGAAAATTAATTAAGGAAAATACAAAGGCGAAGAACTATTAATGAATTAAATTAAATTACACTAATGTTAAATTTTTTTATGATATTGATATATAAACTGTTTGGAAAGGGTCTCTAATTTATCTTATATTGAGAATTGATTATTGTTTATATGTAAATGGAGAAGAGGAAGAAATAAAGTTGTGAGAATTGAATTACACACACAAACACACACGTAAGGAAAGGAAGAAGAAAGAGAAAATGCGAAATAATAAAGGAAACGAATTTTTTTATATTACATTGGCGCAACGGTTAGGTCACCCGCATGGTGATGAGCGTCCAAGTTCGAGTCCGGAAATAGTCTCTTCGCAATGCGAGAGAAAGACTGCGTACATTATCGACCTCCCCAGAGGTCGCTATTGTGCGGAAGCCTCGTGCATTGGGTTCCATCTTTTTTTATTGAAAGTGTGGAGAAGTGGAAAAGAATTGTTATTTGGATTATGTAGGAATAATGAATAAAAAGAGTGGTTGATGTGAAACTGAAATTGAGTTTAATTTAATGGGAAACGGTGAATTTTATTCCTTAGACTAACAAGAGGAGTATTCTCGGTGGTGGGATTGAATAAGAGATAAGAATTCAAAGAGTTCAATATTGTCTTTTATATCTTTATTAATAGTTGGAATAGAAACACAAATTTTTGGTTCGACCATGAAGTTCTAAAAATATTCTTATATGTATTTTTTGTATCTTTTTTATTAATAGTTATAATACATTTGGTGTCACAATCTTTTGATGTTAGCGTGAAATATCAAAAATGCATTTCTATGGATATTATCAAAATTTAGTATCATTTAAAAATTGGATTTGACAATTAGCTTCCTTTACAAAATCAAAATTTCATCTACAGATATTTACTAAGTCTTAATATCACTTAATAGGATTTAACAAATAAACTAATTTACAAATTCGTTTTTTATTGATTAATAATAAAATAAAAATTTAAACTAATAAAAAAACTAGATATTACAACTCAGAAATAAAAATTCAAATTAACTACGTATGATTCAACACAAAAATATGACAATATTTGTGAAAATCATTTTTTTTCAACGTATTAAACAAATACAATTTATAGAAAAATAATTCGAGTGCCTTCATCACGCGCGAAGCGCGTGCCGTAACGCACGCATAATATAATAGATGTACATGGTTAAAGATAATTGTTGATACGATGTTCTTTCCGATATTGCTGACAAAAGAAAACATAGTTTCACTTCTTGTCCTAGAATAACTCTTTTCTAAACCAATATTATGGCAATGAATAACTAGGGTAGAGTCTTGGCTGATTACTAAAAGGTTAGCCTTCATAAAACTGCTCAAAATGTACATGGTACCTAAGGAGCCACTGTAGATCGAACAATTCTGTCTATATATACTTTCGAATGCGAATAGCGCCGTCTTCGAAAATATTTTCAAAAGCCAGATACCTTCATCCGTAGATTCAGACAGATATTAGATAGTTATCATATCCGTTAACGATCGATAAATTAAGAAATATAAATATAAAATTTTGTTTTAACATAAATTTTTTCCGATCCCGTTGATTATAAAAGTATGAAAAATAAACAAATATGATGACAGTGAATATTTTTGAGTAGTTAATATGCATTAAATGCATATATAATATCAGGGTAATTTAGTTTAAAGGACAAAGTTGCAAAGTTTTTGAATCTTAGGACAACAGCTACAAAATTTAGCCAAAAGGACACCTTCACATTTTGAGAAACGTGCACATGCCAAATCAACGCTTTCCACGCCATCGCACCCACATACCATCCTACGCCCCTGCTTCGCTGTTGCTTATAGCCGCCGCCTTCCGTAGCCGTCGCCTTCCTAGCTGTCACCTCATCAACACCAAATCTTAAAAAATAAAATCATGCCTCTACTCGCCGGCCACCGTGCTGCTTACTTCTTCCAACACATCACAACATCATTGCTTATCTCATCTTGTTCACCAATCATCAATTACTGCAAAATAGCAACATGTAAAATATCAACAATGCACGATATCATTATATTATAAAATGATGTAAAAAGGTACTACTACAAAATGCTACCGATCATTAACAAAAAAAATTAAAACACAAGGTAAGGTCAACTATTACACGGTAAAATTGAAATATAACCACTGCATTTTTTAATTTGGTAAATACAAAACTAATACTATACAGTATCATTATAAAATAATAATTTACGAAAAGTAGCACGATAATAATTAAAAAAATTGATATCACCTTTACAAAGCTACGCAGTAGCATTATGGATTAATTTATGAAAATAGCAATACAAACGTTCAAAAAAAAAAATGGTATCGTCTTCACAAAAAAATCATAAAATGATAGAAAATGAAATTTGAAAATATTAATTCAAAAATGATGCTACAATTCATAAAAACCTACTAAAAAAATGTTATTATACTTCATAAACTGATACTAGAATTCAGAAATGTTATAAAATCATTGTGTGAGATACAATACAATTATTTATAAACTGCTACTATAAAACAACATTATGAACATAAATGCGCATAATGTAATTTATTTTGAAAAAAAACTACTGTAATTTATTTATAAAAAACAAAAATGATACTGTACATTAACATTTCTAGATATCTAAAAAGATGTTAGAATCGTTTATAAACTGTGATTATGAATAGAAATAAACATAATCGTATTTATTTATAAAAAAACAAAAATGATACTATACAGTAGCATTACTATACACATCTATAAAATGCTAGTACAATTTTTAAAAAATTTATTATAATTCTGAAACTACTACTACAATTCATAAAATGCTATTAAAAATGGCATTACAAACATAAATATACGTAATTTAATTCGTTTATAACAAAAATGATACTATGCATTAGCATTACTACACATATCTAAAAAAGATACTAGAATTGTTTATAAACTGCCATCACAATTTAAAAAAAACTACTATAATTCAGAATCTGCTATATAAAATGCTACTATAAAATAGCATCACTAACATAAATACTGTATTTAAAAGAAAATAAAGTAGCACTGCTACAAACATCTAAAAATATATTACAGTTGTTTATAAACTGCTACTACAATATAAAAAAGCTACTAAAATTCAGAAACTGCTACTACAATTCATAAAATGCTACTATAAAATAGCATTATGAACATAAATATACATATAAAAATTATACTACACATCTACAAAGATGTTACAATTGATTATATACTGTTAACACAATTTAAAGAAACTGCTACAATTCAGAAACTGACGTTATAATTCATAAAATGCTAATGCAAAATTGCGTTATTGATATAAATATATGTATGTGTATTTATTTTTTAAAAAAAACAAAAAATAATATTATACACTTGCATTACTACACATTGTCATCATCTTCCTCAATTTATTACTCCCATCAATCCACTTATGTTGAAATTCAAAATCATTGCTGCCACCAGAGTCACATATGTGCTCGTTGCTTCCACATCGTCAAAGCATTTCAATTTCATGCTTTCTTCAAAACCTTAGTTGATTACCATCGCATCCACCTAACTCGCCGCCGCCGCCACGATCTATCGCGCCACCGTCGAGGTCTGCTGCACCTCCACCTAGATTTGTCGCATGTCGTTACTCACGCAAAAAGTTAATTTACCGTTCATTGAAAGTTACATGTTATCCTCACTAAAATTTTACCCTTCTATATTCAGTTGAAAAGTTTGTCCTTGCTAAAAAATTGAGAGTTTGTCTTTGAAGTTAATTTTTTTGCATGATTTGTCCTTCACACTATTTCCTTGTTAGTACCAACTTAATAAAATCATAAACACACGGCTTTTATTTTACTGAAATACACATATCAACTATAATTTTGATGAAAACCAGACGAATATTTTTCGGATGCGGATGCCTTCGTATCCGTATCCGCATCCGTTTTTTTGAATATCATATATTTAACCGTTTACGGAGCGGACGGATTTCAGATTTATCTTGTATCCATTGACGTGCTTAGGTTGAATTCCTTCTTGTTAAAGGAGGATGCATGATGCATGATAGGTTATTTATGCAGAACCACCCATCCATACTTGGTGATTTGTGACATTATACAGTAGCTCAACTACTCTAGTTCTAGCGTTTTCCCTTTTTTAAATTTCATTGGAATGGACTTAAGTAAATTTTACTTAGAGTTGGACCTTCCACTGAGAATATGAACACCAGGGAGCTTAGGAAGTGCCATTTTGTTAGACCACTGACAGCTTAAATTCTTACTGACTATTGAAATTGGGAGAGTTTTGCTTATTAGCAATGGTGACATTTTATACCACACACATAATAATAATAATACCTTAACTTTTTTATTTCCCCGGTTTGAAAGGGCTGCTTATGCAGTTATGATGTTGATTATACAAAAGCAAACGTTCATCAGTGAAAACTTGATGAAGAAGAGGAGTTAGAAGTTTTCTTGTATTGGAATGTGTTCTTTCATTTTTGTAATCAATCCATGAATTTATAATGAGAAAACAAACATTAATTAGAACCATAGTTGTATTGTCATGAAAAAATACAGATCCGTTTGGTTTCATTTTGTGTTTTGTGTTTTACATTTTCAACCTTTATAACGAAATACGAGGACAATGGAAGATAAATTTAAAATTTTAGGCCATTACGACGACGATGGAGGGACGACGGAGGGGATATATTGTTTTTCATTCTTTTGTTATTTCTCAAAACGCGAAAAATAATAAATTCGTATTCTATTTTATACGTTAGCTTTATTTTTTAAATTGGTTGTTTTTTAAAAATACATGCGCCGTGTGCACGTTTTTTGGATGAAAATACAAAACTAAAAATGACAAACCAAACGGAACTTACCCTTTTAGAACCGTTTTGTTGTGAATTCATTTTAACTTCTTATATTTATGTTATGTAGGTGATTTTATAATAATAGGTAAATGGCTGTAGCATGTTTCTCTGGCCTTATATATAATATCATAATTATCAACCTTGTAACAACGGATAACGAATCATGTGTCGCAGGACACAGCATATTTTTATTTGGGTAATATAATATGAAAGTGTTCAGTTTAATTTAATTTGACATTTATTTTTTATTTTTGCTTATCTAATTTAAGTTTCATTTTCTGACTAATTATTTTGAAACGTATGTTTTACTCTTTTTGCAAATGCACTTCTAGAAGATGCATCTGTTAGGGTTGATATTTTCAATTGTTTTTGCAAATTTGGTAAAAGCTAATTTGTTGTTTTATCACAAAAGTTGATTTCTTGTTATTTTATTTTTATCATATGAATTGCTTATTTAGACAATTCAACAGATATATGTTGAATTTCAAACTTCCTGTAAATTTTTGTTTCACTTTAAAATTATTTAAGAAGTACGTTTCTATTTGCACAGTTTCTATTTGGTGTTAAAATACTTATTTAATTAAATCGACCTAAAATTTAAAACTTGTGGATTGTTGAACTTCAGATATTGTCTCGAAACACATAAACATCAAATCTGACCATTAGATTCTACATCCATTTCAACACCATAGTTCATCATCACCGATGCCTCTTTGGACTGACTCATTCCACCTCATTGTTGCCTCCAATCAACATCAACTCCACTTCACATGCAACTAAAAAAAGAAGCAAATCCTTGACGTCTTAACCGACATCTTTTCCACTGTTCGCTAGCATCAACAATAAACTAAAAAAATCATCATCAAAATAAAAATGCTTAATTAAACCAGCATTAGATGAATAAAATGCTAAATGTTTTTATAATTCATAACTTGTAAAATTAAACTAGCATTAGATAAACAAGAAAAGTAAATTTAACTAGAAATATATAAATACAATTCAATTTTCTGTTAAAGAAATGCAGCATCTTAATAATGTAATGCTATACTCGTTTTTACGGTTCATAAAATGCTAGTCATAATTCGAATTAGAAAATTTAATGCTATATTTAGGTTTACGCTACAACAAATGCTAATGATATCTAGCATCTTGTTATTTCTTAGCAGAAAAACAAGAACCACCACCAAAGGCCACCTCCTCCTCCACCACAATCGAGGTTGAAACTTAACCAACCAACCCTACAGCACCACCATCTGTCGCCTCTATTTATTCTCCATCCAAAATCGTCATTCCACTTTGGAACCAAATCCTAACCCTAATCCTCATCTACCACCACCAACTGCTATCCTTTTCCTTGTGGTCGTTGCTGCCAACCTTGTCAACACAAACAACCACTTCTAGAGGTTGTACTTGACGCTGCAGCCAACTTGTGTTATTGTGTTTCCTCATTAGCATGTGAGGATACCGTTTGTTCTTGAAATGAATAAACACCAAAAGTTTTGCCTTTGGCGCAAAAAATATATTTGTTAAACTTGAGATCAACAAATTTCGCAAGTTTGTCTTTGTGGCTATTTTCTTAGGAGATATATCCAGGTGGAGTTTGAAAGTTACACTCGAATCTAATAATTGCTCAAGATTTGTTTCATATAATAAAATTGCTTTTTTGAAAAAAAAAAAGGGTTCAAAATGCTTTATTGATAACACAAATAGTACACGTACATAAAGAGTTGTATACAAATATATACAGATAAAGGCCTAAGCCCATTCTCGACAATAACTCGCTAATGATGTGCTATCTAAATTGAATACCTGACCCATCATTGTACAGAAAAGGAAGCTTCTCGAACAACCAGTTCATTTCCTCCCTTCATTTAATTCTACTGCTTAAGCGTATCAATAATGGCACCCGTGATATAATTTCTAGAAATTATTGTGACTCGCTGCTCCATAATTAAGCGTCGTCTTCTCTAGCTTCTTTTCATACTTCAAAACTGAAAGAATCAGTAGCTTCAATCCACCACTTTATCAAAATATCTACTCTGTTAAGGGCTTTAATTTCCTAGCTTTAGATACATTTCAGATCTGTTTAGATCTGGACAAATTCATAGCATGCAACAGTGATTGAGTTGTCTTGAGCTTTAGTAAAAAATTTCTGCAAGATAAGTAATTAGACTGAAATCTTTTATGTATGCGATTCTGCTTGCTAAGAGAGTCTTCGGTACTCATAAAATTACAATTTTGTTGTTTACAGATAAGACTATGGCGGGATCTGAGAGAGACTTCTTAATAGAATGATAGAGTTTTCTATTCTGTTTCCTGTAATTTCGTAAATGTAAAGAAACAAAGTGTAATTTAAAATAGAAAAAATCGTACCTGAGCTCGGCAGAGAGGATGGAATCGGGTACACACGATTGACGGTCTGCCTTACCTATAATCATTTATTCCAGATGATTTGGTAAGATCCATTTTGATTTGGTAAGATCCATTTTAACCATTCTGCACAATATCATCGAGCATGTGCTGTCTCTGTGTTTGGATTTGCAAGCTCTTATTTTGACGATTTCTGTGATTTGACTGCAAATTAGTTTGTTATTGAAAATTCTGTTGTTTCTATCCCTCAAAATGACCTAAATGCAGGTTGAAAATACGACTTTTGAGATATCTTCTCTTATATTGTTCTTGTTGAATCTCAAAGTCTTATTTTCAATCTTAGTTTTAAGTTAAAATTATCAATAATGGGATGATGACCATTTTAACTTGATTCTGCATTATTTCCAAACATAGGCGCTGTACGGGCAGTGAAAAAAAGAAGAAAAATCGTGCCTTCATTATCAATGTTACAAAGCACCCAAGTAGTATCGACTTTGAAACATCTTTGTACAAGTCTATGCTTTATAGACATGAATTTGTTAATTGCCTTATAGACGCATATTGCCATTTTGGGAACGTGGATGCGATGCCAAACAAAATTCGCCCACTGAACATTGTTATTTGTTTTGCGAATGGTGTTCCATGATGATTTGAAGTTATGCTTATCGTCTTTATTGCATGTCCAAACCCAGTAGTATTTTGATTTGTCATTCAATATTATAATTGATGAAATGTTTCTCAATTGCCCTAAAAAAATCGAGTTTGTCGCTTCTTCAATTTCCTTCTTCTAAAGTGTCACTAACAACATTCTTTCACATCTAATTCTCTCTAGCATTTTGAATTCGAGTTTATTGATCATTCACCCTGCTTGTATCCAAGGGTCAAACCAAAGCGATGATGATTTTCCGTCAACAATTGTTTTTCCTAAGCATTTAGGCTTCTACTATGGCCCTAAGTAGTGCTATAAAATTGCTTTCGTAACATTATTATGTTAGAAAACTAGTTTATTAATTTTTTTGAATTTTGAATTTTTTAGTTAATTTATTTAAAACATCTAATAAATGTTCAAACATATGATTTTTTTTATAATAAACTTCACACTTTTCAAAAGTAATGGTTTTTTATTAATTATAAAATTGGTTAGTAGTGGTCGGTTTTATTATGTTAAAACTAGCTTGTGATATGATAGTTGAGTAAGAGAATTTCGAGAAACTAAGGGCCTGTCTATTTCATTTTGTGTTTTCAATATTCCTAGCAAAGTGCAAGGATGACGGAAGAGAGATTTAAAATTTTAGGCCATTATGATGACGATGGAGGAAAAACGGCGGAGGGGATAAAGGGATGATGAAAGGATGGATCGTTTGTCGTTCTTTTGTTATTTCTCAAAACATGGAAAATAAAACATTTTTTTTATTTTTTAATACGTTAGCTACATTTTTCAAATTGGTTGTTGTAATATTCTTAATTTTGATTAACATTATTCATAAGATTTAATTTTTAAAATTAAATAGAACAATGTGATGTGGTGTGATAACAAATTGAGATTTGATAATCTACATGGTTGAGTCATAATTAACTAACTAATTTAATTGGTTAATAAGATTGTTTTGTGACTTGATAATAATAAAAGGTATGAGAGGGCTAGTCTAGGAATAGAAAACCCTTCATGCCTTAAACCCTTCTTCTCTCCTATCATTCTCACTTTTACAAATCTTAAGCAATCAAAAGAACAAAAGGTGGTCGGCCATTACTTAGGGGAAAAGCATGAAATCAAGTAGGAGATTCAAGAGCAAAGTTAGGGAAAACTAAAGCACCCATCAAATCTCAACTCTCACTACAAGAAATCTTATTTTTGGTGACGCACAAAAAACACTACCAAAACTTTTGGCAACGTTTTGATAAACGTCGTGATAAAGCCCGCAACTAAAAATATATGTTTTTTAGTTGCATTTATATCAAGGTTTTAAATCTTGGACATCAGGCATGATTCGTCTCGGCGATTTTAGTGATTCGGTATCGTATCGGGGAAGATTTCGGACGAGACAAGTGCAGCTCGGGTGCCAATATCGGATTTACATCTCGGACCTAAAGTTCATCTCGGGACCATATCGGAGTATAACACATCACATAATTTATAGCAAAAAAAGCATAGTATCGGTTTATTTAACATTTACTGAATTACTGCAACTAATCTACACTATTCTAGCTTAAAAAAATAATGCAATTATACTTAACTATATGAAATTGTTCAACACAAGTTACAAAACATCATCAGTTTTAGCAATTACATATAAGTAGATGAAAGGCGACAAATTAATTGAAAAAAGCGGATTCTGATATCAGGAATCGAAGGGTTTCAGGTAATGCAAATCTACTTGCAGAAGGTTATGCAGTAAGAATAACTAACTAAATTTACTTGCAAATCTACTCTAAATTGTACCGTATATTCAATTTTTGAAAAATTAAATTTCATTAAAATAGGAACAACCATAATTTACATACATGTAGAGAGTAGGGAGATTGTTCGAAGACGAAGCTGTAGGCTGTTAAAAGCGAGATCGAGTAGTCGAAAATTGAAAGCAACCGCGAGCTGTCGGATGTTGGAAAAGTGGGTTTGATTTTTTTTAAAAGAGGGAGTTCGATTTTTTTCTTTGGAGAAGAGGAAGTTCAATATTTTGACGAGGAACGTGATCTTTTGAGAAGTTGAATTAGAAAGAAAAGAGTTTTGTTCATTTTTTTTATGACAGACTGAGATAGGCCTATTTTTTTTGGAAAAAATATATCGGGGATATTTCGGAATATCGTTTCGCTTCAAATATCAGCCGATATATGTAAATTGCAGCCGATATAAGAGATATCAACCGATATCTCATGTTTCGTTTCGTCCAAGCCTTCAACCGAAAACTCGGCCAAGCTAGCCGAGATTTAAAACAGTGATTTATATAAACGCCACTATAAATATCTTTATTGCAGCCTTTCAAAAACTCTGCTAGTAAAATTTATTGCAGCGTTGCTTAAACGCTACTAAAAACCGCTGTTTTATCGTAAACTATTTTGGTAGCGTTTTCTAAACGCTGTAATTTAGGACGCGACTTATAGCCAAACCCTACAGCTGCGTTTATTAAACGTTGCCATATTAATTTTGTTTGTGTTTCTCAACCCGACGTTTTTTTGTAGCGTTTTTTGTTTGCCACCATATGTTTCAGTTTTTCCACTTAACTTCTATAGCGTTTTTATTCCGCTACCATATCTTTTGGATTTTGCCATGTTTTCGCTCTGTATTTTCTAAACGCTGCTACAAATCTTCAGCCCTCCAATTCAATTTGTTCATAGCTTATATTATAATATATACATAATCACATACACAGTTAAACATAAACACATTCAACAACCACAAAATACATAAGCACGTACATTCAAACATAAACACATTCAAAGAACCACAAAATACATAAACAACTGCACTAACATAAATACAACTAGTTCATAACCAAACAATAGTTTCAAGACAAGAAGTTAACCATACATATAGTTACACAACCGAACTACCATAAATTTAACCGTACATATAGTTACACAACAGAACTACCATAAACAGCGTTGCAGCTAAAGTACCATAGACAGTTGCTGCTGCTAAAGTACCATAGACAACGCTGCAGCTAAAGTGTCCATACTAGTACAATAAACAACCGAACTACCTAATAAATAACTAGTGCTGCTGCTGCTCATTTCTTCAGAAACACCGATCTACCTTTAGACAAGTAATAACCAACAATTAGATTCAAGTTATAATCAATACTGAAACTTTATCCAAATGTGATATTGCAAATGTGTAATGTGATATTGCAAATGTGATACCTGAAGCTTCATCCAAAATATCAGTAGCAAGTCGTTATCTGCATAAAACAACCAAAATATAATAGGTCAAATACATATATATATATATATATATATATATATATACATACATACATATATATATATATATGTGTGTGTGTGTGTGTTTCAGTAAAAGCATGTAGTTAATAAAAGCATGGACAGGCAGGCCATTTACACGCAAGTTAAGCAAAGCATGTACAAACATGTAAAATCATAAATGTATGTACAAACAAGCAACTCTATTTCTCTTTACTCATCAAACTCACAACACACGCAGGTCATTCACATTCCACCCAACACTTTAACTCATGCATGGTACGAATATAGTAACTTACACCACACAACACTTTTAACACAATTGCATATATACAAACTCACTCGCTATCGAGCACTTTAACAATTCACACACTCTTCCAGAGCCTCCTACCTAGATATTAAGGGCTAGGGCTTTGTTCGGTATGAATATGAAGCTCTCTGGATCGCGCTTCACCTTTCCTTTGTCCAGCAGATCTCTATTAAAAGTAGTGAAAGTCTTGCTACAACCCGTGTTAATGACTCAGTCTCTTAGGGTCTTATATAATAAGCTGAAACAAATTACATACACAAACATAAACACACCCATAATTGTACTATTATGGTCATAACCATATTTACACTCAAACACACATATTTGCACTTATATCTCATGTATAAATAAGCAACAATCCCTCATATTATTGTATATAGTTGACAGTTCATTTCATGTGTGAATATATTACCTTACTAGGCGAAATGCTCATAACCGTAACTTTCAAACCTAACTTAGCTGCAACATGACTCAAACGTACATAAATCCTCTCTAAGCACTTCTACAACCTAAAACAATCACCTTCAACACTCCCACCACTTCGACAACCATCATTCCACTACAAACATATACAACAAAATACTTCTTCTTCATCGACTCATAAAAAACATCAAATTGCTCTTCATCACCTCCTCCCACCATACTTCTGTATCATCACAGACCCAATCACAGTTCTGCCATCAATACAATCGCAACCTAATAGCCACTTCCACAACTCGTGACCTCACCTATCTTCCCTTCCTTCAAACCACAACCCTCATACACTCCACTTAGCAACCAATTACCAAAAAAAACTTCGACTGTCACCAACTTCTACAACTTCAAACCAACCCCTGAACTTCAATATATGCTTTTACGTAGTACCAATTCATTATTTTAAGTGCGTTTCTATTTCTGACCTGTCATATAAACTTTTTATGTTTCTTTGGCTAATTTGTACCACAATTTTCCACTTATTTTTCATATCCAGATGTTGAAGGAATAAATGACATCCAACAGGATCATTTCTTACAATTTTTTAGCTAATCATAGCCGATTATAAGGTAAGTATCCATTATGCACTCTATACCTCTGCCATTAACTACATATATAAGTTGTAACCATATGTTAATTAAATTTTACAACATTATGTTATTTTTAATCAACTTTTCAGTGTATTCCTGTCGTCAAAAGAATTTTTTTCTATCAAAATTATGTTTTCAAATATTGCCTACATATACTGTCAGAAAATCATTTACTCTGATACAGTATGGCCTAAGTTCATACTTCTCTCATTTCTGAACATTCAATTTAATGACTTCATAATATTTTAAAGCAATATTATGACATAAACTGATAGGAACCAAAATATTTCAATTACATACAAAATTGCATACCTTCCATTGTGTTTCCTTAATCACTTTTCCAATTAGCCAGGCTACGGGAACGCCAAAGGCATCCTCCATGCATGTCAACTCTGATGTGGGTCTCCATAGCTCTGCATTCGGAACTCTCACCGTTTCAACCCAAACCTTAACAGCATCACGTCCCAATGGACGACAATGAACCTTCGATATTGGATCGGTTGAAGCGATGGTTCCTTCAACCACTACTTCATTGGTTCCACCCACATCGATTAGCTTGCATTTATCATCTTTTACCAACTTCGTAATTGGCTGGAAAATAGAGAGATTATTATGCAGAGTACACACACACATAAATACTAAATATATATGCGATATTTATATACATACACATAAATACTGAACATAAATACATCGACACATAATAACCACAATTATATTGATCATAAATGATAAAAAGAAGAACTCTTTCGCATTCCATCATTCATCATGTATACTTAAGTTTGAAACCAACAATAAACATGAATCACTTATACTATAAGTCATGTTGCCACTTCACAAAAATATTGGGAACGAGGTCGGAATTGTAAATTATATTGAATATCATCAGAAGCTATATATTTTAACATTATATCTTGAACGGACAAAGCCATAAAATTGCACAAATAGTGGAACTGGAGCCAAATTAATAAGAAAACAAACGCATTAAATGAAACCAAAATAAAAATGATGAACAAATAAAATAAATTAACCATGATCCAAAATAAAGTTAACTCAGAAGGTAGATGTAAAAACTGGTACCATAAACATGAAATCAAACAAAATCATCGTTATAGTATAGGTAAACATTAAATTGAATAATTAAATTGAACTTATTGTACATAAACTTGAAAGCATAACAAAATATAAACTACAGAATATATACTTACACATTCTTGTGTATGTTTCACGATGCGGGTGTGGATCTCAAGGGAGAAGTTGCACAATTTCCAGTCATATTTAGATTTTCATTACCAACTTCAACTTTTGATTTTGGCCATGCTATTTTCATACCAACTGCATCTCTAATGCACGACATATCAATTGTGGGTCACCACAAGTAAGCATCTCCATTTATTACATTGCCCACCCAAATCACAATGGCAGATGGACCGAGCAGAATAACATTAACAATATGTTGAGGATCTCTGGCGTAGATTCTTCCTTCGACAGCTTCCCCCTCACCCTCATTCCAACCATAAATCTTGCATTTGTCATCTTGGGCGCTGCTGTTACTCTAAACAGGAGAAGTGTAAATCAAGAGTTTAGTGATTAAGTGAAAATATTGTACATGACATATTTCTAAATTAAATGTGTAGAAGACTTACAAAATTATTGTGAATTGTAAAATTTACCGTACCGACTTCATTCAAGCATGCTCACAGTGCCCTCTTTATGCAAGTAGATGGCCATACTACTGCCTTATTCTCAGCATTTGCTAATACTGTCATTTCAAGTGCAGGCCTCCAAAAATAAGTATATGGTTTTTCCACGAAATCTATAATAACACTCACAACATTTGGTCCAAGATGAATGCCATTGACAACCTCATTTGGGTCCTAGGACAACACTTTCTTGTTGGCAACAAATCCAGAGGTCCATCCCAATTATACACCGAACATACGTCGTCATTGCTCCATAATTATTCAACCGAAAATTGTATCAATTACTGGATCAAAAACTAAAATCTAAACGTTATTTCTTGAGTAATATAATTATTAGTTTTACCAATTCAGGCATGCTCCCTTCTTTCGAACTTTCTTTACCTTTTAAACTTTTTTTACCCTGTAGCAAAGCAGTAATACCATACTTTAATCTTAGGAGCACTAAAGTGGATATGCACAATTAAATCACAAATAGCTCACATTTGTACACTATTGTACATGTGAGTCTGTGTACACAATCACAGTTAAATCACAAATAGCAAAGAAGCAGTAATTGTGAGTCTATGTACATCATTGTACATGTATTACACTAAAACTACACCCACAAGCCAAATAAAACCATAATCTTTATCAGATCATATTTATAGAGTTTTCATAGTATATTATCTAGACATGACCCAAATAAAAAATACCACTAATTTTTATACTGCAAAATTAAGCACTGCAAATAGAAAGAAAGCACTATAAAATTAAGCAGTGCAAACAGAAAGAAAACACTACAAAAGTTTACTTTCTGGTCCACCAGCGTCTGTATCATACTCTTCAATTCTGCTATTTTCTGTTGACACCGAGATACTTGTATATCTTTGGACTGGGCCACAACTAGCTTAGTTAAGGTACAACCCCTTCCCAATGTCCTTAACCATCCTGGTTTATCTTGTCCCAATACATGTGCAAAAATATCTCCATTGACATTCTGTGACGAGCTGGACGGTGATAGGCCACCAAATTTTTTAATCTCCTCCTACATAAATAAATACATACAGATAATTTACGATGGTAAAAGTATCTTACTATCGGACAATTTTTCATATACCAACAAAAAAATTCTTACAATAGTATTTGCAGCTTCCGCGGTCACTGGTTCACTATTTTTTTAACATGAGATTTAACCCCAAATCAGCTCTAGTTACGGTCGATGGATCTAGACTTTCTTTTTTCTAAATTTAGAATAACATTAAATAAATAAACTGACAGGTATTAAATACTATTACATAATGCTATGCTTAATTAATTAACCATGTCGTCGGCCAATCTAGCCATTCCCCAACGACCAGATGTGTGGGGAAGTTATTTATCCCTAAGGGTTGAAAATTCCTCGCTTCGTTTCTAAAATCATTGGAAGGTGTTAGAATTTACTGACCACTGGTAAGCTAGCTTGCGTTAGTTGATTTGATTGTTACATACAAGATATACAACAATTAACAATACATAGACAATCAGTGGTTCAATTTTTGAATATGTATTATTATATTGCTTGATATCGACAATGTTACATGTTGCTTTACATTCAACATATGAATAAAAAATATCTTAATGTTACCTTAAACTCTGGACTAGTTTTCGTCTTCACAAACTTTCTCCATTCGTTCATGCTTTTGATGTTGGTAGGTTTCAGCTTCAATCTTTTCTCTTCATTCTCCGCTTTATTTAATTTTCGAACCAACTTGCTTTTTGAGGACCTCCAAATTGTTCCCATTTATTGAAATACGGCTTTTCTTTGCCAATCCTCTTCCAATTTAAATCAAATCTGCAACAATACATGAAAACATGATATTAACACTAGAACACATGATATTAACAACAACTATTTGCCAAAGCTTTGTGTTGCTGTAAAACTATTATTGTATACTATAGTAGGATGAAAGAATAAATTAATGCTCATGAAAGAATAAATTATAGTTGGAATGCTCATGGATCTCTGCTAATGCTCATAAAACTGTTACTATATTCAATGTTGCATCCGACACATTTATGGAAAATAATAGTAGATTTTGGTATTAATTCATTTCTTTTTTATATTACTATGGTTGTATAACTTTAAATTACTAACACTAATATCAAAGACAATTACATAAATGTATGTTTTACCTAATTATTGATTCACATGTCAACTGAATATTTTGTTAATTCAATGTTGAAATGTATACGTTTTGAATTTGGTAGTGTACATTAAAGAAGGTACATGCATCAAATGCAATAATCTTTTGGTTGTTCACATTATAATTTAAATGCCTAATATAGAAATGGATTTAACCACAGATATACAGTAAAATGGTATACAAAAATAGAAGTAATAAACTGATCTATTCTGCTCTTAAAAAGAAAAAAATGTTGGCATTTCAAAATTTATTCTAATAAGTGTAATTATTTGCTTTCCATACCTGAATCGATCTCCACAAAACAATTTTTAACTCATCACTTAGATTCCTTCAATCATCAAGTGTGTATGGGACTTGCTCCTGCACAAGCGGTCCAAGAAAGGAGGATAAACATACTGACCCTGGCCGTATTGGTATGCCTACTTCATTGAACTCAACTTCAGTTCGATCATGAATGTTTAATGGGAGTTTTTTTGCTTTTGTTGGACCTCTACTGCCTCTTTTTTGAGA